>CM077010.1:92039703-94494703 GCA_039090855.1 Macrothele yani
ACAGGAATTCCTGAAACAATATAAGACTTTGCTTACATGTTAATGAGTTTGGCAAATGTTAAACTCGGCATAAACTTGAGAACCCTGTTGTGTAATTACAACTTAACATTAAATTTCAATGTGTAACAATACGTTTTCAGATATTCAAAAGAATAGTAACTTTTTAAGAATTAGTTATATGCCTAAGTAATGTTTTTTCTTTATTTATAATATTTCCACTTTATACAGAGTGTGTGTGTCATGCCAATTTAATCTGAACTACAGGAATGTACTGAAACTCAATACCAACATGAAAAAAACAATGCTATGAAGACCAAAGAAGAGAAGTAATAATAAACCAGATTAATATCTATTGCAATTAATTCCACAATTTTACAGATCAAATAATGCTACATATAATTTTACATTATCATCAAAATATGATCTGCTGTTTAAGGTTCCATCTATGAGAGTGCTATCTATTGCACAAAGAAAATTTTTTCATAGTGAACATTATAATTTAGTATTTTTAATAACTCTTTCATTGCTCACTTACACAAGAGAAAAATCTTCAGTATTTTATATCAAGTGAAAAATTATGATCCCCACCCCTCATCAACCAGAATCGAGTGTTTCATAGCAATAAGACCACTTGACTAACTTGTGTTCTAGCAGCATAAAAAGTATGTGGGACAAAATACAGAAAAGTGTAATTGACAGAATTTTAGAGAGAGATGATTGCTGGTGGGTGGGGCATTGGTGCATCCATTCTGAATGTAGCACATCTCACAGGTTGTGCACAATGATGGAGTCAGTGGAGTGCAAAAATGAAGGTAAACAGAAACAGTATAACACTTGATACTGGACAGAAATGTAAGCAGGAAGCTGAGTCATTTTCACAATTATTATGATCTTGCATTGTTCTGGGTGGAACCTGATAAATAAATGATTTAGGGGATCTAAGGAATATAGACCACCCAGGAAATTATTACCTAAGAATTCACTAACTACACTATTCTATACTGGTGTAAAATAATTATTGTAGTATGCTTGGTCAATATAATTATAACTAGATTTTCTGTGCTATCGTCATTCCACAGGAATTTTGTATTTTAATACTGCACAAAGGAAAGTAATAAACAACACAAAAGAAATTTACTCCATATTTTACTTTGCCATCTCAACTCATCTTATTTCATCATCTTTTCAGCAAATTTTTAATTCTATCTTGATAAATTTAAGCTTTTTCCAGGAAACAAACAGCAAAAGGACACTTGTATTTAGATATGGCTATTTCCACAATTAAATAAAGACTTGTGCGACTACATATTTCAACTCGATGGAGTGCCGCCACATTGGCATCTGGATGTTTGCCGTTACCTTAACGAACAGCTTCCTAACTGCTGGACTGGTCGCTGTGGACACGACAACAAGGCCCTGTACAGGTGGCCTGCCAGGTCTCTGGACCTGATCCCTTACGACTTTTTCTTATGGGGGGTATGTTAAGGATAGTGTGTATGCGCCATCATTGCCCACAGTGTTGGAGGAACTCAGAGTTCTCATTCACAGTGCCTCGCAGTCGTTGACAACAGACTTGCTTGATCATGAATGGCAGGAATCCGATTATCGCCTCGACACAGTTCGCGTGACCAACAGAAGTCACAGAAAATTTATAAGGTATGAAAACAAAATTTGGACAGTTTTTTTAATCCTATGTACATTTAATCACTGTATATTTAGCAACACGTAAAATAGTCATTTGAAATCGGATGAATCATTTTGAATCACCCTGTATGTTCATCTTGTGCCAAATGCAAAAAAATGCCTGTAGATATTCCCGTCTGCAGTGAGCTATATTTACATACTTATTTTAAAAATTAATTCAGCATTTCATGTGTCGTATGACTTATGACCTGTGCTGTTGATCACATCAGCAAAATCATACAATTCTTAACAAGTTCAAAGTAAGATTTATCTGTTAGGAAAAAAACTTTCAAAACTTTCATTACACTGGTCATAATATCAAGCTATTCGAACAATCTGAACTGATATAATCATCAATGACCAGATCTATTTTATAAGACAGTATTCAAGTATTCAATTTTATGGTGACTCGTGCATTTTGATACTGCCAGCTGACAACAAGAATTCTGGAAACAATATTTCATAAATAAAATAGAAATGCTAAGTACACTACAATTAGCTTGTTAGTGCCACCATCTTTTGTACACTTGTAGATTTTCATATGATGGAACTGGTGCCAAATACAAAGAAAATTAAGTGCCTGTATGGAACAGTACAAAATGAGAGAGTTATGTGCAAATTCCTTCAGAAATTTCTCAATAATGAAATAAAACTTGCCTTTAAAAATGAAGAATTCAAGGAAGTAGAACAACACAGTCATTTTCATTAAAAATTATGAGTGAAACAGCAAGTAATTAAAGCAAAATTCCTAACCTACACAGAGTTGAAAGAGAGAGAGAGAGAGAGAGAGAGAGAGAGAGAAGAAAAGGAAGAAAGGAAAGGTACCTGAACACAATCATGAAGCAACAAACCCAGCTTCCGTTCATCAGCACAGCCAGCAACATCAGCGATTAATCTAAATAAATCTGAAATGAACAAGAAAAGCTATTTTGAGGGAAACACATGTCATCATTTTAAAACATACTGTATTTTCTGCTTACAATAACACTGCAGCATTGAACTCTATTTCACAAACATACAGTTCTGAAATGTGACATTTAACTAGGTGTAGCTTATAACCGTTTAGAGGAACATCATAGATTCAAACAATTTTCACGATATTAAAACAGAGTTTTTTGTGAATCCTTGATGGCAGACACTGAGCTGTAAAGAATTTGGAGTGCTGACTGTTCATTGATTATTAGTATGGGGGCCTAGCAGTCATGCAAATTAAGTCTTGAAATCTGAGTGATTATAATATGTGAATAGGTAGCTTGGGGAATGTCATGGATTCAATCTGGCCTATGTTTTGCACATGAGTGTTTTACAATTTGCTATTAAAAACTTTTTATTTAGGATTAATAAATCATGCTTTGGCATTGCTTTTTTCCTTTTAGTGCCTTTTTCTTTTTTGATCTCTTGCAGGGGAGGATAAAATATAGATTTCTTCCTGGCTTTGCATGTAGTACATACAGCCAGTGAGCCTTCGGCAGGAAAATCTACAAAATTATGCGCATTTTTGCTATCGTACACCAAAACTTCCTCACATGTGAAATTAGAGTGATGTCTCTCTCTTTCTAAACACACAAACCACTTTTAAACACAGTAAGATGCAGACAATACCTTACCTTCATGAGCTTTGTTGCACACTAAATTAGATTTTCTCAGCACATATTTTTAGATAGACTTCAACTCAGAATATCCGGAGTCAAAGTCTTACAAAACCTCCTCAGTTAAGAAATGAGTTGTTTATTTTCAGTTTCATCTGGACATCCTTGTTGTATTATATTTCTGTAAGCCAGAGACTTACCTGGTCGAAAATGATTGAAATTAAATCAGAATTTTGGATGCAGCAGAGAGATCAGTTTACTTCTGCAAAATAGCTTCTAATTTTTCGATTTCGATGAAATTTGAGTTTGATTTTTTTTAGTGACTGTTACTATAAGGTCCAGCTTTTTCAAAATGGATATGATAGGCAGTTTGTATGATTTAGTCAGAACATATGATAATTTAATTAAAAGATCTTTGAGGTACTTACATGAGCATTGACCAACAAACTTTCATGTCAAAGCATGCAATAATCAACACACCACCTGACTGACCTTCATTGTAACTGTTAACATTCAGCATGTCATATATGCATCAGAAGAGGTTTTTACTTAGCCAAAGAAATGCAACTTGACTCTCACCCCTGGTAAATATAATTCATGTTGTCTTCAATATGAACTGGTATGAACTGGTTGTTATCAATTTAGTATACCACCCCTGGTAACATGCAATTAATATAAAACATTAAAATAACATGATAACCATACCATGTAATTATTTAAGTACCATAATATGAACACATGAGAGAAAAAAATGGCAGGAGTTAAGTGTAATGAGAGAGAGAGAGATGAATCACTAATCTATACAAATACATTTTATGAGAGTTTCAAAAGGTCTATTAAGAAAAGACTCCTTTTACATTTTTTAGTCAGTAATTTACATTTAACACTTTGGAGCAGCTTAGCACATCTTCACTAAGAAGCAGCCTTTTTTTAATAGACCTTTTGAAACTCTCATAAAAGGTATTTTGATAGATTGGTGGCTTATCTTTCTCTCTCTCTCTCTCTCATTACACTTAGCTACTGCCATTTTTTTCTCCCATGTGTTCATATTATGGTACTTAAATAATTACATGGTACAGTTATGTTATTTAAATTTTTTATATTAATTACGGAAATATACTGTATAATTAAATAGGAAATATACTGGGAAATATACTGTATGGTGAAGAAAAAATTAGGAAGTTATCTAACAGTTTAAATCCAGTGAAAGAGACCTGATTTGGTATTTCAGAGAACACCTACAACTTCAACAAAAAGGATTATCTAAGTAACCTTTACAACTCAAAAGAACTTTGCAACTATTGCTACATCTTCTAGCAAATGTGAAAGGATTTTTCCAGAAGAATTCGATAACCCAAGCTATATATAGCCCCTCTCTTTTAATCACAAAAATTACCTCATTATTATTCAGAAAAATTGTTGGGCCTCTGCTAACAAAGTGTGAAACCACAAAATACACCAGATTGTGGCTCCTTTGAGGATATCATTTGGCAGTAAATATGAAAAGCAAGGAGCTGATGAGATTGGCAGGAAAATCACAAGGATTGAAAAAAAATTTGGACTACATTTTGGGTTCAAAATGCAATTCCCTTCTGTTCCTCAATAGAAATTTAACTCTCATTTGTGGGTAAACTTGATAGAAATTTTAATTTTAGCATTTGCTATATTATATAAAAAAGCATTAAAAATACTTGTTTTTTAAATATACTGTAATTAATACAGTATGAGCATGTAAATTTTGTTTTAGCATTTTATACTGTGTAACAATAAGACTTGCAGAACAATGCTCAAGAAATTGAGTTACTTTTTATTAGACCCCTGTTTACAATACAACTTAAGTTTAAGAGTTCTGGTACCTATTCCTCTAGAAACACACACACACACACTGGCCGTTCCATAAAAACTGAGAGTAAAATCACGCAAAAATGAAGAAATATAGGTATAGTAAAATATATGTTTTGCTTTCTCACAGTATCTTCCCTTGGATGATATGCAATGGTCCCATAATTCAGTCCACTTTTTAAAGCATGTGGCGAAGACATTTTGTGGAAGCTGCTTTAGCGACCCATGCACAGCTTGAATGACATTAGCATCTGTGTTAAATGTTGTGCCATGGAACTTCTCCTTCATTGTTGGAAACAACCAGAAATCACATGGGGAGAGGTCAGGACTGTAGGCAGGTGGTGGCATGATTTCAATACTGCATTTCATAAGAAACTGTTGAACACAAGCAGCCACATGTGGGCAGGTGTTATCGCAGTGTAGTGTCCACTTGCCCACCAATTCCAGTCACTTAATCGATATGTGTAGTGGCAGATGCTTCAAGACTGAAATGTATTACTCAGCACTGACAGTAAATTGTGGAGGAATGGCATGACGGTAGACTACACCTTTATGATCTAAGAAAATGATCATCATCACCTTCCCAGCTGATTTGGTTTGGCAAACTTTTTTCAGAGGCGGCACGCTGGTGTGTTTCCAGACCCTTGTTGCATCGGCAGTTATTACTGTGTTTAGAAAGTTTGCATCCTTTGCAATCATTTGTTTCCACTCATGACACACCTGAACAATTTTTCTCTCATCAGGTGATGAGGTACCCTTTTGGAACACACATGATGCAGCAATAATTTGCCACATAGAATGTGGAATGCCGCCGTTTTTGAAATATTATTTGACACTGCTATGTCTTCAATGTCATTTGTCGATCTTCTTGCAGGATTGCCCAAACAGTGTTAATAATACAATGTAACAACACGTTCAGGTCGACCAGGCCTAGGAGCGAGTTATGCCAACATTCTGCCAACAAATGCCCTTTTTGAAAATCATGGTCCCATCTAAAATTCATTGACTCACCCAAACATTTATCTTTGTAAGCTGCTTTCATTAAATCAACCGTTTCTGGAGCCATTTTAACCAAACAATAGCAAAATTTTATTAAACAAGGCATTTCACTTTTTAACTCTGAATCACTCACCTCCATAGCTAGCTGTGTGGTGAAATGCAGATGTACCTTAAACAACTGCACAATAACAAAACCAGAATCATCTGCCATGACTAATAACTGTTGCTATAGATACTTCCTTAATTCACTTAGTCGTCTGCATGGTTATTTTCCCCCTTCGCACTGTTGCCAACTCGAAAAAAAAAATACTCTCAGTTTTTATTACATTATCTACTCAAATCAGCCCAAAGCTATATGCTGAATCGAGCATATTTTTTACGTAGCTCAAAGTATTACTATATTAACGTATAAATGTTTAACGTTTACTGTTCGATATTGTATGATGAAGCACTGTTGGGAGTACCACTGATAATAGCATGAAACTTGCTGAAACTGGTCTGGTGATGTAGTTTGATGACTGTGACCATCCATCTGCTTTTAATTAATTTTAATCTTGGTTCCATTTTATATTGTTATGTCTTTGTTTGTCTTGTGGTCGTTTGTAGTGTCTCATTTTAATTCTGACTTCATCCAGTGGGACTGCATATTTTATCACATATACGATTTCACCACCAGCATTCCTGGATATTGAAAGAAAGAGTTTGACTAGGCCTACATTGAGCATTGGCAGTGGATGTTTATCCGGACATACTCGTCGACATTGAAGGTAGAGCACTTTTTTATATATATGTAATTCAGAGTGAGCTGCTTGGTATGTCTATATGAATAACTTTATATGTTGATATGAATAACTTTTACAGTTCATACAATGTTCAGTGTATATCGATACGAATAACTTTTATGGCACATTATATGTTGGACGTCACTTCGGAGAGCTATATTTACACCAACAATAACGTGATGAGCAGTAAACGTTAAACGTTTATACGTTAATGTAGTAATACTCTCAGTATTTATGGAACGGCCTTTGTACACACACACACACACACACACACACACACACACACACACACACACACACACACACACACATGTATATATATATGATGTGTGCACAAGCGTGTGAGTGTGTGAAAAATATTTTTTTACCACAGTACCAGGATATAGTAGGAAGTAGCAAGTTCTTTTGAAAATTTTCAATATTTCTGAGAAAACAAGGTATATTATTTCATAGGGTAGAAGTAAATCAGGAATTAAACCACTTACTCAAAGCGTTACTAAAAAAATGTACTTAATCCTATTCCACCTTGAAGAACTTTCAATTATTCTTCACATCTTCTGAGTTCTTTTGTTTTTAAAGATGTTTCTGGCTTCTAGATTTTTATCAAGGCCTGTTTGCAATGTACAGACACTACAGTGTCTATAGATGAAAACAGGTTTTCTATAGACACTGCAGTGTCTATAATGTATGAGAACAGGCCTTCTATAGACACTGTGTCTATTAGGGTGGTCCTTATTTACACAGTAATTTTTTTTTAATTTTTCAGTCTTACCCCTAATATTGTTGTGTCTGTGGAAAAAACGTTACATGAAAAAATTGGGGATGATTAGAGATTTTTATGATGTGTCACACTGAATCCAAACTTTGTAAGTAGGTTGTATCAGCAGTTAACATAAGTAATTTAAGGATACCACAACGATCGCAAAATTTAAGCGCACACTGAAGACAAAAAAGAAGTCCACAGGAAACATCCATCTTTCCTGCTTCATAACCTTGCAAGCACGACCTTCTCCTCCGTAGATTCGCGCATGTGCCGCTAGAACATAGTATGGGAATTCCCCTTATGTGATTGCAAGTTCTGCAGCAATTGAATGCGCTGGTCTCCAGTCACCAGTAAGTTAGTGTAACGTAACAACAACAACAACAAAACAAGTGTGAACAATGAACATGGCTTCAGCTTCACACGCTTCAGTTGTAACTCGCAAAAACTCCGGTCGTCTGGCTGATCGGACAACCACTTGATATTATTCCGGATAAGAAGTTCCCATCAAAAGGAGAGGTTCTGCATCATTTGTTCTTCCTTATAAGAACGGAAAATAACACAGTTAAGAATGATTCAAGCATTATCACGCAAGAGCTTCTGTCAATCTGGGGAAAAACCCGAATACCTACCATGGCTGACTACATCATCATCCCGAAGGTTCAGAAGTAGTACAACCAGTGGCCTGCTCTTTGGAAGGGAAGTTCTCGGCGATCTAGACTGCAGATAGATAAGTAAAAACACTTCACTGAGGAATCGGCCAATCTTTTCGATATCGCCTATGCCAACGCCCTTGACATGATTACCATTTTTGAAGACAAAGTGTTTCTATTGGTCCAAAGAGAGAAGGGAAGGAAAG
The DNA here is from genome assembly GCA_039090855.1 of Macrothele yani. Lineage (NCBI taxonomy): Eukaryota > Metazoa > Arthropoda > Arachnida > Araneae > Macrothelidae > Macrothele > Macrothele yani. Next base: position 92,048,218 of record CM077010.1, read on the forward strand.
GATACATTTGTGGGGAAGACAAAAAGTTAGCAAGGCAGGAAGCCCAAAAGAGAGATAAGGAAGACAATTTCGAACGACTGAAATGAAAACACATGGAAGAAAGGTATCAGTTATTGGCAAAGGTTGAATTTGCCTCATCGAGTAGCAGCAGCGCCGAAGAGGAAAGATCGCAAAGCAACCACAGCAACAGCAGGTTCTCCAAATAAAATGAAACGAGCGAGGAAGAACATTGTTTCTCCAGCGCTTGCCTCAGCACTTGATCGCACTAAGGTGAGTGACCGAAGTGCAGTCTACGTTGCTCTCAGCAACTGTTGCCACTCTGGGACATAATGTAGAAGAATTTTTGATTAACTGTAGCACCATACATAGATCAAGACTTGATGCAAGGAACAAAATTGCAGACTTGCTGAAATAAACCTTCAATGCCCATATTTCCCTCGCAGTCCACTGGGATGGGAAAATCCTTCGGAAGCTCACAGAGACAGGTTAAGTGGACCAACTGCCAGCTCTTGTGTCTAGGGCTGGAGTGTCAAAACTTCCTGGCGTTCCAAAACTTCATTCCAGAACAGGCGAGGAAACTACCAAAGCTATGGTGGATTGCCTAGAAGAATGGGGGATCAAGGATCACATCCAAGCAATGTCATTCGACACAACGATTAGTAACACCGGTCACAGGGCAGGGGCTTGCAAACTTATTGAATTCAATTTGGGAAGAGACCTGCTGAATCTCACATGTCGCCACCCCATTATGGAGATTGTGGCCCAAAAGATCTTTGCCGCATTCAACATCCACTCTACTAGTCCTGGCATCCTGCTTTTTAAGCACTTCCAACAGCATTGGCAATTTATCAACCAGAAGAGTTTTGAAGTCATCAAAGAAGAGGTCACAGAACGGGAAAATATTATCAACTTCTATGAGCAGCAGCTAACTGACAGCCAACCACACGGCGACTACCGGGAACTGCTAGAACTGACTATAATCTACCTAGGTGCCAGTCCTTCCCGAGGAATCCGGTTCATGCAGCCCAGAGCCCTCCACCAGGCTAGATGGATGGCTTGTGTCATTTATGCAATAAAAATATGCCTTTTTTGTTCTCAATTTAAAACAACAAAACATGAGGAAGCCACCATAAAGAGATTCGCAGCTTTTGCCATCAGGCTGTATGTCAGATCATGGTTTGTGGCCCCACTTGCAGCTGCTGCCCCAGCCAACGACTTTGCTTTCTTGAAACAACTGACTACTTATAATGTCAAAGTCGTGTCAAGTGCAGCTATTAAAGCCTTTTCCAGACATCTGTGGTATGTGAACAAATTGTTGATGTTGCTGTCTTTCTTTGACTCTGACGTATCCTTGACAGAGAAGAGGGACATTATCAGTGAGTTAAATAAAGATGACATGAATAACCCTACAAAGAGAATCAATCTGATGGTGACCCAATGTATTCATGAAAAGACAGTGGCCGACTTTGTGACCAGCTCGTTCCGTCGTTTTTTCCAAATGCTGGACATAGACACGGAGTTTCTGTCTGTCAACCCCAGCAAGTGGGACAGATCATCCGATTATCAATCGGCAATGAATACTGTTAAAGCCCTGAAGGTAGTAAACGACTCAGCCAAGCGAGTAGTGGCGCTGATGCAGGATTACAACAGCATTCTCACAAATAACGAAGACCAGAAACAGTCTGTGGAGGAACAAAGGAGACCAGAAAAAGACCAGAAACAGACTGTGGAGGAACAAAGGAAAAATTTCCAAATGCACTAAAATGACCGTGAGTGACAGTAAACAGCAAACTGAATAATAATTGAAGAGTGTTTAATGTTTATTTATGGACAATGGACAATGCCATTCCTTTATTTACTTGTACAATAAAAGAATTTAAGAGGCAGATTCTTGTCTAACGTCTCGTGTTTCACTGTTTCATTAAGTAAAGAAATACATAAAGTTCAAACTCCATGTGACACCTCTTAAAATTGTCTGATCAGCTGAAAATGCAAGGTACATCACTTTCTCAACCCAGTGAACAATATTAACAGGTAAGACATTAACATTTTTAATCTTAGTTTATAAGGACCACCCTAGGCTGTCTTTACATTCTGTTTTCATTAAGTGTTAAGAAGTACAGAATTTTACACAGGAATTGTGTGATGGATAAATCATTAATAGAAAACTGTTTCAAAACAGAAACATGTAGGGCTCTGAAAATGGAATTTCTGCCTAAATTTAGAAATACCAACTGCATGGATTGAAAAATATCAAAACTGGATCAGTAAAAGTGAAGATATTTTATATAAGAAGAGCTTTCAGAACATACATGATTATTTAACCACGCCTGTTACGAAATAGGCACCTCTAATTTTTTTCACTCCAGGAAACAAAAACTGTTTGTGAAGAATCATTTATCACTTGCTGAAACTTTTTTCACTTTCTGCATTTTCATACAGTTACAAGTCATAGGCATCCATATCCTTCAAAAGCAAATTACTTGATACATTTAATCTCCAGCAAAAAAAAAAAAAAAAAAAAAAAGGCTTTCTACCATTATACTTACAGCGAAATTTGTCTTCTAAACTTCCTCTGCTAAGAAGAATAATGCCAACTTTGAACGATAATATTCGAATGTATCCTGTTCTTGTAACACTGTTGAAATGAAATTCAGAGAGATTTATATATAGTAAAGCAACAGAATTTTAACATACTTATAAAGTCAGTTAAAGAAAGTATCTGGCAGTGTATTAACTAATAAATTAAGAGACTCAGATTAAATGCTAGTTTTATAAAAATATATATTTTGGAAGTGATATTATTTTTAAGTTCTTGGAATTATAAGCTTATCAAACAAATGAAGTTGAAATAAAATCTGTTGCTTCGATCTGTCACTATATGAAATTTCATTTGTTAGGTTATTTAGCATTTTTGTAATTTACCAATGTGCAACAATTCAGTTTTGTCAGAAACTGAGAAGAATATCCATGGAGATATTGTGAAGGTCATCAAAGGCATATAAGAAAGACAGTTGCAATCTAGGTACTGCTATTTATGTGTTAGAAAAGATTTGCTGAAGTAAGTGAGACAGAAGACTATATACTATACTCACATATAAAGCAGATCTCCCTATTACAACTGCTAAAAATTTGTAAAAACCTTGACCGGCATATAAGCAAACCTTAAATTTTAAGATTTTGAAAAACATTTTATTGAAATGAATTATGCAAAAATTTCTGAGATTATATTCTAATAAAACCTTCAAAGCATGATTCACTATTAGATTTTCCAAAACTTCCATAGCATTACTTATGCAGCATTTTTTGAAAGATCTTATAATCACATCCAGTGAAATTGCATCCCACAATTCTTTCACCCAAGAAATAACAAAGCCAACATTAGCCTTTTTCAAGTTACCACGTTTTGTAAAGCACCATGTCTTTGCTTTTCCATAGCGCTAACCATGCTGATGGCTTCCAAAGCCAGCTGCGTAAGCGAAGGCTGAAAATCGCACATTAACACCCTTACTGTGAAAATTCAAGAGAGGAGAGATACCTGACTAGTTGCATGTGGGTCCTGAACAGATAAGTGATTTACCTGGTATCTGACTCACTGCGTGTCGAGTTCGTAAGATAGTGTCCCGCTGTTGCATAGAGGAAATAATGAGGTATTCCTTCATGTTTGAGAGCAAGGAATTTCATGGTCTCAATTTGAAACACTATTACATTTTGCACTTATCATATGTATTTGTGGCCCCTATTCCCATAGGAATCCTACTATGGGTGAAAAAGTATTTCATAATTTTTTTTTCTTTTATTTCTAGTAGTACTCCCAAAGAAGTGTTATGTGAATCCCTCCCACTGAAGTTGTTGCCAATTTGTTTACTTCGAGAATGTGGCTCTCTGTGTGTATCTACACAATATAAACAGGGAAAGGCAAAACATGGTCCAATTTTTTTAAACAATATATATTTCAATGAACACAGGTAAAATACGTAGAACTGAATGTGAAAAATCTCTGTAATCACAATTATCTTCTTCGGCGTGAAATCAATGTCTCCTTTTTGCCTCACATTTATGTCATTGACTGATGAAAGGAGTGCAATTTCTCCACGATGTTTTGAGAGCAGAATGACCAAACCTACCAATTATTATCCATAGCTGTGTCTTCCCCTCTCAAATTGTGTGTGTGTGTGAGAGAGAGGGGGGGGGCACAGCTGATGATATAACTGACAGAAGGTCAGAAAGCTATCATGGAGAGCAGCAGTTTAAAACATAAACAAACCTGTCAGCAAATTTTGTAGGAGGATTCATGTTACACTTTGGAAGTCCCTAGTCATTTTTCACAGATTTGTGTACAAGCTGACCCACTCCCCTTAACTTTAAAACTTTGAAAGTAGGATTTCTTCCAAAAACGTTTGGCTTCCATGTGAGTATACACAGTGTATATGGTACATCTTCATCATCACAGTTCTTTCAGAACCCCAGGAAAGTTTTTATAGAGTTTGGGAAGTAGCAGAATCTAAACATCTTTGATGGGTCATGTATGATACCATTCTGATAGATGCCATGAAAATGCAAGAATTCCATGAACAGACTTTTTCACATGATTTATCCAAGGACAAGAATGAAGTCTGTATGTAGTGACTTTAGTCTGGAATCTAGCACTCATTGCATGCCTTTTGACAGAATATCTATGATAATTTCCAGAACAAACTGATTTACTATAAGGAAAAAAATCATTCCTTGAAAAAAAAAATTATGAAAGAACAAATACAAACATATCACCTCATCCAATGGTATAGGTGTTGCAGTTGCAACCAGGGATCTATAGCTTATGGAAATGCTATCAAAATCAAATGTTAAACACATTACATTTAAGTTTTGCACCATTTTGCTGTGTTTCACTAAGATTTTGGTCATACTCACGAATAACTTCACATTTGCAAAATTTTGCTTTCCTCTTTTCAGAGTTTTGCTTTACAAACATGCAGCATACAAAAGTGAATTTAGTGTATTAAATAAAAAATGAAAAAACAACATAAAAGTAATTCTAAAACACAGTCAAAAGCTTAATTTCTTCCATTCAGAAGTAAGTTTAAATACACATTAAATTTGAAATTCAACCAATAAAAGTAAGAGATAATACTGAACAGCATATATATAATTTCACACCTAATAACATATGCACATAAATTTCAGAACTAAATATAACAGAAAAGAGCTTCAAAAAGTCACAGAAATTTAGAAATGAATGTTAATGGTATACATTTGCAATATGCCTAAGTACATAAATAACAGAAAATTACTTACGTGTCATATAAATTCAGTAACCAGTTGAGACACAAATCAAGTGATAATGGTATGTTGACTAGCGTAGAATTTTCTGTAGCTATATCTTTATATATAGTTGAGAGACAGGTGATCATTTCTGGGACGCTGATCAGCTTGTCATTCTGGGCTCGCAGGCCATGTTGATCAAAGGCATTAATGGCATTGTTCATATTCACCATGTCCACTAAATAAATAATAAAGTACCAAATGGTAAGTATTTAGCACTTTATGAAGAGTTCTGCTTCTGAACTCATGTATATAAACCCAAATGTATATGAAATGACATCATCAACTGCATGTAAAATCCCCACATACGTAAATAAAACAAGTTGATAATTTTTATCCTTATTTTAAAAATATATATATCGTCATCATCAGCCATTATCAATCCACTGCTGCGTGAAAGCCACCCCAAGTTTCTTCCACAACTGTCTGTCTTGTGCCATTCTCCTCCATGTTACTCTGGCATGCTTTCAAATACCATACATCCATCTCCCATGTGGTCTTCTTCTGTCCCTCGGTATCCAGTCTAAAATTTTGGCTATCCATTGTTGGTCAGTTATTCTTGCAACATGTCCAGCACATTGCCATTTCAGGGATTTTACTCTGATCATGATGACGTTTACTCTTGTCATATTACTTATCCACGAGTTCCTCTTTTTATCTTTCCTGGTTACATCAAGCATGCACCTCTCCAGGCTTCTTTCTGTGGTCTGCAGCCTTGTATGTCTTTTTTAGTTAAGGTCCATGTCTCTCCTCCATATGTAAGAACTGGAGAAGGATGCACTGATTAAATCCTTTTCAAGACATAATGACACATTGCTCTTGAAAATTGTACTGTTTCTACCTTAATAGTTGTGTGACTATTATTCTTACTGTTTCACACGTTATGAAAGTTTTGGAGTCGAGTGCTCTTTTGCCACGTAATTTCTGCTGTAATATAATATTTTAGTGATGTGAAGTAAAAGTCCATTAAAATTATGTTCAAAAAGAAGAAGAAGCATTTACCCACTATGGCATAATAGGGAAGAATTATTGTTGGTTCCTTTATTCAGTAATATCCTTTTGGTTGTTTTAGAGTTGACTATAGAGCTGCCGTTGTTCGTAGAATTAAAATGTTGTCGGTTTAAATGGGCGTTTGGAACCTGGGTCGAGTTTCGAATAAAAATAAAAATTGGAGTTTAAAAGAGTCTCTGAATTTACAAGACTATATACAGAATAATTAAAATCATTATCGTTACTCACAGTCATAAACTTATAAAATCGATCTGCAATCAAGCAACAGTTGTCGTAATATAAGACCATTAGGTTAGCATAGATTTTGGACCAAGAGCAGATAATTATTAGCAAAGAGCCCCCATAATACAAATAACAACCAGACTAGTTTCAATACGTATTTTTCATTGTCATCTTCAGTGGTACTGCATTCGTTGTTGAGCTATGTTGGTACATCAGGCAGACTTCCACGTCGACAAGTCACGTTTGTGTTCATGTATACATGTGCCCACGCGGCTATGTAGCAGAGGGCCATCTATCGAGTTGGTTGTACGTTATTGTTGTTACCTTAATTATTCATGTTTGAATTTCTTCTTGGTTGATTTTTTACTTTTTTCTTGTTCAATAACGTATTTCCAAGGGTAAAGGATTTCTTTAGGTGTCGAAGTATTACAGTTCTCACCTTGGGTCTTTTCAATTGCGACGCCCCTCAGACCATAGAATATGATTATGTTTTTGATGTGTTGTCAAAAATTTCGATATTTTCCCAATCTGGTACAAGTTCATTAACTATGCAGTGCTGTATAAGTGAAGTTTTAACTTCTTTTCTTGTCAATTATTAAAATGCTCATTCAGTCGAGCAGCAAATCTTTTTGTGCTACCTATATAATATTTGTTGTATTTACCATATTTAGGATCGATAGTCGTGATCCTGTATACACCAGTCCCATGTAATGGATTTTTGCCATAATCATCAGTTGTTAATAAGCATCAATTGTCAATTACTTTTTTAGCAATATCAAAGTTGTTATTCTGGCATTCTTTTTCAGAATACTACTAATGGGTGGTAAGTATGGGATGCTGCTGCAGAACTGTAATTTATTTTTGCTATATTTGTTATCTTTTTTAGAATTTCTTTGTTTCATGATGTTCCGATATATTGATTCAATCAAACTACTTGAGTATCCAAAACAAGTAGCTGTATCTTTGATCCATTTTATTTTATCTTTTAGCGCTTTCTTAGTTGACGAGTATGTAATGGCCCACGCTATGAAAGATTGGAAAGCCGCTGTCCAAGGGTGACATGATTCTTTAGATATTATGGTAGGAACATATGTCGGTTTTTGGTAAACGTTGAATTAGATCTTGTTCTGACCTTTGAATAAAGATATGTCTAAGTAATTGAGAGTGTTGTTTATTTCCTTTTCACATGTGGCCTGAATTGTTGTATAAAAACTATTGAAGTTGTTTATGAATTGCTCCATTTCGGTTTCGGAGAAAGGCCAGAAAATCAAGATATCGTCCACATATCGTAAGTATAGTAATGGTACGTTATTTGTAGTGTTGGTAAATATATTTTCTTCAATATCTTGCATTATAACTTCTGCCAATAATCCGGAAACGGGCTATCCCATAGGTGCTTCAAGCACTTGTTTGTAAATTGTTTTATTGTAGAAGAAGAAATTATCTGTAATCAAGTTAAGAGCGTAAATGATACCTTCGATAGTATCAGGTTCGATTTTCTGTTTTCTCAGTTTATCCTCGATGAGGTGGATTGCTTCGGTAGGGGGTGTTTGGGAATAAGGACACCACATCTAAACTGTACATAGTAAATCCTGTGTTGTCGATAGATTTAATTTTGTTTATCACTTCGGCAAAGTTATTCACAGTGTATTCATGGTTATTATTAACTTGTTGAAAAATTTGGGGGTAATGTCGTTGTCCACAACAGGACAACAACATTACTCCCAAATTTCTACAAGTTAATAATAAACCTATTAACTACCGTGACAAGAAGATACATAATTAAAACATGTGAAGTTAAGAGACTAAGAGCAGGGTTATGAGAAAAACATAAATCAGTAGAGACTAAGAGCAGGGTTATGAGAAAAATGTAAATCAGTACTACCTGAGTAAAATATGTTACGAAAAATATTGTAAATGTTCTGAATACCTCGAAAAGAGGTACGGATTGAAATGATTAAAATATTTGCTACCGTTGAAAGACAGCAAATGACAAGTAGAATGAAACATTTTTATAAAGTCGAACACTTGATTGACTTTGCATTTATGAACTTACCGTTATGTTGGTGAAGTTCGATTAACATTTACTGCACATGGTTCTTGGCTATTTTTAGTATTTCCGTTATGTAGATGCGGCATGGGGGTTTTTTCATTCAGTTTCGGGTCCTCTTCAGTTTTTTTTTTCTTTTTTCGTTCGTTTTAATTGGCCTCGTTACTAAATGAGTTTTTTCCTTTGCCGCTTCCACATATACGCTTTCTACCGGAGTACTTTCAGTAACATCCCGTTACCGTCATCTAGGGGACGTTTGCTCCGACCAGCACGGACCGTGTCAGTAGAGCATTTCGGTGGTTCTCGTGGGCTGCATCTTTTATCGGCTATCGCTTTCTCTTGGGCGTTGTGGAGCCATCTCTTGTTGGTCACCGATCGCATTTTTCGAAATTTTCCGTTTTTTTGCTCAATTTTAATTAAATTCCTCCAACTGTTTCTTAAAATATTAGGGTCATTATGGTTGCAAACTTTTGCTCTATTTTTTTCTATCATTACCGACTCTGCTACTCTGAGGTGTTTTTCGGATTTACAGCTTTTTATGATTTTTATATTTTCAAATTTAGGATATTTTTGGTTAGCCAGACAATATTGAATAAGTGCTGTTTTTTCTTCTTTTTTCTGCCAATTTTTTACATCTTGTTTTAACTTGTGTTTAAGCTTATTTTTGGTACTTCCTATATATGCGATTGGAGGATTTTCTGTAATAGGAACTGAGTAAATACCTGCTTTTTCTAACATTTTTATTTTTTCATTATTTTTGATTACCATATTTTTGATGGTATTTACTTTTCCTCCAATTTGAATGTTATGCTTTTTACAAATATTATTAATTTCATTAGTAGTACCTTTGATGTAAGGAAAACCATTCAGATATTTGATTTATTTTTTATTTACTACAGCATTATTTTTTATTTTCTTTATTACTTCTGTGTTCCATTTTTTTTATTAAATACCGGATAAAAGTTTAAAGATGCTCTTTTAATTAAGGTTTTCAGACTATTGCATTTTTGAGGATAAGGATGTGCCAAATTGTATGGGATTATAACAGGAACAAATGAACTTTTTTGATAAACCGTGTATTGCAACTTATTTGTGGATTTTATAACTTGTACGTCTAAAAAGGCTATTGTATTATTTTTTTTCTATTTCAACCATGAGTTCTATTGTTGGGTATAAAGAGCTGTAACATTTGGTTAATTTTCTTAATTCTTCTTCGTTCAGTTCTGATAAAATGAAAATATCATCCACGTATCGACAGTACACTTCTGGTTTGTGAAAAAACCATATCACGTCAGGTTTTTTCACAAATAACGGAAATGTGAAAATAAAAAAAAATGTTATTTTTTAATGACATTGCTATATGGCAACGTTTGTAACGTGTGAAAATGTTCTCTGGAGGGAGGAATGATTGTTTAAGGAATAGATAAACATATATACATATTCAAAAGCAAACATACCTAACATTCGCCACTGGGCTCCCCTTCAAACTTCCTCTTTTTGGATTGTCTTCGGTGTGCATCCGTACAGTCTCTGTTCAACATCCAACAATAGTCGGCCATCATATGTACAGTCCACTTTCCTTGGTATCTCTTTTCCATCACTTTAATATCCTGATGGAAGCGCTCACCATGTTATTCCGAAAAATCACCAAGATTGTTAGGAAAGTAATTTAGATGAGCATGAAGAAAGTGAACTTTGACGCTATGTTGCAACCAAGCAGTTCATAGGATTCCAGCATGTCCTCGACTAAAGTGGTGTAATTTGAAGCCTTCGTGTTCCCCAAAAAGTTGTGTACCACATTTCTGAATGCAGTCCATGCTCGCAATTCGCACTCACTCATGGTTTCTTCGAATATGTTGTCTGCCATTAATTTTCGTATTTGACGGCCTATGAAAATGCCAGCTTTAATTTTTTCAGATGTGATTGATGGAAACTTACCACCAAGATACTGAAAGCATTTACTGTCCCTGCTTAAAGCTGTCACGAATTGCTTCATTAAGCCACTTTGATGTGTAAAGGTGGCAACAGTTATTTCTAGGGATCAACCAGTGGAAGTGTTACAATGTTTTTTTTTTTGCCAGGTGCGAATGTACTTCCGACTGGCCACTGCTGCCAAACCCAATGTTCCGTCCTTGCTCTGGAGTCCCATTCACACAAAAAGCAAGGAAGTTTGGTGAAGCCTGCTTGTTGGCCGGGCAATATTCCAATCACCTTGAAATCCCCACACAAAGAACATTCATGAAACTTGTACTGCACACTTTCCAGCAGTAATTTAAGGTTCTCGTATGTCTCTTTCAAAGTCACAGAATGTGCTACTGGAATGGATGGATGAATGTTAGTATTGTGTAATAAAACACCTTTTAAACTGGATTTGCTGGCAGCTATGAACAACCTCCACTGTCCTGAATTGTAATTAATGTTGAAGTATTTCATGACTGCCGGAATGTCTCAACAATATACCAAACCGTCTTTTTCAGCAAAAAACGGATCCAATTCTGCTTCTCGGTGTCTGTACCAGGAGAATCTCGTATTAGGACATAGTAAATTCTTTTCCTGAAGTCGTGATCCTAAAAGCTCTGCTGCGTCTTTAGGTAAATTCAGATCACAAACCAAATCATTCAGTTCATGCTGGGTAAATGGCACTGGGGTTTCATCCTCCATACTGTCCGGTTGCTACATCTTATCACTTGTATCACCGTCTGAATCGGTGTCAGTTAGGGGCTTGATATTGGACGGGGATGGCACAGGGATGGATTCACTATGGGGCACTGGTCTTATGGCAGGTGGGATATTGGGATACACAATGTTACGCTTATTGGTTCTGGTATGGCCCACGATATTTACTGTGCAGAAGTAGCAGTCGTCACTGTGAATTTTGGCTCACGCCACACCTTGGGTACACCGAACGGCATTGATGCCCTTTTTCCACTTTTCCAGTTCCTTAACCCCTCCACAGATGCACGGCACACATTGTGAGGAGACCAAACTTTGTCCTGATCTGCTAGTTTAATGCCGAAGTATTGAAAATAAGCATTTTTCACAACAGGCGTAATATTTTGCCTATGTTTTTTCCCAGTCGTATAACAGCCACATATGTAGCAAAATATGTCTGGATGATTTACACAACCACGTGAAGCCATTGCACACGCCACAAAGAAACAACCGAACGGGACCAGTCCCTTCTTTGCACTGACTAGTGTAACACAATCTGCCCTGAATGGCCCCACATGTGACCAATAGAAAGAAGGGAGCAGTGGCGTGAAGTATGAGTCATACTACCGTGCCAAGATAACATTCTCTCATGTTCCGCCTTTTTGAGTGGCGCAAATCGTGACGTCATACAGATAAAACAGTTGCATTTCCATTATCAGCTATATATTTATGTTTATCTATTATTTAAACAATCATTCCGCCCCTCCAGAGAACATTTCCACATGTTATAAATGTTGCCATATAACAATGTCATTACAAAATAAGGTTTTTTTTTAATTTTCACCTTTCCCTCATTTGTGAAAAAATTTGACGTGATACAGAATTTTGAAGGTCATTTTCGGAATCTGCGCAAGAAATCCATTCAGATACACCAATTCATTTCAAAACAACAAAACCTTGCATATTAGTGTAATTTCTACTTCTACAATAAAACATTTACAAACAAGTGTTCGAAGCACCTATGGGATCACCCGTTTCCGGATTATTGGCAGAAGTTATAATGCAAGATATTACAGAAAATATATTTATCAACACTACAAATAACTTACCAGTACTATACTTACAATATGTGGACGATATCTTGATTTTCTGGCCTTTCTCCGAAACCGAAATGGAGCAATTCATAAACAACTTCAATAGTTTTTATACAACAATTCAGGCCACATGTGAAAAGGAAAAAAACAACACTCTCAATTACTTAGACATATATTTATTCAAAGGTCAGAACAAGATCAAATTCAACGTTTACCAAAAACCGGCATATGTTCTTACCATAATACCTAAAGAATCATGTCACCCTTGGACAGCGGCTTTCCAATCTTTCATAGCGTGGGCCATTACATAATCGTCAACTAAGAAAGCGCTAAAAGATGAAATACAATGGATCAAAGATACAGACAGCTACTTCTTTTGGATACTCAAGTAGTTTGATTGAATCAATATATCGGAACATCATGAAACAAAGAAATTCTAAAAAAGATAACAAATATAGCAAAAATAAATTACAGTTCTGCAGCAGCATCCCATACTTACCACCCATTAGTAGTATTCTGAAAAAAGAATGCCAGAATAACAACTTTGATATTGCTGAAAAAGTAATTGCCAATTGATGCTTATTAACAACTGATGATTATGGCAAAAATCCATTACATAGGGCTGGTGTATACAGGATCACGACTATCGATCCTAAATATGGTAAATACAACAAATATTATATAGGTAGCACAAAAAGATTTGCTGCTCGACTGAATGAGCATTTTAATAATTGGACAAGAAAAGAAGTTAAAACTTCACTTATACAGCACTGTATAGTTAATAAACTTGTACCAGATTGGGAAAACATCGAAATTTTTGACAACACATCAAAAACATAATCATATTCTATGGTCTGAGGGCGTCGCAATTGAAAAGACCCAAGGTGAGAACTGTAATACTTCGACACCTAAAGAAATCCGTTACTCTTAGAAATACGTTATTGAACAAGAAAAAAGTAAAAAATCAACCAAGAAGAAATTCGAACATGAATAATTAAGGTAACAACAATAATGTACAACCAACTCGATAGATGGCACTCCACTACATGTATACATGAACACAAACATGACTTGTCGACATGGAACACCCAAGTCATAAGTGAAACGTGGAAGTCGGCCTGATGTACCAACATAGCTCAACATCGAACAACGAATGTAGTACCACTGAAGATGACAATGAAAAATACGAATTGAAGGTAATTATTAGCAAAGGGGTGCTATTTGCTAATAATTATCTGCTCTTGGTCCAAAATCTATGCTAACCTAATGGTTTTATATTACGACAACTGTTGTTTGACTGCAGATCGATTTTATAAGTTTATGACTGCGAGTAACGATAATGATTTTAATTATTCTGTATATAGTCTTGTAAATTCAGAGACTCTTTTAAACTGCAATTTTAATTTTTATTCGAAACTCGACTCAGGTTCCAAACGCCCATTTAAACTGACGAAATTTTAATTCTACGAACAACGGCAGCCCTACAGTCAACTCTAAAACGACCAAAAGGATATCACTGAATAAAGGAACCAACAATATTTCTTCCCTATTATGCCATAGTGGGTAAATGCTTCTTCTTCTTTTTGAACATAATTTTAATGGACTTTTACTTCACATCACTAAAATATTATATTACAGCAGAAATTACGTGGCAAAAGAGCATCTTGACTCGAAAACTTTCATAACGTGTGAAACAGTAAGAATAATAGTCATACAACTATTAAGGTATATTATAGCCACGTAAACCAAATAGATATTTAAGACTAACCATGTTATCTGATGTACTGTTTCTTCCAAAAACTGTCCAGCCAAGTATTATACACCGACTAATTTCTTCATCAATGTGACCCTTGCTTGGCATCTGTTGTCCAAGGTGAATGTAGGTATTAGTTACCTTGACATTTCCCCCATGAATTGATAAATCTTCATTTCTTGTAAAAGAACTGTACATCAGTTTTGTCTTTTGAAAGTTCATTTTTAATCCACTTTTTACTCTTCTCAGCAAGTTCTTAGATCATACTCTGCAGCTCTGAAGGGGTAGTTGCAAAAATGATTATGTCATCAGCAAAATGAAGGTGAGTTTAATAATCTTTATCCCCTTGTTTTTCCAGTTCAATGATTGAAGGACACTTTGCAATGTGACATTGAAGAGTTTGGGAGATATGGTGTCACCTTGTATTAAGACAAATCTTCCCTATACACATGCTGTCATTCATGACATTCACACTCATTGGTTCTAGAAGACAATTTTTTTTTTAAAGATCTGGTCTTTTCAGGCATATGTTGAGGTTCCAAGCTGAAGTTTCATTTCTTTTGTTTGAAAAGAAATGAAACTGTATAGTTTGGCTTAACCTGTATAATTAGGCTTAAGGATTTGGTTTTCAATTGCACTATGCCATAGCATTCCAACCAAATTTTTAACCTGGTCTCATTTTTAATTCTTTGTTCATTTTAAACCTCCATTTCATTCCTGCTTGTTTTTATTCCTCTGTTCCTTTTATACCTTTATTTCATCCTTTTTCTTTGGAATCCCCTTTGCATATCTCAATCAAAACCTAATCGCTGTGCACAGCATCACACGATTGGAATGTTTTGGCATAACACAATTAAGAACTGAATCCTAAAGCCCATACACATACAGGTTAAGCTGAACATCAAGGATTGCAAAAGAAATAAAACTTTAGCTTGAAACCTCAATTTATGCCTAAAAAGACTACACATGAAAAAAGCCACTGTCTTCTCGAACCCAATGAGTATGAATATTGTGAACGGTGGCATATGTATGGGAAGGAAATGTCTCATTGGACAGTTCTTTAATTAAAGGAACATACAACCATAAGTAAGTCAATATATTTTTTATTAATTAATTTAACAGTTCAAATACATAGAATATAAATAGCAAACAATGACATCTTCAGGGCATGCTTGACATGGGGGAAAATGTGCAAAAAGTTTTGAACTTTCTTTGGCATATTCATCTACTTTTTGATGAATGACACCAAATTATCGTTAATGTATTCATGTCTCTGCAGTTAAAAATCATCTATACTTACAAATTCATCTAAATGATGCGTGGCATGAATTTAAGGCTATTTTTTTATTGAGCTATTTGTTGAATGGCAGGTTGCTGTAGCTAGTTGCATCCATTGTCCTTTGTTCAAAAGAAACAAACACTGCACAATAGAAACTGTTACTGAATTAATAATCTAAAGCAATTTATGGGATTTTACTAGGAAATTTTTTTCTTTAATAGCAAATTTTCGGAGAAAACTCTTCTCCTTCTTCAGGCTGTCTTGTTGTTGTCACTTTTTCCTTGTCACTATCACGGTTACGGTTTACCTTGACGGTTACGGTTAACCTTGACGGTTTAGGTTATTTTTCAACAAATCCTGCCAGATGTTAGGCAGGGAAAATCCTTTGCAGTCATTGATGATGGAATTTTGATTTTTCTCAATCTCTATTCCTTCTTTCAGTTTTCTTTTTTGGAAATTGCTTTGGAAACTGATTACTTTAAGGGAATTCCAATCCATGCTGTGCCCAGTTTCTCTAACATGCCTATCTAATCCAGTCTTGTTGGAGCAATTTTTTATAGCTGCTTTATGCTCAGCTATACGAGTTTCTAGTCTGCGACCTGTTTCACCTATGTAAGATAGTCCACAACTACAATTTACTTCATAAACTACTCCTTGCATTTTTAAAATATCTTCTTCTCTTTGAACTATTTTAGGGAAAAATTTTTTAACTTTGTTCTCTAAACTTGGAGCTAGCCTAATATTGTATTTTTTACTAATTCTCTTTAAATCCTCAAATAAACCTTTGTGATAAGAAATTTTTCTAGTGAATTTTACTTGTTGCTTTTGTGGGTTCTTACAGAAAATGCGACGTGCAAACCTATCATTGTCACTTAAGACTTTGTAGGAAGTCATTTTCAGCAGCTTCCTCAAATTCTTCCCGACGGTCTGTTATGGAATTTGTAACTTTCGACTCGCCATCGATGTGGATTTCCTTGGGCTGCGTTGATAAATGCCATGAACACGCTCCACTTGGTCATTGGATACAGGGCTCACGCCTCGCGATCGTTATCTTCGCAATTTGCAGAAAGAAAAAAATCGTTTTGGCGATGGAGAGCCAGTCTGATCCAAGTCGCTACAGCATACTTATGAATTTCATCAACTCAGGTGTTGTTCTTCTAGGTTTCGCTCCCTTGGTATCCAAGTCTTGTATATCACTTGTCAAACAGTAGTCAGTTCCAGCAATATGTCCATCCAACCCAGAAGGGGGCATACAACTTTTTTGTGGGATATCGCACAAATTCATTCACCTTTGTGGAATACTGCACATGCTCCTCTGTTGCTCTAGGATTTTCAGTTCCCGATATGTGAATGTTATGTTTGTTGACTTTGCCACGCATGTGGAATGTTAATTTATTGCTGAAAATTAGACGCTCGCTAAAACAATCTTCAAAACGTCACTGCATTTATGTACAGAAAAGGCGACGTGCAAACCTATCATTGTCACTTAAGACTTTGTAGGAAGTCATTTTCAGCAGCTTCCTCAAATTCTTCCCGACGGTCTGTTATGGAATTTGTAACTTTCGACTCGCCATCGATGTGGATTTCCTTGGGCTGCGTTGATAAATGGCATGAACACGCTCCACTTGGTCATTGGATACAGGGCTCACACCTCGCGATCGTTATCTTCGCAATTTGCAGAAAGAAAAAAATCGTTTTGGCGATGGAAAAAGAGCTTAAAAATTCACTAGAAAAATTTCTTATCACAAAGGTTTATTTGAGGATTTAAAGAGAATTAGTAAAAAATACAATATTAGGCTAGCTCCAAGTTTAGAGAACAAAGTTAAAAATTTTTTCCCTAAAATAGTTCAAAGAGAAGAAGATATTTTAAAAATGCAAGGAGTAGTTTATGAAGTAAATTGTAGTTGTAGACTATCTTACATAGGTGAAACAGGTCGCAGACTAGAAACTCGTATAGCTGAGCATAAAGCAGCTATAAAAAATTGCTCCAACAAGACTGGATTAGATAGGCATGTTAGAGAAACTGGGCACAGCATGGATTGGAATTCCCTTAAAGTAATCAGTTTCCAAAGCAATTTCCAAAAAAGAAAACTGAAAGAAGGAATAGAGATTGAGAAAAATCAAAATTCCATCATCAATGACTGCAAAGGATTTTCCCTGCCTAACATCTGGCAGGATTTGTTGAAAAATAACCTAAACCGTCAAGGTTAACCGTAACCGTCAAGGTAAACCGTAACCGTGATAGTGACAAGGAAAAAGTGACAACAACAAGACAGCCTGAAGAAGGAGAAGAGTTTTCTCCGAAAATTTGCTATTAAAGAAAAAATTTCCTAGTAAAATCCCATAAATTGCTTTAGATTATTAATTCAATTAAACTAGGAAGCCATTTCTCAACATGTTACTGAATGTTTTTTCCACCACTTGTCTCTATGCTTTTCTTAAAAATATGAGTGAACAAATGACATCTACAGTAATTTTTTTCATTCTTAAATGAGTTTATATTTCATTAAAAATATTAATGAACAAATGACATTACAGTTTTTCTTTCATTTTTTTGTGAACACGTACTATAATCTTTTTAATCAAACTTAGCTTGCAACATTTGAATTTCTAACTTTGGATGACCCCTAGATGCATGGCCTATAATTTTTGTACAATATCTGTAGGAGGTTTTGCTTGTTGTTGTTGTCTTGTTCATTAAAAGCAGTTAAAAACTTTTTAAACAGTCTACAAATATTAAAAGAATTTAGCACTTTTAAGAAATCAATCCAAGTCCATTATATATTTTGTATCTGATGCACATTTCAGGTTCTCTTTTTGGAGCTCTTCTTAATGGGAACAAGTGCACAGTTCCACATCAAAAACCATGACTTTCTGGTTGCTGCTCATTAGCTGCTGTATATCTTGTGGCCTTCAATGATGACAGCATCTACAGGTGGTATTTGTTTTATTGGTTTCCATAAATTTTCTCCTACAATTAATTTTTACCATTCAACAGGTCATAGCTGCTATTACTGCTGCGGTCGTGATTTTTAGTTTTCTTAATAAATATTACTTCTATGATTTTAAGTTATTTTTCTGATTTTGGTTGGCTTGGAATTTTTACATCTTCAAAATACAGGGTGATTCATGATTAGTGTCGTGGTTTCAGTGGCATATAATCAAAAAACGGGAAACCACAAACTAAAACCACAAACAGAAAATGACAGATGACAACTAAAAGTTTTATTAGCTGTAGAATCGATACATCAGATTGCTAAACCACTTTGACATCCGTGCCTTTCATGGCACGTGAGATATCCAAGTGATAATCAATTTCCTGCCGTGTTCACCAGCATTTGCGGTGCTACTGTTGTTATCACATAACCAATTCTGGTCTTCAAGTCATCGAGAGAGGTCACAGGGGTCTGGTAAACAATGTTTTTCATGTATACCCACGGGAAAAAATCCAGTGGCATCAGGTGAGCGTGGAGGCCATGAAATGGGTCCACTACGCCCAATCCAGCACCCAGGAAAATGAAGGTCAAGAAATTCTCAAACAATAACGTCCTAATGCAGGAGTGCGTCATCATGCTGGAACACCACATTGGGCTGCCGATCTTCCAACTGAGGCAACAGATACAGCTGTATCGTGTCCACATAGGTCACCGCTGTCACTGTTCTCTCCACAAAGAAAGAGGGTCCCAACACTTCCGAACATGACAAAGCGCACCAGACGTTCACCTTTTGACTATTTCGTTTGACTTCTCGAATGGTGCGAGGGTTTTGCCAATGTACCCTTCCTGAGATGAAAAACGCTGCTTCATCACTAAATATCTATGTCTGCAGGTAATGTTCATCAGCTTCAACTTTGGACAAAATGTCTTGGGCAAATTGGAAAAATGGGGTTTATCTTCCTGCTGTAAAGCCTGTACAATAGGGTGGGCCGAAAAATAATAATTTCGAAATTGAATTTGGAAGAGGGTAGAAAAGTTGTTTGTATCTTACCTTCAAATGTATCCCTATATTTTTTTAATATTTTTTATTCAAGGTCTTGAGTCCTCTACCAAGTGTTAAGTAATGATGAATATTATTAAAAATAAAATAGTCATATTGCCATTTTCACATTTTTATTATACATATTAATGCACAAATATACCAACGTTTCGTCAGTTCAAACATTACTTTAATGTTTTATGTCTGAAATGTAACTTTTGTCAACTCATATCTTTTATCAACATAAGATGTCTTGTGCGACTGCAAAAAGTATTACAGAAAACTGAGTTAATATTGAAAGTACATGCTACGACAGTGGTTTATCAATGTCATCTACTGGAGAAGAATCTGAACCTTCAACTTTAAAAATAAATCTTAATACTTGTTGAACGGGATTCACACATAAATAATACAGTAAACAAATCTATGCAAACTCCGTTTATTGGTGCGAAAGTATAATTATAGAAGGAATACAAGGGAAAATTGTATCTCCTGAGCTTTCGCTCTCCGGTTGGAGAGCAAAAGCTCGGGAGATACAATTTTCCCTTGCATTCCTTCTTTAATTATACTTTCGCACCAATAAACGGAGTTTGTATAGATTTTCTTACTGTATAAATCCGAATGTTTCTAGTAGAAATAACTTAAAACAATTTCGAGGATGTGTGACCAATATGGTGTTTCGGATAGGGCTGCAGCAGCTGCAGTTTTAGAAGATATGGGGGAAGTAACAGAAGACAATTGTACGAACGTTATTAATAAAAAAAAGTTTGCAGAGCGAGACATAAAAATGGGGAAGAACTGAAATTTGTTTTTAAACAGGCGTAAATTAATGTAACAGGTTGATATTTTGATGGGAGAAAAGATAAAACATTATACTAAGACCGACTTCATTGGAGAACAATATGTGAAGCACATATTTCCCTTATATAAGAGCCAGGTTCAATCCTATATAGGGTAGATTACCCCACCTTCAAGTACAGCTAAAGGTACTGCTGAAAGTATTCTGAATTTTATCAGTGAAAGAAAGTTAAGCCTAGGCCACCTGGTGGCAATATGTTGTGATGGCATGGCTTTCAATACTGCAAGCAAAAACAGAGTTATAGTTTGTCTTGAAAAATCGTTCACTCCAATGGTACGTATGCTAATTGCATGCCAACGAATCGCTTCTGAGACACTTATTTCAATATTCAGATGGGGCTGCAACAGGTCCAAAAGAATATTCGATAACAATCAGGAAATCATTAGATAAATGTGAAAAGCTTCCAGTTACAAACTTTATGGCTATTTCTTGTGATTTACCAAAAGTTGACCTACAGTATTTAAGTTCAGATCAAAGATATTTGTATGACATTTGCAAGGCTATTTCTTTAGGACAATGCTCTACAAATTTAGCCAATTGTCAACTTGGAATGCAATCTCCTTCCTGCAAAGATGGAGCTTTGCATGTTTTCAAGACGATAAAGGCAACTCGTTATTTAAGTCCTGAATTGAAAGCTGTAATTAACCCAGTTATTCAAAGGAATGCATACTTTACTCACCCTGAGAGTATGCTCCTTGCGATGTTCAGCAATGACCACCATTCGTGAGCTGGGACTAAGGAGGATTCTGAGGGCTAGACAGAGAATGACTAACACAGAAAGAACATTCAAAATTCCAAACATTAACTTTGAAGCCATTAACTACATCGATTTGATTAACTGGAAAGAGTGTCATTTTGTATTTCCCCCTATTTTGACAAACCCTACAAATGAAGACCTTGAATCTCTTATAAATCTTCAATTACTCCTTCTTTAGAGTTTCTTTGATACCCTTGTCACACACAAGCTGAGGAAAGGTGCGTAAAATTGGTGACAGAGGAATCAATGTCTGTCATTGGACCAGAAGCACATGATGGCTTAATCCACGCTAAAATCCAATCCTGACAAACTATGCCAAATTTTGATCATAAAATTCAGTATAAATTGGCTAAAGCGTTATCATTAATCTTTTTATATTTAGTTGTTATGTATTTTTTTTATTGTTTAAAATGCTATTCAATTGATATTTATTTTTCAATGTTTGTTTTATCAACATATTTCATTCATTTTTGAATTGCAAGAAAATCTGCAAAATTTCCCAATATTTGAATTTTTCTTGTGTGTTAAAAAATACTGTATTTTGAAAATGCATTTTCTTATATCAGTTAGGTTATTTGAATATAATTTTTAATAATTATTGTAATAGTTTGTAAAATTTTAGACATTTAACTTTTTCTTGGAAAGGCTAGGTTTTAAGCTGAAAACACTAAAATACAAAGCACGGTAGAGAGCTCAAGACTTTGAATAAAAAATCATAAAAAAATTATGGACATTTATTTGAAGGTAAGAGGCAACTCCCCCGCCCCCCTCTTCCAGATTTAAATTCAAAAAATATTATTTTCACCTATTTGAATGGCCCACCCTACTGTACAATCTGCAGTTTGTATGCACGGAGTTGTAGGCGGTTCTGCAGAACCCTACAGACAGTCGTTTGTGGCATACCTAACTGCGATTCAGCTCGTCTCATTGACTTCTGAGGCTTCCTCGTAGTCAATGAGACAAGCTCGTCTCATTGACTTCTGAGGCTTCCTCGTAGTCAATGAGACAAGCTCGTCTCATTGACGCTTTGAGAAAAGGCTTCCTGGACACGGTCACTATTGTCCTGTGAAGTGCTCGGTCTTCCAGCTCCTTTTTGATGCTGCACACTACCAGTCTTTTGAAAATGCTTTAACCAACGTCGGATAGCATTATCATAAAGTGGAGCTCTCGCATACTGCGTTCTGTAACAACATTGCCTTGTGATAACTGACTTTGTTTCAAAGGACCAGAGTAAGCACATTGCTTTTTCTTGAACAGTCGCCATTTTGAAGCATGACGCCAATTAAGCGGGTACCATGTTGCCACATAAAACTTTCCACGGTGAAAATGTTCTTGCTGTAGGCAGTTTCATTTGATTGGTTACGGGTTGACCATGTCAGACCACGGGAACCCCAACAATAATTATGAATCACGCCGTATGATTCCAATTGATTTTCACTACAATGTTGGATCTGTAACATTTTTTATTTCAATGAAGAATATATTAGTTTAGCCTACTTTCTAATGTCTTTTTACTGCTTATGTATTGAATGAGATTAGAAGAACTTTCTTTTCTGGTAACTGGTATGGAGGTTACACCTGCTTTTACATCATGAACTGTCAGTTCACAAAAGATTTGTTGAACTTACATAATATCACTTGCGTTTTATATTCAATTTTAAAATAATATTTTGGATGTAGTAAAAAAACCAGTAATTCACTATAAACCTACCTGAATAAACTAAAAAAATAATAATGAACAAATGATATGGACATGTGTCACAATATTTAGTCATTCATTTTTTAAAAGCATTAATAATATATATACTAAGTGGACAGGAATCATGGGATATCAACTTCGTAATGGTTAGGCCTACCTTCCACCCAGATAAGATGGTGGGCATTTAGTCCACTAGGTCATGAAAGTGTTTCACTGGTATCACCTCCCATGCTTGCTGCGCTGCTGTCCATAATTTTGTGACATTTCTGGGTGGAGAATCCAAAGTTTGAATACACCTTTCCACAGTGTCCCAAATATTTTCTACATAGTTCATGTCCAGTATTCGAATGGGGAGGCCATTCCAAGTTGAGTACTTCTGCAGAATGCTTTTCTAACCATGTTTTAGCCATCACAGCTCTGTGGGGAGGTGCATTGTACTGCTAGAAGAGTCCATTTTCCTGTGGGTTTATGATTGCAATGAATAGATGCAAACGGTCTGCAAGCATGGACACATAGCATGGATCATTCACAGATGCATTTAGATGCACCAGAAGTCTTAATGTATGCCCGTTGACAAGTCCTAGACCATAACCAAGACTCCACCCACCTGGACAGTTCCTTGTTCACATGCCACGTCCATCATTTTATGCAGTTTCCGCCAGATCTGCCTCCAAACATCCAAGGTGCTGTGCAGATGTTCTTTCTCCCAGTTGAGGTGTACTGTCTGGTGATGTGGAGTTAGCAATAGTACTCTAGTGGGTTGGCAGCTCCCATAACCTACTGTGGCAAATGATCACCTGATGATCATGGTGGAGACATTTCCAGCACCTCCCTCATTAAAGTCAGCGGTGACTTGTGCCACTGTCGTTCTTCAGCTGGTAGCAACTATGAGAAACAAACATCAACTGCAATATTCGTCCACCACCTTGTTCTGCCCATATTGCCATCCATGAAGTGATGCTATTTTGGTAATGACACATTCTGACACACTCTCGACACTGTTAAACAGGAATACTACAATTCCTGTACCACCTCCATGATACTGGTGTGCAAAAATTAAGGACGAAGAGGAAACATTAGCATAACAGCGGAACAAGCAGACAGAACGGACCGAAAGACCACTCAGGAGATAGACTAGGGTCCGGTACGGTAGGGCATGCGCATATATGCAGCATGATGTAGGGGAGGGGAGTGTCGGAAGGGTATAAAGCACACGGGCGGTGTACGCTCAGCAATTTGGTGAAAGCTACTGCACGGTGTACATCGGTTTGAACACCGTCGAGTTGCTGCCACCGTGTGATATGCCAACAGGCAATCCAGTAGACAACATCTGGATGACTGACTTTGTTTCAAAGAACCAGAGTGGATGACTGACTTTGTTTCAAAGAACCAGAGTAAGCACATTGCTTTTTCTTGAACAGTCGCCATTTTGAAGCATGACGCCAATTCAGCGGGTACCATGTTGCCACATAAATCTTTCCACGGTGAAAATGTTCTTGCTGTAGGCAGTTTCATTTGATTGGTTACGTGTTAAAGGTTGCGTCATTGGGAAGTTGGAAGAAGGTCGAAGTGTGACTAGTGTGGCTGAGGAATTCAGGATCGCTCACAGCATTGTTTCACGAGCTTGGAGAGCATTTCAAACGACAGGAACAGCTGTCCAAGAGTTCAGCAGTGGTCGTCCACGAGCAACCATGGTGGCAGACAACCGGTATATTGTCCTACAGGTGAGGAGAGACAGACAGCAGACAGTGGGAGAAATCGCAAGGCACATGTAACAGACAACTGGACATCCATTATCGCGTTTTACTGTGGCCAGAAGGTTGCACAAAGGTGGTCTATTTGCATGACGACTAGTACGGTGTGTGCCATTAACGTCTGCTCATCAGAGACGGCAGTTTCTGTGGTGCCAGGAACACAAGAACTGGACACATCAGCAATGGGGTCGAATTCTCTTTGCGGATGAGAGCCCATTTAGTCTGATGAGCGATTCTGGACGTATACACATCTGGAGAGAGCAGGGAACACGCAATCACACCTCCAACATCATCGAAAGGGACCGGTTTGGAGGTAGCGAAGTTCTTGTTTGGGGCTATATCATGCTTGGTAGCCATACTGACCTCCACATCTTCCAAGGAAGTTCAGTCACTGGTGTCCGCTATTGTACCGAGGTTCTCCTGCCTCACGTGCATCTGTTTAGAGGTGCTGTGGGTCTTGAGTTCCTCTTCATGGACGAACACTACACCTCATCGTACAGTGGCTGTCGCAGAGCTGTTGGAGAGTAAAGATATTCAATGCATGGATTGGCCCACAAGGTCCCCGGACCTAAATCCAATCGAACACGTGTGGGGCCTTCTCAGGAGATGCTTGGCAGCAAGTCACCAGCTGCCAGCAATGATTCCGCAGCTGCGATTGGCGCTACAAGAGGAATGGGCCACGATGCCTCAACAGCTCCTTGAAAACCTCGTCCTCAGCATGGACAGACGTAAATCGTGCAACGCAGTCAGGGGTGATCATATCCCCTACTAAAGACTGGATTTTTCTTGGCAGCTGTCTGTCACATGGACGTTTCTGTCTTCTGTCCAGTTGTGCTCGAAGCTACCTTTTCAATAAAGTGCCTTCGTATATTTTGGATTCCTTGTTTGGATGGTTTTGCTCACTTGTCCCATATTCTTACATCTTGGGGATTTTATGGAATGATTTGAGTCAGCGTGGAGCACTTCAGCAAGGCGTTGCATTCGAAAAATTGTCTCGTCCTTAATTTTTGCACGCCAGTGTAGAATGACCATGGGTCATTCCATCATTGGGCAGCCACTATCATCCCAATTTCAAACTCTATTAACAAATGATCCTTATCCAAACTGACATATTATAATCTATATGAATGCAGTGATGTCCTCCTACCTATATACCTGCCAAGCAGTGATTTTCAGCAAGAGGGGTGACAGCATTGCATTGCCAGGAACCAGGTACCTCATTGATTTCTGTTCTCTCAGTGTATATTATGCTCATGATGGCAGTTAACATTTAATAAAGAAAATAAAACGGTTTCAATTATCTATACATAAACTTATCTGCAGAGTAAGCAGTTACAGGAAGTTCCTTGACAGAGAAACTGCACATCATGCTAAAAAACATGAAAATCATTCTCACATTTCTCCCACATTTTTCTGTTGATGAGGCGTTATTAGAAGTCCTTTTTTCCAATAAAAAAAAGCTCCATGGATTACAAGAAGTTTTTTTTAAACAAAATTCCAAGACAGGAAGTCTGAACATACACACCGTTAAATAGACAAAAAAAAAAAAAAAAAAAAAGAACATTGAGATACTCACAACAAACACGTTTTTGTACAGTTCGTAACTTCATGGCAGTTCTGTATGCAGAATACCTAATATCATTCAATTCAGCTGAAAAACAGTGGGCAATAAATAACAATTCTAACAAATATTTCCTTTGTGTTGCAAAGGTTCATAGCTATTTTTCAAAAATTAAAATGAATGAAATGAAGATTTATCAGTGAATATTATTATAAGCACTAATTGGGCATATTAAGGCTCAGTATTAAAACTTTACATGAATAAAATACAAAAAAATATGCACATTAATGACATTTATTTAATGATATATGTATACACAGAAACACACAGATAAGGGTAAAAAATAAGCTTCAGTCCAAAAACATTTCATGAAAATAAATGGATGCAGATGGTCAGGACCCTCCACTATATGGTCCTAACCTAGCTACATGTGACTTTTCTCTGTTCCCAAACATGAAGGAAAAGCTGTATCAACATGGTTCTGAGAGTCCAGAACAGGAACTGCACCCAACAAAGAACAAATCCAGACCATTACGAAGTAAATATGGCACTAATGCTTTAATGACTGAATTCAGAGGATAAACCTTTGCATAGAGAGAGATGGAGAGTTCTTCTAGAAACTACATAATTGAAACAGTATTGTAGATTAAATAAATTCTGGGAATTCGGAAAATTTAATTCCACCTTGGTAACAACATATTTTTTTCCTTCTCTCTTTTTTCTGAAGTTATACTCATGGGAATAGACTTCACCAAAACCTTTTACGTTTCTCAAAATTGGCCAACTATACAATTTTTAAAGTTATTTACTGAGCACATCTGAAGCAGACATAAAAAGGAAAGTATTCTGTTTAAGATATTATCATTTATTTTAATTCATGTTATTTGTGTTGACATATATACGATTGTGAGTGCACTTATATGAAACTGAACAAATCTAAATCTATAAAAGACACTGTATATTCATTTTCACTATTTATTGTGAGTTAGTAGGTCATTGGAATTCTATGCTACAAATATTCCTGAAAGTAGGCAAATCTGAAACATCCCAAAGGTACACATTTCTCTGTGAAACAGGGACAAGACATTAGCTACTATGTAGTCAAATTTTGTTTTCTTTTAGTAAAAATTGTTGATAAAACAAATAATACATTCCCACCCAGACTTAAGAACATCTTATTGCTAGCTTTCTAGGGATACAATATCTCATTTAGATACAAATGACATGCTTAAAAAGGCTGAAACTGCATGGCATCAGCAAGTTCTTCCAGGAGACTGAGGTTTGTGCATCCACAGTCTAAGCTTACTTTTGCAGGTATTTTGGACTAGATTTTGGTGCTCTTTGGGCCAAAGATGGCCACTACAGCAGGAATTCCAAATAAACAAATGTACAAACCAAAAAAGTTGGACACGACCATGTTGTACCAAAATACAAACAGCGACTCAAAATCTACATCCATCACATTAAATACAAGTTGTTGCACTGGTCTGTTATGAGATAATGAGGAGTAAGGTGGTCACATGAGCTTCTCCACCACAAAATCTTCATTTTTAAATATGAAGATTAGCCAATGAATGACCCACATACACATGCTAGAAAATACAGACCACTTGTGAAAGTTCCTTGTAGTCCCCATGTGCTTATGAGCATCACATCCAAATAATTACTCGATTGGAAAATAAGTTTTTAAGATGGAGGCATTCTATGGACAAAAAGGTCAGGACATGGTGATTAATCACAAAGTTAGGTTGGAAAGTGAGGGCTTCCACTTTCTGCATGATCAGCAAACCAAAAATTCGTAATGCACCAACATGATTGCATGGGTCAAGTGGCTAGTATCAAGTGAGAAAGTATCTCATTTTGAATCCTACGTACACAATGGCAGAGCAATCAACTTATCAAAATCAAAAGCTGGGATATCAACACATGTTCAGCAGTGCAGGTATTCAGAATTTACAGGTAATAAAATTATATATTACTTCTCTTCAGTCTTGCATCAATCTTGAGAATGACCCAAATGATAAAAAAGCGGAGTTCCGCGAATCAACAGAAGAATCTCATGTATGAGTAAGAAGTGACTAAGAAATTGAAAAACACGAATTTTATGGAAAATCAAAGGTGAAAAATCGATACTGCGTTGCTCACTCTACCGTGAAACAGTTTTTCGGGGAATTGAAACGGCACGGATTACATCACAGACAAATTAAATACCAATCTAAAAATTTAATTTTGTTTAATAAACGAGAAAGGGGTGAAAACGATAGTTCTCAATTAGTTTCGAAGAAATACATATTAGAAACAGGGAAATATGCAATTTCATTAGAAAAAAATCTAAAAAAATATGAAGTCACTCCTTTTCACTATTACTGAAGATATTAAAACAGAGGAACATGATATCACAGAGAGAGAGAGAGAGAGAGAGAGAGAGAGAGAGAGAGAGAGAGAGAGAGAGAACATAAAAACAATATAATCAGGCAGAGAGATAGAGAAAAAAAAAGAAAAGTCGGAAAAATTTAATATGGGGAAACTGAAAACGACGTGATATTCTCATCACTGCTACAGCAGTCATTTTCGTGATTACGGACATTTGCAAGATTCGCCTACCGATTTTTTCAATCAGAAAAAAATCGGAAAAAAGTCATTTTTCGACCTTTTCCTTAAAAACTCCACGATTTTTCAAAAAAGGCTAAAAATCAAAGACTTTTCAAGGCTTGGAAAAAAGGGACATTAAGTCTCAGAATTTTACCAGGATTCCAGGAGCCATGAGAAATACGCTGAAGAAATGTCATGACATTGAAAACACTAAAGAAACATTCCCAAAAATGTTTAACAAGCATTAGAATCTTGAAAATATGACAAACTTTACACAGATGTTTAATAACGTCATTTCACTGAGATTTGAATTTCCATAGCATACTCAATGTTTCTGTAGCCTGTAGTGGACTGACGATTTCCATAGTAACTACATAAAATCTGCAGTGTTTAGAATCTCTTAATCTTTTCCCCCACCATATGGCCTTACTCAGCATCAAACGAATGGAATTGTATGCATGGAGAATTTACTGAGCCAAAGTCCCGATGATGACAACAGGCATGGAAGTTCTGGTGCAAAGTCTGTCTTTTATAGCAAGATGGCGCAAGATTTTGTTTTGGCACACGTTGGCACAGAAATCCCATCCCTGCACAAGGCACTGCACAAGCACCATGGATGTGATCTCATACACAAGTACTTCAACTTTCCAAGCCACTGACTGATTTGCTACCACTGCAGGGCTCACGACCTTGCAGTGGTGGCTTTTCAGGTGAAGTAAGTGAAGTGCCTCTTCACCTATTTTACTCAAAATATAGTTTTATTCAGTTCCAAAATACTCAAAATTTTGAATAGATATTAATTCACATGGCGCGCTGAATATGGAAAACAAATCCTTACACGCAAAACAGTGCAAGTGAAGAGCCTAAATGAGAATGCTTGGAAGTCTGCAGTTTTCTGCCGAGTTGTCATGGCAACCATGACGTCACCCTCCCCAATCTGCTCGCTCAAATGAAGTGTTTCAGCTTCAGGCGCCTTATCTCTGTATCTTTCAGTTTTTGAGCATAAAGTCATGAGAAATCACGGTGGAGAGGGCGGACTACCAGGGTACTTTGCTATCGGTTAGGGCTTTTTCCTTGTGGTGCTGTGGTACATTATTTTCCGAAAGGAATTTGTTCTTTTGTGCTTTGTGATTATTTGTTGAAAGCTTTAACTGATATTTTAGGTTTGTGTACAATTTAACTGATAGTGATAGTTTTTAGTATGCATCCTGTGGACGACATTGTTTGTAATTTATTGAGAACTCCATTTTATCTGTGGAAAGATGAAGATAAAAGAAACATTTTGTTTCAAGGACGACCGACAGGTTCACTGACAATTGTTGCCAAGAATGAAATCAAGAAGAGCGGTAAATCTAACAATATTAATTTTAAAAATTGTTGGTTTACTGAATATAAATGGATTTGCAGCACTTCTGTGTTCATTTTTTTTTTTTTTGGCCATGCTTACTTTTTAGTAATAAACATTCGGCGTGGAATAAAGATGGATTCTCAGATTTATTAAGCGTAACACTGTCACTTCATAAACATCATGATTCTAGCGAACACCTGAAATGCGGATTAATGTTAAGGAATTTTGAAAAAATTCAAAACACCATTGCCGATGCCCTGAGGAAGAATGCTAGGCTTTTAAAAAGGCATTTTAACGAAAACGCTTGTTTAAATAGACTTTTCCTGCAGACAGTGATTGATGCAGTATTAGTCTATACTGTATTTGAGCAAACAAGAACTAGCATTCCATGGCCATGACGAAATCATGGGCTCGATAAATCGTGGAAATTTCATTGAATTACTTTCATTGTTGATATGAAGAAGTTCTTTAGAAATTGATAATCAATACGAAAGGATAAAAAAACTATTCAAAATGAATTAATTGAATGTATTTCTGAATATATAAACGATCACGTCAAAAGTTAAATAATTTTTGATTGTTGATTTGGAAGGTGTATTGGTTCAGGGATTTTTTGGGTTTCCATGATGTGAATGAAGATAGAACATCAGGAGCTTTATTCAAAATGCTAGACAAAATTTTGGAACAGTCTGATTACCAACACAAATAAATAGGATAATATTACGATGGGGCAAGTACAATGTCTGGACACTTAAATGAGCTACAGAAAAAAAGTCAGGGATAAAGCTTCTCAAGCTGTTTTTGTTCATTGCTTAGTTCATCGTTTGAATCTTGTATTACACCAGCGTTTTTCTAAAATTTCTAAGTGTCGAATACTTTTTGCAAGCCTCAGTGGAATTGCTTCGTTTGTTCACCATTCTGCGAAATGGTCTTATACACTTATATCAACAACCGCAAGACGCAGACCAACCATAACAGAAACTCGATGGTTTTCCACTTCGAAATTAGTAAGTGTAGTTGTTGAAGATTGGGATAAATTAAGGAAGTGTTTGGATTTCTGACGAATAGCGAATAATCAGAAAAAAATCACTTCATCTTGCCAAGTGGTTTTTGAATGATATGAACACTTTCGAATTTACATTTTTGGCTCCACCGATCTATTATTCGAACTATTGAAGAAAAAATAACTAAGCTACTGTGTAACTCAAATTAAAATAAAAAAAAACCTCGTGAAATTTTGAGCCATAAAAGTAACGATGAGTTATTTGAAACACAGTTTGGAAAAGCTAACAAAATCACAGAAATAAGCATGGGAATATGCTGCTCTTACACAAGAAACAATTTTTCAAAATTATAAGCAATTGCATTTTGAAATTTTGGACCACATTCTTATGGAAATGGATATAAGATTTCAAGACTGTAAGAAACTTCAATTTGTCTGACTTGCTGACACAACCAAATATGAATATTATTTAATGCATGCTTTCCCTCTCGCGCTCTTCAAAATCTACATTTTTACGGAAGCAAATTTACTAAACACCAGCGCCTTAAAAATGAACTGAGTCTTGTATATGCCGATGAAAAATTAAGGAATATACTGACTCAAGAACTCCTTCAAGTGTTTCACGGAGACAAAGACATTTTTACAGAAGATTTAAATTGGTTTTCCTCAGTTTAATAATTCCATCTACAAGTGTGCCAGTGGAAAGAAGTTTTCTTAAAAGAATACATACTTGCTCAAGAAACACTAGTTCCCAAGATAGACTTGCTTCTTTGGCAAATATTTCTATTCAGGAAGACATTTTATTGATGCTCACGAAGAAGCAACCATCTAACCATCTTATGACGACATAATCGACAAATTTGCAGCTTTAAAAGGAAGAAAAATTGATTTAATATACAAAAAATAGGTAAGTGCTCATTAAGGGATTTTCATTGTAGGCAGTAGATATCTTTTCATACTGCTCTTGTACCTCTTCACCTATTTTTCCAACCACGAGCCGCCGCCACTGCAAGCTTGGCGTTTGAAGTGCCGTGGATTAAAAAAAACAAAAAAGCATTTGCCTCCACTCATTATCAACTTCCACAGCCAGAGTTGATGCTGAAGAAAAATCATGGCTGATATCATTAATGGGGGGGGGTATGAGCAATAAATAAAAGAAAAAAAAAATAAGAAAACCACAAAACTGGATTTTTGTATAAAAATCGGATTTCTGGAAAATATTTTTGAAATCGGACAGAATCCAGATAAACCGGGACACTTGTCAGTGGCACAGTTTCCTTCCATTCATGGAAATCAATATATAATCATCATCAACAACCATTCTCAATCTACTGTTGTATAAAAATCCCCCAAGTCTCATCCACAACTCTCAGTCTAGAGCAATTATCTGCCATGCCGCTCCAATGTGATTTTGAATTTCATCTATCCATCTCCCATGTGGTGGTGTTCTGAGTTTTTTCTTATCATGTGGTATCCATTCTATATTTCAGTTGTCTAAGGTGCTCTAACAATATGCCCAGCTCTTTGCTATGATCATGACATCATCAACTTTCGTCCCTTTGCTTTGATCATGACACCATCAACTTTTGTCGTTTTCTTAATTCATGAGTTCCTCTTCCAGCCTTTCTTGGTTACACTAAGCATGCATTTCTTCTTAACAAGCATTAGAATCTTTAAAACATGACAAACTTTACACAGATGTTTAATAACGTCATTTCACTGAGATTTCGATTTCCATAGCATACTCTAGGCTTCCATAGTCTGTAGCGGACTGACGATTTCCATAGTAACTACATAAAATCTGCAGTATTTAGAATCTGTTAATCTTTTTCCCCCACCATATGGCCTTACTCAGCATCAAACGAATGGAATTGTATGCATGGAGAATTTACTGAGCCAAAGTCCCGATGACAACAACAGGCATGGAAGTTCTGGAGCAAAATCTGCCTTTTGTAGCAAGATGGCACATGATTTTGTTTTGGCGCATGTTGGCACAGAATTCCCATCCCTGCACATGGCACTGCACAAGCACCATGGATGTGATGTCATAGACCAGTACTTCAACTTTCCAAGCCACTGACTGGCTTGCTACCACAGCAGGGCTTCTTTGAGTTGTCCACAGCCTTGGAATAACTTTTTTAGTTGAGGTCCATGTCTCTAATTTATAAGAAAGAACTGAAATGATGCAATGATTAAACATTTTTCTTTTGAGGCATAACAGTTAATTTCTCTTGTAAATCATATTGTTCCTTCCTTCCAAATGAACTCCAGCGAAGTTTTTTTACTGACTAATTTCTTTTTCAATGTAGTTTTTGTTTGATACTTGTTATCAAAGGGGACACAGAAAGATATCAAACAAGAACCAAACATCAAAAAAGGTATTAATAAGCTTTTTTTTTCGTATTTTCCCAACATTATCAAGAAGTCATTTACCTAGCATATGTGAATGACTTCAGAAAAAGGATATAATCAGAATCATATAACAAGCATGACACCTGTCTCACTTAGGTCCATGGCATGAGAGGTTGGTCCTATATCCATTTACCCAGTGGGCAACTTGCAATTTGTAGTACTAAATTAGGATGGTCAATTATTGAGAGCTCAGGAGGAGTGACAGAGATGGCAGAAATGTTAGAAGAACTGCATATTTTTTTCCATAAGCAAATTGTTCTATATTCTGCCATATTTCTTTTCTTTTGTGGATGCTGTCAGGTGGCATTACAATGACACTTTTCACATGATAGCAAACATATCATAAACTCTGAATTTGCTTGTAGCTCTTACTGGTCATCCATGTAACATCTATCAGATAACTTGAAAAGTTCATTGTCCTGGAGTGGGAGTAGAACCCTCATTTTCCAATTCCCACTCCAGGACAATGGAATTTTTAAGTTTTCTAAGAGATGTTATATGGAGGACCATTAAGATTTACAAGCAAAGTCGGAGTTTATTCTCTGTTTGCTATGAATATTCTATCGAATCCTTATGTATTATAAAGAATATTTCTTCCTTCATTGACATGTGTGTGGACTCGCAACACACATGGTGTGCAGTGAACATGACAGTTCCCTGCGTTAAGTATGCAGACTATGTCTGGTGCTCTATGGAGAAGTTACAACAGCAACAATGAACTAACTGTATTGTAGTAATTAATGACTTCATGGCTTCCTCT
Source organism: Macrothele yani (assembly GCA_039090855.1). Taxonomy (NCBI): domain Eukaryota; kingdom Metazoa; phylum Arthropoda; class Arachnida; order Araneae; family Macrothelidae; genus Macrothele; species Macrothele yani. Next base: position 92,082,321 of record CM077010.1, read on the forward strand.
TATTACTTTCAGAATTACCGAGGATAAATTTATTAAGGACATTACCTCTCAAATTTTCGATCTAAACACTAGATCTTCATCAGGAGTTCTTGCGTCCTATTACTTCCACAGGTCTGGTGAAAAATGATACAACTTTTACGTGAAAACAAATCATGATACAAATGACAGAAAAGAAGTGGTGAAAAGTGTCTTTACAGAATAATGATTTTGTGAGAACTATAACACATGAAAACCAATTCTCACATAAATACAGTGGAACTCGGTTATAACATCCTTCAGGGGACTTAAAATAATGGCTGTTATAGGCAATAGCTGTTGTAAACAATCTGAAGTAATACTGAAATACAAAATTCATATTTTAATTCTTTGAACAAAGCTCATGTCGAGAACAAGACTGGTTTAGATAGGCATGTTAGAGAAACTGGTCACAGCATGGATTGGAATTCCCTTAAAACCATCATTTTCCAAAAAGAAAGCTAAAAGAAGGAATAGAGATTGAGAAAAATCAGAATTCCATCATCAATGACTAAAAATAACCGTAACCGCCATAGTGACGGAAAAAAGTGACAACGAAAGACAGCCTGAAGAAGGAGAAGAGTTTTCTCCGAAAATTTGCAATTAAAATAAAAAAATTCCTAGTAAGAATTCCCATAATAGAAGTTTTTGATTAGTCATATTTTAATATTTTTTGTACCTAGTAAAAATAACTTGCTTACCTAGATTTTGTAGAGCTGTAGTAAACTATTAATTAATCCAATAATTGTACAGTATAGATAAATATTTTTACTGAAGTACTGTGCATTGTAATTAATACACATACACACATAATTTGCCAATTTAATCCGAGATATTAAAACGCTACATGCAGTACGCACTTAAAGAAATGGACAAATTGTATCAGTTGCTTCACACTTCTTACTTCAATTTTTTGTACAGTTCTTTTTGCTAAATGTACACGAAAGAGAAAGTCTTCATCTTTCACAATATCTGTTTCAAGAAATTGTTGTAGTATTGCAATTGATTGATTCTTAAGTCTTCACACAAGAAATGTGCACAAATTCGTTCTCTTCACCATCAGTTTCACTTTCCTCTTCATCATTTGGATTATACTGAATGATAACTGAAACTACAATATTGCTGTCGGAAGGAGCTTCACTAGAGAGCAGATTTCTGTCTACAACTTCAAACTCGTCCAGGACACTGTACTCTCTTTGTCAAGACAGATGTTATTTTTTTCAACCACTTTTGACAGTGAAACATTACCTGCATCATCAGGTTCCTCTGCTTAAGTTGTTGAAATGCCAGCATGTCAAAAACAATTTCTAATGGTTTGCTCTGTTATGCAACCCCATGCTTTATCCCTCACTCTGATTGCATCTACCACAGAAATAGTATTAGGAACATTGATTTCATGTTAGTCAGGTTGTGAAATGTTGGATGAACTAGATAATTAGATAGTTGTCAATCAGCAACAAGTTTTGCCTCTTTTTTCACCTCAATTCATTATTCCACTTCCTCAGTGCCTTCTCAAAAATTTCTGAAGTCATCCAGAGAAATCACTTCTTGTTAGTAGCAAAGCACTAAACAAGAAGTGATTTGACATTTTTTAACTACCTGGGTGATTGTGACTTGCCTATAACAAGAAGGTTTTTTTGTCCATCCCACTCATATTTGAATATATCATGACAGCCAGTCGTTTCTTAAAGCATTTTCCTCCTCTAAATTTTAGTGTCTTGTCTGGAGTTAATCAGTAAAATATCCCTACTTCATCTGCATTATAGATGTCTTCCTTTTCGTAAATTTACTTCAGGCCAAACTTTATTAAGGCAGTCAGTTGTGATGTATTCATTTATGTTGCCTGCCTCACCCCTCACTTTCCCCAAACAAATGCTGTGCTTTGTTTTAAATCTGCCCAGAAAACCACTGGTACATATAAAATTGCTTATCCCAGATCTTTAACAAAAAGTTCTGCCTTAGCTTTCAAAACTGGGCCACTGATGGGAATATTCTGAGCCCTTTGCATAATTTTTAAACCATACAAGAAGAGCATGATCAACATCAGTTTTTTCACATAGTCGAATTTTTTTAGATTGTGTTTAATTTTGCACAAATAAATTCATTATGCTTTTTCTATGTTCTTCCAAATTGTGGTTACAGTTGAAGTGGGTATTTCTAACTGCCTTGATATGGCTGCATTTGACAATCCTTTTTCTAGATATTGAATAATAGCAATTTTCTCCTCAATCAAAAATGCATTTTTTTTTATGTCACGATTGCAGCTAAGATGCTGTTAACATTGTTTTATATAAACATTTGTTGTATCGAAGAGGATGTTTTATATAAATATTTGTTGTATCGAAATGGCTAGTAACTGAACTACTGCTTTGCATATCCACGTCACACTTGTAAATGTGAGAACGAAATTAGAACAGAGAAGATGTTTCTTGTTTGAGAAAAACTGGGTGGAGTTGCTCAAAAGAAAATAACTGTCACCCCATCAAGCTTCCGAGATACCCTTTAGGTTTTTAAAGATGACCTTGAATTGGTCAGAAGATGTGTGTGAACTTAATGTGCTCCCTCCCCCATGCAATTCTTTTGCCCATAGCTGTTGGCGAGCCCTGTAGCCTCTTTTGTTGAGGAGAGGAAGTTCTCCGTAGATGTAAACCCCAAATCCTATTTCTCCCTTGGGGAAGCAAGGTGCACTGTACTGAATAAAAGGTTTTTTTTTTCTCCAGCAGTGCATTCTAGAAAAAAATTGAAGAACACTGTATTTCTGTTGCCTGCATGATATTACATCTGATTTCAGAAAAATATTTTTAGACTTGAGGTGGCCATTATTGGGCAGGTTTGCCTTTATTTCCATCTTCGCTACAACAGAGTTCCTTTATCATTGAGTTAAAGGTAATTTTGCAGGGACCAGCACGTCTTGGCTGTTACAGCCAAGTGCTTGTTACATCCGAGCTTGTTATAAACTAGTTTTACTGTACATAAAAACACATTAAATTTAAACATTGTTGCCATAGTAAACTGCTTTTATAAAACTTTAAAATCCTAAAGGATTGACATATCATGTTTCAAGAATACAAAAGAAATGCACACCGTTGCACTATCAATATTACTAAAACATTTACAAGAAATTACAAACTTCATTTAAAATAATGTCTCACCCATAGAATCCATTAACTCAATCATCTTTGGATGGTCCCAGTGGGTAGTTTCTGTGAGGTGGCTAAAAAAACGAGGGGACGATTTTGAATAAATAAAACTAAAGAATAAAGATATGGCACTATATACTTTTTAAACTGGTTACCTTTAAATTTAATAAGAACCTTTTTTAAAACAATTCTTATTCAGTTCATATCGCCCTTGAAAGACAACAATAAAAAAGGCTATTTCAAATAAAAAAAAGCCAGTAGTTTCCATTAAATAAGCACCTAAATGATCATAAAAGTGTTAGAAAATAGTGGGCAACATCCAATAAACTTTATACTAGTGATCCGACTTATGTGTAGGAAAATATACATAACTGTTTCCAAGCTTTCCTTGAAAAAGCCATCTTGTTGATGTGCGAAAGCTTGGAAGCGCTTATGTATATATTCCTACGCCAATACATCGGATCACTAGTACAGTGTTACTATTATATATTCTACGTAATTCGTGTACTGCTCTTGTTATCGATCCAATAAACTCTTTTTTTTAATATAAATTAAAAAGGTAATTGAACAGTAGAAAACAAAGTTTATCTTAAATAAAAGTAAAAATAAATAAATAAAACTTAAGAATTCACTATCCAAAGGCTTCATTCTTTGCAAAAGAAAACTGCATCAATTAATAACTTCAGTCTGTTACAGCTCTGAATTAACAGGATATAAATGACTTTCTTTTGGGTGCGTACGACCATGTGTACTTGGGGGTCACTCTCTTGATGGCCACATGACACATCTAGTCCTCATCCTTGTGATAACCTTTGACCCTGCCACTGTGCATTCAAACTCAGCTCAAAGTCATTCATATACAGCAATGAGCATGAGTAGTAGTACAACTGTTTAAAAAACTGTAATGATATTTGGCTAAAGGGTGGTCTACGTTTAATCACAGTATGAGGCCTTTGGCACTGAAAAATATGGCATTTTATAATGCAGCTTCCATTAATGCAGAAAATACAGAGATGCAAGTGTTTCATTTGTAGTTAGAGTTTTGCACATTCCTCTTAATAAAAGAGCTGCTTCAGAGGATTTAAACCATGATTTACTGCTCTGCAATTAGATGCTCTGTCAACCATGGTGTAAATACACAACGTTCTTCCTTAATTTTGTTTGCCACTACAGCTGTTACATCTAGCAGAATGCAATGACTTGGTAAAAAAAAGTATCAAGATAAATAAGTGCATGTTGAATTTCAAGAAGAATGATAAGGGAATACACTACAACTTATTAAGTTGAATGGATATATTGTCTCAGGTAGATTGTCTCTGTTAAAGAACAGCATGAAACTGAATTCTGTTCCTGTAGGTTTTTTCATATGACATAATGGGCATTTTGTAAGATTTTGATTCTATAGTAATTTCAATTACACTACTACTTTCTTGGCTGAGAGAGAGAGATACATTAAATTTGGTAATCCTTCACTTATAACTACCAGGAACAAGAATCCTGCCCGTAGGAAAAAATACATAAGAATATACACATTGCAAAACCAAAATTGCTGTCTGTAATACAATTTTGCATCTTAATTAACAAAAATATGAGTCCTTCATTAGTTTGTTACACATTAAAGAAAGATGATGAAATATGATACTAAGCCAGAAGGATGACATTGAACTACCAAGTACAATGAGCATCATATTAAATTTTAGTCTTCTGACAAAAGACTAAAATTTAATATGATAAAGGTATTTCTATGCACTTTAAAAAAATTCAAATCACAGAATTCTTTCCTAATTAAAAAATGAATGAACTTCCTGCCCTCAAAAGTGAAGAAATTTTGCATTGAAAATTTGAAAATGTTTCCAAAATCACAGTCATGGTAACGACAGTTGGCTCAAAAAGAAATTTAAAAAACTAGTAGGGACAACCATGTGTATGAAAAGTGGAAAACATGTAAAAAATGTTGGTTATAGTAGAGGTTATTAAATTAAAAAGAAATGGAAATCAGCAGACTATGAGTGCAAGAAACAATCTAAAACAGAGGAATACATTTACATTTCCTAGCAAAAAACTGTTTATCATAAAAGGCCAAAAATGAACACAACATTTTTTGTGTTGCTGAAAACTCTTTGATCACAAGAGATCGTACTTTTACAGATGGAGATTTGCAAATCAAAATATGCATTTACCTATTCAATGACAGAATTGTGTATGAAAGAAGTGAAAATGTGTGTAACATATTCCTCATAGAGGGAATTATGCAAAAATAATGTTTCAACTGAATCTTTATAACTGCAGCTAGACCAACAGAACATATGATTACATCCCCTATATAGTGAGAAAACTGTACATACTAGTTGAAAGTAGAACTAGAAAATGTATGCAAATATTATACACTGGGAAGAGAACTCTTTTTGATTGGTCTTCAGAAACAGATATGGCTGAAAATAGGAATTTGAATTACATCTATGGGAAATAGAAAATGTACGCAAAATTTTTCCTTATACAAATAGGATTGAATGCAAAAGTATTTTTTCTTGGCCAGACTTACAAGCACAAACATAGCTATATGTCAAAATATACAGAGTATCCCAAAAAGGTATAACCAATTTCAAATGATAACTTTGGATACAAAACTAATATCAGCATTCTATTTTTCAGGTGGTAAGGAATACCCACAAGTTTTCTAGAAGTGTACCCAATGGATTTTGCGATGAAAACACAGATTGTGGAGAGGTTTATTAAAACTCAATCCGAAATGCAAGTTCAGTGGAATTTCAGAACAAAATGTGGGAGCAAACTGCTCACGTGCAACAGCATCAGAAAGTGGTACAAGTCATTCAAGGAAACTGGTAGCATCCTTACAATGAAAAGCCCTGGACAACTATCGCTGGTTCCAGAAAGGGAGAAGGTTGTGGGGCAAACATTCACTCATAGCCTTCAAAAGTCAATCAGACATGCAGCACGACAGCTGGTCATTCCCAAGTCATCAGTGCACAGAGTGTTATGTCAGAGATTGGAAATGCACCCATATAAACTGCAGATAACCCATCATATAACCCCAGAAAATCATGTGAAATGTAAACAATTTGCTGAAAAGATGTTGGAGAACATTGCAAGTGCTGAATTTTTCCCGAGACAAATCTGTTTCTTGGATGAGTGCACTTTCCATGTTTCTGGAAAGGTTAATAAACAAAATGTGAGAATTTGGGGAACTGAATACCAGCAGTGCACAATAGAACATGGACATGCTAGCCAAAAAGTGCACGTTTGGTGTGGCATAATGGTCAATCATGTTATTGGACCCTTTTTCTTTCAGGAAGTGACTGTGAGAGCTGATAATTACCTGGACATGATTGAGCAGTTTGTATATCTCCAGTTGGATGAACTTGCAACGCCGGTCATTTTTGAACAAGATGAGGAGCTACCTCATTGGGCTTTGGTTGTCAGGAGGTCTCTGGATACCAAATTTTCCAATCAATGGATTGGGCATGATGGTCCCATTGAATGGCCCTCATGTTTGCCGAATTCAACATCCTGTGACTTTTTTTTTTTTTTTAACCGGGATTCGTCAAGGCTGAGGTTTACAGCACCCTGTTGCAGACATTGCTGACCTAAAGAAGAGGATTACACATGCACTGCAGAAAGTTAATATGGACATTCTTGAACAAACATGGTTGGAACTGGAATACTGTTTAGACATTGTTCGGGTGACAAATGGTGCCCATGTCGAATGTCTATAAAATTTCATGATCTTTTCTGTCAACTGCACAAATTGTGTATCAAGATCATTTATATTAAAACTTTTATGATTATTTGAAATCGGTTACACCTTTATGGAACACCCTGTATATTTACACTCCCTTCAGTGCGCAAATTATTGTTAAAAGCAGAAAACCCATAAAAAATGTTGTAACAGTGACAGGTATCTGAAATAAAAACAATTTTTCTGCTCAGCATTTTAGAATATAAATGTATGGCACTTAGCTGAATGATTGTTCACTATGAAAAAGCAGAACATATATTCAAAATGTTCCTCACAGTGGAAGCTATATGATGCTGATAAAAATTTTCAAATCAGAATTTAAAAACTTAATATGGTAAGAGAAATCAGAAAGTAAAATTAATTGGCTTTACTCAGAGATATTTTGAAGTTTTCTTAAACTAAAGATGTCACTTACTTCACTTTCTCCTCTAAGTGTTTCATTTTCTTACTGACATTTCTGGCCTTTCAGTAGCTATCAAGGCATGTTACCAATGCTTCATTCACCCCACTTTTGCTGGTGATATAGATACCATAAAAATGAACCTGGTGATCTGGCAACAATATTTAAATTGCATTCTATGTCACCAACAAAGGTAGAATGAAATGAACAGGCCCTGATAGTCACTGAAAGGACAAAACTGTCTGCAATAAAATGAAACACTAACAGGAGAAAATGAAGGGTAAAAGAAATAAAATATACATCTACACCCTTATATTATTTGGACAATAAATTGTATGCCTAATGTTTATTACAGTGAATAGTATCCTATGCAAGAAGAATCTTTCTTAAATGACAGTTTATATACAAAAATATGGCTTCAAATAGAAATACACACTTATGTCCATAGAAGAAAAACCATACATTAAGGAAAAGCAGGAAACATATGCAAAATGTTCTTCACAATGACAGATGTCTAAAAAATAAAATAAGAAAAGGACATTGTCAATTGGATTTCTAGAAAATGATATGGAACAAAACAGGTGTTCAGGTAAATAACTATGTACTTTTGTGAAACCAAGTAACATGACTGTGCATCAGAAAAAGAAGAAAGGATCTGGATAATTGTTCTCACGGTATACTCTACTCAACAGAAAAATAATTTTTCTAATCTCACAAGTTGGCACAGAAACATTGTGCCCACAGTCATGCAGACATATTTTGATTCAAATGGCAAAAATGTTTATACACACAGGATAAAAAAAAAAGTGCCCCCTCCCCCCCCAAAAGTGGGTACAACTTAAGATTTTTGTGACAAGATCTCACATTGCTCCTGTGCATATAAATCACTGAACAAAAAATAAACTGAGACCCAGAACTAATGGTCTCCTCCACTCCATAGGTCCTGCTGATGCCAAACAATTTAGTACACAGTAAGACCACATTTATTGGACACACTCCACTCAAATGCCTCAAAGTAAATAACTACAGTTTTCTTTATTTCACATTTTCAAATGGATTGAGATGAGAACAAGGTATTTGATGATGTGATTCACAAGGCAATAAGAACCTTTGCCCTTTAAATCAGAAAAAAAAACCACACAGAAATAAGTAGCACAAGGCTTTAGTGAAATGGCAAAATTTACAAATGTATGCAGCTGTGTCTTGATGGACTGCTATGAAGTTTATAACCAAGGCAAGTCCAATAAAGAAAATTAATTAAGAAATATAATCTTGAACTGTTCAGGGAGCTTTTTTTTCCTCAAAGTGAAAACAGTAATTCATAATGGGTAAAGAAGTGTACAACTATTTTCAGTTACATTTTTATCTACTTGTGATTTTGGATGAGATGTTGAGATATCTGAAAAACTGTATCAACACAAAATACTGAAAATGACAGTGAAACTTCTCAAAATAATGCCATTCAGTGGAATGTACTAGCTATTTTAAGCTATAAAGCAGTGAAATATAAAATTTGCATGTAAGTAATGTAAAATTTAAATTAAAGAACGGGATCTTTTGAACTGTATCACTTGTCTCTTTTGACTAAAGTTTGGTACAAAAACATTCAATTTGTTGCTGGATCTGTATTCCTTTGTTCGTTTGGACAATCAGCGCAATAATTGAATTTCAATTTTATGTAACTTAAGCGCAGTGATTGGAAAGCTACTTTTCTAGAAGTTCCAACCTATTGCTACAACTACATTCTTGAAAAAGTAGCTTGCTACAGCTATAACTACCTTTTCCAAAAAGTAGCTAACTACTTTACCTTTTTCTGAAAAGTAGTTCCTTTTCTTCATTTACTATTAAGTTAAAATGCAAATTCTGAAGATTATCTTCATTTACATTCTTACATATGGCATTCAGAGCTACATACCAAAGTAAATTATACATGCAAAATACCTTTGTATTTACCTCAGCTCTGATAATCATATGTAACATATTTTATCATATTCAGTGGCTTATATTCCAGGCCAGCTGATATGCACAGAGAATTCAAAATAAAAACTACTATCAACAAGTATCTGCAAATTCATTTTCTTTAGTAAGAGAATTGAACATTGCTATCAAAATCGCTAGCTCAACCATCTTGCACACATTGTCTTCTCAGGCTGACTGAGAAGCTTTTCCTGTAAATAGCATTAAGTAAGCGAGAAAATACTTTACGGCAAACAATTTGGCTAACTTTCATAATGAAAGTCAAGTTATGTGAGTGGCTGTATGCAGGGCACATTTAACTTTCCTGTTGCATGATTTGAAGACTTTTTTTTAACTTTTTTTAAAGCAGATCGATTTGTAGCATAATTTTCTGCTACAACCTACTTTATTTTGTAATGTGCTATTGCTACACTACAATTTCTTATTTCTAGTGATTCTACACATCATGTTACCGTAAATGTAGCATACTACAGCAGCCGTGCAAAATGTAATGCACTACTTCTAATCACTGCTTAAGCATGGATTTGGTATTTTACTGTGCTTAATTCTAAATATCATGTCTGTGCCCATTTCCTTCAATATTTTAGGCTCAATTCTCCATCATGATGCAATGGCAACAACAAAAAAATAATGCTCCAAAACAACGTTCAGTACTTTATTAGAGACACTGAAGAATATTCTGAAGTTTATTCCAAAGCAAGTACATAGCTGCACCAATTATAGTGGAGGGGATACCACATATACCTTCAAGTTCAACAAATTAAGACATAAAAACAAGATCTGAGAACTTGGCTAAATTCTTACTAACTCCTGATCACAAGATAATTTGAAGAAAAATAGTAACAAACTTAATCATAATAAAAATGAAATGATTGAAATTAAATGCAACTTGATTACAAATAAAGGTAACTTGATCACACTACTTACGTTACATGAAAAAACTTTTACAAGAAAGTTAGCAAAGTTGGGAGCTTTCAACCTTATCTTAGGTCTTCATCATGCCAATGGAGGACTAAGATTGTTGCCAGATTCTACATTTGAATTTTTTCCATTTTTGTTGCCAAAACTTAAAAATGATCTCCAGATCATCGGGATGTATAGAGGAGATTCGGAATTGCAAGTCATTGAGTTGAAAATAATTTCCAGGCTTTCACGGTAACGGAGGGCAAAACAATTGTTAAAAGAAGCAATTCGTTTTGCTTCGTTCCAGGATAGAGCTGCAGATGTGTCTTCCATTGTCAAAATAGACAAGGCTGTATTAGGGTTGGCTTTCAAAACATATTTTTTATGTTCTAAAATTCTGTGGTTAATGCTCCTTTATGTGCTTCCAATGTATAAGTTATTACTTGTTGAAGAAGAGATAGGAATGCAGTAAACTCCTGGGAGGTCCAGATTTTCAACTTTGTCCCTATCCCTTTGTAGAAGTTTCAAGATGTTGGGGGGGGGGGGGATTTAATGGCAAGATGGTAACCAAAACTTCTAAAAAGAATCTGTAACTTATAAGCATAGGAAGGATGGTAAGGAACAGAACCAGAGAATTTCAGGTTTTCTTTCTTTTGAGGAAGGAGGCATTCAATTTTTCGAATTATTATCATATTTCTTTAAGAGGGAGTTGACTGTAAGAGCAGGGAAACCATGAGAGAGAGCTATTGTAGAAATTTTGGAGAATTCTTCTTGAAGAGAAAGTTGGTTGTTGCAAATGATATGAGCCCTGTGGATATAAGACTTCAATGCTGCAAGCTTATACAGATGCAGAGTGAAAGATTTGTAGGGAATGATGTTAGTGGCCGCAGAAGGTTTACGATAGATGGAACCAGTGATGATCAGAGTTTCTGCAGATGGAGACATGGAGACATCCAGGAAATCAATTTTGTTGTTTACTTCCTTAGATATAGTGAGATTAACGGAAGGAAATTTTTCCGTAATGTTGATCAGTGTCTGTAATTCAGACTCTGTATGTGGCCAGCTAATGAAAATGTCATCTACATATCTTAACCACAGGGAAGGTTGAAAACGGTGGTGAGGAATGACAGAAACTTCAATATGTTGCATGTAGATTTCTGCAAGAAGAGGGGAAAGAGGTGAGCCCATGGGGAGACCAGATTGTTGCTTGTACACAATTTTGTTGAAAACAAAACAACTGTGTTGATGAATAGTGTGGAAACAATCATAAAGAATCAGCCATCCATAGAACTGAGACTGTTCACCAACCTATCCTCTGTGCCAATGCTGCTGTTATCCTATCCAAGCAAAATTCTGTGTCAATCAAGTACTCTTCTTCTTGTCTGAAAGACTTCAGGTCATTTATTCAAGAAAATGACCGTGCCATATGCAAAGCAGATAAAGTTGGTTGCCCAGTCATCATTGGTAAAGAAATACTAAACCAAAAAGTGAATTCATTTCTTACTTCTGCTAACTGCATCCCTCTGCAGTCAGACACCACCAACTCACTCCAAAACTCAGTTGACAGATTATCTAAGAAAGAAACTCTTCAATCCTTCCTTGGAGATATCTCAGCCCCTCCTTACTTTAGGACTCCCAGGCTTTTCCTGCAAGTTAAACTGCATAAAGCTGGTAACCCCATCAAACCGTTAGCTGAATATTCTTTTTCTCCAGCAGTAAACCTTGAAAAGAAATTGGTCCTCAAATGCAAATCCCTGGCAGCCAACCATTCTCATACTGATGTCTCTGCTTCAGACTTCATCCACAAACTTCCTAATTCCTTTTCTCCAAGTGTTAATCTATATGCTCTTGATGTGGAATCTTTGTTCCCCTCTGTACCACATTTTGAGCCCTACATGCTCCTCATGAAGAAATTGATTCTTCCTTTTGAACCACTCAGTACTCTTATCAAAGATCTTTATGATTGTTTCCACACTATTCATCAACACAGTTGTTTTGTTTTCAACAAAATTGTGTACAAGCAACAATCTGGTCTCCCCATGGGCTCACCTCTTTCCCCTCTTCTTGCAGAAATCTACATGCAACATATTGAAGTTTCCATCATTCCTCACCACCCTTTTCAACCTTCCCTGTGGTTAAGATATGTAGATGACATCTTCATTAGCTGGCCACATACCGAGTCTGAATTACAGACACTGGTTAACTCCATTACGGGAAAAATTTCCTTCCATTAATCTCACTATATCTAAGGAAGTAAACAACAAAATTGATTTCCTGGATGTCTCCATCTGCAGAAACTCTGATTATCACTCGTTCCATCTATCGTAAACCTTCTGCGGCCACTAACATCATTCCCTACAAATCTTTCACTCTGCATCTGTATGAGCTTGCAGCACTGAAGTCTTACATCCACAGGGCTCATATCATTTGCAATAACCAACTTTCTCTTCAAGAAGAATTCTCCAAAATTTCTACAATAACCCTCTCTCATGGTTTCCCTGCTCTTACAGTCAACTCCCTCTTAAAGAAATATGAGAACAATTTGAAAATTGAATGCCTCCTTCCTCAAAAGAAAGAAAACCTGAAATTCTTTGGTTCTGTTCCTTACCATCCTTCCTATGCTTATAAGTTGCAGATTCTTTTTAGAAGTTTTGGTTACCATCTTGCCATTAAATCCCCCCCCCAAACATCTTGAAACTTCTACAAAGGGATAGGGACAAAGTTGAAAATCTGGATCTCCCAGGAGTTTACTGCATTCCTATCTCTTCTTCAACAAGTAATAACTTATACATTGGAAGCACATACAGGAGCATTAACCATAGAATTTTAGAACATAAAAAAATGTTTTGAAAGCCAATCATAATACAGCCTTGTTTATTTTGACAATGGAAGACACATCTGCAGTTCCCCGCTGGACGAAGCAAAATGAATTGCTTCTTTTGACAATTGTTTTGCCCTCCGTTACCGTGAAAGCCTGGAAATAATTTTCAACTCAATGACTTGCAATTCCGAATCTCCTCTTTACATCCCGATGATCTGGAGATCATTTCTAAGTTTTGGCAACAAAAATGGAAAAAATTCAAATGTAGAATCTGGCAACAATCTTAGTCCTTCATTGGCGTGATGAAGACCTAAGATAAGGTCGAAAGCTCCCAACTTACTAACTTTCTTGTAAAAGTTTTTTCATGTAACGTAACTAGCGTAATCAATTTGCCTTTATTTGTTATTATTGTTACGTGTTTTGCCCATCATCGTCATGCAACCTGATTTTCATCTGACAAGACAAAACTGAATACCAAATCAGTCATCTATTCCTGGCTGCAAAACAATTAACATAAAATATGCTACTATCATTAAGATATACATAGTTAACTTAAATTATACTACTATCATTAAGATATAATTAACTTTAAATATGTTACTATCATTAAGATACAGTTGACAAAATATGCTACTATCATTTCTGCAATTGCACCAATGACATTCAGCAGACAGAAAAAAAATGAATAGTCTACATCTGCCTATTTTACTCAGTATGGCAGGGAAGAGAAATAACAGAAATCTGGCATAGAATAATTGCATCATAAGAACAAATATAATGCTTTGAGAATAGCATAACCTAAACAATCTTAAATAAGATCATCAAAGTACTTATATATATCATCCATTTTATTGTTTCAAGACTTAGGTAAAAAATGTGTGACCCCATGTAGAGCTAATGAATAGATGAAAGTTAAAAACAAGTTTTTATGCAGTTACAAAATAATCACATGGATGACAAAACCATGCAACCAAAAATAGTGATTTTTACTCTCAAATAATTTTATTTCTGAATATTTACAACAGGAGAAGTTTATCTGATAACTGGTAGCAAACATATCATGAATGTAGCAAACATATCACGAATTACCTAACATAAAGGTTTAAAAAAAGAAGGAAGGGAAGAATAAACCCCATATGCTCCTTAAGTGTGGCTTTGGTCCTTGGTTTATGGAAGATCCATTTTAATTTAAACAATAATATTACCCAGTATCTTAACCGTGTGTAAGAAATGCAATTTCAGTTTTGAATGCCCTATGTATTGCCTCACATTTCATCATTTACAAGATTAGAGTTTTAATCATATGATTAGCACAAAAGGAATGACAGATATAGAAATTTACTTACTTGACATAATAAGGCACTTTGTTGCCAGCCACAGCTCTTTCCCATGGGTGATCCACAGAAGCTTAAAGAAAAACATGAATGACTTTCGGAATCTTTAAAACAGGTGTATTAAAAAGGATCATGAAGTATTTAAACGCAGCAAACAAATTTTCATTACTCTCAAAAATAAAATAAGCAAAAGGTAAAAATTGGTTACCACGATAGAAAACTTTCCTACATAGTAATAAAAGAAAAAAAGGACTGACTTTTCCTGACATAATAGTACGGTCTTTTTTCTCATATTTAATAATATTAATAAAAAACTGCAATCTAATATAAAATAAGAAACAGACAGGGTTTTCTGCAATGAAAAATAATGTTGAAACCTGAGGTTATGTTAATTCTTGAATACTGTGAAACCTTGCACATAATACATACAATACCCATTTCAGTTCATTTGCAAAGAGGGTGCATATTATATACAACGAAATAAGCTTCCTTTATTACAACAGGTGCAATGGCATTTTAAAAAAGAGCTAATTTATTGAAATGTTATTAACACTATATACACTGGTGTCCAAAAGTTGAGCATAATCAACAAAAGGTGTTGATTTACAAACACCAGAAGGTACAACAAAATACTCTGTTTGCTATACATAGATATCTTAGTGAGGAACTAAATGCACAGCACAAATCATAAAAAAAAAAAAAAAAAAAAAACATGCTGAACTAGGAAAACGTACCAATAATCCAAAAAGGTGAAACCCACAGGAATTTTCTGGAGGCATTTCGGATTTTGTACAAAGGTCAAGTAAGGCATATGGTGACCTCTTACAGCAATATATGTGTCACGCTGATGTCTCGTGCTATTGACAAGGGAAACAAAAAACTCTGTAGCGGCAAATGCCACTCCTGAACATGAGCAGATCAGAGTTCCTTGACAGTTCTTACCAGAGGTTGAAGAACCTGCAATGTGTCTCCCCAATGCATCCCACACATGTTCTGTTGGGTTGAGGTCTGGGGAATGTGCCGGCCATAGCATATGGTGGAAGTCATCACTTTCCAGGTAATTATCGACAATAGCAGCTCTATGAGGTCTTGTGTTATCATCTATGAACAGGAAATCAAGTCCAACAGCACCCTAAAAAAGCCTCACGTAGGGATGAAGGATTTTGTCTGTACCTCTGACCTGTTAAAGTTCCACCCGAATTGACATGGAGCTGTGTGCACCCATTGGACTGCCAACTCAGACAAGTGCACCACTACCACCTCTGTAATGGTGCATTTCTCGGATGTTTGTGGGGAATAACAGGTTTCAGGTTCTCTCCAGATGAGAACATGATTACTGTCACTTTTCTGATTGAACCAGGATAAATCAGAGAAGAGGACATTGGCCAATTGATTTTCAATCCAGTCTCAATGTTGTCTGCACCACAGTACCCCAACATTTCTTGGTGACGGAGTGAGTGGGATGCAAACTTCAGATCTTCTCGTGTATACTCCTTGTTCATTATGCCATCTGCATACTGTTTGCCTTGAAACAGGTGGTCCACCAGCAGCAGACAGCTCTAAAGCAAGTGTTCTCTTTGACATTGACCTGTTACGTCTCGCTGTTAGTGCCACATACCTATCATTCTGAGCCATTGTAATCTGTGGACAACTTACCACAGGTTGACAATTAACATTTCTGGTGTCTTGGTACCTTCTCCAGAATTTGGATACAATGGATTGATTCACATCAGTGGCTGTGGCAACATTACTCTGTGTCTGGTATGATTCCAACATTTGGATAATCTGATCATGTATAAACATATCCAATTGCAGTCTTTCTAACATACTATTTTAATAGAAAAATAAATTTTACTACTAGCAGGGCATAATGGTGACAAGAAATGTGACTTTCACATATTTGCATCTCTTTTTCAACTCCCCAAATGCACTGCTTTGCCTTTTGTGCCAGTTTTCATTCATCACATGGTATTGCATCATGATTTCCATATTTGCACAATCCCACATCTTCTGTATTTTACTTTATTATCCTTCTGTCATTTGTTTGTTCAAAAATGTCCTATTTTTTTTTTGTAACTATGCTTAACTTTTGAACACCAGTGAACCTCTATCTGGAACCATTTATAAAATTGAAGTGATGGTAGATCTTACTCACAAGGACTTGCGTCTTGAAAAAGACAAAGTTATGGCAGCACATTATATTGAGAGAATATTACACATGAAATTTTATGGTAGCTAAACACTGAACTTTTGCACCATTCGGCTATATGGAAAGTATTCAAGAATTTGAAAATTTTTGGCTTGATAATCTGCAGCATATTTCACTTTCTGAGGAAAAACTTCAAGCTATAGTGGCTTCTTATGGGGGTGAGAGAATGATAAAGACACAGGGAAAAGCCACAGATTACTTTTAGTTAATTAACTACTTTGAAAAGAAAGTCTGTTGAGATGAAAAACAAGACGTAACTACTTCCACTCGACATTGAGGGTATTGAGTTGGAAAGAAAGTAATGTTTGCAAATGCAAGGCAACAGAAAAGTGCAAATCAGTCCAAAACATTGTCACCATCGTTTGCCATGAGCTGCTTCCATTGTCTGGCCAGCTGTTGGATACCGTCCATGTAGAACTGTGGAGGACTGGATGCAAAGAAGTGAGTAAGCACATGTTTGACATCGTTCCAGTTGCTGAACTGCTGAACATCTGGGAAATGCTGCAACGACCGTAAAAGGTGGTGGTCACTTGGAGTAATGTCCAAGAAATAGGCAGGGTGTGACAGCAGCTCCCAGCCCAGGTCCCTGATCTTGTGACATGTCACCTGTGCTGTGTGAGGTCTCCCACCACCCAGCTGTAAAAGGATGCCCTTGCGGTTCAGCAGTGCTGGTGGTTTAGATGTCGGCAATGTGTGCAGATCATTGAGCTGGTGGCAGTACACGTGTGGACGCAATAGTGATGTTGTGCACCCCCCATATCCCACCAAACACACAGGAGGACCCTACGTGGGTGTAAGATGACTTTGGGGTCGGCATGGGCTTCTCATTTTGGGTCCAACCGCTGTTTCTGGGAGTGAATATTGACATACAGGACCCATTTCTCATCACTTATTACAACACGATCCAAGAACTGCTCAACTTGGTCATGTGAAAACAAGGAAATGCATGCACTCATGCAATTTGCTTTCTGCTCAGCTGTGAGTTGATGAGGTACCAAAACTCCCCTCTTGTGCACCTTCCTAAGTTGATGCAGGTGGGTGATAATGCTTGTGTGGGTAGTTCCTAGCTGTTCAGCCAACTCCCGCAAGGTCACCCATGGGTCGGTCCCCACTAAGGTCTTTAGCATGTCCATAATCACTGTTGTAGGTCTTCGGGCTTTGGGATGGTCCGACAGGTCAAAATTTCCCTCCCCAAATCGTTTGAACCAATGGCAGCATTAACGATGTGATATAGCATTGGGGTACACACTAGTAACATATCTTTCAGCATTTGCGGGGGGTGCTACTGTGATGAAACTCCTAGAGCATGCAATGGCAGATGTGCTCTTTGTCCACTTCCATGTTGGCTGGTGCTTACACTCTCAGCTTTCTGATGGCTAACTGCCACTGACGTAAGCCACCTACCTGCTGATGTCATGCCAGTGTGCTGAGCAATCTAAGTGATCAATGTGCGCCATGGCCAGGGCTTCGACTTCAGGTGCCTCATCGCCAGACATTACTTTCTTTCTAACCAAATACAAGAAAATTAACCAGTGGAAAGATACAAACATTCAAAATTACAGCAGTAACATAACTTGCATTAACATTATTTCAGTACAATTTTGAAAAGAGTTGAAAAACAACAACTGCAGTATCAGAATGGTAAATATGGATTTTATTCCACAAGAACTTTCTGGCAGAACCGTCAAAATGGGTAATGATTTAGTCAAAATGGCACAAGCAAAAAGAAAAAAATGTAAAGCATTTGTGTAGTTATATGAACACACAAATGCTTAGTCATGAATCTCAATTAGGTACAGCAGAATAGTTTCAAGAAAAAGTGGCAGTATAGTGATAAAAAAAATATATATTGATACTTTGATTTACAGCAAGAATTCTGCCATATAAATTCCATGTATCACTAGGCAAACATTTGATTTAACATGATCTTGCATATACTACAAATTAATGGTGAGCAAGAAAAAAACGAAAAAAAAAACAGCTTTTAGACGTGATCTTGACTAAATTAAGATGTTAAAAGGCAAATGTTAATTGCTTGTACAATTTACAAAGTTGTATTTTCTGTTGTCATGCAAATATGCCACAACTTTGCATACATATGATGAAGATCACTGCAAAACATTATTCTAATACATAATTATTAACTTAAAAAATAATGCAGTGCTACATACTTAAAACTGAATCAATATTTCTTTCTAGACTACTAGATATGTCTAAGATAGTAATAACTGAATAAAAAAACAGCATGATTCTAAAATTATGATATTTAATATAATTTATTTTAATCACTTAAAAACTTATTTTACACACAGAAAATTGAAATCTTCAGCATAATATTAAGGGTGGCAGAGGGAGAAAATGAGTTTAAGGATTACAAGCACACAACATAACTTCCTTGATATTTTTCATTTAAAATGCAAATTAATGCCAAAGATGCTCAAAATAGATTTTCATTGATTTACAGTTTAGTTAAACAATCACCTAAATGAACTTAGAGAGTTACTTTCCCACCTCTTGTAACATTCTTCAGGAATCCTATGGAAAAGAAGCAATTTTCTTCAGAAAGTGAAATAAAGTGCAAAATATTTTGCCCCTGGGATTCATTTACATAATGGCAAAGAAAAAAGTAATTAAATAGCAATTTCAATGCACCATTAATTTTTCACTTTCTCCTTTTAAAATATGTTCACAACAGGAAATCAAGAAGCAGGTAATTAGTTGCACATTTTAAATAGATTTCACAAAGGTTCCTTAAAAACGAGATATTTCAGATTTACTATTCATAAAAAAAAATCCCTCAACCACTTTTCTTTTTACTTACAGTACATAAAAAAAGAATTTACCCACTTTAATGTGAGTCAGAATTAAGAAATTTCACTGATTTCTTGTTCTAAAAGAATTATTACAAAATGGTGAAGCTTGGAAATAATTCTGACCCGATCCTCCCCCCCAAAAAAAACTACTTTTGAATAAATACAAGGCTCATGGCATTACATCTTTTGTCTTCTCAGAATGTCCAGTTTTCAGCACAGCTTTCAGTTTTAGTTACCTTTCAAAAACTTCATACACATCTGCCATCTCACTCTAATGGCTGACAATGTCATAAGAAGACAATAGCAAAGTAGTTTAAAAATGCCCAAAGATTAGGCAAAACATAATGCAAAGGAAACAATATTTTAGGACTCATTGTACCTATGGATATTAACTAATTTTAATTTAGATTGTGAAAATTCATGGAAATTTTTCAAGGTAATTCAAGGTGAAAGTTGTGTAGAAAATGGGCCATTCGGAGATGGCAAGAAATATAACGACATGAGTGTGCATAGTATTTATTCAAAAATTGTTATTTAAATTTGACAAGGCATTTTTCTATCAAGTACTTTTGAAATTTCAAGTTCCACTCCTCAACATGGAAACAGCAACATTGGGAAAAAGTTGACATATAGTTCTGAAAAATTACAGGACACAAAAGTTGAAGACATGCAAACAATAAAAAATCAAAATGTGAGAGATACCACAGAGTTCGTTCACTTTGGACATTTATACAAGTCTACAGACAATGAGGCAAATGATTGTACATGATATAATCAATAGTCAGCTGGTGTATGGCATTCCAAGCAGCACCCAATTGGATATGCAGCTGTTGCAGTTTCACTGCCAGGGACAAACAGTGAAGGTAGATACCCATTAAGTCCACGTGTCTGACATGCAGCCAGTCTGGTGAGTTTACGGTCACAGCAGAATGTACTTTGTAAAACAAGCAGCACACTGACAGAAATTCTCTTGTTGCAAAAATATTCCCAGTGTAACAGCTAAGAAGGGTTGATTCTCTGAAAGAACTGACAATGACACTGGCATAGTGTGGAATCAGTACAGTGCCCAGAACGTGGACAAGAGATGGCTGGTCTGTTATAATATCAGATTCCACCCCGCAGAAGTATACCATGTCAGATCACTGTATACCGGCTGACCGTGAAATCCTTGGTATGTCACTGATAAGGACAGTGCTATATGGATGTGCAGGTATTTGACAAAATGAAACATAACCTGGATTTGCCAATGAATGTCTCACTCCTCCCTTCCACAGTCCAGCATAGCCTTTTTTTCTGTACCATTCTCAGTGATGGGCCTTGTGATGTGATAGCAACTGAAGGTTACATGTATGGTGTCTCACAAGCTGTCCTACGACATGCAAATGTTGTCGCACCATTTGGGTGGATACTTTTATACCAGTAGCAACTTGCAGCCATACTGCAATACAGTTTCCATGGTAAAGTGGTATCATTAACAATTTATCTGTGGAGTAGGTGATTTTCAAGTGATGTGGTCCAGCATCTTCGTCCATTTTCCTCCTCTGATGTCATTCTATGCTGTGTGACATATCATAGCATGAAATGTTGTTTGTTGCACTGAGCTCAGATGGTACCTTATCTGTGAGGAAATTGCTCATATGCTGCTCTTGCACATAGATGTTCCTCTGCCACTCTGTTTTGGTCAGTTGAACAATGTTGCATTGGTATATCCATAGAATCTTCAATTTTTGATGAACACACTTGACCCTAAACATCTGGCAAACTATGAAGCAAGCCTATACGTACTTCATCTTCTAACACTGTCCAGCAGGTGTCTGTGTGACAGATAACTGCAAAACTTTGAACATAGCCCCTGCCCTATGCAGTTCGCTAGTCTCCAGGTCAACTCCTTCTTGATACTGCTATTTCCACGTTGAACAGTGTACTTTCCAAAATAACTTTGTCTGTAATTTTAATTTATGAAATAATTCAATATAAAAATCATCTACATTTAATGCTGGAAAATATAATCCATAGGCAGTTTTATTTTTAAGATGGAGGCTGAGTACTACATAAACAGTAATTTTGTAACATATTTTGGGGGTCTGCAAAGATCAGTGGTATATTAATTATATGCTAAGTAAAAGTAATGCCAACTGAGTAAATTATAGAATAATATGGAAACAGTCCAATTTATTAAACACATTTTGATTTTTAAGCAAATAACTGTCCTCAAAAATGTTACATTTTTGTAAGAAAATTGGTATTGCCATGGCACATTATTTCTGCTTAGTTATGTGGGTATCTGATTCTCTTGATATTCCTTGGCTTATTTTTCTTTCAATCAGAAAATTTATTAGATAACCATATTCTCAGCAGTTATACTTTCAAACACAACAAAGTAATAAGAGATATATCTACTTACTACACAGGGCTCCCACTCAAAAGTTTAAAAAATATATCTGACGTTTCCAAGTGTTTTTGAAAGTTTTTCAAAGTAACAATCTAAATCATGTTTGCAATTAATTCCTACACTTCCTTCTGTTTCTGCATTTGTAAATTCTTTAAGTAACTGCTCTTTAAACAATTATTTCCTTTTTATTAATAACACCTAAGTGCACGAGGCCCATTATTTTTGGTACCACAATTCCATGATATTTTGTGAACCTGAGTGGTATACTGCCAATGTAGTATTTTTGTTGATACATTCCCACAGAAAAGGCTTATATTTAAGATAAAAATCTGCGAGTTGATTAGTTTCATTTTTCAATAACACAATGCAGCTAAGCTTAATGTCTGAATAGGTGGATCCTGTTCAGAAAATCAACCAACAAAGAGCTTTGATCCATTGTTTGATTGGTTCTCTTGTGATGTGTTTCTCCAAGCAGGTGTGTATCACACCACTGTGACTAATTGTTCCACTTACAAGACAGGATGCAAATTGTCTGCAGAAACTGAATAAAAACTTAATAACAGGCAATTTTTAAAATTAAGTTTGTTAACGTTTTTTTTTTTTTTTTTTTAGGGAGTTAAGGAATGATGTAATCCACTGAAAGTAAGACATATCAACTTCTAGGCGAGCAGTAATTGCAAACAAAAATCTGAGATCTTTCAAGATCATTTTTTTTTTTTGGCAAAATAAAAAAATCCTCTAATAAAAAATACCCTAATGTTCACAAAAAAATAAAAAAAAATAAATAAAAAAATAAAAAATAATAATAAAAAAAAATGTAATTTTATCTGTCTTTGGAACATCTTTAAATTCCCAGAGAATTCCAAGTTTTCCCCATTTTCCATGTTGCATGGGAACACCCTGTAGCAGTATCACCTGCATAGGCAGCACTAATACATAACATACCAATGCCAATTGTATGGACAGCATGTATTGGACAGCACCCAGTCACTGAAGACATACATTAAGTTTATGATTTCTGCTGATGGATGGATGAGTTATGCTTCCAAAACATGCTGCTCAAATATAATGTGATGAAAAACTTGTGCAGTAGAAAAATTCCACAAATTATGTTATTCAAATCAATAAATAGAATTAAAAACGACGAGTAGAATGTTACCACTAAGAAACTGCTGTTGTGCCGAGCCTTGATCTAATAAAGCATGCTCAAGTTGCTTCCTCCTGTCATCAACAGCTAATTGTAATAATCGCCACCTAGTATTCAGTTCTTCTAACCTATTAAGATTGGCATGAGAAAGTAAAACATTACACCCTGTGATTCTTGCTGCAGCCTCATTGACTTCATCTACGTGCATTTGAAGAGGGGTGGTTCGGTCCTTAAATGACTGCAAAAAAAAAAAAAAAAAAAGACAACAATATATATATATATATATATATATATGTACACACACGCATCTGAAAAACACAGCAAACCACAAATTTTTGCATTGGAAACAAAATAATGTACTTCAGAGACTCAGTAACTTCAGTTATTCTAATGCAGGAACAGGAAAAGATAATGGCACTTTTGCTCTTTTACACTCAGTGAGAAAAAAAATTATGAAACTTTAATTAGCACCATACAGGGTCAACTTCATTACACAAAGCCACTATAACTTGTCATGGAATGGACTGTCAGATGTCAGAACACACTGGAAAGATATCTGGTGATCCAGACAGCAGACCTCTCAGGTATATAGGAATAGACTAGAAGCTTATGATTAACCCCTTGAGAAAGTTGATGTAATTAATACCAAAAAAGTTTGCAATTTGCCCTTTTCAAATCTTTAAAAGCATCCCAGTATAAAATGTTCCTGAAGAAACATTGTGGTAAAGCATTCCATAGTGCAGCATTTTTTGGACAATAGGGTATCATAATGCATGAGAGCTTGGTTGAAGTTGTTCCAAGGAATCAGATCTAAAGATTTAAATCTGGCAAGTTCAGAAGCCAAAAATGGGACACCTAAAATCACTGGAATGCTTTCTCCATCTATGCCTGAACACACACACTCCAGATGGTGGCAGGGTGAACCCTCCTATTGGAAATCTTCTCATTGAATTGTATTTCTTTCTCATTGAACTGCATTTCAGTGCCCTGTATGAAGGGTTCACTGGACCTTTGCTTGTAGAGAGTTTCTAAGTTTTGGGGTTTAACCTGTATTATTATCCGATGATGAAACAAATACATAGAACATATGCTAAAATTACAAAAATTCGTTCTTTGCAGCAATGAATATGTTTATTCTGTGAAGTCATGGGGATGGTCTTAAGCATTGTTCGGATTTCAGTTCGTTTCTACATATTACTAAGACGTTGATCTGTTTCTCTATTAAAATGACTTTAGCTATCTTGCTGCGAAGCTTTTTCACTCTGCCTTTTCAGTCTCTTTTTACAACAGAATTTTCCTCAATAACCATCTATATTCCACCTTGAGGAGAAAAATTCCCCTGCATTGTCCTCTCACTCAACTTCGAACCAAATTCCCTGCTGTTTGTCATTCCTCCTAGTTTGGCCTTTCTGCATGACCCCAGTCTTTCTCCCCTGTCCAGCTATTCACATAAGATGCAAGAGTTCCTTAATTGCCCTCTCTCTGACCCCTCAAAGATTATTGTTCACTTTCTTCCTTGCAGAAAAGTGAAGTTATAACATCAAATTCGGCTGTTTCCTCCAACAAGACGCTAAGAAGCGAGAGCCTTGCCCATTTACGCAGCTGCATGTAAATGGCGAAGAAAGCGCTAAGGAAAGGGGAGAGGATTTGAACTTGCCATACTCAAAATGGTTATTACAGTTAATTCCATTGAATCTATGATGCCCTGGTTACATTATGAACATTGTGTGCAGGTAAGGATACAAATGATCTGCAATCATGTCATATTAGTCACCATTATTTGGACAGCTTTCAATACATGCCAGAGGCTCTAAAGTGTACCCACACCATAATGTGATCACCAGTTGCTTGAAGTGTTTGCCCTAGGTATGAAAAAGTCCACAGCTTTAACCAGTGGTGGCTGGTGTCTACACGCTACTATGCTGCTGCATGCTAAAACAATTCATATTGTTTATTGTAGTGGAAAGCACATGCATATGATTTGCTCACATCACAAAATCTTATTTTTAACAGGGCCATAACCAAAGAAAGCTCTTCTTCACTGATTGGCCTTTAGTGCTGTTTATTGGCTAGCATTTCCACAACACTGTAGCTCTCCTGATGCCCACACTACACCCCTTTATGACTTCTCAAACAGTCCGTAAGGAGCTCGCAATGTGTTGTACTTCTCTGTGCATGAAATCCAGCAGAAAACTACGGAGAAATCCACCTCTTCTCATTCTCGTATTGGAACTGGGGGTAACTGGGGCAAAATCTGTGACTGTCAGAACTCTGATGATGTCACAATGATTTAAAAGTTTATGCTCCATTCGTCCTGATGATGCCGAGCCAAACGCTCTGCAAAACTATAGTCGATGTATAATGAACATTTTATTGTGAAAAAAGGGTAACTATTTTACCCACAATTCCTACAAGATGCTGTAGTTGATCAAACCAGAAGGAAAGCTTATCTGATTGTTACAGTGCTCTCAAGAAATTTGCAAGATCAATCAGTTAAATTTTTTTGTGTGCTCATATTTTTGTTCTTTGTAGTGAAATTTTCTTAACTCTTTAATTTCTTGAATAGCGACTGCAATTAGTTCAGTAGATTCTTTGTTGAAACGACCATTTCCTTATAGAACTTTAGAGGCAAAAATTGAAGTAAAATCCTTATGATCTTAAGTAAAAATAAATCTTAAGTAAAATCCTTATGATTTGTGATTTTTTGGGAGGGACTAAAAATGAAAGTTGATCCATGTGCAATTATTTATACTTTTTTGCAATTCATAAACCCTTTACATAGTACAATACTCATATACAGAGTAATTCAGTTAATTCACATATAATTAATTCATATTTAAGCTCCTCAAAAGTGCATTAAAGGCACAAAACATTTCCTAAGTCTTCTAGTTTAAAAAGATACATTCAAGATATGCCATGAATGGAATATGTGATCTTAGTATTTAAGTTTTTCCCCTGCTCTCTGTTTCACCTACAGAATACTGACTGACCTGCTTTTATTTAACCTTGCAATCTTATTAAGATTGCAAGGTTGATTGTTGATTGCACATTGAACAACGACACTGAAAGAATGTTTCCAATTAAATACATGAAACTTTATAAAAAATATATTTCCCACAAAACTTGAGTAAAATTTTTTTTTTTATAATCCATAGCTGAGTATGTTTTCTCGGTAATTGAAGTCCTCGTACATTAATAAATTCGTATATTCTGCAGTATATTAGGCTTAATATTTTGTTGAATACATGGTTATAAATTTAACCACTAACACTAAAAAGGCAATAAATGTAATTACTGATGCTAAAATGGTGAAGAAAATTATTAATAATTCATATTAATTTGTAAATTTATATAATTACGGAAAATATTTGCAGTTACCACTATTTCTCCTTCATTAATTTTTCTTTTCTTCTGCGGATGGTGGAGGCTAAGCCAGTTGAGTCTCAATTCCAAGGTCTTTCCTGGAAAGGGGAAGGGGGTGGCATAAGTCGTAGCATGTACATTGTCAATGGCACGAACTGCCACTGGCCTTAACTTGTTTTCTTCTAATGTGTCACCTGCCACTGGCATGATGCAGCAGATACTTTCATCAGACCAACAAATCTTTGGCTAATAATGAGTGCTCTTGAGAACCACCCAGTCTCAGTGCTCTTGAGAACCACCCAGTCTCAGTGCTCTTGAGAACCACCCAGTCATGGTTGTTTGCATCATTGGCACTGACTTTCTAAAATTCCAATGGGTGCAGGAGCATGTAACATGAAATAAAAGCAAGGCTGTCAGTATTCTCTAGGTGAAGTGGGGGAGGGGTGTGTGTAAAGCTTAGTATACTAAATCCACATATTCCATTCATGGCATATCTTGAATGCATCTTTTTAAATGAGAGAACTTAGGAAATGCTTTGAACTCCCTGAAAAACACAATTCCAAATGAAACTAAAAAAAAATAAAAGTTTTCACTTCTTTAGCTGATTACTTTTCCATTTATTTTTACTCTTTTTCCTCACTTTTTTGTTAACACAAGGCTTCTTCTTCAAGTGCATATTACAAATAGCCAAAGAAGATGTAACAACTTTAAAAATTTGTAAACTGTCACTACAAGAAAGAAAAGTCTTAAGGAAAGTGAAAAAAAATCAATTTGTTGACATTTTACAAAATATCTTAATATTTGAGGAATTTTATGAATTACAGTTGAACAGTAATCTCTACAACTTGACATCCACTGGAGAAGAATCAGTATTTGCAATTTAATTTTGTGACCAAAACACATTACTCATCCCAAATTAAGTTTGAAAGAGAATATAAAACATGCAGTTTTTTTCTTAAGAGGTACATTTACATTAAGATATGTTTTAAACATAGGAAAAATCTGCCTTTCTTTTCTTCACTTCTCCACTCTGTAAAACACCTTCACTACCATTCTCCACACAAGCAGGCAGATGTGTACAATGTATGAACTGATGCTTTGCACACCTGTGGTTATTACTTTCAAAAATTCCATCAAACAACACTTCTGTCCAATCTACAAACACTCCCTACTACTTAAATGAGTCAGCTACATATGATCTTCTTTCCTTGAATAGTCAGTTCTGTTCGAAGTGGGGCAGACATATTTCTTTTGCTAACTCAGGGTATAAAAGAACTAATTTATAGTCCATTAGAAATATCCATATTGCAATAATACATAATCTACCAGTGTTTGTGAAAATGTGTGATACAACACACAGAAATAATTATTCCTTCATGATATCCAAATGCACACACAAATTTTTGAAGATCTAAAATCATGCAGGACTGAATACTAAATAAACACACAACACAACTGTGCATTCCATCAACATCATTCTCTTAGTATATTGTATATTATGCTTTCTAGCCTAAATTTCTTGGTTTCTGGTAAATGCCTTTCAACTTAATATTTTGAATTTTGCAAAATTTAAGTGTAGAAGGCTAAACTTTTGATACTATGATGCATACAACATGTGTTTCATTAAAATATACAATGAGTTTTATCTCCAAATTTCTCAATTTTCAAGAAGCACAGGGTGTTTGGGGTTAAACTAATTGATGAGAAAAATTAATGACTTTACTTGTAATGATAACTCATGAACTCTGTTTGCACAAATAAATGCGTAAGCACCAAGTTTTGCAATAGTGCCAATGACCAGCAAGTGATGCATGCGCAGTGATGTTACTCAGGCTCACAGAATTTAAGTTTCCCATGAAAGTGTTGGAAGATGCCGCGCCTATGTGCCGATACATCAAAGTAACTCGAGAAAAATAAACAAAACGCTTTCCTACGACTTTTCCACTCCTTGTAGAACTAATGCGTGCGTGCGCATCACCACCCTGGGAAAGACATCTGTGACCTACTTTTGTATCAGATTGTAAGCGCTTCTTCTGTACTTCTCCCTGTGAGGGAAAGTCCGCCATATTTAAAGTGAACAGAACAAAAAATACTGTCTCAACAAGCCCAGAAAAATGGAGCTTAGTTTCTCACACCATACAATGTGTTAAATACAATCATAATTATATTACATTGAGTCATCAGTCCTATATATTACTATCACTTATTCTTCAACCATAAATAATTGTGTCATCTTATGTGTATAAAATGAATGATCTTTTCAACAGGTGAGTTCTCATTTGTACATTGTATTTGCTGAATCATTCCGCTAAAGAAAGTGCATTTTTCTTTTACATCTATTCGAGACTATACTTGTTTTTCCCTATTGCACTATTGAGGCAGACTGGAATGCTTAATTGCATTGACTCTCGCTTAAAGAAAGTTCACAGGATGTTTTGTAAACATTTTGCAGGGCAGAAACGACCAGCCAAGAATATAATCAAAAATGGCACGATCACCTGTTAATTCATGGAAGTTTTAAGTGGTAAAATCCTGGTGGAAGTCCAAAGATAATACCTGAGTGCATGGAAGCTTTCTGAACAACATTTCTGTGAAGTCATGTGGTGTGCACATTGGAATCTACTGAGGACCACTGAAACTTGGTAAGTCTTCCTCCTTGTTGTCAAAACCACATGCATGTAGGTCAACTGCAGAAAATGTTTTTGTATTTCTTTATCTACCAGTTTCATTCTGTACACCCTGTACAATTTGTCTTGAACAACTGTAGCCCTTTTGCTACCTTTTAAAGACAACTAATTAATATAAGCCTAGGAACCAACATTTTGAAACATTATAGCAAAATAAACATCCTCAGGGTTCACTTAATATGTGCATCAAAATTTGAAACCTGACAAAATTCCATAATTTTTGAGGAATGCCATTATCTAAAAATTTTGAACTTCATATAGGTACAGATGGCTAAAATTTTGAAAATTTGCCAAGGTGCATGCTCTTATGAACTACTCAGCATGTGTTTTTATCCTGCAGTCTGTAAATAATTATATTTTGAAGAAATGCACTTACCCTTGGAGTTCAAAATATGTAAAAGGCTAAAACTTCGAAAAATTACCACAAGGTTCAAATCTTCAGGGTTCCCTCATATGAGCACCAATTTTTAAGCCTGTGAACTTCTCAAGTTTTTTTGTTTTTTTTTTCAGGAATACATATAATCCAAAAATTTTGAAATTTTAAAAGTATGTTCAAGGAGCTCAATTACGGAAAAATAACACGAAGGGGGTATCATCAAAATTCCCTTATTACTCATAACGTTTCTTAAGTTTCAAGGTTACTTGGTTTTTGAAAGTGTGGATCTATCTATAATCTTGCAATACAGAATCACTGAATGCATCTATCATTTTAAAAAGAGGATACATCATAGTCTAAATTGCATCCCATAACATTGCAGTGACAGACAGAAGGACATATACATATATCATCATCATCATCATCATAATTGTCAACCATTATCAATCCACTGCTGGACGAAGGTCTCCCCAAGTTTCTTCCACAACGGTCTGTCTTGTGCCAGTCTCTTCCATGTTACTCCCGCATCTTTCGAATTTCATCCGCCCATCTTCCAGGTGGCCTTTTTCTGGGTCTTTTCCTGTCCCTTGGAATCCAGTCTAAAATTTCAGCTGTTCATCAATGGTCTGTCCATCTGGCAATATGTCCAGCCCATTGCCATTTCAGGGATTTTACTTTTGTCATTTTTCTGATCCATGAGTTTCTCTTCTTATCCTCTCCTGGTTACACCAAGCATGCACCTCTCCATGCTTCTTTGAGTTGTCTGCAGTCTTTGTATATCTCTTTTAGTTAAGGTCCACGTCTCTGCACCATACGTAAGCACTGGAAGGATGCATTGATCAAACACTTTTCTTTTAAGACATAATGGCATATTGCTCTTAAAAATTATACTGTTTCTTCCAAATGCTCTCCAGGCAAGTTTTATATGCCGATTAATTTCTTCATCAATGTGATCCTCACTTGATATCTGCTGTCCAAGATAAACGTATGTGTCTGTTATCTCCAGCTTTTCTCCATCAATCAATAAATCTTCATTTCTTGTAAAAGCATTGTACATCACTTTTGTCTTCTGAAAGTTCATTTTTGATCCCACTTCTTTACTCTTGTCAGCAAGTTCCTGGATCATACTCTGCAGCTCTGATGGGGTAGTTGCAAAAATGACTACGTCATCAGCAAAATGAAGGTGGGTTAGATAATCTCCATTAATCTTTATCCCTTTGTTTTCCCAGTTCAGTGATTGAAAGACATTTTCCAATGTGGCATTAAAAGCTTTGGAGATATGGTGTCACCTTGTCTCACTCCTTTTCCAATTTTTATGTGTGTTGTATTTTAAAACAGCCGAATCTTTGCACTTGCATTTTCATAAATGTAATTAATAATATTAATGTATGCATCTTCGATACCGCAGGATTTCAGAGCCATTGTAATTGCTGATGGTTTCACTGAATCGAAGGCTTGTTTCATAATTGTTAAAAGCCATGCACAATGGAAATTCATATTCCCTCGCTCTTTCAATTAGTTCTCTCAGTACGTGGATAATATCTATTGTGCTGTAGCCACTCCTGAATCCAGCTTGTTCTCTCAGTTGAGCCATGTCCAGTGTTACCTTCAAGCAGTGTGAAAGAACTTTAGTGAAGATTTTATAAACCACTGATAGGAGGCTGATAGGTCTGTAGTTCCTGAGATCCTCAATGTCACCTTTTTTATGTAGCAAGATCATTGTAGCGTTGTTCCAATCCTCAGGAATCTTCCCTTCATTAAGGCAACGAGTAAAAACTTGGGCGAGTACTGTTTCAGTTTCTCCACTTGCTTCTTGTATGATGTCTACTGTAATTCCATTTTCTCCAGGAATACATATATATACATATCATCATTGTCAACCATTGTCAATCCACTGCTGGACGAAGGTCTCCCCAAGTTTCCTCTGTCTTGTGCCAGTCTCCTCCATGTCACTCCCGCATACTTTCGAATTTCATCCACCCATCTCCCATGTGGTCTTTTTCTGGGTCTTTTCCTGTCCCTTGGAATCCAATCTAAAATTTCGGCTGTACATCGATGGTCTGTCCTTCTGGCAGTATGTTGAGCCCATTGCCCTTTCAGGGATTTAACTCTGATCATGATATCTACAACTCTTGCCATTTTTCGGATCCACAAGTTCCTCTTCTTATCTCTCCTGGTTACATCGAGCATGCACCTCTCCATGCTTCGTTGAGTTGTCTGTAGTCTTTGTATGTTTCTTTTAGTTATGGTCGACATCTTTGCGCCATACGTAAGCACTGGAAGGATGCATTGATCAAACACTTTTCTTTTAAGATATAATGGCATATTGCTCTTGAAAATTATGCTGTTTCTTTAAAATCCTCTCCAGGAAAGTTTTGTACGACGATTAATTTCTTCATCAATGTCACCCTCACTTGATATCTGCTGTCCAAGATAAATGTATGTGTCTGTTATCTCCAGCTTTTCTCCATCAATCGATAAATCTTCATTTCTTGTAAAGGTGTTGAACATCGCTTTTGTCTTCTGAAAGTTCATTTCTAATCCCACTTCTTTACTCTTGTCAGCAAGTTCCTGGATCATACTCTGCAGCTCTGATGGGATAGTTGCAAAAATGACTACATCATCAGCAAAACGAAGGTGGGTTAGATAATCTCCATTAATCTTTATCACTTTGTTTTCCCAGTTCAGTGATTGAAAGACATTTTCCAATGTGACATTAAAGAGCTTGGGAGATATGGTGTCACCTTGTCTCACTCCCTTTCCAATTTTTATGTGTGTTGTATTTTCAAACAGCCGAATCTTTGCACTTGCATTTTCATTCTTTGCACTTGCATTTTCATAGAAGTTATTAATAATATTAATGTATGCATCTTCAATACAGCAGGATTTCAGAGCCATTGTAACTGCTGATGGTTTCACCGAATCAAAGGCTTTTTCATAATCTATAAAAGCCACGCACAATGGAAGTTCATATTCCCTCGCTCTTTCAATTAGTTATCTCAGTACGTGGATATGATCTATTGTGCTGTAGCCACTCCTGAATCCAGCTTGTTCTCTCGGTTGGGCCATGTCCAGTGTTACCTTCAAGTGGTGTGAAAGAACTTTAATGAGGATTTTATAAACCACAGATAGGAGGCTGATATGTCTGTAATTCCTGAGATCCTCAATGTCACCTTTTTTATGTAGCAGAATCATTGTAGCGTTGTTCCAATCCTCAGGAATCTTCCCTTCATTAAGGCATCGAGTGAAAATTTGGACAAGTACTGTTTCGATTTCTTCACTTGCTTCTTGTATGATGTCTACAGTAATTCCATTTTCTCCTGGAGTTTTTCCCTGCTTCATGTTCTTGATTGCATGTGCAACTTCTGCTGGGAGGACTGGAAGAACTCTGATACCTTTCCTGATGTCTGGAGTACATGTATCATCCCTTTCATATAATTTGGAATAGAAATCTTTCACTCTTGTCAAAACTTCACCTCTATTTCTTGTTACAGAACCATCTTCTTTTTTCAGTGCCATAATCTGTTTTCTTCCCTTACTGAGATGTCCCTTTGCTATCTTTAGGCTTTGGTTGTTTTCAATTGCTTTTCTCACTAGTTCACAGTTGAATTTCCTTACGTCTTCAGTGATACTTTTTCATACTGTCTTGCATAGCTCTATATATTCCACTTTGGAAGTCACATCTTCTTTAGTTGTCCTCATCTCTCTTCATTTTTGCATCAACATTTTGGTTTTTCCTGATAATTTGTTCACATGCAACTTGTTCTTAGACCCAGCTAATTTTGTTGCTGTTTCCATAAGAGCTTTGGTTACTTTTCTGTTAACTTCAGAAATATCCACTTCTTCTGATGTTAGGCCTTCTAAAGCAGAGAATCTGTTCTTTAGTTCCAACTTGAAGGTATTATGGTGTTTTTTAAGGTTGGTTATGTCAATACATTTGGTTTGTCTTATGACCTTGCCACGTTTGAGTTTAGTGTTGAGGTGCATCTTACATCTCACCAATCTATGGTCACTACCTGTGTTGAACTTGTTTAGCACACTGCAGTCTTCTAAGACGAATTTTTTGTTACACATAATAAAATCAATTTCACTTGTCGTCCCATTTGGATGTCTCCATGTCCATTTCCTGTGTGGCTTTTTCTTGAAAAAGGAGTTCAAGATGAAAAACCCTTCTGCCTCTGCAAACTCAATGAGAGCATTTCCACGCTGGTTTCTGTTGCCGTGACCGAATTTACATACTGAAGTTTCATTCTGTTTCTGTTGTCCTATTTTTGCATTGAAATCTCCCATGATTATCTTCAAGTGCTGCTTACCTTTATTATTTAGATGACGAATTTACTCATAAAATTCTTCAATTTCTTCTTCAGGATAACTTGTGGTGGGTGCATAAGTTTGAATAATCTGAGCCTTGTATCTTCTCGAGAGTTGGATAATGAGTCATGCAGCTCTGTCAGAGGAGCTTTCAACGTCTACAACTTTATCCTTCAGTTTCTTGTTTATTATAAACCCAACACCACTAGTTCTGCCAGTATCTGTCCCACGATAGTAGAAGAGATGTCCACTTTTCAGTTCAATGAGATCTTCTCCTTTTCTCCTTACCTCACTTAGCCCGACGATGTCCCACTTGATCCTTTGTAGTTCCTCTTCCAATTAAAGAAGCCTTGAATCAGAAGATAGGGAGCATCCATTATACGTAGCCAAGGTCAGTATCAGATGGCAGCCAAGTCCGGTCCTCTGGGGATTCTTAGCACCCTCTGCCTTCATGTCGCACTGGCCGCTGCCTTGGCCAGGTACATTCCAGCTGCTAGAGACTGAGGGCCAAGATTTAAGTTGTGGAGTCATTTTGGAGGGCTTTGGCCAGAACTCACCACGCTGGCCAAGCGAGTTGGTGAGTGTGGGATAGCATTTCCTCTAATTCCGATGGTATCGTTATACCGCTATTGGCGGTCATCAGAGCCCCTTTAGTGGCAACAGGATGCACCACAAGAAGGCGGGGTTGACGTTTGTCAAGGAGAGGCTGTGATGTTACGCATCACCTGACCTTACATCCCATATATATATACATTATGTATATATATACACTGACGGAAAAAAAAATCCCAACACCAAGAAGGGGTTGTGTTAAATAAACGACAGTTGGTAGGCGGTGAGAGTACATCTGTAAGATGACGTCTATGCAAATTTCGCACTCGGCGCATACGTGTTGCGCTAGTAGCGTCCCTCGGAACATTCAAAGCAGGTTTGCTGTAAATAAGCGCTGTAACGCTCATGAGCGTTAGTTATCGTTGAGATTCGACGTAGATTGTTGATGTTAGTCAAGAATGCCTTTAAGAAGACGAAGAAGCCATTATCAACAGCTCAAGGAGTTTGAACGAGGTCGTGTGATAGGGCTACGAGAAGGTGGATTTTCGTTCCGCAATATTGCAGAACGACATGGCAGGAATGTAGTCACTGTGCACGATTGTTGGCAGCGGTGGTCAAGGGAAGGTACTGCCTCAAGAAGACCGGGTTCCAGCCGACCACGTGGCACTACTGAGAGGGAAGACCGCCGTGTACGGCGTATGGCCGTGGCGTATCGTACCGCGTCTGCGGCAGCAATTCAAGCTGTAGTTGCCACCACAGCGACACAACGAACTGTTACAAATCGGTTGCTTGAAGGACAGCTCGGAGCCAGACGCCCTGTAGCGTGCATTCCACTTACTCCAAACCACTGCCGTTTGCGACGTCAGTGGTGTCAAGCTAGAGCTCATTGGAGGGCGGAGTGGAGATCTGTTGTGTTTTCTGATGAAAGCCGGTTCTGCCTGGGTGCCAGTGATCGCCGTGTGTTGGTTAGGAGGAGGCCAGGTGAGTGCCTGCAACCAACCTGTCTGCGGCCGAGACACACTGGACCTACACCTGGAGTTATGGTCTCGGGAGCAATTTGCTATGACAGCAGGAGCACTCTCGTGGTTATCCCACGCACCCTGACGGCACAATTATACGTCGGTCTGGTGATTAAACCTGATGTGCTGCCATTCATGAACAGCATTCCAGGGGATGTTTTCCAACAGGATAACGCTCGCCCGCATACCGCTGTTGTAACCCAACATGCTCTACAGAGTGTCGACATGTTGCCGTGGCCTGCTACATCACCAGATCTTTCCCCAATCGAGCACGTATGGGACATCATTGGATGACAACTCCAGCGTCACCCCCAACCAGCATTAACCGTCCCTGTATTGACCGACCAAGTGCAACAGGCATGGAACTCCATCCCAGAAACTGACATCCAGAACCTGTACGACACAATGCATGAACGTTTGCGTGCTTGCATTCAACATTCTGGCGGTTACACCGGTTATTAGTGTACCAGCATTTCACATTTAAAATGGCTCTTCTCGCGCTTACATTAAGCTGTGATCTTGAAACAACCTCAATCGATTAAATATGTTACCTATACAAATGTATTGCCGCCATTTCATTCCTCTACAACTATTTTTTCATGGTGTTGGGATTTTTTTCCATCAGTGTATATGTGACTCATTGCCACAAACAAGTAGCAGGGCAGATGACAGCATGTTACCTGGGTGACACAAGACGGTAGCTCCAGGGAATGTAGTCAGTTCATTGTTGGTTCCCGGCTGTGTTAAACGTGTTTGCGTTTTGTTAAATTAACATTATGCTGCATGAATTATGAAGTCGGAAGAAAAGTGTTTTTTTAGTGCAGGATGTAACTCACCAAATAACTGGATGTAAATTGCCATCAAATTGACAAGTGCTGGCTGTTTTGGCTTTGAACATACGAGAGGTTAAGCTCACTGTCACTGAAAGTGCGAATCTTGTTGTGCGGGAATGTATGATATTTTGGGAAGAAGCAAGAATACCAACAAGAACCCTGCCCAATTGTACCAAAAAACAAACTGACTTGTATTCTGTGTGGAGAAACATAAAAAAAAAATGCAGATAAGACAAGATATTTTTAAGTGCTGTGAAGAGGAGTTTCAAAACAATTTGGACAACCTATTTGATATTGCGCATGTCAACGCTCTACAAACTATCAAAATCAAAGAAGACAGGATCTTTTTACAACAACAGAGGGAGCCAGGAAGAAATGGTTACATAGCAGGAGTAGACAAATAAACTTGCTGGAAAGGAAGAAAGGGCGAGACAAAAGAAAATTGAAGAAAAGAAAAGACAAACTAAACACCAAATTACAGCTTCATATGATTTTTCATCATCTGCAGAGACTGACGAAGCAGGCTCCACTTCAGATGGAACCAATGATGGCGAGCGATTGTCGACGTTACCAAAGGACACACCAAAGCAGAATGTAACAAAACGAGGTACCAAACATTTTATTACACCAAAACTAGTGGCTGTTTTAGATAGATGTCATTTGAGTGTAAGAGACACTGTGTACATCCTTCAGGCCACAGCAGAGGCACTGGGTCACAATGTTGATGAACTTCCTATTAATAGATCTTCTATTCAACGAATCTGGGAGAAGAAAAGAAAAAAACATGCTGAAGCCATTAAATCTGCATTTAATGATGATATTCCTGCATTTGTTACCATTCATTGGGACGGTAAACTTCTGCCTGCATTAAATGTCAGAGATTCAAAAGAAGAACAACCTCCAATAGTTGTAACATTTGGAGATAGTGAGCAGTTCATTGCTGTCCCAAAATTACCAAATTCGTCTGGTAAAGAGCAAGCACAAGCTGTTTGGAGTGCATTAAAAGATTGGAGTCTGGAAGACAAAGTGCCAGTTCTTTGTAGTGACACAACTTATTCAAACACCAGCCGTTTTAATGGTGCTTGTGTACTCATTGAACAAAAACTGGACAGAGAGTTGTTTTTCTCCTGTTGTCATCACATCTACAAACTAGTTTTGTGTAACTCGTTTGAAACCAAAATACATCAGGTAACAAGCTGTCCTGACATACCTCTTTTCAAACAGTTGAGAGAAAGCTGTAAAAATATCAAACCTACTAATTTGCAAAGTGGTAAGAAAGTTGTGGAAGGGTTTTTTAATGAGTTTGAAATTAACAAAATGTTAGAATTTTGTAAAGCTAAATTACAAGAACAAATATTAAGAAGTGATTATAACGAACTCATTGAGCTGTGTGTAATATTTTTGGGAGGAGATATTGGAGAAGAAACTAAAAATCAGGCCTCCTGGTGTGATGCATCAAGCCCGGTGGATGGCAAGAGCAATTTATTCCTTGAAAATGTTTTTGCTAAGGTCTCAAATTAAACTATGCGACAAACAGAAGGAAGCTTTGAAAGACATATGTCTGTTCATTGTAACAGTTTCTGTTAAATCATGGCTACAGTGCAGTGCAGCTGTAAAAACCCCTTATCAAGATTTGTGCTTCTTGAAGTCACTGATATCATACAAAAGGGTGGATGCCACAGTTTCTAGAGCAGCTTTGAAAACATTTTGTCAGCACTTGTGGTATTTATCTGAAGATGCGTCAGTTTTATCACTGTTTGATGATGAAGTTGATGGACAAACCAAAATAAAAATGGTGGCAAATTTGGAGAGAGAGAATCTGCACCTGCAAAGGAGATATGTTCCATCATGTGGAGAAATGACTGATAAATTATTAGGTAAGTTTATTTTCATTTGAGTTTACTATAATACATAAAATGTAAGGTTTTGTTTCTTATTCAGTTTGTTCTCCGTTTTATAGAAAAACATGGCCGATTTCGTTTCAATGAAAAGTAGACATTTGTTATGTCATCTACAACTGAACACAGACTTTCTTCAGGAATGTCCTTCTACATGGGAGAACAACATTTCCTTTTTAGATGCCAAAAGGACAGTTAACATGTTAAAAGTGGTAAATGATTCAGCTGAAAGAGCTCTTCAATTAATGCAGGACTTTCATGGACTATTAACTGTGGATGAGGAACAAAAGCAGTTTGTCTTGTGTTGCATGCAAGATCATCGAAAGCTGTACCTAATTGCAAAAGAAATTTTAATTGTTTTTAATTGTATATATCTCTCATCTTTTAATCATTAAATCGTGCTAAAGACGGAAATCCGTCCAAATACTATATATGTATATACAGCACACACACACATTTTAAATGGCAGTGAAAATGGACACATGGTTTCATAGCAGTGTATACGAACTGCCTGGTCTTGGGTATAACCTTATCATTCATCACACCCTAAACAACATAAGTTGACAGCATTATTCTATTTGTTTAGAAGAGCTCACTCACATTCATCAACTAATGAATTATTTCAGCAAGAAGTTAACTACATTTTTGGTTTGGCTGAGCAATATGAGTTCCCTAAATATCTGATTAGGCAAGTGTTTGGCAAGGTCAAATATGCCCTACATACTACCCTGATAAGAAACTCCAACTGCAATTCCATATATGTTGGCTCTATGCAATACAATCCACATTTAACGAGAGCCTTAACACAACTATGTAAACCATATGACTTGAAGTTTGGTTCACGCACACGAAACTTATTTTCAGTAGTTCGTAAGGATCGTGAACGTAATAGCAAAATGGGACAGTGGGGTATTTACAATATCCCTCTGGTTAAGGCAACTACAGGACAAGCAGCTTCTAATTATGTGGGTTCTACAAAACGCAATATTGCATTACGAATTAAAGAACACAAATACAATATTAAAGCAGGCATGTATTGTACATCACTAGCCAAATCTGTTACACAAGATGATCTTAATCCCGACTGGAGCAATGTTAGAATAATTAATACTCCTAGTAAACCTGGTGATCTTTTAATTGCTGAAAGTGTGTATATAGAGGCCTCCAGTGAGCAATGTTGTAATGAACATGCCCTCTATGAGTTACATAACGTTTGGAAATCCCTTATTAAAAATGTAAATTATAAATTGTAATATAAACTTAAAATTGAATGTTCACCCTACACCATTTATTTCTATTATATATTTCCATGTTTTCTTCTTCAGACCATTGGGCCAACAGTATACGCAACATTTTTGACGCATGTAGATTACTATTGGTTAACTTACCATGCTTCCCACAATGCAATGATCTATATTATATATAGATTAAATGTGTATCTATTTATTACATCTGAAGAAGAGGCAGCCGCTGCCTCGAAAGTGCTCATGCTTTTAATTGTTTTTAATTGTATATATCTCTCATCTTTTAATCATTAAATCGTGCTAAAGACGGAAATCTTTCATCGCATCAGTGATTAATGTCGCACGAGTCTTCAATATTTGTTGCTCTTTGTTGCGCAAAAGAAACATTAAAGAGAAAATATTCACAGTAGCTTCATAACTTGTAATGTGTCATTTTAGAGGTACAAATGTCTCAAGAATTTAATAACATATTAGATATTATATTTACAGGTAATTTTGGGATTTAGATTTGCTTAATGTGTAATCATTCCTTAGTCGGACCTAGTTTTTAAATTTGACACTCGAGTCAGCACGGGTTAACGTCATTCGATTGAGATGAAATTTCATATCTGAGTAAGTCTGACCAAAAGGAACAAAATTAGGGGTATGAGCAAAAATTTGAGCAACACTTTTTTCTGTCCAAATACTATATATGTATATACAGCACACACACACACATTTTAAATGGCAGTGAAAATGGACACATGGTTTCATAGCAGTGTATACGAACTGCCTGGTCTTGGGTATAAAGAGCTGGCTCAAATGAGATGCTGCAATCAGTGAAAAGCTGACATTGAGTCGAAAGGCTGTTTCTTGTGTCTCACTATGCCCTGTTGCCGAAGAAGGTTGCATTATGAACACCTGATAGACTCTGAGCCAAGAAGGACTGTTGGGATGTAAGTTAAGTTGGTAAGAATTCATGGTGCAAGGAGAACGATTAAAATAATAGTAAAAAGAGTGTTAAAACATAGAAAAAAATGTCATAAAACAAAACAACAAATGGTGTAAATGGCTGATGAATGAATAACAAACGATACAAAATAAAAAAAACACTGGTACAATGAACCCTATGATTTAACATAATAACAAAAACAATATTAAAAAAGAAAACGATGATGCCACAAAACATAACAATAAAATGCAGTGTAAAAAGCCAATAGAACAATAATGTGATATACAGAACATAAAAAACCAGTACAATGAAAAAACGATAACACAGAAGACACATCACAATGATCATTTAAAAGGCGACTCAAGGTTTCTGACTCATCTGGTAAAATGGGTAAAAGAAAATGACGAATATGTTTATGAACAAAACGATGACATGAATATAAAACACGAGCAACGGTTAAAAATACATCACATGTCCCACACATAGGGGCAGTGTCGCCACACAGCAAATAGCAATGAGTGAGACCCCATTGTCCAATGTGGAGATTTGCTAGTACAACTTCCTCCCTACATTTCTGGCAAAATGATGAATTCTGGACACCAAGAATTGGCTTAATATGATGCAGTTTAGTATCAACCTGTTAGTCCCACAGACTCTGCCGCATTCCCTTGATACAATCATGAATAAGAAATGCAAATCATGGTGAAACAGTGGCAAGGGTGTGACGACCAAAGAGGAAATAGATCTAGCAGCTGCATTAGCAAACTCGTTTCCTGGGATTCCAACCTAGACAGGAATCCAGCAGAATTGCATCAGGAAACCAGCCTCGAGCAAAGAATGCAGTAACTATCTCATGCCAAAAAGAAAAGGAGAGTTAGAAATATTGGCAGAAGACAGCAGAACACTCAAAGAATTCATATAGATTATAGGACGATGATGACAGCTTGACTGTAGGTGACAAAGGGTGAGATACACAGCATGCATACCCATCAAAAACACCATAGTCTCAGCAGGGATCCACACTACAGAAATGTCATCAGAACATACAGCTCTGAATCCGATGACTCTATCCTTCTTTGATCCATTGGTGAAAATCGATGTTCAGCAAAGAGCTGCTGACATACTGGTGCAGGGGTTGAGGACTTATCATATGATGTAAAACTGGTATCAGCTATGACATCAAGAGGGCGCCAGAGAGGGTCCTCAAAAACCTTGGTCTCTCCAACCATAGACAAGTCAAGATCCACATCCTGAGCTACGATCAACAAATGCAATCCCAATGATGGAATGCACAAGGGCTGCTTCTCAAATAACTCAACTTGCAGGGGATGAAAAACTACATTGTATAAAGGACGTTGAGGAAGAGATTGAAGTTTCAGATAGTATTGAAGAAACAGCTGCAGACGGCATAAACCTAGCGATGATTCGTTGGTGTCAGCATAAAGGCTGGAAATTGATAATGCATGGAAAGCTCTCATACAAAGAAAACACAGTGCTTGATAGTGAATGGTGCCCAAAGGCCAGAGAACTGAATGACACATAGAGCCATACACTATACAACCATAATCCAGTTTTGACTACGTCAAGGAATGGTAGAAGTGGAAAAAAGAAACCCTATCTGCACCCCATGAGATTGGTTGGTTGTTTTTATGGCGCAAAGGCCATGTTTGGCCAAAGAGCGCCAGTCACAAGACAAACAAACAGTATTAAAAATGTGTTATAAAGCTTAAAATCTGGCTGATTTAGTAAAACTGAAAAATGATAATGATGGAAAGGCTAAAAAAGACAATGAAACAAACAGTATTAAAAACTTGGTACAATGATTAAAATCTGGCTGATTCAGTAAAAGTGAAAAATGAGAAGAATGGAAGGGCTAAAATCAAGATACATTTAAAAAAGTCAATTTGTTTCAAAAATGAGAAGACAGCGATAGTATCGCAGTGGTCATTTAGGAGCTGCTGCAGCGTAGTGGCATTCTCGGTCAACAAATGAGAATGAAAGATGTGAAAACGTACATCACAAAAACGAACACAGCTACACAGAAGATGCGTGATGGTTAGTCGGCAATTGCACATCTCACACATTGGCGCAGTGTTGCCACACAGCAAAAAGTGGTGAATGAAACGACAATGCAAAATGCGGATACGCGAAAGCACCACTTCCTCCCTACGGTTCCGACGATATGAGGATTTCCAGATTCCAAGAATAGGTTTAATACGATGCAGTCTATTTTCCACCTCTTGGTCCCACAGACCCTGCCACGTTCGCTTGATATGGTCGTGAACAAGAAAGCGGAAATCCCGGTGAAACAGTGGGAAGGATGTGACGACCAAAGAGGAAGCAGTTCTAGCAGCCGCATCAGCACACTCGTTACTTGAGATTCCAACATGCCCAGGAATCCAACAGAATTGTATCTGGACACCGGTCTCGAGCAAAGAACAAAGGCTTCATACTTTAAAAAGAAAAGG
The DNA here is from genome assembly GCA_039090855.1 of Macrothele yani. Classification (NCBI taxonomy): domain Eukaryota; kingdom Metazoa; phylum Arthropoda; class Arachnida; order Araneae; family Macrothelidae; genus Macrothele; species Macrothele yani. The sequence continues at coordinate 92,124,911 of CM077010.1, forward strand.
GTGGACACAACAGTTCAACGATGACACTGACTGTACAACACTTAAAGAATCAGTGTACACCACAGAGCCCAACTGAACATGAAGAAGTGCAAGATACACAGCATGTATCTCTGCCGAAAACACTGTGGCCTCAGCTGGGATCGCGCAACAGAGATGTCATCAACACAGACAGCCGCAGATCCAACGACTCTATGCATCTTGGAGCCATCAGTAAAAATAGGAATGTAGTCAGAATTGAGGGCACAGTGCTAAGCGAAGAGCTGCTGGGACACTGACGCAGGGGTTGAGGATTTATTGAAAGATGTAAAGGTGGTATCAACCATGACACCAAGTGGGTGCCATGGAGGATCCCCAAAGCCCCTGTTCTCTCCAACAAGTGACAAGTCGAGCCCTGCATCACAAGCTATGGCTGCCAAACAAAGACCGAAGGTTGGAATGCACGAGGGCCAGTTCTCAAATAAACGAGCATGCTGGGGATGGAAAACCGCATCGTACAAAGGATGGTCTGGAAGAGATCGAAGTTTTAAGTAAAAGTGAACAGACAGCTGCAGATGGCGTAATTCAAGTGATGGTTCATTCGCATCAGCTTAAAGGCTGGGAATCGGGGGTGTTCGAAATGCTCCTGTACAAAGACTCAGCGCTTGATGGTGAATAGTATCCAAAGGCCGGAGAACGAAATGACGAGCAGAGACATACATGATACAACCATAATCCAGTTTTGACTGTATTAAAGAATGGTAAATGCAGAAACAAAGACACCCTGTCTGCACCCCACAAGACTCTTGAAAGGATCTTAAGAATAGACAGAGCCCGCAGATAGGAAGTCTTTAGCCGCTGAACGTGCGCACGGATGTAAGCGCACGGTCAACGGTCAATCCAAGGAATTTGGTCTCAGGCAAAATTAGTATGGCTGCACGGTCTAGATACAGCTCGGGTGCAGGATGGAGGCCACGCCTCCGGCAGAAATGGACACACTGTCTTGTTGAGAGAAAGAACGAAACCATTGCTATTCGCCGCTTTAAAGATCTGGTTAATCGCAGACTGCCTTTCAATAAAATTCATGCTCGATGACGAGCCGAATATGTGCAAGTCATTGATATAAACAGTAGCCAAATCCTCAGGAGGAAGATTTATGAAAAGACAATTAATGCAAAGGATGAACAATGTGACAGATAAAATGCAACCTTGAGGAACACCTTGTTCTTGATAGAACGGTGCCGAGAGTGTCGTACCCAAGTGCACCTGGAACACACGATTGTGAAGAAAATTTACAATGAAGGTTGGAAGATTTCCTCGCAACCCGCATGCGTGGAGGTCATGGATAATCCCGTGCCACCACGCTCGATCATAGGCTTTCTCAATATCAAAGAATACAGAAACCAGGTGCTGCCTACGCACGAACACCTCACGCACAGATGTCTCAAGGTGCAGGAGATGATCATGAGATGAACAATGATGCCGAAAGCTGCTTTGTGATGGTGAAAGTACATGATTTTCTTCTAAAAAATGAATTAACCGGGAATTAACCATGCGCTCGAGAACTATACACAGACAGCTAGTGAGAGCAATTGGACGATAACTAGAGGGATACTTAGGATCCTTGCCAGGTTTGGGAAAAGGCAGAACAAAAGCTTTTCACCAAGATTCCGGGAAATTGTGCTCCAACCAAATGCGATTGTAGAGGATTAAAAGGTTCTCGAGAGACGATTGCAAGAGATAACGAGCGGAGCATGTTATAGTGGATGCCATTAGAACCGACAGACGTAGCACCGGACCTCAAATAAAGGTCTTCGCTCTTTCCACGTTTATAAGTGAGTCACGGAAAAATTCTCATTGGCCGCCACCGGGAATCGAATCCCGGGTCTTCCAGTTACGCGCCGGATATGCTTCCACTACAACACAGCGGCCTCGAATTCCTCCAGACTCACACATGCTAACTGCCAAGACAATTTGGCAGGCTGCTTCTTGGTGCCCCGCACAATGCTGGGGATTCACCAAAGATGGTAAGCAGCAACTGAAGAAATAATTAGAAGGCGAATGAATAATTAATACAGACATTTAACGTGGACCAGGAACATCAAATAAAGGTCTTCGCTCTTTCCATGTTTATAAGTAAGTCACAGAAAAATTCTCATTGGCCGCCACCGGGAATCGAACCCAGGGTCTTCCAGTTACGCGCCACATATGCTTCCACTACACCACAGCAGCCTCGAATTCCTCCAGACTCACACACGCTAACTGCCAAGACAATTTGGCAGGTGCAGAGCGACCCGTAGTTCAATGATGCTGAAGAGAGAGTTTATAGTCGGTGTTACGAAAAGGCGCAAAGGAGATTCTCTGGCGTTCCGCAGTGGATTTAATTATTTGAAAGGAAGAAGGATACGCCATATCACTCGACATGGAGGCAAACACCTCCCCAAACAATTCGCAATCTCCCAGACTTTAGCACAGGTGCAGCCGTTACTTGCAAGAATGGAAATCTGGTGATAACTGTAGTTACCCCGGATCTTACGAATCTTGTTCCACACACTTTTTGAACTGGCATGTGAAGTGAGAGATGAAACATACTGAATCCAAGATTCCCTCTTGCACGTCAACGCACCAACCGAGCATAGGATTTTGCTCGTTTAAATGCAATGAGATTGGCTTCGGTTGGATAACGCCAAAACGTAGACCAGGCCTTATGTTGAGCTCTCCTAGCTGCTGCACATTCAGAGTTCCACCAAGGCTTCCGACTTCTGGAGAGCGTCGTAGATGTTTTTGGTATAGAAAGATCATCCGCCTGAATAATGTAATTTCTGACATCAAGAACAGCTGCGTCGATTTACTCTTGGGTCACCACGGCAGAAGATATCACTGCGGACGATGCGAAGACCTCCCATCTGGCACGATCCATCCTCCATTGAGGAGGGTGGGAGGCAGAAGATGGCATACATACAGAATGCAAGAGCACAATTGGAAAATAGTCACTCCCGTCCACGACAAATGAGCAATAATTGATGGTGATCCCAAGCTCAATTTGATCGCACTGAAAGATCTTGTGGGCTCGTCGAAGTACGTGTCAGCACTGGTGTTAAAGAGGCACAAAGAGACTAAGGACAGAAGTGACTCTATGCGACGACCTCTCGTGCTGATGCTGACACTACCCCACAAATGAAGATGGGCATTGAAGTCACCCAGTAGAAGAAATGGTGAAGGCAGCTGATCAACCAAGCTCTCCAGAACAGAGACGCTCGCATCCTCATCCGGCAGCAGATAGACACTGCAGACAGTAAGAGGCACAGGCACAGAAATACGAACTGCGACGGCCTGCACAGTTGTGGATACTGCAACGGAAGAGACCGGAACCCTGTGAGGGACAAGAATAGTGACTCCTCCACAGGCTATATCTCCCAATACGTTATCTGTCTGAACTGAAAGCAGGTCTGATGGTTTAAGTTTTGTCTCCTGTAGACAAAGGCACACCGGAGAGTGCAATGAAAGCAGATGTTTCACGTCATCAAAACTCGTCCCAAAACCTCGAGAGTTCCACTGAATGATTAAAGCCATGGTTAAAAGTGAGATGAAAAAGGAAATGCTCAAACGAGGTAAGCCTCCATCTCCTCTGACGAGTGTTCCCACAGATTTGGGGGCGTGTGACCAGGGGGCAAGATGGGAGCATGCTTTGTCCAAAGTGTCTTAATAGGATGCGCTCGCCGTTGAGTAGTTTGCTGAGATTTTGGAGAAGAAACGTTCTTGTTGTCCTTGGCTTTGGTGTTTTTGCCAGAAGAAGTGGCCTGAATTTCCTTGCTGGTGGTGAGGTGAGTATGTTTCGGCGAAGTGGTGGGTGCCACTTTCAGACCCTTAGCTCGAGACTGGAGTGCCTCCAGCCTAGCTGTGATGATATCGTCGAACTTGTAGGGACATTTAGGGGGAGATCTCAATGTCAGTTTGAATGCCAACCATAGATTTGGCAACCACCACTGATGCATATGATCGCCAATCAGAAGAAACAGGAACTACTCTCCTTCTGGCCTCAGGATAGGAAATATTCTCCGTCTTTAGCCTTTGAATTTCTTTCTCCTCCTTCCAATTGGGACAATCTATGGCTGATGCTGCGTGTGAACCCTTGCAGTTCACACAAAACTCGGCCTCGGCCACACAATGCAGTAAATGATGGACTGTGGCACCACAGCGTCCACACCTAGGATTGCTCCTGCACGACTGCTGAGAATGGCCATATGACTGACACCTAAAACAACTCAAAGGGTTAGAGATGTACTGATGTACCTCCAGGTGAAGATACCTAGCCTTCATGGACGTAGGCAGGGAAGGGCTGTCAAATGTCAAAATGATGTTGCGTGATGGGACGGACTGCCCATTCCGCCTGAAAAGAATACGCTGCACACCTGTAATGTGTTGACTCTTCAGTTCTTCAATAAGTTTTTCCTCAGTACACTCAATGAGGTCCCGAGAGGAGACAACACCTCAAGATGTATTTAGGTATCCATGTGGGGTTATTTTAACCGGAGTATCAAGCAGCATGGTGGTGTTAAGAAGTGCGGAACTGTAGGCCACAGTGGACATCTCTACCAGAAGATCTCCAGACTGGAGTTTCTTTACGCTCTTTTTGCACTCAAAGGCTTTGAAGGGTCCAATGAGTGCACAAAAAGAATCTAGCATTGGAAGAAGCAGGAACATGTTTTTTGGCAGAAGGACCTGAGCCTTCCTCAATAGATCTTTTGACTTTAGGATCTTGGGAAAGTTTAAGTTCATCCATAGAGAAAAATTAAGAGTTCGTCCGCCGACTTCCCCACCCACAATCGAGCCCAACGAGGGAGAGCCGGAGGTCTGCAAGCCCAAGTGGACGCAGGACACGGCTCTAGGGATAGGAAGTGGATATAGTAAGTTGATAGGGCAGACATGCGCTCGGCGTGCACCCAGACTTTCCCATGCCTGGGGAACACCCCTTTGGCATGCCCACCCTATCCTCAGACTCACCCTGTCGTACGAAACGACAAGTCGTTAAAGGTCAGGGCTCCACTTGGCCACAGACCTCATTGACTAGGAGTGGGTTAATTCCTAGCCGCCCGTTTAGGGTGAAGCAGGGGGCAAAGAGGAGAGTTGGCAACTGGCAACAACTACTCCCTGGCCTCCAGAAACCGCAGCCTCCAGCATCCCCTTTTCCACCTTACGGGTCACTGCACACGGCAAACATGCAGGTAGGTCAAGCTAACCAGCTCGGAAAAACAAAGAAGGAAACATAAAATGGAGATGACAAGAAAGAAAAAAAAGAAACTAAAATCCAGAGCTGGAGCATAATCACAACCTCAGCAACCTACAACTGCGGCAGGTGTGTGTCAAGATAACAACGAAAAACATAAAAATGGGGAAATCATCACAAAGTACATGTCGGCTCGGGCCTTGGGGTCACCACTCCCCATCAGCTGGATGAACATCTGTCCCTTCGGTAGTATCATCGTTTCAAGATGAAATGACAAAATGATCCGTCACAAGGTCAGCTCCGTCCGTGGGGGCACCGCTCCCCAAATAACTGAAAAACCAGTTATCCCCGTGCGGGGTCCCCACGAGACTGACAAAAGAATCTCAATAAGTGACATGGCCCTCACACCAGAAGTCTTTACCCATTGAATAAGCGCATGAAAGGTGAGCGCATGATCGATGGTTAGACCAAGAAACCTGGACTCCAGCAAAACTGGTATGGTTGTACCCTCTGGATCAGGACGGAGGGCAGAAGTGGACACACACTGTATTGTCAAGAGAAAGAATGAAACCATTGCTGTTCGCCATTTTAACAATCGGGTTAATCAAAGACTGCAATTGCCTTTCAATGAAATGCATACTTGATGACGAATAGGAGATATGAAGGTCATCAAAATAAATTGTGGCCAAAACCGCAGGAGGAAGATTTTTAAGAAGACAATTAAGGGGAAGAATGAACAATGTGACAGATAAAATGCAACCTTGAGGGATGCCTTGCTCTTGTGTGAATGGCGTAGAGAGCATAGCACATAGGTGCACCTGGAGCACCCGACTGCCAAGAATCTTGAAACAAGTATTGGGAGGTTTCTCTGCGAACCACAGTGGTGGAGGTCACGGAGAATACCATGATGCCATGTTCTATCATAAGCTTTCTTAATGTCAAAAAACACAAAAACCAAGTGTTGCACATACTGATGTCTCAATGCTCAGAATATGATCTTGAGGTGAAAGACACAGATGAAAGCCGCTTTGTGATGATGAAAGTATTTGATGCTGTTCCAAAAAATGAATTAACCGGGAATTAACCATGCATTCAACTACCTTGCACAGACAGCTAGTGAGGGCAATTGGATGATAACTAGAGGGAGACGTGGTCTAATGAGATGAGAGAAGCTGGATTTTCCTACCACAAAATTACCACTTGTATGGGTCGAAAAGTCAGTATAGTACACTGCAAAATGGCATGGCGCCACAGGATGACAGACACCTCTACCGCATGGCAGTGACCAATTGCACAGTGACATCCATGGTGTTAGCGCAGCAGTGGAGCACTGTATCAAGTCAAGCTGTCTTCCAGCACAGTCTGATGATGACTGCTTTATTGAGGACTGGTCACTAGCAGCCCATTGCTGTGTATTCCTTTAACCCTGAACCACAGACACCTCAGGCTGCAATGAGATCTTGAATACAGACATTGGCATGCTGATTGGCAATAGGTCATCATTTCTGACGAGTCACGATTCAACCTGATGCACCATGATGGTTGTATACGTGTTTGAAGACATCATGGTAAATGGTACCTAGCAGAATGCATCCTGCCGGCCCAACACCAAGCATCATGGTCTGGGACGCCATCGGGTTCAATTTGTGATCTCACCTGATACTATTTGTGAGAACTCTTAGCAACCAGCAAAACATCAGGGATGTTTTGCAGATAGAGGTGATACCCTTCCTTTAGAGTTGTCCTGGCACTATAGTCCAGCATGATAATGCTCAGTTACATGTGACCAGGAATGTCCCAGACCTCTTCCATGCATGGCAGACACTGTTCTTCCCTGTCCTGCACGTTCACTAGATATGTCCCTGATCAAGTACGTCTGGGACATGGTAGCTAAGCGACTGTCCCATCAAGCACTTCCACCAGTCACGACAAATGAACTCTGGTCTTGCATAGAAGCAGTCTGGAAGGCTTATTCCCCAGGGCAATATCAAAACCTCTTCCATTCAATGCCACACTATGTAGGGGCTGTTATTGCTGCTCAAGGTGGTTTCACATGACACTGAGTTTTGAAGGGAAAAAATCTTGTATAGCTCTACAAATTTTATCAGTTATCTCCTGTAACATGAGGAATCTGTGATATAAATGTCATTTGAAAAGCGCAATTACTTCTTGGTGTTGCAATTTTCACAAACAGGTAGTGTGTGTGTGTGTGTGTGTGTGTGTGCATGTGTGTTCCCATTAAACAGACTAGTGGCCATAGTCCATGACATTACTTTTATTTACCACACTGTATGCAAAAGTGATCTTTTGGAGAAACTGGATGAAAGATTTGTCTTAACTTGTTTACTTGAAAAAACAAAGTATTTTTGTATTACATTAATGCATACTTTGCCAAGAATTTCTGGCATAAATATGATGGTAATAGGATTTATGTCATGAGTGCAACTACATTTGCAATATTTAATGTATTAGATTTTGGCAAAAATGCGTTTTCTTTTCTAATACGAAGTTTAAAACTGGCATAAGAAACAACCATATTAATAGCCTATGAATGGCAATAGATACTTTTCATTTCCAGATTTTCTGAACTATAAACTAGTTCAGTTATTATATTCAATGCACTCATTATTTTCCTTTGTCAAATTTGCAATACTTATCAAGAATTATTACAGTTCTGAAACATTTTAAAGTAAGACACAACAGCAACAGAAAAAGTGTTCAGAATAACAAAACCAAAACTTTTTTCAGGAATCATCAAACTAAAACTGTGACATCATTAAATTACACGAAAAGAAATATATATGCAAGGAAAATAAAATATCTTCGGCAAAATTGTGTACCTTTAATTCATCAACTTGCCCAGGTAATTGATCTAGAACTAATTCTGATACTGGTGGCCATTTTGATTTTGCAGATTCTGCTGAATGAAGTCTTGTATTTAAATCATCCATTGCCCTTTGAAGAGTTTGCATTTTCTAGATAAGAAAAAAGATGTAACGTAACAAGTTTCATGAAATAAGCAAGAAAACTATTGCTACCACATTTCAAATAATGCAGCAGCAGCAGTACAAGCTGCAAAAGAATAAATGAAAAATATATGCATATGCAAATTTTAAAGATGACAATCCGATTTTTGGCGTAAATGTGACAAGGATGGTAAGTCAGATAATATCTGAAAACTTGAAAATTTTTTCATCGTCCTGGAGCGGGACTCGAACCCGCGTCTCCCAGATAGCGCCCGGGTATGCTAACCACTACACCACCCAGAACGACCAACTGTGATGGTTATATTCAAACTAATCGGAAACTTTGAACTTGGTCGTTCTGGGTGGTGTATTGGTTAGCATACCCAGGCGCTATCTGGGAGACGCGGGTTCGAGTCCCGCTCCAGGACAATGAAAAATTTTTCAAGTTTTCGGATATTATCTGACTTACCATCCTTGTCACATTTACGCCAAAAATCGGATTGCCATCTTTAAAATTTGTATTATATGGCGTAATCCCGTATTTCTTTCATGATATATGCATATGATTTGCTTAGTACTGAGATTTTATATTTCCATTTGCATGAAAGGAGAAAAAGAGATAGACAGAACACAGCACATACACTTTAAAAATAACCAAAAAGTACACTAAAAGAAATGGAAACTAAAACACATTGAAAGGGTTCTTCAGTTATGAACAAAGTTGGTATTAATGTAAAACATGACTATGAGAATATACAATTACTTTTTCAAGTGATTGCAGTATGCTTTATTTGATTAATCAATTAAAAAAATTGCTTCTGACGATTAATATTGGGTTTAGCACCTACGTTTTTGAAAGTAAGTGTAGACTCTGGCAAGCATTCGTGGTATGTCATTCCAGGCCAATTTCACTTGCCCAACAGACTGAAAGTGCAAAGACAAAATTTGAGATCAGGTGCTTTCCAATCATGTCCCAGACATATTTGATTGGAGCCAGATCTAGTGATCTTGTAAATCAAGGAAGGGCATTCACATATTTACAAAACAAAATGATAATGCTGACAGTATGTGGACTGAAATTATCATGTTGGAACTTCACATTACCAATAACCCATTCTGATGTTTTGTTTTGCAGTATTTGATGGCACCCCAACCATTATACTGTGATGTGTGTCTTTTCTCATACAGTTTGCTCTCACTCCCGGAGGCATGCTCTCACCCCTTTTTTGATTATCATGAACATTGAGACACAAATAAATGTCATCATTAGAAACTACTGAAATGTCATTCTGCTCTCCAGTGAACTTGTACATGGCACCAATGAACAGATTTCAGTCTCACAACTAGCAAACAACTACAAAGTGCAAAAGGGATTGTGTAAGGCACAAAAATGCTCCCGATATGGACAGAATAAAATTTTTCTTTTGAACAACCCTCATTCTAAATCATACACAGAACTCATAATAGATTCAATTCAGTTTTTGATAAATAAGTTTCAAATTCTGGACAAGTTTGCAAATTGTGGTGGTAGTTATTTATGAATCAAAATTCTCACCAAAATTCAGTACCAGCATTAAAAAAAATTATTAGAAACAATCTGAAATACATGATGCAACATAACAAGAGGTATGAAGTGCAACATGCTCATTTTTGTTTAGATGCGCTTAAACAAACACCAAACATTTTTGCTTTAGAAACGGCCTAGAAAATAAGGACTACATCAAATCCTCAGTAAAAACTGCTACATTATTATATAAAAATCAGCTGTCATCTGGTTTAGTTAACAGTGATAACTTGGCCATTCAATCAAACAAAAGTAAAAAAACAACTACTTACTCACTTTTTTTTTACATAAACTAATCTACAACATGGCTATGTGTGCATACTAAACACATAACAAACACAATAATAATAATAGAAAGAAAAAAGCAAAATACACATTTTTAACTTCAATCAAAATAACTGAACTCAGTACATTTTTATTGAATGCTAGAGTGTTTTCACCTCAACCGGAAACTTTCAGTGGGTATCAATAAGGTAGTATGGACTACACTCACTATCTCTCAGTCACTAAATCTTTGAAGTATGTGTTACATCTGGTCTTAAGAAAGTATCTTAATTGCTGTGCAATCATGTGTTTATTGCTTTCTGCATTAAGTGTCTGACTCTAATTATTATAAACTTACGATGTTACAGCACTATACCTTTGTCAACATGGGCATTGTGGGCTTGCCCTCCCCCAAAAATCTGACTATGCCATTTCTGTTCTTGGAAGGTGCTACAAATATTTTAGTGATAACACTAATCCCAACTGCTAATTTTTCTGCTGAACTTCTGGATGCCAGTGTATGCAGTAAAATTATTGGTAATTTACAGTAGAAAGTAAGGTATGGAAATTTTGCATTGCATTTCAGAGCCCCACATACATGTGCACAGTATGGAAAAGCACAAAAGGTAAAAGAATGAAAAATATGGCATTATCCTCCACAGCAATGCTGTTCATTTCTGGACAAAAATTTTTTATATCTTTGTCTTGAGTGTATTTTTCCTTCTTTATGACTGACTGACAGATCACTGAAAACTCATGACACATGGGACACAAGTGGCCAAAACTCAAAGGATTAGAATAATATGAGGTCATTGATGGTTTTCAATTAAATTTATGTTTTCAGTGTGTGGTAAAATTGGTTAGATAACAAAAAGGTGCAGTGAAAATTTGTAAATGGTTTGTGTTTGTTATCTGAATTTAGAATTTCTACTTGGCATCTCCTGCAAATATGAATTCAAGTTATGAAGAGCTGAGGTGGCCTTGCTGTATTTATAGAAAGAGAAATACATCATCCATGTCTTGCTGTGGATTCAAAGCCAGACAGACCCAATGCATGCAAATTATTAGAAGTCCTCAATTAGGACCACACAAACATGAAACCATCTAAAAGTTTAATTAAAGGACACATGATACAAATACTAATGTCTAAAAATATAGACACCTACCAAAAGGACATCATCGAGCCTCTTTTGCCTTTGTTCTGAGCGAGACAGCAGACCATTCCATTTATCAGATAACTTCTTCACTTCCCTTCTAATACTCCTAGTTATTTCCCTGGCTTGTTCTTCGGCACTTCGGTAACCTCTACTATCACCTTCAAATTCTTTGGCTACAAAGAAAACATGAATCACTCAAAGATGCAATGCGTCTTTTTTAACTCTATTAAGTTTTTTGATACTGTGATAAAAACTGCATGAAAAACATATAATCATGAGAATGTACTAGTTTCGTATACAATATAAAAGGTGCAATGTTTTGTACTCAATGAATGATAGCAACAAAAATAATAAATACACAACATGTTGCTGATGTCTCAACAACATGTGTATTTATTATTTTCTTTCAATCACAACAATAACCTCACCATAATTCCTAAAAATTGTGGGGTCTTTGCTAATCCAGTTTGATCCTACAAATTACGACTGCTTGTAGCTCCTTTGAGGACACCATTTGTCAGTGGATACAAAAAACAAGGAGCATATGAGATCGGTAAAAAAATCTCAAGAGTTGAAAATTTTTTTCTCTATATTTTAGGATCAAAATCAAAATGCAATTCCCTTCTGTTCTTCAGTGTATGCAACCCTTAGTGCAAATTAAAATCTCATTTGTGGGTAATCTTACAGGAATTTAATTTCAGCATTTTCTATGTATTATAAAACTGTTACGAAGAATAATCTAGTTTTTTTTAAATGTAATAATTTAATAAAATATGGGACTGTAAATTATCATTTTTTTCATTTTGTACTCTGTAACAATAATAAAGCTTAAATAACAGTGTTAAAGAAATCAAGTTGCTTTTTATTTAATGAGACCTCCCCCTCCCGAATACTACAATAATGTTTAAGAGTTTCAGCACCTTATTTTTCAGAAAAAAAGCACCCATTATACCCATTGAAGAATATATTGGCCACTCATTGTGTAGTGTAATATAGTTTAAAGCGTTTCACTTGCTTTTCAATGTTAGTGTTCCTTTGCTTTATATTTTTACATTTAGCATCAATATTTATGTGTGCCTAAAACTTTTGCGATTGACCTGACTGAATGCAGAGCATTCCAAAAATAAATGAGTAATTGTACTGAGTACAAGGAATGAATGACACGATTGCAACAATTTATCATAAAAATAAAATATCCAGGAGTCGTGGGCACACACAAAAAAATTTCTGAGGGAGTCAAAGCAAAGTTCCAGCACACAAGATCTCTCTAAGTTCAGAGTAATTCAAAATAAATGATAGAAATACAGTCTCAGACTCACAGCATAAAGGGAAAGAAATATATTTATTTATTATCAGAAAGAGAAAAAAATGTTACAGTATTTAATGACAACTTAAATACAAAACAATTGAATAAATGTTGCAAAAACCTATTTAGTTAACAAGGAACAACTTTTTATGAAAATTATAATTAAGCTCAATTATGATTGTGTAGAGAATAAAAATTGCAATATTCTACTTAGCCCGAATTGGTCGAGAACTTTCCTTACAAAATTTGCATTTCTGTACACTCAATTTTGATGGACAGTCAATCATGCACAGACCACCTAGATTCTCCTCAGTCATGGTCAATCTCACCCAAAACTTCACCCTGCACAGGGCGCTGAATGATCTTTCAATGGCAAATGGTGTTGTGGGGGAGTGTGATCATGATTTGTAATGCCCTTGAAACTTAGAGGTAAAATTTCTCTACTTCTTGAATATTTTCTAAAAGGGAAATATCTTCTGTTTCCGCTACCAACTTGTCTTTCCAAAAGTAGTGCCAAGACCTTGATTCTGTTTTTCAATTATCCAGGTGCAGCCCGTATGTTGCTGAAATTACTTTGGTAGATAAATGAAAGTTAGTCTCATCAAGTTTGTTTTGGAAAGTAAATTAAGATGAAAAAATGAAGGTTCTTTCTCTTACAGGAATCCATTTTCACAGAAATTGTCAAAGAATCCAAATACACAGTGTAGACTGACAGATGGTAATATTCTTCCACTGAATCTGATGGTACATTAGATCTATGCACTTGTTTGGAGACGTTTGGAAGAGGAGGGGGAAAACAAGTTTCTATGGTTGAGAGGCCCAATAGGACGACAGCAAGTGAGGACTATGGCAAGTGTGGTTTGCCATAGTGGGAACAGCTTCTAGTCTTTAAAAATAAATCAAAATTCATTCCTTCTGTAAATTCTGCCTTTATTTTCTTTTTTTATTTTATGCTTTAGAGCATTCCAATTAGTACATAAGACATAGGAAAAAGAGGGGAAATAAAATTCTAAGTTGTGTAAAGAATAGGGTCAGACAAATGATATGGGAGCCCAATGAGCTAAGTGAAAGATAGGGTGAGTACTTCTGTAATATATTAAGTCATGAAAGCAAAGATGATTCTGAGGCAGAAGCAGATGATGTCATAGTGAGCGATGGAAACACTGGTGGGATGTCAAGAGAAGAGGTGTGTAAAGCTCTGAAATCTCTTCAGAATGGTAAAGCTGTGGAATGAGAAAAATGGTAGGTACGACTAACATACCTAGTTTAATAACAGAAAAAAGAGGCTAACAACATATAAAACAGTAAAAGCTGAAAAAGCCCAAAGCAGCAAACAAAGTGGGCAACTGTGGCATGTGTACTAGTGAAACAAACAGGGAAAAAACCAGGGTACCTGGTAAACTATAAAAAAGGTCACAAATTGACACAAAGTGTTAAATAAAGAACATTAGGTGAACAGATGACAACAGTAAAAAAGAACAATGAGCAAATTCTTTATTGAAGTCATAGCTGCCTTAAGAGGATTTCACAAGAATGATTCAAGGAAGTCCTGAATGGCTGAGTATGACTTGTAAACTATAAAAAGGATCCAATGGCTGAGTATGACTTGCAAACTATGAACTATAAAAAGTATCCCTTGTAAACTATAAAAAGGTAACAAATTGACACAAAGTATTAAATAAAGAACATTAGGTGAACAGATGACAACAGTAAAAAAGAACAATGAGCGAATTCTTCATTGAAAGTCATAGCTGCCTTAGGAGGATTTCACGGGAATGATGAGTTCTCAAGGAAGTCCTGAATGGCTGAGTATGAAAGTGTAATTTTTACTACTCTGATGTACGGCAGTGAAACCTGGGTACTGAAGAAAAGACATAGTAGTTGTTTGCGTGCGGGGGAGTCATGTTACTTATGGGGGGTTTGTGGTAAGACACGTTCTGATCATCTGAGGAATGAAGATGTGTTGTAGATCTGTAATGTGTGGCAAAATGTTGTTAGTAAGGTGGAGATTAATATTCTTAGGTGGTTTGGCCATGTTGAAAGAATGAGTGATGAGATGCTTCTTACTAAGAGAATTTATTCAGCCCAAGTGGCAGGAAAGGAAGGTAGTGAAAGGCCAAGGAAATCATAGGAGGGCCAGATTCAGGAATGTCTGCATGCAAAAGGCTTGTATGTGGCGTGTTATGGATGTTAATGAAGCTTGGGTTATGTGCCGAGATCATTGTAAATGTAGACATTTGATACACCAACTATAAGCAAATTTTAGTTCCATTACGTAAATGTTTACTTGGCAGATGGTCTTTCTTTGAGGAGCTAACATCTGAATCTCAGAACAGCTTAATCATATATATATATATATATATATATATATATCATCATCATTGTCAACCATTATCAATCCACTGCTGGACGAAGGTCTACCCAAGTTTCCTCCACAACGGTCTGTCTTGTGCCAGTCTCCTCAATGTCACTCCCGCATACTTTCGAATTTCATCCACCCATCTTCCATGTGGTCTTCTTCTGGGTCTTTTCCTATCCCTTGGAATATAATCTAAAATTTCGGCTGTCCATCGATGGTCTGTTCTTCTGGCAGTGTGTCCAGCCCATTGCCATTTCAGGGATTTAACTCTGATCATGATGTCTTCCACTCTTGTCATTTTTCGGATCCACGTGTTCCTCTTCTTATCTCTCCTGGTTACACCAAGCATGCACCTCTCCATGGTTCTTTGAGTTGTCTGCAGCCTTTGTATGTCTCTTTTACTTAAGGTCCACGTCTCTGCACCATACGTAAGCACTGGAAGGATGCGTTGATCAAACACTTTTCTTTTAAGACATAATGTCATATTGCTCTTGAAAATTATGCTGTTTCTTCCAAAAGCTCTCCAGGCAAGTTTTGTACGCCGATTAATTTCTTCACCAATGTGACCCTCACTTGATATCTGCTGTCCAAGATAAACGTACGTGTCTGTTATCTCCAGCTTTTCTCCATCAATCGATAAATCTTCATTTCTTGTAAAAGCATTGTACATCACTTTTGTCTTCTGAAAGTTCATTTTTAATCCCACTTCTTTACTCTTGTCAGCAAGTTCCTGGATCATACTCTGTAGCTCTGATGGGGTAGTTGCAAAAATGACTATGTCATCAGCAAAACGAAGGTGGGTTAGATAATCTCCATTAATCTTTATCCCTTTGTTTTCCCAGTTCAGTGATTGAAAGACATTTTCCAATGTGACATTAAAGAGCTTCGGAGATATGGTGTCACCTTGTCTCACTCCTTTTCCAATTTTTATGTGTGTTGTATTTTCAAACAGCCGAATCTTTGCACTTGCATTTTCATAGATGTTATTAATAATATTAATGTATGCATCTTCAATACCGCAGGATTTCAGAGCCATTGCAACTGCTGATGGTTTCACCGAATAAAGGCTTTTTCATAATCGATAAAAGCCATGCACAATGGAAGTTCATATTCCCTCGCTCTTTCAATTAGTTCTCTCAGTACGTGGATATGATCTATTGTGCTGTAGCCACTCCTGAATCCAGCTTGTTCTCTCGGTTGAGCCATGTCCAGTGTCACCTACAAGCGGTGTGAAAGAACTTTAGTGAAGATTTTATAAACCACTGATAGGAGGCTGATAGGTCTGTATTTCCTGAGATCCTCAATGTCACCTTTTTTATGTAGCAAGATCATTGTAGCATTGTTCTAATCCTCAGGAATTTTCCCTTCATTAAGGCATCGAGTGAAAATTTGGGCGAGTACTGTTTCGATTTCTCCACTTGCTTCTTGTATGATGTCTACAGTAATTCCATCTTCTCCTGGAGCTTTTCCCCGCTTCATGTTCTTGATTGCATGTGCAACTTCTGCTGGAAGGACTGGAAGAACTCTGGTACCTTTCATGATGTCTGGAGTACATGTATCATCCCTTTCATATAATTTGGAGTAGAAATCTTTCACTCTTGTCAAAATTTCGCCTCTATTTCTTGTTACAGAACCATCTTCTTTTCTCAGTGCCATAATCTGTTTTTTCCCCTTACTGAGATGTCCCTTTGCTATCTTTAGGCTTTGGTTGTTTTCAATTGCTTTCCTTACTAGTTCACAGTTGAATTTCCTTACGTCTTCAGTGATACTTTTTTGTACTGTCTTGCATAGCTCTATATATTCCACTTTGGAAGTCACATCTTCTTTAGTTGTCCTCATCACTCTTCTTTTTTGCATCAACATTTTGGTTTTTCCTGATAATTTGTTCACATGCAATTTGTTCTTAGACCCAGCTAATTTTGTTGCTGTTTCCATAAGAGCTTTGGTTACTTTTCTGTTAACTTCAGAAATATCCACTTCTTCCGATGTTAGGCCTTCTAAAGCAGAGAATCTGTTCTTCAGTTCCAATTTGAAGGTATTATGGTGTTTTTTAAGGTTGGTTATGTCAATACATTTTGTTTGTCTTATGAGCTTGCTACGTTCGAGTTTAGTGTTGAGGTGCATCTTACATCTCACCAATCTATGGTCACTACCTGTGTTGAACTTGATTAGCACACTGCAGTCTTCTATGACGAATTTTTTGTTACACATAATAAAATCAATTTCACTTGTCGTCCCATTTGGATGTCTCCATGTCCATTTCCTGTGTGGCTTTTTCTTGAAAAAGGAGTTCAAGATGAAAAACCCTTCTGCCTCTGCAAACTCTACGAGAGTATTTCCACGCTGGTTTCTGTTGCCGTGACCGAATTTACCTACTGAAGTTTCATTCTGTTGCCGTTGCCCTATTTTTGCATTGAAATCTCCCATAATTATCTTCAAGTGCTGCTTACCTTTATTATTTAGATCACGAATTTCCTCATAAAATTCTTCAATTTCTTCTTCAGCATGACTTGTGGTGGGTGCATAAGTTCGAATAATCTGAGCCTGGTATCTTCTCGAGAGTTGGATAACGAGTCGTGCAGCTCTGTCAGAGGAACTTTCAACTTCTACAACTTTATCCTTCAGTTCCTTGTTTATTATAAATCCAACACCACTAGTTCTGCCAGTATCTGTCCCACGATAGTAGAAGAGATGTCCACTTTTCAGTTCAATGAGATCTCCTTTTCTCCTTACCTCACTTAGCTCGACGATGTCCCACTTGATCCTTTGTAGTTCCTCTTCCAATTCAAGAAGCCTTGAATCAGAAGATAGGGAGCGTCCGTTATACGTAGCCAAGGTGAGCATCAGATGGCAGCCTAGTCCGGTTTTCCGGGGATTCTTAGCACCCTCTGCCTTCATGTCGCACTGGCCGCTTCCTTGGCCAGGTACATTCCAGCTGCCGGAGACTGAGGGCCAAGATTTAAGTTGTGGAGTCATTTTGGAGGGGTTTGGCCATAACTCACCACGCTGGCCAAGCGGGTTGGTGAGTGTGGGATAGCATTTCCTCTAATCCCGATGGTATAGTTATACCGCTATTGGCGGTCGTCAGAGCCCCTTTAGTGGGAACAGGATGTACCACGAGAAGGCGGGGTTGACATTTGTCAAGGAGAGGCTGTGATGTTACGCATCACCTGACCTTACATCCCATATATATATATATATATATATATATACCACATTTTGTTATAAGTACAATGCACTGTAGGCTTAGGGCCTTCCTGCTGGTATTTGACTGATTAGAACAATATTTTTGTAAATGGTTTACCTTGTACTAGCAACACTCTGTTTTATATATTATCTTTTATTATTATGATTGTTCTATATTATTTTAGAAGTGGCGAGCATATTCGTTAATTCTAGGTACGGCTTATGCTTAACTTCTTAGATAATTTTTATGTATGTCTTGGGCTTCTCTCTTACTAATCTGTGTTTTGCACCTTGGTTCTATGGATTCCATCTCTCATATTACCACAGTGCTTTAATTCTCGTGCACTATTAGCTAGTGTATTAAAAAAAAGATATATATTTCTTCAATATTTCAAAGTTATCAAGACAAATGTTACTGAATATGTATACCTTTTCTTTAGGCAAAGCTCTTCAGTTTTCATCAGTAAACTACTTTCTTCTCTTGTTTTGCATTGTAGTAGGTGTTTGTCCTCCTTCAAAATGTAGTTTGCTAGAATTCTCTTGGACTGGTTATATTGAGTGTGCGTTGGGCAATGTGATTTAGTTTGCTGATATATGGGTTATTTATCCCTTTTAACATTTGTTGAATTTAACCTTAAATTTAATTTGTCCTTATGGCAAACTAAATTAGCAGAAACCCACACTTTTCTGGTCTTTGTAGATACGTGACAGATTTTCTTAATGCTTGCCCCTGATGAAGACATAAGAGACTCTGCCATTGGTCTGCAATCCCTATGTTCTTCTGGTTTTCTTTAAAATTATTTTTTGTTTTTAGCTTGCTCCAGTGCTCGTTTGCTTTGGGAGGTTTGGGTTTTTTTTTTTTTTTTCTTTTCTCTGCTATGTTCTCGGTTTAAATGTTTTTTTCCCCCTTTAAATTTTTTTCTCGCTTCATTTTTAGCATTATTTATGTATTATAGTTTGATCTTTCTATTATGCAGCCTTTGGCGCTTTAGAATTTAAAAGTTGATTTTTGTTTGGTGCTTCTAGTTGGGTTTTCAGCTATATATGTGGGGTATTGGGAAACTTCCCCACTACGGTTCCATCAAATCACAACACTTAAATAATGGATAGGCTGGAAGAACTCTGAACACACACACATTTAATCTGATGTACACTTACAATTGATATAGAATACACTAACAACGGAACCTACTCGTTCTGCTAAGAAATACAAACATGGCGAACACATCGAACACCCTTCGGCACACAGCACTGTCTCAGTGTTTACACTTCAGAACTCTCCGCAGCTCTACTTCTTGTCTTTCGAAGCATGTTTTAGTGATGCGCCGAAGTCCGATGCTCACGCCATCCAGCGGTCATTCTCCTGTGTAGTGATCTCGGCATTTCACCATCAGGACGACACATACTGAAATCCCACAGTCTCAGCCATGCTGACTAGGCGCTGTCCTCAGTGGCTCCTGCATCTGTTAGTGTTCTGGGCATTTAGACAACAAAAGAAAACAGTTAAATAAAACACATACTCACAGTCATTGAAAAAGGAATTGAAAGTCCTTCAGCGACTCCCTGTAGGCCATGGCTTCATATGGTCCGCTGCAGTTAGATGTGTTGTTCGGTCCTTCGTGGTTTACCACTTTCTCGACGTCATACAGATTCTTTGGCTTCACTGTCTTGACACGATAAGGGCCAAATAACTTTGGTTACAGCTTTAACCCCACACCGAACTGCATCCTCTGAATTGCAACTAGATCGTTGACTTTATACAGTTTAGGTGGTTTTCGTTTCCGGTTGAATTGTTGACTATTCTAACAGTTATCTAAATTTAAGATCTCCAGTATTCTTCATTCTAATGCCAGTCATCAGTTCATATGGGGTGTATTTAGTGCTTCTTGAAATCATGCTATTTTTTAAGTTGGTACTTTTGGTTTTGTTTCGCTTGTAGCCATGCACAAGATCCGAAACTTCCTGCGCAACTCCAAATCTCGTATATGATCCAAGTTCAACATGCCCGAATCTTCCATCACACTCGCGACATGCAGCAAAAACTATTAAAGACGTTCTCATTTTACTCTTCTGAAGCAGCGATAACAGTCTGCTGTTCTGACAGGCTTGGCTCCCATGATGCCAGCATCTGACCTTGACCCACTTTCATCTTGGCAAACAGGTTTGCAGGGATTATACACTGAGTGTTGAGGCTATTCGAAACTGTTGCCGTTACCTCAAAAACAACGTGAGAACTCTTTAGTGAGATCTGGAACTTTGCCAGGGGAACTTCATGTTTATCATTAAAACAACTAGAAAGAACCACTCTACCCTCTGTTATTTTTTTGGCGGGGACAACATTGCTATTCACTACTGCAATTTGGGCGCCTGAATCAATAAGAGCAGTTACTTCTTTACCATCAATCAAGATGTCAACATACTCCAGTTCGTTTATAAAACCTTTTCTCTCAACGAGCTGTTCCGATTTCAGTACATTGACTGAACTTTCACCCCACCCGCTTTGCTCACTTACAACTTCAGGTTATCTTGAAAGCGTCTAAGAACAAAATTTTGCAAAATGTGTTCCTCCACAAACGTAACAGCTGGGTTTTAGTGACGCGCTGACGTTTGATGCTCACGCCATCCAGCGGTTGTTCTTCTGTGTAGTGATCTCAGCATTTCACCATCAGGACGACACGTACCGAAAACCCACATATGTATGCAGCATGCATGTATGTATGTATTCCAATTTCCAAGTGGATTACTTGACCCTCATTGAACTCATTGTGGGTGCCAATGACAGGAGATGTGACAGATTCCATCATATTGATTCAGAAACCAAAAGGCAAAGCACAGAATTGCATCATAACACATTACTCAAAAAAAAAAAAAAAAAAAAGTACAGCTAGAAACTTATGGGTCATTTTTTTTTTCTATTTTGCATGTTGAAGAGTTTGCATCAGTTGATTTTTTTCTAAAAGAAGGGAGACCATAATACTTGCTTAAAACATTCAAATGCTCACTAAACTGCAATGTACACTTCATGACATGTCTGAAGGTTAAGAACAAAACAACTCAATTTTAAACATAACAACACTTGATAATATTTGATGTTATAAACATTTGCAAGGAACAGCTTGAAACTGCTTCATCTCCTACATCAAACATGCATCTTCCCCAATGCTTCACAATGGTTAAATACCAATTATAACATCAGCACCAGAAAAACTATAATGCAGTCCCTGAAGTTAAGTGTAGCTGATTAAGGTCTACTGCAATAGAATTTTCAATGATGTACAGTACTGAAAGAAATGTGTGGACCTGATCAAAGATCTGTGAAAAGTATTGAATAAACGTTTTTATGCATTACTTGTTATTAGTTTTTATATAAATATGCTTTTGATTTTTTGTGCAGTGAATCCAGTGGTGTAGCCAGAAATTTCTTAAGGGGAGGGTCCATGGATTTGGTTCATTGGTGAAAGCCTCATGTATACATATAGATGGTCGAGTCACATTATTGTGACCACCACCTAATATCCAGAGTAACTACAGTGTGCAGCACGGACAGCAGCTAGACGGGCTAGGAGTGACTCAATAAGGTGGTGGAAGGTGTTCACAGGTGTGTGGAGCCATGCTGACTGCAGTGCATCTGATAGCTGCTGGAGGGTGCATGGTGGGGGATCCATAGAGCAAACAACATGATCGAGGTGGTACCACCAATGCTCAATTGGATTTAAGTCTGGAGAATTAGGGGGCCAGGGAAGTACTTTGAAGTCTTTATCGTGCTCTTCCAACCACTCTCGGACATTTCTAGCTGTGTGACATGTCACACTGTTGTTCTGGAAGATTCCACCCGCCCCACCAGGGAAGACAATCAGTATGTATGGGTGTGCATGGTCTGCAAGGGTGGATTCATAATGAATCTGGTCCATAGTGCCTTCCACAGACACCAGTGGACCCAGGGAATGCCACGAAAACATTCCCTAGATCATAACGCTGCCCTCACCAGCTTGTGTTCTGCCAGCAATGGTTGAAGAGTGTTTGTTATTTGATGTTTCTCACCTTATACGCCAACGTCTATCCATTCAACGAATCAGAAAATGTGACTCATTGAAGAAGGCAATCCTTTGAATAAGTGGAGGTTAATTCCGATACTGCCATGCAAATGTTAGCCTTTTCTGTCAATGCACCTTCATTAGCATAGGTGCAGTGACCATCCATCTGCATCAGAGCCGCATACGCAGCAGGCTTCGCTGAACTGTCATTTCAGATATACTTCTGGTAGCCCCCTGGTTCATTCGGCCAGTGAGTTGCTCCATTGTAGTGTGTCGCTCGACCCCTCATGCACCTTCGCAGCCGACGTTCACATCTCACATCAATAGCATGTGGTGCTCCGCAGTTTCCACATCGTTTATTGGCAATGGTGCCATTTCTCCAATCATGATACACTTTAACCACATCAGCACATGAACAGTTTAACAGTTTACAAATTACGCTGTTTCAGAAATACTGTCACTCTTGGCCCGAAAGCCAATAATCATACCTTTTTGCAAATCTGATATAACGCTCCTTTTACCCATGACAGCAAGGAGCAATATGTTTTCAGAATGTCTACAGCACACCTTATATACCCTCCAAGCCAGCCCATGACATGTGCCTTCTTTCATTGGCTATGCGATGTTGAAATCAAAAGTAGGAGGTGGTCACAATAATGTGACTCGACTGTGTATATTGCTCTTAATTCGCACTCATTCCACCCTCAAGGGGGAGGGAAGTGTGGAGCAGAGGACCTCCCCATTGTTTATGCCTCTGAGTAAATGTGCTCATTACTTTGGCATAGCTCATCTACAATGTGTTACTCTGAAATCATGGAATTAACTATAACCACACACCTTATGTGAATTGCAAAAGGTTGTTGAATATCTGAATTCTCACCACTAAGGGGATTCACTTTCCCACTGAATTCCATGATGGCAGATTTCACATGCATGCTGTTGCTCCTAAATTATGTAGTCCTCTGCTTTGTAAACCACATGCCATTTCTTCCAGTTCCTTTCTTTGACATTCTCAGTTTTTCATAACATTATTCAATTAAAGATATGTAATAAAATCTTTTCAATAACAAATTTACACCCATGGAAACAAAAAAACACCAACTGAAAACAAAATAAAATCTCTGCTTTCTATACACGTACGTATATTGTGGAATATATATATGCTCAAGTGAGGATTCCTTGCAGAAAGAACTTGATTTTCTTACAGTACACAGAGGATATAGCCCTTCCATTATAGACAAAGCAGTCCAAAAAATTTAGGAAACCAAAGCCTGTCAGCTCGCTCATGCCAACAGACCTCCCAGTATCCGAGAACCGGGCTGTGATCCCAATTGCTCCTCAGATTTGCTTCAGAATTTCAAAACTTTTCAAAAGTTTTAATTTCAAAGTTGTTTTCAAACCTATAAGCAAGGTAAATTTTAATGGATCAAAAGACTATGTCGAAGACATAAATTCTTGAGGAATTTATCAAATCCCTTGTGAATGTGGCCTTTCATATATAGGACAGACCTGAAGGGCTTAAGTTTCCGTGAGAAGGATTACAAGACTTACGTATGGAACTGTGAACTGAGGAAGTCATCTATAGCCGAACATTGTCACAAAAATAACCATAAACATACATTTTTGTTGGAAAATGCTGCACTTATTGATAAACCTGATTCAACTATCAAATTTAATACATTAGCTTTCCACATATACTGCAACTATTCACACCTTGTTAATGACATGGCATCTACTCCATTTCTTTCAAGCACATGGAAACAATTTACCAAAATCTGTGAATGTCAGAACTCAGATGATGTCACAATGATTTGAATGTTTATGCTCCATTAGTTCTGATGAAGCTGAGCCCTGTGAAATTATAGTAGATGTTGAAATAAATATTTAATTGTGAATAAATGTTCCTATTTTACTCTATCACATACATAGTCTTGTTTACCTAACATTAGTCTCTTTTACAACATACAGTTTTACAAAATTAATGCACCTGAAGAGAAACTGAAATGCTCTGGCATTATCTAAATCTGCAGCATAAGCTTAGCCTACAAGAAATTTATGAGACAACAGTAGCTTTCATCAGTCTTCCCATGAATCAGCATAAATTTGTAGATCAACAGCAGAAATAAATGGAATGTGTGCCAAAAGCCACAAATATACCAGTTTTCAAAGCAGTTTAAATGGAACACATAATCAGTAGAAAACACTGTTTGCACTATACTTCATTATGAAAAATAGCTGAGTTAAGGTCCCTTATGCTTACTCAAGAATGAAACATATATGAAATTGGTGCAGCAAAAATTGTAGCGACTTAATAATATAATAAACTTACCTTCTGAATCACTGGTATCAGACAGTGGAGGCTCTTTGGCAACATAATGCCTTCCGGCAAGAAGACTGCTTTCAATCACAGGTCGCTTATCATCAAGCTGACGTCGGAATGCTCGATGTTCATCCTGCTGTTTGACAATTGTTCCCACATCCCCACCAATGGGTGGTTGTGCTGAAAGCTCAGTTTCCTTTTTGATTACCCATTCTGTCAGTTCACGCAGTGACAAGAGTAGCTGATTCCACTGGTCTGCACTGCTTTCAAGTCTGTTCCTAATTTGGTGCAAAAAATTCTGTTAAAGTTGATCTTGTTTACACCTATGCAATGCAAATTACAATCAAGCTGTTTCAGAAATTAATAGGTGGCCTTAATATTTCTTTGTTACAGGATCAGCATTTTTCAGTTGATATAAGAGATGGTCATCAATTAATCTATTTTTCAAATTCCAAAAAGATTAAATGAACACACTAGCTGAGATAAAAAGGAAGATTAACAAAGCGTTTCCAAATACATGGACGAATCACTAAGTCACAAACATAGTTCAGCAAACACTGAATGAGACACTGAGTTCTTTGTATTAAGTGATATATTTTTTTCTTCATGCATATCTGTTAATGGTTAGTCTTGCAGGATGAATGATGCTGATCTGATTGTTCTGAAAGAGCATAAAAATGAAAAACTGCATGCTATGCAAATCTGTATGAGAACATTAATGAAGGAGGATTTTTTTCCAAATATATATGGCAGTCATACAATCACTGCCAGGACTTCTATTCTGAAAAACGATACACCTTATATGAACATTCAAAACTTCACCATAATGCCACAGGGTGTCCCACTTGCTACTGAACCCGGCATTTCTTTAATAATATTAACACCAATGAAGATATTGCAATGAAATTTGAATTGGACTTACCTCAATTTGTGCGAAATGTGATGACATCACAAAGTGGTGGAAGTTGCCACCATTTGCGTCCAGACAGCATTGAACCTGACGCACCATATTGTGGAAAGTCCTTGCCAGTACGTCCACTGTAACTGCCTGAATTTCTCCGGTGATGTTTGCTTTCAAGTCATCTATGGTTCAGGTTTCTTTTGGCAAACTCTCCCTTTTACATATCTCCATAAAAAGTAATCAGGAGGCATCTGACCAGACAAGCGCAGTGGCCATAGACCCTTCGAAATGACACGGTCTCCGAAAAAGACTGAATTTCGGCCATACTGGTGTGTGATATGTGTGATGTTGCTCCATCATGCTGGTAATATCCAATGGAGAGTTCTTCATCATCCAATTGATTTACAAAGGTGTTGAAGATTTCAATATATGCAGCTGTTGTGATGGTTGTATCGAAGAAGATGGGACCAATTATGTGGCGCCGGGTCATCCCACACCAAACAACAATTTTCTGTGAATGAAACGGTTCTTCATGTATCGCGTTGAGATTTTCACTGGCCCAAATACGGGAATTTTGAGAATTGACATATCCGGACAGGTGAAACCACACCTCCTCCAAGAGCCACATGTAGTCCAGAATGCCCGGATTTCCCTAAAGAAATGTCTGAAACCATTGACAGTATGTCACTCGTTTCACGTGGTCAGGCTCTTTCAGTTCGTGGACCGCGAAGATACGGTACACATGAGGCTTTGCTTTTTTCACAGCACATTGACAAGTGCTTTTGGACAACCCTATTTCCTGTGACAGTCGGCAAAGTGACTTTCTGGGAGAAGCAAGTAGTCAGCCCTTTACATTCTGGATCATTTCGTCGGACATTTGTGGACGACCTCCTGCATGGTTGTCTAATAAAGTCCCCTTGGTTTCCAATTTCTTCAACAATGCCCAAATGGTGGACTTGCTCGGCAGATGTCTGCCTGCAAATATCTCCAGGGATTGCTGTTGACAAGACTTTATCGATTCTGTTTTCCAATAAGTGCGAACAATAAACACTCGCTCCTCCAGAGTATACTGATACATTTTCATAAGTACGCAAACAGCCATGAGCAGGAGCACTCACTATCAATAACCGTATTGTGTAGACACGCTCAGTGAAATGGCACAACAAAGCAGCTGACAGGCACATCTAGCTGGCTGGCGGACTGCTCCTCAGTGGCGCCACACTTAGGAATATGTCTGCCACTAAGGAGCACTCTGGCTGGCTGGCGGACAGCGCCGGGTTCAATGCTGTCTGCACGCAAATGGTGGCCACTTCCAGCACATGTTGTGATGTCACCACATTTTGCACGAAATGAGGTAAGTCCACTTCAAATTTTGTTGCAATATCTTCATTGGTGTTAATATTATTAAAGAAATGCCGGGTTCGGTAGCGAGTGGGACACCCCGTAAAATGCTCAGTTAAAATCTATAAACAATGCATTTCGAGTGAAAGAAGCAGTTCATGTCAACAGACCATTAATGATCAGTAATGAGGCAAGTGCTCTGGGATGTTCATATTATTTGGCATACAGCATCCTGTGCATGGCTTCCTCAAATTTAGAAAAAATGTGTGGTGGTTTCAGTCAGAACTGAAACCTGGACACAAAACACAGCACCAGGACATGTTGGTATTTGCATTGTAACATATATTTTGCTACAAGGCAGTGGAAGACAATGTGCTCCAAAGAATCACAACTGGTAGCAAAATGTGAATTTATCACTTTAACCTGAATAAAATGTACATTTAGTAGGGAAGGCATTGGCGACAGTAATTTGGGTATACCATGAAACCATTTTGTGCATTTTTAAAAGGATGGAGAGATTCACTATCCTGTATCTTACAGCACAACTGAAAGAGCTTAGGCATTCAGCATGCTGAAAAGGATCTAAGCATTTGGTACATGACATACTTCTGTTGCATAACATCACAAGGTAACATACATCATGTGTAATTAAAGAGACATTATTCACATAAGATGTCAACTCCCTACAACTTTTACCTTGCCTTAGGTGATTTCTATTTGCCTGTTACAATTAAACATAACTAGGACAAGCAGCCAACGGTAACCGATAACTCGAATACAGTTGGCACATTTTGAGCGAAGCTATTGCAAAATCTAAGCTCCTTAAGGCGTCTATTATAACAAATTCTAAAGAACAAACGTGTAAAATTTATGACTTCCAGAACAAAACATTCTAAAAAGAAATGCCTAAAATTTATCATGAACTACTTTCCTTCATGTCTTCACATTGGTTGTGATCAGGCTGCATGTGAACAAAGTGGAAAGACACACTCAGATCGGGAACCACGTTTTTCATTTCGTATCGCAAAAGACAGACACACACACATACATACATACACAAACTTCCTTTTATTATTATAGATTAAGAACGTGTTGAGCTAACAGACTGAGTCTTTCCATTTCTTCGTTTTTCAATACAAACGATTTTTTAAAATTAATGTTAGTGAACCAACTTCCGTGAAACAGTTCGAGAAAGGCCATATAGTTTTAATTGAAATTCCTCAATGATATGGAATTTCGGGAATCGGAAGGCGTCAAAACCGGACCATGGACGATGTCCAATCGCATGCAAAAAATCACGGTGATCGGTTGTGTCAACTAATTGTCCTGAGTCTCGTATAGAGAGCGGATGTTTTAAATTATTATTAAAATTGGTCAGTTTTTTAGTGGTCATTATTTTTATACGACACGACCAATCGCTATGATTGCATGATACCAACCCCATGTCACTCACCATGTCTTTCCCTTTCTTTGTGGCAAGTGTCACCACAATCGGCTGAAGATCTTTGGAGGAGATAGGTAACAAACCACCCCTTCTCAAAACCCAGAAACCCCACTAAAAATGCAAGTTTTTTGAACGATTATTTCTCAATGACACATAATTTCGGGAATAAGAAGGCGTCAAAACCTCACCATGGACGATGTCCAATCGCATACAAAAATCATGGTGATCGGATGTGTCATCTCGTACCTCAGGTACGGAGAACTGGCCACCGGAGAACTGGACACATTGCAATTTCAGTGCCATAAAATTGTTCTGCATAAACAAATTTCGTCTGGCTATATTCCCCACTACTTGAGCAACTATTGTTCATATATATATATATTTTAATATTTCATTTTCAGTAAGAAATTTAGACATTTCCATGATTTTCAGAGCTAAGCCTAAGCGGAGAACTGGCTACCGGAGAACTGACCACTGGAGAAGTAGCCACCGGAGAACTGGCCAGAAAAATTTTAAGGGGCCGTATAAGAATTGCGTTCTGGGCCCCAGAACGCAAGATTGGTTATCTGACACACATAAAATGTCCGTAATTTCGTATTTTCTTATTTACGATATTTTTCTATAAACTATAACTAAACAAATTCTCTGCGAGTATGAGCAAACCCAGGAAACTTGTCGGGGGTGGGGGGTGCTTAAAACCTAAAATATGAAATATAAAGAATTTCTGGTCCGATCGGGAGATTTACAGCCATTACAAGCTACAAGTCATCGAATTGTCTGAGGGCATCTGCTGCCTCAGGAAACTAGTCGGGGGGGGGGGGGGGGCAATACCAAAAGCGTAAAATATCAAGAATTTCTCATTTCTCTTCCGCTCGGGAGATCTTCAGCATTTACAAGCTGCAACTCGACAAATTTTCTCAGCGCACCTGCACTCTGAATACCTGTCGGCGGGGTGTGTGTGTGTGTGTGTGTGTGTAGGGGGGGGGGTAATACCGAAAGTGTAAAATATGAAAAATTCCTCGTCCGACCGGGAGATTTTTGGCATTTACAAGTTACAACTCGACACATTGTTTGAAGGCATGCATGTGCCTACTCAGCAAACCTGTGTATGTGAGGGGGGGGATACCAAAAGTGTAAAATATGAAGATTTTCTCGTCCGATCGGGAGATTTTGGCATTTACAACTGGACACATTATTTGAGCGTATGTGCCTACTCAGCAAACCTGTGTGTGTGTGTGTGTGTGTGTGTGTGTGTGTGTGTGTGTGTGTGTGTGTGTGTGTGAGGGGCATACCAAAAATGTAAAATATGATAAATTTCTCGGCCGATCGGGAGATTTTCAGCATTTAGCAGCTACAACTCGACACATTATCTGAAGGCATGTGCCTACTCAGGAAACCTGTCGGGGAGCGGGGGTTGTAGCTTTAAATTGCTGAAAATCTTCGGATCGGACGAGAAATTCTTTATACTTTACAGTTTTGGCATTACCCCCCCCCCCCCCTCCCAACAGGTTTCCAGAGAGAGTAGGCACATACGCTCAGATAATGTGTCGAGTTCTAGCTGCTAAATGCTGAAAATCTCCCGATCGGACGAGTAATTCTTCATATCTTACAGTTTTGGTATTAACCCCCCCCTCGAAGGGTTTGCAGATTAGGCACATGCCCTCAGATAATGTGTCGAGTTATACGTAGCTTGTAAATGCTGAAAATCTCTGGATCGGACGAGAAATTTTTCATATTTTACAGTTTTGGTATCCCCCCCCCCCGACAGTATCCTGAGTAGGCACATGCCGTCAGAAAATTTGCCGAGTTGTACTTTATAAAGGCTGAAAATCTTCCGATCGGATGAGAAATTTTTCATATGTTACACTTTTGGTATCCCCCCCCCCCCCCTCGACAGGTTTCCAGAGTAGGCTCATACGCTCAGATAATGTGTCGAGTTGTAGCATGTAAATGCTGAAAGAATCTCTCGATCGGACGATAAATGTTTCATATTTTACAGTTTTGGTACCCCCCCTCCCCCCGACAGGTTTCCAGAGAAGTCACATGTGCTAAGATAATGTGTCGAGTTGTAGCTTGTAAATGATGAAAACCTCCCGATCGGACCAGAAATGCTTTATATTTTACACTTTTGGTTACCCCCCACCCCCAAGTTTCCTGAATCAGCACATGCGCTCAGATAATTTGCAGACTTGTAGTTTGAAAACCCTGAAATCTTCTGTTGAAATGTACGTCATAAACATTTTTTCTAAAAAATTACATTAATTATCGCAATTAAGAAAAGACGAAAAAATTACGGTTTATATGGCTCAGATAACCAACCTCTGGGGATCGTGGGCATGAAGCTGTCAAAAATGCAATTTTTATACGACCCTTTAAAATTTTTGTGGCCAGTTCTCCAGGTGGTCAGTTCTCCGGTGGCCAGTTCTCCGGTTCTCCGGTGGCCAGTTCTCCTACACCCCTCGTACCTATGCCCAAACAACTAATTGTCTCGAGCCTCGTAAAGAGAGTTCCGCTCGGTCTTCGGCATCGCTCAATCATAAGTGGTAGATGTTTTCTGATGACATAGAGACTAAAAATGACATACAATGCCAGATATGATGCCTTTATTGAAGATGTACAGTACATGTTAATATCTACTGCCTGAGGGAGCAGCACATATAAACATTGGCAAGGGGGTGAGACAAGGTGATATAATATCTCACAAGTTCTTCAATGCCACACTGCAGAATGTCTTTCAGTATTTAACTGGGAAGAAAAAGAGGATCGTGATTAATGGAGATAGTTTAATCCACTTTTAATTTGCTGATGACAATCATTTTTGCTAACCAGAGTTGCAGAGAATGATCCACAAACTTCTGATATGAGAGAAGAAGTGGGATTAAAAATTAACTTACTTAAAACAAAATTGATGACGTACAATTCTTTTACAAGATCTGAAAATTTAGAAGTTGATGGTGCAAATCGAGAAGTAACTGATGTCCACGTTTAACTTGGACAACGGATATCAAACAAGAGCTATATCAAAGAAGAAATCATAAAACACATAAAACTTGGGAGGAGTTGCATTTGGAAGAAACCGAATTTTCCAGAGCAATTTACCATTATGTATCAAAAGAGAAGTACTTAATAAATTCATCCTTTCATTTCTTAGTTATAGACCAAAGACATGGGTCTTAGCTAAAAAAGACATACAGAGGCTGCAGCAGACAATTTGAAGAAGCATGGAAAGATGCATTCTTTGAGTAACCAAGAAAGACTATAAGAGGAACCCAGGATGAGGAAAATGACAAGGGCACATCACATCATGATCAGAGAAGACCTTCAAATGGAAATTGGCCGGGCACATTACTAGAACTGACCACCATTTAATAACAGAAGTACTAGGCTTGTGGAAGAGAGTTGGGGTGACATGTATCCCATATATATATATATATATATATATATATATATATATATATATGACCGCAAATAGCGGTATAACTATACCATCGGGATCAGAGGAAATGCTATCCCACACTCACCAACCCGCTTGGCCAGCGTGGTGAGTTATGGCCAAACACCTCCAAAATGACTCTACAACTTAAATCTTGGCCCTCAGTCTCCGGCAGCTGGAATGTACCTGGCCAAGGCAGCGGCCAGAGCGACATGAAGGCAGAGGGTGCTAAGAATCCCCGGAGGACCGGACTAGGCTGCCATTTGATGCTGACCTTGGCTACCTACAACGCACGCTCCCTATCTTCTGATTCAAGGCTTCTTGAATTGGAAGAGGAACTACAAAGGATCAAGTGGGACATCGTCGGGCTGAGTGAGGTAAGGAGAAAAGGAGAAGATCTCATTGAACTGAAAAGTGGACATCTCTTCTATTATCGTGGGACAGATACTGGCAGAACTAGTGGTGTTGGATTTATAATAAACAAGAAACTGAAGGATAAAGTGGTAGAAGTTGAAAGTTCCTCTGACAGAGCTGCACGACTCGTTATCCAACTATCGAGAAGATACCAGGCTCAGATTATTCAAACTTATGCACCCACCACAAGTCATCCTGAAGAAGAAATTGAAGAATTTTATGAGGAAATTCGTCATCTAAATAATAAAGGTAAGCAGCACTTGAAGATAATTATGGGAGATTTCAATGCAAAAATAGGGCACCGGCAACAGAATGAAACTTCAGTAGGTAAATTCGGTCACGGCAACAGAAACCAGCGTGGAAATACTCTCGTTGAGTTTGCAGAGGCAGAAGGATTTTTCATCTTGAATTCCTTTTTCAAGAAAAAGCCACACAGGAAATGGACATGGAGACATCCAATTGGGACGACAAGTGAAATTGATTTTATTATGTGTAACAAAAAATTCGTCATCGAAGACTGCAGTGTGCTAAACAAGTTCAACACAGGTAGTGACCATAGATTGGTGAGATGTAAGATGCACCTCAACACTAAACTGGAACGTGGCAAGCTCATAAGACAAACAAAATGTATTGACATAACCAACCTTAAAAAACACCATAATACTTTCAAGTTGGAACTGAAGAACAGATTCTCTGCTTTAGAAGGCCTAACATCGGAAGAAGTGGATATTTCGGAAGTTAACAGAAAAGTAACCAAAGCTCTTATGGAAACAGCAACAAAATTAGCTGGGTCTAAGAACAAGTTGCATGTAAACAAATTATCAGGAAAAACCAAAATGTTGATGCAAAAAAGAAGAGAGATGAGGACAACTAAAGAAGATGTGACTTCCAAAGTGGAATATATAGAGCTATGCAAGACAGCACGAAAAAGTATCACTGAAGACGTAAGGAAATTCAACTGTGAGCTAGTGAGGAAAGCAATTGAAAACAACCAAAGCCTAAAGATAGCAAAGGGACATCTCAGTAAGGGAAGAAAACAGATTATGGCTCTGAGAAAAGAAGATGGTTCTATAACAAGAAATAGAGGTGAAATTTTGACAAGAGTGAAAGATTTCTACTCCAAATTATATGAAAGGGATGATACATGTACTCCAGACATCATGAAAGGTACCAGAGTTCTTCCAGTCCTCCCAGCAGAAGTTGCACATGCAATCAAGAACATGAAGCGGGGGAAAGCTCCAGGAGAAGATGGAATTACTATAGACATCATACAAGAAGCAAGTGGAGAAATTGAAACAGTACTGGCCCAAATTTTCACTCGATGCCTTAATGAAGGGAAGATTCCTGAGGATTGGAACAATGCTACAATGATCCTGCTACATAAAAAAGGTGACATTGAGGATCTCAGGAACTACAGACCTATCAGCCTCCTATCAGTGGTTTATAAAATCTTCACTAAAGTTCTTTCACACCGCTTGAAGGTAACACTGGACATGGCTCAACCGAGAGAACAAGCTGGATTCAGGAGTGGCTACAGCACAATAGATCATATCCACGTACTGAGAGAACTAATTGAAAGAGCGAGGGAATATGAACTTCCATTGTGCATGGCTTTTATCGATTATGAAAAAGCCTTTGATTCGGTGAAACCATCAGCAGTTACCACGGCTCTGAAATCCTGCGGTATTGAAGATGCATACATTAATATTATTAATAACATCTATGAAAATGCAAGTGCAAAGATTCGGCTGTTTGAAAATACAACACACATAAAAATTGGAAAGGGAGTGAGACAAGGTGACACCATATCTCCGAAGCTCTTTAATGCCACATTGGAAAATGTCTTTCAATCACTGAACTGGGAAAACAAAGGGATAAAGATTAATGGAGATTATCTAACCCACCTTCGTTTTGCTGATGACGTAGTCATTTTTGCAACTACCCCATCAGAGCTGCAGAGTATGATCCAGGAACTTGCTGACAAGAGTAAAGAAGTGGGATTAAAAATGAACTTTCAGAAGACAAAAGTGATGTTCAATGCTTTTACAAGAAATGAAAATTTATCGATTGATGGAGAAAAACTGGAGATAACAGATACGTATGTTTATCTTGGACAGCAGATATCAAGTGAGGGTCACATTGATGAAGAAATTAATCGGCGTACAAAACTTGCCTGGAGAGCTTTTGGAAGAAACAGCATAATTTTCAAGAGCAATATGCCATTATGTCTTAAAAGAAAAGTGTTTGATCAATGCATCCTTCCAGTGCTTACGTATGGTGCAGAGACGTGGACCTTAACTAAAAGAGACATACAAAGGCTGCAGACAACTCAAAGAAGCATGGAGAGGTGCATGCTTGGTATAACCAGGAGAGATAAGAAGAGGAACTCGTGGATCCGAAAAATGACAAGAGTGGAAGACATCATGATCAGAGTTAAATCCCTGAAATGGCAATGGGCTGGACATACTGCCAGAAGGACAGACCATAGATGGACAGCCGAAATTTTAGATTGGATTCCAAGGGACAAGAAAAGACCCAGAAAAAGACCACATGGGAGATGGGTGGATGAAATTCGTAAATATGCGGGATCATCATCATCATCATCATTGTCAACCATTATCAATCCACTGCTGGACGAAGGTCTCCCCAAGTTTCCTCCACAACGGTCTGTCTTGTGCCAGTCTCCTCCATGTCACTCCCGCATATTTACGAATTTCATCCACCCATCTCCCATGTGGTCTTTTTCTGGGTCTTTTCCTGTCCCTTGGAATCCAATCTAAAATTTCGGCTGTCCATCTATGGTCTGTCCTTCTGGCAGTATGTCCAGCCCATTGCCATTTCAGGGATTTAACTCTGATCATGATGTCTTCCACTCTCGTCATTTTTCGGATCCACGAGTTCCTCTTCTTATCTCTCCTGGTTATACCAAGCATGCACCTCTCCATGCTGCTTTGAGTTGTCTGCAGCCTTTGTATGTCTCTTTTAGTTAAGGTCCACGTCTCTGCACCATACGTAAGCACTGGAAGGATGCATTGATCAAACACTTTTCTTTTAAGACATAATGGCATATTGCTCTTGAAAATTATGCTGTTTCTTCCAAAAGCTCTCCAGGCAAGTTTTGTACGCCGATTAATTTCTTCATCAATGTGACCCTCATTTGATATCTGCTGTCCAAGATAAACATACGTATCTGTTACCTCCAGTTTTTCTCCATCAATCGATAAATCTTCATTTCTTGTAAAAGCATTGAACATCACTTTTGTCTTCTGAAAGTTCATTTTTAATCCCACTTCTTTACTCTTGTCAGCAAGTTCCTGGATCATACTCTGCAGCTCTGATGGGGTAGTTGCAAAAATGACTACGTCATCAGCAAAACGAAGGTGGGTTAGATAATCTCCATTAATCTTTATCCCTTTGTTTTCCCAGTTCAGTGATTGAAAGACATTTTCCAATGTGGCATTAAAGAGCTTCGGAGATATGGTGTCACCTTGTCTCACTCCCTTTCCAATTTTTATGTGTGTTGTATTTTCAAACAGCCGAATCTTTGCACTTGCATTTTCATATATATATATATATATATATATATATACTAAAGAGCAAAACTGAAGACTAAGGAAAAAATTTTAGAATTTAAAACGAAGGGTGCAAAATAACCTGAAAATCAAAACGCGCAACGCAGCAGTTTTGAAAATTCAGAATTCACATTCTATAAAGAAGATACCTAAGCAAAAAAATACATATATAATTTTGACTCACACCTAGTACAACATAGAAAAGGTTATGTATCTACCTGTGTGATCAAAAGGAAAAAAGATAAAAAAATAAAATAAAACAACTGAATGTAGAAGGTGTCGAGAATACTGAGCCTTGGCTTTATCAAGGACCAGCAAAAACTCTGCATTTTCTCACTTCCACAAAGACCTAGTTGGAAATGGGTTTCTGCAAGGCCATAGATGCAAGTAACATTCCCACCTAAAATAGTTTAAAAAATATATATATAAGTCATGTCCTCCTTAGAGTTGCATGACCTAGCACTAGTTAACAATTTCGCTTGCATCCATTAACCTTCCTGGCCCGACCCATACTCTTCATCTGTTACTATTAAACAGAGAGGAGAAGATTAAAGAGAACTCAAGCTGTGAGAGTGACATAATAATTAGAAATGATTTTCAGCCATAACGAAATTCCAAGTTCGTTTGAGAGAGAATTTAAACCTGAAAAACAATGCAAAGAAATCCAAATTTTACATTGCAATTAAAAAAGGAAATGTTAATTTGTAACGAACAGATTTTTGAAAGAAAACTTGAGTCTAAAACCCCCTACTCTACAACTTATGACAGCACGAAAACGAGAATAAGTTAAAGATAATAATTAACTAAAGAAAACTTTGTGAAAGTTATATACCTTAAACAGTTAGTTGCAATATGTACAAAGTATTTCAGCAGTGCTTTAAGTGCATAATTAATTAGTTATTAAGAACTTAACTACTTTGAAAAAACAGCGCATAGACAGCGCATAGAAAAGGAACAGGCTAAGCCATCTTCTGTTCCTAGGTACC
This sequence comes from Macrothele yani, assembly GCA_039090855.1. Lineage (NCBI taxonomy): Eukaryota > Metazoa > Arthropoda > Arachnida > Araneae > Macrothelidae > Macrothele > Macrothele yani. The sequence goes on from CM077010.1 coordinate 92,161,361, forward strand.
CCAAAAGACGCTCAAAGTTACAAAAGAAAAGAAAGAGTTAAAACCCGCAAAAATGTTAACAGACAAACCAATGCCTAAAAGCTGAAAAGCTAAAAAACGACAGAGAAAAGGTACATGAAGTACAAACATTGAACTTATAAAACCTAGAATCCAAAAACAAGGAAGAGAGCTTACCTCTTGTGTTACAAAAACTTTTCTCCTCACAAGAGAAGAACATGGCTGACCTCTTCCACCACTCCCTAGACGCTGGGGGGCAGTGAGGGTGGGGCTGATGGCCTCCTCATACAGCAAGAAACCAACGCGCGGAGATTTTAACCAGAGAAAAAAATTATATAAACTTAAGACTGTGGATCTGTATGATCAGAAAGAGCTGAATTAACTCTCCAGAATACATGAGAAATATTATAAAATACACGAGCAGTTTATTTAATAATCTTTGCATGTATTAAATCACCTTAGTGAGCTTCTATAGATTAATCAGAATCTTATTAATTTTAATGTTGGTTTTACTATTTTTAGTATAGCTATCCTAGTGATGAATAACTAGTTTTCTTTTTTATTTGTTTTTATTTTCTTTTATAAACAGATTTTTAAGCTTTTTTTGTGATTTTGTTTATATTATTTAATTTTTTGTTTTAATAGGACCGTCATATCCATAGCACTAAGGTTCCTTTAGGTAGTTAATAGGCATCCTCTAGCCAACTTCCTTACGGCTTTGATTGGTCAGAATCATATTATTAACTGTGTCGAAAATTAAAGCAGATCTGCCAACCTTACTCTATTATTCAGAATAATTTTTCTTAAAGTTCTTTTGATGAAAGAAGAAGGAATTTCGTTCTCTAGAAAACTTTCTAATAGTATATTAATGTGGTAATTGAAGTCCAAATTGTTGCTGCAAATTCTTGAAATTCTTAGGACCTGAGAAATTAGTACATTCTCAATTACTTTGGTTGAAATGTTATTATTCCAGTGTAGATATTTAATTACTTTGAAAGGAAAATTAACTCTTTTATCATAGAGGCTAATAGATGGGTTACCTCTGTTGAGCTTAATGCTTAAGTCTAGGAACTCAAGTTCCTGATTACTGTGGTTGGTTTTACATAAGTTAAGAGTGCTAGGATAGATATTATCAAAATCACTCTCTATAACTTCTGAATTATTGATACACAGCAGATCATCAATATATCTAAAAGTGTAAAGGTAGTTATCTGAGCAGGTGGGGTGATTTTTAATGAATTTATATTCCTTAAAGAACAGGAATAGATTAGCGATATGCGTGGACGTTGATGTTCCCATTGGAATACCGTTCACTTGCTTATAGAGAGTATTATTATATAAGATATGGTTATTTATTATGCAGCAATTGAGATAAGAGTTCCAAGTTCCTACATCAACAAATTGGTTAATTTTAAATTCTGCATACAGCTCTTTAAAGGTAGTGATTATATCTGATAGAGGCAGATTAGTATATAGGTTTTCAAAATCATAACTATTAATATCTAGGGGACAAACTTTGAGTATAGTAGAAATTACTTCTGCATTATTATTAATTATCCAAAAATCTCTGTACATCAAGTTAGAACAGTTTCTAATGTGTTTCAAAACCTTCTTTAAGACATCTTCAAAAGCAAGATCTATTTTCTTTTTATGACTCCTTACTCCACTAGCTATGAACCTGAACTTCACAGGATCCTTATGAAACTTAACCGTTGCAAAAAGAAATGGAAATTCAGGCTCATATCTTCTAGTTTGTGGAATTTTAAGTTTCTTGAAGAATGCCTTAAACCGATTTTCTAACTGCTTGGTAGAATAACTTACGGGCTCGTATGTTACTCTATTATTGAGTTCCATAGTTAACAATTCAAAATAGAACTTCTTACAGATAATTGCAAAATTATTGCTAGCTTTATCCGTAGTGGTAAAAATAAATTGGTTTTGCAGTTTGGAGAGTGACCTTTTAGCTTCTCCAGAGAAAAAGAGATTTCTGTCGAAACAAAAGTCCATACCTGCCAACTCACCGGTGAAGCTATTGATTATATTATATTTCCATTCTGCGAAGGCCTCAATAGGCTGATTGTACGTTAAACTGGTTTTTACGATGTACTTATTTACATCTTGAGTGAAGCTCTCAAGAATCCTTTCTTTGGAAATTGTGAAGGAAGGTCTGAATTTAGAGCCATACTCTAATAAATTCCTAAGCTTTTCATTTTCAACAAAACTCAAGTTTCCGGTGATAATATGGTTGTAATTCTTATCATAGTGAACTGTTTCTTTATGTTCATCACAAGAACAAGTAGTAATTACAGGAATGTAGCTCGAAGAGTTAAGTTTGTAGTTTTTAACTATTGACCCTAAGGTCTTAACATATTTAAAACTTACAATAGACTGGTGCCTGTGGATGGGAAAAAAAATTGCATTATTGTAGAACAGCTTCCTTACATTGAGATTATCGTAGGCTTTATTTAGGAACCTGATGGTAACAAAATTACTGGAAAATTCTTTAAGAGAAATTTTATCTTTAAGAATATGTTTAAGAATGTCCAGAACCAAAGCAAAAACATGCTTATCAACATGGTCAGCAGTTTCATTCCAGAATTTGAAAAAACATTTAAGGACAGAGTGCTTGAAGGACTTGAGAATTTTGTAAGTATTTTTAACAAAATTAGTGCCAGTTTTAAAGCTTTCCAGAGTTTTTAGCAAGTTAGCAAAATCAACTTTGCTTGATGTGCGAAATAACCTCTGTCCTCTATTACCTCTAGAGCAGCTCTTATTATTAACAAGAAAGAAGAGTTCACGAATTGAAAATTTATGCTGATTATGCTTATTGTCAGATAGAGTGGAATTAAGGCCATAGGGATAAAGAGACTGATGCTGCAAAATTTCAAGGGATTCAGTTTCTAGCCGAGCATAGAGGTCAGGGATAATATGTAGTACCTCTATTTTCACTTTGTCAAAACCATGAGTATGGAAATGCTCTAATTCAAAGGTAGAGTACTGGTTGGCGTTTGTGGAGGGGTTCACTCCTGAATTAGAGAACTTGTTTACTAGAGACCTGTGACCATTAATCCTAAGATGAAGAGGATTTTTACTTTGGCCAATATAGCTAAGGTTGCAGACAGTACAGGTGAGCTTATAGATGGTATTGTAGGCTTTGCAAAACTTGTATATATATATATATATATATATATATATATATATATATATATGGGATACAAGGTCAGGTGATGCGCAACATATCGCCTCTCCTTGAGAAATGTCAACCCCGCCTTCTCGTGCTGCATCCTGTTCCCACTAAAGGGGCTCTGACGACCAGCAGTAGCGGTATAATGTTATAGGGTGCAGCCTAACTTGTGGAAAATTTTTATATTTCATTTATGCGGTAAATTTGTGTTTCGATGTAACTGCAAGGCGACACTCATAGTTATAATTAATTACGGTAATTGATCCTCTAATTTGTTCATCACTGCCATTGTTAAAATTTGTTCAGTATTTGATAAGTGCATAATTCGTAGCCTTCTGGCAAACGAGAATTGTGAAAGGCCACATGGCGACAGACCATCTCTATTTCGGACTCATAGCAACAGTCGTGTGCATTTTCAACTAACGAAAGACTGCAAAACTCACCCCCAAAAGTCCCTCTGCAAGCCAAGAGACATTCGGTGGTGGCAGTTTTTCTCCGAACTGAACGGGATAAGGGAGAACCGACTATCACCCACAGTTGAAAACAAGGTGATAAATCCCTTTTCAAGTGGCTAAGAGAAGCCCGGTGACAGGACAAAGAGGAGAGAAACGAGGAGAAGAGAAAAGCAAGCGGCATTCATTCGGAGGGCGGATTCGAAAAGACACGCACGAGAAAAGCACCAGCGAGGGGCATGGAACCAAGGCCGGAGAGCTGACCGCTGGGAGAGCTCGGAAAAAGAAGCAGAGAGGTAAGTAAGGATTGCTATGAATGATCCCCTCTTAAACGAGGACATCTCAGTCCTTTGGACTTCTCGACCGATACTAGGTCGACATTAGTGCACTTTTGCCTAGGCTGTCTATATACCAAAAAGGCAGGACATTTCTTGCCACTTCTCTGCGCTGAGGACCTCAGACAACGGTTGCCTAGGTATGTGGTCTTTATACGAACTTTTGCTCACGACGTACAAGTGCCGTCGGACAGTGAACAGCATATAGAACTCTGTCCCCTGTGAAAATGAATACGCACGACAGCGGAGGCCTCCAACACATTTTATTCGTGATTTTTATTTGTGTTATGGCCATAAGTTTAAGAGCTCTTCCCTGCTAATTTGGCATCAAGCCTATGCAGGTATGTGTAATGGTATAAAGATATATATAGCTTATAATTAAACTGCGGCAGTCATGATAGTTACGGTATCATTTTAATTGCTGGTACCCACGCTCGTACTCAACTATAGTTTTCTAAAGTGTGTATTTAAAGGTTTTGGGTAATCTCTCACATGTTTCCTTCGCTCTATTTGTTTATTGTGCATACTAGAATTTAATCAGTGAACAGTGTTTGAATCAGTGTTAATTGTTAAATCAGAGTTAGTTAAATCAGCGTTATCGTTTAATCAGTGATAAAGTGTTTAAATCATTGTGCATAATTAAGCTGCCGATAGAGCAGCCCACCATACATTCATCTCAGCAGATTTTTGTGCCACATCATGGGTAAAGGTGGCAGTGTATATAATATAACGTTGGATATAAAATGTCAAGCGTACGTGAAATGAGCGTTGGGTATCTTTTCGAGTGTGTGTGTGCGTTGCTGTGATTTTCGGTAGATTGGGACGTGCTGGAGTTAAATCCAGGCATCCACGCCCAATCGCGGTACGGGTTTTGCGGGAAGTTAATAATTAATTTATTATAATTAATTATGGGAGGTCATTATTAATTATTGGAATCAGATAATTAATTTGTTGTTGCAGAATTTTCGGTTGTCAACGCAAGTAGGAAAACTCCTTGCTAGCCTCTAGCAGCAGAGGAGGAGAGCAAAATTTTTGACAAAATTTTCTTTAGTGTTTTTTCTATTTTTATTTAGATGTTTATTTTTTTTTCGGTGGAGATATCGGGTGCTTCACTGCAGGCGATACTTCACCTGGTGCCGCGGCCACATCAGCCTGTAAAGGTAAGATCCAACAATTGGTTCCGATGACCAGGATTCTTACTTGTTTGTACCTCCAAAGCAGAGCAACACACACAAACGTTCGGAATATTGCGAATTGACTGCCATATCAAATTTATTTCAGTACGAGCATATTTTAGCATATCATAAGTATTGTAAGCCTTAAGCATTTTTGTGTAAAAGACTGCCTTAGGTTAAGTGTATTTAAATATGGCAAATAAAGGAGAGAAGCCGAATACCAAACCTACTGACTCAGATGATTCTGATCATCATGATGGGGAGGAACATAGCATTCCCACAGGAGAATCAACCGATCTGGTAACTAGTAATTCAGTAACAAGTATCGCAGGAGTGTCAGAGACTAGAATGACAGCTCCAGGTATGTTAATGTACGGCGGTGAACAGATAGCAGGATGCATTAATATGCTCAGATATTTTACAGGCACAGATCCTCTATATCGTGCCAAACATTTTTTCAAGATGTAGAAAATGTAGCTACAGTAGGGAGATGGAGCGAACAAACAAAATTGGCAGTAGTAAAATCGAAATTCAGGGAAAGGGCTGCAGAATTTTTGTCAGATAGTGATGAGCTGAGATTAGAAGGAAATTATGAAAGTTTTAAACGTCTAGTGATCGATCGTTTCCAAGCGGAAGAACCTCTTGTTACCCGTATGAAACAATTCATGAGTTGCGTTCAAATGCCGAGACAAGATGTAAGACAGTATGCAACGCGACTCAAAAGTGCAGCGGCAAAATATTTTGGTCATACAACTGATATGTCAGAAGACATCAGGCAGCATAGGGATCAGACAGTGATGTGTCAGTTTGTATCTGGTTTATCCGAATCTATCAGGCGCTGGGTTTTAACGAAGTGCCCAGAAACTCTAGACGCTGCTATTCTCACAGCAATTCAGGAAGAAGATAATTTGGCGCTCATGAGTAAGAAAGCATCAGTAAATGCAGTAGAGAGATCGGAAACAAACCCAGGATCTGATTTATTAGCGCGTACTTTGGAAGAGATGATGGCACGAATGGAAGCGACGGAAAGATCAGTGGGTCAGTTAGCCGTAAATTTTCAGGAAAGCGAAAATCGGAGACGAGAAAGAAACTTCAGAGAGGAAGAAAGTTTGCAGTTACCCAGGTTTCAGTCATCTGGACTCGAACTCGTTCGACAGTATGGGGCAAATAATAATGAACGCAGAGGATCGGGTACTCGAAATCGCTCGCGTGCTGAGAACCAGCAAGCGCAGTACAGGAGCAACAGGATTGTGTGCTACGGATGCAGACAGGAAGGTCATGTGATCAGGCTATGCCCGAATAACGGTCGAAATAGGGATAGGGCAGAAACAACACCGAAACAGAGGTTTAGGAATAACAACGACAGAGATACTCATTATCAATCAACAGGAAAGTTTAGTGCTCAAGGACCCGAGCGTAAGAACAAACAGTTAAACTGAATCGGAGTCGAACTGTGAGAGGTAGTGCGGCTCAGAAATATTTAAAACCCTCTAAAGTGCGGTACGTGTCTATGAAAAATGGGAATGATTTACCAATCATTAATGCGGATCTGGATGGGGATAAAATTAAAGTGCTAATTGACACAGGGTCATCAGTCACTTTATTAGCTAACGATGCTTATCGTAGGTTAAAATTTCGCAGAAAGTTAAAATCTGTTGATTTAAATGTAAAAATCAAAAGCATCACAGGAGAAGTGATTCAAACGCTGGGTTGCTACGAGGTAAATCTGCGAATTAAGGGAAGAGACATATGGGTCAAGGCATTTGTGACAAAAAATCCCCTGAGTCAAAATTACTCAGCTTTGTTGGGAATAGATGCTTTACGAAACCACCGTCTTACGTTCGAAGCAGATACAAACCAGCTTCACTTCCCTGACCCCCCATCTCAGCCACCCACCCCACAGGAGCGGAGAGGTAATGATGTTTCCAACAGACACCCCAGGATAGCAGCACTGACTCGTAAAACTTGCATTCCCCCCAACAGCGAAACTTTTCTCCAAGTGGCGCTTAGTAAACCCTCAGTGGGGAAAACAGAAGGAAGTATTATGTTCGAGCCATTACCGAGAGCACGCAGAAATAGGTTACTGTTAGCACGTTCAGTTAATAATGTTTCGGCAAGCGGACTGTATGATGTAAGAGCGGCTAACCACAGTGATTCACCAATTTGGTTAAATAAACATACGAAACTCTTTCAGGCAGAACCAGTGGAAGTTAAGCGTTGTTCGCAAGGAACATCCCGAAAATCTCAACCAATCTCTGTGGAAGATTTTAAATTAGACCACCTGGAATTTAGCGAACGAGAGAAAATGCTAAATTTATTGCAGAAATATTCTGATGTTTTTGCACGGAATTCTTTAGACTTAGAAGGTACGGATCTTACAGAGCATGAAATTCATCTCACGGATGATAAACCTATTAAGTTGCGTCAGTATACTGTACCACATGCCCTAAGACCTGAAGTAAAAGCTCAGGTAAACGAATTACTTGACGCAGGAATCATATCAAAATCAGATAGTCCCTACAGCTTTCCTATTGTTCTCGTGAGACGCGGAAACTCTTATCGTTTCTGTATTGATTTTCGAAAATTAAATGAAATTACCCGAAAGGATAGCTACCCTGTTCCCCGAATCCAGCAAACTTTATCCTTACTGCATGGATGTAAGTATTTTTCAAAAATTGACCTTTTGGCTGGTTATCACCAAATTAAAGTTAGAGAACAGGATAGGCATAAAACTGCTTTCTCATGCGAATTCAGACATTTCCAGTGGAATCGCTTGCCTTTTGGACTTTGCAACAGTCCGGCAACATTTGAAAGAGCACTTGATTCTCTATTTATGGACAAAAGAGATGATGGCATTTTGGTATATGTGGATGACATCTTGTGTGCCTCCAGGACATTATCTGAACACCTTGAGAAATTGGAATTAATTTTCCAGAGATTAAGGAAGCACCATCTAAAAATTAAGCCCAGTAAGTGTGAATTTTTGGCGGAAGAAGTGACATACCTAGGGCACCTTTTAGATCGTCAGGGCATTAGACCTAACCCACAGAACGTGGAAGCTGTTCGGGAATTCCCTACTCCACGGAAAGTGAAACATGTTCGAGCATTCCTTGGAATGGCAGGATATTATAGGCGCCACATCAAAGATTTTTCGTCCATTGCCTTACCGCTAACAAACCTTACTAGGAGAAACGTGAAATTCATTTGGGACGAACACTGCGAGAAATCTTTTCAAGAGCTGAAACATGCACTAGTGAGTGAGCCATTATTAATATTTCCTGATTTCAGCAAGAAATTTTTCGTCACCACAGACGCCTCCAAAGTAGCGATTGCCGGTATTCTCGAGCAGGAGGATGACGAAGGACACAGACATCCCATCGCTTACTTTAGCAGGAAACTTAATCCAGCTGAGAAAAATTACAGCACGACAGAACAGGAAGCACTGGCAATAGTATCATCCATCACCCATTGGCGCGAATATTTGGTAGGTCAGCAGTTTACGGTTATTACCGACCATAGACCTCTAAAGTGGCTTATGAATTTGAAAACTCCTAATTCTAGACTGGTCAGATGAAATCTTAGTCTGTCGGAGTATAACTTCGATGTGCAATATCGACCAGGAAAGAAAAACACAAACGCCGACGTGCTATCTAGGCACATTGCAGCAGTGGAAGCCAATGATACAGTCGCAGTTGTACCACTTAATAACAAAACTCTGAAATCAGCACAAAGAACAGATCCTAAATTAGCTGAAGTAATTGATTGTCTTGAAGGGCGTGATTATTCAGCAGTCGACAAAATTACTGACACCTATTTTATGAGGGACGACCTTTTATTTCATTTTGCCTTACCAGCAAAAAACAGCCCACGGAAATTGATCGCAGAACAGTTAGTAATACCTGATAAGTTAAAATCAGAAGTGATGAAATCAGAACATGACGGACTATGCGCCGGTCACTTCGGTTTTTGAAAAGACCCTTGGGAGAATTAAACAGAAATACTTTTGGATTAACATGTTCTCAGACATCAAGAACTACACGGCGAGTTGCGAACAATGCCTGAAACGTCGTGGTTTCAAAAAGAAGCAAAAAGCGGGTCTAATTACCCCGGAAATTGTATCTGTCCCATGGTCCAAAATTTCGATGGATATCGCTGGACCTCTTCCACTGACAGAGGATGGAAATAAATATTTATTGGTTGTCACCGACTCATTCACTAAGTACATCGAGCTGATTCCATTAAAGACTATGCGATCTGCAGAAATTGCCGAAAAATTTGCTTCTAACGTGATAGCGCGTCACGGTGTCCCACATCTGTTACTCACGGACAGAATAACAAATTTTTTGTCCGATTTAATGACCGAGTTGTACCGTAAGTTTGGCATCAAAAAACTGAATACATCTCCACACCATGCACAGACAGACGGACAAGCCGAAAGACAAATTCAGACAATAATGCACTCTTTAGCAATTTATTGTTCCCCTAAGGGAAAGGATTGGGACAAGTATACAGAATTTGTGGCCATGTCCTACAGAAGCGCGACACACAGTGCTACTAAAGAAACACCCAACTTTCTCATGTTCGGAAGAGATCTGAACATGCCAGGACAGTTGTTGAATGAGGAAATCCCTTTTAACTACGCTGAATCCCAGAGCTACGCCGAGAGCTTAGTCACGAGGATGCAAGAAGCGTATAAAATTGTCAAGGATAATCTGGAAGAGGCAGCCCAAACTTCCAGGGAATATCGAGCAAAGTCGGCTGTAGACAAACAGATCAAGATTGGGGACATAGTGTACCAGCACGACCCATCAGCATCCAAAACAAGGTCGCGAAAGTTGGCAAAACCTTCTATAGGACCTTTCAGAGTAATTGAGAAAACATCCCCAGTGAACTTTAAAATCGCCCCAGTAAATGATATGAGACGAACTCGACTCACACACGTAGACAGGATTTTCAAACCACCACAGAGAAGGGTGTTTGACACAGGGCAATTTCAAGATGAAAAGGGGGATGAGGAAATTTCGTTGAGCATAGGTATGCCAACCGCAGACGAAAGGCATCATGAAGAAGAGTTCTCAGAGCAGGATGATGACTGGGTGACGCCCGCTTGGCCGGTGATCACAAGGGATACGCGCTGTTTTCAGCCGCATGAATCGGAAACACGTCAGGGGTTGGAAGAGACCGGGACGGCGGCCCAGCCTGCTCCCATGTTGAAGGACGCAGCAGCTCACGAAGGAAACGCAGAGGGGAGCAAAGAAAAAAGTCCCCCCATCATAACGAGAGCGTCGTTGAGACCCCGAGACGAGCACGGGAGAGTGGGGAAACCTCTCAGCTTTGGACATCAGGCTGAAGAGGAAAAATCCAGCGAAGAAATGGTTGCAGACGAGGAGGATAGTGATAGCACAGAAATATACAGTTGTGAGGAGGAAGAAGATTTCGCGAGCCAAACTCAGGACCGCGCAGAAGTGCAGACCTAGATAAGAGGAAAGGCACGTTGAGTCCAAAAGGGTTTTGGTCGGACGCACATTGGCTCTCACCTGTGTAACTTATGTTTATATTCTTTTCTTGTTATGGGCAACGATGAATGGATCAGAGACGTTATCGAGACTTTCCCATTACCCTTGATATGTTTAAAATCCGGAATTAGACATGTCATGGAATATGGGAAAGAAAGAAAGAAAGAGGGAGATATCCATATTCAAAATTTTCCATTCTTCAATGAGAAAAAAAAAAAATACACTCATATTTTTTTCTTTGAAAGGTAGAAGGATTGTTATAGGGTGCAGCCTAACTTGTGGAAAATTTTTATATTTCATTTATGCGGTAAATTTGTGTTTCGATGTAACTGCAAGGCGACACTCATAGTTATAATTAATTACGGTAATTGATCCTCTAATTTGTTCATCACTGCCATTGTTAAAATTTGTTCAGTATTTGATAAGTGCATAATTCGTAGCCTTCTGGCAAACGAGAATTGTGAAAGGCCACATGGCGACAGACCATCTCTATTTCGGACTCATAGCAACAGTCGTGTGCATTTTCAACTAACGAAAGACTGCAAAACTCACCCCCCAAAAGTCCCTCTGCAAGCCAAGAGACATTCGGTGGTGGCAGTTTTTCTCCGAACTGAACGGGATAAGGGAGAACCGACTATCACCCACAGTTGAAAACAAGGTGATAAATCCCTTTTCAAGTGGCTAAGAGAAGCCCGGTGACAGGACAAAGAGGAGAGAAACGAGGAGAAGAGAAAAGCAAGCGGCATTCATTCGGAGGGCGGATTCGAAAAGACACGCACGAGAAAAGCACCAGCGAGGGGCATGGAACCAAGGCAGGAGAGCTGACCGCTGGGAGAGCTCGGAAAAAGAAGCAGAGAGGCAAGTAAGGATTGCTATGAATGATCCCCTCTTAAACGAGGACATCTCAGTCCTTTGGACTTCTCGACCGATACTAGGTCGACATTAGTGCACTTTTGCCTAGGCTGTCTATATACCAAAAAGGCAGGACATTTCTTGCCACTTCTCTGCGCTGAGGACCTCAGACAACGGTTGCCAAGGTATGTGGTCTTTATACGAACTTTTGCTCACGACGTACAAGTGCCGTCGGACAGTGAACAGCATATAGAACTCTGTCCCCTGTGAAAATGAATACGCACGACAGCGGAGGCCTCCAACACATTTTATTCGTGATTTTTATTTGTGTTATGGCCATAAGTTTAAGAGCTCTTCCCTGCTAATTTGGCATCAAGCCTATGCAGGTATGTGTAATGGTATAAAGATATATATAGCTTATAATTAAACTGCGGCAGTCATGATAGTTACGGTATCATTTTAATTGCTGGTACCCACGCTCGTACTCAACTATAGTTTTCTAAAGTGTGTATTTAAAGGTTTTGGGTAATCTCTCACATGTTTCCTTCTGCTCTATTTGTTTATTGTGCATACTAGAATTTAATCAGTGAACAGTGTTTGAATCAGTGTTAATTGTTAAATCAGAGTTAGTTAAATCAGCGTTATCGTTTAATCAGTGATAAAGTGTTTAAATCATTGTGCATAATTAAGCTGCCGATAGAGCAGCCCACCATACATTCATCTCAGCAGATTTTTGTGCCACATCATGGGTAAAGGTGGCAGTGTATATAATATAACGTTGGATATAAAATGTCAAGCGTACGTGAAATGAGCGTTGGGTATCTTTTCGAGTGTGTGTGTGCGTTGCTGTGATTTTCGGTAGATTGGGACGTGCTGGAGTTAAATCCAGGCATCCACGCCCAATCGCGGTACGGGTTTTGCGGGAAGTTAATAATTAATTTATTATAATTAATTATGGGAGGTCATTATTAATTATTGGAATCAGATAATTAATTTGTTGTTGCAGAATTTTCGGTTGTCAACGCAAGTAGGAAAACTCCTTGCTAGCCTCTAGCAGCAGAGGAGGAGAGCAAAATTTTTGACAAAATTTTCTTTAGTGTTTTTTCTATTTTTATTTAGATGTTTATTTTTTTTTTTCGGTGGAGATATCGGGTGCTTCACTGCAGGCGATACTTCACCTGGTGCCGCGGCCACATCAGCCTGTAAAGGTAAGATCCAACAATAACTGTACCATCGGGATCAGAGGAAATGCTATCCCACACTCACCAAATCGTTTGGCTAGCGTGGTGAGTTATGGCCAAACCCCTCCAAAATGACTCCACAACTTAAATCTTGGCCCTCAGTCTCCGGCAGCTGGAATGTACCTGGCCAAAGACAACGGCCAATGCGACATGAAGGCAGAGGGTGCTAAGAATCACCGGAGGACCGGAATAGGCTGCCTTATGATGCTGACCTTGGCTACTTATAACGGACGCTCCCCTATCTTCTGATTCAAGGCTTCTTGAATTGGAAGAGGAACTACAAAGGATCAAGTGGGACATCGTCGGGCTAAGTGAGGTAAGGAGAAAAGGAGAAGATCTCATTGTACTGAAAAGTGGACATCTCTTCTACTATCGTGGGACAGATACTGGCAGAACTAGTGGTGTTGGATTTATAATAAACAAGAAACTAAAGGATAAAGTTGTAGAAGTTGAAAGTTCCTCTGACAGAGCTGCACGGCTCGTTATCCAACTCTCGAGAAGATACCAGGCCCAGATTATTCAAGTTTATGCACCCACCACACGTCACCCTGAAGAAGAAATTGAAGAATTTTATGAGGAAATTCGAAATCTAAATAACAAAGGCAAACAGCACTTGAAGATCATTGTGGGGGATTTCCATGCAAAAGTAGGGCAACAGCAACAGAATGAAACTTCGTTTGGTAAATTCGGTTACGGGAACAGAAATCAACGTGGAAATACTCTCACAGAATTTGCAGAAGCAGAAAGGTTTTTCCATCATGAATTATTTTTCAAGAAAAAGCCACACAGGAAATGGACATGGAGACATCCGAATGTGATAACAAGTGAAATAGATTTTATTATGTGTTACAAAAAAAAATTCGTCATCAAAGACTGCAGTGTGCTGAACAAGTTCAACACAGGTAGTGACCATAGATTGGTGAGATGTAAGATGCACCTCAACACTAAACACGAACGTGGCAAGCTCATAAGACAAACCAAATGTATTGACATAACCAACCTTAAAAAACACCATAATACCTTCAAGTTGGAACTGAGGAACAGATTCTCTGCTTTAGAAGGCCTAACATCGGAAGTGGATATTTCTGAAGTTAACAGAGAACTCACTAAGGCTCTTATGGAAACAGCAACAAAAATAGGTGGTACCAAGAACAAGTTACATATGAAGAAAATTTCAGGAAAAACAAAAATGTTGATGCAAAAGAGAAGGGAGATGAGGACAAATAAAGACGTAACTTCCAACGTGGAATATATAGAGCTATGCAAGACAGTGTGGAAAGGTATCACTGAAGACATAAGGAAATTTAACTGTGAACTAGTGAGGAAAGCAATTGAAAACAACCAGAGCCTGAAGAGAGCAAAAGGACAGCTCAGTAAGGGAAGAAAACAGATTATGGCTCTGAGAAAAGAAGATGGTACTGTAACAAGAAATATAAGCGAAATTTTGACAAGGGTGAAAGATTTCTATTCAAAACTATATGAAAGCGATGGTACATCTATTCCAGACATTACGACAGGTACAAGTGCCAAAGTCCCTCCAATCCTGCCTGCAGAAGTTACATATGCAATTAAGAACATAAAACAGCGAAGAGCTCCAGGAGAAGATGGGATTACCGTTGACATTATACAAGAAGCAAGTGGAGAAATTGAAACTACACTCGCCCAAGTTTTCACCAGATGTCTTAATGAAGGGAAGATTCCTGAGGATTGGAACAATGCTACAATTATCTTGCTCCATAAAAAAGGTGACATTGAAGATCTCAGGAACTACAGGCTCATCAGCCTCCTTTCAGTGGTTTATAAAATCTTCACTAAGGTTCTTTCACATCGCTTGAAGGTAACACTAGACATGGCCCAACCAAGAGAACAAGCTGGATTCAGGAGTGGCTACAGCACTATAGATCATGTCCATGTACTGACAGAACTAATTGAAATAACAAGAGAATATGAACTCCCATTATGCATGGCTTTTATTGACTATGAAAAGGCCTTCGATTCCGTGAAACCATTAGCAGTAACAATGGCTTTGAAGTCCTGCGGTATTGAAGATGCATACATTAGCATTATTAATAACATCTATGAAAATGCAAGTGCAAAGGTTCGGATATTTGAGGATACAGCACAAATAAAAATTGGAAAGGGAGTGAGACAAGGTGACACCATATCTCCCAAACTCTTTAATGCCGCATTGCAAAATGTTTTTCAATCATTGAACTGGGAAAACAAAGGGACAAAGATTAATGGAGATTACTTAACTCACCTTCGTTTTGCTGATGACGTAGTCATTTTTGCAACTACCCCTTCAGAGCTGCAGAGTATGATCCAAGAACTTTCTGACAAGAGTAAAGAAGTGGGATTAAAAATTAACTTTCAGAAGACAAAAGTGATGTACAATACTTTTACAAGAAACGAAGATTTGGCGATTGATAGAGAAAAGCTTGAGACAACCGATTCCAACATTTATCTTGGGAAGCAGATATCGAGTGAGGGTCACATTGATGAAGAAATTAATTGGCGTATAAAACTTGGATGAAGAGCTTTTGGAAGAAACAGTACAATTTTAAAGAGCAGTATACCAATATGTCTCAAAAGAAAAGTGTTTAATCAATGCATCCTGCCAGTGCTTATGTATGGAGCCAAGATATGGGCCTTAACTAAAAAAGACATACAAAGACTGCAGTCAACTCAAAGCAGCATGGAGAGATGCATGCTTGGTGTAACCAGGAGAGATAAGAAGAGGAATTCGTGGATCAGAAAAATAACAAGAGTGTTCGACATAATGATCAGAGTAAAATCCCTGAAATGGCAATGGGCTGGACATGTTGTCAGAAGAACGGACCACTGATGGACAACCGAAATTTTAGACTGGATTCTGAAAGACAGGAAAAGACTCAGAAGAAGACCCCATGGTAGATGGAAGGATGAAATTCGAAAGTATGCTGGAATGACATGGAGGACACAGGCCCAAGACAGACAATTGTGGAAGAAATTTGGGGAGACCTTCATCCAGCAGTGGATTGATAATGGTTGTTGTTGTTGTTGATGATGATGATGATGATGATGATATACATATACAGGGTGCATAGGAAAGTCCCTTTAGCCTGGAATAACTTGCGAACGGAGAGAGGTACAGTTATGCAAGTGAGATAACGGTATAGTAAAGCGACTACGCCCGATCGAATGCAACCAATAGCAGCACCCCTAGTGACGAAATGCGGAAGTTAGCCATAGCAAATCGAAAACAAAAAGAGAGAGAGAGCAAAATTTCCAATTACAAATTTGTAGAGCATCAATTAATTAATACAAAAGGACATTTGTTTCACACGGATAAGATAAATTGTCGCTTGAATACCCTACAATGTCCGAAATCGATGCACGACGATTCAAATCTGCATATTCACATTTTGCAAATGTAGCCATGTGCAAATGCAGATTGTGACGTTGTACCCTACCTACGATATAAAAACCAGTAGCAGGATGTACCCTGATCAGAAGTTTAGGTCTACGTACGCTGTGCGAGAATGGCGAGCTTGGATTTCTGGGATTACATAAAAAATCAGGTGTATGCAACAGCGCCTACAAGTCTGCTGAATCTACTTCATCGTGTTACAGATGCTTGCAATAGTGTGACACCTTCTATGCTGAGGAATGTGCATGGAGAGTTACTTTCACAAATACAAATGTGTATCGTGGGCAATGGCGAACTCTTCGAACATACTCGACATTAACTTTTTATCACTGTGCGCCAGTTTATCTTTTTTGTTTTGTCTGATGTCATCAAACTGTACTGACATAAGAACGCATTTATGCAATAAATTGTGTGCATTTGCTCATGCCTGTTCCCTTCAAACGTTTACACAAAAGGTCACGCATCGATTTCAGACATTTTAGGGTATTCAGGCGACAATTTAAGTCATCTGTGTGAAACAAATGTCGTTTTGTACTGATTAATTGATGCTCTACAACTTTGTAATTAGAAATTTTGCTCTCTCTCTTTTCGTTTTGCAATGGCTAACTTCTGCATTTCGCCACTAGGGGCGCTGCTATCGGTTGCATTTGATCGGGCCTAGTCGCTTTACTATACTGTTATCTCACTTGCATAACTGTACCTCTCTCCGTTTGCAAATTATTCCAGGCTAAAGGGACTTTCCTATGCACCCTGTATATATCAAATATGTCATCATCATCATTGTCAACCATTATCAATCCACTGCTGGACAAAGGTCTCCCCAAGTTTCCTCCACAACGGTCTGTCTTGTGTCAGTCTCCTCCATGTCACTCCCGCATATTTTCTAATTTCATCCACCCATCTTCCATGTGGTCTTCTTCTGGATCTTTTCCTATCCTTTGGAATCTAATCTAAAATTTCGGCTGTCCATCGATGGTCTGTCCTTCTGGCAGTATGTCCAGCCCATTGCCATTTCAGGGATTTAACTCTGATAATGATGTCTTCCACTCTTGTCATTTTTTGGATCCACGAGTTCCTCTTCTTATCTCTCCTGGTTATCCCAAGCATGAACCTCTCCATGCTTATTTGAGTTGTCTGCAGCCTTTGTATGTCTCTTTTAGTTAAGGTCCACGTCTCTGCACCATACGTAAGCACTGGAAGGATGCATTGATCAAACACTTTTCTTTTAAGACATAATGGCATATTGCTCTTGAAAATTATGCTGTTTCTTCCAAAAGCTCTCCAGGCAAGTTTTGTACGCCGATTAATTTCTTCATCAATGTGACCCTCACTTGATATCTGCTGTCCAAGATAAACGTACGTGTCTGTTATCTCCAGCTTTTCTCCATCAATCGATAAATCTCCATTTCTTGTAAAAGCATTGAACATCACTTTTGTCTTCTGAAAGTTCATTTTTAATTACATTTCTTTACTCTTGTCAGCAAGTTCCTGGATCATACTCGCAGCTCTGATGGGGTAGTTGCAAAAATGACTACGTCATCAGCAAAACGAAGGTGGGTTAGATAATCTCCATTAATCTTTATCCCTTTGTTTTCCCAGTTCAGTGATTGAAAGACATTTTCCAATGTGACATTAAAGAGCTTCGGGGATATGGTGTCACCTTGTCTCACTCCCTTTCCAATTTTTATGTGTGTTGTATTTTCAAACAGCCGAATCTTTGCACTTGCATTTTCATAGATGTTATTAATAATATTAATGTATGCATCTTCAATACCGCTGGATTTCAGAGCCATTGTAACTGCTGATGGTTTCACCGAATCAAAGGCTTTTTCATAATCGATAAAAGCCATGCACAATTGAAGTTCATATTCCCTCGCTCTTTCAATTAGTTCTCTCAGTACGTGGATATGATCTATTGTGCTGTAGCCACTCCTGAATCCAGCTTGTTCTCTCGGTTGAGCCATGTCCAGTGTTACCTTCAAGCGGTGTGAAAGAACTTTAGTGAAGATTTTATAAACCACTGAGAGGAGGCTGATAGGTCTGTAGTTCCTGAGATCCTCAATGGCACTTTTTTTATGTAGCAGGATCATTGTAGCGTTGTTCCAATCCTCAGGAATCTTCCCTTCATTAAGGCATCGAGTGAAAATTTGGGCAAGTACTGTTTTTCGATTTCTCCACTTGCTTCTCGTATGATGTCTACAGTAATTCCATCTTCTCCTGGAGCTTTCCCCCGCTTCATGTTTTTGATTGCATGTTGTGCAACTTCTGCTGGGAGGACTGGAAGAACTCTGGTACCTTTCATGATGTCTGGAGTACATCTATCATCCCTTTCATATAATTTGGAGTAGAAATCTTTCACTCTTGTCAAAATTTCGCCTCTATTTCTTGTTACAGAACCATTTTCTTTTCTCAGAGCCATAATCTGTTTTCTTCCCTTATTGAGATGTCCCTTTGCTATCTTTAGGCTTTGGTTGTTTTCAATTGCTTTCCTCACTAGTTCAGAGTTGAATTTTCTTACGTCTTCAGTGATACTTTTTCTTACTGTCTTGCATAGCACTATATATTCCACTTTGGAAGTCATATCTTCTTTAGTTGTCCTCATCTCTCTTCTTTTTTGCATCAACATTTTGGTTTTTCCTGATAATTTGCTCACATGCAACTTGTTCTTAGACCCAGCTAATTTTGTTGCTGTTTCCATAACAGCTCTGGTTACTTTTCTGTTAACTTCAGAAATATCCACTTCTTCTGATGTTAGGCCTTCTAAAGCAGAGAATCTGTTCTCCAGTTCCAACTTGAAGGTATAATGGTGTTTTTTAAGGTTGGTTATGTCAATACATTTTGTTTGTCTTATGAGCTTGCCACGTTTGAGTTTAGTGTTGAGGTGCATCTTACATCTCACCTATCTATGGTCACTACCTGTGTTGAACTTGTTCAGCACACTGCAGTCTTAGATGACAAATTTTTTGTTACACATAATAAAATCAATTTCACTTGTCGTCCCATTTGGATGTCTCCATGTCCATTTCCTGTGTGGCTTTTTCTTGAAAAAGGAGTTCAAGATGAAAAACCCTTCTGCCTCTGCAAACTCAACGAGAGTATTTCCACGCTGGTTTCTGTTGCCGTGACCGAATTTACCTACTGAAGTTTCATTCTGTTGCCGTTGCCCTATTTTTGCATTGAAATCTCCCATAATTATCTTCAAGTGCTGCTTACCTTTATTATTTAGATGACGAATTTCCTCATAAAATTCTTCAATTTCTTCTTCAGGATGACTTGTGGTGGGTGCATAAGTTTGAATAATCTGAGCCTCGTATCTTCTCGAGAGTTGGATAACGAGTCGTGCAGCTCTGTCAGAGGAACTTTCAACTTCTACCACTTTATCCTTCAGTTTCTTGTTTATTATAAATCCAACACCACTAGTTCTGCCAGTATCTGTCCCACGATAGTAGAAGAGATGTCCACTTTTCAGTTCAATGAGATCTTCTCCTTTTCGCCTTACTTCACTTAGCCCGACGATGTCCCACTTGATCCTTTGTAGTCCCTCTTCCAATTCAAGCAGCCTTGAATCAGAAGATAGGGAGCGTCCATTATACGTAGCCAAGGTCAGCATCAGATGGCAGCCTAGTCCTGGTCCTCCGGTGATTCTTAGCACCCTCTGCCTTCATGTCGCACTGGCCGCTGCCTTGGCCAGGTACATTCCAGCTGTCGGAGACTGAGGGCCAAGGTTTAAGTTGTAGAGTCATTTTGGAGGTGTTTGGCCATAACTCACCACGCTGGCCAAGCGGGTTGGTGAGTGTGGGATAGCATTTCCTCTAATCCCGATGGTATAGTTATACTGCTATTGGCGGTCGTCAGAGCCCCTTTAGTGGGAACAGGATGCACCACGAGAAGGCGGGGTTGACATTTGTCAAGGAAAGGCTGTGATGTTACGCATCCCCCGACATTACATCCCTATCAAATATATATATATATATATCATCATCATCATTGTCAACCATTATGAATCCACTGCTGGACGTAGGTCTCCCCAAGTTTCTTCCACAATGGTCTTTCTTGTGACAGTCTCCTCCATGTTACTCCCGCATATTTAAGACAAAAGTGATGTACAAGAAATGAAGATATATATATATATATATATATAAGGGGATAAAGATTAATGGAGATTATCTAACCCACCTTCGTTTTGCTGATGATGTAGTCATTTTTGCAACTACCCCATCAGAGCTGCAGAGTATGATCCAGGAACTTGCTGACAAGAGTAAAGAAGTGGGATTAAAAATGAACTTTCAGAAGACAAAAGTGATGTTCAATGCTTTTACAAGAAATGAAGATTTATCGATTGATGGAGAAAAGCTGGAGATAACAGACACGTACGTTTATCTTGGACAGCAGATATCAAGTGAGGGTCACATTGGTGAAGAAATTAATCGGCGTACAAAACTTGCCTGGAGAGCTTTTGGAAGAAACAGCATAATTTTCAAGAGCAATATGCCATTATGTCTTAAAAGAAAAGTGTTTAATCAATGTATCCTTCCAGTGCTTACATATGGTGCAGAGACGTGGACCTTAACTAAAAGAGACATACAAAGGCTGCAGACAACTCAAAGAAGCATGGAGAGGTGCATACTTGGTGTAATCAGGAGAGATAAGAAGAGGAACTCGTGGATCCGAAAAATGACAAGAGTGGAAGACATCATGATCAGAGTTAAATCCCTGAAATGGCAATGGGCTGGACATACTGCCAGAAGGACAGATCATCGATGGACAGCCGAAATTTTAGATTGGATTCCAAGGGACAGGAAAAGACCCAGAAGAAGACCACATGGGAGATGGGTGGATGAAATTCGAAAGTATGCAGGGGTGACATGGAGGAGACTGGCACAAGACAGACCGTTGTGGAGGAAACTTGGGGAGACCTTCGTCCAGCAGTGGATTGATAATGGTTGACAATGATGATGATGATATATATATATATATATATATATATATATATATATATGGGATGTAAGGTCAGGTGATGCGTAACATCACAGCCTCTCCTTGACAAATGTCAACCCCGCCTTCTCGTGGTACATCCTGTTCCCACTAAAGGGGCTCTGACGACCGCCAATAGTGGTATAACTATACCATCAGGATTAGAGGAAATTCTATCCCACACTCACCAACCCGCTTGGCCAGCGTGGTGAGTTATGGCCAAACCCCTCCAAAATGATTCCACAACTTAAATCTTGGCCCTCAGTCTCCGGCAGCTGGAATGTACCTGGCCAAGGCAGCGGCCAGTGCGACATGAAGGCAGAGGGTGCTAAGAATCCCCGGAGGACCGGACTAGGCTGCCATCTGATGCTGACCTTGGCTACGTACAACGGACGCTCCCTGTCTTCTGATTCAAGGCTTCTTGAATTGGAAGAGGAACTACAAAGGATCAAGTGGGACATCGTGGGGCTAAGTGAGGTAAGGAGAAAAGGAGAAGATCTCATCGAACTGAAAAGTGGACATCTCTTCTACTATCGTGGGACAGATACTGGCAGAACTAGTGGTGTTGGATTTATAATAAACAAGAAACTGAAGGATAAAGTTGTAGAAGTTGAAAGTTCCTCTGACAGAGCTGCACGACTTGTTATCCAACTCTCGAAAAGATACCAGGCTCAGATTATTCAAACTTATGCACCCACCACAAGTCATCCTGAAGAAGAAATTGAAGAATTTTATGAGGAAATTTGTCATCTAAATAATAAAGGTAAGCAGCACTTGAAAATAATTATGGGAGATTTCAATGCAAAAATAGGGCAACGGCAACAGAATGAAACTTCAGTAGGTAAATTCGGTCACGGCAACAGAAACCAGCGTGGAAATACTCTCGTTGAGTTTGCAGAGGCAGAAGGGTTTTTCATCTTGAACTCCTTCTTCAAGAAAAAGTCACACAGGAAATGGACATGGAGACATCCAAATGGGACGACAAGTGAAATTGATTTTATTATGTGTAACAA
Organism: Macrothele yani; assembly: GCA_039090855.1. Taxonomy (NCBI): domain Eukaryota; kingdom Metazoa; phylum Arthropoda; class Arachnida; order Araneae; family Macrothelidae; genus Macrothele; species Macrothele yani. The sequence continues at coordinate 92,183,509 of CM077010.1, forward strand.
AAAATTCGTCATAGAAGACTGCAGTGTGCTAAACAAATTCAACACAGGTAGTGACCATAGATTGGTGAGATGTAAGATGCACCTCAACACCAAACTTGAACGTGGCAAGCTCATAAGACAAACAAAATCTATTGACATAACCAACCTTAAAAAACACCATAATACCTTCAAGTTGGAACTGAAGAACAGGTTCTCTGCTTTAGAAGGCCTAACATCGGAAGAAGTGGACATCTCTGAAGTTAACAGAAAAGTAACCAAAGCTCTTATGGAAACAGCAACAAAATTAGCTGGGTCTAAGAACAAGTTGCATGTAAACTAATTATCAGGAAAAACGAATATGTTGATGCAAAAAGAAGAGAGATGAGGACAACTAAAGAAGATGTGACTTCCAAAGTGGAATATATAGAGCTATGCAAGACAGTAAGAAAAAGTATCACTGAAGACGTAAGAAAATTCAACTGTGAACTAGTGAGGAAAGCAATTGAAAACAACCAAAGCCTAAAGATAGCAAAGGGACATCTCAGTAAGGGAAGAAAACAGATTATGGCACTGAGAAAAGAAGATGGTTCTGTAACAAGAAATAGAGGCGAAATTTTGACAAGAGTGAAAGATTTCTACTCCAAATTATATGAAAGGGATGATACATGCACTCCAGACATCATGAAAGATACCAGTACCAGAGTTCCTCCAGTCCTTCCAGCAGAAGTTGCACATGCAATCAAGAACATGAAGCGGGGAAAAGCTCCAGGAGAAGATGGAATTACTGTAGACATCATACAAGAAGCAAGTGGAGAAATTGAAACAGTACTCGCCCAAATTTTCACTCGATGCCTTAATGAAGGAAAGATTCCTGAGGATTGGAACACCGCTACAATGATCCTGCTACATAAGAAAGGTGACATTGAGGATCTCGGAAACTACAGACCTATCAGCCTCCTATCAGTAGTTTATAAAATCTTCACTAAAGTTCTTTCACACCGCTTGAAGATAACACTGGACATGGCTCAACCGAGAGAACAAGCTGGATTCAGGAGTGGCTACAGCACAATAGATCATATCCACGTACTGAGAGAACTAATTGAAAGAGCGAGGGAATATGAACTTCCATTGTGCATGGCTTTTATCGATTATGAAAAAGCCTTTGATTCGGTGAAACCATCAGCAGTTACAATGGCTCTGAAAACCTGCGGTATTGAAGATGCATACATTAATATTATTAATAACATCTATGAAAATGCAAGTGCAAAGATTCGGCTGTTTGAAAATACAACACACATAAAAATTGGAAAGGGAGTGAGACAAGGTGACACCATATCTCCGAAGCTCTTTAATGCCACATTGGAGAGTGTTTTTCAGTCGCTGAGCTGGGAAAACAAAGGGATAAAGATTAATGGAGATTATCTAACCCACCTTCGTTTTGCTGATGACGTAGTCATTTTTGCAACTACCCCATCAGAGCTGCAGAGTATGATCCAGGAACTTGCTGACAAGAGTAAAGAAGTGGGATTAAAAATGAACTTTCAGAAGACAAAAGTGATGTTCAATGCTTTTACAAGAAATGAAGATTTATTGATTGATGGAGAAAAGCTGGAGATAACAGACACGTACGTTTATCTTGGACAGCAGATATCAAGTGAGGGTCACATTGATGAAGAAATTAATCGGCGTACAAAACTTGCCTGGAGAGCTTTTGGAAGAAACAGCATAATTTTCAAGAGCAATATGCCATTATGACTTAAAAGAAAAGTGTTTGATCAATGCATCCTTCCAGTGCTTACGTATGGTGCAGAGACGTGGACCTTAACTAAAAGAGATATACAAAGACTGCAGACAACTCAAAGAAGCATGGAGAGGTGCATGCTTCGTGTAACCAGGAGAGATAAGAAGAGGAACTCGTGGATCCGAAAAATGACAAGAGTGGAAGACATCATGATCAGAGTTAAATCCCTGAAATGGCAATGGGCTGGACATACTGCTAGAAGGACAGATCATCGATGGACAGCCGAAATTTTAGATTGGATTCCAAGGGACAGGAAAAGACCCACAAGAAGACCACATGGGAGATGGGTGGATGAAATTCGAAAGTATGCACGTGTGACATGGAGGAGACTGGCACAAGACAGACCGTTGTGGAGGAAACTTGGGGAGACCTTCGTCCAGCAGTGGATTGATAATGGTTGACAATGATGATGATGATGATATATATATATATATATATATATATATATATATATATATATATATATATATATATATATATATCAAGTGGGACATCGTGGGGCTAAGTGAGGTAAGGAGAAAAGGAGAAGATCTCATCGAACTGAAAAGTGGACATCTCTTCTACTATCGTGGGACAGATACTGGCAGAACTAGTGGTGTTGGATTTATAATAAACAAGAAACTGAAGGATAAAGTTGTAGAAGTTGAAAGTTCCTCTGACAGAGCTGCACGACTTGTTATCCAACTCTCGAAAAGATACCAGGCTCAGATTATTCAAACTTATGCACCCACCACAAGTCATCCTGAAGAAGAAATTGAAGAATTTTATGAGGAAATTTGTCATCTAAATAATAAAGGTAAGCAGCACTTGAAAATAATTATGGGAGATTTCAATGCAAAAATAGGGCAACGGCAACAGAATGAAACTTCAGTAGGTAAATTCGGTCACGGCAACAGAAACCAGCGTGGAAATACTCTCGTTGAGTTTGCAGAGGCAGAAGGGTTTTTCATCTTGAACTCCTTCTTCAAGAAAAAGCCACACAGGAAATGGACATGGAGACATCCAAACGGGACGACAAGTGAAATTGATTTTATTATGTGTAACAAAAAATTCGTCATAGAAGACTGCAGTGTGCTAATCAAGTTCAACACAGGTAGTGACCATAGATTGGTGAGATGTAAGATGCACCTCAACACTAAACTTGAACGTGGCAAGCTCATAAGACAAACAAAATCTATTGACATAACCAACCTTAAAAAACACCATAATACCTTCAAGTTGGAACTGAAGAACAGGTTCTCTGCTTTAAAAGGCCTAACATCAGAAGAAGTGGACATCTCTGAAGTTAACAGAAAAGTAACCAAAGCTCTTATGGAAACAGCAACAAAATTAGCTGGGTCTAAGAACAAGTTGCATGTAAACAAATTATCAGCAAAAACGAAAATGTTGATGCAAAAAAAAAAAGAGAGATGAGGACAACTAAAGAAGATGTGACTTCCAAAGTGGAATATATAGTGCTATGCAAGACAGTAAGAAAAAGTATCACTGAAGACATAAGAAAATTCAACTGTGAACTAGTGAGGAAAGCAATTGAAAACAACCAAAGCCTAAAGATAGCAAAGGGACATCTCAGTAAGGGAAGAAAACAGATTATGGCACTGAGAAAAGAATGGTTCTGTAACAAGAAATAGAGGCGAAATTTTGACAAGAGTGAAAGATTTCTACTCCAAATTATATGAAAGGGATGATACATGCACTCCAGACATCATGAAAGATACCAGTACCAGAGTTCCTCCAGTCCTTCCAGCAGAAGTTGCACATGCAATCAAGAACATGAAGCGGGGAAAAGCTCCAGGAGAAGATGGAATTACTGTAGACATCATACAAGAAGCAAGTGGAGAAATCGAAACAGTACTCGCCCAAATTTTCACTCGATGCCTTAATGAAGGAAAGATTCCTGAGGATTGGAACACCGCTACAATGATCCTGCTACATAAGAAAGGTGACATTGAGGATCTCGGAAACTACAGACCTATCAGCCTCCTATCAGTAGTTTATAAAATCTTCACTAAAGTTCTTTCACACCGCTTGAAGGTAACACTGGACATGGCTCAACCGAGAGAACAAGCTGGATTCAGGAGTGGCTACAGCACAATAGATCATATCCACGTGCTGAGAGAACTAATTGAAAGAGCGAGGGAATATGAACTTCCATTGTGCATGGCTTTTATCGATTATGAAAAAGCCTTTGATTCGGTGAAACCATCAGCAGTTACAATGGCTCTGAAAACCTGCGGTATTGAAAATGCATACATTAATATTATTAATAACATCTATGAAAATGCAAGTGCAAAGATTAGGCTGTTTGAAAATACAACACACGTAAAAATTGGAAAGGGAGTGAGACAAGGTGACACCATATCTCCGAAGCTCTTTAATGCCACATTGGAGGGTGTTTTTCAGTCGCTGAGGTGGGAAAACAAGGGGATAAAGATTAATGGAGATTATCTAACCCACCTTCGTTTTGCTGATGATGTAGTCATTTTTGCAACTACCCCATCAGAGCTGCAGAGTATGATCCAGGAACTTGCTGACAAGAGTAAAGAAGTGGGATTAGAAATGAACTTTCAGAAGACAAAAGCGATGTTCAACACCTTTACAAGAAATGAAGATTTATCGATTGATGGAGAAAAGCTGGAGATAACAGATACGTACGTTTATCTTGGACAGCAGATATCAAGGGAGGGTCACATTGATGAAGAAATTAATCGGCGTACAAAACTTGCCTGAAGAGCTTTTGGAAGAAACAGCATAATTTTCAAGAGCAATATGCCATTATGTCTTAAAAGAAAAGTGTTTGATCAATGCATCCTTCCAGTGCTTACATATGGTGCAGAGACGTGGACCTTAACTAAAAGAGACATACAAAGGCTGCAGACAACTCAAAGAAGCATGGAGAGGTGCATGCTTGGTATAACCAGGAGAGATAAGAAGAGGAACTCGTGGATCCGAAAAATGACAAGAGTGGAAGACATCATGATCAGAGTTAAATCCCTGAAATGGCAATGGGCTGGACATACTGCCAGAAGGACAGATCATCGATGGACAGCCGAAATTTTAGATTGGATTCCAAGGGACAGGAAAAGACCCAGAAGAAGACCACATGGGAGATGGGTGGATGAAATTCGAAAGTATGCAGGGGTGACATGGAGGAGACTGGCACAAGACAGACCGTTGTGGAGGAAACTTGGGGAGACCTTCGTCCAGCAGTGGATTGATAATGGTTGACAATGATGATGATGATGATATATATATATACAGTATATATATGAATTTTCATGATCTATCTACAATTGTTATGTTTAATGAGCATAAAAAATAACCAAGAATGTGAGTAAAGAGTATAACTGTTTTAATTTGTATAAGAAATATATTTTTAGCTTTTTAAGAACTTTCATTCATAATGATCTGTGAAGTGTATTGTTCTGAATTCACTGCTGATTAACAATGTTTCAAATAAAGTACTGAGTAAGAAAACCTTAACTAACAAAAGAGTCATGTAACATTATGTTAGAGAAAATTACTTATTAATATCATTTTATTTTTTCAAGCACAGTAATGCTCAAACAAAAAATGTTTCCATTTTGAGCACATGTATATATAAAATATTTTATAAAGTTTTCAGTTTTACAAAAATGCTTCTTGCAGTCATACCAGTTGTTTTATCCTAATTGCCTGCATACAGTACGTTCTCAGTCAGGCAAAACTTATGGTTGAAACTTCAAGTGTTCAGTATGCCTGTGTAATGGAATTTTGCATATATGTACAAATATTTAAATACAAAAAAAATGACATCGAATTTTTGGGTGTAATGAACATGCCTTTTGAATCCATTCTGATGGAAAATAAATTTATCAAAGCTATTAAAAGTTGATGGAACTGGTATAGAAAACAGTAGTACCTGAGTGAAGAAAGAAATTTTCGATCGGGCTTTTAATCCCACAGATATTGCTGTAAATGGAATCGTGAACTTACGCCCTCTATTCGCAGACTTGTGCATTAAGAGAAACTGAAATTATATGAGAAACGTTTCGCAGTGGAAACGCTCTCCAACAAAGAATTTTTCAAATCAGACTCTTAGAAGCAAAGATATCGAGAAATATAAGATAGTTGGTTGGTTGGTTGTTCGATTTTTATGGCGCAAGGGCCATGGTTGGCCAAAGAGCGCCAGAAACAAGACAAACAATAATAGTATTAAAAGTGTGGTATAAAGCTTAAAATCTGACTGATAAATATAAGATATGCATCTATGCCCCTGATGGGAAAAAAATGCATTATTTTAAAAAGAAAGTATTCTCAAAATGTTTTTTGATGTGAGCAGTATCGCTCCAGAAACGAATATTTTCAGTTGAGTTTTCAGCAGCTCAGATTTTGCTGCAAATACATCAGAAGCAGAAATTAACGCTTATGCCCCCCCTGGTTGCCAAACCATGCTTTACCAAATACTAGAAATTTTACGAAAAACATTTCCCACCAGGAGCTGTATGCGATACAGGAAGAACTTTTCAAATTTGAGTTATAGAAGTAGAAATATCAGGGGAAATGCAATTTACCTTAACGCCGCCCCCTAGCGGAAAGTCCACGAATTACTTGAAAATTTTGAATTTATATGAAAAACATGTCACACCTGAAACTATCCAATAAAGAAGAAATTTTTTAAGTCGGACCATTAGAAGCAGAGGTATTGACAAAAATAAGATATGCATCTACTACCCCATGGCGGAGAAACCATACAATATTTTAAGAAGAAAATATTCCGAAAAAGCCTATCGACGTGAGTGGCATCGGTTCAAGAATGAATTTTTTCAATCGAGATTTTAAAAGCTAAGATTTTGTGGCAAATACATCAGAAGCAGAAATGAACACTTACACTCCCTGGTGGCTAAACTGTTCTTTCCAAAAAAGTAGAAATTATATGCAAAAGATTTCTCATCAGGAGCTGCATCCACTGAAGAAAAAAAATTTCAATTCAGAGTTTAAGAAGTCGAGATATCGGGAAAACACAATTTACTTTTACGCCCCTTAGCGGAAAATCTATGCATAAGTTGAAAAGTTTACTATACCTAAAATACTCAACATAAATGGAATTGAAAGGTAAAAGAATTTTTTCAAGCGGATATTTACAAGCAAATATATGGAATAAAATGTATTTAATTCGATATCATGTGCATTTACGTCCTCTAGCGGCGAAACTGTACATCATAAAAAAAACAAAAAACGAAATGAAGGATCATCATTTGCATATTTCAAGCTCTCCAATGCAAAAATAATTTTTTAAATCGGGCTAATAGTTGCAGAGATATGGTGTCCACAGACGGACGAACAGGCGGGCTAACCGATAACAAAAGCATGATCTTTTTTATACAAAAGATGTGACAAAGAAGATATGCACGCTAATATTTAAGCACTAATAACATTTTTAATTATTGAATAAAATGTGCAAAGCTACTTTTCAATATTTCATTTACTAGATGTTAAAAATAAGACCTGCTAGAATGATTTCTCACTGAAAAATATCACAAAAATACTGCTAGCACATAAAATTGCTGTACATGGGACTTTAGTATTTTTCTTGGTGTTTTGTAGCAATTCACAGTTTATGAATTCTGAATTTCACATAAGCCAGTTTGTCATAAAATGGTTTGGCTGAAGGTTGTTTTGATCAAGTATCACATTATCTTTTTCTAGGTCACTTAATATTCTTACTTATCCCCTGCAGGTTACATATTTTACTGCATTACACCTGTTTCTGCAGTGAAAACTATTTTCACAGGAAAAATATATATAAGTTTGAAGTTGATAATATGAGAGTATCCTTGGTATAAAATTTCCAATGATTTTTATTATGCTTAGTAGACCTTTCTTCTTATTATAATTTGCATTTATTGACATTAAATTATCCCCCTAAAATATGAAAGTCCACCTGGAGATTATTCAGACTATTTAACACTAACTGATAAAGTGACTGTCAAATTATTATGTAAGCATCTTTCTACATTGGACTAATTTATCTTTCATTTTTGCAAAACATGTTCTTGTAAAATTCCTTCATGAGTGACTTAATTTGAAAAAGTTGAGAATTTAATGAGCAGATATTGATATATAAACATAGTTTTATAATTATTTTTTAATATTATGCAATATGCAAATTTTACTGGCTAATTTTTATCAAACCTGGGATTTGTAAATGAAATCTAATTCAATGAACTAAAGATAAGAAAATCAATATTTCCAAGCATGGAATTTTAAGACATTGGGTCAAAATGGTTTTCAATTAATACCTTAGTGGGTAATACTTTATATTTAACCCTTACAGTGATGAGCTAAAGCTTACTTACACCAAAACGAACACCTACACCTAAAAAAGATCATGAAATTACGACATACCAAAATAAACCAAACATGGAATTTCTAATGATTTTTTTTTCTAAGATGTTTGTTTGAACATAGTTTTCCAATGAATTCATTAAGAGATTCTACATTACATTTAACTCCTTAACTGAAGATTTCATATTTTACTTACAATGAAAAGAACATCTACTGGCAAATAATCATGAATGAATTACTCCAGGATATACTAAAATACACCTAAGAGTGAATTTCAGAAATTTTCTGAGCATGCAACTTTGGAACATGACTGAAACATTAATAAAGTCAGCATGGAGTCATAAGTTTCAGCTTTTCATAATTTACAAAAGTGTCTACATGCTTTTGGTAGGAAGAAAATCTTTTTAAGAGGGGGGGGGGCAGCAATTAAATAAAAAAAAATTGGTTTGTCACAACACGATTTTCATTTTGTTGTGCCTAGCATGTAAACATGTAAATCTATCAATTTCAATTTCCTGCAATGCAAGAGGAACAAGCAGCAAAATTTTTAGGCACTTTATTGTAAGTTTCAAAAAACACAAAGAAAAAATACTGCACACACATCCACACTCCATATGCAAAGTTACATCTGCTCAATTTTGTATACATTCTTCTCTTTGGGAGTATTGATAATAAAAATCTAGAAACAGTTGTGATTTTATTCAGAAACTCTAAAATTACAGAATGATCTACACTGCATGTACCACACAAAATCAACAAAATTTTTCTGATAAAATAAGTGAAAAGAAAATTGCATATATATTGTTGCATTTTGCTATGAGTAATTGTGAGACCTTGGAAGTCTCAAAATCTTATCAATATACTGTATAGAGAATATGATATTGCACTTTGTTGTGAGGAGTAGTGATATGTTGAAGGCTAGAAACCTTGTCAATGTACTAGTATGAGGAAGCTACAATTTTGTAAGTTTGAAAAGCACTGTGATACAACATTTCCTGAAGATGGATAACACAGAACACAGTGTCATTCAAACAGGAAATAGAGTTCATCACAAATGTCAACATCTTTGTAACGGAATCATTCTTGTAATTGCTAATTGTTTGCAGTAAGCCTAGCCTAGCAAATAAAATGAAAAATGATAGAAAAGGAATGAAATTTATCCCTCTACTTCCCATACAAAACCAATCTGGTGCTTCAACTTGTACCAACACTGCAATAATTTTGCCAAATATCAATAGATGCAGGTGAAGGTCAAAAGGGGAGAAACATCATGATATCATACAAGCGTAATATGCACAAGTACAAACCATGTAAAATTCACATATTAAGGTATTAGTTTGATTATGGATATCATGACCTTTCTATCAACTCTGTTTTATATGCAGAAACGAAATTTTTTTTTCTGCTGAGGTTTAACTTGTAGCAGATGTTATTAAAGAGAGTACACACTAAATGACTGATCAAGATATTTCAGCAGTCACATGGACAACTTGAAATATTAAGATACACACTCCCAGATCAACTGATGTAACAACTGTCTATGGGTCTCCTGACATAAAAGATGTGAACACACATAACTACAGGAAGAAACATTTCTATTTTCACAAATTTTCAGTGTGCCAACTATCACAATCTGTTTAACATTGTTTTCTCTGCCTGCTGACATGGCATATATTGTAGTAATCAGGGGCGGTTCTAGGCTGGGGGGCACAGGTCCCCCACATATAACGTTTTTGGGGAATTATATATTAATTTTGATTAATTAAGAGCACATGAAAGAATTGTGCCCCCCTATCATTTTTTGTCTGGAACCGCCACTGGTAGTCACACACACACACACACACACACACACACACACACACACACAGGCTGTGTGTGAAACACAGGGCATGAAGAAGTATAAAAACGAAGGAGGGAGGATCTGCAATGGTTCCTCATGAAGGCTACCATCCATACACAAATGACTGTTCTGCAGGGCAGGTGCTAGGGTATTTGGCGCTCTAGGCAAGCTATCAGCCTTGTGCCCCTAAAATTTATGTTATTCTTTGTGCGGCCAAATACTGTAAATTAAAATTACACATGTAAATGTAAGTCACAACTATATTTTCTTAAGAAATGTAAGAGAGCTAATTTTGTTCAACCTTCTTTGAGACTCACGAAAAACATCGCGGAAAATCTGTCAAGAAATTATTAAAAAAATAGAACTAAAAACGGTGAATAGTGCAATTCGTAATAAATTCAAAACTATTGAGCAATGCGAACGAATAGAAGCTCGTATTTGGACCTCTTCATTAGGTGAAATTCCGGAAGCAGAAAAGAAAAATATTGATAACTGGTTAGCTAAAGCAGTGAGAGATAAAAACAATAAGTTTAAGGAAAAATTGAAGATTAAAGAGAATAAGTGGTTGAGTCCAAAGTTAATGTCTACAGCCCCTGGCCCACAGTTAATACCATCCCCCACTAACAAACATGTCATAGATCTGACTGAAGAAGGAGTAGATGAAAACCTGATTAATCTCCTCAATAAGGGATATAATTACAACCTTTCCTCTGCAACACTTAATAAAAAACGTATGCTGATTGATTTAGAAAGCATCTGTAGTAAGGTAGAAAGAGAAGATGAAAATACAGCAGCTCCTTTAAGGAAAGAATTCTCAGACTGTGTCTCAAAATTTGTAAAAAAGCCAGTAAAAGTTGATTACAATTTTAATAGAAATGCCACTACTGACCTTAAAAAATTCAAAGCCAATGATAAAGTTGTAGCACTGAGAGCAGATAAGAGCAAAGTTTTGGTATTGGCAGAAAAAGAGAAGTATTACAAAAAAAAAATGGAAGCTGAATTGAGCAAGCCTTATTATGAAGAACTCAATGGTAACCCTATAAATCAAATTATCAAAAATCTTAAGAAATTAATCAGCTCTTTAAGAAATAAAAAACAGCTGAATGAGCTCTTCAAAAACTTCTCCAAAATCCAGTCAAGAGTTCCACAGATCTATGGTACAATAAAAGTTCACAAAGAAGGCCATCCAATAAGACCTATAATAGACACTAGAAATTCGCCACTCTCCAACATTAATTATTATTTACTTGGTCACCTCAGAGATATTTTCCCTTCTCCTCCCTACCTACTAAAAAATTCCATGCAGCTAAAAGGAAAACTGGACAACTTGCCAGAATTAATTCATCCAGTAATGGCAAGCCTGGATATAGTCTCTATGTATACCAACATTAACCTGGACCTCCTACTGGAATTCATTGCAGATGACCTCGCGGAAAAAATAGTATTCCATAATCACAATAGAGAAGTACTACTGGGCATATATGAACTGCTCCTATTTTCCTTCAAGAATAATTTCTTCCAGTTTGGAAAGAAATATTACAGGCAAACTTCAGGACTTGCAATGGGTTCTCCACTAGCACCTCTGCTAGCAAATTATTATATAAGTAAACTAGAGGCAAAAATCCTTATACAACCCTCCTTGTTTGCTCTCTATGTAAGGTACATGGATGATATCCTAATTATAGTAGATACTGTAGACCAGTCTCTATCCTCTCAGATTCTGGCAGAATTTAACTTACTAGAGAATACCTTGCAGTACACCCTGGAACAGGAAAAAGACCATAGCATCAATTACCTAGATTTAACCTTGACCTCAAGAGAGGGGAAAATATTCACTCAGCTTTTTAGAAAACGCACCAACACAGGGAAGATGTTAGGCTTCTGCTCAATCCACCCTGATTATATTAAATCGAATACGGCGAGACAATTTTTGGAAAAAAATTGAAATCCTGGTCTCTTCAGCTACTCAAAAAGATCTTCACAAAGAAGAATTAAAGGAAATATTGGCAGAAAACAATTACCCCTCCCCATATGTTGAGAAAATATTTAGACAAGAGCAAAATATAATATCAGGCTAGCTCCAGATATTAATAACAAAATAAAGAAATTCCTGCCAGCTGTAAAGCAGAAAGAATTGGACATCCAATTGCAGGAAGGAGTAATTTATTGCATCGACTGTAACTGTGGACTCAGCTATATTGGAGAAACAGGGAGAAGTATTAAGGTCCGAATGAAAGAACACCAAGCAGCTATTAGGAACATTGGGAACAAAACAGGGCTAGACAGACATATACAAGCAAGTGGACACTCCATAAATTGGGACTCAGTGAAAATAATCGCCCACCAGTCAAACTTAGTAAAGAGGAAACTAGAAGAAGGGATCGAAATAGCAAGAAGAAGAAGTACCACAATTAACGATAATTGCGGATGGACTCTTCCAACTGAGTGGCAGCAACTACTCCAGTGACTTAGTCCTGATGACGAACTAGGCTTTAGTTCGAAAATTTGACAACCAACTTTCATGAAAAATAACCTCTATAAGACCCGTAAAAAAGTTATTCCACAATCACTATGAATAGAGGTGCCATAAATTCATTTACAACTGAGATTAAAATTTCATTTTGCAAGCTTTATTATTTGCAAAATAACCAACAAGTGTCTTCAAATCTATGTCATGGGCAATTTCATGTTTGATCGATAATGCAGATAACTCAACCAGGTTCTTTTCTGGATGCCCCAATAGAAAAAAGAAAGAAAAGAAAATAGAATTCCAGCAGAACCAGTATAGTGGCAGGGCCTCCCTTACTCGTGCCCCTGTTCTCATTAGGAAATAGTATGAGTGCGATAGTTCCTAACCTTTAGGCAAGTTGCTCCAGTAGTGAAGTGGTCTAAGAACTGGCTTATGACAATTCGTCTGAGATGGATCCGGGTTCGAATCCTAATGAGGCATGAATGTTGTGTTGGTCTTACAGCAATGATTCTCTCCCTTCCTAGGAACCAGTGGCCTTAAATTAGGGGCGTGTAACTGCTTATAGCCCATCAAGTTGTTCATCGTGGTCGTTAAATCCCTAACCAAAGAAAAAAACAACAACTTTTAGACGTTGAGCATTGCTACTATTTATGATAAAAGGAGTAGACAGTCTTGATATTTCTATTGAAAGCTGAAGCTGGATAATACAGAATACATTTCCCTTAAAAATTTTGTTTCACCATCAGGCATTGCCTGACTTACCTGCTACATAGGAGGACAGGCCTGGTTTATGGCAATTTTTTGACAGATGCGCACTTTCGTCGGAAGAGGGAGGAGAGTTACTCCAAGCCAATTTACCCAGTCTATATGCACAGGTCTCCCCATTTCTTAATGAATAAGAACTCTCAAGTTATGTTGAATATTGAAAGGGACGAAAGGACAATAGAAAAATTTAAGTGTATTTGTTTTTATTTGCAGTTTTCTCATTTCTTAACTCATTTGATATTGCCAACTCTACATCCTGGCTCCACATGAATTTTGGTGCCCGAGGCAGTCGCATAGTTCGCCAAGTGGTTGAACCAGTTCTTCTGTTCTGGATGGTAAATATTTCTACTACTGTCACATAAACTTTACTAATTCACAAAACATACTGTGTCTGTGATACTGAGTATAAAAGCAGACAATTACAAAACTGAATTAAGGAAATGTAAGACCGTATAATGACTCAGGTAAAACTGCCTTCCTTTCATTTCTAGTACTAGAGTACAAGAAAAACCTATTGAAATCGGACACAGAAACATGTTTAAGTAGAATAAATATAATTGGTTGTAGAAGTATGATTTTATTAACAGACCTTAAAGAAACTGTTTTCAAACGTAGGGCATTCCACCTCTGATTCATTTCCTCCAGCTTTCGTCGCAAAAGTAAAGCATCATCTTGGCTTTCCAGTGACTGTAAAAGTTGACTGCTACGTTCATTCAAAGTTAAGTGAAGATCACGCTGAGATTCAATCTCTCTTTGTAAGTCCTAGAGGGGAAAAAGAACAAATTAATGACGCCAACTTAACAATAAATAAATAAATAAATAAAAGGGTGAAGCAAAATCTGCCAATGTTTGTAACAAATTCAGTCATATGTGGTCGTATTGTTAATTAAACCACAGTTAACTGGCATCAATCAGTGATGACTTAAATTGCAGAAAACTTGCACTCTAACATTAATGGGACTACTAACTGAACAGCAGAATACTATCAAAAGAAAAAAAAATTGCACATCAGTCTAACGTGAACGAACTTTGTAACAAAGAATGACAGTTGACCATGAGATCCATTGCTTTAGCTTCTTTCCTCCCAATTCGGTGTTTCAACTATCAAATGAAACCTCCTCCTAAACCAGAGATGTGGAACTGGAATCAATATTTTTGCATTAAACACAAAACTGACAATTTTTAATTACAAGTAGCATAAGTTTTTTGCATGTGTATGGAGACTTAGTGCAAGTTAGCTTTGTATATTGAATCAACTGCACATCAATCTTATAACTTCAGACACCTCTCTGGTATGAAATGTAATATATGGAGCAATTTATATTACATATATTGGGACAACTATTGGGTTGGTGCGAATGAAATGTTCGGCAAAGGACCAGCACATGTGGACGGAGAGAACGGAAAAGTAGGACAACTTACCTAAGCAAAATAATCCCCCTCTGCATGGACACATAGTTGCCATCTGTTTGGCAAGGCCATGATCCCGGAACGAAGAAAGCCTAGTGGCTGGGACCCGAAGAAGTCATCAGCTGCACGTTGAACCTCGTTGTCTGGTGTAAACACCATTGACAGGGGTGAACACCTCTGTCAGGGATATTAGCAGAAGCAATTCTAAGACCATTAGAGGATAAAATATTTAATACTTTTGACAAGAAGCCGTCCACATGGAGTGAGATATGTAGATGATGTATTGTTCATTTGGCCTCATGGGAGTACTGAACTGGATACATTTTTGACTAGGCTGAACTCCTAACATAGTAAAAAAGTTTGAGATGGAAATTGAGAAAGAAGGTAAGATTGCGTTCCTGTAACGTACACTATAAGATATGAATCGGCAATAAGAGAATCTATTGAAATTATGTCTACGACGAATATATGCAATGAGAATGTATCTTACGAAATTTCAAATTTATGGAAACATTTTTTTAGTGTGCAGAATGTTATTAACATTTTATCGATTGTATTAATCAGTTTAAAATCAAATATGAGACATCGCAAGAATAATGCTTAATATGCAATAGCATTTAATGCACGCAGAAGTAGATTCGTGACTATTGTCTTAATGTTTGCTATGTTTATATTTTAAATCATGTAACTGAAACCTTGAAAAAGCCCTCCGCCGTTGAGGTGCGAAAGCTCGGCTAGTAAATAAATAAATAATTAATTAGTTACACCTAACTACGCAAGTCTTTTATTGACAGATATGGGTGTATAATATTTTATTACGTATGATGTCGTTATAATGCTAGTTAACGTCATGTGGTTGAGCAGGCGGAAATGTTCTGATTCTGAATAGTTTTTTCGATTGCCTAGTTGAAATTAAGATATTTCTTCATGAAATTAAGAAAGACGTGTTTCTAAGAAACATAATAAAACATCAGTCAACAGCTGGCGTATTTTACTACTTTCAAGAAGTGAGCGTTTTCCCCTATTTTCAAGAAGTGAGCATTATTTCTGTGAGCATTTTCCCGTAAGAATTCTTTCGTACATTCGAAATTCATAGGTGCATTCACTGTTATGAAACGCACAAGAGAAAATGAACGTTGGGATAAGCAGAAGTGCATAATAGAAAAGGAATAAAATTAAATGGAATCAGGAAGAGAGTGTGGAAGAGAGGATACTAAGTTGGGGTACATAGTTCAACCTCGAAGAATAGCCAGCGAGTTAAGAACAAGCCGTTGTCCTCACGCAGGTTTTAAGAAAAGAAGGTCGCACAATTATTCCTCCGCTTGATGTGAAAAGAAAGTACAAGAATAAATATACATAACCGTTGAACAAAACACCCAACGGACCCCTTTGCAACAACATTAGCACAATGGCTCGCTCCACTGGAAAGTGGAGAAGCTAAGAGAAAAGAAAAGAAAAAGATGTTCAGTGAAAAACGTTGGCGAAAAAGGAAAACAGAACAGAAATACGATATACAAACATCAGT
This sequence comes from Macrothele yani, assembly GCA_039090855.1. Taxonomy (NCBI): domain Eukaryota; kingdom Metazoa; phylum Arthropoda; class Arachnida; order Araneae; family Macrothelidae; genus Macrothele; species Macrothele yani. The sequence continues at coordinate 92,199,626 of CM077010.1, forward strand.
AACGGAAGTGTAAGAAATTGCAATTTGGCAGCAGAAGAAAGTCATACTAACATGAGATGGAATAGACTGGATCACAAATTACAGACGGAAATCAGGAAAAGAGTACAGAAATAATAGGCGAGGGAACTGCATTAATAAATCTAATGCTTCATGCAGTGCCCAACCAACAATTTACGGGCTCGGGACAAGCACATGAGCGGGCCCTCATCTCCCCTCTTGAAACGTCAAAAAACAACAACAACAACAAAAAAAACCCTAATATAAATAAAAAAATATTTTGTGCGGCAAAAAATAATGAAAGAAGTATATAACTGTTGGTACGCTTTACTATGATTTAATGAAAGATAAATACAACCATTAATAATTTTTTTACACATTTATGATCACACAACAAAATATTTAGATACCAGGCCGGCTGGATCATAGGGGCAACCCGGGCCCCGCAGGTTAGGGAAAAATTATTTTCGGTAAAATTTTTTATAATTATTATTATTTTTTTTAAGTTTTTGGGCTCGAGGTCCTTAAAAAGATAGTTTTTTAGTTTTTTTAACCGCCCCCTCCCTCCCCGTTTTTTACGCTTTTTAACCGTAGGTTGAAGAAGCGTATATGCTCCAGTTTTTTCCGTCTGTCCGCACGATAACTCGCGTAAAAGTGGTTCGATTTCGATGAAATTTTAGTATGTGGTAAGGACCACCTGGGGACGAACCCTATTGAAAATGGGTGAAATGGGGTCAAAGGTCACGACATAGGAGCTGGATCCATTCCACCACCCTTATGCGTCATAACTTGCGTAAAAATGGTTCGACTTCGATGAAATTTAAGTATGTCGTAAGGGACCAACCCTTTTGAAAACGGGTGAAATGGGGTCAAAGATCAGGACATAGGAGCGGGATCCATTCCATTGCCCTTATGCGCCATAACTTGCGTAAAAATTGTTCGATTTCGATGAAATTTTAGTATGGGGTAAGGGACAAACTGGGGATGAACCCTTTTGAAACCGGGCAAAATGGAGTCAAAGGTCAGGACATAGGAGCGGGATCAATTCCATTTCCCTTATGCGTCATAACGCGTAAAAATGATTCGATTTCGATGAAATTTTAGTATGTGGACGAATCCTACTAAAAATGGGCGAAATGGGGTCAAAGGTCAGGACATAGGAGCGGGATCTATTTCACCACCCTTATGCGTTATAACTTAGGTAAAAATGCTTTGATTGAGACAAAACTTTATCATGTTGTTCCGGAAGTATACTTTACCGGTTTTGTTGAATATCATCGAGATGGGGTCAAAGGTCAGTCATAGGAGCGAGATTTATTTAACAGCCATTATTCTCATAACTTGAATAATAACTTGAGTAATGATTTCTGGTATGTTGGAAAGCGTATCATAAACAATGCATTGCATTGTTTTACTAACTTGTTGAATAAGTTATCGCCCTTCACGTACAGATACTAAGACTTTTATATTTCAAATGATTATTATAATCACCTTAATATTTTCTGCATTCATGAAATAGCAAATTAAATTTCATCATTTTGTGGTCCCTACTTTTATATATTTAACAATTTGTGTGCACACCGGATACTTGAGTTTGAAGAAATAGAAAGAACAATACAGTATCAAAGTTGGTTTCGGGCTATATATGGATGCCAATTACTTAGTGACTTTCAAAACATTAGAAATTAAAAAAAAAAAAAAAAAAAAAGCAATTTTCATATAAGAACACGTACAAAAGTTTAAAAAGTCACTAAATTTGTCAGTTACTCCACTTTTCAACAAAATCAATCACTAAGATCCGGTGTCGGAAAAAAAAAAATATTCATACGAATTTATTTTAGGGGGACCCTTATTATTTCTTACACATAAATATTCGCAATACAAAAATATTCGCTACGCAGATATCTTTTCATCATTTTGTGAAGAAGTTTTTATTAAGAGTCACAATATAACCTCAACCCTCTCTTTTCCGGAAAGAAAATCGTAGATTTTAACACGTTTTACTCTCTCTCTCTCTCTTTCGCTGGGAACTTTCAATCCATATTATGGTGTTTTTCTTAAGCTTAAATCAAATACTTCTTTAAGATAATCATTTGGTTTTTATGATAGTTTCCGTGTGTGTGCTTTACGGAGGACATTGTTCACGTAGCGAATTTACTGAAATATGAGATTTATTATCTAGTGAATTTAAATTAAATTCTGCCCTGGGCTCCACAGTTTAGAAAATAAAAACAAAATCAATCATTTTTTCTAGAATCCTTTATGTTCACGTAACGAATTTACTGAAATATGAAATTTATTATCTAGTGAATTTAAATTAAATTCTGCCCTGGGACCCACAGTTTAGAAAATAAAAACAAAATCATTTTTTCTAGAATCCTTTATATTCATTGCTATTTTTCTAGAACCCTTTATATTTATTGCTATTTTTCTAGAACCCTTTATATTTATTGCTATTTTTTCTGGAATCCTTTACACTTATTGCTATTTTTTTTTCTAGAATCCTTTACATTTATTGTTATTTTTTAAAGCTTTGGAGCGCGAGGCTTTTAAAAAGATATTTTTATAATGTTTTTTTTATTCTTCAATTCCCACCCACTTTCGAATAATTTACCGCCCTTCGTAGTAAAGACACTGAGATCTGCAGATTTCAAATTATCATTATTATTATTATTATTATAACAAACAAACTTTTCCACATTCATGAAATTGCACATTAAATTTCATCATTTTGTGACTCCTAACTGTATGTTCAATAATTTGTGGGTAAACCAGATACTTAAATTCAAAAAACTAAATAAAATTATATCAAAGTTTCTTTAGGGCTATATGTGGAGGCCAACTGATCAGTGACTTCAAATATATATATATATATATAAAGTATGCGGGAGTGACATGGAGGAGACTGGCACAAGACAGACCGTTGTGGAGGACACTTGGGGAGACCTTCGTCCAGCAGTGGATTGATAATGGTTGACGATGATGATGATGATATATATATATATATATATATATATATATATATATATATATATATATATATTCGTCGTCTAAATAATAAAGGTAAGCAGCACTTGAAGATAATTATGGGAGATTTCAATGCAAAAATAGGGCACCGGCAACAGAATGAAACTTCAGTAGGTAAATTCGGTCACGGCAACAGAAACCAGCGTGGAAATACTCTCGTTGAGTTTGGCAGAGGCAAAAGGATTTTTCATCTTGAATTCCTTTTTCAAGAAAAAGCCACACAGGAAATGGACATGGAGACATCCAATTGGGACGACAAGTGAAATTGATTTTATTATGTGTAACAAAAAATGCGTCATCGAAGACTGCAGTGTGCTAAACAAGTTCAACACAGGTAGTGACCATAGATTGGTGAGATGTAAGATGCACCTCAACACTAAACTGGAACGTGGCAAGCTCATAAGACAAACAAAATGTATTGACATAACCAACCTTAAAAAACACCATAATACTTTCAAGTTGGAACTGAAGAACAGATTCTCTGCTTTAGAAGGCCTAACATCGGAAGAAGTGGATATTTTCGGAAGTTAACAGAAAAGTAACCAAAGCTCTTATGGAAACAGCAACAAAATTAGCTGGGTCTAAGAACAAGTTGCATGTAAACAAATTATCAGGAAAAACCAAAAAATGTTGATGCAAAAAAGAAGAGAGATGAGGACAACTAAAGAAGATGTGACTTCCAAAGTGGAATATATAGAGTTATGCAAGACAGCACGAAAAAAAGTATCACTGAAGACGTAAGGAAATTCAACTGTGAGCTAGTGAGGAAAGCAATTGAAAACAACCAAAGCCTAAAGATAGCAAAGGGACATCTCAGTAAGGGAAGAAAACAGATTATGGCTCTGAGAAAAGAAGATGGTTCTATAACAAGATATAGAGGCGAAATTTTGACAAGAGTGAAAGATTTCTACTCCAAATTATATGAAAGGGATGATACATGTACTTCAGACATCATGAAAGGTACCAGAGTTCTTCCAGTCCTCCCAGCAGAAGTTGCTCATGCAATCAAGAACATGAAGCGAGGGAAAGCTCCAGGAGAAGATGGAATTACTATAGACATCATACAAGAAGCAAGTGGAGAAATTGAAACAGTACTCGCCCAAATTTTCACTCGATGCCTTAATGAAGGGAAGATTCCTGAGGATTGGAACAATGCTACAATGATCCTGCTACATAAAAAAGGTGACATTGAGGATCTCAGGAACTACAGACCTATCAGCCTCCTATCAGTGGTTTATAAAATCTTCACTAAAGTTCTTTCACACCGCTTGAAGGTAACACTGGACATGGCTCAACCGAGAGAACAAGCTGGATTCAGGAGTGGCTACAGCACAATAGATCATATCCATGTACTGAGAGAACTAATTGAAAGAGCGAGGGAATATGAACTTCCATTGTGCATGGCTTTTATCGATTATGAAAAAGCCTTTGATTCGGTGAAACCATCAGCAGTTACCACGGCTCTGAAATCCTGCGGTATTGAAGATGCATACATTAATATTATTAATAACATCTATGAAAATGCAAGTGCAAAGATTCGCTGTTTGAAAATACAACACACATAAAAATTGGAAAGGGAGTGAGACAAGGTGACACCATATCTCCGAAGCTCTTTAATGCCACATTGGAAAATGTCTTTCAATCACTGAACTGGGAAAACAAAGGGATAAAGATTAATGGAGATTATCTAACCCACCTTCGTTTTGCTGATGACGTAGTCATTTTTGCAACTACCCCATCAGAGCTGCAGAGTATGATCGAGGAACTCGCTGACAAGAGTAAAGAAGTGGGATTAAAAGTGAACTTTCAGAAGACAAAAGTGATGTTCAATGCTTTTACAAGAAATGAAGATTTATCGATTGATGGAGAAAACTGGAGATAACAGATACGTATGTTTATCTTGGACAGCAGATATCAAGTGAGGGTCACATTGATGAAGAAATTAATCGGCGTACAAAACTTGCCTGGAGAGCTTTTGGAAGAAACAGCATAATTTTCAAGAGCAATATGCCATTATGTCTTAAAAGAAAAGTGTTTGATCAATGCATCCTTCCAGTGCTTACGTATGGTGCAGAGACGTGGACCTTAACTAAAAGAGACATACAAAGGCTGCAGACAACTCAAAGAAGCATGGAGAGGTGCATGCTTGGTGTAACCAGGAGAGATAAGAAGAGGAACTCGTGGATCCGAAAAATGACAAGAGTGGAAGACATCATGATCAGAGTTAAATCCCTGAAATGGCAATGGGCTGGACATACTGCCAGAAGGACAGACCATAGATGGACAGCCGAAATTTTAGATTGGATTCCAAGGGACAGGAAAAGACCCAGAAAAAGACCACATGGGAGATGGGTGGATGAAATTCGTAAATATGCGGGAGTGACATGGAGGAGACTGGCACAAGACAGACCGTTGTGGAGGAAACTTGGGGAGACCTTCGTCCAGCAGTGGATTGATAATGGTTGACAATGATGATGATGATGATATATATATATATATATTGGGATGTAAGGTCAGGTGATGCGTAACATCACAGCCTCTCCTTGACAAATGTCAACCCCGCCTTCTCGTGGTGCATCCTGTTCCCACTAAAGGGGCTCTGACGACCGCCAATAGCGGTATAACTATACCATCGGGATCAGAGGAAATGCTATCATACACTCACCAACCCGCTTGGCCAGCGTGGTGAGTTATGGCCAAACACCTCCAAAATGACTCTACAACTTAAATCTTGGCCCTCAGTCTCCGGCAGCTGGAATGTACCTGGCCAAGGCAGCGGCCAGTGCGACATGAAGGCAGAGGGTGCTAAGAATCCCCGGAGGACCGGACTAGGCTGCCATTTGATGCTGACCCTGGCTACCTATAACGGACGCTCCCTATCTTCTGATTCAAGGCTTCTTGAATTGGAAGAGGAACTACAAAGGATCAAGTGGGACATCGTTGGGCTAAGTGAGGTAAGGAGAAAAGGAGAAGATCTCATTGAACTGAAAAGTGGACATCTCTTCTATTATCGTGGGACAGATACTGGCAGAACTAGTGGTGTTGGATTTATAATAAACAAGAAACTGAAGGATAAAGTGGTAGAAGTTGAAAGTTCCTCTGACAGAGCTGCACGACTCGTTATCCAACTATCGAGAAGATACCAGGCTCAGATTATTCAAACTTATGCACCCACCACAAGTCATCCTGAAGAAGAAATTGAAGAATTTTATGAGGAAATTCGTCATCTAAATAATAAAGGTAAGCAGCACTTGAAGATAATTATGGGAGATTTCAATGCAAAAATAGGGCAACGGCAACAGAATGAAACTTCAGTAGGTAAATTCGGTCACGGCAACAGAAACCAGCGTGGAAATACTCTCGTTGAGTTTGCAGAGGCAGAAGGATTTTTCATCTTGAACTCCTTTTTCAAGAAAAGGCCACACAGGAAATGGACATAGAGACATCCAATTGGGACGACAAGTGAAATTGATTTTATTATGTGTAACAAAAAATTCGTCATCGAAGACTGCAGTGTGCTGAACAAGTTCAACACAGGTAGTGACCATAGATTGGTGAGATGTAAGATGCACCTCAACACTAAACTGGAACGTGGCAAGCTCTTAAGACAAACAAAATGTATTGACATAACCAACCTTAAAAAAACACCATAATACTTTCAAGTTGGAACTGAAGAACAGATTCTCTGCTTTAGAAGGCCTAACATCGGAAGAAGTGGATATTTCGGAAGTTAACAGAAAAGTAACCAAAGCTCTAATGGAAACAGCAACAAAATTAGCTGGGTCTAAGAACAAGTTGCATGTGAACAAATTATCAGGAAAAACCAAAATGTTGATGCAAAAAAGAAGAGAGATGAGGCCAACTAAAGAAGATGTGACTTCCAAAGTGGAATATATAGAGCTATGCAAGACAACACGAAAAAGTATCACTGAAGACGTAAGGAAATTCAACTGTGAGCTAGTGAGGAAAGCAATTGAAAACAACCAAAGCCTTAAGATAGCAAAGGGACATCTCAGTAAGGGAAGAAAACAGATTATGGCTCTGAGAAAAGAAGATGGTTCTATAACAAGAAATAGAGGCGAAATTTTGACAAGAGTGAAAGATTTCTACTCCAAATTATATGAAAGGGATGATACATGTTCTCCAGACATCATGAAAGGTACCAGAGTTCTTCCAGTCCTCCCAGCAGAAGTTGCTCATGCGATCAAGAACATGAAGCGGGGGAAAGCTCCAGGAGAAGATGGAATTACTATAGACATCATACAAGAAGCAAGTGGAGAAATTGAAACAGTACTCGCCCAAATTTTCACTCGATGCCTTAATGAAGGGAAGATTCCTGAGGATTGGAACAATGCTACAATGATCCTGCTACATAAAAAAGGTGACATTGAGGATCTCAGGAACTACAGACCTATCAGCCTCCTATCAGTGGTTTATAAAATCTTCACTAAAGTTCTTTCACACCGCTTGAAGGTAACACTGGACATGGCTCAACCGAGAGAACAAGCTGGATTCAGGAGTGGCTACAGCACAATAGATCATATCCACGTACTGAGAGAACTAATTGAAAGAGCGAGGGAATATGAACTTCCATTGTGCATGGCTTTTATCGATTATGAAAAAGCCTTTGATTCGGTGAAACCATCAGCAGTTACCACGGCTCTGAAATCCTGCGGTATTGAAGATGCATACATTAATATTATTAATAACATCTATGAAAATGCAAGTGCAAAGATTCAGTTGTTTGAAAATACAACACACATAAAAATTGGAAAGGGAGTGAGACAAGGTGACACCATATCTCCGAAGCTCTTTAATGCCACATTGGAAAATGTCTTTCAATCACTGAACTGGGAAAACAAAGGGATAAAGATTAATGGAGATTATCTAACCCACCTTCGTTTTGCTGATGACGTAGTCATTTTTGCAACTACCCCATCAGAGCTGCAGAGTATGATCCAGGAACTTGCTGACAAGAGTAAAGAAGTGGGATTAAAAATGAACTTTCAGAAGACAAAAGTGATGTTCAATGCTTTTACAAGAAATGAAGATTTATCGATTGATGGAGAAAAACTGGAGATAACAGATACGTATGTTTATCTTGGACAGCAGATATCAAGTGAGGGTCACATTGATGAAGAAATTAATCGGCGTACAAAACTTGCCTGGAGAGCTTTTGGAAGAAACAGCATAATTTTCAAGAGCAATATGCCATTATGTCTTAAAAGAAAAGTGTTTGATCAATGCATCCTTCCAGTGCTTACGTATGGTGCAGAGACGTGGACCTTAACTAAAAGAGACATACAAAGGCTGCAGACAACTCAAAGAAGCATGGAGAGGTGCATGCTTGGTATAACCAGGAGAGATAAGAAGAGGAACTCGTGGATCCGAAAAATGACGAGAGTGGAAGACATCATGATCAGAGTTAAATCCCTGAAATGGCAATGGGCTGGACATACTGCCAGAAGGACAGACCATAGATGGACAGCCGAAATTTTAGATTGGATTCCAAGGGACAGGAAAAGACCCAGAAAAAGACCACATGGGAGATGGGTGGATGAAATTCGTAAATATGCGGGAGTGACATGGAGGAGACTGGCACAAGACAGACCGTTGTGGAGGAAACTTGGGGAGACCTTCGTCCAGCAGTGGATTGATAATGGTTGACAATGATGATGATGATGATATATATATTAGGGTGGTCCATATTTGCATAGGAAATTTTTTTTATTAATTATCATTTGTCTCACCCTCTAAAATTGTTCCATTGCATGAAAAAGTAATTCCTGTAAAATTTCATTGCATTCGAAAAATAAAAACACGTACCTCCAGAGGGCCTATTAAAGCGCAAGCTTCCGTTCCCATCCACCGAGTCTTCCCGCAAAGGCCAAATGGAATTTTTTTCGGCAAGACGCCAAAAAACAAGCTGTAAGCGTTGTACTACGCATTGTTATCTCAGTTGTGTTTCGGAAATTCCAGTTGATTAAAGCTTTAATGTAACTGGTTTGTTATAGACCACGTCTTCAACGCCATATGGTCATTGCAATGCGAAAAAAGTTTCACGGTTTGAGATACATCGTTATATTTTGCATTTACTGAGGCCTGAGGCAAGTAAAATTTTTGAATCTTTTTTGAGACATATTGTCACCGTGCTACTTGCTAAGTTTTCTCTGCTACATAATGTTTTCAAAGCACTCCCTAAAGAAAGACACTTCGATTTATTTGATTGGACATTACATGCCCCAGATTGTTGGAAGCAAGCTCCCATCCAACAGACAAGTGCTGGGAGTAATGTTTTTTAACCTGCGTGAAGTACAATTAACTCTTCGAGAAAGTGCAACGCTGAAAATCCAAGAGGCGCTAATTTTCTGGAATAAAGCACGCATTCCAACACGGCAACAATATCATTGCATTCAAAAACTAGAAACTGTTTACGAGAATTGGAGATCATTGCAGAAAAATGCAAAGAGATCTAGTAAAATTAAAAAAAAAAAGGGAAGAGTTATTTGTGTCAAAGTTGGATGATCTGTTCGATATTGCCCATGAAAATGCCTTAGAAATGATAACTATTGAAGAAGGTAAGATGTTTTTAATAAATCAAAGGAAAAAAGGGCGGCCCGGTTTTCTGTGTGGTATTGATGTAAAATTGGCTTAACGGGAAAAAAGAGCAGGAGAAAGACGATCCAAAGAAATTCAAAGGTTACAGCAGAGCATAGGAGAGGCTGAAACAGCAAGAGAAGTTATAGAACTGCAATGTTCAAGTAGTAGCGATGAAGAATCAATTCCAGACGAAGAGTCAATTCCATCGTGCTCTACGGATTCAATCGGGATGTCACAGCAAAAGAAAAGAAAGATGTATGGAACTTGCAATGTTATAACTTAAAAAATTGTAGCCGCTTTTGACAAATGCAAAGTTAGTGATAGGAATGCGGTTCACATTTTAATGGCCACAGCTGAAGCATTAGGTCATGATGTCCATGAACTATCAATAAGTAGATCTTCCATTCAACGATGCAGGCAACGTTTACGTCAAGCGAGAGCAGAAAAATTAAAGGAACGATTCAAAAAAGCTGATCTGCAAGCAGCTGTCGTTCATTGGGATGGAAAATTATACTACCAGCTGTTACCGGTTCTCAGATGGTTGAGCGCCTTCCGGTCATAATTACAAGTGGAAATATAATAGAACAAATACTGCAGATACCACAGTTGCAAAGCTCCTCTGGAAAAGAACAAACCTTAGCAGTATATGAAACACTTACTGACTAGGAGCTTACAAACAAGGTAAAAGCGTTGTGCTGTGACACTACTGCATCCAACCTCGGCTACTTAAAAGGGAGCGGCAATTATTTTAGAGAAGATGTTGGAAAGAGATCTTTTATATCTTCCCTGCAGACATCATATATTTGAAATCATACTTAAAAGTGTTTTTCAGCTGAAAATGCCCTCTTCATCAGGTCCAGATATGCAAATTTTCAAACGCTTTCAACAGGCATGGCCGAAAATTAATAAACAAAATTTCAAGTCTGGTGTAGAAGATGAAAATGTTCGAAAACTTTTATGTTCAAACATAACAGAAATCCGATCTGTTATAATGCAGCACCTACAAATGCGACAGCCTCGAGACGATTATAAAGAATTCTTAGAGTTAGCAGAAATTTTCATTGGAAACAACACAGAAGAAATATCTTTTCGAGCTCCAGGAGCATACCATCACGCGCGATGCATGGCAAAAGCACTTTATTGCTTTAAAATATTTCTGTTTCGTGATGAATTTAAACTTACCTTTAAGGGGAAAAAAAGGCATTTCTGACATATGCATATTTCTTATAAGAATATATATTAAGGCTTGGTTCAGAGCACCTTCGGCACAAGAGGCACCCAGCCATGAAATACAATTTATGGAAAAGCTCGTTGAGTATGAATCTGTGGATCTAGAGGTATCTCGTATCACAGTTTACAAATTCAAAAATCATTTATGGTATTTATCCCCAGAAGCTTGTGCTTTAGCTTTTTTCGATGAAGGGTTATCTGTTGAAACTAAAATGAAAATGGTACGGAATCTAGGGAAAGACGGTACTCAAGAAAAGGGTGTCAAGCGAATTATGCTAAAAAATAATGATATTCAAAAGACTAATAGATATTGAGGACTTCTATTGAGGACTTCATTTCAGAAGACAGCAAACAGTTTTTTGAAAGATTTAATATTCACACAGATTTCCTCAATACAGATCCAGCTTTCTGGCCTGAAAGTGAAGTGTTTAAGAAAGTCTCAGTTGTTGTGCATCAATTAAAGGTGGTCAATGACACAGCTGAAAGAGAGGTTAAGTTGATAGAGGACTACAACAAAATACTAACAAAAAATGAAGACCAGAAACAATTTCTATTGCAAGTTGTCCCTGATTATTACAGACAGGCGTCGATATCCTGATACAAAAAAGGAGACTGTAGCCAAAAAATGGAGTGAGATTGTTATTTGTTTTCCATTTGCTGATATTTCTGCCATTATCTGTACATAATCTGTATTTTATTTCGGATTGTAATGAACAAACATTCCACAAATAACGCACGGTATCATCTTTTGGAATGTTTAATTATTCATTAAAAGCACAGAGAGTTTTTCTTGCAGTAATGAATAGTACAAGTTATCAAGTATTTTATTGTATCCTTGCATTGGTATTACGAAATTTTAACTGCTATTGCCACAAGTTAAAGTGCAGCTATTGCAATCGAAGCTTCACAACTTTTTTTTCTTTTGGGCATCTTGCCAAGAATCTTGCAAAACGCTAACAGTGAGATAGTTTAAGAAGGGAAAAGAGCCTAAGTGGCGGGAAAACGAAAGCTGTCCCTATAAAAGCATGGCTGGAGGCACGTGTTATTACCTTTCAATTGCAATAAAATTTTACAGATATTATTTTTTCCTGAATTGGAACAATTTTGAGGGGTGAGACTTAAACATTTCAGAAGTTGAATAATTTGGACCACCCTAATACACTGACGGAAAAAAAATCCCAACATCAAGAAGGGGTTGTGTTAGATAAACGACAGTTGGTAGGCGGTGAGAATACATCTGTAAGATGACGTCTATGCAAATTTCGCACTCGGCGCATACGTGTGGCGCTAGTAGCGCCCCTCGGAACATGCAAAGCAGGTTTGCTGTAAATACGCGCTGTAACGTTCGTGAGCGTTAGTTATCGTTGAGATTCGACGTAGGGTGTTGATGTTAGTCAAGAATGCCTTTAAGAAGACGAAGAAGCCATTATCAACAGCTCACGGAGTTTGAACGAGGTCGTGTAATAGGGCTACGAGAAGGTGGATTTTCGTTCCGCAATATTGCAGAACGACTTGGCAGGAATGTAGCCACTGTGCATGATTGTTGGCAGCGGTGGTCAAGGGAAGGTACTGCCTCAAGAAGACCGGGTTCCGGCCGGCCACGTGGCACTACTGAGAGGGAAGACCGCCGTGTACGGCCGTGGCGCACGGTACCACGTTTGCGGCAGCAATTCGAGCTGCAGTTGCCACCACAGTGACACAACGAACTGTTACAAATCGGTTACTTGAAGGACAGCTCTGAGCCAGACGCCCTGTAGCGTGCATTCCACTTACTCCAAACCAGTGCCGTTTGCGACGTCAGTGGTGTCAAGCTAGAGCTCATTGGAGGACGGAGTGGAGATCTGTTGTGTTTTCTGATGAAAGCCGGTTCTGCCTGGGTGTTGGTTAGAAGGAGGCCAGGTGAGCGCCTGCAACCATACTGTCTGCGGCCGAGACACACCGGACCTACACCTGGAGTTATGGTCTGGGGAGCAATTTCCTATGACAGCAGGAGCACTTTTGTGGTTATCCCACGCACCCTGACGGCACAGTTGTACGTCGGTCTGGTGATTCAACCTGTTGTGCTGCCATTCATGAAAAGCATTCAAGGGGGTGTTTTCCAACAGGATAACGCTCGCCCGCATACCACTGTTTTAACCCAACATGCTCTACAGAGTGTCGACATGTTGCCGTGGCCTGCTAGATCAACAGATCTTTCACCAATCGAGCACGTATGGGACATCATTGGACGACAACTCCAGCGTCACCCCCAACCAGCATTAACCGTCCCTGTATTGACCGACCAAGTGCAACAGGCATGGAACTCCATCCCACAAACTGACATCCAGCACCTGTACGGCACAATGCATGAACGTTTGCGTGCTTGCATTCAACATTCTGGCGGTTACACCGGTTATTAATGTACCAGCATTTCACATTTAAAATGGCTCTTCTCGCGCTTACATTAAGCAGTGATCTTGAAACCTTAATCGATTAAATATGTTACCTATACAAATGTATTGCAGCCATTTCATTCCTCTACAACTATTTTTTCGTGGTGTTGGGATTTTTTTCCCCGTCAGTGTATATATACACACTGAAGAGCAATTGAATTAGAGACAGCTGGCGTTATGCAAGTATGGCGCTGTGGGCGGCCCTGTAAACGAAAACAATATGACGTACGCAGCGATCCGACAATATAAGGAGTGATGCGACGGGAATCAGTAAGAGTCGGACGCAGTATGGGTAAGACGAAGGATCTAAGCGCATTTGATCGTGGGAAAATTGTCGGGGCTCGACGAATGGGTCACTCTATCTCGGAAGTCGTACAGGCACTGGGATTTTCACGAGCCACTGTGTCACGGGTGCACCGTGAGTACAGCGGATCCGGTAAAACCATCCCTGCAAGGGCCAACTGCCGTGTACAACAGCGTGTGGATGAGCAGGGTCATAGTAGGCTAGCTCGCATTGTAACACCGGATAGACGGGCCACAGTGCAAGAAATCACTCGGCAATTTAACGCTGGTTGACAAAAACGTGTAAGCAGCCACACCATCCAGAGCCATCTCCTCGCTATGGGGTACAGAAGCCATCGTCCCACGAGGGTACCGCTGCTGACCGCACATCACAGGGTGCAAAAATTAGCATGCGCGCGGGAACATCGCCACTGGGCCCTAAACATGTGGAAAAATGTTGCCTGGACTGATGAGTCGATATTCACGTTGGTACATGCGGATGGCAGGATACGAGTACGGCGCAAACCACATGAAGCGATGGATCCTTCTTGCCAGCAGGGTACTCTTCAAGCTGGTGGGGGTGGCATTCTCGTCTGGGTATGGTTTACGTGGACTGAAATGGGACCCCTGGTACGTGTGACATCGTCCCTCACAGGTCAACGTTATCGGGATATCCTGGACGACCATTTGCTCCCGTTTGTGCGTCTTCAACATCCCACTGGGACCTCATCCTGCAACAAGACAATGCACCGTGCCATCTCTCCCGAATTGTATCCGAATGGTTGGATGAACACTCCACCGACGTGACCTCGCTTCCTTAGCCAGCTAGGTCACCTAACCTCAACTCCATCGAGCACATCTGGGATGCCCTCGAGAGAGATGTTCGAGGCTCTGACCCCCCTCCCCCTCCCGATCAATCTTCGTGAACTGTGAGATCTTGTTCAGGGGTCGTGGATCCGTACAGCTTCCCAACGCTTCCGGTGTCTTGTCGAGTCCATGCCGAGACGAATCGTCGCCGTCATCAGGGTGACGATTCGTCTCGGCATGGACGGTGGTGCTACACGTTACTAGACAGGAATCTTTAATTCAATTGCTCTTCAGTGTATATATATATATACACGAGCGCGTATAGAAGGTAAAAAATGTGACTAAAATGTCAGTTACTCCATCTTCCATCAAAAATCAATCACTAAAACACGTACCAGGAAAAAATATTTATAAACGAATTTACTTAAGAGGGATCCTTATTATTCTCTACGCAAAAATGTTTCCAACACAAAAAATTTTACTATGCAGATTAGTTGAAGTTATATTTTTATTATTTTGTGAGAAAGTTTACCTAAAATCATAATGCAACCTAAACCCTCTTTTTCTCGGAAATAACATAGTACATTTTAGCACTTTTTATTCTCTTTCTCTTTCCGAAATTTCAATCCATTTTATGGTCTTTTTCTTAATTTCACAGCAATTTGAATAAATTATCTTTCGTTATGGTAGTTTCCGTGCGTTAATATTTTTAATGTAACGCCTTTATTAAACTATGAGATTCAATTTCTAGGGCCCGCAATGAAATTTCGCCCGTGCCCCGCAAAAGTTTCAATCAGTCTTGCATGTATGTAGCAGTGGACATTTTCTTACGTTTTACACATAGGCCTACTTGCTTCCGACCCCCCCCCATACACATCCTGGATACCAAGCTTCGTAAATTCACTGGCTTAGCCCCTGATTAGTACGGAGTAAATTAAATTTAATCGATCAGAACACATACATTGAAGAGCAAAAGCATTATGATCAGCGAGTTCTTATGCAAATCGAAACAATTGCGGGTTAACGAAGGCGCGTGTGAAGGTCATGAAAAGGTAGAAATAACACGTGACTGAGTGAGCTCTGTGAATGAGGGTTATTTTTGTTCTTCAGTTGGGAAAGGCAGAGAACTTAGGCGAGTTTGATGAAAGCCAAACTGTAGTGGCCAGACGACTGGGTCAGAGCATTTCTGAGACAGCAAGACTTCTGAGGTGCTCCTCACAGTCAGCCGTGGTTTAGTACTTTCAAAAAGTTGCTGTCTCTGAGCAGTTCTGAGACAGCAAGGCTTCTGAGGTGCTATTAGCTGTCAGCCGTGGTTTAGTACTTTCAAAAAGTTGCTGTCTCAGAAATGCCTCCTAGCTGTCAGCCGTGGTTTAGTACTTTCAAAAAGTTGCTGTCCCAGAGCATTTCTGAGACAGCAAGACTTCTGAGGTCCTCCTCACAGTCAGCCGTGGTTTAGTACTTTCAAAAAGTTGCTGTCTCAGAGCATTTCTGAGACAGCAAGGCTTCTGAGGTGCTTCCTCACAGTCAGCCGTGGTTTAGTACTTTCGAAAAGTGGTCCGAGGAGGGAAAAAACCACAGACCACCGGCAAGGTGTGGCCGACCACGGCTCATAGATGCTAGAGGTGAGCGAAAGCTATCCGGTATGGGTACCTAGCAAACTGAAGGAATATTGTGGTACAACTCGCCGGTAATTCGAATGCAGATGACGGGAGAGTAATGTGCCACAACACACAGTGCATTGAACCTTGCCCTTACTGCAAATGGGGGCTGCGGCTCTGAAGGGTGCCTATGCTAACCTCGGTTCACCGTCGAAAGTATTTATATTAAACACTTTCGACGGTGAACCGAGGTTAGACGGTGAATACTTTTGACGGTGAACCGAGGTTGGACGGTGAATACTTTCGACGGTGAACCGAGGTTGGACGGTGAATACTTTCGACGGTGAACCAAGGTTGGACGGTGAATACTTTCGACGGTGAACCAAGGTTGGACGGTGAACACTTTCAACGGTGAACCGAGGTTGGACGGTGAACACTTTCGACGGTGAACCGAGGTCTGACGGTGAACACTTTCGACGGTGAACCGAGGTTGGACGGTGAACACTTTCGACGGTGAACCGAGGTTGGACGGTGAATACTTTCGACGGTGAACCGAGGTTGGACGGTGAATACTTTCGACGGTGAACCGAGGTTAGACGGTGAACACTTTCGACGGTGAACCGAGGTTGGACGGTGAATACTTTCGACGGTGAACCGAGGTTGGAAGGTGAATACTTTCGACGGTGAACCGAGGTTAGACGGTGAACACCTTCGACGGTGAACCGAGGTTAGACGGTGAACACTTTCGACGGTGAACCGAGGTTAGACGGTGAACCGAGGTTAGACGGTGAACACTTTCGACGGTGAACCGAGGTTTTAAGTATTTCAATGGGGACGCGAGCATCGAAACAGGCCGTTAAATGATTGCAAGAATGTTTTCCAAGTCCGCTGAATCTCGTTTCCTGTTGCAGCATGTACGTATCGTTTACCCGGAAAAAGGTTGGCGCCAGGATGAACCGTTAAATGAAACCAAACTGTAATGCCTTGGGCAATGTTCTACTGGGATTCATCGGTCATTCAGGTGCCGGAAACTACGATGTCTTACTATCTACCTAAACATCACTGGCGACCAGGTACATCCTTTCATAATTCATTAATTTCTGTATTATCAACTGCTCGAAAGTTTTAAGACTGAGGAAAAAAGTTTGAAAAGAAAACTGTGAAGGGCTTTTTTTTTTTTTTTTTATGGCTTTTCGCGTTAAAAAAATTAGATGTTTGAAATCCAAATTTGATCACTGATAAAAGTAACTATACTATATACCAATGTTTTCCAACCTCTCTTCTACGGTTTGTTTACTTTAATGGAAGCAACTGATGATCAATTGAAAGAAAAACGTATTTATACTCTAACAACAATGTCCAAAATATTTCACGCATTGCGTACTAATGAGAAAACTATTCGGGAAATCGAACGAGATGCATTTGTATCGTCTTGTATTGAGCCTTTCTCAATTTGTTATGCTCTGAATTACCAGTAAGTTAAAGTGTTAGCGCTTCTCATTTGCTATGCTCCCAGTTATCTTTGATATTACGCGACGACTGCATGACTACGGAAATACAAAACAATGGAATAATGTGCGGAAAAAAACTGAAAAAAAAAAAAGGCATTCACATGAAATGTATGGAAGAAAATACTGAAAGAAAAAAAAAAGGCATTTTATATGAAATGCCAAAGTACGGAACAATAAGTGCAAATCTACTGTTACAGTGAAAAATATTGCAAAAAAGATAAAAGCTAAACAAGTTCGTGAGAAGAAAGTGATTTAGTTCGCAATCACGCTAATGCAAAATGCGAAAGATGGGGAACTGCACGAAAAAATGGGTTGCGGGCAAAAATAAAACATTCCTGGGGGATGGGGGGGGGTGTTAACTATAGACAGAAAAAAAAAATGTCAAGTTGTTTGGAAGACTAAATGAGCAATTAAGAGCAAAACCTGATTTTTTCTCTTACATTGTTCACAATAAGTAACTAATCGATCAATTAAATTCCTGAACAAATGTGTACGACGTATGCAACATACCTAGGACAAATGCTGCACTACGTATGAAGCTTTTAAAACCTGTTCTATTTAACACTGCCACTTTATCAGAAACTTTCCACTGTTAAAAATAATTCCATTCACAGAAGCCCCCTTTGCCACTGCAGCCAGACTGTTCACTTAGAACTTCCAAAGAAGTTTACAATTTCCATTTACATAACCAAAATTTCGAAAGATTTTTATGGCACTGCGAACATCAACTACAGAATTCGCAATGTCTCATGATGTGAGAACCGCAACGTATATAAAAGGATAAATACAGCGTCGTCGACTAAGATAAGATAACGAAATGCATCCAAAGTACGGACAATGATAACACCTATTACCTTATACTGCGCCGGCAATAAGTAATAAATTGTAACCTCTTAAGAAGCGCACGCACACGATTTCAGATACTGCACATGGCACTACTATTCAGTTCCGCCTCAGAGATAAAATTGCTTGAGCAGAGCCCAAATGGGCCTCCTTAACGTCTGCTTCAACTCAAGCATATAGTCTCCACTATGTCTTTTTGAAACATAGAAATATCTTTAGCGTAGTACAGAACAAAATACGCGCATTTCTTAATGGACAATCACACGTTTGATGAGCACAGATATTTATCTCTCAGTACGTACTATTCTGTTTTTCTTTTCAATTAGAGTGAGTTCCTGAATTTTACTTTTCCAGAGTCAAGAATATATTCGAGAAGGCATATTTATTTAAATCATCAAATCCATACAGAGTGAAATACTTTGATGGTAAAAGTAGAGCAATCCTATAGTTTGGCATCTAAAAGAAATATAAAACGGAGACGCGCCAGAACTTAAGTCAACAAACCAAACGCGAAGATACAGAACATGCAGCGAGTACTTATAGAATATAATTTTACAATTTTTTCAATAAAACGAAAGATTAAATGATTTTGGAAACATTTACCTCATACACATGAACATACACACACATACGTGCACGCGCTCTCATGATCTTTTATCTAAATGAACTTTACGATCACAATTTATATTAATTCTGAAATGAAACAACACAATCCTCGTTGAAGAAACAACACAGTGGAACAGCAACGTTACTACAGAGGCATAATTTTTTCTCTATATATTTAACATCCAAACCATACCCGAATGGAAATTTACTCTGTTTTACTGTAACACACTTTAAATTCAATCAGCATTTGGCATGCACAGTGCAATGCTCGTAATACATGTTTTACACATTTCTCTACGTAATAAATATTCATGTTTTGCTTTTCCCCTTCAGTTTTTCTCGGTAACTTGTCAACATTTAAAAAGCATGAAGGAAGCAGAAATTGCGAAGAAACAAGTTCGAGTGGCCTGGTAATAATCCAGCAAAATCTTATATTACTACGCCCCACAATAAGAATCAAATAACTACAAACAAGAAGTCTGTTCCCTTTTACAAAAGAAACTAGCAATATCCGTAGCGTTATTAGGCTTAAAAACGATCTTAGCCATTCTATAAAATGGTAAAGGATTTAAGAAAACTCAGAAGACGGGGGAGAGAAAGAGGGGAGGAGAAGATGACAAGTATTTTCAGTCATTTTGCGACGAAGGTTTAACAAGAGGAAGTCTACTACTACGGGAAAAACTGATTCCTTTTATCCAGCATCTCGAGCTGTGACGGAAGGAATAGATATTCGATATCAAAAGCTACCAAACCAACGGAAACAGCTCCAACGGTACTCAAGTATCCAATACAATCGGTTTTCAATCGGAACTACTGCCATAACACAGGAAAAATGTTATTGCAACAGTTCCTTCCACATTAATGAAGGTTACTTCAATAGAAACACGGAATAAAAGGAAAATTGACTGCAACCAGACAATAAAAAAAACAACAACAAAAAAAAAAAACAAAAAAAAAACACGGTAAATTGGGGGAGGGGGGGGGTGTTCCGACGGATGGTTTAATAGAATTCAATCTCTCTAAAAAATACGAAGGAATTCCTGCAAGTTATTCGAGAACTACATAAACACGATAAACATAACACCATTTCTTTGCAGTAACTTTAAATGTCTTCATGAAAAGAATGGATAAATAATTTGACTAAAAATAACTATTATTCATTACAAATTAAAATTCATTAAATTGCGAAAGAACGATCTGGTCAGACACAATGTATTATAAATGATAAATTTACAGAATATGCTCGTAAGTATTGTTAGAAGGGGTGGAGTGAATGGCACGGGGAAAAAAAGACAAAAATAAATAAGACCTTAAAGTTTTGATTTTCACTACGATGGCCAATCTCTTCCATTGCATTCCATACGATAATGTAACTTCAACAGGAGATTTATTTAGAAAACTACGAGTCTAAAAATACACCTTATAATATTCTGAAACATACTAAAATGAGCAAACTAATAGCCTTAGCACAATTTAAATTAATTTTTGTTCGCCTTATGTAGCGCAGCCTAAACGCATATGCAACGTTCAAATATATTAATTAAAATTTTGAAAATATTTTATTCACCTTCTGGAAAACATCTTTGATCCCTCAGATGCCGTAACGCAGTTCTCATACTGTGCGTGCGTGCGTGCGTGTGTGTAGAGAGAGATAACTGAGACAAGGAAGAATTATTTCATAAGATACCGATACCAAAAAGAGAAATCCTAAAAGAAAACGAAGTGAGAAAGCCGAATTAAAGTTTTAACAGATAGATTTTTTAATAGGTGCCATTTAGCAGAAACATTTTGTCAGCTAGCATTCTAATACTGTACAAATTACGATTTTCTTTTGCTTATTACAAAGTACAAGAAGGCGACAAGGGATCACATAAAAAAATTCATTGTATCAGTCCTTCTCATTCAACTTGGTGTGACGAGAAACAAAAATTCGATTCTTCAGAAACGTTGCACTATGACGGGTATGCTCCTAACAAAGCCCTTTTTTTCTTCCTTTTTTTTTTTTGCTCTTTTTCCTTCCTCCTACTTTTTTTCTTTTATCTTTTTTAAACTTTTGTCACTGAAAAATTACTTAATTCCGCTAACGACAATTATTTACAATTCGCAACAAGGGTTGTAACTTAATTTCGGACGAATTTTCATTTTGAAGACTGCCGTGATGGCAGATGTCCAGAAACATCAAAGAACAAAAAGCGAGAAAAAAAAAAAAAAAAAAGACACTTTCACGCTGGGTTTGGAAGAATGCCCATACCGATTTATTGATGATTCCAGGAAGTTATGAGGCTCACAAGATGGACAGTCGTTCACAAGATCTGATCTGAGACGAAATATGATAACCAACAACTTCTCTGGAATAAGGTGAAAAGGAAGAAATCTCACAATATAAATCTACTGAACTTATTACAATATTTAACATATGCTGAACAAAAATCGACTACCTGTTCATATATATCGTTAATTACTTAAAAAATCGCTGAATAACTAAACAATTAAGTTTGGACAGCACGCGCCACTCGTTCCTAATTTAATCCCTCCGATTCCACGGCTTAGGGCACGAACCGACTTAGACAGTTGAAGGGCCGAGGATAAGGGGCCTTCTGGGGTCCTCTTCCATCATACGCAATATGAATACATTATTAAAGATGGCCGTGGAGAAGAGGTCACAAATGAAGAAATACAAACAAATAAATAATCATACTTTTGCCGTGGTTATTGATGGATGTTTCACTTGTTTTAAAATTTTCATTCAGTTTTTTCAAATGTAATCGCTTCTCACTTAAATTTCAGTCTAGAGCAATGTAAAATCTCAAGTGTTAAATAGAGGATCTGAACCACTCCGTAACATGACAAGAAACAATATTCATGTTGATGGTCTACGATTCGCCTGATCCCACTAACATCACAGCGTTATTTAACATAATAGAAATTTGTTAAAAAGCTAAAACGTAAAGTGCCAGCAGAATTTTTTATTGTTTTTATGAGCAAAATTAACAACATGCAGTTATTATACTCAGAGCTGACTATGAGATGAAACAAAAATCCCTCAAACTCTGACCACATTGAAATACACTGAAGAGCAATTGAATTAGAGACACTTGGCGTTATGCAAATGTGGCGCAGTGGGCGGCCCTGTAAACGGACCCCATCTCGGAAGTCGTGCAGGCACTAAGATTTTTACGAGCCACTGTATCACGGGTGCACCGTGAGTACAGCGGATCCGGTAAAACCATCCCTGCAATGGCCAACTGCCGTGGACAACAGCGCGTGTATGAGCGGGGTCATCGTAGGCTAGCTCGCATTATAACACCGGATAGACGGGCCACAGTGCAAGGAATCACTCGGCAATTTAACGCTGGTGCACAAAAACGTGTAAACAGCCACACCATCCAGAACCATCTCCTCGCTATGGGGTACAGAAGCCATCATCCCACGAGGGTACCGCTGCTGACCGCACATCACAGGGTGCAAAGATTAGCATGGGCGTGGGAACATTTCCACTGGACCCTAGACATGTGGGAAAATGTTGCATGGACTAATGAGTCAAGATTCACGTTGGCACATGCGGATTGCAGGAAACGAGTACGGCGCAAACCACATGAAGCGATGGATCCTTCTTGCCAGCAGGGTACTTTTCAAGCTGGTGGGGGTGGCATTCTCGTCTGGGGACTGTTTACGTGGACTGAAATGGGGCCCCTGGTACGTGTGACATCGTCCCTCACAGGTCAACGTTATCGGGATATCCTGGACGACCATTTGCTCCCGTTTGTGCGTCTTCAACATCTCACTGGGGACCTCATCCTGCAACAAGACAATGCACCGTGCCATCTCTCCCGAATTGTATCAGAATGGTTGGATGAACACTGCACCGACGTGACCTCGCTTCCTCGGCCAGCTAGGTAACCTGACCTCAATCCCATCGAGCACATCTGGGATGCCCTCGAGAGAGATATTCGAGGCTCTGACCTACCTCCATCAAATCTTCGTGAACTGTGGGAGCTTGTTCAGGGGTCGTGGATCCGTATGGCTTCCCAACGCTTCCGGTGTCTTGTCGAGTCCATGCCGAGACGAATCGCCGCCGTCATCAGGGCGAAAGGTGGTTACTAGACAGGTATCTCTAATTCAATCAGGGCGAAACACGTTACTAGACAGGTATCTCTAATTCAATTGCTCTTCAGTGTATACGTATGCATATATAACGAAGAACCAAAACATTTTGACCACCTGCCTAATATGATGTTGGTCCTGCACGTACCGCCAAAAAAGCACTTATACGGCGAGGCATAGACGCTACAAGATTTATAAAGGTGTCCTGCGATATCTGGCACCAACACGTTACCAGCAGATCCTATAAGTCTTGTAAGCTACGTTGTTGAGCAACAGAAGATCGAATTTGCTGTTCCAACACAAACCACAGATGCTCAATTGGATTGATGTCTGGAGAATTTGAAGGTCACGACAATACCTGGAAGTCATCATGTTCCGCGAACCATTCTCGCACAGTCTGGGAAGTGGCATCCTGCTGAAAAAAAAGCACCACTAAAGAGTAATACCGTCGACATGGAAGGATGTACCTGGTCTGCAATGATGTTTCGCCAGGTGATATACGTCATAGTTTTCTGCACATGAATGACTACACCCAGCGTTTCCCAGCACAACGTTGCCCAAAACATTACACTTCCTCCACCGGCTTGGTTTCGTACCACGGTGCATTTTCTCCCCAACACTTCCCGAGTTAAACGACGCACACGTACACGACCGTCCACACGCTGAAACAGGAAACGAGATTCATCGGACCACACGACCTTTTTCCACTCATTGAAGGTCTTATTACGATGCTCGGGTGCCCATTGTAGGCGCTTTTGACCGTGAACCGAAGTTAGCATGGTCACTCGGATTGAACTGAGGCTACGCAGCTCCATTTTCAGCAGGGTTCGATGTACTGTGTGTTGTGACATATTATTTCCGTTACCAGCATTTAAATTACCTGCGAATTGCGTCAGAGTATCCCTTCTGTTGGCTCGTACCATACCATACGGGATAGCCTTCGTTCACCTCTAGCATCGATGAGTCGTGGTCGGCCCACACTTTGCCTGTGGTTCGACGTCTTCCCTTTCCTCGGACCGTTTTTGGAAGGTACTAACCACAGTTAACCGTGAGCACCCCACAATCCTTGCCGTCTGGAAAATTCCCTGACCCAAGTCGTCTGACCATTACAATTTGGCCTTTGTCAAACTCGCTTAACTCCACTACCTTTCCCATCTGAAAAACAAGAATAACAGTTATTAACAGAGCTCAGTATCAGGTGTTATACCGTTTCATGACCTCCACACGCGCAGTCGTTTACCTGCAGTTGCTGCGATTTGCATAAAGACGCGCTGGTCATAATGTTTTGGCTCTTCGGTGTGTATGTGTGTGTGTGTGTGTGTGTAATAATGTTTTGTCTCTCCGGTACACACACACACACACACAGGGGTCGCGCTGCCGATCACATTCTTTGCAATTTGCGAAAAAAAAAAAAAATAGTTGTGGCGAAAACTTTAAAAAGGCAGAGCAACCACTGCATATATATATCATCATCATTGTTGTTAACCATTATCAATCCACTGCTTGGTGAAAATCTCCCCAAGTTTCTTCCACAACGGTCTGTCTTGAGCCAGTCTCTTTCACGTCACACCCAGATGTTTTCGAATTTCATCCACCCATCTCCCATGCGGTCTTCTTCTGGGTCCTTTCCAGTTCCTTGGAATCCAGTTTAGAATTTCGGTTGTTCATTGGAGGTTCGTTCTCCTGGCGACATTTTCAGCCTATTGCCATTTCAGGGAGTTTACTCTGATTATGATGTCTTCCATCCTTGTCATTTTCCTTATTCATGAGTTCCTCTTATCTCTCCTGGTTACCCCAAGCATGCATCTCTTCATGCTTCTTTTAGTTGTCTTTAGTCTTTGTATGTTTTTTTAAGTTATGGTCCACGTCTCTGCGCCGTACGTAAGCACTGGAAGAATGCATTGATTAAACACTTCTTTTAAGACATAATCGCATATTTCTCTTAAAAATTGTACTGTTCCTTCCAAAAGCTCTCCAACCAAGTTTTTTACGTCGATTAATTTCTTCATCAATGTGACCTTTGCTTGATATCTGCTGCCCAAGGTAAATATAGGTATCGGCTATCTCCAGCTTTTCTTCATCAATCGATAAATTTTAATTTCTTGTAAAATCATTGTACATCAGTTTTGCCTTCTGAAAGTTCATTTTTAATCCCACTTCCTTACTCTTGTCAGCAAGTTCCTGCATCATACTTTGCAGCTCTGAAGGGACAGTTGCAAAAATGACTACGTATCAGCAAAACGCAGGTGAGTTAAATAATCTCCATTAATCTTTATCCCTTTGTTTTCCTAGTTCAATGATTGAAAGACACTTTGCAGTGTGGCATTAAAATGTTTGGGAGATATGGTGTCACTTTGTCTAACTCCCTTTCCAATTTTTGTTGGTGCTGTATCCTCAAATAACCGAACCTTTGCACTTGCATTTTCATAGATGTTACGATTAATACTAATGTTTGCATCTTCAATACTGCAGGATTTAAAAGCCATTGTACCTAAAGATGGTTTCGCGGAATCGAAG
Source organism: Macrothele yani (assembly GCA_039090855.1). Classification (NCBI taxonomy): domain Eukaryota; kingdom Metazoa; phylum Arthropoda; class Arachnida; order Araneae; family Macrothelidae; genus Macrothele; species Macrothele yani. The sequence continues at coordinate 92,225,180 of CM077010.1, forward strand.
GCCTTTTCATAATCGATAAAAGCCATACATAATGGAAGTTCATATTCCCTCATTCTTTCAATTAGTTCTCTCAGCACATGGACATGATCTATAGTGCTGTAGCCACTCCTGAATTTAGCTTGTTCTCTCGATTGTACCATTTCCAGTGTTATCTTCAAGCGATGTGAAAGAACCTTAGTGAAGATTTTATAAACCACTGATAAGAGGCTGATGGGCCTGTAGTTCCTGAGATCTTCAATGACACTTTATTTTATGTAGCAGGATCATTGTAGCATTGGTCCAAATCCTCAGGAACCTTTCCTTCATTTAGACATCTAATGAACACTTGGGGGAGTGTAGTTTCAATTTCTCCACTTGCTTCTTGCATAATATGTCTAAGGTAATTTAATCTTCTCTTTCCTCGTTTCATGTTCTTAATTGAATGTGTAACTTCTGCTGGGAGGATTGGAGGGGACTTTGGTACTGTTACCTTTCTAAATGTCTACAGTAGATGTAGATGTATCATCTGTTTCGTATAGTTTTGAGTAGAAATCTTTCACTCTAGTCAAAATTGTCAAAATTTCAACTCGATTTCTTGTTACCGTGCCATCTTCTTTTCTCAATGCCGTAATCTTTCTTTCATTACTGAGATGCCCCTTTGCAAGTGCATTTCTCACTAGTTCACAAATGAATTTCTTTACGTCTTCAGTAATACGTTTTCGTACTGTCTTGCATAGCTCTATATATTCCACTTTGGAAGTGACTTCTTTATTTGTCCTCATCTCCCTTCTCTTTTGCATCAGCATTTTTGTTTTTCCTGATATTTTCTTCATATGCAACTTGTTCTTAGTACCACCTATTTTTGGTGCTGTTTCCATAAGAGCCTTGGTTAGTTTTCTGTTAATTTCAGAGATATTCGCTTCTTCTCATGTTATATCTTCTAGAGCGGACAATCTGTTCCTCGGTTCCAATTTGAAGGTATTATGATGATTTTAAAAGTTGGTCATGTCAATAAATTTTGTTTGTTTTATGAGCTTGCCACGTTCGAGTTTAGTGTTGAGGTGTATCTTACATCTCAACATTCTACGGTCACTCCCTGTATTGAACTTGTTTAGCACACTGCAGTCTTTAATGACACGTTTTTTGTTACACATAATAAAATCAATTTCACTTGCTATTCCACTGGGATGATTCCATGTTCATTTCCTAAGTGATTTTTTCTTGAAAAACCTTTCTGCCTCTGCAAACTCTACGAGAGTATTTCCACGCTTGTTTCTGTTCCCACGTCCGAATTTACCTACCGAAGTTTCATTCTGTTGCTGCTGCCTTATTTTCACATTGAAATCACCCATAATGATCAAGCGATGGTTGCCTTTATTATTAATTATGCTAAATTTTTTCATAAAATTCTTCAACTTCTTTCTCATGCAGGATGACTTGTGGTGGGCGTGTAAGCTTGAATAATATGAGCCTGATATCTCTTTGCGAGTTGGATAACGAGTCGCGCAGCTCTGTCTTCCTTCAATTTCTTGTTTATTATAAATCTAACACTACTGGTTCTGCCAGTATCTGTCTCACGATAGAAGAGATTTCTGCTTTTCAGTTCAATGGGATCTCATTTTCTTCTTACGTCATTTAGCCCGACGGTGTCCCAAGAGTTCCTTTGGAATTCCTCCTCCAATTCAAGGAGCCTTGAATCAGAAGATAGAGATCGTCCGTTAAACGTAGCCAAGACCAGCATCGGATGGTAGCCTAGTCCGGTCTTTCGGCGATTCTTAGCACTTCATGTCGCACTGGCCGCTAGAGGTCTGCACGGGCCGGGCCAAGTCGACCCATTCTTTTTATCGCAATGGTAAAGAAAGAAAAAGTCGTGTACTCCGATTTCCCGGTGTGTTTAGCTGTTCCTATTAACTGTTTATCTAACTGTTCCTAGAGGTACTCAGTGTTTTTACCATTCTGTAGGTATTAAGATGGTAAAACCATTTTGGGGCATATTGACAACAAAAAAGATTTGACCCCGAACGAGTGTGTGTGTTGTGTACAGTGGGGGACGGAGGATGTATGCAGTAGGGTGAGGGTGAGGGTGTGTGTGTGTGTGTGTGTGTGTGTGTGTGTGTGTGTGTGTGTGTGTGTGTGTGTGTGTTTGTTTGTATGCTTCTATCCCTAATCTGTACAGGGACGGACTTTTGCAGTGTTACCTCTTACTAGTTCAGAGAAAGGGAAATTTTGAACGCGCTAAGTCTTCCTTTTTCTCTCTAGGTTATATTCTTCGATAATTGTCAAAGTTTAGTAAGTACTTTTAGGCTTACATTCAACTAAATATTTTAAATTATATTTCATTATTTAATTTTCACAATTTAATAAAATACAATAGAATGACAAAATAATACCAAATGGCACATCACTGTCCGGGCCGGACCTAAATAAGAGCTGAAATTGACGGGGCAGACCTCTACTGGCCACTGCATTGGCCAGGAGCGATCCAGCTGCCGGAAACTGAGGGCCAAAATTTACGTGGTGAAATCATCAATTGGGGAGGGGAGGGGGATTGCCCATAAGTCACCAAGCTGGCCAAGCAGGTTGGAGAGTGTCGGATAGCATTTCCTTTAATCCCGGTGGTATAGTTATACCGTTATTTGTCGATCAGGATGTACCACGAGAAGGTGGGGTTTGTATTTGGCTAGGAGAGGCTATATGTTTTCGCATCACCTAACCTTGCATCCCTATATATCATCATCATCATCATTGTCAACCATTATCAATCCACTGCTGGACGAAGGTCTCCCCAAGTTTCCTCCACAACGGTCTGTCTTGTGCCAGTCTCCTCCATGTCACCCCTGCATACTTTCGAATTTCATCCACCCATCTCCCATGTGGTCTTCTTCTGGGTCTTTTCCTGTCCCTTGGAATCCAATCTAAAATTTCAGCTGTCCATCGATGATCTGTCCTTCTGGCAGTATGTCCAGCCCATTGCCATTTCAGGGATTTAACTCTGATCATGATGTCTTCCACTCTTGTCATTTTTCGGATCCACGAGTTCCTCTTCTTATCTCTCCTGGTTACACCAAGCGTGCACCTCTCCATGCTTATTTGAGTTGTCTGCAGCCTTTGTATGTCTCTTTTAGTTAAGGTCCACGTCTCTGCACCATACGTAAGCACTGGAAGGATGCATTGATCAAACACTTTTCTTTTAAGACATAATGGCATATTGCTCTTGAAAATTATGCTGTTTCTTCCAAAAGCTCTCCAGGCAAGTTTTGTACGCCGATTAATTTCTTCATCAATGTGACCCTCACTTGATATCTGCTGTCGAAGATAAACGTACGTGTCTGTTATCTCCAGCTTTTCTCCATCAATCGATAAATCTTCATTTCTTGTAAAAGCATTGAACATCACTTTTGTCTTCTGAAAGTTCATTTTTAATCCCACTTCTTTACTCTTGTCAGCAAGTTCCTGGATCATACTCTGCAGCTCTGATGGGGTAGTTGCAAAAATGACTACGTCATCAGCAAAACGAAGGTGGGTTAGATAATCTCCATTAATCTTTTTGTTACACATAATAAAATCAATTTCACTTGTCGTCCCATTTGGATGTCTCCATGTCCATTTCCTGTGTGGCTTTTTCTTGAAGAAGGAGTTCAAGATGAAAAACCCTTCTGCCTCTGCAAACTCAACGAGAGTATTTCCACGCTGGTTTCTGTTGCCGTGACCGAATTTACCTACTGAAGTTTCATTCTGTTGCCGTTGCCCTATTTTTGCATTGAAATCTCCCATAATTATTTTCAAGTGCTGCTTACCTTTATTATTTAGATGACAAATTTCCTCATAAAATTCTTCAATTTCTTCTTCAGGATGACTTGTGGTGGGTGCATAAGTTTGAATAATCTGAGCCTGGTATCTTTTCGAGAGTTGGATAACAAGTCGTGCAGCTCTGTCAGAGGAACTTTCAACTTCTACAACTTTATCCTTCAGTTTCTTGTTTATTATAAATCCAACACCACTAGTTCTGCCAGTATCTGTCCCACGATAGTAGAAGAGATGTCCACTTTTCAGTTCGATGAGATCTTCTCCTTTTCTCCTTACCTCACTTAGCCCCACGATGTCCCACTTGATCCTTTGTAATTCCTCTTCCAATTCAAGAAGCCTTGAATCAGAAGATAGGGAGCGTCCATTGTAAGTAGCCAAGGTCAGCATCAGATGGCAGCCTAGTCCGGTCCTCCGGGGATTCTTAGCACCCTCTGCCTTCATGTCGCACTGGCCGCTGCCTTGGCCAGGTACATTCCAGCTGCCGGAGACTGAGGGCCAAGATTTAAGTTGTGGAATCATTTTGGAGGGGTTTGGCCATAACTCACCACGCTGGCCAAGCGGGTTGGTGAGTGTGGGATAGAATTTCCTCTAATCCCGATGGTATAGTTATACCGCTATGGGCGGTCGTCAGAGCCCCTTTAGTGGGAACAGGATGCACCACGAGAAGGCGGGGTTGACATTTGTCAAGGAGAGGCTGTGATGTTACGCATCACCTGACCTTACATCCCTCCCTATATATATATACACACACTATATTGACAAATGTTACCGGACACCTAGAAGAGAAACACAACATAGCATGTACTGACATACATTAGTACGATGTCGGCCCACCTTTGGCCTTAATGCATGCACTGACCCTTCGAGACATGCTTGAGACAAGGTTTCGGAATACAGCGATAGGTATGCGCTTCCATTCAGTACATAATGCTGCGGCTAACTGTTGCTTAGTAGTAGACCTTGGTTCCAAACTTCTTATGCGGCGCTCTAATTAATCCCATAGGTACTCTGTGGGATTAAGATCAGGGCTCTGTGCTGGCCAGTTCAGACACGATACGGAATTATCGTCAAACCACGCTGTAACAGTCCATGTTTTATGGCTCGGTGCATTATTCTGCTGGTACCAACAAGGCTCGGTTTCATAGATTGCCACAGAGTTGGTAGGGCATAATTATCCAGAATATCAAGGTAGACGTGCTGGTTAACAGGTTTGTCCACGATAACCAATGGGACGGGACCATACCACGAAAAACATCCCCACACGAGTACACTGCAAGCTCCAAATTTGACCGTAGGAACAGTAAACTGTGGTAAATAACGTTTTCTGGGCTGCCGCCATACCCACACACGACCATCAGACTGATGGATCGTGTATCAGGATTCATAAGTCCATAGGACCCATTTCCATTGATCTACGATTCACGATAAATGTTCTTTGCACCATGCTAAACGAGGAGTAGCATTCCGAGTGGAGATGAAAGGTTTATGAGCAGCTGCATAACCACGGTAACACATGGAATGAAGTTCTCTGCGAATGGTACGTGTACATACAGAGGTTCCAGCATTTTTACTCACCTGTACACTGAGGTCTTGTGCAGTACTCCGTCGATTAGCTGTAACGACACTCCTGAGGCTTCGTCCTCTATCACTGATTTTCTTTGGTCTGCCGGTACGTTTTGCTGCTTCAGGAATGCCATGTGTCTTCCACTTATTCAGTACATCCAAATCAGTTGACTTGAGTATGTTTAAACGCCTCTCGGTTTCTTTTATGGACAACCCACTAAAATAACACCCAACAATCTTTCCTTTCTCAAAGTCAGTTCTCTTCTATATATTCTCGTTCCTCGATTTTTTGTTTTCTGTTTTTTCTTTGTTCAAAATTTGCTTTTATGTTTCACATTTTCATTTATTTGATCTTTCTTCTATGCAGCCTCTGGTGCTTTGGAATTTCAAATTTGTTCTTGGTATTTTGTTTTTCCCTTTATATGCTTTTGCTATATATATATATATATATATATATATATATATATATATATATACATCTCCACTACTCCTCAGTACTTCGTTGGGCCACCTTTTGCCTTTAATACTGCATCGATTCTTCGTGGCATGGGCTCCACGAGATGCTGATAGGTTGTTTGTGGAATCTGAGACCATGCTTGATGAATAGCACTTTCCAGGAGTGTGAGATTGTAGGGTTGTGGATCCAGCTGTCTGATGGCTCGTTCAACTTCATCCCACAAATTCTCAATGGGGTTGAGATCTGGAGATTGTGGGGGGGCCACCGAAGCAAAGTAAACTCACCGGCATGTTTCTGAAACCAATCCTGTACAATACGAGCACTATGGCAAGACGCATTATCTTGTTGAAAGTAGCCATCGCCATTAGGATAAAATATCCACATGACAGGATGCACTTGGTCCGCAACGACGTTTAGATATGATATGCCAGTCAGACGTTGATCAACACGAATTAAAGAGCCGAAAGCATGCCAGGAAAACATTCCCCAAACCATAATGTTGCCTCCACCAGCTTGAAGGATTGCAGCAATGCATTTGGGGTCTATGCTTTCGTGCTGTTTCCGCCAAATTCTCACTCGGCCATCGGGATGGTGCAACTGAAAACGTGATTCATCGGAATACATAATTTGTTTCCAATTATCGATTGTCCAATCCTTGTACTCCTGTGCGAACTGGAGACGTTTTCTCTTGTTAACTGCAGAAAGCAAAGGTGTTCGAACAGGCCTTCGGCTCTCATATTCCATCCGATGCAGTGTACGAAGAACAGTGAGTGCAGAGATCATTTGAGGGGATCCTTGATTAAGATGGTATGTAATTTGCTGCACTGTTGCCCTTCTGTTGTCTGTTACCAGTCTGGACACTCTCCGTTCCGCACGAGCAGTCACTAGTCGATGACGACCACACGTTGCACGTAGAGACCCAGTTTTCTGGCTGACATGACAGTCCAGTCTTTAAACACTTTAACAACAGCTGCCAGCTGCTCTGGAACATTTCACGAATGCGGCGGTTTCGGTGAACTCGCTCCATGGTCCCGAGCTCCTACAATCATCCCACGTTGAAAGTCCGTCAAATCGCATTTTTTACCCATCTCGTCACCCAAAAATCACTTCTACTACTGTCGCAAGCACTAAGCTTTCCCTTTTTATACTAGCCTCGCCCTCTGGCGGCAACAGCGTGCAGCTATAGCTCATTTGCTTAAAACTGTCAGGTGGTCATAATAAAGTGGCCACTCAGTGTATATATATATATGATAATAAAGTTAAACTGTACAGGCAACCTCTGGTATCTGTGCAATTTAACTTTGTACTTTCTGTGCGTCAGAAATCCTTCAAAATTTGCAGCTTTGAAGTCGAATTTCGTTGGCAGTCTATGGAGATCAGTGCAAGCTCTGGAAGCCGTATAGTAGCTTCCGTTCAATTGTAAATATAGTTTGTTACAGGGGCGCCGACTTCACCAAATTATTGGTGGGAGGGCAGGTGTGAAGAGATCAGACGTGGGAGGGGAAAGTCTCTTATATTATAAGGAGGGAAATAAAAATAAAATAGCAGAAAGATAAACTACGAGATTCGACGTATATTTTAAAACGCAATTGTAATTGCTCACCAAGAAATGAACAAGGAAATAGAAATATTTCTTTGCTGAAAATTAATATTTTGAAAAATAATTACTCGTGTTTCCAAACATTCATAAAAAAATTAGAAATTAACTGGGTTACTTAAAGAACGAGAAGCGCAAAAAATAAATAAGTAAATAAAAGCACTAGAGTTTATACGTTTCTGTATTTTATTTATTTTGTTTTTGATAATTGTTTTAAACATTTACCACATAACATGAGAACATGTCAAACATGATACGGGGCTGGCAATCCAGTTTCTTATCAAATGAGCAATGCTGAACATGGGGAAAAGTTCACTTACTTTGTTATTTATTAATTTCTTGGAAATAAATCGCTTTATCCTCATAAAGTGGATCTCGGTCCACCTTGTGAGGCTAAAGCGATTAATTAAACAGGAAAAAAAAATATTGGGTGGACATTGCCCCCCAGTAAAATTATTGGAGGGGCAAGATTCACCATGCCCCCACCCATAGTCGGTGCCTATTGGCTTGTTATATACACTGAATCTGACATAACCAAATTATTTGATATAGATGTATCTGCGAAAATGGTGAAAAAGCCTTGCTTTCAGCCTGCACGTCTATTGTGAAACATGCTCTCATTTACAAATTGTCTACATGCATTGACCATCCTAGCAAGCATGCTCGGAGAACTGCGAGCTGCTTTCAATCAAACCTGTAGTTTCCAGATAAGCAGAACTCGAAAGGCACTTTTATTACTTTTAAGGATTACCATTTCTTAGCCTTTTCAAAAACGACATAACTGCAGACTTCCAAATTCTTGCTGACCTTAAAAAGCAGAATTTCAGGGTTTAGAATGTGACAAGAACCCGAAATTCAGAGCTACACTAGGGGGACAACAAGATCAGTATACAACAAAGCCAATAACAACAACTGAAAAACAAAATTAGAGTATGTACAACAACAACAAAAAAAAAAAAAAAAAAAAGAGGAAGAACCACGAATTCGTTGACATCGACGAGACAGACAGTGGTTCTTCTTCAATTGAACGAATTGCATATAAAAGCATAATGATAACATATAGTAAAGCAGAATTATCGTGATTTCATAAGGATTATTCACAAGGAAATTGCAAATTAAAATCCATGAAGTCTGTTTTTAGTCAATAACACACAACAAAATTGCTTCTGCTTTTTTAATTGTGAAAACCTAACGGAAGTGATAAACTTCTCAGTTCAGCATGAACAATAATCACAAACTAAAGCATTTCCTTTGTCTGAATGTTTGTCGCACTTTGGTGGCATAGTGGAAAGAGCACTTGCCTGTTTTAATTGCCGAATCCCTGCCTCAACCAATGTACTTTTTTTTTATTGTTATAATATTCCTTGCTGTAATGTTCTTAACACAGATTTTCACATTTGAACATCACAAACAAAAAAGAATACCAGGTTATTAAAAAATTACATATCTTATTTTCCCTCGTCATTATTAACGGGCTTTCACTTAGTACTGCGTACATGTGTAGCATGATCTACAATGATAAAAGATCTGTTTTAGAGGTCCTGGGCACGTACCCTGATGGTTCTGCTCTAAATCTGTCTCTGGGAAACAGAGTGCAGTGAGCAAGTGCCTAGAAGAAGCACAACATCCATGTTTGCCTAGGATTCGAACGGAAGCCCAGTAGTTGAAGGAACGAGAAGAGGGTGCCCACTCGACCACCCGGCGGCGCTGACAGCATTAAATACACACATCCCCCTTACCAATAATACAAGCTCAGTTGACCAATTGATTTTTAAAGCCGGGCGGGTTCCCCATTAACATGACTAGTCTTTCACACTTTTTTTTTACGACACTTTGAAAAGATCTACGTAGAAAGCGGAAGGCAAGTGTGTTATGCATGACACTTGCAAACTCTTCCTTGCCACCCAGCAGGCGAGAAGTCCGCTTCCTACCTTCTGGGTCAGCCTGTGTTCGTCGTAATGCTGTTTGAAATATCTATGGCGGAAACTTCAGGGATCTCATGACTTAAGTTCTTATTAATTAATTAAATCGCATGCAATTGTATAGTAGTACATTCATATTCAGAATCAAACTTTTTTTTTTTTTTTTGATTGGAAGTTTAATTAATGACCACCGTGAGCAACTCGGTGGGCTATAAGCAGTCGCCCGTTCCTAATTTAGGGTCACTGGTTCCAGTGAAGGGAGAGAGCCAGCGCCGTAAGACAAACACAACATCCACGACTCACCGGGATTCGAACACGGACCCATCTCAAACAAGTGATCAGAAGCTATCGCTTAGACCACTGCGCCACCGGGGCGGCAGAATCAAACTTTGAATCGAATGCCAAGCGATGGGCTTCGCCTCATAGCATTTTCTTCTTTCCATCCCTTTGTTGCAATTCAGTGAATACGGTGTGAAACAACAAGTATCGAATCTGGGGTCTATGAATTTAAGAACCAACGTTACTGCACTTCGTAAAATAACGGACTGATACAACAAAAAATACAAACACACTGAATTCTGACCTCCTCCTCCCAAAAAAATCGAATAATAATAATAATAAAAAAGATGGAAAAGAACCAACTCTGCAATAGCACTAAACCTATGTTGCATGTGCGATGCCATTTTATCAGTATTAGAAATATTGTAAAAGTGGCTTACAGTTCCGATAAAAGCAAAATTGGTTTTGCAGTGGTCTAAACATTGGCTTCTGATCATTTGTCGGAATTGGGTAAGGGTTCGAATCCCGTGAAGCATGGATGTTGTGTTTGAGGCATTCAGATTTTCGGGGGCCCCTGATCTTTTGTATCATTGTCAACCATTATGAATCCGCTGCTAGATAAAGGTTTCCCCAAATTTATTCCCCAACTGATATAGAAACATTCAGTTTCCAGCAATATGCAGTAACTTTTTAATACCAATTGAATGAAAAATGGTACATGACAAAAATTATAGAACTCCATGAAGTCTACCAAATGCACTCACATTTCGTTGCTTAGTAAATTAGAAGAAAATGAGTGCTGAAAGATGATGCTTCTTCCCCATTCTACAATTCATTCAACGAAAATTAAATTCAAACAGAAGTAAACCAACCAGCGCCGTTTCAGGACAATGTGACGCACCGGACAAAAATGCAGATATGCGGCGCCGGTCATTGTTATTTATTTAAACACCGAAGATTGAACATATGTAAGTAGCCCTAGTGGGAAAACCACAATGATAAACATACGTGCACTTTTTGGTATAGATAGACAATACAAATGACTGTTTAAATGGAAAAAGGGATTCGGAAAAAATGCGATATATGCGTGGAAGGAGAGAAAAAAATGCCTTGCTCACATGAACACGAGTTAATTTTAACGTAATTTTACATCTAGCTCACTGAATGACATTTGGCCCTTAAATTCCTTTGAAAATGAATCATCTGAGGTCGGGAAATAGCTTGTGTTTTAAAAATCGACAGTTCTCCTGTGAAAACATAAACACTTGGAGATGCTCTTGTGGAAGTGTACTAGTTGAATTACATTCAAAACTCTAGAGATGCATGCCAAAAATAAGATAAAACGAAAGACTTTCCCCGTCAATCAAAAATAAAATCCATCCCCTCACGACATTTTCTTGAGAAATGTTCTTCGAATACATGCTGACACGTCACTTTGTTTTTCGGATACATCATACATGTTCACGAATTACACATTTTTACTTCCGTTCAGAATTTTCACTTCATTGTTTTATCAAATCACTATCATCCCCACTCGGGACTAGAAGGGAGGTCGGCTTTCTTTGTTTCTTATTTTGTCACAAAAGATCCATCCTAACACCTACTTTCACTCCCGTCTCCTCGCTCGGGAAATCAAAGCTGCGAGCAAGGTTTGAAAAACAATGCGGAACAACTTCCAACTTTCTACATTGGTGTTTCTCCTTTTCATTAAATAAAAAAAAAACTGCTAGTGAGTGGTGAAAGAGTTGGACTTTTTGTAAATCCATAAGACACTTGGGGCGTTGGGGGCTCCAGTTCAGGTGGGGACCCTGAGCACCGGCCCCGTTGGCCTATCCCTTAAGGCGGCCATGCTTACGACACTGATTCTCTTCCTTCCCTGGAATCAGTGGCACTAAATTAGGAATGGGGGGTTGCTTAGAGCCCATCGAGATGCTCACAGTGGTCGTTAAAACGCCAAAGAAACAACAACAAACTGGTTTCATCGTCTATAGCAAAATAAAAAAGCCTAATATCGTACTTTTAAGAATTTGCATACGTCTTTAATTTCTCATCGAACTTCTAAAACAAAGCTCTTTCACACAGTGGTAAGCCGCATGTGACAAAATGACGAATAACATGGTTCGTGTCCATAACTGTATATTCTGTATATGTTAAAATACAGAATATACTCTTTGGAATGGAAAAATAAGGTTACTACTATAGTATGCGCTCTACGGGGACGTTCACACTATCTGTAGTACAAGTATTTAAAACAGTGCGAATGCAACAGAACCCTTGGCTGTAATGAAACGTCTTTTGGCAAAATGATGTAAGTGTTGTGTACTGTGTGTATTTTATACAGGGCAGAACTTTACTTTTCGCACAGTTTACGCTTATCCATTAAAACACCTTGAAACTCATTACAAATCTGCGTCAACTACATAGCATCTTGCACAATAAAAACAAGTATTTGGCGTTTTAAAGCAAACCACAAACTTAAAAATATACACCGCCATTGATGCGGTAAGTCTTCCTTACGGGAAAAGAAAAAAATAATTATTAAATGGCAAGTTCACACATGACCGCATAATATAACGCGCTTAAACGCAAGTTATGTTATAGGTTTTATGTATCAGAATATCTAAGATTGTACATCTCATTCTCTTCCTTAGTTTTCCTGTTTTCTTCTTAAATTCACCTGCTGTCTTAAATTCTTCTGGATGCTTTCTGCATGTCGAGTTCAGTGCAGTGATCAGTACTGATGCTCCACGTGATGTGCATGGGTGTGATGGCAAATTTTAATCATAGTAAACTTATAGAAAAACACTTTCCCAGAGCACATTTAAGGAGACAGAGGGCCCGGGGGCTGGATAGTATTTTGGGGCCCCAGTATTAGTGGCACTTCCAGGTTTTCACTATGGGTGGACGAATAAAAATTCCCAGGAGAAAACATTAACATATGATGAAACCATAAAAAAATACCCCCGCCTTATTGAAGGGTGTATCCCATGTTTCATGGGCGAATCAGTAGTAGCAAGGAAATATAAAAATGCATGATTGAAAAATGTATACCAGTTCAGTTCTGCTTTAACCCCCCCTCCTCCCTTCACCAAGGGTTGGGTTAAGCTTGTTGAAAATATATCGAAGTAGTGGGCAAAATAATACACATTTGTGTGTATGATCAAAATATCATGATTCAAACGAATTACTAATGTAAGATTATTTACCCAAATTACAGACAGATGGGTACAAAAAAACTTCCGTAATGCTTTCGAATGATTTGAGGATGGGCTGGGGTAGATATTTATATTTATATATACATTTTGCGGAATCGTCCTACTACAAAGCGGAAAGAAATAGAATTTCTTTTTTTCACAAGGCAATTTCGTACAATTTTTGTAGTGCTATCTGCAAAAAAAAAAAAAAAAAAAAAAAAAAAAGGGCTGCAGAACTCTGTAATTTCTACAAGCATCCTGCATAATTCTGAGGCCCCTTGGAAATGCTGGGCACGGGGCTGCACCCCCAGCCCCCTCTTAAATGGGCTCTGAACTTTCCACTACTGCATGATACTGAGAGAAGTATTTTTTTCTACTACACATGATGTCAGAAAACCACCTTTTCCCTTTCAAATTAGTAACACTTAATTGAGCTGGGAGCACACGCACGGGCGAAGGTCAAGCAAAAAAAAAAAAAAAAAATTTGCGTTAAGTTTTATCATTATCTTGAAGAACGACTTACCAGTTTCCATTTTTCCAGTCTCTATAGGCAATTTATTATCTGCTCTAAAAATACATTAATCATCCAGATACAAGAGAAAGCAAAATCCTTTCGTTCTTATCCCATAAACTCTTTAGACATTAGAGAAAACAGTTTTGACAATGTGTTGAACATTTACTTCCGTGACTCATGAAAAGTAAAATCTTAGTACAGTTGTATTCGTTTCTAATGAGTGGATGATATATCACATTTCGAAGAATTTTAAATGGACGGAACTTTCTGTGAACTGCAGAAGTTAACATACTTTTGAATGAAGTTTATGCTTACATAAACTTTTCTTGCGGAAAAATTACATGGATGCACCTTGATTGAACCGCTTTAAGCAAAGAACACACTTTTGATGTGTTTAAATTCTAGGCCCACTTTCCCAAACTGCTTTCCTTTCCATCAATTTCGGTACTGAAATGCTGAGTTCACGTGAGACTATTAATTGGTCATCACTTCATAGCACAATCAACAACTTCACAAAACAGAGTAAGAAAGTTTCATAACGCTCTTTTATATATATAAAAAAAATCATAGCACTCTTATTTTGTTTTTTCATAAACCAGAAGGCAATGCTCCGGTTTTTTCCGACCCCTCCCCCCACAAAAAAAACAAACAATTATAATGTTTATCGACATATGCTTATGCCACACAAAGGCAGAAAACCAACTAATCAAGAAGTGAATTGTTGTCTGATTACTATCTAGATCTAGCGATGAATTGAAAAGATGGCATTAATATCCAGGAAGTCAGATATCTAGGAATTGCGTTGGAAGAAGATGGAGACGTGAAACGGAAAATGAGAGCAGCGAAAGAGGCAAACTAAATCACTGAAAGAAAACAAAGTCTGCTTTGGGATTCAAAGCTTTCGTGGAATTTTAAAAGTTTTAAAAACTAGGAAAGCCGGATCGGTTGAGACTTTATAACAGAGATGGATCGGGCAACGGGATACCTGAACATTTCCCGGTGGAACACTCGTCACATGGCTCAGTACTTGTGTGAGAAAAGTGCTGTCGGACTCTCAGTACTTGTGTGAGAAAAGTGCTGTCGGACTCAGTACTTGTGTGAGAAAAGTACTTGTGTGAAAGAAACTTTCAGTACTTGTGTGAGAAAAATGCTGTCGGAACAAGCACGCTGTTATAAATTAATTAAGCTAAAGCTAACTACAGCTAGACGTAGGTAGTTGGACTTAGAGCCCTAGGTCATTGGTATGCTCTACCCTCCTGCTGTAATCTTGAAGGGATTCTATCATTACTTTAGTAACCAAGAAACAATGCATGCACAAAATAAATGAAGAAATAACATAACACAATATAACAACAATAAACAAATAACAAGATACAACTAACGCCTATTGGCGTGCAGAAATCGAAAAGTTCAAAATTTGATATTATACGGAGTTCAAACAGTTTTTAAATGAAGCATGAGTTCATGAACTCAATAAATTCGGGAGTTCATCGAATAAAACAAAAATCCGGCAATAAAGCAAAAGATGATTTTTACAAACAATGTTCTGGTGAGACAAAAGTTGAAAACTTATTTTGAAGAGAAACTAATACCCATTGTGATGGCTCATCATTCCCACAGTCTCATCTATAGAATGACACAGAGCACAAGGCAATTCTTCTCCAGAGATATTCCAAAACACAAACGCGTTCTATCCATTTTTTCTTTAAAAGAAACAATGATTTACCAGTACTCTGGGGCTCACGTGTCAAAATAATGGGAAGACTTAAAAAAAAAAAAAAAAAAAAAAAAAAAAGAAACTCAATTAGAAGATACCGCAGTACCATTGTGCAGTAGGAGATCAGTGACCAAATAAATAAATAAAAAAATAATTGCATAGGAAAATTGCTATGCGGCATGTGCACATTTTAGCTTTCAGAATGATCTTGATGATGATTTTGTAAGAAATGGGGTCTTCAAGAGACTTGTTCTTTTTTTATTTTCAGTCCAAACCAGAATTTTCAATGGGAAATAATTTTTTGGTACACCTCATTTTGAGCGTGGCTTGACGCTACATTCATTCACGAGCGATACTTTTAAATTATTTCACAGTTAAACTGCTTTTCAAATTTGTTCACGACTGAGTTCATTTTATAATGCATATTTCAACAGTTCTCTTTCGATCAGGATCTAACAGTTTTTTTATGATGGGATTTATGAGGTATCCCTCTGCAGATTTCCGTGCTTTTATAGTGCACAGGAAAACTAAAATTCCGGGCCTGGTTGGGTCGTCCCAATCCGTTCCTGTTTGCGAGTGACAAAAATATATGGGGGATAACCTAAACAGGAAATGAAAAATGATACTGAGGTGAATATGCGGAGTCAGCTGAAAGGAAAGAAGTAGAAATGACAAAATGATGAGATGCAATGAGATAGAGGTTAGAAAAAAGCTTCACGAGGCATGATTGCTGGGGTATGAAACAGATATTGCGCAGAAATCAAAGTTACGTAGGAATACAGAGCATCTAGGAAAGGGAAGTACAGGAACGCATAACTGACATGGATGAATAGCGTTAACAATGACGCAAAAGACACGACTTTTAAGTGAGGTGATGACTCGAACTGAGCTAACATAAAAGATACGCACTAAAAACCCACTTAACTGTGAAATTAATAATGCTACAACAGAACAAGAAGAAAAACTGTTTCACAAACAGCGATGATTATATTCAAAAACAAAACTAATTGCTCATCGTCTTGAAATGTAAAGGAAACAGCTCTCTATTCCTTCACTAACTGATGTTTTATCAAACAAAGACACTGCCTTAACGTAAAGAAAACCACACACACACACACACACATATATATATATATGGAGAAAACCTGGAGATAACAGACACGAACGTTTATCTTGGGCAGCAGATATCAAATGAGGGTCACATTGATGAAGAAATTAATCGGCGTACAAAACTTGTCTGGAGAGCTTTTGGAAGAAACAGCATAATTTTCAAGAGCAATATGCCATTATGTCTTAAAAGAAAAGTGTTTGATCAATGCATCCTTCCAGTGCTTATGTATGGTACAGAGACGTGGACCTTAACTAAAAGAGACATACAAAGGCTGCAGACAACTCAAAGCAGCATGGAGAGGTGCATGCTTGGTGTAACCAGGAGAGATAAGAAGAGGAACTCGTGGATCCGAAAAATGACAAGAGTGGAAGACATCATGATCAGAGTTAAATCCCTGAAATGGCAATGGGCTGGACATACTGCCAGAAGGACAGACCATCGATGGACAGTCGAAATTTTAGATTGGATTCCAAGAGACAGGAAAAGACCCAGAAGAAGACCACATGGGAGATGGGTGGATGAAATTCGAAAGTATGCGGGAGTGACATGGAGGAAACTGGCACAAGACAGACCGTTGTGGAGGAAACTTGGGGAGACCTTCGTCCAGCAGTGGATTGATAATGGTTGACGATGATGAGATATATATATATATATATATACAAATTTCTAACATGTACTAAAAAAAATGTTTTTGTCGGCAGGATGGCCGTGGTCTGAGGGGCTTGCTTTTGACAATTCCTCCAAGATGGGTCCGGGTCCGATTTCCAGATGAGGAATAGGTGGTGTAGTTGTTTGATGGCGTTGGCTTCGTCGTTTCCTTGGGACCAGCGGCCCTAAATTAGGATCATGCGACTGCTTATAGCCCTTAGAGTTTGCTCACGGTGGTCGTTAAACCACGAAATAAAAACAAGCAAAACATATTTTCATAAACATATGACATGCCTAAAACAAATGCTAAACACCAAATGAAAAGGGGATTTTTTTTCGTTAGGCATAAATAAACCCCTTAACATTCGATTACTTTAAATAAAATAGGCACTTCTACATTTTATTTAGTATTTTGTTGGTAAACAAAAGTTCCGCACAGGGCTTGCAAAAAAGTTCCACACCTTCTGTTCTTATACCTTAAAGTAAAATGTGTTTACGGATTTGGGAAAATTAAGCCTAAAAAAAATCCCATTTCAGTAAAACGACATTTGTTCAGATTAAGACTATCTGTTCAAACACACTTCAGAGAGATACAAGAGCAAAGTCCCAGCAGTTAATTATCACGACGACGCAATAAGAACTTGCACGGGTTTCCCTTACGAACCAGTGCTGCGAATTCACAATTTCCTCAGCGTTTAATACTGAAATAACTTGCATATGCTTTGCATGAACATTTTCTTCGGAGCATCGAAATCCAGAAAAATAAGCTTTTACGCGTTCACAAATTGCTCATGCCTAAATAATTAAGCACGGGAACCGAGGAGGGATTTCAAACAACGAAGAAATTTTCTATTCACGCTGAGACAAGCTCAGAGGGATCTTATGTCGTAGAACATGCGTTATTTAGATTTGTATTTCCCGTTCCAGGAGACACCACAAAGCGGTCTGTCAAAATTTTAAACGGTTTCTCTTTTTTCTTCTTCCAGATGACATTCTTTAAAGTTAAACAAAGGAACACACACCGTACCTTTCCATTGCTAATTACGACATTTTTACTAAACAGATGAAATAATTTTCAATAATGAAGAAAGGAACCACGGATGGCATAAAGAACTTTCTGAATTTAATTCATTGACGTTTTAGCACTGGGACAAATTAAATCTGTGTGAAGAATATTGACGTATCTCTTCTTCTCATGATGTTGTCCCATGCGTGTTCCTCTATTATTCCCCTTGTGGTCAGGAGTGGTGAAAGGAGATGTGCAGAGGGTGCTATGCAGTGGGGCATTGCTGTTAAGAGTACCTTATAATTCTTCTAAAGTATTACCTAAGCTTTCTAAGGATTTTTTTTTTAGATGGGGAAACACAGCTACATTGACCCAAACTGTAAAAAATCAGCCGTTACGAGTTAATATGTAAACAATGGCTACACTTAATGGGAACGTTTTTCCTGGACTGCCATTTTGAATGCTAATCTCTTACAAATACAATACTTGCTCAGTTAGATAACATATTTCAGTTCTAAAATCAATTTCATACCCCAATGTGCTTTGCTGCTATTGAAGGTATATTAACATCAACTAAAGAATTAATTAAATTTAGTGCCATGTACCAGATGATCTTTTAGATTAGTTACAAATTATAAAAAAATCTGGCGGACAACAAAAACAATTCAAGGCCCGAAAGAGCATCTTTAATACGTAGTTGATTGCAATTACAAAAAATATTTGACCAAACTTTATAAGCCGGCCCCGGTGGTGCAGTGGCCTAAGCGCTGGCTTCTGAGCAGATGTCTGAGATGGGTCCTGGTTCGAATCCTGTTGAAGCATGATGTGTTTGTCTTATGGCACTGGATGTCGTACTCAACCCCCCGCCCCCTCAAGAGGGGCGGGTCCGGACCCGAGGACCACCTCGTTGGCTACGCTTATGCTACAATTTGCTTACTTATGGAATTTCAGTGAAGCCAAAATATTCAAAACTCGTGAATGATCAACGGATAACATATTTTCAAAATTTACTCAGTCATTTGAATGACTTCAAAATTTTTATGTGATGCCCGTTGAGCAAACAACGAATACTTGGACAAAAGAGTATTGTATCGATTTCTGGCCCATAATAAAAAAAATATGTAACCTATTAAATAAATCAATTATGTAATCTCTTAAATCAATTATGTAATTTATAAAAAACTTCGCATTCATAAATACGAGTGTTAGTTGATTATATGGGCTATTCCATGAAATACAACTTACGATTGTAGGTGAAATTTTTTTATTTATATGAACGATGGTCAGATTTCACTATTTTTTTTATTTTCGTGGGGAGGAAGTTTCATTAACGGTTTTGCACGAGGGCAACGATAAACCATGCATCGCCCCTACTTGAGGCATGCGAATTCAACTCCCGATATTTTCACTAGTTGATGATGTCATAATAACAAAGCAGGTGTGTTCACATAGGAATATTAAATCTGCGCATTTTTATGTTTAAAGTTATCGTTTATATAAATTATAAATGGAGGTGTTCCATAATGTGTTTACGTGAACTAACAAAATGCTATTTTTAAGCCAATTACTTCACACGGAAAACAAATTGCTTCAGCGATCCGGCACCTGAGAAAAAGAGGTACTAAATATTACATTTCAAAATAGTACAAGTGCATCAAGTACAATAAATTCCAAGTTTATTGCCCCAAAATATCCGTTTTCTGAGATAACACAGTAAGATAATACGACTGTATGCATACATATAACTTAAATATAACGACATTTTAGCTTGTACTGTTGATGAACCTGAACAGGCTGAATTCTGACCCGATTCCCTCGGTGAACATGCAAACACCAAAAGAAAAATAAACACATAGAAAAATGCAAATGCCACTGTGCAAAAATTAATAGTTTTTAAGGTACAATTTTACACAAAAATCGATTTTCGCAATAATAGAATTAACTTCGCTCTAGCGCTCGATAATAAAATCTTACAACATTTTGGATGAAATATTTGAAGATAATTCGAAAATGTTAGATCAAAGGAGAAAACTTTCAAAATCTACAACAGTGCACATAACAAGCTTCAGCAAAAGAAATATTTTTTTAATATCATGGACTTCGCAATATATTACGATTTTCTGGGCTTCCAGAAGAAACTTATACAATAAAAGAATAACTCGAGTCGGACAAATTCAGTAGTTTTTTAAAATTTGTCAGAAATATTGGTTGTACAGAGGTAAAATACGAAGAGTGAGGTAAGAATGCGTCACGGTGCGGGTATATATACTCCGCCTTTTAACTGAAGAGAAATAGCACGAGTGAATGGTAAAGGAATCTGAACAACAACTGGTTATATGAAGAGCTTTTGGGAACCAATCAGTTTGTGCAGGGATTTAAGTAACTTCTGACAGCTGGCGGCAAAATTGAGGCCAACAGCGTGGATCTGTGGCTATGGGCAAATAGTGACTGGAATTCATTCACAAACACCATATTACTTCGTTCCCTTTTCCTCGGGAATTTAGGAAAATTCCTCCTTCACAAAAGCGCATAGCACATTGAGCTGCATCCCTCTTAACAAAGTTAAAGACACAGAATATATGTATATATATCAGTGGATCATGTGTGGAAACAGGAATTTGTCGGTGATGGGGATCGAACCGCGTTGCACAATGTTTATCCAATGGGGACACAGGTGTAACGTAATACACTGGTGTTCAAAAATTAAGGACGAAGAGGAGAAATTAGCATAACAGCGGAACGAGCAGGCAGAACGAACCGAAAGACCACTCAGGAGATAGACTAGGGTTTGGTACGGTAGGGCATGCGCATATATGCAGCATGACGTAGGGGAGTGTCGGAAGGGTATAAAGCACACAGGCGGTGTACGCTCAGCAATTCGGTGAAAGCTATTGCACTGTGTACATCGAGTTGAACGACGTCGAGTTGCTGCCACTGTGTGATATGGCCAACAGGCAATCCAGTAGATGACATCTGGATGACTTTACCCGAGGGCGCGTCATTGGGAAGTTGGAAGAAAGTCGAAGTGTGACTAGTGTGGCCGAGGAGTTCGGGATCGCTCACAGCATCGTTTCACGAGCTTGGAGAGCATTTCAAACGACAGGAACAGCTGTCCGAGAGTTTAGCAGTGGTCGTCCACGAGCAACCACGGCGGCGGGCGACCGGTATATTGTTCTACAGGCGAGAAGAGACAGGCGGCAGACAGCGGGAGAAATCACAAGGCACAAGCAACAGACAACTGGACGTCCGTTATCGCGTTTTACCGTGGGCAAGAGGCTGCACAAAGGTGGTTTATTTGCACGACGACCAGTACGGTGTGTGCCATTAACGCCTGCTCACCGGAGACGGCGGTTTCTGTGGTGCCAGGGACACAAGAACTGGACACATCAGCAATGGGGTCGAGTTCTCTTTACGGATGAGAGCAGATTTAGTCTGACGAGCGATTTTGGACGTATACACATCTGGAGAGAGCAGGGAACACGCAATCACACCTCCAACAATCATCGAAAAGGACCGGTTTGGAGGTGGCGGAGTTCTCGTTTGGGGCGGTATCATGCTTGGTAGACGTACTGACCTCTACATCTTCCAAGGAGGTTCAGTCACTGGTGTCCGTTATTGTACCGAGATTCTGCTGCCTCACGTGCGTCTGTTTAGAGGTGCTGTGGGTCCTGAGTTCCTCTTCATGGACGACAACGCTACACCTCATCGTACAGTGGCTGTCGCAGAGCTGTTGGAGAGTGAAGATATTCAACGCATGGATTGGCCCGCAAGGTCCCCGGACCTAAATTCAATCGAACACGAGTGGGACCTTCTCAGGAGGCGCTTGGCAGCACGTCACCAGCCGCCAGCAACGATTCCGCAGCTGCGATTGGCGCTACAAGAGGAATGTGCCGCGATGCCTCAACAGCTCCTTGACAACCTCGTCCTCAGCATGGACAGACGTTGTAAATCTTGCAACGCAGTCAGGAGTGATCATATCCCTTACTAAAGACTGGATTTTTCTTGGCAGCCGCCTGTCACATGCACCTTTCTGTCTTCTGTCCAGTTGCGCTCGAAGCTACATTTTCAAGAAAGTGCCTTTGTATCCTTTGGATTCCTTGTTTGGACTATTTTGCTCACTTGTCCCATATTTTTACATTTTGGGGATCTTATGTTATAATTTGAGTCGATGCGGAGCACTTCTGCACGACGTTACATTCGAAAAACCGCCCCGTTCTTAATTTTTGCACGCCAGTGTAGTTATTCCTCGCAGAACAACATGGTCATACACAATTCCCTTTTTATCAAAGAAAACCAGGTGCATGACCTTTCCTGCACTTGCTTAAACTTTGCTTTCATGGATCGGAGACTCTGTTGGTGTTTCCATTGGATGCTCTTTTGTTTTGTTTCTGGATCGAAATGGCGAAAAAATGTTTAATCACATGTGACGACTCGATCCAAAAAGTGTGATACTGGTCGTAGCCGGTACTCCCACTGGCTACAAGTGGTAACACGATTTGCCTTGTGTTCATGCGTGAGAATGTGGAGAATCCACTTTGCAGAGACTTCGGTATCCCAACCGGTTTCTCACAACGTCATCGACGAAACCAACGGACATCTGCATTACATTAACAACCTTTTCAATGGTCATTCGGCGGTCTTCGCGCAGAAGTGCGTCGATGGTGTTGACATTAATCTCCGCAGTCGATGTGGAAGGCCTACCGGAGCGTGGCGCATCTTCCAGACACACTTCGCCATTCACAAATTTCTTGTGCTACTCAAATCTCTTGCGCGAGACAAAGCATCTTCCTTATGGGCTGTTTTAATCATTTCACACGTTTCTGAGGCGGTTGAACGCACGCCAAATTTTGTAGCTGCTATTTGCTCCAGTTTTAAATCCATACTGGGTTACAGAAACACGTCTGAACTCTACGTCGTCTACTGCAAGAATGCACTAGGGGAGGGCCGTAACGACGCGTCGTCACGTGACTGACCTTGCAAGTCTTCGAGCACAAGTAGCTACATTTTTCTGCGTGCGTCCGTTTTGACGCTATGACGTCAAAACGAACCCGAGCAGAAAAATGTTACTTTTCGAACGACCTATGTACATCCTCGCGTTGCTTTTCGAACGATCTACGTACACTCACTCGATAAAAATGTTCAATCAAATCATCACTCTTCATACAATCTCGTCACGCTGCAGATAAACGCTGATCAGATGACCTTTGGTGATGTTACTAAAAAAAAAAATACCGCAAAGAAAAATGAAGTCTGACTTCAAAAAACAACAAGTTTTCGCTTTCGTAATTGTATGACAAAAGGCTATTAATAATCTTCACAGAGTTTACATATTTTATATGTCTGTAGAGAAGAATTCTGCAGCGTTTCATACCATTTATTATTATTTTTTGCACTATAATCTTATAACATTTTGTTCAACATATTTTTATTTGTGATACAGTACTTATTTGCTTTTAATTGCGTTACTCCAATCATTCTTGGGCTACGTTGAACTACAGGGGGTGGACAACGAAACTGAAACACGTGGGTTTAGGACACAATAATTTATTAATACGTTAAAGATCTTTCTTTGGAGGCCAACACAGCTGCGATTCGTCGTGGGAAGGACCGATACAAGTCCTGTACAGTGGCAAAAAGGATTTGAAACGATTCCTCTTGCAGAAAAGTGTCTAGTTCACGACGTGATACTGGTGGAGGAAAACGTTTCCTGACTCTCTACTCTACACCACCCCAGAGGGGCTCAATAATGTTCAAGTCAGGTGACGGTGCAGGCCATGACAAATGTTCAACCTCACTTTCACGCTCAGTAAACTACTCTTCCACCAGTTTGGCTGCGTGTATCGGTGCTTTATCATCCTGATACCGGCACCACCGTCAGGGTACAATGTTTGAACCATTGGGTGCAACTGGTCCTCTAGAATTGTTAGATAGTACTTGGTAGTAATGTGACCCTCAAGAACAATCAGCGGGCCAACAGACTACCGCGGTATTGCGGCAAAAACCATCACCGATTCACCTCTGTGCTTCACTGTGGGCAATAAACACTCCAATTGGTAAGCCTGTGAGGGATGTCTCCACACGTAAACTCTTCCGATTGTGGGAAAGACAGTGAAGGACGATTCATCGGCGAACAATACACATTTCACGTTGTCCAACGTCCACGATTTGCGCTGCTGGTACCATTGCAACAGACGTTCGGCATTCACATTGGAGATTCAGGGTTTGGCGATAGCAACACGATCGTCAATGTTGACCCGCTGTAGCTCCCGACGAACAGTTTTGATGGAAACAGGTGAGTCTCGGTCTATATTCGACCCTGCGGCGAGTTGGGCAGCTGCGGTTTTATGTTTTTGGCTATCATCCGTGTTGGCACCCGGACGTCTCTGTCAGACAGCTACCTCTTACCTCGACAGTTATTCCATATTGGATGTGGATCTTTCCTTTTGCTGGTATGCTGACATGACCCTGGATACCGTGGCTCGCGATACACCACAAAGACTTGGTGTCTTGGACATTGACGCACCAGCGAGACGCGCACCAACAATCTGTCCTCTTTGAAACTCTGATGTCTTCCATGATATTCAAGGTTCATACTCATTTTTAAAAATTAAAATTTAGCACTTTTAAAGGACTTTTTTTAGCACTATTCAAAATTTCTTAAGGACTCTCGGGATTTTAAGTATATATATATATATACACAAAAACTGAAAGAACAATTTATTATACTAGTACGTACCCACATAATGATCTGCAAGTCCACTTTTTGCTTTCACAACAGCAATAAATCACCAGTTCCATGCCACAACATTGTTGTGGCATGGAATCTACAATTGCTGGAAATATTCTGGTGGTATTTTGGCCAATGATTCCAGGACAGCAGACAGTAAAGTGACGAAAGTTGCCAGCGGTGGGTTTCAGGCTCTAATGCATTGCTCAGCCAGAATCAGGTATATGCTAACAGGCTCCATTCCTTTTAAGACTAGATATACCGTCAGATTCACCCACATCTGCATAAAAACTCAGCTACAGACCCCTTGTAGCAAAATCAAATCCTACTGTCATTTAACTTCTTCGTATAGACAGATATCCTCTTGTTTCTCCAGAAGTTTATGTGCCATTCCAATGGGAACATGCTTTACTTTTAAACAGCTCTTATCAAAATGTCAACAAAAGAATTGGACACAAAACTGATGTCAAGATGCCAACATCTGAAGGAAGTTATCAGTAGTCCATATGCCTGTAGTTTTTCCGTAGTGAAGACAAGTCAAGATCCTGCATTAAAATTTGCAAGGTAGCATGCGTATTTCTCAGAGTACACTGCTACATTTTTAACAACATTTTAATCTGGATGGGGGACAATACTTGGATAAATTCTGCAACATGCCTAAATACCCTTAAAATGAAAAATAAAACTGAGTATATACACAAAAAATACTATTTCAACTCCACCTTTTAAAAAATATGTTATGTCATAAGTATATGATGCCACACTTTTATGGTTATTCCTTCTGTTTTTTACAGTGAAAATACCGACCACAATCGCCTTTTCCTCTGTGTGCAGTTGAAAAATCACCAGCACACAGGGAAAAAAACCCTATGGTTTTCGGATGCCAAAGACGATTTTAGACACGGAAATTCTTGCGAATAACGTTACTCCTTGAATTGTTGACAACATTTTTGCTTTTTAGATCCAAGAATATTAGTAGAGGCAGGCGGCCGTTTACCCCACGCTATTGCAAGTAAATTCGCACGCGACAAACACGATGGGAGCAAAAACCAACGACGCACAGAACAATTAACTATGAAAGGTTTCAAAGCTTTATTATGCGGATAAATAGAAAATTAGCACTAAATGCTTATGATATGAAAAAACTAATCAGAAAGATATTTTAAATTGCATAAATAAATTAATTCTGAAAAAAAAGGATAAAAGAAAAAGGCAATGCAAATAAAACAAATTATAATAAAAATCCATGCAACGTTTGATTAGCACAATATAAGTTTTCTGCTAAGATGCGGGGATATAAAGTGTGACAACTTAATGTGCAAGTGAGTAATAAAAATAAAATCATCAAATAAAAAAACAAAAGAATTAAAACTGAAATTAAAAGATTCCCAACAAAGAATGATCTGGCGAAAACATTAATCTTTAAAACAAGCTATTAAGAAAGAAAGAAAGTTCCCGTGAATCTGACAAGATAAAAAACAAGAAGGATGACACTGAATTTTTGTATGTAATAAGCACGTCTTTTCAATCCATTCTAACGCGAATTAAATTTGTCAAAGCTATTCAAAATCAGTGGAACTGATTTGGAAAACAATCAATCGGTTCCAACAATCCGTAAAACATCCAGAAACAAAAACATGTACTTAGTTCCACCAGCAGCTAAAACGCATGTTACGAAAATTAACAAATGGTGAATAAAAAGTTTCGTATACTACAAGGAAGGTCCCAGATACAACGAGATTTTCAAATCGAACAGTTAAAAGAAGAAATTAAAAAAATGAAACATGATATAAGTTTACGTCTGCTAGCGGAAAAATTTGCACAGCGGAAAAGTTGAAAATAGGCGAAAATTATTCTTCATGGTAAAAGCGTTCGACCTTTACGCCGCTAGTGAGAAATATTTGCATTACTTAAAGAGGATAATGCTCCACATCTCTGTTGTAGCGAATGGCATACAGTGAAGAAGAAATTTCTCAATAGCATTTTTAGAAGTGGCAATACAGCTGCCAACTGAAGTACAGAAACACCACTGTGAACTACAAAATTCCTCGTATACTAGCCTTAAGTGTTCTACCAGGTAAATGGCATCCGGTGTTGAAAGAATTTTTTAAATAGCACATGTAAAAACAGTGATACTGAGAAAAACAGAATGAGCATATGCGCCCCTAGCGGCGAAATTGTGCACTATTTTGGAAAGAAAATACGCACACAGTTTGCACAGTTAATAGTATCTGACCGAAGAAAGAAGTTTTTCAATCGGGTTTTTAGTCCCGCAGATATTGCTGTAAACGGAAACGTGAACTTACGCCCTCTGGTGGCAGACTTGAGAACTATGGAAAAATTGAAATTATATGAGAAACATTTCCCCATGGAAACGCTCTTCAACGAAGCAAGAATTTTTCAAATCAGACTCTTAGAAGCTGAGATATCGACAAAAATAAGATATGCCTTTACGCACCCTGGCGGGAAAACCATGCATTATTTTAAGAAGAAAGTATTCTCAAAAGGTCTTTCGATGTGAGCGGTATCTGTCAACGAAAGAATTTTTTCAATTGAGTTTTCAGGAGCTCAGATTTTGCTACAAATACATCAGACGCAGAAATTAACACTTACGCCCCTGGTGGCTAAACCGTTCTTTATCAAATATTAGACATTATAGGCAAAGCATTTCCTATCAGCAGCTGTATCCGGTGCAGAAAGAAGTTTACTAATCGGAATTTTAGAAGCAGAGATATCGGGGGAAACGTAATTTAGTTTTACGCCCCCTTGCGGAGAATATGTGCAACTTGAAAAAGTGACTATACCTAAAATAATCTTCGCCATGAGTAGAATTGAAAGGCAAAATAATTTTTTGAATTGAATATTTAGAAGCAAATGTATGGAATAAATGCATTTTGAATTCGATATCATCTGCATTTATGCCCTCTAGCGGCGAAGTTGTGCATCGTACAGAAATCAAAATAAAGGGTCATCATTCGCACATTTCAAAGCTTTCTAATTCAAAAAGAATTTTTCAAATCGGACTATTAGTTGCAGAGATTTCGTGTCTACAGACGGACGGAGAGACGGACAAAGAAATAACATAAACACGATCTTTTTTTACAAAAGACGTGCTAAAAAACACCAGTCTCCTTAGCAGAACATTTTTACAAGAAAAAATAAATAAATAGAAATGCACTTCGCAAATCTGTCGGAGTAACATAGACAAAAAGCTCACTGCCAAGGGCGAGGAGCGTGAGAAAATATGTCACATCTGGCGCGCGCGCACCCGCCAGGTCTGACATGTGAGTAACAGTCATGAGGTAGAAGTGGGAAAAACACATGCAGGTGTTTCTCAGCGAGCATCGCTTCGGAGCGTCAGAAAAACCATTACATTAAACATTTGAAAAATATGTATACACTGAAAGCAGCAAGATGAGGCTGTTCAGAACAATTGCGCAATTAAGGTGTAAATATAAAACACATTTTCTAAAGGTTCATGACATAAAAATTAGAGGAATACACAACACTTTTACAACGTTAAATATAAATATAATCTAGGTAGAATCAATATTAATTACAATATTTAATTTCGAAGACGAACACGATAAGGCAGCAAATGCATGCAGCTGCTGTGGTGGGACGTTTTCTTTGGCTGGATGCCAAAGACAGAGAAAAAGAGATTTTCTTTTGCTCTGGGCAAAGAATATACACTCTGCTCTGAAGCCAGCTTCAAAGCTTTGATGCAGCCGTTCGTAGTAATCGGCAAATGAAAAGAAATCGTATTATACTAAATTCTTTGTAGAAAAATTAATTAAATGCGTAGTTCGTAGTATGTGGTTTTTAACCGTAAAAACTAGAGAATCCGTAGTAAACGGCATTTCTGCACACAACACATAGTACAAAGAAAATTAAAAGTAGTTCTGATAATCCGTAACTGCTAAAACGGTCGATGATCAAAGGAAACCAAAACCACTCATCATCACCGGAGCGCCAGGTCTACTGATTTATCAGTAGATCTACTGATTGTTCCACACATTTAGTGACTTTTTTTGAAAAACGCCTTATTTCTACTGATTTTTCCATGTTTCATTAAAGTCTAATTTTTCGGAAAGCTTTTAGTGATACTGGCTGTCTCTTTCCTGGAACCAGTAGCCCTACATTAGGGATGGCATTAGTACTTTTGGGCTACTATACTCCATCTTCAGATGCAAGACAAATGTTTGGTTAGTACAGCACATATATACATACATATATATAAGAATTTATATGAAACATAACGAGTTTTACATAATGTCTTTTATTTTTCGAAAAAGATATTTAACAGGGTCTAATCTGTTTGAAATGGTAGATAAACTTCGGTATTATATTTGTGTACAAACTGATGATTGCCATAACTGATATTGATAGGATACGGTGCTCTTTTTCCTTGAATGAGAAATATCCATAACTGCTACGATCCCTGATGTAGAGGTAGGGAAACCTGTTTTTTTTTTTTAACAACCACAGTGAACAACTCGATGGACTATAAGCAATCGGCCATCCCTAATGTAGGGCTACTGGTATTACCACCCCCTACAAGATGTGAGGGCGAACCATCTGCTGCGTCCTATTCGCTGCAGTGGGATTAATTATTTAAAAGACCGTTAATTTTCGTAACTCTTTATCTTCTATTATCTTCCGCCTATGGGTGTCTACCGTGAAGTTGGGTTCCCTAATTGAGGGTCTCCAAGCTCAAGGTTGACGGGTGCATTGCGTTGTGTTTCATATGGGAGAACATGGGAAACCCACATTCCTCCATATGCCGCTTGAAATTTAATAAACTCATGATGTCAGATTTAGACCTTTTATCCTGCGACTGGGCTTGCTAAATGCTAAAAGTTATTTTCTTCTTAAAATCTTGGAGTTGCTACTCTATCAAAACTTTACGATTGTTCTACTTAATTATTCAATTTAAAATAAACAAAGATTCACTTATTTTGAATTTTCAAAGATTTGAGAAACTCGGGTAAATTTCATTATAAAATACAGAATTTATTTACATTAGTGTTTCCTTAAAATCTATTACACTGATCGGTGGAGATTTCTATTAATTTAAACCAAAATATATTTTAAGTTCATTATGCTTTTTGATATTCGCAATCATATTTTAAAGTTCACCTTTCGCAAAATATAAGACACATTATGATATTCAGCACTTGCAAGAGATTAAAAATATCTTTTCTACCGAGGATGTATAGGAGACAAAATCATGATCATGCTAACGAGATATTGGGAATTATGAAATTTTTTCTCACCAAATTATTTTCTTTTCATCACATTCGTTGTCGTCCGGTATTACTTATAGGTATAAAGTCTATGGTTGGGACCTCATCCGGTCCTGCTGGATGCACACTGCCCGCATGAGATCACTCGATGCTTCACCCAAAAATTGTAAAAAAAACCTCTCAGGGAAAAACATCATACTTCCCTTGCTTGGAAATCATCTTGCTCCATTTTGAGCGTCCTCCCAGGAAAACCTCCTAACTAAATTTTCTCTGCGATATTCTGTCCAGGATTCATCTAGAGTCCATTCTGTCCTCTCTGCGTTCACCCAGAATTAGCGGTCATCATTGCATTCCGTGTTCTCCCAAAAAAATCCTGAAAAACCCCAAAACGTTTCTGTCTCCCGTCTATGTTTAAGGGGTTCGGGGGTGTTCCTGTCCTACCCAAATGGCTCTCCCCTTATTGGTTGGGCCTCTTTTCCTCGCTTCGGCATTGGTTTACATCCCTGTATAGGAATCCCTCCGATTCGTTGGCAAAGGCTTGAGAACATGGAGTTTTCTTGAAGATGAATATTCCTTTATCTTGTCAACTGCTCCGCGGGATGTCCGCGCTGCCTTAGAATTTTCACGTACGCTTCCTGTGTGACTCTTTCTGTTGGTGTCAACCAGTTACGCCCACTACGAGAAATATGCCCTGTTCGTTCCCCGCTAGCGTGCGTAAAACGTGACTTCGATAATAGAAGGTGGTCCAGTAAATTGGCCCCCACCTGTGATTGCGAGCATTTCACTCTCGTAGCGTTGCTTGCTGTAACCTCCGAGTTTTCTCTTTACTAACCTAGGGGTGTGTTTCGTGCGTATTCCTACTTGAATTCAGGCGAGCTCGGGGAACACAAAAAAAAAAAAAAAAAAAAAACAGCAATTCAAAAGAATGATAAAAAAAAAAATAAGGAATTTCCTCCTCAAGAAAGAAATCTGCTCAGCCAGGTCTTCGAATAATTATGAAATATGTATTATAATTATCCTCTTAGAATGCCTGTCTGCATTATGCTTCTCGGATTTTCTTTCCCAATTCCCGCGCTCTCTAAATTGTCTACTTGGTAACTACTCTTCCTCGTTTAACTATTTCCTCGTACTATGCGATACCGTAGGAATTATTTGGTGAATATATTGCTTTCCCACACTTACTAATTTGTAGGCCCCCTTTCCGAAATTCATACCTACGAAATCATGGTCCTCCAATGTTACACGATATTCCGGAGGACATACGGGTAACACTGGTTCCAGGAAAGAGACAGCCAGTGCCATTAAACAAACACAACACCCATGCATGCATCACAGAGAGTCGAACCTGGACCCATCTAGGACGAATGGTCTAAAGCTAGCGCTTAGACCACTGCGCTATGGGGCTTTCTTGATATTTAGTAGTGGCTAATTTGTGTTAACACGTGGTTGGTTAGCATTAGTGGTTCATACAATTTTTTTTTAGTTCATTGTTATTTTATTGAATTGTTAACAATAGCTTGTCCTTCTATTACTTTTTAACAGGGTAACTTAAAAGATTTTTATTTTCTGATAATGCTATGCAACATTTGGATGTTGTTGCCCCTGTCAGTGTCCTGGGAAAGAAGTTTCCATGAGTTGCTGCTTTAGTTTCTTACTTTCCCAGTGTGATTCCCCCAACTGAGATTCAAACACTGGGCAATGAATGGAAAATGCTTCGAAATACTGATCTTGAAATGCAATGCACTCTGATGTGCGTGTACATGATTTTTGGTCATGTGCGAATTAATAACACATTGGGGACGGAAGCATACTCTTTCCATCATTGTCGAAATTTGTGGCATGTTTGTTATTCTTCCTTCATTCAATGGCTGTAGTAGAAAGGATTTTTTTTTTTATGACAAACGTCATGAAGACGAATCAGAGAAACAGTCTTTCTTCAAAAACTGCATGTCGATTGCTGCATGCAAATTGTATGCTTTCAAGTTCTTGATAGCATAGTTTTAACAGGTGAAATGGTTTGGCAGAAAAAATGAACAACAGTATCTATGATAGCGATCGTGGTGATAATAACAGTTATGTTCAAATTCTGACAGTGCGGATTCTACAGTTCAGTTGACCCATTTCATTAGACTTTGCCTCATAGATCATAGCAAAAAAGCTAAAGATTGCCTTTTAAAAAAAAAATTAAATGGAAAATATGTCATCAGAACTACTTTTTTGACCATTGCGATAGTGGTGCATTGTGTATTGTAGCGAAAAAAAAATCTGCTGTTTTTTAAACTAATCTACTGATTTTTTGGGACGAAATCTACTGATTTTTGAGAATTTCCCCTGGCAACACTGCCGGTTGGTTGGTTGGTTGGTTGTTTGATTTTTATGGCGCAACGGCCATTATTGGCCAAAGAGCGCCAGAGACAAGACACACAAGCAAACAGTAATAAAAATGTGGTAAAAAGCTTAAAATCTGACTGATCATGTAAAACTGAAAAATGAGAACGATGGAAGGGCTAGAAAGATAATGAAACATATAGTATTAAAAACATGATACAATGATTAAAATCTAGCTGATTCAGTAAAACTGAGAAATGAGGATGATGATAAGGCTAAAATCTAGATACGTTTAAAATAGTCAATTTGTTTGAAACATGAAAAAACAGCAACAGTATTGCAGTGGTCATTGAGGAGCCGCTGCAGTGTAGCGGCGTCCTCGGTCAACAAATGAGAATGAAAGAAATGAAAACGTACATCACGAAAACGAACACAGGTACACAGAAGATGAGTGACGGTGAGTCGGCAATTGCACGTCTCACACATCGGCGCAGTGTCGCCACACAGCAAAAAGCGGTGAGTGAAACGACAATGCCCAATGCGGAGACGCGCAAGCACCACTTCCTCCCTACGGTTCCGACGATATGTGGATTTCCAAATTTCAAGATTAGGTTTGATACGATGCAGTTTATTTTCCACCTGTTGGTCCCACAGACCTTGCCACGTTCGCTTGATATGGTCGCGAACCAGAAAGCGGAAATCCCGATGAAACAGTGGCAAGCGTGTGACGACCAAAGAGGAAGCAGATCTAGCAGCCGCATCAGCACACTCGTTACCCGAGATTCCAACATGCCCGGGAATCCAACAAAATTGTATCTGGACACCGGCCTCGAGCAAAGAGCAAAGAAGCCTTCGTACGGTAAAAAGAAAAGGGTGGTCACATCAGGCCAACGATGACAATGACTGTACAACACTCAAAGAATCAGTGTACACCGCAGCCCGTTGATGAGAGCCCGACTGAACATGAAGTAGAGCAAGATACACAGCATGCATCTCCGCCGAAAACACCGTGGCCTCAGCTGGGATCCGCACGACAGATACGTCATCAATACAAACCGCCGCGGATCCAACGACTCCGTGAATCTTGGAGCCATCAGTGAAGATGGGAGTGTATTCAGAATTGAGGGCACGGTGTTCAGCGAAGAGCTGCTGGTACACTGACGCAGGGGTTGAGGATTTCTCGAAAGATGTAAAGGTGGTGTCAACCATGACACCAAGTGGGTGCCATAAAGGATCCCCAAAGCCCCTGGTCTTTTCAACAAGAGGCAAGTCGAGCCCTACATCACGGGCTACGGCAGCCATACGAAGACCAAATGTTGAAATGCACGAAGGCCGGTTCCCGAATAAACGAGTATGCTGGGGATGAAAAACTGCATCGTATAAAGGATGGTCTGGAAGAGATCTAAGTTTCAGGTAGAATTGAATAGACAGCTGCAGACGGCGTAATTCAAGCGATGGTTCGTTCGCGTCAGCGTAAAGGCTGGGAATTGGAGATGTTCGAAATGCTCCCGAACAAAGACGCAGTGCTTGATATTGAATAGTGTCCAAAGGCCGGAGAACGGAACGACGAGCAGAGCCATACACGATGCAACCATAATCCAGTTTTCACCGTATTAATGAGTGGTAAATTCGAAACAAAGACATCCTGTCTGAGCCCCACGAGACTCTCGAAAGGATCTTAAGAATAGATAGAGCCCGCAGACAGGAAATCTTGAGCCGCCGAACGTGCGCACGGAACGTAAGCGCACGGTCGACGGTCAGAAAAAGGAACTTGGTCTCCGGCAAAACTGGTATGGCCGCACGGTCTAAAAACAGCTCTGGGTCAGGATGGAGGCCACGCCTCCGGCAGAAATGGACACACGCTGTCTTGTCGGGAGATAGAACGAAACCATTGCTATTCGCCGTTTTAAAGATCTGATTAATTGCAGACTGCAACTGCCTTTCAATAAAATGCATGCTTGATGACGAGCAGAAAATGTGCAAGTCATCAACATAGACAGTAGCCAAAACCGCAGGAGGAAGATTTGTGAGGAGACAATTAATGCGGAGGATGAACAATGTGACAGATAAAATGCAACCTTGAGGAACACCTTGTTCTTGATGGAATGTTGCCGATAGCGTCGTACCCAGGCGCACCTGGAACACCCGATTGCGAAGAAAATTTAAAATAAATGTCGGAAGATTTCCTCGCAATCCGCATGCGTGGAGGTCACGGATAATACCGTGCCGCCACGCTCGATCATAAGCTTTTTCAATATCAAAAAATACAGAAACCAGGTGCTGCCTACGCACGAACGCCTCGCGCACAGATGTCTCAAGGTGCAGGAGATGATCGTGAGGTGAACGATGACGGCGAAAGCCGCTTTGTGATGGTGAAAGTACTTGATGATATTCTAAAAAATGAATTAACCGGGAATTAACCATGCGTTCAAGAACTTTACACAGACAGCTAGTGAGGGCAATTGGACGATAACTAGAGGGAGACTTGGGATCCTTGCCAGGTTTGGGAAAACGCAGAACAAAAGCGTTTCGCCAAGATTCCGGGAAACTGTGCTCCGACCAAATACGATTATACAAGATTAAGAGATTCTCGAGAGACGACTGCGAGAGATGACGGAGCATGTCATAATGGATGCCATCGGGACCGACCGATGTAGCGCCGGACCGATGCAGAGCCACCCTGAGTTCAACCATGCTGAAGGGGAGTTATATCCAGTGTCGAGAAAAGGCGCAAAGGAGATTCTCTGGCGTTCCGCAGTGGATTTAATCCTCAGAAAGGAGGAAGGATACGCCAGGTCACTCGACACGGAGGCAAACGCCTCCCCCAAACAATCAGCAATCTCCCCGACTCTAGCATATGTGCAGCCGTTACTCTCGAGAATGGAGATCTGGTGAGAGCTGTAGTTACCCCGGATCTTACGAATCTTGTCCCACACACTTTTCGAACTGGCACGTGAAGTGAGAGATGAAACATACTGGATCCAAGACTCATTCTTGCTACGTCGACGCACCAACCGAGCATAGGATTTTGCTCGTTTGAATGTAACGAGATTAGCATCGGTTGGATAACGCCGAAACGTAGACCAGGCCTTATGTTGAGCTCTCCTAGCCGCTGCGCATTCAGGGGTCCACCAAGGCTTCGGACTTCTGGAGAGTATCGTAGATGTTTTTGGTATAGAAAGATCAGCTGCCTGAAGAATACAATTTGTTACTTCAAGAACCGCTGCGTCGATTGACTCTTGGATCACCATTGCAGAAAATATCAAAGCTGACGGTGTGAAGACCTCCCATCTCGCACACTCCATCCTCCAACGAGGAGGGCGGGAGGCAGAAGATGGCATGTTCGCATGATGCGAGAGGACAATTGGAAAGTGGTCGCTCCCGTGGAGGTCATTACACACCGTCCACTACCAGTCAGCAATAATTGATGGTGATCCCAAGGTCAAATCGATCGCACTGAAGGATCGTGTCGGTTAATGGAAGTACGTGTCAGCACCGGTGTTAAAAAGGCACAAAGAGGCCGAGGACAGAAGAGACTCTATGCGACGACCTCTCGTGCTGATGCTGACACTACCCCACAAATGATGATGGGCATTGAAGTCACCCAGTAGAAGAAAGGGTGAAGGCAGCTGATCAACCAATCTCTCCAGTACAGAGACGCTCACGTTCTCGTCCGGCGGCAGATAGACACTGCAGACAGTAAGAGGTACAGGCATAGAAATACGAACCGCCACGGCCTGCACAGTTGTGGAAACCGCGACGGAAGATACCGGAACCCTGTGAGGGACGAGAATAGCGACTCCCCCACAGGCTATATTTCCAGACGAGTTATCTGTCCGAAATGCACTGTAGCCTCGAACTGAAAGCAGGTCTGATGGTTTAAGCTTCGTCTCCTGTAGACAAAGGCACACCGGAGAGTAAAATGAAAGCAGATGTTTCACTTCATCAAAGTTCGTCCGAAAACCTCGACAGTTCCACTGAATGATTGAAGCCATGGTTATAAGTGAAATGAAAATGATCAAACGAAGTCCGGCTCCATCGCCTCTGCTGGGGGTTTCCCCAGATCTGGAGGCGTGTGACCAGGGGCTAAGATGGGAGCATGTTTTGTCCCAAGTGTCTTACCGGGAGGCGCACGACGTTGAGTCGTTTCCTGAGATTTTGGAGGAGAAGAAATGCTTTTCTTATCCTGGGCTTTGGTCTTTTTGTTAGAAGAAGTGGCCTGAGTTCCCTTGTTGGTGGTGGGATGAGTCTGCTTCGGCGAAGTGGTGGGTGGCGCTTTCAGACCCTAGCTCGAGACTGGAGTGCCTCCAGTCCGGCTGCGATGATGTCGTTTACATTGTATGGACATTTAAGGGGGATCTGAATGTCGGTCTGAATGGCAACCGTAGATTTGGCAACCACCACTGAAGCGTATGATCGCCGATCAGATGTAACAGGAACCACTTTTCTTCTGGCCTCAGGATAGGAAATATTTTCCACCGTTTTGATCCTTTGGATTTCCTTCTCCTCCTTCCACTTGAGACAATCTTTGGCT
Organism: Macrothele yani; assembly: GCA_039090855.1. NCBI lineage: Eukaryota > Metazoa > Arthropoda > Arachnida > Araneae > Macrothelidae > Macrothele > Macrothele yani. Next base: position 92,261,809 of record CM077010.1, read on the forward strand.
GATGCTGCGTGTGAACCCTTGCAGTTCACACAAAACTCAGCCTCGGCCACACATTCCTGCAAAAGATGTTCTGTGGCACCACAGCGTGCACACCGGGGATTGCTCCTGCACGACTGCTGAGAATGGCCATAAGACTGGCACCTAAAACATCTCAAAGGGTTAGGGATGTACGGGCGTACCTCGAGGTGGAGATACCCTGCCTTGATGGATGTTGGCAGGGAAGGGCTATCAAAAGTTAAAATGATGTTCCGGGATGGGACGGACTGCCCATTCCGCCTGAATAGAATACGCCGTACACCTGTAACGTGTTGACTCCTCAGTTCTTCAAGTAATTCTTCCTCAGCACACTCAACGAGGTCCTGAGAGGAGACAACACCTCGAGATGAATTTAGGTATCCATGAGGTGTTACTTTTACCGGAGTCTCAAGCAGCGTGGTGGTGTTAAGAAGTGTAGAGCTGTAGGCCACAGTGGACATTTCTACCAGAAGATCTCCAGATTTGGAGCTTCTTTACGCTCTTAGGATAGCTTGCGATGGATTGAAGTGCTTTATTTATCCAAAATGGACTTTTGGCACTCAGAGGCTTTGAAGGGTCTAATGAATGAACAAAAAAGAAACGAGCATTCGAACAATCAGGCACATGCTTTTTAGCGGAAGGGGATGAGCCTTCCTCATTACTTCTTTTGCTTTTTGGTTCGTGGGAAACTTTATTTTCATCCATAAAGAAAAATTAATAATTCGTCCGCCGACTTCCCCACCCACAATCGAGCCCAACGAGGGAGAGCCGGAGGTCCGCAAGCCCAAGTGGACGCAGGACACGGCTCTAGGGATAGCAAGCGGATATAGCAAGTTGATAGGGCAGACATGCGCTCGGCGTGCACCCAGACTTTCCCATGACTGGGGAACACCCCTTTGGCATGCCCACCCTATCCCCAGACTCACCCAGTCGTACGAGACGACAAGCCGTTAGAGGTCTGGGCTCCACTCGGCCACAGACCTCATTGACTAGGAGTGGGTTAGTTCCCAGCCGCCCGTTCAGGGTGAAGCAGGGGGCAAAGAGGAGTGTTGGCAACTGGCGACAACAACACCCAGGCCTCCAGAAACTTCAGCCTCCAGCATCCCCTTTTCCACCTTACGGGTCACCACACACAGCAAACGTGCAGGTAGGTCTAGCGACCCAGCTCGGAAAAAAAAAAGGAACATAAAATGGAGAAGACAGGAAAGAAAAAGATAAACTCAAATCCAGAGCTGGCGCATAATCACAACCACAGCAACCTACAACTGAGGCGGGAACGTGTCAAGTGAAAAAACATAAAAAAAAAAATGTGAATATCATCACATATAGCACGTTTCGGCTCGGGCCGTGGGGACGCCATCCCCCAGCAGCTGGATGAACAGCTGTCCCTTCGGTTACATAATCGTTCAAGACGAAATATATAAATTGATCCGTCACAAGGTCAGCTCGGGCCGTGGGGGGCGCCGCTCCCCAAATAACTGGGAAAACCAGTTATCCCCGTGCGGGGCAACACTGCCGGAGCCTCCACTAAGAACAATGACATCACCACAGAAGCGCGTTTTTTTATGTTGTAATATGAACACCCAAGATCGTGAGAAATTTCCCATCAACCCACACTGTGCGCTCCTGCAACGTGACATGACATACGCGCGAGAAACAATGAAGAAGCACTCCGTTTATAAATTGGAGGAAGTTTACCTAATCATGAAAATCGCGAATCAGACGTTCCGAGTTCTGAAAGTAAAATTAAAGCCATTTTACGGGCTTGGTGAAATATTTAGTACTTTTAAGGGCCCTTAAAAAATAAAATATATTTAGAACTTTTAAGCACTTTTTTGACCTGTGCGAACTGTATGCAGTGTGGATCGCACTTTTTGACGTCCAGCTATGCTAATGCTCTGCTCTCGTTGATTGACTGCGAAATAGATGCAAACTGGACACCAGGTAGGGCGTACAGCGGCGTGACACATTTGCGCAGGTATTTCAGTTTTGTTCTCTACCCCTGTAGATAATCATTGCTCAGCTGTATTTTAAATACATACCCACCTTTCCAGTATACTTTCTCACATAGTACATGAGCATTTCGTTCTGAACAGCGGCTCATAGACATAGTTTCCTTTTTGAAACAGGAGCTGAGAAAAATCACTGTGGTAAGAGGCAACTGCGTATGCCGTCATGGGAGGCTGAGCGGGGGAATGTGCATACAAAAGTCAAAGTGCGAAGGACAAAAGAACATAATGAAGGCAAACAGGTTTTCTCTTTAATCTTTGAGAAAAGCAAGAAGTTATTCCGCGTTTGGTGTCGGGATCCTTTAATCCATTAGTTAAGGTTAACAGCACAGTGAATTCGGAAACAAGATTTTCGTCAGTAATCATGAAATAAATCAGTGATAAAAAAAGACTTACCCTTTACTGAAAGCCTCTTCGAAACTGCTGCCTGTGAGGCACATCTTGCGATATATTAAAGTGATCCCATTAATGATAAACACGAAGTACCTACCGCCTGTGTATAAAGATATACAAAAAGAGATGTTTGAATGAGTGTTATCTGTCGCGCGTTCTTGAGCGTAACAGCGTTCTTTCCAGTTATTCTGCATTAAAAGGAGAAAGCCCGTTTTAAAGCAATTAGATGTCTGGAAAGCAACACGTAATTAGTTGTTGACCGAACACTAACACAAAACAGCCATCGGCAACAAACGGATAATGAATGCCTAATACAAAGTAGTCTTTCGTGATTCACAATTTTTACGTGCTTATTGGGTTCAGGATTCTGTTTGCATAAAGGATGAATACCCATCAGTCATGAATAATTTAAAAGAAAAATCTTAACAGAAAGACCCCTGATCATCTGAAACATTACCATACTGAAACCTAACGAGCGATCCTACAGTTTCATTTGCTCTGAATAAAACTCGACTGACATTTCAGATTGATTTCAAGACTGATATGTAAATGTCTTTATTCCTTACACAAACAGCCATCGGAGATAAATTCTTCAACTTAACCAAATGCCAGCTGAGCTTTATTAAAAGTTTGACACGAGTTAATATGATTCGTTTCGCGTTAGTGGAGGTGCTACACAACAGAAATTATTAAAAAAACTGCAAATTGTGATAAAAATATCCCTATTGGTAAGAATGTAGTTTATGGTTATAGAATGAAAATAAGATGGGGAGGCATCGCCCAAAGTGATGGGAATTCAAGATGGCGAGTATATTTCAAAATGGCTACACGTGTTGAGATTTTGTTACAGCTTTTTTTTTACACATCATGTTTGGTATCGATTTATATGTTTTTGGGATCAAGGGTTTCATTTTTCATGTTAAAAAGAGGCTAAGAAATCAATATAGGTGCTATTTTGTTGCATATACTGGGTAAAGTGAAAGTAAGGGGAACTCAATACTTCTTCTTACTAACAAAAAATGAGTATTTATTAATGCCTGAAGCATACTGAATATTACCAAATTTGAACATTGCTTTTTAACAACATCGGCCGGCAGCACATCATTCGTTCTTACAGTTGCACAATAGTGTGCAAGACAAGCCACCACTTCAGCAGCTACACTTGTTCTTTCAGATTTTGCCCATACATTTGAGTTGCCGGAAATATAACCCTCTCTTTTGCTCGTTTTTCACACCAAATCTTAAATTCAATCTCGGGATTATTTTCTTGATAACCTTTGCTCGTTTTTCACACCAAGTAACTGCTGCAGCACTATACTATTTGCTGCATGAGTGCTGCAGCAGTTAATTGTTTTTTTATAGTGCTGCAGCAGTTACATGTTTTTACAGGCTATCATAGCCTGTAAAAACATGACTCTTTACATGAATCAGAAATTTCTGGCAACTCCGACCATTTCAGCTGCTATGATACATCATCCAACCACCATCCCCATTCGGTTGGAGACGATACACATATTGTGCGTCTGTTTGTTTTTCCCTAAATGTGTCCAGCTTGGAAAGCATTACGTAATCCCTGTTGTTGTAATGCATCCTTTGTCGCTGGCAGACTTTCAAGCGGACGATTTTTGGTCATGAACAACTCTTGTCTTGCATCATTTACACTTGTATTGTTACTGGTTGAACAGTACAGAAGTAGTACGTATCTTTCAATAATGTCTAAAATTTCCGTACGAATGGGAATGTGCGGTTGTAAGATGAATGGAAATGCAGTAGTAGCTTCGTTAAAGAGCATCTATGTCTTCCAAGTTTTTTTTTTTTTTTTTGTCTTTCATGTGAAACTAGGTTTGATATCATAGTTTGTAAAAACATGACATCCTGAAATTTGGGAGTAGCATGAATGTCACTCTCAAATTCTTGTACACCAAAGAAAGAACTGATAGATTTCTGGTTCTGCAACCATCCAAAGTTTTAGTACCCATGGATCCTGTGCCAACCCTACTGCGCGGCCATCCCCTTCCACTATTGCGTTACTTTATTCATGTGCTTGGTCTACGCTGATTGCTGAGAGGATTCTGTTTGATTTTCATATCACAAACTGTCCTGAAGAAAATGAGCGATGTATGTCTTGTAGTTGAATCTCTGCATCAAAAAGGTCTTTCAGATGGATTGGTAGCCAACGTGCATAGTTTATGATGATCAAGAAAACAAAACCAAAGAATCATTTTTTAGACAGTCACGATACAAAGAGTAGTTTCCTTCTCTGAATCAGCAAACAAAGAGAAGAAATAGGATTTCCATATTAGGACAAGTCTGCCATTTTCACACCAAATCTTAAATTCAATCTCGGGATTATTTTCTTGATAACTTTTGCTCGTTTTTCACACCAAGTAACTGCTGCAGCACTATACTATTTGTTGCATGATAAGCATCATGCAACAAATAGTATAGTGCTGCAGCAGTTACTTGGTGAATTACTCTGGCTTTTGTAATGTAGGTTACTTTTAGATAACTTTCAGCAGCACGAGGATGCAATATCAGAATGGGCAATTGTACCAATTCATCGGCTTCCTGACATCCACTGACCCAAAACTCAGAGGAAAGCTTATTCAACTGGAAATGCACCGAATACCATCAGGAACTTTTTTCCCCATATGTGTCTGGGTAATTCCACTGAATCAGTTTTGCTAACGCAAGCAATGGTTGGTCCACTGCGATGACATGAATTTGATTTACATTAAGAAATTGTGTAACTTGTTTCATTATGTTCATCGCAAGCTTAATCACAGCTATTGATGAAGAGTCTTCGTAAAATAGTGATAAAAGTGTCGATATTCCAGTAATGAAATCAGTTGGAGATTTTTGATCACTTGTATGATAGACAGCCCACGATGCATCGAGTCCAATATTGGTATCTTGGCTGATAACGCGCTTTACACACAGCCATGCAATCTCTTCTTTCTTCAGATTCGTATCAGTCGTTGACAACATCGGTTTTGATGTAGCATCAGAACAAACTGGAATAGTAGATTCTTTTGACTGAAGGAATGCCGGTTGCATTGAAGCAAATTGTTCTGGAAGACTTGGTACGCTTTGCTTTTTGAAGGCACTTATGTTATAATGCATAGCTTGTGTAGGGCTTACTGTTCCTAAACTTCAGGTGTTGGATTTTGAAATGCTGATATACTTGTTTCATGAAAGGAACTCTCTGAGGTTGAAGTGCTTGGATTGTGTTCTACGTTATGGTACGCCCCAATTGTGAAGATCCCTTCACGTAATTTTGATGGACCCACTAACTTTTCTTCTTGGAACTTAACATTTACAAGTTCACACATCGCTGATGAGAGTTCCAGCACACGAGTACATGACATTGGAAGTCCAAGTGAATATAGCTTTCCCACAATTTCTTTTTTTCGCGTTTTTCCAAATATTGAAAGACCCATTTAAACTTGCAGGGGGATTTCTCTATCAGTTTGATGCCTCAATATATTTCCAGTTGGCTTATGGGACTGTATATTAAAACACAGCAATTGCGATATTGTGAGAGATGGTTGGGTAACAACTTCATTGGCTTCAATATTGGCACCATATAACAGCATATTCACGATAGCCAGTAGGGAGCGAGAAACACATTTATGTTGGGATTCATCGTCGAAATTACCGTTGAACGTGTTCTTGTGTTGAAACATTTCTTTTCTTACCATTTCTGCAACACGCAGTAGCAAGTGTGTCTTCATCTTGATCATCTTTACAAGCTTGCAACATGTTGTCACCCCAACAGTTTGCCAGATGCCAAAATATACTCACTGCCAGACATGTTTGCCGTCATATACGGGAAATATACAAGGATCCTCTGTCGTAACCTTGAAGTGTGTACATCAGGCATGTGTAATTTGCTCATCCACTCCTATTAGTTGCATTAGTTGCACCTTGTAGTTAGAATGCACGAGGACCGGTTCTCAAATAAACGAGCATACTGGGGATGGAAAATTGCATCGTACAAAGGATGGTCTGGAAGAGATCGAAGTTTCAAGTAAAATTGAACAGACAGCAGCAGACGGCGCAATTCAAGAGATGGTTCGTTCACATCAGCGTAAAGGCTGGGAATCGGAGATGTTTGAAATGCTCCCCCGTACAAAGACGCAACGCTTGATGGTGAACAATATCCAAAGGCCGGAGAGCGGAATGACGAGCAGAGCCATACACGATACAACCACAATCCAGTTTCGACCGTATTAAAGAATGGTAAATGCAAAACAAAGATATCCTGTCTGCACCCCACGAGACTCTCGAAAGAATCATTAGAACAGACAGAGCATGCAGACTGGAAATCTTGAGCCACCGAACGTGCGCACGGTCGACGGTCAGTCCGAGGAACTTGGTCTCCGGCAAACTGGTATGGCTGCACGGTCTAAATAGAGCTCTGGGTCAGGATGGAGGCCACGCCTCCGGCAGAAATGGACACACGCTGTCTTGTCGGGGGACAGAACGAGACCATTACTGTGTCCCGCTTTAAGGATCTGATTGACTGCAACTACCTTTCAATAAAATCCAGGCATGATGACGAGCAGAATATGTGCAAGTCATCGACATACACAGTAGCTGAAACCGCAGGAGGAAGATTTGTGAAAAGACAATTAATGCGGAGGATGAACAATGTGACAGATAAAATACAACCTTGAGGAACACCTTGTGCTTGACGGAACGGTGGCGAGAGCGTCGTAATCAGGCGCACCTGGAACACCCGATTGCGAAGAAAATTTACAATGAATGTCGGAAGATTTCCTCGCAATCCGCATGCGTGGAGGTCACAGATAATCCCGTGCCGCAAAGCACGATCATAGGCTTTCTCGATGTCAAAGAAAACAGAAAACAGGTGCTGCCTACGCACGAACGCTTCGCGCACAGATGTCTCAAGGTGCAGGAGATGATCGTGAGGTGAACAATGACGGAGAAAGCCACTTTGTGATAGTGAAAGTACATGATTTTGTTCTAAAAAATGAATTAACCGGGAATTAACCATGCGCTCGAGAACTTTACACAGACAGCTAGTGAGAGCAATTAGACGATAACTAGAGGGAGACTTAGGATCTTTGCCAGGCTTGGGAAAAGGCAGAACAAAAGCTTTTCGCCAAGATTCCGGGAAACTGCTCCAACCAAATGCAATTGTACAGGATTAAAAGATTCTCGAGAAACGACTGCGAGAGATGACGAAGCATGTCATAGTGAATGCCATCGGGACCGACAAATGTAGCGCCGGACCGATGCAGAGCCACCCGTAGTTCAACCATGCTGAAAGGGGAGTTATAATCGGTTTCATAAAAAGGTGCAAAGGAGATTCTCTAACGTTTCGCAGTAGATTTAATCCTCCGAAAGGAGGAAGGATACGCCAGATCACTCAACACGGAGACGGAGGCAAACGCTTCCCCCAAACAATCCGCAATATCTCCAACTTCAGCATATGTGCAGCCGTTACTCTCGAAAATGGAAATCTAGAAATAACTGTAGTTACCCCGGATCTAACGAATTTTGTCCCACACACTTTTCGAACTGGCACGTGAAGTGAGAGATGAAACATACGCACCAACTGAGCTTAGGAATTTGCTCGTTTAAATGCAACGAGATTGGCTTCGGTTGGATAACGCCGAAACGTAAACCAGGCCTTATGTTGAGCTCTCCCAGCTGCTGCGCATTCAGGGGTCCAACAAGGCTTCGGACTTCTGGCGAACGTCGTAGATGTTTTTGGTATAGAAAGATCAGCCGCCTCAATAACGCAATTTGTGACATCAAGAACAGTTTTGTCGATTGACTCTTGGGTCACCATGACAGAAGATATCACTGCGGACGATGTGAAGACCTCGCATCTGGCACGATTCATCCTCCATCGAAGAGGGCGGGAGGCAGAAGATGGCATACATACAGAATGCAAGAGCACAATTGGAAAATAGTCACTCCCGTGGAGTTCGTTACACACCGTTCACGACCAATCAGCAATAATCGATGGTGATCCCAAGGTCAAATCGATCGCACTGAAGGATCTTGTCGGCTCATGGAAGTACGTGTCAGTACCTGTGTTAAAAAGGCTCAAAGAGGCCGAGGACAGAAGACTCTATGCGACGACCTCTCGTGCTGATGCTGACACTACCCCACAAAGGATGATGGGCATTGAAGTCACCAAGTAGAAAAAAGGGTGAAGGCAGCTGATCAACCAAGTTCTCTACAACAGAGACGCTCACATCCTCATCCGGCGGAAGACGGACACTGCAGACAGTAAGAGGTACAGTTACAGAAATACGAACGCCACGGCCTGCACAGTTGTGGACACCGCAACGGAAGAGACCGGAATCCTGTGAGGGACAAGAATAGCGACTCCCCCACAGGTTATATCTACTGACACGTCATCTGTCCGAAATGCACTGTAGCCTCGAACTGAAAGCAGGTCTGATGGTTTAAGTTTTGTCTTGCTGTAGACAAAGGCACACCGGAGAATACAATGAAAGCAGGTGTTTCACGTCGTCAAAACTCGTTCGAAAATCTCGGCAGTTCCAGTGAAGTATTAAAGCCATGGTTAGAAGTGAGATGAAAAAGTAAATAAAATGAACAATACTGACTGTTCAAACGAGGTCAGCGTCCATCTCCTCTGACGAGTGGTCACCCAGAAGTGGGGGGGGGGGGGTCCAGGGGCCAAGATAAAAGTATGCTTTGTCCCAAATGTCTTAACGGAATTCGCTCGACGTTGAGTAGTTTGCTGAGATTTTGGAGAAGTAGAAACGCTCTTCTTGTCCTTGCCTTTGGTGTTCTTGCCAGAAGAAGTGGCCTGAGTTCCCTTGCTGGTGGTAGAGTGAGTATCCTTCGGCGAAGTGATGGGTGCCGCTTTCAGACCCCTAGCTCAAGACTGGAGTGCCTCCAGCCCAGCTGCAAGGATATCGTCCAGCTTGTAGGGACATTTAGGGGAGATCTGACTGTCAGTTTGAATGGCAACTGTAGACTTGGCAACCAACACTGATGCATATGATCGCCGAGCAGATGAAACAGGAACCACCTTCCTTCTGGCTTCACGATAGGAAATATTCTTAACTGTTTTCAGCCTTTGAATTTCTTTCTCCTCCATCCATTTGGGACAATCTTTGGCTGACGCTGAGTGTGAACCCCTGCAATTCACACAAAACTCGGCCTCGGCCACACAGTCTGGTAAATGATGGTCTGTGGCACCACAGCGTCCACACCGAGGAGTGCTCCTGCACGACTGCTGAGAATGGTCGTACAACCTCACACCTCAAACATCTCAAAGGATTAGGGTTGTACGGTCGTACCTCGAAGTGAAGATACCCTTCCTTGACGGACGTAGGCAGGGAAGGGCTATCAAATGTTAAAATGATGCTGCGGGATGGGACGGACTGCCCATTCCGCCTGAAAAGAATACGCCGCACACCCATAACGTGTTGACTGCTCAGTTCTTAAAGAAGTTCATCGTCGGTACACTCAATGAAGTCCCGATAGGAGGTCACACCTCGAGATGTATTTAGGTATCCATGTGGTGTTATTTTTGATCGGAGTCGCAAGCAGCATGATGGTGTTAAGAAGTGTGGAACTGTAGGCCACAGTGGACATCTTTACAAGAAGATCTTTAGACTGGAGTTTCTTTACGCTCTTTGAGGAGCTTGCAATGGAATGAAGTTCTTTATTAATCCAAAATGGCTTTTTTGCACTCAAAGGTTTTGAAGAGTCCAATGAGTGCACAAAGAAGAAACGAGCATTCGTAGAATGAGGGACATGCTTTTTGGCGGAAGGGGATGAGCCTTCCTCATTACCTCTTTTGGTTTTAGGTTCGTGGGAAACATTATTGAGAGCCATGAAAAAGAGAAAGAATTCGTCCGCCGACTTCCCCACTCACAACCGAGCCCAACGAGGGAGAGCCGGAGGTCCGCAAGCCCAAGTGGACGCAGGACACGGCTCTAGGGATAGGAAGCGGATATATCAAGTTGATAGGGCAGACATGCACTCGGCGCGCTTCCAGACTTTCCCGTGCCTAGGAAACACCCCTTTGGCATGCCCACCCTATCCCCAGACTCACCTTGTCGTACAAAACGGCAAGCCGTTAGAGGTCTGGACTCCACTCGGCCACAGACCTCGTTAACTAGGAGTGGGTTAGTTCCTAGCCGCCCGTTTAGGGTGAAACAGGGGGCAAAGAGGAGTGTTGGTAGCTGGCGACAACGACACCCCGACCTCCAAAAGCCCCAGCATCCCCTTTTCCACCTTACGGGTCACCGCACACGGCAAACGTGCAGGTAGGTCTAGCTAACCAGTTCGGAAAAACAAAGAAGGGAACTTAAAATGGAGAAAACGGGGAAAAAAAAAGAGAAATTAAAATACAGAGCTGGCGCCTTATCGCAACCTCAGCAACTTACAACTGAGGCGGGTGCGTCTCAAGAGAACAACGAAAAACATGAAAATGGGAAAATCATCATAAAGTACATGTCGGCTCGGGCCGTGAGGTCGCCAGTTTCCATCAGCTGGATGAACAGCTATCCCTTCGGTAGCATCATCGTTTCAAGAAGAAACGACAAGATGATACGTCACAAGGTTAGCTCGGGGTGTGGGGGAGCCACTCGCCAAATAACTGGAAAACCAGCTATCCCCGTGCGGGGAATAAAGGAAACAGAACGAGAAAGTAAACTCCGGCGCTGGCGCATAACCACAAGCTCAGCAACCTACAACTGAGGCGGGTGCGTGTCAAGAGAACAACGAAAAGCGTAAAAGTGGGAAAAACATAGGACAGTATATGTCGGCTGGGGCCGTGGGGTCGCCACTCCCCATCAGCTGGATGAGCAGCTGTCCCTGCGGTGATGTAATCGCACAAAGACGAGAAAGCAAGATAATCCGCACAGGTCAGCTCGGGTCGTGGGGGTGCTACTCCCCAAATAACTGGAAAAACAATTATCCCTGTGCGGTGGTTGGACTGTGTTCATTCTTGCTTTTCCTACTACTCGTCACTGCAGAAGCCTCAGTAACCGCCACAGAGGAGATTCGTGGGAGCCCGCGTCAGGAAAGCTGGAAATCATTGGTGATGTTAAGTCTGAGATTTCGGAAGAGCTAGGCCAGCATCATGTACATTCCAGAGTTGAAAAGGACGGTGAACTGGTACGTGAAAATAAGTTAGTGTGGCTGCTGCCTTCGAGTTGGCTTTCACTGAAGCATTGAGTATGAAGAGGAGTGACCTTTCTTCGAGCTTCCGGATATGGTATGCTCTCCACTGTATTCAGACGTTATTCGGCTTGTTTTTTTTGATTCACTCTGGGCACTGCTTTGATGATACTACGTACGTACCAGACCAATTGACACAATAATTGGCAGCAGCACAATCCGATGAAACACGGTCTAAAACTAAGATGTGCACGACAAGAATGCTGTAAATACTCGAAAGCCAAGCTTTTAAAATACCGGAGAGGGGACAGGAACACACAGTCGCACGTCAAGACGAATAACCAGCCAAGATGGTAAGCAGTAAGGTGGAGTGTTGAAGGTCACGATCAGGTTGCGAGATGGCACAGGCTTCCGCATCTCACTAAAATTTGAGTCTCAGTAATGCACCAATACCTTGCTCCCCAAACTCCATCAGCAGTTCTTCATCCATACAGTCGGAGAAACCACTACTCTCGAGGTGTTAAGAAAATGATGATGGGTCACCTGAGCCTGGACACTCAGTAACAGACGGTCTTCAAACGAACAGCACCATGCTTAAAATATAGCTCTCGTCAAGCAAATCCCCCCCCTTTTTTTTTTTTCGCTGTTTAGGTGCCAGCAGTACTCTGGATAATTTTAATTTTCCAGAAAGAAGACTTAGTGCTTTAAACTTTGCGTCAAAAAAGGTTATAATGAAGAAAGTGTGCATTAGATTCTTTGGCTAATTTTTTTTTAGAATAGCATGTTCATCAAGTGGCGGCTTAAAACCATAGGATACACTAGACGACGCCAATGATTTTCTCACCTAGATGATCTGTCCAAACATTTCCTCGCCAATTAACGAGTCCAACAACGGAGAGCCGGAAGACAGCAAGTCCCGGAAGCCGCAGGACACCCGTGCCTTAGTAAAACCCCTTTGATATGACTACACTATCACCAGGAGTCAGCACTGAGCATAGTGTAGTCGTACATAACGACAAGCCGTTAGATGCCTAGACTCCATTTGGTTACAGAATTCACTGGCTAGGAGTTAGATTAGTTCCTCAACTTCTGTTAGGATGAAGCAGCAGGGGATAAAAGGAGTCTTGCCAGCTGCAGCAACTACACCTTAGCTATCAGAAACTTCGGCCTTTTCCACTTCACGGGTCATTGTACACAGCAAACATGCAGGTAGGCCTAGCAAACCAAGCCCAGAAAACAACACACACACATACACACAAAGGGGGGGGGGATATATTTTAGAATCAAAATCCAATGCTGGCGCATAATCACAACCTCAGCAGTGGCTTGCAACTCAGGTGAGCGTGTAGAAAAACAAAAATGATACCAAACACGGGAATGGCACGATTGAAAAATCATCTCAGGCCATTGGGGTTGCCCACCCCATCAACTGGATGAACAAATGCCGAAGTAGTGTAGAAATCGAACAAGAAAACAAGATGATACATCACAAGATCCTCTCGGACCGTTGGGGGCGTAATTTTCCAAATAACTGAAAGCCAGTTATCCAGGAGCGGGTCCACTATGTTCGACAAGTAACCCATGTACTTCGCAAACTTTTCATAACCAACTTTGATATCAACTTATACGTTAAAATCATTTCCCTTTTCGTTAGTGCTGTTGTGAAGGGAAGGAAAAACCATTCCTAGGTGAGGAATCGCTTATGTCTGTCCTCTGATTCTGGTTCTTTTCTCTTCCAAGAGCCTTTGAAGTTTATGAGAATTGTTAGATTTAAAAAGACAAGACAGTACCAGTCATAATTCTTCATGAGCGTATTCCACTTTGCATGACCTTTTACAGTTAAGAATTTTTTTTTTTTTGTCTCGTCGGCTTTATACGCCTTACGCGTGTAGCGGTATTATTCTATTCTTCATTCTCGAAGTTGTATTGAGTTTTGTTGCCCTTCATACAGTCTTAGCATTCACGTTCTTCTTTGGTCATTTAACTCTGTATGAATCGCTCATGTCATAATGCTTTATCGTTATGATCTTTCAGATAACCTAATTTATAAATCCTCTCGGAAATTATGTGTGCTTCCCCAGTATCGACCACAATATCTGAATTTCAATCAACATATTTCTAGCGATGGCATGCAACACTTTCTCGATCCGTGACCTATAACAAGTACACTAGAGTGACCAGACAAGAGGATACAATTTCAGCTTTCGTGCCTGTCTTCAGGTTATGAAACACAAAACATACGAATCTGGAAGGCTACTGTTTATCCTTCACAAAAATTTCTGCAACTTCTTGCATATTTATTCATTGCATTGTTTGGAGAATATAGGACGAAACGGTAAACAGCATCAATTAGCAGGTCATTAAGGAACGAGAACGGTCATTGCGTTTTCTAAGAAATATGATTTGGTCATGCGGACTGAATTCATTGAGACCTTATCGGCACCTAGACCCGTTATTTATTTACATTTCTTTGCTTCAGGGTTTAAAGATCACCATGACTACTCTTAGGGATATAAGTAGTCGCCCGTCCCTCATTTGAGGCCACTGGTTCCAGGAAAGCGCCAAAGCCGTACGGCAATCGCACCACCCATCCCTCATCGGGAATCGAGCACGGGCCCATCTTGGACGAATGATCAGAAGTCAGAGCCTCAGACCACTCGGCCACCGGGATGGCCTTCCGTTACTGAAAACTTTTTGCCCACTTCTAAGTAACAACACTGTTAATTTGAAAAATCTCTGATCAAACAGCAGTACAAAAGAATTAAATGGACACCATTGTTTGTTCGAAAATTGTCTGATATTCACAAGAAGTGATTTCTGCTCCGATCAAGTGAGTGATCGATTCCTAATTTTGGTTTGATGGTGAAAACACTTTTTCATATGCACGCACAGTCTACACACAGGACTTTATTGTAAAGAGTTTAGGACTCTTAAGACATGCTATGTAAAAGGATACAAGACCCACAAGTATCTTTAAAACACACAAAAGGACTGGCCTGACAACGTCCCACGCTTCTTCTTTTAAATATTTTTCCGAAGATAAGCGCTCGAAACCAATTTGCAAAATGGAGAAAGAAGGAAATTCTTTATGGTAAATGATAATGCTATTCGTAAGCAAAGTGGGCGGCGCGGGGAAGGAAGAGTGAGATTCAGATGAAGCAAGTTCTTAACGCGCACTGAGGTTTAATCAACACAATCTTGGCTCCATTAATTCATCACACTGAATCTCATTACGCATTCACATTGAAATTACACAACAGCGACATCGTTTCATTTTGAATTAATCGACGAGCTTAATCTCTACCCATTGTTTCTGCATTTAATTAACCACAAGACCAATATAAGATGTATCTTGTCTCTATTCTTTATGTGCATGATTATTCCGCCCTTTCCCAACAGTACTTGTACATAAATAGAAAAAAAAGCTTGGAAAAATGAGCAATTAAATTTTTGGTCAGTGACTGAGACGTAGTATCGAACACGCTTACGCTAATACAACACGAAAATTCATTATTCAATAATGAATGAATAAAAGAAATGAGCGGCGGAAAGAAGGGAGGGGAGTCTGTTTCACTGCCATCGGTACCACACGCACTCCCGACCTTAAGAATGTATTATGACGGATGAATTCTTTTTTACTACGACAAATGGTAAATTCTGAAGACGCTAATCAGTGAAAATAAAAGAGAAAACCAGAAAGACTACAAAGATTTTTTATCTATTGCACGCATTGTCCTGCACGGCTCATATTATACAAATGAAAGGTTAATCTTGTCTTTTTTATATACCTATGCTAGAAAGGTGGTAACACAGCGCTTGTTGTCACGGCATCCACGGGTACTTGGAAGGAAAACCGAAGGGACGCATATTTTTGCGTTCAACTGATCTCGCGACTCCCATACGATACGAATCGTGCATACGAGGCCATCTGCTCATGATTGTCATTTGGTGTGACATTCTCGGCCCCGTAAAAATCGCACACCTCTTAATCGTTATTCAGGTGTCGACACGTAAAGGAGAAACGCCATGTTTGAAATGCCATCACACAAAGTGCGATGTTGAAACCCCATAGAAAATTATTAAAAGCGGATTGGAAATTTGGATATTCTGAAAAATTTCAAAGTAATATATCATTACATAAAAATGCTGACTAAGACTTTATTTACCTTGGCACACGTCAAGAGAAACTATACTCGGGGCAAACTTAACCTGTCATTGGAAGGAAGGCTACAGAGTGTATACTTCCACTGCATAAAATAGTTCCGGTCTAAAAGCTCGTACTCCAGCTTCAACTGGCACTTAAAAAGGACACAGATGTTCAATACGTTGCGTGTGTGTGCATTTAAAAAATTCAGATCTCAGTTTCAGCGGCATTTCTAAAAAATACAGATATTCGTGTTTTGGTGACGTCACTGATGTCACAGCATTCTTGTTTGGGTCAGAGTTAAGCTGTCAACCCAGGTGATATTTATTGCTGTGGGGGTGGGGGTGGGGGTCATTAGTGGAAGGATGAGGGCGAAAAAAGTGTTTCCGAGGGCATTTCACTTTTCTCCCCGTGGTTTCTTCTTCTTGATTGTTGTTTTAAAACACTCTTCTGTCTTTTCGGTTTTTTCGAATGGCATCTGCCGGTCACTCGAGTGTATTTCAGCTGCATAAAGCTGGGAAACCATTACGAAGCTCTGCTAAAGTGATCGTTATGAATGTTTTCACTAAATTGATGGAAAAACATTCGCCGAATAAATCAAATGAATTAACAGTTCTTACGGCAAAACTCACTGGCGTTTCAAGTCGCACCATTGCGAGAATGAAGGTTGAACTTAGTATTGAAGTACCTCAGATCCATCGGCAATTTATTTCTTCAAATTAAAATACAATTCTCGCTTGGCTTACATAGAACGTTTTCTCGAAATTAGTTTCGAGTTCCCAATTCAGTTCTCAATATAGGCCAAGAAATGGCCATCTTTTCCTTTTGAACTTTTGTGCGCAGTTGCCTTAAACGTGTATGAACCGGCATGAAAATTCAGACAAATGAAAGAGTTCCTTCCCGTCGTTAGGCACTTTGGAAAACTGCCACACATAATTCGGAAACTTGGAAAACTGCCACACATTCAAAGTGTTCTTCGGAGGAACAGCAATTTGTGCTCGGCTGATCAATGAAAAACATGTGGCAATTTTCCAAGTTGCTGAAAGATGTGTGGCAGTTTACAGTGAACCCTAAAATATCATTTACCACAGAGACGGGCTCTTGTCTAGTATTTATGGCAACACGGGGTAGTTAAAAATGCATACACATTTAACGGATGTCTGTTATAAAAAAAAATCTAATCAAGGCAAAATTTTTGAAAGAACGAAATTTTACGCATAACTGATGACATGGTAAAAATACTTTTAATTAAATCCCACAGTTGGTAATCTTCAAGCAGTAAGTATAAATATATGAAATGTATAAAAAAAATGGAAAAATATGTGAAAACAAAATTAGGCCACTTAAGACTTCTTCCCGTGTTTAACAAAGATAATTTCATTTTAAAAGTAAGAAAGAAAGAAACGTTTCACATTCTGTAACATCTCAAAAAAAAAAAAAAAAAAAAAGATAGAGGGAAATAAACTGCTTGTCTACCGGTCTCCAAAGCGCGCGGGGGTGGGGAGGTGGTTAAAATAGAGGGGTTTGGTAAGGGATCACGGTGACAGACAGCCAGCCCTGAGGGCTTGTCGGATAAGCTTTCCGAGTGAAGGTTAATTACACACCATTAGTGCGGAGTAATACTGGGAGTGAAAAGGTCACCATAGCTTCGGCTTCATTGCCAGGATAGCTTTGCCCCGAGTATAGTTATAGAATAAACTTTATTTTCCCCAGCCTCATCTATTATAAATCAATTTCACACTTAATCGCATGTTAACAACTGGCAGATGGATTTATCTCCTTTAAGCCGTATTTTATAGGTGCAATTAAATTTAAATATCTTGTGGTAGCTTATATTACGAACAGAACGTCAAGATTCTAAATCTCTTTGTGTCCGAGTTACGAGAACTTTTTGTGATTCTAAATCTCTTAGTGATTATCTCTTTGCGATTCTAAATTGATTCTAAATTTTTGTGATTCTTTGTGATTATCTCTTTGTGATTCTACATAAAATTTAGAATAAATTTTTTTTGAAATTTTGTGATACCAAATTTTTTGTGATTCTAAATTTTTGTGATTCTTTGTAATGATCTCTTTGCCTTTGTGATTCTAAATCTCTTTGTGTCCGAGTCACGAAATCTCTTTGTGTCAGCGTTATAAAAATGCTGACAAAGACTTTATTTACCTTGGCACACATCAGGAGAAACTAGTTATAGAATAAACCTTTTATTTTCCCAGACTCTCCTATTATAAATCAGTTTCACACTTAATCGCATGTTAAGTGGCAGATGGATTTATCTCCTTAAGCCGTATTTTATAGGTGCAATTAAATTTAAATATCTTGTGGTAGCTTATCTTACGAACAGAACGTCAAGATTCTTAATCTCTTTGAGTTCGAGTTACGAGACAGCCAGCGGTGGATGTCTCGAAATCATTTTAAATAAGACCACGTAGCCAACGATTTCGATGAACAAAGACTGTGCTACGTGCTCTGATTTTGTAATGCCACGTTCGATACAAAGTGTTTGGTAGCATTTATTTATTTATTTGTACACCGAATCTATACATGGCTGATTTCTTTGACCATTTTCTAAACCTTGGGCAGCTTGGTGTTAAGAGAGGTCGTCTATCTTAAGGTTCTGGGTTGCAAGGAAGGGCTAGAACAAGGACTGCTAAAGAAATACAAAACCTATGAATTATCCTGAACTCCCAACAAGAAAGACAGCTACTCAATGCACAGCAACTGCCTTTATCTGATTTCGGGCGTGTAGTCATTCAACGGCAATTTAAACAGTTTATAATGTAGTAGTTTATATATAAACGGACCCCTCTTCAAAACGTTTCACTGAAATTCGTGGCTGCTATGACGCAATTGGATACACATAAAATTGATAGCCTAAGTCTTTAAATTAATTATTGCACAAGTAACCTCGTTAAATACTCACAGATCTACAAGTCACTGACACCCAGAAGATTAGTTTTGGTTTTTCAAACACTTAAAAAACACGTGTAACACGCGCATTCTATTTTTAAAGTATTTATTAATATTTTAGCATGTATGAGGTCACCAGCACCAAACACTTAAAAAAAATGGCTGACAATTCTGGACGTGCGAGGGAACATGAATTGAAGATGACTCTAATCATCTTCAATCCATCCGGGCAAACATCTTACAAGATTTTGTGGAAGGCTGCACCAATGCTGAGAGTTAAACTCGCATCATTTGCAATACGGAAGTACGGCGATCTGGCCATCATCCTGATAAAATACTGCCGTTTATCTTAGATGATGTTTCGTTGGCAAAGTTGGTAGGGGTTTCGCACGCTAACACCATCTCAACATCTTCACGTTGTTCAAACCATATGGGCGTAAGTGTCATGGCATTATTAGTGTGCTGGAAACTTCAGAAACGATCCTCAGACCGTTCGTTCGCACGTAACGTTGGGAGCGCGCAGGGGCTCGGAACTCTGAAGTCCCAGCGTTGGAGAACAAATTCATACAAAGACAGCATTACCGCAGAGTGGGTACGTGGTGCAATCTCGGGAAAACCACCTGCCACCGGTTTTCCAGAGATTAAACGTGAAGACAGAGTGACGAATATGCACCGTGTCGGTCGCCATATCCTAGCTCAACGAACTGCACATGTGAGTTGTGCAGCAACACGTGCCGTTTGACGCAGAGTTGCCACCTTATCCAAAAAGTATGAAACTATGACCAAAATTCTACATTTAGCTTTTACAGCCCGCTACATTTTCGGGCTAAGAGCCGCAACTCTTATGGTAAAAAAACATAGACCTAACATTATCATCAATTTCAGAAACAGAAATCAATGAAAATAAGTAATCTTAAATACACGTCGTCGCAGACCAGCGTATTATTTCGGTACTGAACTCCTTCGTTTTAATTGTTCTTCATGTGGCATCTCACAAAACTTGAAAATCGCACTGCCTTGGACGGGAATTGAACCCACATCTCTCGATTTCCATTCGAGCATACCACCCTTATACTACCGAGGACTTGAAAAATCGTAGTCTTGGGTAGTATAATGGCAGCATGCTTAAATGGAAATCGGAAGATGCAGGCTCGATTCTTGCTTCAGGACGATGCAATTTTCAAGCTTTTTTGAGGGGATGCTACATGGAGAGGGGATGCTACATGGAGAGGAGTTAAAACGCAGGAGATTCGGTACCGAAATTATACGTTCTGTACTGATAGTGGAAAACCATAGGTCATCATTGTTTTTAATTCTGGTGTTTTGATTATCTTTGTCGTCATACTATAGATGGGAGTCTCTTATTTATTAAAACACAATCACGATTATAGTCGTGGTTCCTAAGTTCAGGAGAAAACCAGAACCGATGGAGTAACACAACACTTAAGTCACACCAGGAACTCGTACCAACTAATTAATGTTTCCAAGCAGGACATTTGCACATCTGATTCCAGTTTTTTTTTCTTTTTTACAGATTATCATCTATATGTTGCTGCAACTATTACTTATTGTCGATCGCAGTTGATTTGTTTTCACGGTCAGTTAGAGCGTCAATGTGCAGCTGCATCCCGGCTTCCGTTGGTTCGTCTTATCATGAATGGCTGACTCCGAAACATTTAACCAACCACCTATGGACAAAACAGAAAATTTCTAGCGTATGCTGTCGGATTATTTAAACTACTTTGAGTTCACCGTGACAACCAAACTGAAAAGTAAAGTACCTGCATAACTCTGAATGTCTAACGAAACGGAGAAGCCTACTTAAATCGGAAGGGCTGTCGGTTACATTTGGTACCACAACAATTACCGTAATTTTCGGGCTAAGAGCCGCAACTCTTATGGTAAAAAAAGTGCAGTTTGCCCTACCGGCAGATCTTACGCCGAATTTCTTTGCAAACAGCAATTGAAGGTTTGTGTGTGACATCACTCTCACAGTAAATGCCTCTTATTTTCCCCGTGTTTTTGAACCATATCCCTGTAAGGTTATTGAGAATGAGAAGAAGATCTACCAACGTTCTCCCCCGCCACCCTTCCTCCAGTGATTTGTCGTTTTCACTTTCCTTACAAAACTGCGCCGAACAAAAGTTTCAGAAACAGCGAAAACTATCAAAAATATAGAAATTAAGCGTTTTATGTCACGAAATTTAATATCAATGAGAGATGCATCGATTATTATCAGACCTCTAACGCATTAGGAATTTTTCATTAATGCAAATCGCAATGTACGTTAATTGTGTATAAAAGACATTTAAAATAAATGGGCCTTCCTAATTAACGATAGGAGATATCAGAAATTTAGACCTTCAGAGTCAGCTTTTTGTGCATGAAGTTCGTAGCGGCATATGATTTTCATTTGTCCGCAATGGTGTTTGGGACATCACCTTCCCTCTTGCCTGATTTCCTCCTCGGGGAACGGCGGGCTAAATTTGGCTCTCTCTTTGTATTTATTAGCACTTTCTTTCTCATTGTCCACTAATATACAACGTTGCTGGTCGTCGAATGATTCGCTATTTCGTCTCCTCTGTAGTTGGGAAGATAAAGCAAAGGCCAGCGACTGCCATTCATGACGGACTTGGGAGACATTTCACTCATACATGGCAAATTAAGTGCCAAATACATTAAAAAACAGGAATTTGTAGCAGTGATCCCACGTTTCCGTCATGTCACAACCGGTAGCATTTCTAAGGATTTAATGTTGTTCCACAATACAGCTGTCGAAAATAGCATTCGAGGTTTTCAAAACTGCTGTCGAAAGTAGCATTCGAGGTTTTTACAAAGGAAGTAAAAACACTTAAAATAAAAAAAAAAAAACAATTGATTTTTATTTCTTCTTCCTAGCACTTTTTTAACTCATTCATCCATTAATTTATACTTCTCTTTCTTCAATAAGAAAGAGTAGACAATTCTTCTACAAGAAATAGCTATTTAATATTTCTCACTTCATTTTCTTTAGCATCATGATGTGAAAAAAAAAAAAAGGAGCATATCCTTAATTTTGCATCAGAAATTCTAACGCCAATACTTATAGCTCCGCAGAAACAACAAAACTGAATTTATGACTCCCTGGGGAGGAATACACATTTCTTCACATTGGAGTCCAATGTACTAAATTTCTCAAGTTCAAAAGCATCTCCTGAGTCTACTAAATTATCTAGTATCTCACTTCACAGACATGATCTAAGATCTTAACTTAATTTCTTTTCTTTTCTTTTTATTACCCCTAATGATTAATAGAAATTTCCGTACGAACCTCGGGAACAGCAGAGTCTATGTGACTTCCACCAGATGCGTAGCTCAACATGAATCACAAACATGTTCAGCAGAACCACCTTTGCATATAAAGTTTACAATAGGCTTTACTTTAACACAGAACGGACTTCAGATAGTTGCTACATACAGAGCTACTGAGTATCAAAACAATAAATAAACATAAAACTAAAAACTATAATAGAAAGCACCAGCGTTTGACAGCGATAAACAAAACAAAGTTTGGCACAGATTTGTTCATTATAACACGGTGCACGCTAACACCCGACAGCAAAAAATCTACATTACGTAGACGCACCTTTTCACGAAGACCTGGTAACAAGTTCCTCATTCTGCGACAGCACTGCGATAGCATGCTAACCAGGAACTTCATTCTGCAGAAGTTTTCCATAAGCTCTCGTAATCTTTAATTCAACAAATTTCCAGTCCGTAGCAATAACTACACTGGTGTGCAAAAATTAAGGACGAAGAGGAGAAATTAGCATAACAGCGGAACGAGCAGGCAGAACGGAACGAAAGACCACTCAGGAGATAGACTAGGGTCCGGTACGGTAGGGCATGCGCATATATGCAGCATGACGTGGGGGAGAGGGGGATGTCCGAAGGGTATAAAGCACACAGGCGGTGTACGCTCAGTAATTCGGTGAAAGCTATTGCACGGTGTTCGCTCAGCAATTCGGTGAAAGCTATTGCACGGTGTACGCACAGCAATTCGGTGAAAGCTATTGCACGGTATACATCGGTTTCAATGACGTCGAATTGCTGCCACCGCGTGATATGTCCAACAGGCAATCCAGCAGACGACATCTGGATGACTTTACCCGAGCTCGCGTGATTGGAAAGTTGGAAGAAGGTCGAAGTGTGACTAGTGTGGCAGAGAAGTTCGGGATCGCTCACAGCATCGTTTCACGAGCTTGGAGAGCATTTCAAATGACAGGAACAGCTGTCCGAGAGTTTAGCAGTGGTCGTCCATGAGCAACCACTGCGGCGGACGACCGGTATATTGTCCTACAGGCGAGAAGAGACAGACGGCAGACAGCGGAAGAAATCGCAAGGCACATGCAACAGACACCTGGACGTCCGTTAGCGCATTTTACCGTGGCCAGGAGGCTGCACAAAGGTGGTCTATTTGCACGACGACCAGTACGGTGTGTGCCATGAACGCCTGCTCATCGGAGACGGCAGTTTCTCTGGTGCCAAGAACACAAGAACTGGACACATCGGCAATGGGGTCGAGTTCTCTTTACGGATGAGAGCCGATTTAGTCTGACGAGCGATTCTGGACGTATACACATCTGGAGAGAGCAGGGAACACGCAATCACACCTCCAACATCATCGAAAGGGACCGGTTTGGAGGTGGCGGAGTTCTCGTTTGGGGTGGTATCATGCTTGGTAGCCGTACTGACCTCCACATCTTCCAAGGAGGTTCAGTCACTGGTGTCCGCTATTGTACCGAGGTTCTCCTGCCTCACGTGCGTCTGTTTCGAGGTGTTGTGGGTACTGAGTTCTTCTTCATGGACGACAACGCTACACCTCAACGTACAGTGGCTGTCGCAGAGCTGTTAGAGAGTGAAGATACTCAACGCAAGAATTGTCCCGCAAGGTCCCCGGACCTAAATCCAATCGAACACGCGTGGGACCTTCTCGGGAGACGCTTGGCAGCACGTCACCAGCCGCCAGCAACGATTCCGCAGCTGCGATTGGCGCTACAAGAGGAATGGGCCGCGATGCCTCAACAGCTCCTTGACAACCTCGTCCTCAGCATGGACAGACGTTGTAAATCCTGCAACGCAGTCAGGGGTGATCATATCCCCTACTAAAGACTGGATTTTTCTTGGCAGCCGCCTGTCACATGGACGTTTCTGTCTTCTGTCCAGTTGTGCTCGAAGCTACCTTTTCAATAAAGTGCCTTCGTATCCGTTGGATTCTTTGTTTGGACGGTTTTGCTCACTTGTCCCATATTCTTACATCTTGGGGATCTTATGGTATGATTTGAGTAGATGTGGAGCACTTTTGCACGACGTTACATTCGAAAAACCGTCTCGTCCTTAATTTTTTCACACCAGTGCACCATCAGGAAAGTATACATTGAATGATTCTGGATTTATCTCCTCAGCCGACCGACATCTACACCGGAGAGCCAAAACATATGGACCATCTGCCTAATATGATGTTGGTCCTCCACGTACCGTTAAAACAGCTCTTACGCGGCGAGGCATGGACGCTACAAGATTTCTAAAGATGTCTTGTGGTATCTGGTACCAACAGGTTACCAGCAGTTCCATTAACTCTTGTAAGTCACGTGGTTGAGCCGCCGCAGATCGGATTTGCTGTTCCAACACAAACCACAGATGCTCGATTTGATGGATGGTTCGGAAATTTGGAGAACAGGGAAGTCTTTCTCATGTTCCGTGAACCATTATCGAACAGTCCGCGCAATTTGGCATGGCGCATTATCCTTCTGAAAGAAGGCAATATTAGAGGGCAATACCGTTGGCATGAAATGATGTACCTGGTCTGTAATGATATTTAGTTATGTGGTAGACGTCATAGGTTTCTGCACATGAATGACTGAACCCAGGGTTTCCCAGCAAAACATTGCATAAAGCATTACACTTCCCCAGCAAAACGACGCACACGTACATGACCGTCCACATGGTACAAAGAGGAAACGAGATTCATCGGACCAGGCGACCTTCTTCCAATCATTCAAGGTTCAGTTTTGATACTCGCGTGTCCATTGTAGGCGCTTTCCACGGTCAACCGAAGTTAGCATGGACTCTCAAAGCGGCCCGAAGCTACTCAGCGCCACTTTCAGCAGGGCTCGATGTATTGTGCGTTGTAACACATTACTCCCGTCACCAGTATTCAAATTACCCGGGAGATGCGCTACAGTATCCCTTCTCTTAGCTCGTACCATACGGGATAGCTTTCGCTCCCCTCCAGCATCGATGAACTGTGATTGACCCACACCTTGCCGGCGCACAGTGGAGTATCTGAATGGAAAACCTGGCCAAAAGTCGATTTCGTAAATTTTGTTGTAGGCGTATAATTTTTGCCACAGAGGGAGCTGAATATATAGGGAATGATGGTATGCGATTTTTTTAACGCCCGTGCGCCGATGTGTCGCGCCGCTCACTCGAAAGTTGAGGGTTGCTAATAGTGCACGTATCTCTTCTAGACTGTCTCTGGAACATCGCAAGTGCATTAGCGATTTGTATGCATTTTAAAGAAACAGCGTAAAGTGTAACATTATGGAAACTTCTGAGGCACTCAATGTACTACACCTTTGAAAGCTTTTTACTTTTATATCATTTACCTTTATGTAGTTATCGCGCTTTAAAAATAATTAATAATTCAGTGATTTTTTTTTACGAATGCAACACTTCACGAATGATTTTGTTGTACTTCAGGGTGTGTCCCGATGTCCTTTTTTCATGTTATTACAATGAGTGAAACTTTGGGTTTATAAAACCAAAAGAATTAGCCTCGGAATCGCGTGGTATAATTTATTTAAGCGCTTGCGTCAGATATACTAGTTTTCACATTTTTGTTAACTTTAGAAGAAATGTGTTTTTGTTTTATTTGTAGAGCCTTCCGGAATCCAATTAATGACACGGAGACAATTATATGATATTCTCCAACAACTCAAAGATGAAGATATCAACTAAAAATTGGAATATATTGAAAAGAGCCGAGATTATTATACGGAGGAACAATATAAAGCGTTTAAGCACAGAATATCCTATAAAGTCTGAGTTTAAACACAGATAGATGGTTGGATGACAAGATGACAAGGAAGATGAGACATTAAAAAAAAAGAACGAAAGTTGGCTGCAAGGGACTTTAGAAATACCAGTGGCAACAAGTCCATCGGTGCGACCAAAGACGTCTTTTAGCGACTCAAACGAACTCAGTAAAAGAAGAAAGGTGGAAGAAATCTGACAAACACTGGACACCGACGAATTTACTTTTGCCATCCAGATGAATCTGCGAGTCTCCGGCAAGGCAGATGCTTCAAAAGTTCTCAAGGATATTACTGAAATTCCTAAAAGACATGAAATACAGGAAAGCGTAACTCCAGTAATATATATAAAAAAAATGAGAGAGAGAGAATCAGATGCCAATATATGTATTTCAAAGCTGTGTGGTATCTTTACAACTAATTTGCGGTACAGACAACACAAATAATCTTGCAAAATCCTACACCGTCTTCTACTCGGTACTATCTACCGATCAGGATGAGATTTTATAACGAATCCGCTGACATATTAACAAAGAAATAAATTACGTACCAACAAAATTCAACAATTAAAAAAAAAAAAAAACGAAAATCGAAGTAGAACCATGTCTATAAAACATACGATGAGATTAACAGTGACCGATTCCAAAGTATGCAATGCTTCCACTGGCAGTACATCACCCTTGAAATGTTATATCTGCGGAGCCACATCGAAAGAATTTTATAATTTATCAAAAAGAAGGGAAGTTCATATAAGCACACTGAAGTTTGATTTATCCATTTTACATGGTACAGTAATATCATACGATAGCTTTCTTCACTTGTCAGACAAACAGCCCGTCAAAAAGGGGCAACTAAGTTCCGAAAACGACAAATGTGCAGTAAAACAAAGAAAGGCGAACGTTCGTTCAAGAGGAATTTAAAACCAAACTAGGCATTACTGTCGATGTTCCCAAACCCAACACCAGTAATGGGAATACACCCTGAATTTCCCTTTAAATACCACCTGAAGATTTTTTATGGATCCTGAGTTATAGGCTTAAACAACGGGTGTTTCTTTCATACACAGCATGTTCAATGTATATTTAAGGCCAGTATACAAAATAATTGCATTAAATATATTTCTGACTTTTATAAAAGTGGCCTAATCCTCTTCTTACTTCGTAAACTAATAAATTATCTCAATCAAATGCGATTAAAGTACAATAATAATTTTGGCCGACTTTTCGATGCAATACCCCACTGTGCGGCGGTTCGTGGCTTTTCCTCCTCGGACCACTTTTTGAAAGCACTAACCGTGGTTGACCGTGAGCACTCCACAATTCTTGCGCTCGAGAAAATGTTCTGACCCAGTCGTCTGGCCATCAAAATTCGGCCTTTGTCAAACTCGCTTAACTCAAATTCCTTTCCCATCTGAAAAACAAGAATAACAGTTATTAACAGAGCTTAGTAGCAGGCGTTATCTACATCGTTTCTTGAAATTCACAAGCCCGGTTGTTTATCTGCAGTTGCTTCAATTTGAATAAAGACGCGTAGGTTACAATGTTTTGGCTTTTCGGTGCACATTGCCTGGCGTCCATCTACGGAGGAGGGGAGGGGGAGTTTAATATCGTCAGTTTTTTTTAGAAATACTCAGCCTCTCTCAAAAGTTCATTGATCATAAAGTTTTTACTGTGCCTAAAGACAAAGAAATGAGGTTTCTTACAGTAGCCATACTAACACCTCATCAAGGACATCAACTCAAGTTACCTGACCGGATCGTCAGGAAACTCAGCAGCAGCAACGGGAAGCGCAAGAGAGATGCATCTACTTGCACTACTTCTATCAACAAACTGAAAATTCAATGAAACTTGACGAGCAAACGTATTTGTGTTCTTGTAGTATTTACTTCACCATGATCACCTACTGACGTCGATACAGCTTTAATGTTTTCAACAATACCTAGGGGCGTAGTAGACTAAGAACATTGGGGGAAGATGGGGCTGAATAGGACTTAATTTTTGTTTACTACCTTATACTCTCACCTAACTCCCCCTCTCTTGTAATGGAAAGAAAAAAGGAGGGGGGGGGGATGCAGGATTTCAAAATTGATAGTTGTCAATTTTGATTTAATTACATTTTGAATTTAAAATAATTAAATTAATTAAATTTCACTTACAACCAATGTAGACCCGAGATCTTCAGTTTTAGTATTAATTTCAGCGCAGTATTATTTAAATGTTGATCTTTTCCCCCCATCTTCAGTGGGTGTTTGAGAATACGGAGATGGCTCCCAGTTGCTTTGCTGTGGTCACGGGTATTGAGCAGTGTTGTAGTGGGCTCGCCTTTCTTCTGTTTAGGAATATTTTTACTTGCAGCTTTTGTTGAGGTGAGCAACCGATTCAATACAAACACAGTATGGAAGCAAAACTTTTAGTTTTATAGTTCCCGGAACATAAACAGGGACATTGTGAATAGTAGATCCTATGTGTTCTCTACGTGTTGGCTAGGTGGTCTGCTTTATTGAGGTGGAAACGCCGCAGGGTGATGAGCTTCGGAAACAGAGCATCCTAAGTTAACGTTTTTCTGTTTTTTTGTGGGAGATGATGTGTATGGGTTGGGCCAGGAAAGTGATAGATGTATGCTAAAACTTTTGATAAATAATTTTTTTCCGCACCTTTGAGGGCGGTTATGTAAAATAAAAATTTGTGTGTGTGTGGAGGGGGGGGGGATTATACTTGCATCTATGGCTTTGCAGAAACCCATTTTCAACTAGGTCTTTGTGGAAGTGAGAAAATGCAGAGTTTTGCTGGTCCTTGATAAAGCCAAGGCTCGGCATTCTCGACACTTTCTGAATTTTTTTTTATAATTATTATTTTTTCTCTTGCCTGTTGGGTTTAAAGTTTTAATATGTGTTTTTTTTTGTCGTCGTTAAAAAACCTTTTTATTCCAGTCTGTGCTTTGTAGTTATTTTTTCTGATTTTTCGTCACTGCTGCGTTGCGCGTCATGATCTTCAGAATGTAAGTTAAAAAAATTTTGTTTTTTAATTTTGTCTTTAACTCTGCTTGAGTGAGTGAGTGAATGAGTGAGTGAGTGAGTGACAGACAGAGAGAGAGAGAGAGAGAGAGAGAGAGAGAGAGAGAGAGAGAGACCCAAGCAAGAAAACTGGCCCTGTAACACCAAATTCAGCGTACGAGACCCAACATTTCTTAGGGTTCAATTGATCTCTACGTCCATCACGTGCACGCAGTGTTGCTAACTCTTGAACAGAACCTATGGCTAAAAAGTAAAATACACATGAACTGCATTACACATGCGATGATCCGCGGGACATGTCTGTAACCAAAAGGTGGCTCTCTACGTGTCCCTTGGCAGCATATAATGGTCAAATGTAAATTTGTCATTGACTTCGCTGCTCTTTATTTCATTTATAATGGTTGATCATTGATTTAAATAAATAAATAAATAAATAGTTAATATTCTAAACTTATAAAGTTTAAATTTTTTTATAACTAAAAAAACTTGTTTGGAGATTATCGCAAGATTGTTGGCGGAGGGCTTCAGATTCAATTGGTGGGGCTTCACCTCCACTCATCCCCTCGAAATGGTCTAACGAACCTCTTGCTAACAAACCCATCACTACGTAGTCAGAAAAGATTAAGTCGACAGCTTACGGTTGCCACAGATTGAAAAAATTCCTAAATTTCTCGGCGGGGGAGGGGAGGAGTCTAAGCAAAGTACCGCAATGTGGGCATAACGTTACGAACAACCACTGGGAAAACTGAAATACTGACCTTTTAATCCCCTCTCTACTATTCAGCACGGGAGATTATATGCCGTGAAGCATTGTTGTCGGTGTTATAGTCGTCAGCAGCACAGTAACCTTCTTGAGTTAACCCTTTAATAGTGAATTTTAGAAAAATTTCGAAGTAAAAGGGTGTCCACGGCGTTTTCAACGAAATTTTTTAGGCTACCGGTTAAAAGGCTAATGTTGCCGTTTCAACAATACGACTTCATGATTCCAGTAAAAAAAAAAAAAAAATAGTGGACAGATGCCCACGGTATTTCCGCATCACCGACACCGGTATGCCTGTCTTTAATGTTAAATTTTTGTGTGATTCCCATTTATTTTATTGAAAAAAAAGCGTGCACCAGGGATCTGTAAATTCAGATTCTGAGTGGAGAGACATTAAATCTGAACCAGAAAATTTTTCTTCGAAATAAACCAAAAACATCTTTACAAGATCGCCTGTTAAAACGCCAAAACTGACTAGCCAGAAATAAATAAAAAATAAATAGCAGTAATGCTGAACGCCTCCCCTCCCCCTCTTCCGACGTAAAGGAACTTTTGGAATGCAAATGTTTGCAATCTAATTAACTCAGAACAATAAGAATCTCGATGGTAACCAATAAGAATCGCAAACGAGGCTTTTAAAATTGTTTAACTCAAATTTTGGACCACCTATGCGGTAACCAGGACTAGACAATCATGGCAAACGATGCTTTTCCTTGCATTTCACCTTAAAATATTAGTCTCAAAAACGTTTCCACTTTTTTTGCATTTAAAAAAGTTGACATACAGTTCTACCTATTTAAAAATAAATCTCGAACGCAACAAAGACCACGGAAAGAAATTTCTGCGAGACCAGTGGCGCCGGTGAATGAAATAGGGCTGCGTGACACCCCGAACTCTTTCTTACACAGACAGTTAGCTGAGCTTAATGTGGCTTCGTGCCAGGTAGCTAGCTACCTTTCTTTACCGCAAGATAGTGAAGCTTCTCTTCTGGAAAGAAACTCACCTGTTCGATCTTGCGCAGTACCGTGTGCAGTGCGAAAGACATCTGCAGCAGTCCATCTCCCGCGTCTTCCTCCTCCTTTTCTTCTTTCGACTCATCCTCAGGACAAATCATGTGAGTCATGATGATGCAGTAACTCCCGAAAACAGACTCTGTAGATTCCCAAAGGAGCCAGCAGCAACAACAAACGACCGGCTCCTCCTGATGACGAATGATGGATCTGCGGGCTTCATACCGAACTCCGGGCGAAGAAGAAGAATGGGCCAACAACAGCGGTAGAAAGCTTACTATATTTAAACCGCCGATAAACGTCAGTAAAAAAGAATATATGTATGCATCCTCCGTCTCTCAAACTCCAAGTTACTTTATGGCTAGGCTATCACAGCACAGCACAGCGGCCGACCGGTCCACGAAGATCTGCTTCAATACTTTCCCCATCTTCCTAGTGTAAACACGAGAACACTTACGAGCGACGTACAGTAGCTCGCAGTTTCGAAACTCTCTTTTTGGGACGGCGTTAGTTGAGTGGAGGGGGAGTTTGGTGAAATGGTGATGCACGAGTGTCATATATAGGGCAGATGGAGGGTCACCACGTCAATCACAGATAGCGTCCAGAAGCACTTGCCCCCACTTTTTTTTAAAGTAGCAGCCACTATATCAGATGGGATTTGCAAAGGCTTTTCATTTCACTTTCGTTTTATTTTCATTTTTTTTCTCCCATCAGAGGGCATCAAGTTCGAGAGATAACGTTACGACGTGTCAAAATACGACTTCGTGATGATAATGATGAATTTTCCTCTAAACCAAATGCCATTTTTTTATGGCAATACTGCTGAAAGGTCACTTACGGTTAGTTACCTTATTATTTTACAAATTATTTAGATTGAATCAAAAAATTTCCCGTTCTGTGAAAAATATAGTGACAATGTCGCGTGCGAAAGCAAAGTAATCAATAATAAGACGTTTTTGTTACTTGTCTCGAAGACGCATGGTTTTCAAAAATTTATTTCTGCGAGAGTAAAAGTCTGTGTGTTTATCGTAGCTTTCATTTTATCGTTGCAAATGATTTTCCCAGGGAATTGCTTACTTGCTCAAAAGTCCTAAATAGCAAAGCATTGGCTAAATTCCTGGATTGCTACGAGTGTCATCAAACATAGCGATACAAGGAAAAAAAGTTACAAAATTGAAGACTTACGAAGCTTACTACATTACGTACCAAACAAGTCGACGTAACACGCATGTGGTCATAGTGAAACTTCCTCAAATGCTGTGACTTTTCAACCTACACGAAATGCCAGATCTTCGAATTTTCGTGTGCTCAGAATGTTTTTATAAGCATGTCTTTTTTTCTTTTAAAAGGTACGACTTATGTTATCACTTAGTAGAGTAATCGGGCCAGAATGTTAGGTGCAAAGAATTGCAAATCAACAAATGTGAGGAGACTGGAGAGTACACGTGATATACTAAAAATGTGATAGGGACTATGCGCGGACGAACTTCGGAGGGGTGAATGAAGATAACCAAAAAGGGCTGAGCGACGCCCAGAACCTGAGCACCACCATCGGAAAAGAAATGAGAAGCAGACGGCGTGAAGTCAAGTACTTCAGTACAACTTATCTGATCCCACCATTAAACTGCAAATAAGTTAAGTAATATGCCAAAATAAATTTTCTAGCTGATTTTTTTAACAAACGTGTCTTTCTTCGCTTACAGCTCCGCAAAAACGAGTTGAGTGTCTGATGCATGCTGAATTTTAGGTGAACAATTTTTTTTTCAGGAGGTACCAAGATAAAACAAATGTTATACAGGGATATTAGTTTGATTTTAACTTCATTGCGGCATATGAATTATTGCAACAACCTCGTATGAGCTCGTATGAAAACACAACGCGTACATGTTCCAACGAGAAGACTGAATCGCCGATCCTAGGATCCCAATGTCATTACTGCCAATTTATACGATCTAAATTGATTAGAAAATTCATGCCGTCAAGTTCCCAAACGCGGCTTGACGCAGTAACATGAGAATGTTTGAAGTAACATGAGAATGTTTGAAGTTTGAAGTGCATACCTTCTACTTCAAACAATGCAGTTCTTTCTGCCAGACGGTATACTTGTATATCTTATTTTCCAATATACATATCTCTGCTCCTAATAGTCCCATTTGAAAAATTCTTTCTCTGTTGAAGAGCGTTTCTGTAGCGAAATGTTTTGCATGCAATTTCATTTTACTTAACGCACAAGTTTGCCACTACAGGGCACTAAAAGCCAGATTGAAAAATCCTTTTTCGGTCAGATAATATTAACTACGAAAACATTTTGCGTGCATTTCTCAAAATAATGCTTAATTTCCCCACTAAGGGGCGCAGATGTTTAATATGATTTTCTTTTTTAGGTACCTCTGTTTTCAAAAGTCCGATATAAAAAATTATTTCAACGCAGGATACCATTCACCACGTGGCACACTTTGCATGTACTAGTGGGAGGTTTTTGTTCACAGTTTTGGCGCTAGGAGGTGCTAGTGTGTATATATACTGAAGAGCAATTGAATTAGAGATACCTGTCTAGTTACGTGTAGCACCACCTTTCGTCCTGATGACGGCGGCGATTCGTCTCGGCATGGACTCGACAAGACACCGGAAGCGTTGGGAAGCCATACGGATCCACGACCCCTGAACACGCTCCCACAGTTCACGAAGATTTGATGGAAGGGGTCAGAGCCTTAAACATCTCTCTCAATGGCATCCCAGATGTGCTCGATGGGATTGAGGTCAGGTGACCTAGCTGGCCAAGGAAGCAAGGTCACGTCGGTGGAGTGTTCATCCAACCATTCGGATACAATTCGGGAGCGATGGCACGGTGCATTACCTTGTTGCAGAATGAGGTCCCCAGTGGGATGTTGAAGACGCACAAACGGGAGCAAATGATCGCCCAGGATATCCCGGTAACGTTGACCTGAGAGGGACCATGCCACACGTACCAGGGGCCCAATTTCAGTCCACGTAAACAGTCCCCAGACGAGAATGCCACCCCCACCAGCTTGAAGAGTACTCTGCTGGCAAGAAGGATCCATCGCTTCATGTGGTTTGCGCCGTACTCGTATCCTGCCATTCACATGTACCAACCTGAATCTCGACTCATCAGTCCAGGCAACATTTTTCCACATGTCTAGGGTCCAGTGGCGATGTTCCTGCGTTCATGCTAATCTTTGCACCCTGTGATGTGCGGTCAGCAGCGGTACCCTCATGGGACGATGGCTACTGTACCCCATAGCGAGGAGATGGTTCTGGATGGTGTGGCTGCTTACACGTTTTTTTGCACCAGCGTTAAATTGCCGAGTGATTTCTTGCACTGTGGCCCGTCTATCAGCTGTTACAATGCGAGTTAGCCGACGATGACACCGCTCATCCACACGCTGTTGTCCACGGCAGTTGGCCCTTGCAGGGATGGTTTTACCGGATTCGCTGTACTCACGGTGCACCCGTGACAAAGTGCTCGTGGAAATCCAAGTGCCTGCACGACTTCCGAGATGGAGTGACCCATTCGTCGGGCCTCGACAATTTGCCCACGATTAAATGCGCTTAGATCCTTCGTCTTACCGATACTGCGTCCGACTCTAAGTGATTCCCGTCGCATCACTCCTTATATTGTCGGATCGCTGCATACGTCATGTCGTTTCCGTTTACAGGGCCGCCCACAGCGCCACATTTGCATTAAAAAGAAAGCTGTAGAACTCTGTCATTTCTTAAAGTATCCTGCATAATTCTGAGGCCCCTTGGAAATGCTAGGCACGGGGCTGCATCCTCCAGCCCCCTCTTAAATGGACTCTGAACTTTCCACTACTGCATGATACTGAGAGAAGTTTTTTTTTCTACTATACATGATGTCAGAAAACCACCTTTTTCCTTCTCACGTGGTTACATTTTGTTGAAATAGGCCGTAGGTATCAATACTTTCAAACTAGTAACACTTAACTGAGCTGGGAGCACACGCACGGGCGAAGTCCAAGCAAACAAAATGTTTGCATTAAGTTTTATCATTATCTTGAAGAACGACTTACCAGTTTCCAGTCTCTATAGGCAATTTATAATCTGCTCTAAAAATACATTAATCATCCAGATACAAGAGAAAGCAAAATCCTTTCGTTCTTATCCCATAAACTCTTTAGACATTAGAGAAAACGGTTTTGACAATGTGTTGAACATTTACTTCCGTGACTCATGAAAAGTAAAATCTTAGTACAGTTGTATTCGTTTCTAATGAGTGGATGATATATCACATTTCGAAGAATTTGAAAAAGACGGAACTTTCTGTGAACTGCAGAAGTTAACAAACTTTTGAATGAAGTTTATGCTTACATAAACTTTTCTTGCGGAAAAATTACATGAATGCACCTTGATTGAACCGCTTTAGGCAAAGAACACACTTTTGATGTGTTCAAATTCTAGGCCCACTTTCCCAAACTGCTTTCCTTTCCATCAATTTCGGTACTGAAATGCTGAGTTCACGTGAGACTATTAATTGGTCATCACTTCATAGCACAATCAACAACTTCACAAAACAGAGTAAGAAAGTTTCATAACGCTCTTTTATATTTATAAAAAGTTTCATAGCACTCTTATTTTGTTTTTTTTCATAAACTAGAAGGCAATGCTCCGGTTTTTTCCGACACCTCCACCCCCCCCCACCCCACCCCCAAAAACAGATATCTGAGAATTGCGTTGGAAGAAGATGGAGACGTGAAACGGAAAATGAGAGCAGCGAAAGAGGCAAACTAAATCACTGAAAGAAAACGAAGTCTGCTTTGTGATTCAAAGCTTTCGTGGAATTTTAAAAGTTTTAAAAATTAGGAAAGCCGGATCGGTTGAGACTTTATAACAGAGATGGATCGGGCAACGGGATACCAGAACCTTTCCCGGTAGATCACTCGAGACATGGCTCAGTACTTGTGTGAGAAAAGTACTTATGTGAAAGAAATTCTCAGTACTTGTGTGAGAAAAGTGCTGTCGGATCAAGCACGCTGTTATAAATTAATTAAGCTAAAGCTAACTACAGCTAGACGTAGGTAGTTGGACTCTAGAGCCCTAGGTCATTGGTATGCCCTACCCTCCTGCTGTAATCTGGAAGGAATTCAAACATTACTTTATTAACCAAGAAACAATGCATGCACAAAATAAATGAAGAAATAACATAACACAATATAACAACAATAAACAAATAACAAGATACAACTAACGCCTATTGGCGTGCAGAAATCGAAAAGTTCAAAATTTGATATTATACGGAGTTCAAACAGTTTTTAAATGAAGCATGAGTTCATGAACTCAATAAATTCGGGAGTTTTTCAAAAAAAAAAAAAAAAAAAAATACAGCGATAAAGCAAAAGATGATTTTTATAATGTTCTGGTGAGACAAAAGTTGAAAACTTATTTTGAAGGAGAAACTAATACCCATTGTGATGGCTCATCATTCCCACAGTCTCATCCATAGAATGACACAGAGCACAAGGCAATTCTTCTCCAGAGATATTCCAAAACACAAATGCGTTCTACCCATTTTTTCTTTAAAAGAAACAATGATTTACCAGTACTCTGGCTCACGTGTCAAAATAATGGGAAGACTTAAGAAAAAAAAATGAAACTCAATTAGAAGATACCGCAGTACCATTGTGCAGTAGGAGATCAGTGACCAAACAAATAAATAAAAATATAATTGCATAGGAAAATTGCTATGCGGCATGTGCACATTTTAGCTTTCAGAATGATCTTGATGATGATTTTGTAAGAAATGGGGTCTTCAAGAGACTTGTTCTTTTTTTATTTTCAGTCCAAACCAGAATTTTCAATGGGAAATAATTTTTTGGTACACCTCATTTTGAGCGTGGCTTGACGCTACATTCATTCACGAGCGATACTTTTAAATTATTTCACAGTTAAACTGTTTTTCAAATTTGTTCACGACTGAGTTCATTTTATAATGCATATTTCAACAGTTCTCTTTCGATCAGCATCAACAGTTTTTTTATGATGGGATTTATGAGGTATGCCTCTGCAGATTTCCGTGCTTTTACAGTGCACAGGAAAACTAAAATTCCGGACCTGGTTTGGTCGTCCCAATCCGTTCCTGTTTGCGAGTGACAAAAATATATGGGAGATAACCTAAACAGGAAATGAAAAATAATACTGAGGTGAATATGCGGAGTCAGCTGAAAGGAAAGAATTAGAAATGACAAAATAATGAGAAGCAATAAGACCGAGGTTAGAAAAAAGCTTCACGAGGCATGATTGCTGGGGTATGAAACAGATATTGCGCAGAAATCAAAGTTACGTAGGAATACAGAGCATCTAGGAAAGGGAAGTACAGGAACGCATAACTGACATGGATGAATAGCGTTAACAATGACGCAAAAGACACGAATTTTAAGTGAGGTGATGACTCGAACTGAGCTAACATAAAAGATACGCACTAAAAAACCCACTTAACTGTGAAATTATAATGTTACAACAGAACAAGAAGAAAAACTATTTCACACACAGCGATGATTATATTAAAAAAAAAAACATACTAATTGCTCAACGTCTTGAAATGTACAGAAATGTAAAGGTAACAGCTCTCTATTCCTTCACTAACTGAAGTTTTATCAAACAAAGACACTGCCTTAACGTAAAGAAAACTAAAACACTCTGAACTGTTCTTTAAGTACAGATATATGCATACACTGCTGGCCACCCAAATTGCAACACCAAGAAGGACACGAGATAGCAAAGCCAGATTTACTGGACACATAACAACAGATACAAAGATGACACGATTGAGCTTACAGGCCCGTGCGACTTGCGGAACACGCAGACATCAATTGTTCGTGTGGCCCCCATGGCTGGCAATCACAGCCGCTAGCGCGCCGCGGCATCGGACGAAAGAGGCTTTGGATGTGGGCTTGGGGTATGTCGGTCCATGCTGCTTCCACACGTTGCCACAGTTCATCAGGCATAGCCGCGGGTGGTGCTTGCCGGGCCACTTGGTTGCCGATCAGCCACCAGACGTGTTCGATGGGCGACATATCGGGAGAACAGGCGGGCCACGGCAGCAGTGACACCTGGTGGGCCGTGCAGAATTGTTGCACGATACGTGCCACGTGTGGGCGCGCATTGTCCTGTTGAAACGTGGCCACTGGCAGGCCCTGCCGGTAAGGGAGGACTACAGGCTCCAAAACGTCGATGTAGCAGTGGCTATTGAGTATACGGGCGATGCGTACCAGAGGGGTGCGGGTGTCATATCCAACTGCGCCCCAAACCATAACGCCAGGCGACGGACCGGTATGGCGATGCATAATGCAGGCGTAATACAGTCTCTCGCCGCGGTGCCGCCACACGCGGATCCGAAAATCGTGATGTTGCAGGCAGAAGCAGGATTCGTCGGAGAAGACAATGTCGTGCCATTCCGTAGTCCAGGTGCGGCGTTCAACGGCCTACTGACGCCGCGCTCGCCGGTGGAGTAACGTCAATGGTAATCGGAGCAATTGGCGCCGTGCGACAAGTCCCCGCTCCTGCAGACGACGTCGAACGGTACGTGCTGACACAGGTTGTTGCGCAACACACCCTAATTCCTGCGCTAACGTTCGTGATGTGGCGGTGCGAGCCGTCAACGCCCGCCGCACAACATGCCGGTCTTCTCGTTCGGTGGTGTGCCGTGGCTGCAGCAATCGCTCACGTCGGTCCGTCTCTCCTGCACCCACCGAATCCTTCATACTCGCCTCACTGTGGCTGGATGTCGTCCCACACAGGCGCCGATGTCTCGGTGCTCCACTATTCGTCCTCTGTCGAACTCCGAAACGTGCTGGAATGACTGCCGTATTCTGCGACGAGGCATTAGGAACTTCCCACGCACAGGTCCGGCAGCACAACACACTTCCACTGCTTGCACTCCGCCTTCTGTGCACCCTTCTTATAGTGCTTCTCGGTGGCGTGCCGGACGCACATGATTTGCATATGCCCTTCAATGCTAATCATTTGCATGTCCTCTCGCGGGCGACGCATGCTGCGAATTTCAGGCCAATCGGATGCTTCCTTCTTGGTGTAGCATTTTGGGTGGCCAGCAGTGTATATATATAAAAACAAATTTCTAACATGTACTAAAAAAGAAATGTTTTTGTCGGCAGAGTGGCCGTGGTCTGGGGGGTTTGCTCTTGACAATTCCTCCAAGATGGGTCGGGGTCCGATTCCCAAATGAGGAATAGGTGGTGTAGTTGTTTGATCCGTCGTTTCCTTGGAACCAGCGGCCCCAAATTAAGATCATGCGACTGCTTATAGCCCTTAGAGTTTGCTCATGGTGGTCGTTAAACCACGAAATAAAACAAGCAAAACATATTTTCAGAAACATTTGACATGCCTAAAACAAATGCTAAACACCAAATAAAAAAAGTGGATTTTTTTTTCGTTAGGCATAAAGAAATCCCTTAACATTCGATTACTTTAAATAAAATATGCACTTCCACATTTTATTTAGTATTTTGTTGGTAACCAAAGTTTCGACCAGGGCTTGCAAAAAAGTTCCACACCTTCTGTTCTTATACCTTAAAGTAAAATGTGTTTACGGATTTGGGAAAATTAAGCCTAAAAAAAAAAAAATCCCATTTCAGTAAAACGACATTTGTTCAGATTAAGACTATCTGTTGAAACACACTTCAGAGAGAAACAAGATCAAAGTCCCAGTAGTTAATTATCACGACGACGCAATTAGAACTTGCACGGATTTCCCTTACGAACCAGTGCTGCGAATTCACAATTCCCTCAGGGTTTAATACTGAAATAACTTGCATATGCTTTGCATTAACATTTTCTTCGGAGCATCGAAATCCAGAAAAATAAGCTTTTACGCGCTCACAAATTGCTCATGGCTAAATAATTAAGCACGGAATCCGAGGAGGGATTTCAAACACAACGAAGAAATTTTCTATTCACGCTGAGACAAGCTCAGAGGGATCTTATGTCGTAGAACATGCGTTATTTAGATTTGTATTTCCCGTTCCAGGAGACACCACAAAGCGGTCAGTCAAAATTTTAAACGGTTTCTCTTTTTTCTTCTTCCAGATGACATTCTTTGAAGTTAAACAAAGGAACATACACCGTACCTTTCCATTGCTAATTACGACATTTTTACTAAACAGATGAAATAATTTTCAAAAATGAAGAAAGGAACCACGGATGGCATAAAGAACTTTCTGAATTTAATTTCATTGACGTTTTAGCACTGGGACAAATTAAATCTGTGTGAAGAATATTGACTTATCTCTTCTTCTCACGATGTTGTCCCATGCGTGTTCCTCTATTATTCCCCTTGTGGTCAGGAGTGGTGAAAGGAGATGTGCAGAGGGTGCTATGCAGTTGGGGCATTGCTGTTAAGAGAACCTTAAAATTCTTCTAAAGTATTATCTAAGTTACCTAAGGATTTTTTTAAAGATGGTGGAACACAGCTACATTGACCCAAACTGTAAAAAATCAGCCGTTACGAGTTACTATGTAAACAAAGGCTACACTTAATGGGAACGTTTTTCCTGGACTGCCATTTTGAATGCTAATCTCTTACAAATACAATACTTGCTCAGTTAGATAACATATTTCAGTTCTAAAATCAATTTCATACCCCAATGTGCTTTGCTGCTATTGAAGGTATATTAACATCAACTAAAGAATTAATTAAATTTAGTGCCATGTACCAGATGATCTTTTAGATTAGTTACAAATTATAAAAAAATCTGGCGGACAACAAAAACAATTCAAGGCCCGAAAGAGCATCTTTAATACGTAGTTGATTGCAATTACAAAAAATATTTGACCAAACTTTATAAGCCGGCCCCGGTGGTGCAGTGGCCTAAGCGCTGGCTTCTGAGCAGATGTCTGAGATGGGTCCTGGCTCGAATGCTGATGAAGCGTGATGTTGTGTTTCTCTTATGACACTGGCTGACTCCCTTCCACGGAACCAGTGGTCCTGAATTAGGGACGGTAGACTGCTTATAGCCCATTGAGTTGCTCATTTTAGTCGTTAAACCCCCAAACAAAATAACAAAATTGACAACCGCTTCATGACTATTTTTGACTACATACCAGTAATTGTCGAAAGTTCCAAAATATAATTTAAGAAGCAAAAAGTGATCAAAACACATTTATGATCAACCATGACCCAAGATCGTTTGTCCACTTTAGCGATATTAAGGTGGACGTCTAGTGCTTTTGCTCCCCATACTTCCATTGGAAAAAGTTTGGACCCTATCTCCTCAGCGAAGAAAGTTCTCATACATCAAAATTGGCCCACCTGATAAAAAAACCCCATCCTAATTTAGATTGTACAATCGGTGTTTTGTTGCAAAAAACTTTCCTGAATTATATTGAAAATCATTAACTTTACTTTGATGTAGTTATGGTACTTGCATACAGGTCACGCCACTCTTCTTTACCACTACATCGAAGTAAAGTTACTGATTTTCAATATAATTCAAGAAAGTGTTTTTGCAAAAAAACCACCGATTGTACAATCTAAGTTAGGATGTTTCTTTTTCATTAGCGAGCTAATTTTGATGCATGGGAAATCTTTCTTCGCTAAGGAAATAGGGTCGAAATTCTTCCCATTTGGAAGTATAGGGAGCAAAATCACTAGACATCCACCTTAAGTGAAGAAAAAATTATGATTTTGATTCCGTAATAAAGAAACGGATTCAGAACAAAGAAAGACAATTGCTGATGTGAATGAATTCATGGAAAAAGCTCATTAAAAAATATATATAAATATCGGTGGTCAGTTTTTTTTTCCTTTTTCATATTTTTCTGCAATAATGATAGCTGCATTTATCTATTTTTGAGAATCAGTGTTCTGATTTTTAGTGGAAACAACTACGATTCGGTTGGTTGGTTGATTTTTACGGTGCAAGGGCCATATTTGGCCAAAGAGCACCAGACACAAGACAAACAAATAGTATTAAAAATGGTATAAAGCTTAAAATCTGGCTGATTCAATAAAAGTGAAAAATGAAAATGATGGAAGTGCTAAAATCTAGATACGTTTAAAAAAGCCAATTTGTTTTAAAAATGAAAAGGCAGCGACAGTATCGCAGTGGTCAGCTAGGAGCCGCTGCAGCGTCCTCGGTCAACAAATGAGAATGAAAGAAGTGAAAACGTACATCACGAAAACGAACACAGCTACACAGAAGATGAGTGACGGTGAGTCGGCAATTGCACATCTCACACATCGCCACACAGCAAAAAGCGGCAAATGAAACGAAAAAAAACAACGAAACAAAAACAAATGGCATCCTTATAAACTGCAGTTGTTACATCATTTGAGGGAGGATGATCTTGATCGTCGTCTTCAATTTTACGAGTGGGCCCTGCAACAACTTCAGTCTGACCCAATATTTGCATTAAATATTCTCTTCAGCGATAAGGCCAATTTCTACCTCAATGGAGAGGTTAATCGCCATAATACCCGGTACTGATCGGACACCGATCCACATTGGATGAAGCCATCTAAATTTCAAGGTGCACAAAAAGTTATGGTGTGGTATGGAATATGCAAGACACGAACTGTCGGTCCACTGTTTATTGACGGCAACCTGATTGGCGACAAGGTACCTCTCCACGTGCTGCAAGAGTCCACCCTCCCAATGTTGTTAGACGAAGATACTGATTCCACCTGCTTCTTCTAACAGGATGGTGCTCCTCCTCATTACGCTGCTGCTCTTCGTGCGTATCTGGATGA
This sequence comes from Macrothele yani, assembly GCA_039090855.1. Lineage (NCBI taxonomy): Eukaryota > Metazoa > Arthropoda > Arachnida > Araneae > Macrothelidae > Macrothele > Macrothele yani. Next base: position 92,304,018 of record CM077010.1, read on the forward strand.
GCAAGTCTCTAATTGTTGGATTGGGTGGCGTGGCCTGTTGAGTGGGAGCTCCCCCGATCTAAGTCCGTTAGACTTCTTTCCGTGGGGGTATGCGAAAGGTGTGGTATATGCGCCCAATGTCAATGATCTGCGACATTTACAGCAGCTGAAGGAGCGCATTACTGATGCATGTGACAGCATTACACCAGGCATGCTGAACCGTGTTCGCATGGAATGGGAACGACGTCTGCACGTGTGCGTGGCTGGACAAGGACAGTGTATTGAGCAAATGTTGTTAGGTTTTCGCTTGTGCGTAGCTGGACAAGGACAGAAATTTTTGTAGTTTGGTACGTGCCTCAAGTGAACATGTAACATGCAATAACTTGAAAACTAATAAAGATTTGTAAAAATATTGGTACCACTGTTTTTCTGAGAAACTTGTACATAAATTTGAGTGGTCACATGCCCCTATTGCCATTTGAAAAGTTGAATTCATTATGATGGATTCCAAGATGGCGGATGGATGTGATAACATGTGTCAGGGGTGCAACACTTGGTTTAATGTACACGGTGGTATCAGAATAATATGACCACCCACGGAATCACAGTGTACCCGCCTATGCGAGTCACAGAGTGCACGCGGCAAGGTCGACCACACGGAGATATAAGCGGTCCGGCCACGACAGACGAGTCATAGTGTGTGACGTGAGCACAATGGGCAGAGGTAGTGATTTGACGGACGTTCAAAAAGGAATGATCATCGGCTACCGCGCCAAGGGTGGAAGCATCTCAGAAACAGCAGACTTCGTGGGCTGTTCGCGAGGTGCTGTAGTAAGGGTGTACCAAAAATGGACCGCTGACACACCGAGTACCTCCTAACGTTAAAACTGTGGAACCCAAAGGCCATCGATCCTAGAGGAGAACGTCGTCTCCGTTGACTGGTAAAGGGCAATTGACGTGCAGCAATTGACAACGCAAATGAACGCTGGGGTACCCAGGTACGTGTTCCCGATAACAGTGAAGCGAACCCTATTAGGCATGGGTAACCGGAGCTGACGCTGCGTCAAAGCGCCCATGTGTTAACCCAGGTCCATCAACAACGACACCTGTAGTTCGCATGGGACTACCGTCATTGGATAGTGGAAAAAGGTTGCGTTCTCCGAAGAATCGAGGTTTCTACTCCACAGAAGTGACGGGCGGTGGCGGATATGACGTCAGACACACGAGAACCAAACCCGGACACGCTTATCGGTCAAGTACAGGCTGGCGGTGGCAGTGCGCACGTCTGGGGGATGTTTTCCTGGTATGACCTGGGACCGCTGGTATCACTGGATGGGTCCCTGAACGCCAATGGCTACCTGTCCCTCCACGATGACCACATGCATCCCTTCATGTTGGATGTTTACCCTGGTGATGATGGTGAATACCAAAAGGATAATGCGCCATGCCACGCCGCTAAGGGGATACGTGCCTGGTTCCACGAACACGACAGCGATGTCTCAGTTCTCTCTTGGCCAGCGAAATCGCCCGACCGCAATCCCATACAGCACTTGTGGGACTATTTGGATCGACAAGTTCGACGTGCCAACCCACAACCACGTCATCTCCGGGACTTCTGTGCTCTGCTGCAGTACGAATGGGCACGTGTGCCTCGGGCAACCTTCCAGGGCCTCATTGAGTCCATGCCACGCCGTCTCTCCGCTGTAATCCGGGTCTAGGGTGGTTATTCTCATTATTAAGTAGGTGGTCATATTATTCTGATACGACTGTGTACATTGCACATGGTTACTTTCATGTGCTGTTAAATGTTTAGAAAATATTCGAGTGGTTCCGGACTTAAGAATCACCCTGTATTTGTAAAACTCACACACACACACAGCTGCTATATCACGCTAGACCTTTTTCATTCAAGCGTGCATTTTTACACATATATGGGTCGTTCAATAAATAAGGTAACAAACACGTACGGCAACAAAATTCTTAACGCGAATTAAGTATATTTACTGGAGCCAAAACATTTTGGTTTTCTAGTTGTATGATTCGAATTACTGTTCAATGGTATTTTCTGGTTTTCAAAATACATAACACGCCCAGTGATCGCCATTCGAGAGGACATTGTGCTACAAGCGGATGCTCTAACTTGTGACAGCAAGCGCATTGTAGTGAAAGAACTCACTCGCGAACTGCAAATTTCAGTGAGTAATGTCAACAGTGTTGTTCATGACCAACTGCATTATTGGAAAGCTTGCACCAGGTGGTTATCCATGAATTATTTAACAGAACAAAGGGCCTCACAAATTTGATAGGCTTCAACATCAGCAGGATTAGGATCTCTTGCAGCGCGTTGTCACGGGAAACAAAACTTAAACGCATCATTCGACACCTTGAAAGCAGACGAGCATCCATGACAAGGAAGATCATCTTCACCGATCATCGCAACCTGCTGCCACAAAAGTTAAGACGTTGCCATCCAGCCGAAAAATCATTGGAGTTGTTTGTGATCGCCAGGGTGTGCTCCTGATTGATTCCGTGGAACATAATGCAAGTAAAGCAGCTAAAAGGTTGCCCGAAGTCTGACATGTTGTACGATGCCATGTGCCTCAGAAGACCTGGGATGCTGAGCAGAGGTGTTGCGCTGGCACATAATGACGCCAGACCACACGCGGCCCAAAGATGAGTGGTTTCGGCGATATGGTTGGGAAGTCATGGAGCTTTCTGCTCACAACCCTGGCAATGCACCATGCGATTTCATCTGTTTAGCCCTCTCACGAAACATCTGCTCCTCGAGCACTTTGCTAGGGACGCAAATGTGAGACAGGTTGTAACACCGAGGCTGCACCAACATGAGGGGGATTTTTTTCTCTTTTAGGATACACGCTTTACCATCACGATGGAACATTTGTTGAAATCTTTATTTTGACTTCGTGGAATATCAAAGAGCGTAAGCTGTTATTCTCGTGCAATATAAACGCACCGAAGACGTAAAACATTATGACCACCTGCTGCTAATAGGATGTTGGTCCTCCACGTGTCGCCAAAACAGCTCTTACTCGGGGAGGCATTGACGCTACAAGATTTCTAAAGGTGTCTTGTGGTATTTGGTACCAAGATGTTACCAGCAGATCCTTTAACTCTTGTAAGTTACAAGGCTCGGCCGCGGCAGATCGAATCTACTGTTTCCACACGAACTACAGATGCTCGATTGGATTGATGTCTGGGAAATTTGGAGGCCTGGAAATCTTCCTCATTATCGTGCTGAAAGAAGGCACTACTACATGCGAATATCGTTGCCATGAAAGGATGTACCTGGTCTGCAGGAACGTTTAGGTAGGTGGTAGACGTCATAGTCTCCCACACATGAATGACTGGACCGAAGGTTCCCCAGCAGAACATTACCCAAAGCATTACACTCCCTCCACCGGATTGTTTTCATCCCAGGGTATATCCTGGTGCTGACTCTTCCCCAAATAAACCACGCACATGTACCCAACGAGATTCATCGGACTACATGGCCTTTTTCCAATCATTCGAGGTCCAGTTTTGATGCTCGGGTGCCCATCGTAGGCACTTTCGATGGTGAACCGAAGTTAACATGAACACTTGAAGCGATTTTCGGCTACGCAGCCCTATTTTCATCAGAGCTCGATGCACTGTGTGTTGTGACACATTACTCCCGTCACCAGCTTTCAAATTACCGGGGAGATGTACTACAGTATCCCTTCTGTTGGTTAGTACCATACAGGATAGCCTTCGTTCCCCTCCAGCATCGATGAACTGTGGTCAGCCCACACCTTGCCAGGAGTTCGTGGTTTTCCCCTCATCGGACCACTGCTGACCGAGAGCACCTCACAAGCCTTGCTGTCTCGGAAATCTTCTGCGTAGTCGACTGGCCCTTTCAATTTGGCCTTTGTCAAACTCGCTTAAATCCGCTGCCTTTCCCATCTGAAGAACAAGAATCAAAATGATTAACAGAGCTCCGTATCAGGTGTTAATATATTGTTTCATGACTTTCACACACGCCGTCGTTTACCTGCAGTCGCCTCGATTTACATAAAGACGTGCAGGTCATAATGTTTTCCTTATCTTTTGAACAACGCTTGCATAAACTGATATGCTTGTGTAAAACGTTTGTTATTCCAAGGACAGAATATCTCTCCTTTCAGGAGGACAGGATTTCCCCTCTTTTTCTGAAGGACAGAGCATATCCAAAATTTCCCACATTTTATTTATGACGTATGTCTGTAACAAAAACCTTAGTTACAGGCTGAAAGATTAAAAAAATAACTTTTTGAATCGGATAGGCATACGGTACGCCAAAGATTTTTCATGTCTGCCTGGTACACAATTTCCTGTTAAGTTATGTAAATTCGTAAGGTACTCATTAGAATATTTGTTCCTGAAAAACAAAGTATTTTAGAATTTACTATATGCTTACTAGATTATCTTACCGTAGGCATATATACACCCGGATGAGGCATCTGTGTTTGTTCTTCAGTTCTGATTTCCTCAAATTCCTGAAACCAGCATCCCAAAGTTAGAAACGGGTAACTCTTTATAGCTTTTAATGCTCATAGGGTCCATCAAACCACCGCCTATATATTCATGAGCTACCAAATTTCCGTTTCTAGGAGACGGACCGAAAATTAACTGTTTTGAATTACATACAGCTATGAGTGGACAAGAATTTTCACTTTGCCCTATTTTTTAACAAAAAAAAAAAAAAAAAGAGGTGTGTGGTATAAAAATTCTTTGACAACTGTAACGTATATAATGTATTTTAACCTTTTTCTGTCTCTTATGTAAATTTCGTTTATCTCTCGCTTACACTTTTAAAACTTATATCTGAACTCCCAAAAAGTTTCTATAGGCCACGCTGGCAGCAGGTCAAAGATTAAAAAAAATAAATAAAAAGGACAGATAAAATCACTCAGCACTGTGTGATTAAAAAACTTAAAAAGTAATATTTAAATAAAAATGTTTTTTTATTTAAATTTTACGATGTTATTTATCTCTTTACAAGCTCTATAACCTGCGTTAATATTAGTTCAAGTTGCTTGTCTTGCCTTTAAGAATAAAGTTACGTGATATTGTGAGAGTTGTGCAAGTTACAGTATCTTCAAAGGTATGTACTAACTGTAGGGATTGGAATAAAAATTGTGTGAAGTTCTTATTTCAGTTCACTTCCAGTCTTTAGCGTTGGAGTTATTGGACCATTAAGTTTAACGAAATTACGTGAGTAATTTGATTTTAAGTGTTTTATTGAGAAACAAGTTTAACCAAAAGACCACACAACATAAAAGTCATAATCCTATCTGTGGGCATGATATTTTCTCGGTCGAGGTTCGACGCGCTAGTGAAACATTCTGAATAAGTCTATTTTCTTAAATTCCATGTAGTCAGTATTCGTGCTCATTACATCAATCTTCAGTTCGATCATATTTTACATTTACTAAATCCTAGAAACATGCTGACGTTAGCATTTCTGTTGTAGATCACAAAACGGTGCATATAGTTTTCAGCAGTTAAAAACAGCACAATCGATTGCAGAGTAATGCCGGCTGTGTAATAAGAATACCTATGAAAGAAATACGGGATTACGCCATATAATACAAATTTTGAAGATGACAATCCGATTTTTGGCGTAAATGTGACAAGGATGGTAAGTCAGATAATATTTGAAAGCATCTCTGCGAGGGGAATTTGTTCCTTTTGCTTCACCATCAATACCGTGGAGCGGGACACGAACCCGCGTCTCCCAGAAAGACGACCTAGGTATGCTAACCACTACACCACCCAGAACGACCAAGTTTCAAGTTTCCGATCAATTTGAATTTAACCATCACAGGATACGCTAGTCGAAGCAACCGGCATTCATGTTTAGCGAATCTGGAGGTTAATAATCCTATCCCGTGATTGCCCGGAGAAGCAGATAAATCATGAAAGAAATACGGGATTACGCCATATAATACAAATTTTGAAGATGACAATCCGATTTTTGGCGTAAATGTGACAAGGATGGTAAGTCAGATAATATTTGAAAACTTGAAAATTTTCATCGTCCTGGAGCGGGACCCGAACCCGCGTCTCCCAGAAAACGCTTAGGTATGCTAACCACTACACCACCCAGAACGACCAAGTTTCAAGTTTTGCTTCGACTAGCGTATCCTGTGATGGTTAAATTCAAATTGATCGGAAACTTGAAACTTGGTCGTTCTGGGTGGTGTAGTGGTTAGCATACCTAGGCGTTTTCTGGGAGACGCGGGTTCGTGTCCCGCTCCAGGACGATGAAAATTTTCAAGTTTTCAAATATTATCTGACTTACCATCCTTGTCACATTTACGCCAAAAATCGGATTGTCATCTTCAAAATTTGTAAGAATACCTATGTTAGAAAACGTTTTATTGCGACTTCTCGATATTCGAGGGGTACTAACCAGACTGGGAAATTTGAAAGCATCTCTGCGAGGGGAATTTGTTCCTTTTGCTTCACCATCAATACCGTCAATGAATTGAACGTGACTGCAGACATGTGAGACGACGAAAATGGCAATAATAATTTTACGGCGTCCGTGTCAAAAGCCGAGTATTCATCCCTCGTTTCGATTCAGGACTACGTCACTCCGATGGAATTGATGACAGTTTTGAGTTCCGCATCGGATGACAAATCGAATAACCACATCGAAGCAACGCGCTTCGGCAGCGCATTACAGCAGGATGATTCGGCGTGTATTTATAATTACTTAGGGCAGTTTTGGTGAATTATGAAAACAAAGATGGTCGTACACAAGGAGAACCTGAAACATCGCTTTACTATAATTGAATACGAACATCTGACTGAAAGCTACCCTAGTTTTCAAACTTTATGTCAGCTTTTGTTCACGGCGTGGCGATGCGCACAACAGCAATTTACAAAATACCAAAGCTAAAATAAATAAAATAACATTAAAAAAAAACCAGAATGGAAAGAAGAAAAAAGAAGCATGTACTTCACCAAATCCATTTAATATTCGCACATGAAATAATAATTCACTAAGTTTAAACTTCAATGAAAAATCCCCGAACCAGAAAACATAATGAAACATGTCTGTGCGTCCACATTATACTAATTTGACAAACAAAAAGCTTTTGACATCAAAACGATAGAAGGCTATATATATTTTTAATTCATTTCATTTTAATACGCATTTTGACATTTAAATAAAAACGTCAAAACTGACGTCCTTGCAGTATCATTTTATCCATTGTCTCTGTTCATACGATATCTCCGTGGGATTCAGAAAATTTTCTTTGCTTTCGATCATCAGGCCAAAGGGGATGATAATCATCCCACTTCATGCATCATTTTTATTGCTAAGCAGTAAATTGTAGTGTTTCGTGTGACATCTTTTCTAAAAGTCTTACTGGAAAAATTTCTTGCAAAAACTATCTGAGAAAAGAACAAAAAAATCTCTGAATGGAATGCACTGACACGTGAACAGTGTCACTTCATTACATTGTAGTGTTTCGTGTGACATCTTTTCTAAAAGTCTTACTGCAAAAATTTCTTGCAAAAACTATCTGAGAAAAGAACAAAAAAAAAAAATCTCTGAATGGAATGAACTGACACGTGAACAGTGGAAGAAAGAAGTACAGAGCATGAAGATTTTAAAGTTATAGGGGTCAGCCTTCAAGACGGAGAAGACACTTTAAAAACGGATATCCTACCGAAGATAATCCAAATGTTTTCCACTTACTCCAGGAGCCAAATTTTCCGCTACACTTTGTAAATACGCATTTGTAATAGAAAAGGCGTTTCGCTTTTAAAACTCGAAGTGAGAGAAAAAGTTTGATCGGATCACTGTAATCATGTCAAACATTTTATGTATTTTCTGCGACATTTAAATACCAGGGAGAAAATATAAATTTAGATCTTGCACGATATTTCTATTTCAATCACAAATCGGTTTAGATGCCCCTCCCCTTTTTCTACAGGGCTGTTGTGAACAAGATCAATATTATCCATCTATAATATTATCCAATTACCCGGTCACAACTTTTAAGTATTTCAAGTCGCCACGTGTGTTTCAAGTAGCTATACCATAAACGTCATACTCCATATGTCTTATGACTTGCTTTGTACACAATCATAAAGCCAAGTGTTATGTACACTATTGTTCGTGAAAATTGCAACACAGAGAAAGAATCGCGTTATTCAAATAAAAATTATTTTACAGATTTCTCATGTTACTACAGGAGATAACTGATTACATTTATAGAGCTATACAAGATTTTTTCGCTTCAAAACTCAGTATCGTGTGCAGCAACCCCTAGCACCAATAACAGCCTCTACACGGCGAGGAATTGAACAGAGGAGGTTTTTGATATTGTCACGGGGAATAGCCTGCAAAGCTGCTTCTATGAAAGACCAGAGTTCATTTGTGGTGACTGGCGCAGGCACTTGTCGGGCCATTCGCTTAGCTACTATGTCCCAGACATATTCGACCGAGAGCATACGCGGTGATTGTGCAGGCCAGGGAAGAAGCGGTATCTGCCGTGCATCAAAGAGCTCTTGGACATTCCGGGCCACATGTGGCCGAGCACTGTCCTGCTGGAACACAGCGCCAGGATAACTCTGAAGGAAGGGTACCACCTCTGCCTCTAAACACCCCAGATGCATCGCTGGGTGTTGAGGGTTCCCTCAATTCGCATCAGGTGAGATCGTTAATTGAACCCTATGGCGCCCCAAACTATATTGCTTGGCGTTGAGCCGGTATGACGCTGCAAAATACACATTGCAAGGTGCCGTTCGCCAAGATGCCTTCGAACAAGCATGCGACCATCATGGTACATCAAGTTGAATCGTGACTCATCAATAAACACGACCTGTTATCAATCTGCGCGTCTATGTCTGTGTTCGAGAACTTATTGCAGCCTGAAGCGTATGTGGATGAGGGTCAAAGGAATACGCAGCAATGGGCTGCTAGCGACCAGTCCTCTGTTAAGCAGACGATGTCGAACTGTGCTACAGGAAAAATCCTGACTTGTGACAGTGCTGCGCTAACACCATGGATGTTGCTGTGCGATCGGTCACTGCCATGTGGTAGAGTAGAGGTGTCTGTCATCTCGTGCAATCGTACCATTTCGCGGTGCATTTCCACAATGCCTGTGCTTCCGAGCCTCGTTTGTCCACTAACGCCACATTCGCATCACTGCACTGGCTTTTCGTCCCATACGAGTAGCGATTTCGCGGTAGGAAACTCCAACTTCTCTCATCCCAACAAACCTTCCTCGCTCAAAGTCCGTCAGGTGCTCATAATACGACTTTCTTCGGCGACCGGGCGACTTTCGTCGGTAAGACGCAAGAAACATCCTTTCGACTCAATGTTGGCTCGGCACTGATTGCAACATCTCTTTTGAGGCGGCTCTTTATACCCAAGACCGGACAGTTCAGAGGTCGCTGCTGCGAAATCACACGCGCATTTTCAATGACATCTTAACCATTTGCTTGACCCACCCTGTTATAAAACATATCCTGTAAGTTTCAAGCTAATACTAACAGTCCTTCACGGTTTTGCAATTTTCACAAACAGTAGTGTATTTTGAATTTAGAATGATAAATGACGGAATGCGAAACTAAATATTTACCAGTTCTTCAGTCTCCAGAAAACTACTACTATAAACTTTAACAACACTTTAAATCATTAGGATTGTAACTTTCAGATTTTTCTTTGCCAAGCGACATGCCGTATATACTTCGAAAAAACTAATGCCTCCACAAGAAAAAGAATGCATAAAAGGGTGACGATCTTTTAGCAATTCACAGATGATAATGAAACTGATGGAAAAAATTCACAAACAATTAACGAAGAAATTATCTTCAAAACAAACGAATGGATAGGAACTCGTTCTGAAGAGGGTATCGAGTCCGCCTCTTCCGATTTCTGCTCGAACATGTTATTGTTACATCAGGTGAAAGTTGCAGTTCCATTATGCATTCATCTGAACAAATTTCTAGATTAAGCTAGTCAAGACGTCTGCCTCCTTGCAACAGAGACCCATTCATTCAGAAACAGGGATCTCGGTCAGAAATCAGCAGTTTTCTTATACAAATACGGTAGAAACCAATGAAAAAATAATCATATTTTCCCAAATTAGTGTGATCAAGTTCCAGGGAAAACATCCGCAAGGTTTCCAGCCTATTACGTAAAAAGCTTTTCTTAAAATATCCTCCAGCGAGAACGCAGCCTGTCGAAGAAATGGAAAGGAAACATCGCATTTCTTATTCTTTCAGTTATTATATGGCTGTGAAAGTGCCAGTTAAGGCGAGTTATACTCTAGATAAAGCAGAATAAGAAAAGTTAACTGCTTACGACGCAATAAGGCTTTTGAATCATGGCGATGACAGAAGACGATGGGGCAGAGTAAGTTACAAAGAGGGAATGAAGGCCCTGGAGACGCCGAATTTGTTTAAGTTAACCAACAAGAAAAGCAACCGCTACTACGTATCGTTTGCTCCTTAGTCGCAGAATAACGACAGGGACGCAAAAAATAAACCCGTACCACTTTCCAGTTAAAATAGTTCTATTTTGATAGAACATCAAAATAAAACTGTACCACTTTCCAAAACTTGTCGCAGAATAACGACAGGGACGCAAAAAATAAACCCGTACCACTTTCCAGTTAAAATAGTTCTATTTTGATAGAACATCAAAATAAAACTGTACCACTTTCCAGTTAAGAAATTTAGAGTAAAAAATTTGTTTATACACAAAAATCTAGTTTCAACAGTTGACCAAATTACAAAGATACATAAAGCTGCAATCCCATTTTCTGCCTCGTATCTTATGCCCTGAATTCAGCTAAATCAGGATGAAATGTCAAGGATATTGTTCAGATGAGTCTACTCAATGCAGATTTACGGTTGTGCCTGGGTGTGAACGTTTACTGTAATATTTTAAACTATTTACTGCATTATTATTATAAATTCATCAAATTGTGAATAAAAATCTCTTCAAGAGAAAAATAATAAAAAAATAACTAACGTCTTAGGTTTCACATTTCAAACTAGGTGGCAAAACAGGATATTTATGATTTCTTTTCTTTACCTCCTAAGTTAGGCTCGAAAAATCTGAAGAATTTGACATACTGCACACAGCTGAAACCATGGCCAATAATACTGTTCATACAATTTCCAACTTTTTAAAATAAAAAACGTTTACACTCGGTGGCGCAAATGCAGATTTGAGTTAAGTATGATACTGCCGCTTTTAATAGTAAGTACTCGAAAATTTCTTTCACCAGACAGCTAAATAAACCCGCCAGCAATGTTTTTCATTATTTTTCTGATTTTCCCAATTCTTACACTGCCCGGAGTAACAGCATTTTGTATTTAGCACAAAGTCTTGTCTAATTCAAGAAGCACTGGAAAAGGTCTTTTTATAGTGGATAGCTGACAACACCCCGGCGGGCACTAAGATTATGCATGCACTTTCCAGTTGTTTTCCGGGTGAAACTCCTGCAGAGGCACATATGCACGTTCGCAATAGGTACGATATGTTAGCTTCCAGTTGCTGGACTGATTTTTTTTTCTCAGTGAGCATCTGTAACCATTACCAAGAACATACATTCCCAGTGGTGTATGATGCATAATTTTCCATTCCACGGTTATTGTGGATATTTACATTTATCAAAGAATCTCCGCTACTACAAGTCAGAAAAAAAAATTCTTGTGTGCGCAGAGCACGATTAAGTTCATCCACATGATGTCTTAGGGATGGCCTAGAGCCTAATGCATAATTGTAATCACATCAAATAATGGCACCTGTATCCCAGAGGACGAGCTAAAAAATGTAAGTGTGTTCTTACAATAAATTATTATACACTAACTTCACTACTGATCAAATTTTCGCACTTATCGTTGACGAAAGCAAACGAATAAACAGAAGTGTTGGTTACCATGGGTGAAAACCATGGTAACCAACACTTCTGTCGTTGTGAGATACGTAGATTACAAGTAGTAAAAAATATAAAAGTTTGCACTTACCATAAATTGAAAGTTGTATTGTGGTGCCATATATTGGCCTAAATGTATAATAAATACTATAAAATGCTTAGATTAACACCACAGTTGTTTTTCGTACGCAACTCCTTTAAAAAAAAATGTTGGTTACCATGGTTTACGCTCGAATCCTTCAAATATGAATGAACGAATATACGTATAAATTAACTGGTCGGTACTAACATAGCGAGGGCGAGGGGCTTGTTGATTGCTCTTAAAAATTATTTCCCACTACATTAAATTCTTTAATCATATATGCACCTTGATAGCTTTAGCAGCTGGGCCATAGCTACCGGGGATGAGATGGGGCACGGGGGCGGTTGCCCTCCAAATTCATTCTCTGAGTCATAAAAAATAAAAACGCACAATGTGTGAAAAAATTTACTGAAAATCAGAAAAAGAAAGTTATACACTTCAGCATTTTCTTTTTTAAAAGACTTTAGCTAGCCTCATACAGTACTCCGCGAAGGTAATCAGGATACAGAGTGTATCTTACCCTGTGAGGTGTGGATCCCTCCATATACATAAGTGGAATTGCCCCAAAAAAGCTGAGAGATGCATACAGAACAATATGCTGCTATGCTTAACCTCCATGTCCTTTCTGAATATGCCGAAGGGATGAACAGCTGATTAGCCATCTATGCTGCACCGCAGTTGATCTCCTTCTAGGAGTTTAACCTTGAATTCAATTTTTCCAAGCCTTACCCATAAAGAACCTTTTTTTTTTGTTGTCAGGATTTAACGACCACCGTGAGCAACTTGATGGGCTATAAGCAGTCATCCGTTCCTAATTTAAGCCCACTGGTTCCAGGGAAAGGTAAGAGCCGGTGCCGTAAGACAAAGGCAACCTCTATGCCACACCGGGTTCGAACCCGGACGCAACTCAGACGAATGATCAGAAGCCAGCGCTTAGACCACGGCGCCACAGGGGCGGCAAAGAATCTTCCTGTTTTTAGGCTCACTATTTGATACTCATTCGTTCTGTGCTCGTTAGTTTTTCATTCAGAATTTCTTCGAAACGTAGGACTTGATATTTACAACCCCACACCTCAAGCAAAATTACTTTCACACAACAGGTCGTTCGGAAAATAATGGCCGACTTGGAGAGTAAAAATGAAAGAGACATACCTCCATACCACACAACCTTGTTTTATTCGAAATAGGCGCCTTCCGCAGCTACACACCTCTGCCAGCGAGTGGCAAGTGCTTCAATGCCAGTCCGGAAGAAGTCTGGCTCCCTGGACGCAAGGAAGTCCTGGAATGCAATTTCAGCCTCCTCTCTGTTTCTGAAGGTCCTGTCCTTGTGGTAATTGCTAAAATGCATGAACGTGTGGAAATAGGGTGCCAAGTCAGGCGAGTAGACTGGATGTGGGAGGGTTTCGGACCTCAGTTCATGTAGTTTCTGTTTCGTCATTTGTGACCCGTGTGGTCTCGCATTATCATGGAGGAGGATAGGACCCTTCCTGTTCACCAATGATGGCTGTTTGGAGCACACAACTTGTGGTGCATTCGGTAAATTACTTCACACTATGTGACTGAGATAACGCTTTCACCAGTATTCAGGAATATGTAGTTTATGACACCGTGAATAGCACATCACACTGTCAACAAAATCTTCTTTGGGTTCAATCTTGGTTTAGGATGTTGTTTCCGTAGTTCACCACGGTTCAGCCACTGTCCAAATCGCTTACGGTTGTCGTATAACACCCCGCGTTTCATCACAGGTTAAACGCGATCCAGTAGGAGCCCCTTTTCTTTGCGAAGTAGAAGGCTGCTGCACATCTCAAACCGTTGTTATTTCTGACGCTCCGTCAGTTCGTGTGTGAACCACGTATAGAGTTTCTTGACCTTACCAATTTGGTGGAGATGTTCGGATATGGTTGACACTGACACATTGTTTTGTTTGGAGAGTTATCTGACTGTGAAGCGAGGATTTGCCTCCAGACGTGCCTTCAGAGCGTTGTTATTGATGACCGAATGGCGTACACGGGCCACCTCACTTTGTAGGCTCGTGTCACCGGAATGAAACTTTTTAAACCACTGATGAACAGTACATTCAGATGTTGCCTCGACCACATTACGGCAAGTTTGTGACGCGTTACGACCCAATTTGAACTCACGAAGCAGAATCACCCGCAACCCACTCCTTCCTAACATGTTGTACAGACCACTCTCACACGAGCAGCAACGACTGCATATCAACCGATTATGTATGACGTGTATGTGGCGTCTGAATCGCCCTTCAGCTCGTACGAATGGCGCTGTGAGCGGATTGGTCTGGAAGCATTGTCGGCGAGTTGAATGTGGCATCTCAGAGAATTAGCCATTATTTTACGAACGGCCTGGTATTAAGCCAAATTATGTCAAAAACCGGAAATACGAGTTTTGAACGATCATAATAACTTCCTGTAAGGCAGGAATGAGAAATAAAAACTGCGTACTGTTTAAGTATGTGTGGAATAGGGAACTTTTGAAATCAAAAGGGGTCATTTCAAGTCCCCCCCTCGCCCCCGATAAGAAAATCTTGCACCGGTCCTGTCCAGTTGGAAATTATCGCGCGCGCCTGCTTTCGAGTCATGACAAGATTACTACGTAATACTTTGATAGAAATTTCTGAAACTAATGAGTGAGATATCTAAGATAATAAGAATAATAAAAAGACCACTGACCTGATACCTAGAAGACGATTAATCCATTTAATAAATACACAAAAATTAATATTATTCGACGAGTAAAACCCTGTGGGCATAACAATACACAGATGATATACACAATTTTATTTTGTCACAAATATGTCCACGTGGCGTCCTGCATGGAAATACACAAGACAAGTCCGTTTCCTTTGGCGCTGTAATATCACAAAGCTTTTCCTGCACTCACTTGAAGACTTCAAAACACTTCCACAGACAGTCTTTTGCACTTCCAGAAACAAAACTGAAATGGGTTGGTTCTCCATCTCCTATAGGCAAAACAGGTATTTCGCGTGAACATGACGTCATGCAATACAGAGCAAAAGTCTCACTAGTAAGCGGTTTCCACACACCCTGGAAATATCCCGATCGTACGACGCACGCTTTCCAGCTTCCTTCCAACAAAGCTTACCGAAAGTATTAATTAAATTTATTCTGCATTACGCACTGGCGCAGTTAAGCAGTCTCTGCGACTCGAATGAGAAAACGAAAATCGAGTAACCCCACACACCGCTGCGAAGCAGGCATGCATGCTAATTTGCCTACCCTGAATCGCATCAAAAATAAAAATAAATAGAAATACCAAAACAAGTTATATTCTGAAACACAGACAACGTCCGTAGCAGAATAAATCGTGTCTCTCATGTGCCCATTAATAAAAAGAAAAAAAAAATCGTTTCGTGCGTGGATCAAACCGTTATCTAGCGCTACTGACGCTTGGCAGGAACACTGCTTGACGTTACAAAGGCTAACCTACAACTAAACGATTTGAATATTCCAGGTCGGTACGAACACCACTGTAACACAACACAAATTCCAGTTTTGAGTGATAACTGCATCTTTCTTAAGATCCGTTCCAAAAATGGATTGGGTATTAATTTCGTGGTTTAAGTTCTCTTTCTTATCAGGTAAGTTTCCTAACCGTATTAAAACAAAAATATTACAAAAAAAAAAAAAAAGCTCATGCAAATGCAAATGTTGGGTTGAGAAAAAGGTGAATGATTTCAACTCTCCATTCGCAAAGTATTCTTAACAAATCGTGGAAAAATGATGTTCAGCTGCTGGTGCAGGGGTGCTTAGGACCATCACCATGAATTATGGAGTACACAGAGGAAGAGTAGCGTCCAAAGAAAAGTCGTCAAGAAATAATGAACAATAAGAAGTTGATGCTACAATCTCAAGTGGGAAATACTATACCGTGCAAATTAATTGGGACAAGCTATTTTATTCTCAGAATTGTAATGTGATCGCCAGTTGATGTCGGAAACCCACGTAAACCGGTTTTATCAGCTGTGAGGTGGAGTGACTGTTAGAACTTGATAGTAAGAATGCGGTTTGACCGGTTTTAAACAGGAAATAGGCACTTCAGCTTCAGTTGTGAGCTTTCGTGTGTGACAGGTGGATGTTAGTTTTTGCTTTCTGTGAGTACGTGTTGCTTTCGTGTATTGAAAAATGGATAATTCCCCAAGGAAGCGTGCAAAATAATTGCTCTGAAGGATCACACTTCTATGACAGTGAGAGATATCGCTTCTGCAGTTGGTGTAGGCAAATCAAGTGTATCAAGACTGCTTACGCGATACAATGCATCTGGATCATCGTCTCCAAAAAGGAGAGGTAAATGTGGAAGAAAACGAAAAACAACTCCACGAACCGATAAATATCTAATCAGAAATAGTAAAATGAATCCGAAAAAAAAAAAAAAAAAAACACCTACTTTCAAAGAGATTTATTGGCTAGTGGTTGTGATGTTAGTGATTCAACTGTACGAAGTAGGCTTCTGAAAGTTGGCCAACGAAAAAACAATATTTGAATGCGAAAATGAAGATAAAACGTTTAGCATGGGCCAACAAATATAAAGCATGGACTGCTGACGACTGGAACCTTTAAGACCTGAGCATGTCAAACAAACTGTAAAACACCCTCTGAAACAGATGTTTTGGGGTTTTTTCACATCAAATGGCACTGGAAGCTTAGTTCCTGTTCAAGGTAGGATGAATTCAGCCAAGTACGTAGAAATATTACAACGTAGGATTGTTCCATTCTTGCAAACTTTTGACGGGACATTTCAACATGACTTGGCCTCATGTCACAATTCGAAATTGGTCAAGAATTTCATGCTGGAAATTCAAATTCATTTGCTTGATTGGCCTGGAAATTCACTAGACTTAAATCCCATAGAAAACTTGTGGAATATTTTGAAGAGACGTTTAGGTAAAATGGACTGTACAACCAAAGAACGCATGATAACGAATGCCATAAAAGTGTGGTTCCACGATCATGAAGTCAAAAATATGTGCACTCAATTAGTGGAGTCAATGCCAAAATGAATTCAAGAAGTCATTTCTGCTAAAGGAGGACATACTTCATACTAATACAGGTATTTATCAGTGTATATCAAGGCATAGAATGGTATAAAGGCATAGTTTAGGAAAAAAGAGTGATTTTTTACTTTGTCCCAATTAATTTGTACAGTATAGTATATGTATACACACACACTGGATAAAAAGGGGGAAAGCAATATTACAACGCGCACACCCTATTCCCGTCCTTGATGATGAGGTGTAGGAAAAGTATGTTAAGTCTGTAAGAAAGCGCCTTGACCTCTATTGTATAGGAATCTGCTCCTCATAATGCGTTCTCACAGGAATAAGCTCCTCATAAGAAGCCAGAGAAGTCCACTATTCATACTGCCCAAGCTTCCGCATAGAGCCAAAAGAGTGCTCCAGCTCTTGGTAACTCTGTTTTGAGATACACTTCGGAAGCAGGTCTCACTGGCACGATTATTTTTTCTTTTAAGTCACACTGTCTAATAATGGAATGGAATGACATGGTGAAAATGGGAAACTTAGGCACACGCACCATTATGCCTCACAAGTGGCTACTTTAGCATAAAAATTCCCTCATTACAAATGGTATTCTATCTTGAGTAATTACTCAACTAAGCATCTGCATTAGAATATTCACCTTCTTTTGTTTACAAATTTATCCAACGAGACAAATTAGCATCAAGCATAGCTTACATTACAAAATCTTCCGGATTGGTGCTGAGCGTTTTAATTAATTCGAATGACTCCCAGAGAAACGGCCCTGCGGATTTGAGCGGAAAGCGCTACAGAAGAGTCAAAGGAAATGAATCTCTCTTAAAGAACATACAGTACGTAAATTAAGAAATTCTCCAGAGGGTAACTCAAATTACGCATTTACGCGCTTTTCGCAAATAAAAAATGATTACTGGGTAAAACGTATAATTCTGCTCTTTAATATTGCAAACCATTTCATTTTCACTCTACTTAATTTACAGATGGTGGGAAAGAGATGCCAAATAATTTGAAAAAAATCTCTTACATAGGTTGGCTGAAAAACTTTGTCCTCGCTTGAATAAAAAATTAATCACAAACGTTTTTTCAATGAACTAAAAAATTTTTTATTCAAAAAAGCCTGAATAATTACTTCTTTATATAATCACCTGCACTTCAATACATTTCTTTCAACGTGTCAACAGCTTTCAAAGGCCGTCCTAAAAACATTCAGGATTTTGTTTCTGAAACAACTGGCGTAATGTTGACTTTACTTCGTCAGACGTGAAGTGATGGCTCCTCAAGTATTCTTTTGGTTTATGAAACAAATGGAAACAGGCTAGGAGCGAGATCGGGGCTAAACCGAGGCGTTCGATGGTTGCAACTTTTGCAGTACTGGCGTGAGACCTAGCTTTGCCGTATTGGAGAAGTGTTTGACCTCTCTGCCCTGTTTTCCTTTGGAAACGAGTTTCAGTTTTTTTCAGAGTTTCAATGTAACTTTCAGAATTTATTGCAGCTACTCTTTTCCGGGTAAAATGTCTTTCACTATTCCAAAAAGCAGAAGACATGACCTTCCCAGCTAAGGCTCGTGCTCTGAATTTTTTCGGTTGCGGCGATTCTTTACTGCGATATTCCACGGACTGTCTTTTCCCCTTTGGGTCGCAATGGTGAACAATCTGGCCAGGAAAAATCTCTCCTGTCACAATCTGGCCAGGAAAAATAATCTCATCTTCGTTTTCAAAATGTTCCAAGTGTTCATACGAAATTCGCACTTATCAGACAACATGCGTAGTACACACACATGTTGAGTTCGGGCACAATTTTAAGAGCCCTAGTCTCCGACTATGCCTAAAGTATGTCAGCCCGAACCCGAATTCTATATCGCAAAATGCAGCCTGGGCCCGATCGAGTCCGAAAACTGACATATTTAGGCAATTATAATAAAAAAATCTGCTCTTCCTGGCTTCAACTCTTTCTTCCCTCTACAATTAACCAATGCCTTTCTCAACTGGGGAATGGGAAGAGATAAGGGACATCTGTTTTTATAGTACAGCCGCACAATTTTCTTGGAGCACTCGTTTCAACCTGAAACGCTTCGGGGATACAACAAAATCGTGTTGCATCGCAATATACTCACGTTGCGCAATAAGATTAATAGGGAGCTGCCACGTGAGGGGAAGAGGGTGAAATTTCGACAGCGTGGTATCTAGTATCTAAAGTTTTTGAAGAAGCTTTTCCTCTTCAGCAGAAACCCACTAATGCGTAGCCAATTGCATTTGCTTCCGAAGCCCAGAATAAATAGCCTTTCCCAGTTTCCACTCCCAAACGAGACCCAGTTGTAGAAGAATTCTCTTTATCAACTAGGAAGTGTAATAAAAGTCTCGTGCTGAATCATACAAAATCACGGTTGAAGAAGAAGAAAATTCAGAATCAGAGCTCGTGCGAGCCAGAACCGTAGTAAATACAGTATTATGCAACCCGAGCTCGTCCTGTCTCAACACTGATACCCACATGGCACACAATTTTCGAATTCCAAAATAAAAAAAAATAAAAAACATTGAGAATGTGCCCTACCATTTTTTTTTAGAAATGCCTAATTCAGAGGCAATTTTTTTTCATTTGCGACGGTTTTCTTAGATAATTTCTTGAACATGCTGTTGATGAAACTAGTCCATTGCAATAACAGGCTTTCGCGACCTCGGTTTTTCACTTAAATTGCTTTTCCCACATCTTCATCTTCACATTGCCTAACCCATTGTCTCACGTCAACACACTGATCCTCATAAACTGTTTTCGATCCTAGCTGAATGTCGATGAGAGCAACTTTTTCTTTAATGACGGCTCGCTGTGTGAACCACACGTCTGAACAACCCTCCATTGTGACCCATACCGAGAAAGAATTGTGCGAAGCTGAAGGACCCATATCCAGTTTGACGAATGGGGCAAGTCTTGGCACTGCCCAAAACTGGTTTTATATGGATTTAGCAAAAAAAAAAAAAAAAAAAAAAATCAGATGGAAGCCAAATTTTTCAGAACCACCTTCGTGTTTATTTATCTTCAAACACAACACTGGCACAAAAAAATATATTTTCATAGCTTCGAAGATAATTATCATAACTTGGGATCGAACCCGCCCGATATCATATGAAGAGTGTCAAATATGATATCAACGTTCTGTGTTCATGTATTAAACCACTACATAAGCTTGAGTAAAGTAAAAAAAGTGTGGTGACCAGCTTATGGCAATTTGAACAATTTCCCAATCATGAAGGGTGTGTGTGTGTTTGTTTTCAAAGTAAGTTCAGCTGCCAAATTCATTTACTGCTACTTTTTTCCCCCTGTTGACGTATTCATCGTCAACGGGAGGAAAATTTCTTATTTTTAGAAAATCTAAGTTTTAAATCTCCAAATTAAGATCTTTTATATTATCTCCAAATTAATTATCTTGTTTCAGAGCTAAATAAAAAATTAAGTACAATTAATGATTTCTTTAATCACAAACCGGTTTCGTCCAACCTGTCAACAAGTGGCAATTTTCTCAATCCTTAGAAAGCACAAACAGTAAATTTTAAGTCTCTCGCCTAACATCTCTGGATATTATCAAACATAAATAAAATGGGTTGCTGATTGAGATCCAATTGCAAATTTTGAAGATGACAATCAGATTTTGGCGTAAATGTGACAAGGATGGTAAGTCAGATAATATCCGAAAACTTGAAAATTTTCATCGTCCTGGAGCGGTTCGGTAAGTCAGATAATATCCGAAAACTTGAAAATTTTCGGATATTATCTGACTTACCATTCTTGTCACATTTACGCCAAAATCGGATTGTCATCTTCAAAATTTGTACTATATGGCGTAATTACGTATTTCTTTCAAGATCCCATTAGCCCGAACTGGCGAATGACATCAATAATGTGGATTAAGATGATACAAAATTGTAAGGCCCTACTTTAAAAAGCGATGTTAATTTGCTACCAACTCATCAATATATGATTAATGTAGATATTATCTGAGCACAGATACGAAATTTCGTGTAGCTATTTTATACATACTCAAACATAAACGAAATAAATTTTTCATACAAAATGCACACGCTAACCTCTTGTTACTTATTTAAATAATCCTGACACGCAGCAACTCAGTTTTCTTTAATCACCTATTTTTATAAGAACATTTTTTACCAAAAGGAATTGTTTTACTTTACACCTCAAGCAAAATTGAATAAAAAAAATCCATACAAAGCAGGACAAAAGAAATAAAGATTTTAAAACAGTAAATTATTATCAGTTTATATGCTGAACTATAATATCTACGGTTTTAATGAAACGTCGAAGATCTTGCTGCAATAACATTGTCAATTTTGCAGAATGCAGAAATTTTCTGTTTTCTAGAAACCTCACTGTTTTGCTGTTTTATAACGTCTTCGTTCATTTCTCTTCGAGCGCAAAAATGTTTCAAATTCCTCGCCGGAATGAGCATATTTAATAAAATTAATGCACCAGCTTCTGGCTTAATGAAATCAATCCACCTCTTCTACATCGTCTTTTTGTTCTTCTCACATTAGCTCTGCTCCTCCACATAATGCCACTTCTTCCAACACAACCAGTGGCGTACCGGGAAAATCTCGCCAAACTCCCCCGCAAAAATCTCTTCGAGGCCCTTTCGCAAAAATCTATTAGCACTCAATTACTTAAATTTTTAATTCCATATTATTTATTAGGCTTTATAGGCGTTTGAATAATTAAAATTCTTTGGAACCTACAGGTATTTTGCGCAACGCCAAAATTATAGCACACTTTTTTACTGCGTGTAACACAAATGTGCACGTTGTAATTGAAATAGTTACTTTAATTTTATACCAATGGAAAGTATTACAAAACAGTTACGCCAAAGTTGAATATATCATGTAAATATATATACGCAATTTCATATGAGTGTCTAATGACTTCTCAAATTTATACAAAAATACAGAACATAAGTAAGCAAATAAATATGTAACACAGGACATAGTAAGCAGATAAATATGTAACAAGAATTGTGGCACACAAAAAAAGTAAAAGTACTTAAATTATTTACTCTATTGAATATAAAAAAACACACTTAATAATGCTACAAGATTTTGTACATAGTAAAATTTTTTCTCTTGACTCTGTTATAAAAATAAAAAACAGTGACACTCTCTGCTTCTCCCCGCGATAACACCTTTCAGTTCATTATATTCTGAAGCACGCATAGTTATGTGCAAACAATTGTGTTATGTATTAAACCTTATCCTCATTGGTTAAAACTTTTCATTCATTGAACGGATATTTCTTTCACATTCTTTTGTTAATAAGCATTTATAAGAACTATTGCTATGACTATGAAAAGGGGCCTGAGGTCTTCTGAAATATTTGCTTTCCTGCCATCCACTTTTTATAAATTTTAACTGCGAAACAAATAACAACCAAAAATTACTTTTCTTTTTAATACTTCTTTCAAAGCTGCCGTAAAAAAAATCTGGTTATTTCTTTATTCATGTGAAGTTTCCGCAAAGGATTCAGTAAAATGTTTTTGTTGGGGCTAGAGGCCCTCTTAGCCGTGAGCCCCTCCCCCTCGCACTGCGGGGGCTATCAGTACGCGCCTGATCACAAGATATTCAGCATCAGCTACTTCCAGCCACGCGTTCTGATTCCACTTTCCCATACTGATATGATTTTCGCCACCACTGAAAAATTAATTCTTTAATCGACTGAATGAAGAGCACCGTAATCGTTTGATAACTTTTCCGAAGCACATGCTATTGCATGTACCAAAACCTGACCCTGGGATATCAGGTTCCAAAACCTGGGGGTACACGGAACCTGACCCCTCTTTTCATGTGTGCGTTTAAATTTTAATACTCAACAATGTCCTTTGCACTCCCTACTGTCTATTTTACTATACACGACCAGGAGTTGTGCAATTTCATTTTAAATTGAAGACAGTTACATTTCAGTTCAAAGTGGTTTTTAACTGTTTGAAAAGTAAGTCCTTTATTAAAAGTTTTAAGTGTCACCTAAAACGGCTCGTGAGTTCTGCGCTGAAACTCGCATGCAATGTACACAAATCGAAGGGGCCCTTTCTCAACAGAATCGCCCCGGAGCCAATGTGATGAGGGACTTCGTCTGACTGGATTCGGATTTCTAGTCAAACACAGAAGGGGTATACTCCTGTTTTGCTTATGCTCTTTAAATAGAGTTAGTAAGAGTTTCAGACCCTTTACACCACTCGTGTAGCACAGGGGTGATGAATTCACTGGTAACTATACAAGGATTATCGGAAATGGCCAGAATTGGACACATAGTGCCAAATTCATAAGGATATCATGAAAACAAACAGGCTTCTCTGGCCATGAGGACGCCACCCCAAATACGTTAGTTAACCAAAATTATCTTGTGCGGGGTTAATATCAAAACGTACAGGTGGTATATGTGTCGAAATAAAATGCAACAAAATTTGACAATGCACCAAACGCTTTTAATGAAATTTCAACAGCATATGACCGCATTCCATGCCTTCCGCATAGAGATCAAGTTACAGATATTTTTTGCCTGCTTTACGTTATCGAAAAAAAGAGGGGGGGGGGGGTAGGAAATATGATATAATTACACTCAGTGCGGTGCCGTTTATTTTTGTTTTTAAACTTGGGTTAAAATAGTCAAAAACCAGACACGGTAAGACTACGAAATATTGCTTGATACTGTTCGTAACAAAATGCTTCTTTTCAGTGCTATCTTTGAACGTCATTAATCATCTACAATTTTTCTAAATTCCATTTCAACACATAACATGCACTTACCCTGAGTTGCTCGTGCCACACGTGCGTCCGATGGAAGTCATCGCGGGGTCCATATTTCTCCTCTTCAGCTTCGAGAAGTTCCAGAGCTGATTCCGATTCAGAAAGCCAGGCCAAGAACCTATCTAATGCCTTGTCCAACTGCTGCAAAGAGTTGAGGGCGTTCAACAGAGCTTTGCCTCTAGCTTGAACACTGGAAACGAGAAAAAAACAAAACAAAAGCACAAATGTTAAACGTCATAAGATGTGAGGATTTATTTTTTTATTGCAAAAAGAAAAAAAGCGCAATTCTGGTATAGTCAAAATGTTAGCCGATCACAAATTTCAGTAATTTTTCCTGAAAGCAGGAGGAGTCCAAAGTCGCAAGTATGCCTTTTAGTTATGAAATCATTTGTGCCTTTATTTGTGGTACCAACAAGTGCACAAAATTTTCGGCCCACAAGAGCGCACTAAACAGCTGGATTTGGCAGACATGACGGCAGTGCTGCATTGCTTAATTAAATCCTCACCAGACAGCGCATGTCATTCTAGTACAAGTCCAAGAGCATTTTTCTTAAGCCGTTCAATAGCACTGGGACAAAATGTCATTTCTTTTTACCGCTGTAGAGGTCAGTTCCAAGGAACAACTCTGTTCTTACTCTGGCACCCATACTTCTCAAAAATCTTTGCATTTTTTATGCTGTATTTCGGTGCGAATTTTCTGGGACACCACCTCTAGTTTCAAACCTGGTTTTATAAAGCACTAAAAGACAGGCTCAGAAGAAAAAATATGACAGAAACATCTGCTGGATAATAAAACAATTAATATTTGAGAACAGCAACTTTCCTTCTCAATGCAAATTTTGAACAAATATTGCGATCTCTAAAGCCAGTAGCAATGTGTGATTTCGTCAGTCTAGAAGTAGCCTGTACAAATAAATCTGTCTGCCACTATCTCGGGAACATAAATCACAATGACAGAAAAAGACTTCCCAGATATCCATGGAACACAAAGATTTCATTCTTATGTGGCCAAAAGGCGCCATACATGTAAACAGGAGCCAAATTAAATGATGACAATTTTTATCGGATAGACAGTTAGTGAGGCTGGATAGAAAGAATTCACAACACCCTCTCTGCTCGAGCAAGAGAGTGCCGGGAAAGCGGGGTATTTGAAACTTCATAACCCCTTGAAAATTTCCAAGGAAAAATCATAAAAAAAAACCAACAACTGCAACGTGCGTTCAGCACCTTTTTGTTCCAGCTTTGTCAGTTTTTTGTAATAAAAGTATTTATGAATGATGCCACGCAAACCAATCTCTGAGGCTCCCTGGAGCTCTTGAGTTTTTGTCCTGTCCTAAACAGGTTCAAGCACTGCGCTTTTTAGAAATTCTAAATGGAGAAGCATCAATAGGGGAGACAAAGCCTGCGGAATACACAGACTGATTGGATGGTTAAACCATGGCTTGAAAAACCCGGTCGTCTGCGAGGAGTGAAAAGTTTTAATTGACGAGTAAAAAATTCAGTAGAGCAGTTTAAATTGAATCGGCAATTATTTATACGTTATTATGCCTATTGTTGGATACGTAAAGCCATCAGTTTCTCAAAAAAGCTTATTTTAATTCACAGAAGTGATGCGTGATTGTGTGTCAGCATGGAAAACCGATTTCTAGGCAAAAGAAATTGGATAGCGAATGCCGCGAGTGAAAAATTCCGGGAACAGTGCGCTTAACAAGGAACCTTATGGAAGAAGCATCAAGCCAGGTAGAATGATTTCCCCAAATAATGAGCGAAAAGATAAGCTGTGTAAGAGTCACATGCGCCTCGCGAGCTGCCGCTTAGCCAATTGCTATCGTAGGTCAAAGGGTAAACGGGAATCCGTGTTTCCGCGGAGCTGTTACGAAAGTTCTAAAACACTGAAGGACTCTTGCATCGTCTACTCAGGAGGAAACTGCGTTGGGTTATTATAGAATGGTTAATCGTTTGAATCAGGTTAGCGATGAAATATTATATGTGCATACATTTTTAACAAATCAAATTTGAAAGACGAAACAAAATCGACAGCCCTGTGGCGTTGTCGAGCTGGCGAGTGAGATATTTGCCTGACTGGTGAACCAGCATGAAATATTTCAAGCTCTGGTTTTATAACAGTTTAATGGCACAAGATCCTAAAGAGCACCCAGCACAAGGTTTATATATATATAAAAGGAGTAAAAAGAAATACGTATATGATATCGAAACAGTGCAAAAGAACAGGTACAAGACGGAATGGTTGAACGCATACGGGTCAGTAAGCGGTGTAAAGGAGCAACATCAAACTGAGGGACAACCTACATAAACAGGCTAAACAAACAAAAAGTCGGAAAAGGGCAGCGCCGACGATACATCATATTTACCATTTAAAAGGCGATCCAGGGTTGCTGAGTCGTCTGGTAAGGCAGGTTCATAAGGAAAACGACGCGCACGCACACACACACACGTTAGACGGGGTGAGATTTCGTGCAAAATGCTTCAATGACTCAGCACTGTAAAATCTGGTCTTCAGTACAACCTCAACACTGCGGTTTTCTACTATTGAAGTATTTATCCTGTAATCATTTCAACTGATCGACCTGGACGAGAATAATCTTCCCGTGACTGTCCATTTTGCTTTAATAGTGGCGCCAAATTTAACACAGTCTACCCGTGCGCGCGCAAATAAGGGTCAGATCAATTGCTGCTTTCGGTAAAAATTTGACCATTACCTGGCGTTTCATATTTACAGTATTTCACCTCCATGAAAGACTGATGAAACAATCAGGTTGCAGAACTGGTATACAGTGGCAAATTCGTCATTTTTACACTGCCACAGGATGTTGCAGTACCGATGACTACTACTGCCCCCAGCTATGAGATATCGCATCATAGACGATTCTGAACTTACAGAATGACCTCCGTAGTTATGACATAAGTCAAGCATACATTACTACGTCACTTATCTTTCGCAGGCTCAGGGAAACACTCGATGGCAGTTGCGTAACATTTTAGGTTTAAGAACAGTCTCCATATTTTAATTCTACGCTGATAATATGCTTCGGCACTTGAAAATACACTGTAGGTCTAATGACACTATGGTGGCTCGTTTTGAGGAAACAGGACACCACAATGCAAGACCAGAAAGAAGGTGTACACCGATTTATGCACAACAGGCTGAAGACGTTGCTATTGCCGTTGTTGAGAGATCACTGGTTCCAGCAGTGCACGTAAAGTGTACAAGCAGCTGGACATGTCCTACAGATACGAGGGGAAATTTTTGCGTAAAGTGTTGCATCTTTATCATTATAAGATCAATTCCATCCAACAGCTGTTGGCCGGTGACGTGGAAACCCGACAAGCACTTGCACTGAGATTCCTTGCTCGAATGGCAATCGACGATGCTTAGCCATCGAATCTTGTGGGAAGACGAGGCTCATTTTCACCTGAATGAAACTGCGAACATCCGCAACTGCCGCATTTGGGCTGCGAAAAATCCCCAAGTGATCCAAGAAATTCCTCTGCACAGTCCGAAAGTTACCGGTCGTGTCGGTTCACAGCAGCTTTTATCATCAGTCTGTTCTTTTTCGAAGAACATTGTTGAACTGGACCTGTGGGCCTGCTCTAGTTAATTACTGCCCAGAGGTATTGAGAAATGCTGCACAGTTTTGTTGTCCCGCAACTGCAGCTGTGAGGGTGTCCTGATCTCATCAATTTAATGTCCCGCACGGGGATAACTGGTTTTCCAGTTATTTAGGGAGCGGCACCCTCACGGCCCGAGTTGACCTTGTGACTGGTCAACATCTGGTGTCATACCACCGCTTGTTTTTTTCGGTGCTGTTGGAGTTTGCAGGGACGGCTGTTCATCCAGCTGTTGGGGAGTCGCGCCCCTACGATCCCGAGCTGGTCTTGTGCCTCGTTTTTTCGTTTTTATTTATTTTCTGCACTGGCCAGTTGCCCGTGTTGTACACTCTACCTAATCGCTACCACGCTATGTACTAACACCTCGGTCTTGCGGTTTTGTTACCCTCCACTACTAACTGTTTATATTAACCGCTCAGTTCGTAGGTTGCTGAGATTCCGTTTAGGTTCCACTCCAGGGTTTTGTCTTCCCTGGATTACTTTTTCCCTTTTAGCTGGTTTGGGTGCTAGACCTACCTGCATGTTTGCCGCGTGCGGAGACCCGTGAGGCGGAAATGGGGTGTCTGGCGGCTGAGGTCGCAGGAGACCGGAGAAGTGCCTCCTGTGTGCCAACACTCCTCTTCGACCCCGGCTTCGCTGTAAACGGGAGGCTAGAGACTAACCCACCTCTAGTCAGAAGTCTTGTACCAAGTTGCGTACAGGGTTTTAGCGGCTGTATTGTCGTATAGCACGGCAGGGTAAGCCCGGGAGATGTGGGATCATGCCAAAGGCGTTGGCATGACGGAACTCTGGAGGCCGAAGTGTCCGCCGCGTGCGTGTGATCACAGCCAACGGACTATATCTGCAGCGTATAAGCTCCAGAACTGTGTCCAACGTCATTTTCTTGGCTTGCAGACCTCCAGTTCTCCCTTGTAGGGCTCGGTGGTGGGTGGAGTAGTCTGCAGACGAATCCTCCTCCTTTTTTCCATGGGTAAAAACAAAAACTCCAAACTCAAGTCACCTGAGAAAATGATAGTTGACAACGACTCCCCTTCGTCTTCTCAACCTACCAAGTCCCATAACCTTAAACGGTCTTTAGATCATGACCTGGACCAAGAACGTGGAACCTCGTCTTCGGCAGCTGTACCAGTCGCTCTGAAGCGTCGTCTCCTCTAGATTGCTGTGAATACACATGCTACACACTTAGTTGTAGAATCCATCGATCCGAATGAGAGACTGTCCACCAGATCTCTCTTTTTCATTTCTAAAGCTTTGGACGCTGCGGTTGGCTCCTTGAAGTCTGTGAGGAAGCTTCGCTCTGGGGACCTGCTTGTCCAAACTTGCAGTGTTTCTCAGAGTAACACTCTTCTGCACCTCACTAGTCTTCAAGGCGTTCCTGTCAAAGTGACACCTCACCCGTTTCTTAACACCTCTCGGGGTGTTATTTCGGAGTTTGATCTCTTGGCATGCAGTGAGGAGGAATTGGTGAGTGAACTAGCAGATCAGGGTGTTATTGCTGCACGTCGTATGATGTTCCGGCGCGATGGTTCTTTTCATTAAGTCTAAAAATGTAATCTTGACTTTTAACTCCCTGAAAGTTCCGACCGAAATCAAGGCTGGCTACTTGGTCTGTGGAGTTCGCCTGTACATTCCCAGTCCTCTGCGCTGTTTCAGGTGCCAGAGGTACGGGCATTCACAACGTTCATGTAACAGTTCCGCTCGTTGCGCAAATTGTGGCAGTGAACATGACGGGGAAGGTTGCACTTCTGCGGCCTGCTGTGTTAACTGTGGTGAGGCCCATGCAGCTTACTCCCGCAACTGTATGAAATGGAAGGACAAGATGGCGATCCAGCGCCTCAAGACCCTGGAAGGCCTCTCGTACCCTGCTGCCAAGGCCAAGTTGGGTATTCCCAACAACCGACAGCGTACGTTTGCCGCAGTAGTTCAGTCTCTGCCACAACCCGTGCAGCCATTTGTCCCGCGCCCTGTAGCTCTCGCCGGACTTGCCAAGAGATCTACAGCTGAACAAGCGACACAGGTGGATTTCTCCGAGCTCCAGCTTATTCGACCAGCTGACTCTGCGCCTTCTCTTTTGAAGACGACCGACTCTTAAAGTTCCCAGAAGAAAGCTTGCACGTGTGGAAGAGCTGGCCCTAAATCCACAAAGGTGTGCAGTGTCTATCCAACCCATCCAATTGTCGCGGTCCAACTGACCAACATTGCAACTGTCCCAGACTCAGAGAGGTCCCCACATTCAACCAACATTATGGGGGAACATAAGGGGGAGAAGAGTGACAGTTCGTCCCTCTCCTGTGACTCATCTTATGTGTAGTTGTGTTCGTTTCCGTGATGTGTGTTTTCATTTTTTTTTCATTCTCATTTGTTGATCGGGGACGCCGCTGCACCGCAGCGGCTCCTAAATGACCACTGCGATACTGCTGCCGTGTTTTCATTTTTTTAAAAACAAATTGACTTTTGTAAACGTATCTGGATTTTGGCCCTATCATCATTCTCATTCCTCAGTTTTACTTAATCAGCTAGTTTCTAACCATTGTACCATGTTTTTAATACTGTTTGTTTCATTGTCTTTTTTGGCCCTTACATCATTCTCATGGTTCGGTTTTACTTGGTCAACCAGATTTTGGGATTTATGCCACTTTTTTTTTAATACTGTTTGTTTGTCTTGTGTCTGGCGCTCATGGCCCTTGCGCCATAAAAATCAACCAACCAACCAACCATCAATTTAATGCACAACAGAACCCCTCTTCATATCGGACGGCCTGTATAGCAACTGCAGCAACAACGTTTCATAAGATCTGAACCCCTGTGACGTTTGGCTGTGGGGACACCTCAAAAGCATGGTTTATCAGGTCAATGTGTTTAACTTGGCAGCGTTAAAAGACAGCATAACACTGCATATGACAAACTAAACATAACTGCAGATCAGTTGCGTTCAACCGCTGAACACACTGTTCAGCAGATGAAGTTTTTGGTGTATCTGAACGAAAGGCACATTGAGCAATATACATTGTAGGCTTCATTCACTTCGGTGCAACGGTATGGTGACAATCAGCGGCACAATAAAATTTATTTATTGAGAATTTGCCTGGTTTATTTGTCTTATAATTAGATTCGTACACATCTCCCCATCGGTGCTTTTCTGCCGCTCGATGAGCCCCTGTTCCCTGGGGGGATTTTGAGCTATTTTTTCTCTCTCATGGAAATCGTTTTCGCATGTTCCGAATAGTATTTCTCCTGAATTTGGTTGAGTTTCGTTAACTAAACGTCTCTGCAGATTAGAGATACTTAAAAAAATCATGATCACCCGGTATATTAATTTTTTTTAGCCATTAGTGGTTCGACTTCACTCCCGTCTTTTTCCACCATGCAGATTTTTTACCAGTTCTTATTGAATAATCACTTGGTCTGATTCCCCTTTCATTGTATTTGGTTTCCACACGATTGAATGACGGACTGAAAATAGGCAATGTTTTCCACACATTTTGACGTTGCCTTTTGATGGGGAAGTGATTTTAAATTAAAAAATACTTAGTTCACATAAGGGTAGTCCAAAGCAATGTTGAGTGAAGTCATGTCTTTCCACGTAATAACTACGGGTTCGAATCTTCAGGGTGATTTCACTCTCCGGTGTGTAAATCGCTTTCCCAGGTTGAAAAACTGGATAGAGGTAACCTTGAATCATCTCGTGAACTCGCCTGTTTCCCCGAAGGAACGGCGTGGCGTGCTCATCTTTAGGCTTCGAGCTGATTTTGAGCAGATTGAAGCGGAGGGGTGAGGGAATGTGCAGCAAAGAGAAAGTAAAACGAGAAGAAGAGTCCTGGAGTAAGTGGTGTTAACTCTTGCAGTTAATGAACTAAACTGATGTCAATTTCATGGTAGCAAGCATACGTACATGTCATTCGATTACGATCATTAAACGAATGTTTTTATTCGACATAAACTATGTCCATGTATTAAAAAAAAAAAGAACTCTCACACAAATTTGAAACAAGAAAGAAAAAACAGGAAGAAAATTTGATTAGTAACTGCAGAGGCCATCTAGGGCATCGGATAATCAGAACAATTTGCGGAGCGTAAATTTTCAACTGTCAACCGACGAGAAAAAGGAAAAAAAAAAAAAAAAAAAAAAAAGGAAAAAAAAAAACAGACTAGGGGAAAAAAAGGGGACAACTGCGAAAAAAAGAAAGAAATCAATGCTACCACGGCGGCTAGTTAGAATCTCATTACGCCACCGATGTGAGTGAAAAATGCAATAAGTAATTCAAATTCGTACATACAAATTTACACGTTAAACACAGGAAGGGATAACGGAGAGAGCGAGAGAGGCAAAAGAAAAGAATTCTGCGTCTTTCCAATTTACGGCGTTTATTGGAGGAAGCAATCCCGGTAACAGCACCAGCTCTGTAATTAAGTTACGCGGCGAAGTTTGGTTGTCGGAATAATTGCCGACATAACACATCGTTTGACAGGCAGGGCAAATGCCCAATTGCACATGGCTGTTCAAAACAAAATAATGTTACACTTAAGTTCCCGCGCAAACACAGTTGACTGCGCTCAACCAATGGAAATCACTCTAACACTTCCAGCCACTATAATTGGGCACCAAAACATGACTTTAATTTAGCTGGGCCTAAATGATAATGAAAGCCGGTCGGACGCAAAGAGGAAATGCCGACGCAACTGATAGTGCTCCTGCTCCGTAAGGATGCAAGCTTGGTGTAACCAGGAGAGATAAGAAGAGGAACTCGTGGATCAGAAAAATGACAAGAGTGGAAGACATCATGATCAGAGTAAAATCCCTGAAATGGCAATGGGCTGGGCATATTGCCAGAAGGACAGACCATCGATGGACAGCCGGAATTTTAGACTGGATTCCAAGGGACAGGAAAAGACCCAGAAGAAGACCACATGTGAGATAGGTGGATGGAATTCGAAAGTATGCGGGAGTAACGTGGAGGAGACTGGCACAAGACACACCGTTGTGGAAGAAACTTGGGGAGAACTTCGTCCAGCAGTGGATTGATAATGGTTGATGATGATGATCATGAAGGAACTACAAGAAAATCACTACACGACCACATCCAGTTTTCTGATGGATTTAGCATCTTTTCCCGATACCAAACCGTTATCTACAATGCAGGAATTCAAAGCTCAACATTTACATCACTGCTTTAATTAAACATCTTCCAATTTTTTGGCCGTTTGCACCATACAGTGGTGAATCTTTTCTCAGAAAGTTATGCAGCTTGTGTAGTACCACTTTTTGGTGCAACCTACCACAAAAGTTTTAACAGCGTACTAGCACTCACATTTCCAAAGAGTTCACTTTAGACCCTCAAAAAATCTTTCCTTCAAGGCACAACGTTACGTTTCTTACGCTGATCAGAAACTTCGCGAAGTGTTTCAAATAATATTTATTATGCAAAAATTAATGGAAGAAATTTGCTTTAACACTAAATTGTGTTGTAACACGAAACTTGCGTTCTTTAAGGTCGTCGTGTTATGGAAAAAATCATGTTATAATATCCACTGTTTCACCAGGAGTGAGTGAAATAAGAAGTGGATGGCACACATAGGAGCCATGGTATCTCACATTTTTCTCTACACTTTCTTGCATTATTGATAATTCTTATGCGTTCTTTCATTTTTTAGTATGAGTATTTTAGTGTAACAATATTAATCAAACTGCTCTACAATTTGACGTTAAATGAGAGAAAATGTTGCAGTGAACAGATAAAAACGTTCCAGTGATGCCGTATTGAAGCATAAGTTCCATCTCGCTGTTAGGAGCACTTGAAGATGCGACGCTATCTGCATTTCCTATTGCTCCTGTCAATTTAAATATGTAGAATACAGAGGTTCTCGAACACTGCAAATCACATACAAATTTGTACTTTTACTGAACAGCAGGAAAATTTTCTCCTCATCTTTTTTTCAAGTCATTATTTAATCGAAAAGGTTTCCCTTACAAGCGAGATGAACTTCTTATTTGGAAATCCGTGAACAAACTGATAGGTCCTTCAGTTTCTTCTATAAACTCCGAAACTTATGGTGGCACTTGAGTAATTTAGTGATAAATTGAGGAAAGCTCAGTTCTCCTCAATTTTACCACTATTTGTGTGAATAAATAATGTGCGATGCGTTTATAGCAAAACTAAACACACCAATGGGAGAAAAAGAATCCCTGATCTGCAATCGGCAGTTAAAACTACCAACTTCATGAATTTTAATTCAGCGGAAGAACGAAAAATACCACTATTTTCGAACCCCCCCCCCCAAAAAAAAACTTGCGATTTCTATTTCTACTCACTAAGCACTATAAAGCTTTTACCTTTTGATAGCAGCTTTTTTTTAATGTTGGCAATAGAAAAGTGAATATTAAAAACACAATTCTGATTTTCTTTAAATGCTTTTTGTTGGCAATACTTCTAATGAATTTTTAGCGATTTTTCAAGTGCAGAAAGCATGGAAGAAAATCATACACCTCTTGCGTTTTCAGCTTTCTTTTAAAGTTTTAGAAAATTACATTTATCAGATGATTGAATAAATTCTTGAGGCAAGAGTTGAATGTTGCCAAACAGTTTCGAACTCAAGCTGGAAAAAAAATAAAGCACATTTTTTTTATTGGAGGTTTAACGACCACCGTGAGCAACTCAATGGGCTATAAGCAGTCGCCCGTCCCTAATTTAGGGTCACTGGTTCCAGGGAAGGGAGAGAGCCAGTGCGGTAAGACAAACACAACATCCATGCCTCACCGGGATTCGAACCCGGACCCCTTGCAGACGAATGATCAGAAGCCATCGCTTAGAACACTGCGCCACCGGGTCGGCATAAAGCACATGTATACATGATTAATGAATATCGATAATTTCATATTCGATATGACGTCCTCTTTGTGCAAACTACGTTCATTAGACTGACCAACCAATAACCTGTAACTAAAAACAGTTGGGCCGGGTCGGGCCGGCCCGGTGGCGAACTGGTCTAAGCGATGGCTTCTAACAACTCATCCGAGACTGGTCTGGGTTCGAATCCCGGTGAAGCATGGTTGCTGTGTTTGATTGGATGCTTGGTTGGTTGGTTGTTGAATTTTTACGGCGCAAGGGCCATGTGCGGCCAAAGAGCACCAAACACAAGATAATCAAAGAAACAGTATTAAAAACGTGGGATACTGCTTAAAAACAGGCTGATTCAGTAAAAGTGAAAAATGAAAATGATGGAAGGGGTAAAAACTAGATACATTTAAAAAAGTCAATTTGTTTTAAAAAAGAAAACACAGCGAATGTACCGCAGTGGTCATCTAGGAGCCACTGCGGCATCCTCGGTCAACAAATGAGAATGAAAGAAGTGAAAACGAACGTCACGAAAATGAACACAACTACAAAGATTATGACTGACAGTGAGTCGACAATTGCACGTCTCACACATCGGCACAGTGTCACCACGCATCAAGATGCGGTGGGTGAAACGACAATGCCCAATGCGGAGATGCGCAATCACAACTTCCTCCCTACGGTTCCGGCGACAGGATGATCTCCAGACTCCAAGAATTGGTTTGATACGATGTAGTTTATTTTCCACCTTTTGGTCCCACGGACCCTGCCATGTTCGCTTGTTATGATCCAGAACAGGAAAGCGGAAATAACGATGAAAAAGTGGCAAGGGTGTGACGACCAAAGAAACCAAAGAAACAGCCGCACCAACACATTCGTTACCTGAAATCCCAACATGCCCAGGAATCCAGCAAAAGTGAACCTGAAAACCGGCCTCGAGCAAACAACGAAGCAACCATCTCGCAAACAAGAGAAAAGGATGGTCAGGGCAATCCACACATGACAACGACTGCAAGACACTTAAGGAATCCGTATAGACCATAGCACGATGATGAGAACTCCACTGAACATGGAGAAGGGCGAGATACACCGCATGCATCTCCGCCGAAAACACCGTGGCCTCAGCTGGGATCCGCGCAACAGAAACATCATCCACGCAGACTGCAGCTGATCCGACAACACACCCATCTTAGATCCGTCGATGAAAACCGGAACATAATCAGGATTGAGGGAATGGTGTTCAGCGAAGAGCTGCTGGTACACGAAAGCAGGAATTGAGGACTTATTAAAAGAAGTAAAGTTGAGATCAGTGACGTCCTCAAAAGGTTACCACGGCGGGTCCCCAACGACCCTGGTCTCTCCAATAAGTGACAAGTCGAGCCCTGCATCACCAGCTACGGCCGCCATACGAAGACCGAAGGTTGGAATGCACGAGGGCTGGTTCTCAAATAAACGAGCATGCTGGGGAAGGAAAACTGCATCGTACAAAGGATGGTCTGGAAGAGATCGGAGTTTCAAGAAAAATTGAAGAGACAGCTGCAGACAGCGTAATTCAAGCGACGGTTCGTTCGCGTCAGCATAAAAGCTAGGAATCGGATATGTTCGAAATGCTCCCGTACAAAGACGTAGCGCTTGATGGTGAATAGTATCCAAAGGCCGGAGAACGGAACGACGAGCAGAGCCATACACGATACAACCATAATCCAGTTTCGACCGTATAAGTAAATGCGAAACAAAGACATCCTGTCTGCACCTTACGAGACTCTCGAAAGGATCTTAAGTATGGACAGAGCCTTCAGACAGGAAATCGTGAGCCGCCGAACGTACACACGGAACGTAAGCGCACAGTCGATGCTCAGTCCAAGGAACTTGGTCTCCGGCAAAACTGGTATGGCTGTTCGTTTCAAATGAAGCTCTGGATGGAGGGCACGCCTCCGGCAAAACTGGTATGGCTGTTCGTTTCAAATGAAGCTCTGGATGGAGGGCAAGACTCCGGCAGAAATGGACACACGCTGTCTTGTCGGGAGGTTGGTTGGTTGTTGGATTTTATTGGCGCAAGGGCCAGGTTTGGCCAAAGAGCGCCAGACAAAGAACGATCAGCCACAGATTTTTAAAAACGTGGAAAATGATTAAGATCAGACAGGCTTGGTAAAAGTTGAAAAAGAGTATGAAGAAAGCAGTGAAGAAAAGGTAGTTAATGAAGTTTATTAAAAGTAACATATTTACTAATGGAAAAGGACGAACCGTCACTCTCCTCCCCCCACACTCCTCTGCAATGCTGGCAGAGGGCGGGGACGAACTGTCACTCTCCTCCCCCCCATGTTCCTCTGCAATGCTGGTAGAGGCTGGGGACGAACTGTCACTCTCCTCCCCCCGTGTTCTTCTATAATGTTGGGTGAGGGTGGGGACCTCGCTGAGGCCGAGACAGTTTGATGGACACCGCACACCTTTGCGGATTGAGGGCCGGGTCTTCCGCACGTGCAGGCTGTCTGCTGGGAACCGGAAGAGGCGGGCGTCTTCAAAAGAGAAGGCGAAGACGCAGCTGGTCGAATAAGCTGGAGCTCGGTGAAATCCACCTGTGTCGCTTGTTCAGCTGTAGATCGCTTGGCAAGTGCGGCGAGAGCTACAGGGCGCGGAACAAAAGGCTGCACGGGTTGTGGCTGAGACTGAACAACTGCGGCAAAAGTACGCTGTCGGTTGTTGGGAATACCCAACTTGGCCTTGGCAGCAGGGTACGAGAGGCCCTCCAGGGTCTTGAGGCGCTGGATCGCCTTCTCGTCGTTCCACTTCGAACAGGACCTGGCATAAGCAGCGTGGGAGTCACCACAGTTTACACAGCAGGGCTCTGAAGTGCATCCAGTCCCTTCGTGGTCGCGGGAACCACAATTGGCGCACCTCGCAACACTGTTACAGGACCGCTGGGAATGTCCATACCTCTGGCACTTAAAACAGCGTAGAGGATTTGGTATATAAGGACGAACTGCACATAACAAGTAACCAGCCTTTATTTCAGTAGGTACCTTCGGGCTGTTAAAAGTCAAAATAACATTTCGTGATTTGATCAGCGCGCCATCGCGCCTGAAAGTCATGCGTCGGGCAGCTATGACACCCTGATCAGCAAGTTCACACACAAGTTCATCTTCATCGCAGACCAACAAGTCGGGCTCAGAAATGACTCCCTTGGAGGTGTTGAGATACGGATGTGCCGTCACTTGAACTGGAATATCCTGAAGTCTGGTCAACTGCAGAAGAGATTTGCTCTGAGAGAGAGTGCAAGTTTCCACAAGCAGGTCACCAGAGCGTAGCTTCTTCACTGACTTCAAAGAGCCAGCAACACCCGCAAGTGCCTTCGAGATGAAAAAAAGGAGACTTTGAGGAAAGTTTCAACATCTGGTCAGTAGAAGAAATGACGAGAAAAGTAGCTTGAGGTATCGAATCTGCAAGTGTAATGCGACGTTTCTGAGCTGACGGCTCAACACCTGGATCTAAAGATACGTCGCGGTGATGTCGTTTTTCAACGAAAGTTCTCCTCAGTGTGTTATGTGTGGGAGGTGGTTGAGGCAAATTTGGCCCCTGATCAATCACCATATCCTGTTGTTTTTTAAATTTTGAGGAGGGTTTATGTTTCCCCATGGGAGTAAGAAAAAATTCATCAGCAACGTACTCCGCCCACAATCGAGCCCAACAGGGGAGAACTGGAGGTCCGCAAGCCAAACACATGACGCAAGACACAGTTCTAGAGCTTAGTTGCAAATATAGTCCGTTGGCTGTGATCACACGCACTCGGCGGACACTTCGGCCTCCGGGTACCGTCATGCCAACGCCTTTGGCATGATCCCACAGCCCCCGGGCTCACCCTGCCGTGCAATACGACAAAAAGCCGCTAAAGCCCTGCACACAACTTGGTACAAGACTTCTGACCAGAGGTGGGTTAGGCTCTAGCCTCCCGTTTACAGCGAAGCCGGGGTCGAAGAGGAGTGTTGGTACACAGGAGGCACTTAACCGGTCTCCTGCGACCTCAGCCGCCAGACATCCCATTTCCGCCTCACGGGTCTCCGCACGCGGCAAACATGCAGGTAGGTCTAGCACCCAAACCAGCTAAAAGGAAAAAAAAAAAAGAAATCCAAAGAAGACAAATCCTGGCAGGGAACCTAAACGGAATCTCAGCAACCTACGAACTGAGCGGTTAATATAAATCAGTTAGTGGTGGAGGGTAACAAAACCACAAGACCGGGGTGTTAGTACATAACGTGGTAGCGATTAGGTAGAGAATACAACACGGACAACTAGCCAGTGGAGAAAATAAATAAAAACGAAAAAGCGAGACACAAGACCAGCTCGGGAACGTGGGGCAGCGACTCCCCAACAGCTGGATGAACAGCCGTCCCTGCAAACACCAACAGCACCAAAATAAGAAAAAAACAAGCTGTGGCATGACATCAGATGTTGACCAGTCACAAGGTCAGCTCGGGCCGTGGGGGCGCCGCTCCCCAAATAACTGGAAAACCAGTTATCCCCGTGCGGGGTCTTGTCGGGAGAAAGAACGAAACCATTGCTGTGAACCGCTGTAACAATCTGATTAATCGCATACTGCAACTGCCTTTCAATAAAATTCATGGTTGATGACGAGCAGAAAATATGCAAGTCATCGACATAAACAGCAGCCGAAACCGCAGGAGGAAGATTTGTGAGAAGACAATTAATGCGGAGGATAAAGAATGTGACAGATAAAATGCAACCTTGAGGAACACATTGTTCTTGATGGAACGGTGCCGAAAGCGTCGTACACAGGCGCACCTGGAACACTCGATTGCGAAAAAATTTACAATGAATGTTGGAAGATTTCCTCGCAACCCGCATGCGTGGAGGGCACGGATAATACAGTGACGCCACGCTCGATTATAGGCTTTCCAAATATCAAAGAAAACAGAAACCAGGTGCTGCTTACGCACGATCGTCTCGCGCACAGATGTTTCAAGGTGCAGGAGATGATCGTAAGGTCAACGATGACGGCGAAAGTCGCTTTGTGATGGTGAAAGTGAGTGATTTTGTTCTAAAAAATGAATTAACTAGGAATTAACCATTCGCTTGAGAACCTTACAAAGACAGCTAGTGAGAGCAATTGGACGATAACTAGAGGGAGACTTAGGTTCTTTGCCAGGCTTGGGAAAAGGCAGAACAAAAGCTTTTCGCCAAGATTCCGGGAAATTGTGCTCAAAATAAATGCGATTGTACCGGATTAAAAGATTCTCTAGAGACGACTGCGAGAGATAACGGAGTATGTCATAGTGGATGCCATCGGGACCGACAAATGTAGCGCCGGACCAACGCAGAGCCACCCGTAGTTCAACCATGCTGAAGGGAAAGTTATAGTTGGTGTCATGAAAAGGCGCAAAGGAAATCCTCGTGCGTTCCGCAGTGGATTTAATTTTCTGAAAGGAGGAAGGATACGCCAAATCACTCGACACAGAGGTATACGCCTTCCCCAAACAATCCGCAATCTCCCCGACTTCAGCATGTGTGCAGCCGTTACTCTCGAAAATGGAAATCTGGTGAGAACTGTAGTTACCCCGGATATTACGAATCTTGCCCCACACACTTTTCGAACTGGCACGTGAAGTGAGAGATGAAACATACTGAATCCAAGACTCCCTCTTGCTACGTCGACGCACCAACCGAACTTAGGATTTTGCTCGTTTAAATGCAACGAGATTGGCATTGGTTGGATAACGCCGGAACGTAGACCAGACCTTATATGTTGAGCTATTCTAGCCACTGCGCGTTCAGGGGTCCGCCAAGGCTTCGGACTTCTTGGGAGCGTCGTAGATGTTTTTGGTATAGAAATATCAGCCGCCTGAATAATGCAAGTCGTGACATCGAGAACAGCTGCATCGATTGACTCTTGGGTCACCATGGCAGAAGATATCTCTGCAGACGATGTGAAGACCTCCCATCTGGCACGATTCATCCTCCATCGAGGAGGGAGGGAGGCAGAAGATGGCATACATACATAATGCAAGAGCACAATTGGAAAATAGCCACTCCCGTGGAGTTAGTTACACACCGTCCATGACCAATCAGCAATACTTGATGGTGATCCCAAGCTCAAATCAATCGCACTGAAAGATCTTGTGGGCTCGTCGAAGTACGTGTCAGCACCGGTGTTAAGGAGGCACAAAGAGGCCGAGGCTTTGAAGGATCCATCCAATGAGTGCACAAAGAAGAAACGAGCATTCGAAAAATCAGGGACATGCTTCTTGGCGGAAGGGGATGAGCCTTCCTCAATATCTCTTTTGATTTTAAGTTCGCGGGAAACTTTATTGGAAGCCATGAAGAAAAAGAAAGAATTCGTCCGCCGACTTCCGTGCCCAACACCGAGCCCAACAGGGGGAGACGGAGGTCCGCAAGCCCAAATGGACGCAGGACACGGCTCTAGGGTTGAGCAGCGGATATAGCAAGTTGATACGGCAGACATGCGCTCGGCGAGCACCGCGACTTTCCCATGTCTTGGTAACACCCCTTTGGCATACACACACTATCCCCAGACTCACCCTGCCGTACGTCAAGCCGTTAGAAGTCTGGGCTCCACTCAGCCACAGACCTCATTGATTAGGAGTGGATTAGTTCCTAACCACCCGTTTAGGGTGAAGCAGGGGGCAGAGTGTTGGTAACTGGCGACAACACACCGGCCCACAGAAATCTCAGCCTCCAGCATCCCCTTTTCCACCTTACGGGTCACAGCACACGACAAACGTGCAGGTAGGTCTAGCTAACCAGCTCAGAAAAACATAGAAGGGAACATAAAATGGAGAAGAAAGGAAAGAGAACGAGAAACTAAAATTCGGTGCTGGCGCATAATCACAACCTCAACAACCTACAACTGAGGCGGGTGGGTGTCAAAAGAACAACGAAAAACATAAAAGTGGGAAAAAATCGTAGAGTACATGTCGGATCGAGCCGTTACTCCCCATCAGCTGGATGAACAGCTGCCCCTGCGGTAATATTAGCGTTTCAAGACGAAATGACAAGATGATCCATTACAAGGTCAGCGCTGGCCGTGGGGCGTCACTCCCCAAATAACTGGAAAACCAGTTATTCCCGTGTGAGGGTTACCGTGTTTGTTTTACGGCACAGGCTCTCTCCCTTCCCTGGAACCAGAGGCCCAAAATTAGGGACGGATGACTGCTTATCACACATCGAGTTGCTCACCGTGGTTGTTAGACCTCCGAAAAAAAAAATGGTAATATGATATGATACTGATAGGGACAATGTATTTTTTATATTTGCCTTTGTATTATATTATCTTTATGGTAACTTCTAGATACTGGATTAAAAATTCGAGTGTGGGGAAAAAAAAGAGAGTTGGTAAGATTTCGGTGGAGTCGAGGAAACAAAAAGTTTGTTGTAAGGCTACTCTCAAAGCAGTGGTCTAGTCGTCGTCGAAATACCGTACGCCAGTGACATTTCGGATAGTAAAGTAGGACCTTTTGTCTAACAGTGATCTACTGGCAGAACAACGGCAGTTTTCTGTTAGTGGAATTGTCCTCTCGCCGAGTAAAAGGTAATCTAATCGTCGTCCGACTCTCTCCAGTGCGCTCGTCGAATATTTAATTTCTGACAGAAAAACAACGTTGTCCTGTGTTCTAACTGATCTTAAAAATTAACAGCCATCCATCTCTAACTCATAGGCAGGGCAGCTGCTGATGTTGCCCAAGCGCCAAACGTGTAAAAAGCAAGCAGATATTTTTGACTTTATACTTTGAAACTACCTCTGGTCTTGGGCCACCGCAAAACAACATGAGGACCCTCGCTTACGCGTATCAATTTTACGGCGAATGAAGATAGATTTACTGTGTCATTCCAACATGGTTTACAACAGCCACAAATCAGCTGTATCTCGTACTGCAAATTAATTTGTGGGGAAGGCGTCACTTCAGGACTGAATTGAAATGGCAACTAAAAAGTCAAAGCATAACATTAGAACACTATCAATGAAGTGAAAAGTAGTTTTGAAATAAAAACTGAACTTGTACATACCACTTTGCACAACTGTTTAATAAACCACTAGTGGATATTTTTATTTCATATCTGTACGAAGGTACAGCAGAAGATAATCTACTTTTAAAAGTTGAGGAAAAGTGCTCTCTGAGAAAAAACACCAGAGCTCCCAATTTTAACAGCA
This sequence comes from Macrothele yani, assembly GCA_039090855.1. Classification (NCBI taxonomy): domain Eukaryota; kingdom Metazoa; phylum Arthropoda; class Arachnida; order Araneae; family Macrothelidae; genus Macrothele; species Macrothele yani. Next base: position 92,346,489 of record CM077010.1, read on the forward strand.
GTTGCTTATGAAACAAAAACACATAGACACGCACGGACAGAATAAAAATATTCAATGAAGTATTCCCTATCTTTCTTTATCCTGCGATACGCCAACACACTTCAGTGCAAGGAAAGTGCGTTCTGTTCCAGTGGCAGACCGGGAAACCAGGTTACTTTTGTGCTTGTGAATGGTAGTCAATTTGATTCCATTAACATGTGGCATTACAGCATCCATTCCGAGCAGCGAGAAAAAATATGTATGTAAATACAAACAGAAAAGTATCCGTGACACAAAATATAACTGCGATCATCAATCAGATACATTCCAGTTGCAGTCGCTGAAGTCTTTTAGTTTTCTCCGGTAGGATTCTGAAGCGGACGAAATGTTTTGTTCGCTTTGTAAAAATTCTAAAAACTTTTGGATAAACAGTCGGCCTTTGTTATTGGAAATAATAACTGATTCCATCAAGGCACACATGCATGGAGTATACCTCATAATCGGGTAATAAATTTCAACAGAACTTCTAAAAAGCACCGGGAAAACCTGAAGCTATCAAAGCTTTTTCGTTACTGGGAGAATACCAAACAAATAGACTGAGTAACTTAGCATTCTCCCAGGGACGGGGCAATAAAACTTTGATAGCTTCATGAAGATGTTCCTGGTGCTTGTTTAGTAATTGCACTGCTCTTGCATTAGACAAAAATTCTTGGCTACTCACTGATTTTAAATGACAGTACACACTAAATATTATGCAAAATGCAGGCGTTCAGCAAACGCAGTTAACAGATAAAGCCTTTAAAGGATTTAGATCATTCATTTTAAAAGCATGTCTTCAACAGCTTGCTTGTGATATTAATGATACCACATACACTGGAGTGCCAGAGAAAATGGTACACCAGTATAATACTTGGTAGGTCCCCCACGGGAGCGCAGGACTGCAGAAATACGACGGGGCATGGACTCCACTAGCTTCTGGAAATATGCTGTAGGCATTGCACACCATGCTTCCTGCAGAGCGTTCCACAATTCGGGTGTATTCCGAGGTCTCGGATTCCTGTGTTCGATAACGAGTTGCATGGCATCCCAAATGTGTTCTATCACGTTCAGATCTGGGGACTTGGGTGGGATGGCAACACCCCAAACTCAGATGAATGCTCCTCTAATCATAATGTGGCGTCCCGACACTTGGGTGGAGGTGCATTGTCCTGTTGGAACAGGCCCAACCCATCAGCATTAATGCAGGACATGAACGGGTGTGCCTCGTCAGAAAGGATGCGCACATTGCATTGGCCGGTCACAGACGTTTGTAGACGTACCAGGGGTCCCAGTGAAGTCCAGCTAAACACACCCCATACCATTACGGACCCCGCACCGGGCGGTACAGTCCCCTGTTGACAGACGGTATCCATGGCTTCATGGGGTTTGCGCCATACACGAATCCTTCTATCTGCCCGATACAGTTGGAAACGCGACTCGACAGACCAGGCTACTTGTTTCCAGTCATCAAGTGTCCAGTGGCGGCAATACCGTGCCCAAGCGAGGCGCATAGCTCTGTGTCGTGCACCCATCAGGCGACTCGAGTTGGACGTCGGTTCCCAAAGCCCATATCGTGCAGGGTACGCTGCACAGTCCGGACGCTGATGCTTGTTGAGGCTCCAGCATTGAATTCAGATGATACCTGCGAGAGTGTTGCACGCCTATCGCGTGAAACGATTCTTGACAGCCGACGATGGTCACGTTCACCCAATGTCTTTTTACGGCCACACTGGTGTCGTAGGTTGGAGGTTTTGCCGGAATTCTTGTAGTCACGGTACACCCTTGCAATGGTCGTCCGTGAAAATCCGAACTTCGTTTCTAACTCCGAAATACTATGGCCCCTCTCACGAGGGCCAACTATGACACCGCGTTGAAAATCGCTTAAATCGTTATTACTTGTCATTCTCATGCCGAAAACAGCTCTGACAGCTGGCAAGGATGTCTATCGCTTTATATACGCACTGGCGGGCGCAACCGAGTACGCGCATAGGTGGCGTTGCTATGTATTTTGCATAAGCTCGTCTGTACCAGTTTTTCTGGCACTTCAGTGTAGTTCTCCATAATGTGTGGTAAATCGACCGACTCAGGTATTATTGAGCAACTAATTATTTAAATTGTCTTTTGCAGCAGAGGTAAGGTTTTAATAAAATGTTTATGTATCACTTAACAAGGCCGATGCTAAATCAATCTCTTTAAGCTTTACGTGATGCATGTATAAATTTACTCAACGAACAAAACATTCGAGATACCTACCTAATAGAGTGTTGGTTCTCCTCTAGAAGGAATAACAGCCTGTACATGCTGAGGCATCAACTCCATCAGATGCCGCAGGCTTTTCTGGAGCTAATGTCATCCATACTTGTTGCAGCATTGTCCACCATTACGCCCCAGACGTCGGTCCAGGATCAATGGATTTGATGTTCCGCTAAACAGCATACTAGAGAGCTTGCACAAACTTTAAATCCGGGGACTCTGGGGGCTACTGAATGGTTCTAAACCTAGATGAGTGTTCCTCGATCCATACCTGAATGGTTTAGGCCCAGTGGGTCGGCGCATTGTCCTTCTAGAACATACAGCATGATGCGCGAATGCAATGGAAGCGTGTAGGTGATCAGCCAACACACGCTGGTAATGCGCAGCTGTTAAGGATCTTTTCAGACACACTAAGTGACCTAATGTGTCCCAGAGAGTGCTCCCAAAACCATTACAGAGCGACCACCACCTTGAACAGAGCTGTCCTTGCACGACGGGACCAGGGCCTTATGCTGTCGATGACATATCCGCACGCCAGCTCGGTACAGCTGAAAACGGAATTCACCTGACTACACGATGCGGCGGCACTCTGTAGACGTCCAGTTTTGATGTTCCCGGCCCCAGGCGAGACGTAATTTCCGATTACTAGTAGTCATGAGTGATACAAGAGTAGGGCGCCGGCTCCCGTAGCCCAGGATATGCTGCGTGCGATGTACTGTTGGCTCGCTGACGCTGTTTCGGCCTCCGACATTTAACTTGTACGTGGTTTTCTCCACCGTTGTCAAGTGGTCGGTCTGTACGACCTTGGATAGTCTACGTCGATCCCGGTCATTAAAGGCGTATGGTCGGCCACCGCTTTATTTCTCTGGGCGCTGGTACGTTTGTCGATGGTATACACTCTTGATACAGTTGCCCTCGGTAACCCTAGAATTCTTACCACTAGGGCGACAGGATGACCCATCTGTCTTGTACCGACACGTCCACGATCAAAGTAGATCAGATGACCATGCTTATAAATGCTCGTCAATTGCGATACCCTGTTGGGAAGCCCTGCTGCTGTCCATCTATTTATGGCCTGCGTTCGGTTTGGTCCTGTTCTACTCTGCACGGGGGATGCCCATGTCAACTGCCCATCATCCCTATGTCTAATATTTTTGTCTACTGAGTGCACTTCAACTTGTTCCTAACCCAATTTGAAGAGCTTTAGTTTCGTGTTTTATTGCTTACTGAGCTACACCAGTGCAAGGCAACAGAACAGGCGTTGGGCAAACGATCATGCAGGGACAAGGAACTGATAAAGCGTTATCGCAAGTGAGATAATCGAGAATTAGCCTTTAAATGAACACTGAAAGTTTGTGAAGTGTATGACAGAGTGGAAGAATTTCTTTTACAGCTTTCGAAATTTTATCATAATAGTCCTTCAAATAGCTCAGTTGAAAGGAGTGCGCAAGTCTTTGAAAATGAAACCCCTGATTCCCGCTAGAGTTGGTGGAATCTGATAGCTACCACACTTGGATAAAGCACTGAATAATTTGCGGGCCATTTTTGAGGCACTGAAATTGCAACTGGAAAATTGTAGTTTGTCATTCAAAACACGATCTGTATCTGTCGCTCATGAAACTGCTAAAATTGATAGTATCATTCATTTGTGTTACACAAGAATTATCAGAGATGGTCTGGTGTTTACATGAAGTTTTCCTAACCTTACAGCAACGACATACTACATTGTTTCATACATACACTTCTGTATGAGCCTTTGAAAGAACCCTGAGAAAATTAGAAAATTGTTTCATACAAACACTCCTGGAAGCTCACAATGAAATGAAGAAGAAAGAACCCTGAGAAAATTAGAAAAATAATGTGTGTTTAAGGGTCAAAATTAAAATGTGATACAAAATGGAAAGCACAGGATAGTAAGCATTATCTTCCAGTTTGTTGAGCAAATAATTCAGTAACTATAAGCTAGGTATCACAACACCGATGGAATATCCATTGCAGTGAGTAGGTAGGATCTCATCCTTATCTGAATGGCTAGCGGACTATGGGAAGTAATCAGGGAACTGAATGCTGATTATAATGGCATATTGCAAAATTTCAAAATTCACACAGCAGAATGGATTTCCTTAAAAAAGTCGCTGTATTCTGTTAATGTAGAAACCAGCAAATTTGGAAATAGAGAAATTTGCAGTATTATATTAGGCAGGAAATGGAAATATTTTGGCTGTGCTTAATGATTTACATTCTGCACCTAGCACATATGGAGAGTTTTTTAACAGAGGTCAGAAGAACGAGGGAAATCAAAATAGATTTGCGAAAGGAACTCAACACTGTAACTGTTTCAGACTCAAAACGGGTATTACTAGATACACCAGACATTGCATAATTTGGTGCGTTTCCAGCAGAGTCACTACAGGTGAAAAGATAAAAAAAAAACGAGTTGCAACTAAATGAATCTTACACCCATCAAAATACAAACTAAAGTTAAGTGTAACTCAAATGTTCATTAGCTGGCATACAAATTGTAATCAGCATGAAAATATTTTGCAATATTTGTACTACATTATTTAATTTGAAAGAAAATTTATATGCTTTACTGTACCCCGCTTTGAAAAAGGGCAAAAAAAAACAACAACAACTAATAGTGTGTATATTAAATGCATTAATATTTGTGTCATTTGCGGACTAGTGAAAGTGAGTGTAAACCACGTTTTCTGCTATGCACTAGTCTGCAGGACCAGTGAACTCTTTAAAATTCAAATTCTAATACTGCTATTTGAAAGGTGGCTTTGGCAAGAAGAAGAAAAAGTGTTACAAGAGGACAAAATCGCAATTTATGTTAATACTCCTCACAATCTGACCCTTTTCTGGACCAAGATTCTGTTTAATGTTCGTAAATGCAGAAGGTTGATCCTTTTAAGCAGAGATGCAGGGGCATACACGTAAACACCAAATAATGTCACGAAGTCGGTCTTATGGTATTTTTGGTTGAGATATAATTTTATACATGGACTTCCAACAACCTCCAGTGAATGAAAATCAGTAACGCATCTTCATTTCCGCATTCCGTAAGAATGGTTAATTACTTTCGTGTGCTCTCATATCGTTACAAACACTATTCTTCTCCTGAGCACGAGCACTTAAAATTCTCGGCAAGGACACGAAGCGGAAATTCAGTAGTTTTGCGGTACAACCACAGTTGTATAAAAATAAAATGTATCTGCGTACACAACTATTGAAACAGAAAACTTGCTGCAAACCCACGAAGCACGAACCATGATAAAAATACAAAAGAATAACATAATTTAAATAAAAAATAATAAAACAACAAATAATTATTAAAACATTGCAGATTTCCAATGAGGACAGAGTAAGTATACTACAACTGAATGTGCAGCAGTGTGTGTGAAATGGACCTTTATGGCAAAATATTGGACTATGAACCTCATAAAAACAAGAGACTAATTAAAGAAAGTTTTTATATTCAGAAAAAAACAAAACAAAAAAAACAGTTCCATCAGTGAACCTTCAAAAATTATAAATAGCATTTTCAACAACTTAATTAAAAAATAGTACTTACAAAATACATAAAGAAAATATTTTAATTTAATAACTGGCAACTGCAAGAGGAACCTGGCAATAAAAATTTAAATTCTTTCTGTGTAAATGAAACTCTTGATACACTTCCTATACATTGAGAACAGACCTCGATAAAATCTAGAGGCCAGAAATGTCTGTAAAAACAAAACTCAGATGATGTGAAAATGTTCAAGTTAAAATAGAATTAAGTATATTTATCTGAGTAAAGCCTCGAGTAAGTGTTTTAATTGCTGTAAATAACATTTTTTTTTTCAATCTACAAGCAAAAACCATCAGCAAAATCTGTATACAGCGTACGTCTATATTCTACTATTCAGGGTACAACTTGTCAGTTTTTAATGGAGAAATAGAGAAACCTTCGTGGGTTTTTTTTTTTTTTTTTGTAAATTTGGAGAGTAATGGCTCTCAATGTTTTTTTTTTTTTTTGTGTGTTTTTCTTTTGGTCGGAGCATAAAGTTCCATGCCATCACGATTTCTGCGGCTTTGCTCCTGAATTATACCTGACGGAATATTTGCAAATCAACGTAGTAGTTACACGTCAGAGTAACAAACCATGCCATGTAACGTCTTTTGGTTTACAATGTCAACTGTGCACCGGATATCTCGGCATCTACAAATTCGATTCAAATATTTCGCGTTGAACAGCGGTATCAACAAAAACTACGCGCGATGGAAATTTTCAGCTTTGCCCCAATTCACAGTTTACCATTAGGTGGCATAAATGCATACGGCCATTATACGTCTCCTTTCCTAGAAGATGGTCTGAAAAAAATCCCGTTTTCTGCACTTCGTAGCTGAAGCTATCTATGACCAAGATTTTTCGTTCATTTAATATTTTCACGAAGCACACTTTCCTAGTTCGCTGACCTATGCAAAGATTTTTGCTAGGCAGGGAAAATACACATTTGCATTTGGCACAATCTCGCGCATTGTCGCTTCTTCAACTCTGATTGGAATTTTTCTTAAAGCGTTGTATGTAAATATGATAATTTCTTCGTATAACTCTTCAACTAAATGCATAGTTTCCGCTCTAGGTAGCATATTCGTATTTAGCACGATACATGAGTGCCAGGAAATTCGATTGGGAAAAATATATTTTTGCACTGACAGCTGAAAATACAACTGAGATTATCCACGCATTTCAATGTTTTTTTTTTTAGCTGGGTTTCGTATTTACTTTATTTTGCATATCTAGAGTAAAATCCGATATAAAGTCACAAACCAGAAAAATTTTCGATTTATAGACAGTGATTGATTGCCTACCTTAGAATAATTTAAGGATATAAAATTCGATAAGTCCTGACAAAAGATATGCTCACTAAAATGAGAAAATCCGGTGGTATCTTTCTTATTTTAATATCAACGAGGCAAAAACTAATACACGTATCCATATACGCAAATTAACGCTGCTTCGGAAAACAGAACATATTTACGATTTCTATTTGTAACGGAATTCCAAAACAAGAACTTGAAACTGAAAAATGGCGAATCAATAGAAAATGACATAGGCACTTATGAGTATGAACTCTGATGTTTCCACTTGGCTCTCAACCATGAAGAAGAAACAAAAAGGAAATAAAAGTAAAGCATAAAAAAAAAAAGAGCATGCCGGATTTTTTTCCACCGTAAAATATGAAAAACAAGATTTCCACGACGCAAGCAAAGGCGTTCAACGAACCAATCGATTTTTCTCTCCTCCACAGCTGCTGTACACATGAAGATTTCGACAGAAAATCGTTATCAAATATTTACACACACACACAATCTACAAAGTTTCTCCTTGTGCTCGAAAACTGACAGCGCAAAATAAGTCTGCAGTAATTTATTAATTACAGATTTATTTATTCTGGAGCATGTTTACTGCTGCAAAATAAATTCAATGAAAACTGAAATAATTTTAAAGTTACAAAAGGTATTTTATTTCTATTTTTAAGACAGATAGTTTGAAGATGTTCCTCACATTGGAGGTAAGGGGAGTAAGAACATCTATTATTCAAGTATGGCTATTCACATAAAATCGGGAGGGAGTAAACCGAAGGACAAACGTATCACCAAAGTCTCACCCAGGATTCGAACTAAGGTTCAACTTTTACTTAAGAACGGCAGGTAATGAAGGCTGAAACGATTTTAAAACTCGTTTTTAAACAGAATACGAGGTAGAGTGACACGCACTAGTCAATACACATTTTAAGTCAGCCAAACAAGATACGTATCATCTCCACGCACACAACCTGGTAAACAATGACAGATAAACATATAAATATTTTTTATATAAGGACTGAAACAAAATTTTTAACACAAGAAGCAAAAGGAACAAGGTTTACCTAATGCTAAGTTCAGTGTAACGTTGGTTGACTCGATCAGCAATGGCACGCAGTCGATTGGCGTCGTCGTGGGGACAGTCTGCAGCAATTTTGTGAGCAGTGCGTGTAACGCTGTCTACTGCAGTCTTCCACTGGGCCACTTCTGCTTGTAGGAGCTGTAAGAAAATAAAATACGACTTATTTAAGTTAAACCATCCTCGCATAACAATGGAATTAAAACATACTACTCCATGAAGCTGGGTTATTAAACACATCAATTGCTACTGAAAATGGAAGAAGCACACACAAAGATTAATTTAAGTAAAATACGTTAATTTTACATCCAAATTCCCTGAAATGAATTATTCAAGTTCGGTTCGGGAACCACTGGTCAGAACTCCCGGGTCGGTGGGACTTATACATCACATCGATTACGTATATGAACTGAAATGTGAGATTCGTAATGAGAGCGTTCAAGTTGTGTATGCATGTGTAAGCTTCAGTATGACCTCACAATGATTGGATACCCAGGATGTTTATCAGTAATGTATCCAAAGGCGGCGTTGCCAGTAAGCGGACTAAGTAGCAGCTCAGGGCCGCGACGTTCCGAGTGTGGTGGGACATGCATGGAGTGCTGTACTTCGAACTGTTGAAACCGGGCGAAACAATCACTGCACAATGATATAGCAATCAGTTGATGAAACTGAACGCCGCAATCGAGCAAAATCGCCCATGGACAGGTAAAGGATGCCGCCCAGTTATCCTGTTACATGATAATGCCAGACCAAATGTCGGTGCCACCACGAAATCAACCATTGAGCAGTTACACTGGGAGGTTTTACTGCACCCCGTTTGCTCCCCGGACATTGCACCCTCAGACTTTCATCTGTTTTGCTCTATGCAACATGTCCGAGCCAAACAGCGGTTCACCACAGTTCCAGGTGTGGAAAATTTCGTCACTGCGTTCTTCAGCTCAAAACCCGAGTCCTTCGAACACAGGGGCATTCATTTGTTGCCTGATAAATGGCAAAAGGTCATTGATGCTAACGGCCAATATTCCGTTGAACAAATGTGTACTAGTTTCCTGATTGTTCCTGTCTCCTATCTCCTTAAAACGGCGGAAATAGTTGCATACCCTTAATAGCTAAATCCGCGGCTTCGAATAATTTCATTCTTGGAAATGAAGCGGTGCACACCTCATATTGTAGGTTAATCAGTATCCAGGTTATCTGGGCATAATGCTCAATGCCGTTAACTTAAGTCCTCATAAAAGAAAATACAGAATAGTAAAACTTTCTTTTTGAGCTAAAATTTTCAGCAATTTATTTCTATTTCTTACGCCCCTCAGAGCAAGAATTTACATCCCTGGTGTGACCATTCTGGGAGGGCAACCGCTCTCCCTGCCCTCCCGGTAACTACGGCCCTGCTCATCAGATATTCTATATGTAGGTCGCTTTAATCATATACTCGTAAATAAAAATTAATATTAAATGATAGAGATAAAATCGTTGCCCAACTATGATTATAATTTGGTTTTAAAACGCCGGAAGAACATACGCAGAATACACACTTTCATAAATAACTATTTTTTCTCTCTGTTTTTCAGTGAGTTTATGCTAGAAAGAATTGAATTTATTTGCTCCTGAAATGAGGAAGAAACTAAAATCTGCAGGACAAACGTAACATATGAATTTCATCCGTATTAACGAAGACTCTCGCAATGAGACGTTATCCTCGCGAAACACGAACACTTTTTTTTTTTTTTGATTGGAGGTTTAACGACCACCGTGAGCAACTCAATGAGCCATAAGCAGTCGCCCGTCCCTAATTTAGGGTCACTGGTTCCAGGGAAGGGAGAGAGCCAGTGCCGGAAGACAAACATAACATCCATGCCTGACCGGGATTCGAACCCGGACCCCTTACGGACGAATGATCAGAGGCCAGCGCCTTAGACCACTACGCCACCGGGGCGGCACGAACACTTTGAAACGTTTAAAAACTACTCATAAATGCCGCTTGAAATACACGCTTTCAAAAAATTGCAAAAAACAAACAAACAGATATATGAATGTTATTTCAACTTCAATCATGACCGGAGTCAAAATCTTGTGATCTGAACTTATACAGATTCGACCTGACCAGTAGGCTTTGGACAATGATTACTTTAAGCTAAATTTCAATTCTGTGAACCATGCTGTCTTAGCGAGTATAAGCAAGCATGGGAATTCTATTGCTCATTTGTCTCATACTTTCAGGCATTTTATTCGTATAAAGTACACTACTGAATGTAATTTGTGTATACATCAATACAATTCCCTTTCTAATTTAGCGGCAGCCGAATAACATATATAATAAATGAAACTGTAAGTGAACACTCCTCCCTAAAATAAAATATAAATTAAGGGATATCTTAAGCCTCTACATGAAATAGTCCATTTTATTTATGCAAAATGTATAAAATATATCGAAAGAAACAAACTTAATTTTATTTAATCATATAAAGACGAACAGTGCTATGTTGTTATCAAGTAATAAAGTTTGCGAAAAGAGAAAGGCGCCGTTGGCATGAAAGGTACATAGTCAGTTGAGAGAAAAGAGACCAGACGTGCTTCTTCGCATACTACTACACCACGAAAATTTCAAACAGGAAGGAAAAACACATAACAGAGTATGTGTGCAAGAAAATGTACACATACTCGTAATTTTTTCTACAGTTATTTAATTAATTAAGTAACAAACTATTGGAAAAAACTGAGTCAAAACTGAGTCAGGAGGCACTTGACATAGGTCTTCTGCATCTGGACGAAGCCTTGACTTGATAACTCGTGTGTTTCCGTCGTTTCGACCACTGATCATGATGTGTTTTTTTTTTTTTACAGTAGCATACATTGTGTTGACATAAAAAAATCTTTGCTTTTACGTCTGGCATTTATACATGTGGAAACGACTAGACTTTAAAAGTAAAACAAAATTAAATATTATTAGCCAATGTCTTTATATGTAAACTCAAAAAGATGATTTTAAGAACAATGGTAGAAGGATATCACGAAGTGTTATAACAGCGAAGAACTTGAGCTACACAAATGCTTCTTTGCTGCGTTAAATTACTCATAATACAAATTAACTTCCTCCACAATTCACTGACAAGTTTACCGTTGGTATAAAAAGTTTTATTATTCTTAACGGTTGCACGTAACACTGCGCACTTTTGCTGTGAAGTTAAGCGCTAATTGGAAACACAGTAACATGCCCACGTGCACAACTACTCAAAAGGCAGAAGAATGTTTTCGGAGGTGTCACTTGACTAGCAGTAGTTAGATCTTGCTAACAACTGCAAATGCGTGTGTGTGTGTGTGTGTGTGTGTGTGTGTGTGTGTGTGTGTGTGTGTGTGTGTGAAGTTACATCATTCTGTCCGACCACAGTCAATAGATAAAAACCTGCTGAATATTTTCACTAGCAGTATACTTATCTGAGGCTTCACTTTTGTGACTACGAATGGCTGGTCAGTCAGAGTGTGTGTTTAGTTCTAATATTCATTTTTCTTTGGTTGAATCTACTGAAGAAAATCTTCCTCGGCTTTATGAATATTTATCAATGCATTGAACACCTTATTTTGTGCGTTATTTCTTTCGCTTCCGTCTTTACACCATAATCGGCTCGAGCATTACCCCAATTTCTGCTTACCCACCTTATTATTTTAGATCTTTATAATATACTTGCAAAACGTATAACTACAAGGAGAATGGTCCACTACTGGATTCTCCCAATTACCGAATTTCTAGGAAATTTTACTTTCGAACTTTTTATCTTTAAATATATTTTGGTTTGCCATCCGAACTATTCATACATACATTTCAACGAAACTCGGGGAAGTAGGGGGTGGGGTGAGTTACAGTGGTAAGTCAAACATAGCTGATGTAATGGCAATCTACGAACAACGTTCCCTTACGGCTTCACAAATAGCATCACATAAATCCCAGAGTAAACAAAAACAGTCACGAAAGGCCTTTTTCTTAAGGTGGCCCAATATATACAAAAAGTAATTACACCCGTGGACAGAGAGGAATAATGACATTAACTATTTTTTTTTTGCGGGGAGGGGGATACACGAGAACAAACATTTAAAGAGCAACTGTTTGTCAAAGAAGAGATGATGAAACATACCTTTTGTTCTTTGAGCTGTGCTTCGAGGACATCCAGAGTCTGCCCAACAACGGGCATTCTTTCTAGCCTCATCTCCACTCTAGAAAGCCACGCCTCAACTTCACGCCGCCTGTCATCAAAGCTACGACCGTCCGAGAGCATTCCTTCCAGCTGACGCTTCCGTTGCATAGCCTGCTCCCGCACGTCCTCCCAATCCTGGTGCAGCTGAAGAGCTATTTAAGAAACAAACAAATATAATTAATCTAAAAAAAATGTATAGTACAATAACACACATTTATTATTCTTGCTGTCGAAATCTTTACCAAAATTACCATACAAGCGCTGTAAAAAAAACATATCAAAGCAACATACCTTTCAAGAAAGCATTAATTTTGGGCAGCGCATGCTTGGAGTGGTTCATTTTTTAGGACCGTAAACGTTCCCCAAATAAACTGAAAACAGATATTTTGCCTACTTTATCTACTGACTATACCAGCACGCCTTCTTCGAATTGGTTCCCTTGGCTGATGATCCATACCTTGCCTAGTTACATTCGCCACCGCTGGAACCTCTTGTGGTAAAGTTGCACTCTACGATTTCTGTTGTGTTGCAAAAGCAAACAGGGATTTTTCAGTTCGGTTTCCCTTTCTTAATAAAAATGCTCTGATACGAAAAACTATTATAGTACGTAGATTTCTAGAAGAAGGTGCTCTATAAACTAATCAACAACTTTTGGAGTTTTCAGTGTAACCTTTTGGTTATTGCAGTGAAACCAGTTTGCCGAAACTTCGAAGTCCATACACACCGTTCTTCGTCGTTCGGTCTCGTGAAAACACCACTTGTGTGTTTTCACGAAGTCGAACTTTAGACACTTTAATATTATAGCCACCAAAATTTCGACAGTTAAGTTTTCCTTACAGTGAATTTTAATTAACGCACTTCGACGGTTATTAATAGACGTTCGGCTTGTTAAAAACCACTTGACGACAGGCCACTTGTACGTTTGTATTTTTATATTCTTTTGATAAAACAGAGATCGGAAGCATGCGGCCAATTAATACAGCCCGTGGACTCCTGAATGTTTACCAAGAATCAGTATTTTTACAGGAAAGTAAGTATTGGTATCGATCAAGAGCCAGCCAAAATGTAGATCAAAATACTTTAACTAAAACAGTAACGACACACTGCTTACTATTTCAGTTCAAGAAGTTTCAAAGTTTTAATCAGACACAATTTTACCGACGCATGCCAAATTATGTTGACGGCATCAAAACTTCAGCAAAGAAACTGCCAACCACGTTTGGGGGCACGTACAGATACGATAAATGATTTTCGGTCATGAAGTTTCGAAAGACGAAATTTTGTTGTGCACTGACAGACGAACCCTTACATATACTGTGATGCTAATTTGTTCTTCACATCCAAAATCTGATAGTCAACAGGATAAGAACCAGCAATCGTAGAAATTCCATTCAACGTGATCAGAAAGTGTTAAACTGAGCAATTTCTTTGCCACTACATCTTATAAGTATTACAGTGACACGTTTTGTCGCCACTTAAATGAGTGTGTGCTGATTTATTTTTTATCACGCTCGCAAAAACCTTTCACTTCCCCACTGTATCTCATGCTTAGGTCATTTAGAAGCCGAGCGCGACCTTCAGGTACCAAAAGTTAGCTGACTTCTGTGATAAGGCATCTGTTAAAAGCCCTACTGTGGATTCTGAAACGACCCTCAAGGGAACGCTGCGACCGTTAATTTTGTGCTTATCATGTCAGTGTCAGAGCTGTACTTATGGTTCAGTGTGTGTTGTGTGTGTATCTTATGGCGACCAGAGAGTTCGACCATCATCAATGTATCATCAGAGCATCTTCTCACAATCCACAACATGTTTACATTTCTGAACCTGTATAGTTAAACTTCAACGAAGCTTGGAGTAAAAACTTTGCTTTCGTAAATCGTTTGTGGACGCCCTGGTGGCACACATAGGTCTAAGCGCTAGTTTATGATCGTTCGTCCAAGTTCGAAACCCGGTAAGGCATGGATGTTGTGTTTGTCTTACGGCACTGGCTCTCTCCCTTCCTTGGAGCCAGTTGCCCTAAATCAGGGAAGAGCGACTGCTTATAGCTCATTGAGTTGCTCACGGTAATCGTTAAACCCCCAAACAAACAACAAAAAGACTAACATCATATTAGGCAGGTGGTCATGGTGTTTTGGCTCTTTGGTGAATTACACCATTAAAAATTCTAGTTTGCAAAGCGTTTTATGTACGGTTCAACTTAAATTAATGCACAGTTATTCCGCTAGGGGGTGCAAATGCATCTTCTATGCATTTCAATATATCTTTCTCTAACGGTCCGTTTTGAACACCTCTTTACATCGGATACTACTCACGACGTGAAATATTTTGCATACATTTTCGAATTGTTCGTAATGAACACTTCTTCCCCTAGGCTGCGTAAGTGTTCATTTTCGTTTGCAACTGCATCTGTGCTTTTAAAGACCCGATCAAAATTTTTTACGGTACTTTGTGCCACTCGCCAGGGTAAAGATCTTGAAAACAATCCACTTAAAGTAATGCGCAGGTTCACCGCTAGGAGTGTCGATACGCACTAACAGTATTTTTACTACAGGGTGTCAACAGAATCATCAAACCTGATTTCCCTGACCAAATATATAAGAAATCCCTGACCTTACACAAATAGGTTTATTTGAATTTTTCAATATATGTGCCATGATAATAAATAAAATCGAATTGGATAATTGAGAAACTTACGTTATTTAAAAGTGTTTCCGTTTGACGTATAAAGTTTCCCAAATAACTAATTCATTCACTTTTTTATCGGCCTCCACCTTCCCCATAGCCGTCCAACTCACACCTTTTTAATTTTAAGTTTACTCTTTTCTTCATGGTTTTACATTTATTGTAAAAACACTCAAACAAACCCATACACAATATTCAGAACAGTTACTATAAAAATATTACAGTAGTAACACACTCACCGTTTTTATATTATACACCACTTTTCTTCTTTTCCCAATCTGAAATCTTCGCTTGCAATGCTGCTTTTTCCAACTCTAGTTCCTTCCGTACTCTTTGTCTTTTTTCCTTCAATTCATTTATTTCATGATCAATTTTTCTTTTTCCCTTCAGTTTTCTTTCTTCTTCGTTTTGAAGAACACTTTTTTCTCAAGATAATTCTGATATCTTCATCTGGAGGTTCTTACAGAAAGAAAAAGCCTTCTATTGATGGCAAGGCGTTCTACTCCTCCCACATTTTTATTGGCATCAAAACCTGTACTCTGACAAATTAGGGATTCTTCCAGGAGATTTTCCACAAGAAGAGACTTATTGACAGAAAATCCACCTTCCGCTGAAGCATTTCCATGAGACATAATGAGACAAATTTTTATTACATCCCAAAGATCACCGAATTGTTTTTGGTTGTCAAGCAGAGCACTGTAAAATTTGCCTAATCCAATGGAATTATCATGGCTGTCTAAAACTTCATCAAACTGAGACTTTAAAGTGGATTGTGCTTCTACACACAATGAAGCGTACTGTTTATTAGCTTTTTCAGCACAGTCATCTGAAATCCTGTTTGCAATAAGTAAAACTTCGAGCACAGTTTCCACTCTCTTCTTGCCTAGACTCGGCTGCTGGACTATATATTTGGGTCCAAACAAGTTGCCCGACGGACAAACTTAAATTTTAGTGGGCTTTTCTCACGAAGTTTTTCAATCATACTGGTCACAAGTTTCTTAAATTCAAGCTTAAATTCTAATTTCTCCCTTTCTGAGCACTTCACTTCTTTTAATAGCTTTTTAGCACTAAATACAATTTCAACTTTCTCAATCGAGAGAATATTTTCACTTTTTGATACATCTAAAGTTAACAGTTTTGAGACACTATCAGCTTCACTTAATTTGTCAGGCTTCAAAGCTTCGTGCCATCAAATTTTTCATCAGATCCAGCAAATCAGTGTGTAAGAAAGGAATTAAAGCCTTTGGGCTCTGGAACCTTCTCAAGAAAGATTCACACTCTGAAGCTATAGTCCTAAATGCAGCCAATTTGCATTTCAACAGTGGACTTTATGTGAATTCTGCAAGAAACATGTGCTGTTTGCTGGAAACAGATTATTCTTGAACATATTTCTTGATGTGATCATAGACAAGCAATACCCTAGTCAAACAATTAACGTTTTCCAACCAACTTTCAGTGCAAAATTTCAAAGGGAAATCTTTACATCCAGTAATCACAGTATAATTTGTACGGCGAGCAGGACTATCTTTTAAAAGGTAGCAGAAAGTGATGTATATCCCATTTCACTGCTTCAAGTCCAGTTTTCATAGCTCCATTGACCACGTGAAGACCACATACTCCAATGTCAACTAATAATTTACTATCTGGATTTTCAGTTCTAAGTTTATCTTTCAGCTTTTGAAGAAAGCTGAGATTAACGTTAGGTCCATCCATTGACACTTGTAGCATGTTATCCAAGGGAAGAGGTGCACCTTTAATGAATTTCTCTAAAAGGTCATTAGCTGTTGCCCGTCCTAAAAACACACTAAGTACTTAAAGTATCTAGTGGAAACGTTTTGCAGATTGACGTCCCAATAACGAACAAACTGATCCATTTGCCCACGCTGAGCAATTTTGTTTAGCGATTCATCAAAACAAATGACAAAGTCAGTGCACTGCTTCAGATCGTCCATTAAAAACTCTTTGAAATGTGGTGGCAATCCATGGTTTATCACATAAGATGCTTTGCTTTTGCCTAAAGTAAATTTTGAAGCTATCGCACTGTCAGGAAACATTAACTGAAATGTTTTGTTAATCTGTGTACAAGAGTTCAGAGACATTCGCTTGGACAACACTTCCATGGCCCATATTATTTCCGACTTTGTTACATCATCTTTCACTACATAAGCATTAAGGTCACTGGGCTTAACATCATCTTTCACAACATAAGTATTTGAGTCATTAGACTTAATATTTTCTAGAAGTACTGATTCCACAATTCCTAAGCTTATAGATGGCAAGAGTTCGTTATTACAAAGAGAGTTCTTTTTCACAGAGGAAGTGAAAGAAGCAAGACTGGGCTGAGACATTTTAGCACGGATGTTTTTCAAATGATTAGGGCCATTTCCGTGGCTGGAGACTGCCCGACGCCCCATGTTGCTAAGCTTGAAAGTTTTACAGCACACTTTACAAAATGCTGATTCATTGTCGCCGTTCACAGCAGCTATCCAACCAGAAAACTCAGGATTTAATTGTTCGTTCAACCATTGTTCATTAAACACACAACGCTTTGACATTGCTGCAGTCTTAATTGCCTTTTAACAAGGTATAACTTATATCACAAATTTTCTTCTACTTCTTTGACCTAAAACAAAAAGAGAAATGTTAACAAGTAATGTAACACAACTTACAATAATAGGTAGGAAATGCAAGGTTACATTAGTAGGAAGGGAAAGTTAGTGACTGTCTACAACACCAAGTGTGTTGGGTGATGAGGGCGTCACTCCCCGACGCCGGGTTAAAACTAGTTGTAGTCTAAGTGTGATTGAAATTTCCCTGCCTTTTTTTTAAATATCACTGATTTCCTCTGACTTTTCAGAATGTGGACACCCTGTACTATCTCTGCTTCCACGACTTGAATTTGAAAAAAAAAAAAAAAAAAAAAAATGTTTCCCATTAAATAGCTGCCTGTAGAAAGAATAAGTTCTAGATGCTTTTCTCTTTTCATTATGCATAATTCTGCCACTAGGGGTATCGGTGTATATCTTTATTTGAAGGAGAATATTTTCTTTTACTAATAAATTTGAGAAAAATCTTCTCTTGGTCGGATAACCTTGATCATGAAAAAACGTATACTGCGCCTCTTTTCTTTTTCAAATAACTCTCATTTTCTTCTCTAGAAGTCGTAAAGTTATATTAAGTTTTCCTCCACATACGCGCTTTTAATCGTTTAAAGAAATTGCATTTGCTTCTAATTACTCAACTAGGGATAATTTACGCTAAATTTGTAATTTTTTTTTAACTACGTACAGTAGATTTCTGTCGCTTGCGGGTTTAAGTAGCAATTTCTAATTGGAAATATATTACCGACTCTAGAAGTCCCGTTTAAAAATTGCTTTTTGTAATTGGGTCCGTTCACTATGAAGAGCACTGTGTATTTCCAGCAATGAGCATTTTCCCCACTAAGGAGTGTACACGCACTTCCTACTTCGATGATTTTGTCAGTTTTTAAAAATCCACTTTTAGAAATCCCTTCTGTATCGGAAAACATTCAAAATATGTGCTCATTTCACCCAAGAATTCGACGTTATCTTTCTCTTTTTCTCCTAAAATTCTATTTGTTCCCTAATTTTTTTTAATATTGTACATATTTATGCAAAACAAATTACCGTTGCAATGTGTTACTTTTAGTAATAACACAATGCGAGAAGTTATTCGCACACTACGTCGCATCCACAGTTTAATAATCCTTTTGTGAAATTCTTGTTTCCGATGATTCACGAGACATTTACATGCAAGAAAAATTTAAATGTTTAACTACCATTACATTTCAGAAGGTGACTTACCAAAAAATTAAACTTTGCGGCATGTTAACAGATTTATGCAAAGGTTTCGCAGCTGTGTATGTGTGGTGGTGAGAGAGAAGGGTTCTGTGACAAAATCCATGAAATATGTTATTTAAGCAATAAAATCTCATTCTAAATCAATAGAAAAAAGTTTCAAACGGCGACAGTTCCTGTAACTGAGACAAAAACAATATTCAGCAGATCAAAGACATTTTTCGATCGTTGAAGCTCTGTTTTCCAGTCCCCAATTTTCTGATAATGGAACTATTTCGCTCTTTTTCCAAGGGCTAAATTGGTTTAAGATAACAGTTTTTCTAAAAGAAACAAAGAGGAATTCGGAGAACAAAATTAAGCGAATGCCTCAAACTTTAGGGGACAATTTATCATCATCGAAAGAGGAAACGTTCGCCACCAGCAAGCCAGGCCGCTGAAAAAAAAACCCTTCGAGAACATTTTGCAGTTCAGTTTCACACTCAGGGTATCTGTGTATTTACTTCGCCAGCTGAAAGAAAAATGGTGTGCTAAGGGTACCAGCTATACACACATAGAGTTATTAGACTGCTAATCATAGGCAAATGCTAAAGACGGAAACTTTTTAGCACAATTTACCAAATCCGCGAACAAACGATACTATAACAAATTACCGGGAAGAATTACATATTGCAAAATGAAGCTAAAATTATACGTTAATATCTAGGATTAGGTAATGTGGTCTTACGGCACAAAGTATAGATGTGGTCAGTACCACGCCTATAAAAAAAAACAGCAAAGGAAGAAAAAGAGTAGCAGTTGTGAAAAAACTTAATTTGAGCTGTGGGCACACCGAGTCTATGTCAAACGTCGTGCTGGGTTCGAACCACGAGTTTTGACAAAGACTACGACAAGCTGGCTTGAACTTACCATCATGTGTTCACCAAATTAAAAGCATAAGAAATTCAAATATCTGGTATTATGTTCATTACAAAACGAATTGTTTATTAAACTGAATTTGAGATATCTTGCCCCCCCAATCGTCAGCTCTTGAATAAAACAGTGAATTCATAGGCAAAAATTGCAACAGTTTGAATTCTTTCACTTTCCTACCAAATTTTGCCACAAAACCTGTAACATGAAAAAACACATTTTGGTCTTTACGATTTACTGATTCCACAAATAATTTAGCTAAATATGAATGCTTTAAACAATACTGACTGAACACATGCTTTTAGTGTATGTTTTTATTTATATTTTGTTAAACTTATAGCTACCCATAAGCATAATACGAAACGTTAATCAGGGCCACTGGGAACAGACCCGAGTTCGCTAGGGTGGTCCCGGACATTTATTAGGGAAACGCACGATAAGATATTTCATCCACTACCTTCAGTGCTCTTACGAGACGGTGGCTACGATTTGATGGCAATCCTGAGCCGTCGCTCATTGATCGAGTAACCTACGGCCCGAGCTTATAACTTCTCGTGCTTTTAATTCTTGTTTCGAATCTAGAGACAAGACTTGATGCTGTGTTTGTCACTTAGATGCTAGTTCTTTTCCATTCCTGGAAATACCGGCCCTAAATTAGGGATAATTAGGAATGGACGACTCTTAATAAACTCAGGAGTTGTTAAATTCCAAAAACAAAAATCGTGGTGCTATTACAGGCGGGTTTTCTTAAGCGGCCTCTTTTGCTATTAATAACATCACTAAAATGTTCAACACCAGGGGTCACCTTCAACAGGCATGAGCGTTAAATTTCTAATGAACAAGAGTCCCAGGTAATTTTGACGCAAACGTTCCTAGGACCATATAAAACCGTTGATAATGGATCGCTCCGTCTATGTTGGATTTCTCTTTATTTACCGGGGTATTCAATAGGTGCATTTGCAAACACTAAATGTGCATTTTAGGGATCGACAACATTTAGTCGCAACCCAATAATTTTCTTTCAAAAATAACCTTATACACCTCCTTCACGTTCGAAAAAATTCTTCAGTATATTAATGGAATCATTTGAGGGATGTTTGATAATATTAAAAAGTTCATCAAGAACTCGAAGTGTGCTTATCGGAATGTAGTATCAGTGTCTTGAAAGAGTCGACAACAGTGACTGGCACCGTAAAGGGAAAACGTGGCTGGACACAATACAATCTGTGGGTTGTTCATTTAATTTATTAATTCCCGTTTCTTGGGGCAGATGCCATAAGCAGACAGAGAGCGTCAGAATACGACATTAATACATAAAAAGGTCGGCTCGGACAACTTGGCCAAACGCCGATCATCTGAAAAACCAGCTGATCCCTACGGTTGCAACATGTACCTCATCACTTCGCAACAACAACATCCACAGATACAAACTTCCTTCTTAACAGTAAAAGACACAGTAACGCCATTATTCCTTTTTTTCCAAAAGTTCTGGCCGAGAGACGGCTCAAACAACAGAGGGCGCATTTCTTCAATAGATACAGAAACGTGCTGAATAACCTCAGGGTCATACTATTCCTTTTGATGGCCTGACAGAGGTCATCGTCCAGCAAGCTTCGCTGAGCAAGGTAATTCATACTGGTCAGCCACAGCAGCTAGCTCCTCACCTTCGGATGCATGGCCATGAGAATGTTTTCAACCCCGAAGTGTGACTGATGGACAAGCCGCAGCCTCGTGTTCCGGTTTGGCACAATTTTGACAGCAGATTTCCCAACTCGGTTGTACGTAACCTACACTCGAGAACTTCTTATGGACATGAAGTTGGACACTTCCTTCTTTATACGGGATTTCATGACGTGAGCTGCATACTTCAGCAATGAGAATTTCAGGAGAGACCTGTTCGGCCGCACTATAGCGCCCACAAAATTGTTTAACAGCACAAGTGCACCGTAAATCATATTCTTCCACAAGAACAGCTCCAACATGAAGGGAATTGAAGGAGATATCCGGAGGAAAGAATCTCACGCGGCGCCAAGAGTAAACGCAAAGAACGAAAAATGAATTTGCAACAATTGTTTATCAAACTTCTCATGGACGAAGGTTTGGTCAGTTATTCTCACTCCTACGCTGCATTGTGTTACGCCTATTCATCATATCAATGACGGCGTTCATAAGACACTCGCTGGTCGCATCAGGATAATGCGAATGTGCGAGCAGAACACGGTCGTTGGAGCGCAAACATTTCGCTACGAATCACGAAGAGAGAACATGTGTCTGCGCTGAACCGAATCCTTCCGTAGCTCTGAACAATCTACGAATAGCGCTACGCAGAGGAAGTACGCGGCGAAAGAAAAAAACGTGCAACGTTCCGCGTATGACAACAGGCACAAAGATAAGACACATTTCCAACAGGTCATACACTATACTGACAAAAGTCACCGGACACCTAGAACAGAAACACAACATAGCATTTATTGACATACATTAGAACGGTGTCGGTCCACCTTTGGCCTTAATATGCATGCCCTGACCCTTCGAGACATGCTTTCGAAAAGGTTTTTGAACACAGCGATATGTATGCACTTCCATTCAGTACATAATGCTGCCGCTAACTGTTGCTTAGTAGTAGGCCTTCGTCCCAAACTTCTTATGCGGCGCTCTAATTCATTCCATAAGTGCTCTATGGGATTAAGATTAGGGCTCTGTGCTGGCCACTCCACACACGATACGGAATTATCGTCAAACTACGCCGTAAAAGTCCTTGCTTTATGGCTCGGTGCATTATCCTGCTGGTACCAACAAGGCTCGGTTCCATAGTATTGCCACAGAGTTGGCAGGGAATAATCTTCCAGAATATCGAGATAAACGTGCTGGTTAACAGGTTTGTCTACGATAACCAATGGGCCGGGACCATACTACGAAAAACACGTCCACACGAGTACACTGCCAGCTCCAAACTTGACCGTAGGAACAGTTCACTGTGGTAAATAGCGTTCCCCCGGCTGCCGCCATACCCACACACGGCCATCAGACTGATGGATCGTGTATCTGGATTCATCAGTCCATAGTACCAGTTTCCATTGATCTACGGTCCACGATAAATGTTCTTTACCCCATGCTAAACGACGAGCAGCATTCCGAGTGGAGATGAAAGGCTTATGAGCAGCCTCACGACCACGGTAATACATGGAATGTAGTTCTCTGCGAATGGTACGTGTACATACCGAGGTTCCAGCAGTTTTACTCACCAGTACAACGAGGTCTTGTGCAGTACTCCGTCGATTAGCTGTAACGACACTTCTGAGGATTCGTCCTCTATCACTGATTTTCTTTGGTCTGCCGGTACGTTTTGCTGCTTCCGGCACGTCATGTATCTTCCACTTATTCAGCACATCCAAAACAGTTGACTTGGGTATGTTTAAACGCCTCTTGGTTTCTCTTATGGACAACTTACTAATATAACACCTAACAATCTTTCCTTTCCCAAAGTCAGTTCTCTTCCACCGCGACATTTTCACTCAACCTCACAGTGCGTTATGATCGCGGTCAGCTGCAGGCTTGTTTTTATACCGTATGCAGCTGTACCGCGCATCTTAACAACGCAGCGGATCCGTTCATTTGCTTTTGAAGGGTGTCCGGTGACTTTTGTCAATATAGTGTATGATGAATGGTGAAATCAATGGACACATGTGGTATCACAGATTCTGACTTACAATACGAACAACGCAAGCTCACACGATTCCAGGAAGAATCAGTTATAAAAAAAAAAAGTTATTTCTTTTGTTTTGGAGTTTAATGACCATCGTTTGCATTCAAAGCTGTAAGCGCTGCCGCAGCGGCGTAGGTTTCTGACCGTTCGTCTGAGTTGGCCCGGGTTGGAGTTTCGGATGAGGTGGTGTGTTTGTCCTATCACTGTAAAAAATTGACTGTAGATTTTACGGTTTTAAACCATTTTCCAGGGTGCCAACACAAAACCGTAAAATCTACAGTTTTATGCAGTGTTGGAGCTTTGCTCTAACACTGCATTTAATGAAGAAAACAGCACAGAATTTGGCTGGAGCAAGCTTCAGTCTAAATAATCACGAACACGCAAAAATTTGGCTGGAACGAATGAGTTGATTGTGTTCCAACACTGCATAAAACTGTAGATTTAAATTTTAGTTTTGTGTTGGCACCCTGAAAAACGGTTTAAAACCGTAAAATCTACAGTCAAGTTTTTACAGTAAACGGCACTAGCTCTCTCTCTTCTCGAGAAGCAGTGGCCCTTAAACCTTGAAATAAGAAACAAAAAAAATTACAAGAAAACAGGTATGTCCCTAATTTTGGGTCACTCGTTTCAGAGAATGGGCAGAACCAACTTCGCAGGACAAACACTCCACCCATGCGTGATCGGGGACTCTAACCCGGGCCCAACACGGACGATGAGACAGAAGCCCGAGTCTCTCTGATCACTCCGCTAACGGGGCGGCAAATGGACAGGAGAATCACTGAACAACAATGGTTTTGTTACAAAGAAAATTTTAACGATTTTGTGTGTATTTACGGGAGCTGAAACCAAATATGAAGTTACAATTGCTCCACTGGGCTCCAATTTCTTGTAATGGAACTCTCTATTGGGGTGAATGTTGTTACTTAAAGGAATTTCCCTATGTTTCCCAACTGAGACATCTGTCAGCAGTCAGGATAGCTGTGTCTCTGAGAGTAGACATACTGGCGCCATTACTCCTGTTGTGCAATTCCTTCTGGGAAGGGGAAACAAAGTAGAATTTTTGTCATTCGAATGCATTTAATCGGCATTGAAGGACGCGCATTTTCTCGTGGATTTAAAAAGTAGTGTGGATTGTGCAAAGTGCACGTTAAATAATGCCGCGTACTTGTGTGAACCATCGAGTTTCTGCTACATGTGTGGACAATTTACTTTAAAGCCTCAAAGGCGACATTTCACACCGTTGATCAGAAAATCGTATGAACTTTACATCCAGCGCGAAGTGGGTGGTGAAGATAAATCTTGGGCGCCTCACATTTGTTGTAATTCATGTGTAACTTTGTTGACTGGCTGGTTGAAGGGATCACGTCAAATGCGATTTGCGGTACCAATAGTTTGGAGTGAACCGAAAGACAACTCAACAGACTGTTACTTCTGCATCCCTAAGATATCTGGAATGACAGCTAAGGCGAAAGACACGATTCAGTATCCCAGTATTCCTTCGGCCATAAGACCTGTTCTTCACGGACCAGACCTTCCTGTACTACCACAGTCATAGAGTTTACATGATAGTGATACTGATAAAATAAATCCTCACAGCAAAGATATTGAAGTACAACAAGACTCTGACTTCTCGGAAGATTCTGTGCCTCACCTTATACGCGAGGAAGAATTAAATGATCTGGTTCGTGACCTTCATTTAGAAAAAAGTCAGGCTGAAATATTGGCTTCAAGGTGGAAGGGATGGAATCTTTTACAACCAAGTACAAAAGTATGTAGTTTTTGTCGACGACAGCAAGAGTTTGAACACTTACTGTATTTTCGACGAGTCGTGATCTTGTGTACTGCAATGATATAGACTTATTTGTTTGAAAATTTAGGACAGCAACACAAACCTGAAAATGGAGACTTTTTATAGATTCCTCAAAAATAAGCTTAAGAGCTGTCCTTCTTCAGAATGAAAACATGTATCCGTCAGTACCTGTCGCATATGCTGCATACATGAAAGAAACATAAGCAAATATGAAACTTGCTTCATAGTATTTTTTTTTTTTTATTGGAGGTTTAACGACCACCGTGAGCAACTCAATGGGCTATAAGCAGTCGCCCGTCCCTAATTTAGGGTCACTGGTTCCAGGGAAGGGAGAGAGACAGTGCCGTAAGACAAACACAACATCCATGCCTCACCGGGATTCGAACCCGGACCCTTTTCGGACGAATGATCAGAGGCCATCGCTTAGATCACTGCGCCACCGAAAGTATAGTATGCAAAAAATACTGATGGAATATTTGTGGCGATTTTATGGTGATAGCTTTACTTCTTGGTCTACAACTTGGATACACAAAATACTGCTGCTTCCTCTATGAATGGAACAGTAGGGACAAAAATTCTCATTACATTAAAAAGACCTGGCCTAAAAGAGAGTCCTTAATTAAAGGTAATAAAAATGTTGTTGCTGAGCCTTTAGTAAGTCCTCAGAACGTGCACTTAATACTGCTTCACATCAAACTGGGTTTGAAAATTTTTTTTGTAAAGGCCAATTGAATAAAGATGCAGAAGACTTTCGTTTTCTAAAGAACAAGTTCTCCAAAATATCTGAAGCCAAAATTAAACGAGGCATTTTTATTGGTCCACAAATCAGGGTGCCTATGCGTGATCTTATATTTGAACGCACTTTGAATGAGACTGAAGCTGCTGATGGAAGTCCTTTAAAGATGGGGCACTGAACATTTTAGGTAACCGGAAGACAGCAAATTATAAAGAACTTGTTACTGAGCTACTAGAAACAAACGTATAAGGCCATGGGATGCAATATGTCCCTTAAAATACATTTCCTTCATTCGCATTTGAAAATTTTTCCACAGAACTTAGGAGCTGTAAGCAATGAGCACGGAGAACGTGTTCATCAGGACATATGTACCATATAAAACCGCTATAAAAGGAAATGGAGTCCTAAAATGCTATCTGATTACTGTTGGACTCTAAAAAGGGATGTAGTACACCCAAAGTACAGAAGGAAATCTAAAATAACTACTTTCTAAGGTAAGTGTAATTAATAGCTTGTAGCGAAATACACTGCTGGCCACCCAAAATGCAACACCAAGAAGGACATGAGATAGCAAAGCAAGATTTACTGTACACATAACAACAGATACAAAGATGAAACGATTGAGCTTACAGGCCCGTGCGACTTGCGGAACACGCAGACATCAATAGTTCGTGTGGCCCCAATGGTTGGCAATACACGCCGCGGAAGTTTAAAGAACTTCTACACGCCGCGGCATCGAAAGACAGAGGCTTTGGATGTGAGCTTGGGGTATGTTGGTCCAGGCTGCTTCCATACGTTGCCACAGTTCACCAGGCGTAGCCGCGGGTGGTGCTTGCCGGGCCACTCGGTTGCCGATCAGCGACCAGAAGTGTTCGATGGGCGACATATCGGGAGAACAGGCGGGCCACGGCAGCAGTGACACCTGGTGGGCCGTGAAGAATTGTTGCACGATGCATGCCACGTGCTGGCGCGCATTGTCCTTTTGAAACATGGCTGCTGGCAGGTCCTGTAGGTAAGGGAGTAGTACAGGCTCCAAAACGTCGGAGATGTAGCGGTGGATGTTGAGTGTACCGGCGATGCGTACCAGAGGGGTGCGGGTGTCATATCCAATTGCGCCCCAAACTATAACGCCAGGCGACGGACACGGTATGGCGATGCATAATGCAGGTGTCATACAGTCTCTCGCCGCGATGCCGCCACGCGCGGATCCGACCATCGTAGTGTTGCAGGCAGAAGCGGGATTCGTCGGAGAAGACAACGTCTTGCCATTCCGTTGTCCAGGTGCGGCGTTCAACGGCCCACTGCCGCCACACTCGCCAGTGGTTTAACGTCAATGGTAATCGGAGCAATAGGCGCAGTGCGACAAGTCCCCTGCTCCTGCAGACGACGTTGAACGGTACGTGCTGACACATGTTGTTGCGAAACACACACTAATTCCTGCACTAACGTTCGTGATGTGACGGTGCGAGCCGTCAATGCCCGCCGCCAATGCCCGCCGCACAACATGCCGGTCCTCTGGTTCGGTGGTGTGCCGCAGCTGCGGCACTCGCTCACGTCGGTCCGTCCGTCCCTCCTGCACCCACCGAATCCATACTGGCCTCACTGTGGCTGGATGTCGTCCCACACGGGCGCCGATGTCTCGGTAAGATAAACCGCTGTCGCGATAAGCCACTATTGTCCTCTTTCGAACTCCGAAACGTGCTGGAATGTCTGCCGTATTCTGCGACGAGGCATCAGGAAGCTTCCCACGCACAGGTCCGGCAGCACAACACACTTCCACTCCGCCTTCTGTGCATGCTTTTCGGTGGCGTGCCGGGCGCACATGATTTGCATATGCCCTGCAATGCTAATCGTTGGTATGTCCTCTCGCGGGCGACGCATGCTGCGAATTTCAGGCCAATCGAATGCTTCCTTCTTGGTGTTACATTTTGGGTGGCCAGTAGTGTATATACGCCAAAATGAAGGCTTATACAGTAGTACCACACTGAAACAACAGGTTAATCGAGAACTATGCCCGATAGCACAATTTAGGAAGCTGATTTGTGATCAACATGACAAATACTGTATGATTCGGCATATGCAATCTGTGTAACAAACAAAAAGTTTATTTTTGTTGTTCAGTGATGGTGTTTTCATCTGCACCATGCTAACGGTATAAAACATATATGGAATATTCTGGGGCATTTAGTACCACTGAAACTTTTAAAGACTATACAGCGCATTAACCTGTATATGCTTGTAAAATACATAAATGTATCGATGACTTGTTCCTGAATGGCAATAGCATGGTTCAACATAACGCACCATGTGACCTAACAGGCAAAGTGCATACGTGGTTCAGCGAATATTCGGTAAGTTTCCCTGCATTTACCTTGAGGCAAAATTCTCTTAATGAAATAAATCCTAATGAAAACCTGAGGAACGACCTGTCCGCAATATTGACCCCACACTGCTCACCAATGTAAAAATACGAGTGTAAATACTTCAAAGCAGTAGTAACATCACATTTATGTTACGTAAGCTCATAACGTCTACCACGACGTAATTCAGGTGATATACGAGTACGAAGGGAACACAATGCAGCTACTATTCAGACACGTTTTGCTGCGAATGAGAAGTGTCACGTGCCAAAAGCAACGGCTGAAATTTACCGTCTGAAGCAGGGTGGTGTAACAAGTCGGTAAAAAAGCTACTTTGTTTAGGTCTCGATAGAAAAATTGTTACGAGTTCACCTCGGAAATTAATTATATTTATGTAGCAAAACTGGGCAGAGTATGTAAAGCGGCGGAAAAAATGAACTACCTGGCGTACTTGAATCACTAGTGATGCAACACGGCCACTTTAGTTGATGATGTGCCGTGCTTCCACCGTTTACATGTAATCTGATATCACAACCAGTGGCGTCAGCAATGGTGTTGGAAAAATCTGACTGTGTTCAACAGCAAAGGTTTAATGGCGAAAGGTCCATGTATGGTCAAAGAGTGTCAACCAAAAGACTGGTGGGGTGTCAGTAAACTCATGCCGTTGGGGCACAAGAACACAATCAAAATAAACCAGCTGAGGTGTGGGACAACTGGTGTGAAGAAGGGCGTCGCACGGTTCGTCTACCATAACGAATCGCAATCCTACTTTAAGGAAGTAGGGTAGAAGAACTTGCTAGCTCTAATACGTTTGGGAGAACTTACCTCACTGGTAAGTTTAAGTCCCCTTAAACGCATTAGACATTCTGTATCGACAGTGGATGGTCTGATGTGACACAAGTGATTACTTAATTACTACTATTCACATATAATCATTACATGTGGCACTTTGATGACACAAAGTCTTGAGGTGCGTACTATCCGTCACAGACAATGTGACGTCAACGTCCATAGGTGATGACAGTATTTTGTGATACTATAAAAATATGGTTGATCACATTACCCAGACGGCCCACGATGCAGCCCCCTAACCAGGCCACTGCCATTTCCCCTTTTTCCAATTAGGAAGCTCTACCTTGAATCAACAGTCAAATACGAATGGATTTCAACTATAAAAGAGAATACAATAAAAGCGCTTCCTAATGGTAGCAAGTGTTACTTACATTACCGAATGCTCTGAGCATCAACCAACTAAACTTTTCGTCTCCTTAGAACTCTGCCATTGGCCAATGCTGCCTACTAAGCAGTTGGCGCAAAACAATCAAAATAAACATCTCTACACAGTAAAATTGTCGGACGATATCTGATAGACGTACATTGGAGATACGCGAAAGGACAATAGTTGGCATTGCATCACACCTAATTCAAGCTACCAGATTTCCTGGAACAATGCAATCTAGGTACTACGCTGAATGCTCCTCACTTTTTTCAGTAAGCCAAAATACATAACCACACGAGGCAGTTTCAATAATGAGAGGTGCACTGTTTGTTACTCAGGGGAAATTACCACCTTTTAAGCCACTCTTCAAATTTCAGTAGACGTGACAGTTACTCTATGCAAAGTATTAAAGCCGTCTCGAAATCACAGGCGATATAACTGTTTTATTTTGCTCTTATGTTATAGATTCCATCTCAGGAAACTATGAGCCAACTGCTGAATGAAAGTCACTGCCGTTGGGACCTTCTGAAGGGACTGTTCAAATTTGACGTCTAACAGTCGTTGCTACACTCACGAAAGGAAGCTGAAACTTCTAAAACTGGAGAAGCGGCCATGAACCCTAGCATCATCGAACGCTGGATTTGTACAAAGCAAATTAGGATATAAATGAAAACTAGTTAAACCAGGAAATCGGTATAGAGTATTAGGTTGATGCATAAGTTCATGCCGTTTTATTTCACGAGTGTTTCCCAGATCAGTAGTGACGGTGCAGATGGCCAGTTGTATATCAAAATGTAGCCAGTAATATCGTGTATCTAAATAATATTGCGTTGTGTGATTGTGGCTAATGGGTTTTTGGTTTTCAGGTCCGGAAGTATGGAGTGTAAAGTAGAGAGGAATTAACATTTACGACATCTGCTTTTCTATGAGTTTAACATTGGATCCAAAGCCGCCGAGGCTATTCGACAAATTTGTACTGTGTATGGGGAGGAAGCTATTGCCCAGAGGACAGCCCGCAAATGGTTTGAGCGGTTCCGAGGTGGCAATTTTGACCTCAACGACACTCCCAGCTCAGGTCGTCCATCTCCCTTTGACGAGGATCGTTTGAACCATCTCATTATCTTAGATTCACGTCAAACCACACGCGAATTGGCCACCGAGATGGACTGTGATCAGGCTACAGCGGTGAGACACCTGGAACGTATGGGAAAGGTCCACAAATTGGGTCTTGGATGCCTCACACTTCTCACTGAGGACAACAAGAATCAGCGTGTTGCCATATGTGGTTCCTTGCTCGCCATTATCACGAATGTTCTCAGCAACACAAACCCTTTCTGTCACGTATTGCTATTGGAGATGAAAAGTGGTGCCTGTACATGAATTTCAGGCATCGGTGGTAATGGTTAAGCCCAAACAAGACGCTCACACTTCGTCCAAAACATGACCTTCATCCTGCGAAGATCATGTTTTGTGTTTGGTGGGACTAGGAAGGCATTATTCACTGGGAAATACTGCCGAGGAATCAGATCATCAACGCTGCACTCTATTGTGAGCAACTGCGCCGTGCGGAGGGAGCAATTCAGAAGAAACGGCCACATCGGCGCCATGGTGTCCTTCTCCAACAGGATAACCTACGCCCTCACAGTGCAAACATGGCCAAAATTGCCATTCAGGGCATGAAATGGTATATCGTTCCACATCCGGCCTATTCCCCAAATGTCGCCCCTTTAGACCACCTGTTGTGATCTCTGTCGAATGCAGTCCGTGACAGAACGTTCAACAATGATGTTGATCTCCAGAATTTCCTTGATGATTTCTTCGCAGCAAAACCTGCACGTTATTTCAAGAATGACATTTCAGACCTATCCAGACGTTGAGACACCATCGTAAACAAGGGGGGGGGGATACATAGTTGACTGATTCCGTTTTCCCTTCTAATGTAATACATTCCTGTAGTGCGATGAAAAAAAACGACATGAACTTATGCATCAACCCAATACATTGGATTACACAGCTGGTGCTACACATTGTATGGAGGTTTTAACTCCGCTCTTAACAGAGACGTTTTATAGCATGGGCGTAACCGGCGTTCGCTGGGGGCTTCTATCGAACACCGTTTTGACTGAGTCGCCCAAGATATCTGTGTTACGCTTACGCCATTTTCCAACTCCGACCTACACCGGAAAGAGTGTGTTTTATATTTTCCTTTAAAGATTTGCTGCACCATGAAGCCAGTCTGTTCTCTTCATTCACAAAGGGATGGGGTGCGTCGTGAGTGGTTCTGGCAGACTGTTAATAATTTCTATCTCGGTGTCTGTCCTGCTTCATTTTGTTTCCCCAGGAGGTACTCTTCCTCTGACTCATCTTCTGGAAATTGTCCGAAGAAGTTTAGCGCAGTAAATGTAGACTGAGGTAGGATCTCACACTTTATCTTCAAGCAGGCAAAGTAAATGGGAAGGGGGTATATATATATATATATATATATATATATATATATGGGGGGGGGAAGGGGTTGTGGGCTGTAAAAGGGAGGTGTGGGTCACTCTCTCTGTCTCTAGTACTTCCCTGCTGAATAGCAGCACATCGCTACTATATTGTCGGTGATTTTACTTTGAACGCCGAAAAACTTTTTATTTATGATCGGTCTATATTATCTACTCACACCCATTGATTCCAGAAGGCAGAAATTCTCATTTGAACAGAATTGGTTTAGAAAAGGACAACCGGAGAAACAATCTAGATGTCTGCGTTCCATCTCAATTTCAGCTGGGGAGGGTGAAGGTGTGAATGCGTTTTACTTAAAGTCGCGGCATTAATCAAATGGAACCAATTTTGTTACAATAAAAATCACTACTGCCGATACACATACAAAGTGCAGTAGCTATGAACTAAAGTAATCGATGAATAAAAGTAATCGATATGGTCATTGACCACTGCCCTCCAAATCCGTTGCCATTTGTCTGTCTTTGTCATTTCTGTTTTTTTCTAGTAGACGAAGGGTAAACATATGTTTAATTTTTTGGTCGTACTATAGTACTAACGGATTAGAAAAGTGTGTCGTAAGTACATATTTCATTTATATTTCGGGCAGTGTTTTACTTTATTTATTTGGCAAGGAAAGTAATTGCTTACTATTAAGATTTCTTTTTTGAAATATTTTCAACCGAAGAAAACACGAAAGAAATGAAAAAAAAAACGGATTTTTGATAGCGGTGCTTTTAAACGAAAAACGACGAGAGAAGACGACGAGAAAGTCAATAAATTGCCTAAAGCGACTGCATTCTTTTCCAAGGTGGCGAGCAACACCAATGCGTCTTGTGAAATTATATCATCCAAAGCAGGTTGTGAAATAACACAATCTGACGGCAAACTGTGTTGCATTGAGAAAATGCCTCACGAAAATGTACAAAATACAAGTGAATCTGCTGAGACAGGTGTACCAGAACTGAACAGCGTCGAAATTGCAGATAATTTCACACTACTTGATGAAGGAACTGTAAACCATATAAGCTAGGATCCAGCTTTCTGGAATTCAGTGAAAAATAGCACCTAAAACCTTACTGGATTCAAAAGGGTCCGTCAACATGTCAAAATAAAGATAATGATTTTAGGATTTCTGCCATCAATTACAATCGTCGAGATGAGGATAGGAATAAATCAGAAACCAGATATTTAAAAATTTCCATGTTTAAGCGAAAGCTAACTAACGGAGAGGTCGTAGAACGCGAATGGCTGCTATTTTCTCCGTCACACGGAAACGTGTATTATTTTTGCCTGTAAGCTGTTTCCCATGCAGTCTCCATTTACTACGACTGAGTTAAATGACTAGAAGCACAATGGAAAGCCTTCTTAGAACATGAAAATTTCCCAGATCACAGAAATTGCTTACTACTTTCAGTCAAAGAGCTGCCGGACGAATCGACACCAATCTGCAAATTCAGTTGCATAAAGAGCGACAGTTATTGCAAGAAGTGCTTAAGGGAATTGTGGCAGCAATTAAATTTCTAGCATCGAGGGGTATGACTTTCAGAGGCGACGATCAGATCATAGGCTCTGAAAAAATGGAAATTATTTGGACATTTTAGAGCTGCTAAGCCAGCTTGAAATATTTCTTTGCGAGCACATGTGTGAAAAGTTTATCGAAATTATGGGTAGAAAATTTTGGAAACAATTGTTGAAGAAATAAAAAGTGGCAAATATTTTTCAGTTTCCGTTGATTCTACACCTGGCATCTCTCATGTCGACCAGATAACTTTTGTTATACGTTACGTAGGAAGTAGTGTTTCAACCGAGAGATTTCTTCAGTTTATTGCAATACATGGTTACAAAGCTGAACATCTTGCCAATGTAATAATTTCTTTCTTAAAAGATAATTCTATCTTTCTTGTAACCTACAGAGGCCGACCTTATGACAATGCTTGAAATATGACAGGACATTATTCTGGTTTGCAGGACAGAATTAAAGGGAAAAATGAGTTTTGCTGAACGTGTGCCATGCCGCCCCGGTGGCGCAGTGGTCTAAGGCGCTGGCCTCTGATCATTCGTCCGTAAGGGGTCCGGGTTCGAATCCCGGTCAGGCATGGATGTTGTGTTTGTCTTTCGGCACTGGCTCTCTCCCTTCCCTGGAACCAGTGACCCTAAATTAGGGACGGGCGACTGCTTATAGTCCATTGAGTTGCTCACGGTAGTCGCTAAACCTCCAATCAAAAAAAAAAAAAAAGAACGTGTGCCATATGCAAGGCATTCCATTAATTTAGTCGGTCTGCAAGTGGCAGAATGTAGCACGGATGTTGCCATTTACTTTGATTTTATTCAACAGTTATATAATTTTTTTCCTTTTCAACACATCGTTGGGAATTTTTGATATCAGTATTAGGTCCAAAGCGCAAGACTATAACATGCCTGTCTAAAACTCGCTGGTCACCCGTGCCGACGTAGTTGCTGCTTAAGTGAGAGCTACGAACAAGTGACGTCAGCTTTGGATAGATTGGGTCAAGATGATACGCTACTGCGGATACACTGCTTATTGCAAACAGCTGACGAAAAAAAATATGGATAAATCGGAAACTATTTTTTAACGATTTTATGGAGCGAAAGTTCGTCACGTCTCAACACAGGAAGCAAATTTTTGCATCGCCAAAAAATGGACTTGTCTGTAGCTGTTCCAATTATTAAGTCTGGCGTTATACATAGAGAGCAAGAGAGGCCTTTTTTGATGAAGTTGTGTATAAAGATGTCAACAAGTGGGTACAAAAAATTAGCAGCCGCATCTACATTTAAACAGTCATAGCAAACATAACCTGGATGATCTCCCAGAAGGAAGTAATAAGTTAAAAATTGAAACTTTTTTACCTATCATTGATTCTCTGATGTGTAACTGCGTCGTACATCATAATTTTTGAAAAATTTGGTTTCTTGGAGCAGTTATCAGATTTTGAGAAAAATGAAATCAGAATAAACTGTAAAAAATTATCATCCAACTACTATTCGGATATTAGTAAAAATGAAACTTGCCTCTGAATGTTTCCATTTGAAATCATATCGTATATCATGCAGGAGAAGGATACGTTGTTGAATTCAAGCAATATGAACATCTCAGAAGAAGAAAACGTTAAAGAGGGGAAAAAGGAGGACAGAAAATGAAGCAGTAGGAAAATGTTTTAGGATTAGTATCCATAGCTTTTACTGGCATTTACATGAAAATGCGTTCTTTACGACATTCCCTAACCCTGAGATTGTGATGCGGATTTTTTTGAGCATGATGGCTACAAACACGAGTGGAGAACGTTCGCTTTCCAAACTCAAACTAATGAAGAACGAGTTAAGAAACCGCATGAAGCAACCGAGACCGAATAACTTGTGTTTGATGAGCATTGAAAGCGACGTATTAGAAGAAATGGATTTTTCAGACATCATAGATTTTGTTGCACGCAAATGTAGAAAAACATATGTTCTGAAAAGAGAGAGGAGAAGAGAAAGGGAATACGGAAAGGAAATAATAATAATAATAATAATAATAATAATAAAAATGTAGTTTACAGCAAATTTAAACACAGTGCTCCAGTTTTTTTATTGACCTACTGGGGATTTCTTTCCAGTAAAAAAATAAAAATTTAACGCAACCAAGCTTTGGCCAACTCTGACTCTTGCGCCATTAAACCCAATAAAACAAACAAACAAAATGAGTAAAAAGGGTAAGTTTAAAGCCATTCTTGAACATTACGTCATTCTCCTATCTAAAAACTTCGTGCCTTTAGTCTGAGTCAGTAAATCAATCATACTACCGATGTTCCACATACTTGAAGACATTCAGATGCTTTTGCTGAAAAGTTTTTTCAATATATTTTTAGAAATTCATTTTTTTTACTTACTTGATTTATTCACAATAAATACTTATATTGATTACTTTATTGTGGATCTACTGAAAATCAGGAAAATGCACCAATACCTTGAATTTCACTTGACTTTGATATAAACTACGCGCTTTTACTTAACCTCCACTGTTTCAAGGTCCGGGATTAAAGTCGCAAAATTATTTTCTCTTTTCCCGTCTTATTTATATGACAGACTTTTTACGCAAACATAACAGTATATATCATTTACATATAGAAATGCATTGCGCAAAATATACTGCAAGCAATTTTTATCGTATTTTCTTGAGATGAAACGATATACCAGCAATATTTTTAGATTTTAATGATGAAATGGAATCATACGTAATTAAAAATCTAAAATATATATGGGAATGGGGGGGGGGGCGCTTGTGCAAAGACGCGCCGGGGGGGGGGGTCTCACACTTTCTTAAAGCGTCCCCCTGGATGTTACGTAAAGAAAAAAAAAGATACATGTTTACGACACATACAAATATTCCTCCAGTTCATAAGAATCAGCATTTCTTGTAGAAAAGCTGCAACTGCCACTAAACAAAACGAGGAACACAAGTCACTAATAATTGATGTACGTGGATTAAAATGTAGGCGAATCAACATGAAAAAACAAGGAAATATATAATGCAAAACTCGTCGCGGGAGGAATACAAAACTTTTTGGCCATATAAAAGATCTTTCAGTTCGAAGAAATCGCATGTTGGTAAGACTAATTTTTCCCCCTTTACTGAGGTTCAAATCATCAGATCGTCACATCACAACGTCTTTGTCCATAGCTGCTGTGGTCATATAAAAACTTTTGCATTTGTTACGGTTCGAAATTACAAGACATTTTTCTGTTCATGATGACATTCTGTCTTTCCACCTAGTTCCTGACCGACCTTAATTTTTCGTCGTCAATTTTCTCTTGTAATCTTACTTTAAGCAGAAAGCCTTCTCTTCTGCAACGTGGAAGAAATGTGTCTTCTGCAATGTGACTAGGATTTTTAAAGCAGCGCGAGTTTTTCTACAAAACTAAATGTGACAAAACTTACACATCTATTTTCCGTTCTGTATATCCAGAATATTCTTTGGTACTATGATAATTCCAATGAATAACTTAGTCCTTGTCACTTTCTATGAAGCTCCACGCTATTTACCCGTAAGTGTCTCTACGGATTTTTGACGTTTGAACAGGCCTAATTCCCTGGGCGGCCTTAACATTAACTTTCTTCACCCCATGAAAATATTTGTATCGGAGAAATGGAAATATTGTGATACGGCATCCTTACTGAAAAGTATTGAAAGCAAAAGAACGAAGAATTTGAAGTATCAAAGAGTAATCGTAGAGTTATTTATAATAAGGAATCCACGTGCCTTGTGAACCACGACATCCACAGAGGGACACAAACCTGGGAGCCTCAGACCCCAAGTTCTAATAGGCTCTACATTAGGCCAGGCGCGGACTTGTACCTTTGTGCCCATGTGACGGAGGATTACAACATATTCTATAACCCTTATTTTTGTTTCGCTGGGAATATCTCTGTAATGTACCACAGTATGGTTTAAAAGGCATATCATGTAAACTGCGTAAAAAAAAAAAAAAAAAAAAAAAGGTTGCTAACCCGCATAAAGAAACAGTAAATCGTTTTCAATGCAGTAGTTTCATACCAGCATAGACATTTCTCTCTTGCTTGCCACTCTAAGGGAGCTACCGAAAATATTTCCACCGTGCTTTCAAGACTTTTTCTTGGAATTCTCAAACTAAATATCTCTCCAATATGTGAAGAAACAAGCTACATACCCACTTCGTTTTCTACACTTGCTCGAATGCTGCGAACTGACAGCAAAAAAGTTCAGTCGAAAAAAGGGAAAACTTACTATGATAAACGTTGCATCTTTGATTAAACAATATTCTGGTGATAGTTCAAAACTCGTCATAACTAGAACGCACATCATATTTCGCGATTAAACTGGACCGAGTTTTCGTTTCAGTTTAAAAATTTCTCCGACCAATATTTCCAAAGGATCAATTAGCTAAAAAAAGGAAAAAGCTTTTAAGGTTACTTGTGCATAATCATTCTATTGGTGGCAGATCAAATTCGCTTAAATCTGATGTAATATCAGCCGAATGGGTCACAGGATTGAAGAATTTTTCATTCTTGAAGTGCTCCAATGATCACCCTTTCTATTTTCAAAGAATTAACGGAAAAGGATTTGTTTCGACTTCTGGTTTACTTTACCTCCGACAGACAAAATTCTGCCTTTTCGCTCTGTGCCCGTGAAACAGATCTTTGGGCAGCAGCCTAATAGTTTTACACGCAAGTTTTCCCTCAGCTAAATAACTCTGCGATAGTTATGTATCCTGCACAATAAATTCGTCATTACATGTGAATGACAAAAGCTTTTTCTACGGCTTTTTTACTTATAAATAATAGAAGACTGAGAATTACGCAAAACCCTAACAGTTTTTTTTATCTATAACAAATATTAACTTTTTCTAAGTTCATCTCTTTTTGTGATTTACTCTCCAAGGAAGCATAATCGAGTTCATTAATATTCAACCTCGAGTAGTAGTGAGAACTTCTTAGAAAATCAGCACTGTATTATAACTCAATCACAGTAGTCACATTCAGCTGTGAACTTTTTCCAGCGTCGCACAACAGAATCTAAACCAGCGTAAATGTTTATCGTTCAGCGGTAGCTTAGAGCAGGGCACAAGGGAAAGTGGAGGTTTATCTCCCGGAGTTTTATACGAACACCATCTGTTATCGCAGACTAAATCTCCTGGGCAGACGCCATAAACGGACCGGACAATAATTCCACGGAAGCAGCTGGCAGAAGTGAAACCACTGCGATAATTGCCGAACGTGTCATTAACTCTTCAAACATATCGATACGGAACTGAACTTCAGCGAGAGAAAACACAGTGAGAGAAAATTCTCGATGGAAAAAACTTCGGAAGAAAAACATACACACTAGAAAAAAAAAAAAAAAGAATGAAACAGAAAAACAAGTGAGCCAGACTCTTTGTTTCCCAGTCTCTTCACCGGCATCACACCACTACATTAACATTCTTACAAAAAGCAAGAGAAAAACTGTAAGAACACGTTTGTGAAGCATATACGTTTCGAAGGAAAAACTGCCCCTTAGGAAAACAAATATTTGTTTTTAGTTGAGTAGTTAAGAAAATAATATTTTCAAGTCCAAATATCAATACTAACTACAGTTCTTAAACACACTCGAGTGCTAGGAAAATAAATTGTATTTTTATTCTTTAAATGCAAAAACACGTTCTAGTCTAGGAGTGATGAACCTATGACACGCGGAATCCTCTTGTTTGCACGTGACATGCAGTGCAGCCCCTTGATTCTTTAAACCACACCCACAATATATCATCATCATCATCATCATTGTCAACCATTATCAATCCACTGCTGGACGAAGGTCTCCCCAAGTTTCCTCCACAACGGTCTGTCTTGTGCCAGTCTCCTCCATGTCACCCCTGCATACTTTCGAATTTCATCCACCCATCTCCCATGTGGTCTTCTTCTGGGTCTTTTCTTGTCCCTTGGAATCCAATCTAAAATTTCGGCTGTCCATCGATGATCTGTCCTTCTGGCAGTATGTCCAGCCCATTGCCATTTCAGGATTTAACTCTGATCATGATGTCTTCCACTCTTGTCATTTTTCGGATCCACGAGTTCCTCTTCTTATCTCTCCTGGTTACACCAAGCATGCACCTCTCCATGCTTCTTTGAGTTGTCTGGAGCCTTTGTATGTCTCTTTTAGTTAAGGTCCACGTCTCTGCACCATACGTAAGCACTGGAAGGATGCATTGATCAAACACTTTTCTTTTAAGACATAATGGCATATTGCTCTTGAAAATTATGCTGTTTCTTCCAAAAGCTCTCCAGGCAAGTTTTGTACGCCGATTAATTTCTTCATCAATGTGACCCTCACTTGATATCTGCTGTCCAAGATAAACGAACGTGTCTGTTATCTCCAGCTTTTTTCCATCAATCGATAAATCTTCATTTCTTGTAAAAGGATTGAACATCACTTTTGTCTTCTGAAAGTTCATTTTTTAATCCCACTTCTTTACTCTTGTCCGCAAGTTCCTGGATCATACTCTGCAGCTCTGATGGGGTAGTTGCAAAAATGACTACGTCATCAGCAAAACGAAGGTGGGTTAGATAATCTCCATTAATCTTTATCCCCTTGTTTTCCCAGCTCAGCGACTGAAAAACACCCTCCAATGAAGAGCTTCGGAGATATGGTGTCACCTTGTCTCACTCCCTTTCCAATTTTTACGTGTGTTGTATTTTCAAACAGCCTAATCTTTGCACTTGCATTTTCATAGATGTTATTAATAATATTAATGTATGCATCTTCAATACCGCAGGTTTTCAGAGCCATTGTAACTGCTGATGGTTTCACCGAATCAAAGGCTTTTTCATAATCGATAAAAGCCATGCACAATGGAAGTTCATATTCCCTCGCTCTTTCAATTAGTTCTCTCAGCACGTGGATATGATCTATTGTGCTGTAGCCACTCCTGAATCCAGCTTGTTCTCTCGGTTGAGCCATGTCCAGTGTTACCTTCAAGCGGTGTGAAAGAACTTTAGTGAAGATTTTATAAACTACTGATAGGAGGCTGATAGGTCTGTAGTTTCCGAGATCCTCAATGTCACCTTTCTTATGTAGCAGGATCATTGTTGCGGTGTTCCAATCCTCAGGAATCTTTCCTTCATTAAGGCATCGAGTGAAAATTTGGGCGAGTACTGTTTCGATTTCTCCACTTGCTTCTTGTATGATGTCTACAGTAATTCCATCTTCTCCTGGAGCTTTTCCTCTCTTCATGTTCTTGATTGCATGTGCAACTTCTGCTGGAAGGACTGGAGGAACTCTGGTACTGGTATCTTTCATGATGTCTGGAGTGCATATATCATCCCTTTCATATAATTTGGAGTAGAAATCTTTCACTCTTGTCAAAATTTCTCCTCTATTTCTTGTTACAGAACCATCTTCTTTTCTCAGTGCCATAATCTGTTTTCTTCCCTTACTGAGATGTCCCTTTGCTATCTTTAGGCTTTGGTTGTTTTCAATTGCTTTCCTCACTAGTTCACAGTTGAATTTCCTTACGTCTTCAGTGATACTTTTTCTTACTGTCTTGCATAGCTCTATATATTCCACTTTGGAAGTCACATCTTTAGTTGTCCCCATCTCTCTTCTTTTTTGCATCAACATTTTGGTTTTTCCTGATAATTTGTTCACATGCAACTTGTTCTTAGACCCAGCTAATTTTGTTGCTGTTTCCATAAGAGCTTTGGTTACTTTTCTGTTAACTTCAGAGATGTCCACTTCTTCCGATGTTAGGCCTTCTAAAGCAGAGAACCTGTTCTTCAGTTCTAACTTGAAGGTATTATGGTGTTTTTTAAGGTTGGTTATGTCAATAGATTTTGTTTGTCTTATGAGCTTGCCACGTTCAAGTTTAGTGTTGAGGTGCATCTTACATCTCACCAATCTATGGTCACTACCTGTGTTGAACTTGTTTAGCACACTGCAGTCTTCTATGACGAATTTTTTGTTACACATAATAAAATCAATTTCACTTGTCGTCCCATTTGGATGTCTCCATGTCCATTTCCTGTGTGGCTTTTTCTTGAAGAAGGAGTTCAAGATGAAAAACCCTTCTGCCTCTGCAAACTCAACGAGAGTATTTCCACGCTGGTTTCTGTTGCCATGACCGAATTTACCTACTGAAGTTTCATTCTGTTGCTGTTGCCCTATTTTTGCATTGAAATCTCCCATAATTATTTTCAAGTGCTGCTTACCTTTATTATTTAGATGACAAATTTCCTCATAAAATTCTTCAATTTCTTCTTCAGGATGACTTGTGGTGGGTGCATAAGTTTGAATAATCTGAGCCTGGTATCTTTTCGAGAGTTGGATAACAAGTCGTGCAGCTCTGTCAGAGGAACTTTCAACTTCTACAACTTTATCCTTCAGTTTCTTGTTTATTATAAATCCAACACCACTAGTTCTGCCAGTATCTGTCCCACGATAGTAGAAGAGATGTCCACTTTTCAGTTCGATGAGATCTTCTCCTTTTCTCCTTACCTCACTTAGCCCCACGATGTCCCACTTGATCCTTTGTAGTTCCTCTTCCAATTCAAGAAGCCTTGAATCAGAAGATAGGGAGCGTCCATTGTAAGTAGCCAAGGTCAGCATCAGATGGCAGCCTAGTCCGGTTCTCCGGGGATTCTTAGCACCCTCTGC
The DNA here is from genome assembly GCA_039090855.1 of Macrothele yani. Taxonomy (NCBI): domain Eukaryota; kingdom Metazoa; phylum Arthropoda; class Arachnida; order Araneae; family Macrothelidae; genus Macrothele; species Macrothele yani. Next base: position 92,388,772 of record CM077010.1, read on the forward strand.
CTTCATGTCGCACTGGCCGCTGCCTTGGCCAGGTACATTCCAGCTGCCGGAGACTGAGGGGCCAAGATTTAAGTTGTGGAATCATTTTGGAGGGGTTTGGCCATAACTCACCACGCTGGCCAAGCGGGTTGGTGAGTGTGGGATAGAATTTCCTCTAATCCCGATGGTATAGTTATACCGCTATGGGCGGTCGTCAGAGCCCCTTTAGTGGGAACAGGATGCACCACGAGAAGGCGGGGTTGACATTTGTCAAGGAGAGGCTATGATGTTACGCATCACCTGACCTTACATCCCACAATATATATATATATATCATCATCATCATCATCATTGTCAACCATTATCAATCCACTGCTGGACGAAGGTCTCCCCAAGTTTCCTCCACAACGGTCTGTCTTGTGCCAGTCTCCTCCATGTCACCCCTGCATACTTTCGAATTTCATCCACCCATCTCCCATGTGGTCTTCTTCTGGGTCTTTTCCTGTCCCTTGGAATCCAATCTAAAATTTCGGCTGTCCATCGATGATCTGTCCTTCTGGCAGTATGTCCAGCCCATTGCCATTTCAGGGATTTAACTCTGATCATGATGTCTTCCACTCTTGTCATTTTTCGGATCCACGAGTTCCTCTTCTTATCTCTCCTGGTTACACCAAGCATGCACCTCTCCATGCTTCTTTGAGTTGTCTGCAGCCTTTGTATGTCTCTTTTAGTTAAGGTCCACGTCTCCGCACCATACGTAAGCACTGGAAGGATGCATTGATCAAACACTTTTTCTTTTAAGACATAATGGCATATTGCTCTTGAAAATTATGCTGTTTCTTCCAAAAGCTCTCCAGGCAAGTTTTGTACGCCGATTAATTTCTTCATCAATGTGACCCTCACTTGATATCTGCTGTCCAAGATAAACGTACGTGTTCTGTTATCTCCAGCTTTTCTCCATCAATCGATAAATCTTCATTTCTTGTAAAAGCATTGAACATCACTTTTGTCTTCTGAAAGTTCATTTTTAATCCCACTTCTTTACTCTTGTCAGCAAGTTCCTGGATCATACTCTGCAGCTCTGATGGGGTAGATATATATATATATATATATATAAAATAAATAATGATTATCATTATTGCCAAATGAAGCAGCTCTTACTAAGGATTACTTTCCAGTTTTGAATGCCAGAGATAACTTAGACCAGACATGCGCACTAAGGGGTACAACACGAAAATTAGTCATTTATAGAAAAAATGAAAAATTATAGGGATATGGAAATTTTATGGGGCACTGGAGGTACACACACAAATATATATAAAGATAAGAAAATTTTATAGGGGTACAGATTCCGGGTTTGCAATACTGTTACCGCGAAATCCAGTCGAGGGCGTGGTAATAATGATACCATTCGCAATTAATATTGAAACGGCGCCCGTCGATTTTCAGATGGAGCTTGCTGGCCTTCAAAATAACTCCGAATTGAAGGCTAAATATGCAGAAGTTTCTTTACTAGAATTTTACATAAACTACTTGCCTTGTGAAATGAACAGTTTGAAAATCCACTTTTAAAAAACGGCAATATTATTAGGAAGCACCTACTTATGGAAACAATCATTTTCTGTAATGAAGCAGGTGAAATCAAGAAGTTGTGTTCTGGTCTAACTGATGAACACTTGGAGGAAAACCTGCGGATCTGTGTGTGTCACTCATTGAACCAGATATTTATTTATTGTAAACACATCCCTACAGACAGTAAATCTAATTACAGGAATTGCTACATTTATATTTACAGTGATAATTAAAAAGTAATATTTACAATCTTGCAAAACATGCTTTATGAAAAAGTTTTTTACTTACATTAAAAATATCCGGACATTCTTCAAGTGAGTTGTGAAGCCTATACATTTTACATAACGGATAATTTTTTCCAGCACCAGTTCTGCAAAATGGCACTGCAAATAGTTCACATTTTGTCCTCGGTAAATATGGGACACAGAAACTTAATTGGTTTACAATTTGAGTATCATCTATCTCTCCATTGATGATGCCGTACAGCAACTTGAGTTGAAGAGCCTTCCTTCTCGATTGCAGAGAGGTCATCTTGAAGAATGTCAGAAGGTCAGCAGTCGGGATGTCCGCTATATAAACACCGGTCGATTAATAAAAAAAGGTGTCGAAGAAACTTTTTCTGAACTTTCTCAATTTCATTTACTAGAGTCACTTGGCTAGGACTCCAAATGATCGCCGCATATTCCAGTGAAGATCTGACCGCAGTCTCAAAAATGTGAATACGTGTCTGAGTATTCGTGTCAGAGTATTCTTGGAATGTCGCATGATAAATCCAAGTTTTCTGTACGCTGTACGTACAATTCTTTTGATATGACTTTAAAAGTCCAACCTCGAATCAAATGTTACTCCCAAGTCCCGGACTTCGTTTGTGCGGGTAAGAGTATAGTCGCCAGCTTTGTAGTAAAAGAATTGGTTTTCTTTTCTGCGAAAAGGAAACGACATGACACTTCGAGTTGTTGAGATGGAGATGGTTTAATGCACACCACTGAAGCAGGTTATTAACGTCAGTTTGAAGAGCAAGACAGTCATCAGGAGTCTGTACATTGCGATAAAGCTTGAGATCATCAGCAAACAAGAGACATGGGCCATGAATGCAAAAAAGAAGGTCATTAATGTATATAGAAAATAGGAGTGGTCCTAAATTACAGCCTTGGGGTATTCCAGATGAAGCAACATAGGGATCAGAAACATGGTTGTTATAAATAACAGACTGGGATCGGTTGAAAAAATAAGGACATCAGGTTATCACTGATGCCAAGACAGTTCAATTTCTTGAGTAAAATGCCATGATGAACTTCGTCAAAAGCTTTAGTAAAGTCAGTGTAAATAACATCAACTTGTGATCCTCTGTCAATAGATGACGTAATATCTTCTGTGATGTGGAACAGGCTGGTAAGCGTTGAGCGTTTCTTCAGAAAACCATGCTGTGCAGAGCTGAGGACATGTTTGAAGTGATCATATAGCTTAGAAAAAACAAGAGATTTAACTATTTTCGCCAGGACAGAAATAATTGTGATAGGTCGACAATTCTCAATAGAGTCTCTGCTGCCATTTTTAAAAACAGGAATAATTTTCGCTTTTTTCAGATCTGCAGGGAAAATTCCAGTAATGACTATTCGATTATAAATATGAAGCAGCGGCTTACAAAGCGTCTGACCACATCCTTTGGCAATGTAAGAAGGAATCATATCAGCACCAACAGCTCTACTTCCTTTCAGTTTCTTGATAGCGTGTAGGATCTCATTATCAGTGAAGTGGTCAATGTTAAGAATGTCAAGCTGTTCGTACTGACCTTCGGCAGTTACGGGGAATATATCAGGTTGGTGAGGAAAAGAATTCTCTGTAACGAAGACAGAACGGAAAAAAATCTGTAAAGCCATTAGCGATGTTCTGGCCACCCTCAATCCTGGTGTTATTGCGATTAAGTATATTGAGTGGGACGCATCGCTTCTTCTTAAGAATTGTAAATTCCCAGAATTTGGATGGATCGCGAGTGATAAGTTCTTCAGTTTCTTTCGTAAACGAGATATGCGCTGCTTTTACCGCTTTTTCAATTTCGGCCTGGAGATCTTTATACTGTCTGTAGTCATCAATATTGTTATGTTTCATGAATTTTCTTCTGTAGTGGTTTTTCAGAGAAAGAGTTTTGTCAAACGCTTTAGCAAAGTCAGTGTAAATTTGAAAGACTAATAAAAAACAATGCCAAACTTCTTACTAGAGACATACCAAAAATAAGAAGGTTTTAGCGATGCCTGCATAATTTTTTCAGAAGTGTTTTGTTTATTTAATTTTAGTATACGTTTTTTATTTTTTTTATTTCTTTTTATATTTTTTTAGACATTTTGGTTTGGGGATTTTTTTGGAATCTTTTTTGGGGGGTACACGCCGCGGCCCGCCGTTGTTCAGTATTTCTGAAATCGGCGCGTAAGTGCTAAAAAGTTGTGCACCCCTGGCTCAGACGGTGTCGTCGCTTATACAGCCGTCGCTTTTGTGGCCGTTGGTACTTTGACTCTCCCTTTTGAGATAGAACAAGGCTGCCCCTTGTATTTCAGACTTAGAGATTTCGCAAGAGCGCCCGTGCCTTCTGTGTTGTTCCCCCACCCCTGATTTCCCGAGGGAGGTTAGACTTAATTTTTTTTTCGTAAAGTATGTTTCGCAAGACTGTAAATACCTCTTGGCAATGCAAATATCCCCGTAAATATCACTATAGCAATTCCCGTAATTAGATATACCATCTGTAGGGAAGTGCTTACAAATAAATAATTAAATAAATAAAACGTCATACGGTTTAATAATCGCCCAGCCTGATGGGGCTGTCAATTCATTACAATTCGTTTTGAGTGTACATCGTTTCGCATCTTTAGCAATAGAATCTTTTGTGTCATTGAGACAACAAACAAGAAAGATGACAATAAATAGTAAAGCTATACTAGTAATCCGATTTATTGGCGTAGGAATATACAAATAAGCATTTCCAAGCTTTCGCACATCAACCAGATGGCTTTTTCAAGGAAGTTAGACCGAAACTGCAGTTTCTGTCTAAGCCATCTGGTTGGAAACGCTTATTTGTATATTCCTACGTCAATAAATCGGATTACTAGCATAGTTTTACTATTTATTACATAATTTGTGCACAGTTCCTCGTTACTAATTTTAAGAAAGAAGACACCGAATTTTCAGTTGTAATGAGCACGCCTTTTGAATTCTTTCCGATCCGAATAAAATATCTTGAAGCCATTCATAGTCCATGGAACATTAAAAAAAAAAAAAAAAAAAAACGGTTTTCTACAATCGATGAAACATTTAGAAATAGAAACAGTTACTTTCTCCCGCTAGCAGCTGAAAAGTATGTCACGAAAATTAGCAAACTGTACATAAAAAGTTTCTCGTGGATGAAGGAAGATATCAGAGATAAAAGGGATTTTCATGCCGAACAGTTTGAAGAAGAGATATAGATGAAAACATGATATAAATTTATGCTATCTAGCGGAAGAATTTTAAATAATGGAAACGTAGAAAATATGAGAAAAGTATTTTTCATAGCATAAGTTATGTTAAGCAAAGAATTTTTTAAATACGTCTCCTGAAAGCTGAGATAGCAAGAAAAAGATAGACATTTCCGGCTCTAGCGGGAAAACTGCATTATTTCGGGAAGAAATTATCCACAAATATCTTTTTGTAATTAATAGTATCTGACTGAAAAAGGATTCTTTCAATCGGCTTTTTAGACGTCCACATATTGCCGTGAAAATGCTGTAAACAGAAACGTGAACACATGTCCTCTGGTGGCAAACTTGGACGTTAAGAAAAATTTAAAATTATGCAAAACACTTCGCACTAGAAACTCTCCCGACAAAGAAAGAAATTTCAAAATCGGATTCTTAAAAGCAGAGATATCGACAAAAATAAGATATACACCTACGTCTGTGGCGGAAAAACTTTGTACCATTTTAAGCAGAAGATATTTTGAAGGTTTTTCGTCATGAGAGATATCGGACCACAAAATAATTTTTTCAATCGGATTTTCAGTAGCGCAGGTATTACTGAAAATACATCAGAAACAGAATATACACTTACGCCCTCTAGTAGCAAAACCTTTCCTTACCAAAAATTAGAAATTATATGCTCGTCATTTCTCACCAAGAGATCTATCCGGTGCAATAAGAATTTTTCAAATCGACCGTTTAGAAACTGAGATATTCTGCGGTATTTGCAATTTACTGTTACGCCCTCCAGCGGAAAAAATATGTACTACTAGAAAAAGAAACTGTACCCAAAATAGTCTTCGTTATAAAGTGTCGAAACGAAAAAATATTATTTAAGAAATAATATGCGATAAAATGTATTTTGAATTCAATCGCATTTACATTTACGCCCCCTAGCGGCGCAATTGTGCATCGGAAAGAAACCGAATGCAAGCATGATCGTTTTTACAATTCAACATTCCCAATGCAAAAAGAATTTTTCAATTCGGACTAATAGTTGCAGAAAAAAGGTGTTCTCGGGAGGACGGGCAGAGTGATAACATAAGCACGATCTTTTTTTTTTTTTTTTTACAAAATATGTGCTAAAAATACTGGTAGATGGCTTTTAAATGAGTTCATGTAAACATTGTTTCAAGGAATGCTGCAAATAAGTAAATTTACGCATGTAGTGATTACGACTGCGTAACATATCGGAGTAAAAAATAACTTAATTAGATTGGCTGTGTTGAAATGTAAATTTACACCAGATTTGCATATTTTATTTTGCTGTATACTTTCACACGTACCATTTCCCCAAGTACTGACAATAAAATGCTTCGCATTTGAACATTTTATCACGGATAGTTTAAACACGAACGATATATCATATTATAGTGCAACGTACATGTTCCTTCATCTATGAGAAAATTTTTGTGCACAATTTAATTTTCGTGGCATAGTTTTCAGCCCTTAGCTGCAGAAAGTACCTATTTCTATTTCTACACTGCTGGCCACCCAAAATGCAACACCAAGAAGGAAGCATCCGATTGGCCTGAAATTCGCAGCAAGCGTCGCCCGCGAAAGGACATGCAAACGATTAGCATTGCAGGGCATATGCAAATCATGTGCGCCCGGCACGCCACCGAGAAGCACTATAAGAAGGGCGCACAGAAGGCGGGGTGTAAGTAGTGGAAGTGTGTTGTGCTGCCGGACCTGTGCGTGGGAAGCTTCCTGATGCATCGTCGCAGAATACGGCAGTCATTCCAGCACGTTTCGGAGTTCGACAGGGGACCAATAGTGGCTTATCGCGACAGCGGTTTATCGCACCGAGACATCGGCGCCCGTGTGGGACGACATCCAGCCACAGTGAGGCGAGTATAGTATGGATTCGGTGGGTGCAGGAGGGACGGACGGACCGACATGAGCGATTGCCGCAGCCGCGGCCACCATTGAACTAGAGGACCGGCATGTTGTGCGGCGGGCATTGACGGCTCGCACCGCCACATCACGAACGTTAGCGCAGGAATTAGGGTGTGTTGCGCAACAACCTGTGTTAGCACGTACTGTTCGACGTCGTCTGCATGAGCGGAGACTTGTCGCACGGCACCCATTGCTCCAATTACCATTGACTTTACACCACCGGCTGGTGCGGTGGCAGTGGACCGTTGAATGCCGCATCTGGACTACGGAATGGCACGACATTGTCTTCTCCGACGAATCCCGCTTCTGCCTGCAATACCACGATGGTCGGATCCGCGTGTGGCGGCATCGCGGCTGTATGACGCCTGCATTATGCATCGCCATACAGGTCCGTCGCCTGGCGTTATGGTTTGGGGCGCAATTGGATATGACACCCGCACCCCTCTGGTACACATCGCCGGTACACTCAACAGCCACCGCTACATCTCCGACGTTTTGGAGCCCGTAGTCCTCCCTTACCTGCAGGACCTACCAGCGGCCACGTTTCAACAGGACAATGCGCGCCCGCACATGGCACGCATCGTGCAAGAATTCTTCACAGCCCACCAGGTGTCACTGCTGCAGTGGCCCGCTCCGCCTGTTCTCCCGATATGTCGCCCATCGAACACGTCTGGTCGCTGATCGGCAACCGAGTGGCCCGGCAAGCACCACACACGGCTACGCTTGATGAACTGTGGCAACGTGTGGAAGCAACCTGGACCGACATACCCCAAGCCCACATCCAAAGCCTCTTTCCGTTCGATGCCGCGCGTGTAGCGGCCGTTATTGCCAGCCATGGGGGCCACACAAACTATTGGTGTCTGCGTGTTCCGCAAGTCGCACGGGCCTGTAAGCTCAATCGTTTCATCTTTGTATCTGTTGTTATGTGTCCAGTAAATCTGGCTTTGCTATCTCGTGTTCTTCTTGGTGTTGCATTTTGGGTGGCCAGCAGTGTACATTACAATCCAGCTGACCAACACATTCCCTTTACTATCACTATGACTTCGTTTTAACCAACCCTATCCCTCTGATTAGTAGCCTAATTTTCTTCTACGTTTCGAACAAATAACAGAATCGTACAACAATCATGCATTTCTACAACAATTTGGGTGTTAAGTTGTATTTTTCGTTTTTTTTTTTGTTTGGTTTTTTAGAATGGTGTTATGCTTTGGATTTCTTTTCAGATACGCCTTCCTTGAAAATTAAAAATAATTTTCATTTCCGTGCTGCTTTGCATGAAGAGGTAAGAACCAATTGCACTCATTTTAATCCTTAACCCTTAACTTATGGTTCAACTGCACTCAGAAGAGAGGCAACATTAGGGATCAACTACAGTTGGTTGGTTGTTGAATTTTTATGGCGCAATCACAGTCACTCGCCGCTTAGTTACAAGAGAGTGAATACCGGGAACCAGTGGGGAATAGAAGTAGATATCAAACCTGAAGTATAAGAAGAGAAAGGACTGCATCTGTTTTTACAAAAACTAGGAAAAGTGATCAGTTTCAAGGCTTCATTTCGTGAAATGTGTCATCCAACGACGAGACACTACATTGTGATAGCGTGTAAAAATAAACAGCAGCCATGAAATAAAAATGAAAAAAAAAAAAAAATCAGAAGTTTTATAAATCTGAAAAATAAATGCGAAACAAACAAACAAACAAAAACCCAGCCAAAATCGAGTTTGATGGATGAAAAGTCAACTTACAGGCACGCTTGGTGACGCTTATCGCCTCCACCTGGTAGTAGATCAAGCCTACATATAGAATTTATAGACATGCGTAATTTAAACCTGGAGACATAAACGCACGCATATACGGCTTATTATTTTATAACAGCAACTGCCCCAGAACCCAAAAAGGCAGTCGAGGGTACAAAGAGGAGTATATGATGGTCATGCACACACATCTTGAGAGTTTACTGAATAATATTTGAATACACTGTAGTTTTTGCAATCAATATTACTGTTATTTTAATTTTTACAGTGATTTAATTTTATATTTTTTTTTCCTGTTTTGTTGCAGATTTATAACCTCGATTAAGTTTCTTTTATTTGGAAAGTTTATTCTTACTTAAATGACAAACATTCATTATTTCTTTCGACACGTAGGTGAAACGCATTATTTTATGAGGGGAAAATATAAATTTTGTGGAGCAGGAAAATTTGAGAAGTAAACTACCTAAATGGACATACCATAAAAATACAAATTTCACATTTTATTATACCAAACATGAAACTGTAAAGGGAAACAACGAGTTCGCATCTTTCTTTCAAATTTATGAAGCTTTTAACGAAGAATGAAAAAATCCCCATCATTTTTCGAAGATACAACAACGAATTTCCATCGCAATTAAAAACTTAAAGTTGAAACTCGAGTCAGATTAAAAATGTATCATTAGGAAGTCGTTAAAACATAATTATTTCTAATAGCGAAAATAATTGGGGAGCAGCTCACCTCAAGTTACGCTATGTTGCCGCATAGCAATTTCATTTTGTGAATTTCATTTTCTTGGTCTCCAGCCCTTGTAAATTTTCTAGATAGGCGTTTGAAAAATGGGTTTAAGGAATAGTCTCTGAATAGTCTCGAACTATGGTTCGCCCATCTTCCAGGGAAGGTTCTCAGCACAATTAACCCTTTTCACGGTTTTCTCTAGGGCAGCTGACGACCAACACCCACAAGCAAAAGTGCACGTTACATTTCCGTCCCTTCGTCAACAGTTTATTATTGTATTTGTTTGACACTTGAATACGACGAGAAAAGCGATGGGTACATAACTGTTAATGATTGAATGGCCAAAGTCTTACATATGATCATGCAATGACGGACAAGAAAATAAACGTTATAAAAAAAAAAAAAAAAGGTATGAGTGAGCTATTCGGTTCTATAGAGCAAGAGCCAGACATGACCATACAGTTGTAACCACGGATATAATTAAAAGGAAGAGGTGGCATTTTTTCAGGCGTAATGAAGACGCCTTTCTACAAACGAAGGACAGGAGAAAAAAGGGGAAAGAAAAAAAAAAAAACTTAGAACTTTGTCCTTGCAACTATGTTAAAATCTGAAAAAAGACCTTGGTAATGCTTTGTACATATTCGCTTGAACAAGAATTTTGTCCAATAAGTCCTTTTTAAAGACTGGGCTTTGTTTTCATTTCGACTTTTAAGGAGCATTTAAGGCTATCAGCGTCGTCCGTCCCTAATTTAGAACTACACTGAAGAGCAATTGAATTAGAGACAGCTGGCGTTATGCAAATGTAGCGCTGTGGGCGGCCCTGTAAACGGAAACGACATGACACATGCAGCAATCCGACAATATAAGAAGTAATGCGACGGGGATCAGTAAGAGTCGGACGCAGTATGGGTAAGACGAAGGATCTAAGCACAATTGATCGTGGGCAAATTGTCGGGGCCCGACGAATGGGTCATTCCATCTCGGAAGTCGTGCAGGCACTGGGATTTTCACGAGCCACTGTGTCACGGGTGCACCACGAGTACATCGAATCCGGTAAAACTATCCCTGCAAGGGCCAACTGTCGTGGACAACAGCGTGTGGATGAGCGGGGTCACCGTCGGCTAGCTCGCATTGTAATAGCGGATAGACGGGCCACAGTGCAAGAAATCACTCGGCAATTCAACGCTGGTACACGAAAACGTGTCAGCAGCCACACCATCCAGAGCCATCTCCTCGCTATAGGGCACAGAAGCCATCGTTCCACGAGGGTACCGCTGCTGACCGCAGATCACAGGGTGCAAAGATTAGCATGGGCGCGGGAACATCGCCAGTGGACCCTAGACATGTGGAAAAATGTTGCCTGGACTGATGAGTCGAGATTCACGTTGGTACATGCGGATGGCAGGATACGAGTACGGCGCAAATCACATGAAGCGATGAATCCTTCTTGCCAGCAGGGTACTCTTCAAGCTGGTGGGAGTGGCATTCTCGTCTGGGGACTGTTTACGTGGACTGAAATGGGACCCCTAGTACGTGTGACATCGTCCCTCACAGGCCAACGTTACCGGGATATCCTAGACGACCATTTGCTCCCGTTTGTGCGTTTTCAACATCCAACTGGGGACCTCATCCTGCAACAAGACAATGCAGCTCCCGAATTGTATCCGAATGGTTGGATGAACACTCCACCGACGTGACTTCGCTTCCTTGGCCAGCTAGGTCACCTGACCTCAATCCCATCGAGCACATCTGGGATGCCATCGGGAGAGATGTTCGAGGCTCTGACCCCCTCCATCAAATCTTCGTGAACTGTGGGAGCTTGTTCAGTGGTCGTGGATCCGCATGGCTTCCCAACGCTTCCGGTGTCTTGTCGAGTCTATGCCAAGACGAATCGCCGCCGTCATCAGGGCGAAAGGTGGTGCTACACGTTACTAGACAGGTATCTGTAATCCAATTGTTCTTCAGTGTATTTTGTTGTAATTAAGAATTAGTGGATCCACATTATACAGTAGGCAGCAACACCAGAATAGGTACAATTTCCATATCTTGCTTGGGAATTCGAAGCAATATCTAAAAATACGAGAAGTGCGAATCTCTTGGTCTACGTCACCGACCACTGGGTGACACGGCGCAATCGTCAGAAGTAAATTGTTTTTGCCACTGCGACTACTGAGATTTTTTTTTTAATTTTGTTTCCGGGTTTAACGACCATCAAAGGTAACTCAGTGGGTTATAAAGCAGTCGCCTGTTTTAATTTAGGGCCTCTTGTCCCACGGAAAGGAAGAGCAATCACACAGAAACACCATCCATGCCTCAACCAAGACTCGAACCCCGGGCTCATCTCGGACGAGAGGTCAACGCCTCAGAGCACTCGCCTACCAGAGGCGGCAATGTGAATTCATCAACCAGGTGAGCATATAGAAAATCTAGTAGTGCATGCTAAGCAGCAATCGACCCAAGAATAATTTTCCTAATTTCTTTTACATAAACGGGGAAATGATAATTACTACGAACAGTGATGAAAACAGGCGTTAGAAAAGCAGAAAACTTTTCGGAAAGTCTTGATCATCTGCCTCACAAAAAATGAAAAGTTCCCATACGAATTCCAGAAAAATCGATGATTTCTAAATCCATAAATGGACAGACTAAACAACAACGTAAGCATGGCCACTTTTTGACATAATATACGTATCTGTGTCGTAAGATGTGCAGCAAATCCTATTTCTCAGCACGATTTTGACTAGACGCACATCCAAAGATGTGCTGGAAAGTAAGGTGTTACACATTTAGTTAGCTTGCGCCTGTGGGGGACGCCATACCAAAATCACCTAACGAAACATCTGATGCTGTGTCAGATGCAACAGCGTAATTTCAGCAACAATTTATGTGGTGATGTTAACAGACAATTTTACTTTGATGTTTCGTGTTTTACAGGGGAGCGATCATAAAAAAAGTTTTCAGACTTGGGCATATGAGAGAGAGAGAGATTGGCATATCCTGATTTATACTTCCAGCTTTGACCTTAGTGCTTGTCTTTTAAGAGATCATGTCACTTTTGATAACGTTGAGAACAATTCATAAGCCTTTACACATTCACTGGTGTTAACAAGCAAGAAAATAAAAAAGGAATAAAACCTGAGTTATCCACCGCTGTCAGAGTGACTGCTGATTGAAGAAAGTGACACTGAAGATATTTGCTGCCCCACCATAAAAATTTAAAACCACATAATATTAAATTTAAAATGCAAATCTAATTCTCAGTCTTCATACGCTCAACTGCAAGATTTCATTGGTCGTCGGTAGAGGGATATAAATGACCTTGACCAGAACAACAGAGCTACACAATTAAACAGTTAGCAACGTGGAAAAGTGACGCGACGCTCGTTGTTAAACGAGGAGCATAGAAACGGACAGATTGTTAATCATGGAAGGCGGTTCTGTGATTTCAGAACGAAGAATTTTCGCTGTGGAGCATTCATTACTTTGGTAACAAATAGTTTGTCTGCGCTGTGCCAAGGACCTTTCCAAAAAAGAGTTCCCAGAACAGAGGTGAAAAAAACAACAACAACAACAACAAAAAAAAACAATAAAAAAAAAAAAAAAAAAGATTTGCCATGTCAATTCCGAGACATTTTTTCTCTGTGTGTGGTCGAGAAAATTGCTATACAGTAGAGCAGTGGCGGGGGGCGACTTTTACTATACTGTTACCAGAATTCTACAATGGGAAGTATGAAGCAATACATAATGACAAAATGCCATTAAAACGATATTCTGTTATCGAGCTACCTTTTTATTTTCCATTTTTTTAAATCACTAAAGCTGAGAGTCGCGTCACTAAGATTTTTTTATGAGGTTTCTCCAACGGATTTGTTTCTTTTTTGGCCTTTTTAAGAACAAATCTTCACATTTTATTGTCCAAAACTTAATCTGTAGAATATTATAGAACCCAACCACGTATTTTTAACAACAGAACAGCGGTGACCATTCTCTACCCAGAGAATTTGAAAACGGATAAAGAAATAAAACTGAAGGGAAAGAGACATTACTTTATTCTCTTATATTTCACATCGACACAGAAGTTGAGCTTTGGAGAAAAATTCCCTATTACAGAATAGGAGAAAGAAGAGTTCTTATCATTGTTTTTTAATAGAAAAAGGGCACAGTGCTGAAAGCCTGTGTTGTAACTGCGATTTATTAGAGAAGTACATATTCTTAGAATTCTGGTCTACTCTGAATTGTAAAGCTTACTTGTCTATACGGAAGACTGCGTTGATTTCGGACCTGGCAAAAGTATAGATTATTGTTTTACAGTTCCAATAATGTTTCTCAATGCTTTTCTTAAATACTGCGCTTCAACAAATTTTATTCGCTTTTTTCCAAACCGAATCAAATCAGCAACGGAATTAAAATGTCCTAGTGATAGCTTTAACACTCGGCAACTATATAAATGGTGTACACCATCTTTTGCTCAAGCGCTTGCTTTTGGAAAAGTACACAAGATACGGCCAACACTAAAAGTCTCTTCATTTTTCGCAGTACATAACCTCGAAATACAAAGAATCGTGAAAAGTGGCAGACCACATATTTAGATTTTTCAATGCTATTAGCGAAGGAGTTGGTCTGCTTTTAATTATTTCCTTTTCTTCATAATAATTTGTGGCAGAAAACTGAAAATTCACCAAACCCGTACCCACACGGTCACACTCGATCACAACAACTAATATTCGAAAGGTTTGACGCAGATATAATGTTCATTCTGATTGTTCGAAACACAGTTTGAAGATAGAAATAAATCGAACTAATCCGCTAGGCAATAACAAAACATTTGTCGTCATGCGTAAGGCACTGCTCGTAAAACAAACTCGAGAAAAGCACTGAAATGAAAGAAAAAAAAAATAAAACGATTCACAACCTAACAATATGCCGTGTATCTAAACTTTCGACTGAGGACATTCAGAGTATCATGCGTGCGTTACAATCACTCTTGCGTCTGCTGTCCTGCTTAGCGCACAGGCCACAGAACTCGCAGTGATTTGTCACAAATACAAGAGGTGGCAAAGCTTGTTGACCTTGCCAATAGATCCGCTATGCGCTCCTTCACCATGCACACCGACGTGCATAGGGAATGGGAGATTTCATACGTAACTTACACTGCAAAAATATTTCCTACTTGAATAATTTATAATTATTCATTTAAAACTGTTTCCAGTATTAACACTGGAAACCAGCACGCTTCGCCCCTGCTACAGTCACATGGTTCAGAACAATGATTCACTAGACGGCGCGAAGCTCAGTTTGCTCACGTCGCCCCTTTTAATTGCAGCGAAACCTATTCCGTTAGAAGAATACGCAGTTAAAGCACATAAAATTACACATCAGCTTCATCTGTGAGCGTACAGCGTTCAGGCGGCAAGTTGTGACCAATGTTTCCAGACTCAGTTTCCTTCGCTTAGCTGTACCTCTAATGTTTAGTTGCACCACTACATCATACAAAGAACGGTGTGGAAACACAATACTACCCACAAAATTACCCAGGAATCAATTTACACATAAAGTGAAATTGATTTAAGTGCTTTAAAGTCAACAAATGAGTCACTTTTGACATTTTCGCTCCTGTGGGACTGTCAGTGCCGGATCATTTCTAGACATGATGCTGTCCGAATGAAACATCGATATATTCTGCAGTTTGAAATGATCCTCTTTCATGGTAACACTACACGCTAGCAATGTGGTCAATCTGGTTCAAGGCAACGCCACACGCTAGCAATGTGGAAAAAGAATCCCTCGATTTCGAGAAGCGAGAGATCCAATATCAAACTCTCTACAGTCCAATTCCGCCCCTGGCGACCGGTATGGTATGCGCATGACCGACTGAAGAAGGAACTTGTTGGTTAATATTTCACCAGAGAAAATGAGGTTAAATCAGTCACCTGCCAATGGTTTTTGAGCTTCCAGTCGCACGATTGCACAAATACCTTAACACGTTTGGTGGCTCAGAAACAATTTCAGAGTTTATCATTTACCACTACCACACGGCACAGTACAATATGCAAGTCCATAACAGTGCAATATGCAAGTAAAAACGCATTTGCGATTTATACGTGCATGTAGAATTCCCATTTTCACACATCATAACATTATTTCTCTCCGTCGAAATCTGACGAAATAGTAGTGCCAGTTTTCTCAGAAAGGTTCATTTCTGGCGCCATCGTTGCAACTTCTCGGCAAGTTCGTCTGCGCTTGGCAATTAAAATGGAATCACGCTGAAAAAGTCCCACGTTTCTTTTTCGAAAGAATTCTGTTATTGAATCGTTGCTTAAGGTATTTTGTTAAAACGAGAGGAAACCATTTCTAAGAGTTGGAAATCAACATTAAAGTGTTAGTGAAACTGAAGAGGGAGGGAGGGAGGGGGGGGTTAGGTGACAAATTAGAGAAAAAAAAATCTCATGAACACATGTTATGGCAGTCTCTCTCTATATAAAACCGACTGTGTGTGTGTCTGTCGGTCGGATTTCACATAGAATTATGCCACCTAAAGCGACGAAATTTGTTATGAAAGGTACCTGTACACATCTTTTGGTGCACCTCGAAGCGATTTTTTTTAAAGTTTGAAATTGACTTTATGTTATTTAATGTTACGCGTTTCTACCAGATCTGAGTGTGTCTTTCCGCTTTGTTGACATCAACCTGATCACACCGAACGTTAGGGCGTGCAGAAAAGTAGTTCACCATAAGTTTTAGGCGTTTCTTTTTTAGAATTCCGTAACGACTTTTTTCATTCGTAAATACATTTATTACGCCCTTTTTTGTAAGCGTTGTTTGCCGATTGCATTATGACCTTGAGCGCGGAGAAGAAAATAGAACGTAGTTTTTCAATCTGCGTTATTAATTCAAAAGTGTCATACGTCAGAAGGTCATCATACTGTGACGACGTTGTGAGCTAGAAAATAGAACGTTGTTTTAACGCAATTCTTAAAAAGAAAAGGCTCAAATTTATCGTGAACTACTTACCTTCGCGCCTTCACGTTGGGTGTGATCAGGTTGCATGTAAAGAAAGCGGAAAAGCACATGTTTTTTGTTAAGCGTTGTTTGCCAATTGTATTATGACCTTGAGGGCGGAGAAGAAAAAAAAGAAAATAGAACGTTGCTTTTCAATCTTTGTTATTAATTCAAAAGTTTCATACGTCAGAAGGTCATCATACTATGCCTTAACCTCCCAGAAAGAAACAATGTGTAAGAAGAACACAAAGAATGGATAGAGAAAATCAACGGCACGAGATTATCTGTCAAAAAACTAATGAAGAATGTTATTGAAGCTACTATAATGACTGGACATGCAGCAGGCAAAAACGTTTTTATTCCAAGGATCCCGATCATCCCATCTGATGTCCCGTTTCAATTTAAACGTCTTCAATTCCCGATTCGTTTGAGTTTCGCCATGAGCATCAATAAGGCACAAGGGCAGTCTCTAAAAGTTGTTGGACTGGATCTACAAAGTCCATGTTTTCCCCATGGTCAACTGTACGTTGGTTGTTCCAGAGTCGGAAATGGGGAAAATATTTACATCTTTGCTCCGAATGGAAGGACTGTTAATATTGTTTACCCCGAAGCTCTACAAGAACAAGGTACTTTTCATCTCAATCAATTTCATTGCATAAGCCATTTGCTTTCAAACTTTTTGAATTATTTACATTGGACGTGACAACTACTAAATAATGCAAATGCATTTTTTTTAATCCTAATATTCTATTCCGGGAAGTTGTACTACAAAGTTGTATATAAACCTTGATTTACCAGTCTTAATTTTATTGCCGATATAGCTTTTTACTTTATACTATCATTAGCCCGTCAACGACGGGTACAACAGGCTAGTTATATATAAAACAATCTGACTAGTCTTTCATTTTCAGATCTGCTTCAAAGTTTCCAAGGCAATGAAGGAGACGAAGAAAGTCTGTGCCATCAGGAAGTTGAGAAAGGGCGATCGAGTGCTCTCGTACCTCGCTCTTTCCACAGGCGTACCGTGACAAAAAGTTTGGGGGCCGGGGGAGGCACGAAAAACTTTAAACTGATGTTGTCCTTTTGGGGAAAGCCATTTTCGGAAACAGTTTCAACGTAAATGCCTCAAAATTTGGATTTTTTAAATGCATAACAAACATATTTTGTTATGCATAACTCTTCAATCACTGCTGATAAGGAACGATGACGAACAGTTCCAGCTTGTTTTTGACAAAATGCTAAGTTCTCGGAAAATACCCCCCCCCCCCTTTTTTTAGAATTTTTTTAAATATTACAATATCTTTGGCTGACACATGAACGTTACATAATGAGTTCTCAACAATGATAGCATTTTGCTGTGATGTTACCTCCTAACAGAAAACGAATCAGAGCCAAATCAAAAAGGTGAGCATAACAGTGTGTGTATGTGTGTGTATAAAGCAAACTCTTGGTTCTTCCCCTTTGAACTTCGTAGCGACTCTATTAAACCTCCCGAAATTTATATCTGCAGCGTCACTGGAGGCTTGGTCTGGCATTTAAATTCCATAAATTGGGGGGGGGGGGCACATGCTCCTTTGTGCCCCTCCCCATGCTATGCCAGAGGCTCTTTCAACACTAAACTTCAATCGCCCACCTCAGAAAGGAAATGGAAATGTAGAAACATCCATCGAACTTGAATAAACCTGGAAGAAGCGATTTTCCGTGTCTCTCCCCCCACAAAAGAATATCTTTCCCGTTGAAGAAGTTACAAATTCACGGACAACTTTTTTATTATTTATCTTCCCCGGAAAAATAAAAATAATCAACGTGATGTTATAGATGTGCCGAAAAGACTTAGATGATTTCTAGTAAGATTTATACGCGTACGTGAATAATTTCACTCAGGTAATCTAACCCTTAAGCAAGCATCCTTTCATGCAAAGTTTTGATCTAGACCAGTGCTTCCTAAACGTTTTACAACAGCGACCTCCAATTTAAAGACGACAAACTTTAGAGACAAACCTAGCATTATTGGGCAGCGGGGGAAGGGATATTTTTTAGTTTAATTATATTTTTACTACTTTTTTAATCGTTGCTCATAAATTTTACAAAAGAAAAGTTTGAATTTTTTCATTTAATATAGTTTTACTACTGTTTTTCAAATTAACTTTTGAAATTAATTTTACAAAAAAAAACTTTTTTTTTTTTTTAAATTTACTTTTGAATATAATTGTAACGAAGGGTGCGCTCTTTTCGGGTTTCAATTAATGACGACATCGACATGCGCGACAACGCCAGTCATTTTCAGGCGCAAGGAGTTAATACCCTTGCTAATCCGGCGCCATTCCTTGCACAGAGGGATGCCGGATTACTGAGAGTGCATAAAAAGTCAGCTTAATTCTTCATTCAATTTTATATTACAATTACAAGTTTACTATGTGTAGTACATATGTATTTAAAAACAAAAACAAATAAGAGACAAGCATATGGTAATGGTAAAAGAACACGATCAGTACATACTATCCTGTCTCATTTACAACAATGAAATGAACTTTTCATATTATCAGTACAGTAAAGCTCAATATGTATGTGTACGTACTATACACAGTAAAAGAAAACGTACAATTGCTATACAGAACATATGAAATCTTGCATTTTCTACTCAGTGTGGTCACTTCGAAACATGTCAGATTTTTGCCTGCTTTAATGAAGATGCTCGTCGATGGCACGCTTTGCCCCGCAATCGCTTTACTAATATTACGTCGGCACTGCACGTGTCTGGTTGTTGCATTATGTACTGCAGGAAGATATCGGCAGCTTCAGCGCCAACAGTGTGAGAAATCTTGGTGCTGTCTGCCTCTGCGGTATCCTTTTCCTCACCACTTTCATCTTTTTCTTCCTGCACGATTTTGATGATTTCTTCATCTGTTAAAGCCTAGTCTACTCCACAGTTTTCCTCATTCAGCCACTTAGTAACGTCCTCTTCATCAACTTCTCCTTCTGGAAGTTTATGGAACTTGTCAACGAACACAGCATCTGGAATTAATGATTCTGAATTGACTGGCTCATCACTGCTGACTCAAACTCAGTGTCAATCGATGGCCACACATTTTTTTTCCCAACACTTCCATATTGTAGTGCTGTCCACAATGTTCCATGCTTCTGCTGTTTGGAAAACAACATCACGCATGTTTATCGCTTCCAACGCCTTCAGCATAGCCTCGGTGGAATCGTTTTCACATGCATCCAACAGGGAGGTAAGAAGCGTATGTCGATAGCGGGGCTTAATTGATTCCAAAATTCCCTGGTCCATAGGTTGGATCACAGCTGTCACATTGGGTGGAAGAAAGACAGCTCATACATCATCTGACTTCAGAGACAAGTCGGAGGGATGACTGGGAGATTTATCAATTAGGAAGATGGCTTTTAACGGAAGTTTCTCTTTCTTCAGTTCTTCCTTCACAGCTGGTACGATTTTATCATGGAACCACCGAGAGAAATTTTCTGAGTCGATCCACGCCTTCTTTTGAGCACGATAATCTACCGTAAGGGTACTCATCTCGCTGTTGGGCATTTCCAATCACAAGGAGGGGAAATATATAACTCCCACGGGCGTTACAACGTGTCATCAATGTGACGCGTTGTTTTTGTTGTTTATACCCACGAGATTCCTTTTCTTTCTTGGCAGCAAAGGTTTTTGAAGGGAGCATTTAAAAAAAAAAGGCCGGTCTTATCAGCATTTTACACTGCAGCAGGAGTAAGTTCTTGTTCCTTTATCATCTTCTCCAACTATTTTTTAAACTCTTCCGCATATTTTTCGTTTGCTGAGTGACTTTCCCTGGTGACTGTCAGCTGCCGCACACTACGTCTTTTCTTCCACTTTGATATATACATGTACTTTTTTCTTTTGCTTGGAGGTTTAACGACCACCGTGAGCAACTCAAAGGGATATAAGCAGTCGCCCGTCCCTAATTTAGGGTCACTGGTTCCAGGGAAGGGAGAGAACCAGTGCCGTAAGACAAACACAACACCCATGACTCACCGGGATTCGAAACCCGGACCCCTTTCGGACGAATGATCGGAGACCATCACTTAGATCACTGCGGCACCACTTTGACATCCAGCCCTCGCTTGCTGCAAGCCATTCACTGCTGCCAATTTTATTTGTTAAACGCCAGTGCTTTTTCTTTGATTATCTGGTCACTGACAGGTAGTCCTTTATGCGTTGCTGTATGAACCATCTGTAAACGGCTGCATCAATTCATTCTCTTTCATTTTTATGTCATAAACAGTGGCACGTCCAACGTTGTACTCAGCAGCGATAGCTTTTTGGGAAGAATCCCAACTTAACTACTCTAAAATTTCCAATTTCTGCAACAGTTCTAACGTAAACATGATTTCTTTTTGAAGCCATAATTGAAGGCCACCACGCCGGGCCGTCCACTTGTCCCGCGCTCCTAAATGTAAACTAAAACCTTTCACGCGTGCCGGCACGGCATTCCGTCACAGCGCCGCCTGGGTAGCAACAAATGGTATAAAAATAACCCACGCTTGTGACTTCACAAGGACGTGTAAACCGTGGGAAAGTTTGTGGTTTTCAAGGCTATTGCAACGCATTTTGTGTTAGCCGCAAATGTTTCTAATTTTTCATCGCAACTTGCTGCCGATGTGTGAGAAAATGCTGGATTTGTAATATTCTTAATTATTTTGAAGATCCTTCCTACTTTTATTTTAAATTGAATTACACGAAAATTAGTGCCAATTCAAAACAAAACGTAACATTAAAATTGAAAACTTCACTCATGTATGAAGTGTAATTCATTCCGGTTTGATATTAACACGATTTCTGCAATCAAGAACCACGCAAGGAGAATGAGGCCGGATTATGGAAAGACCGGATTATCGAGAGTATACTGTATTTCCAAATCATTGCAAAATTTTTACAATTCAAAAACTTCTCGCGACCCACCAAAAATCGGCTTGGGATCCACCAGTGAGTCGCGACCCACAGTTTAAGAACCCCTGGTCTAGACCATTGCAATATAAGTCTAACTCATGTAGGGTGAAAAAAAAAACCGAATATCAGATTGACACGAGTTTTCAATAAAATGTCTAGATATTTCGCACTCCACCATCCATTTCATCCCATTTAATTTTTCACAACAGTAAGCACGAAGTAACCATTCTACCAGATTCCTGGAAACACGATTTTCCTCCCTCCTTTCCCGGAAAAAAGAAATCGTGGAAGTTGCAACCAACAGTTATATTTGTCACAAAATAAAGCAAGACAGTATAATACTTCTCCTGCTTTTTAACACCGCAAATTAGGGCGAAACAAGCATTCCTTTTGTTTTATCTCTTGCAATTCCGCCGTTGCGACACAAGAAAAACTAGTCGCTCAGCGCAAACGGCACCCATTTCCGCATCAGCCGAAATTAGTCGTTACAACGGTGATTCCGGCAAACCACAATAATACAGTGGGCTCGCTCTCGTCGGCGATAAATGATATTACCTTCTATCTCACTCAGAGCGCAGTGCCCGGAATCCAAACGACCCCTCATACGATTCCGCCCATCCTAAACAGACATGACTTGACTTAAAAGTCTTATTTCCAATGACGATGCGCAGGCTTTAATGATGCAGGATGAAAAGGAGGTTCAGACCGACTGAATGTCGGACAACGCGTAAAATGGTCGCCCTTTATTGGTGTGCGAACAAATTAAGAATGGCAATGCGGGAAACAAACTGACTTATTCTTCAGCATGTGCCTTTTTGGCTGTACAATCGTTTCTGAAATTATACGACCTGCATGAACCCTTTTGACACGCTATGACGTAAACTCTTTTACAGATCTAAGATACGTACTACGTATTAAAAAAAGTAAACGACGAAAAGTACTGAAGTTCACAGCATTGACGATAAAGAATATTACACTGCGAGCTCTAAATTAGTTATAATCCACATTACTGACAAAATGGATATACACACGTATCAGGAACTCAAACCAAAAAGCGCACAGTGTCTGCAAAAAGGAAACGCACTTTGTCACAAGAAATGAAGTACTCAACGCATACTGTTAAAATTTTTGTGGTAGGTTGCACCAAAAAGTGGTGCTACACCGCACCCGCACCACTTTTGGGCCATGGAACATAAAAATGTATGGCGTATGAAACACATTAAACATGTGATGGAATTATATACCATGCTATGGTATTCAACCTGAATGGTGCTAAGTTGCACCTGCTACACTATGTTTTTGTAAGTTTCATGCACCAGACAATGGTTTTCCTTTTCCCCATGTGGTGGTGCTGCACAACATTTTAGTGCAATCTACCATTAAAAAAATACTTAACTGTGATGTATTTTAGTTTTAAGCGCACCATAAAACAAGAAAAATGACACCGAATTTCCGGGTGTAATAAGCACGTCTTTTGAATCCGTTCTGACTCAAATTAAATTTATCAAAGCTATTCAAAGTCAATGGAACCGGTATGGGAAAACAACAGCATCTGACGGAAGAAAGAAGTTTTTCATCGGGTTTTCAATCCCTCAGATATTGCTGTAAACAGAATCGTGAGCTTACGCCCTCTGGTTACAGACTTGTGCATTAAGAAAAACATGAATTTATATGAGAAACATTTCACACCGGAAACGCTCTCCAACACCGAAAGAATTTTTTAAATCGGACTCTTAGAAACAGATATATCGACAAAAATAAGATGTGACTTTACGTACACTGGTGGGAAAACCATGCATTCTTTTAGCAAGAAAGTATTCGCAAAAGGTTTATCCATATGAGCCGTATCGGTCCGAGAAAAAAAAAATTAGTTGAGTTTTCAGGATCCCAGATTTTGCTACAAATACATCAGAAGCAGATATTAATACTTATGCCCCCTGGTGGCCAAACCATTCTTTACCAAACAGAGATTATGTGAAAAATATTTTCCATAAGGTCTTGTATGCGATACAGGAAGAATTTTTCAAATTGGAGTTTTAGGAGCAGAAATTACGTAAAAAAACGCAATTTACCCATGTGCCCCCTAGCGGAAAGTCTATGATTTACTTGAAAAAATTGAATTTACAGGAAAAACATTTCGCATCGAAAATACTATCCAAAAAAGAAGGAATTTTTCAAATCGGACTCTTAGAAGTAGAGATATTGACAAAAATAAAATATACATCTACGCCCCCTGGCGTATAAACCATGTATTATTTCAAGAAGAAAATATTCCTAAAAGGTTTGTCGACATGAGTAGTATTTTTTTAAGATCTAGATTTTAGAAGCTCATGAACTGCTGAAAATACATCAGAAGCGGAAATTAAGACTTACGCCACCTGGTGGCCAAACCATTTTTTACAAAAATTAGAAATTATGTGCAAAGGATTTCCCATCAGGAGCTGTATCCGGTGCAGTAAGAATTATTCAAATCGAATATTTAGAAACAGAGATATAGGGGGAAAGCATTTACCTTTACGCCCCCTAGCGGAAAGTCAATGAATTACTTGAAAATTTTGAAATTATATGAACATGTCACACTGGAAACACTATTTAACGAAGAAGGAATTTTTGAAATCGGACACCTAGAAGTAGAGATATTGACAAAAATAAGATATACATCTAGGCCCCCTGGCGTAGAAACCATGCATTATTTTAAGAAGAAAATGCTTCTAAAAGATTTATTGACATGAGTAGTATCTGTCTACAAACGACGCTTTTTCAATCGAGATTTTAGAAGCTCATATTTTGCTGCAAATACATCAGAAGCGGAAATTAAGATTTACCTGGTGGCCAAACCATTTTTTTTTATAAAAATTTGAAATTATGTGCAAAGGATTTCCCATCAGGAGCTGTATCCTGTGCAGTAAGAATTTTTCAAATCGGATATTTAGAAACAGAGATATAGGGGGAAAGAAATTTACTTTACGCCCCCTAGCGGAAAGTCTATGAATTACTTGAAAATTTTGAAATTATATGAAGAACATGTCACACTGGAAACACTATCCAACAAAGAAGGAATTTTTGAAATCGGACTCCTAGAAGTAGAGATATTGACAAAAATAAGATATACATCTACGCCCCCTTGGCGAAGAAACTGTGGAATATTTTAAGAAGAAAATATTCCGAAAAGGTTTATCGATGTGAGTGGCATCAGTTCACGAAATAATTTTTTCAATCGATATTTTAGAAGCTTAGATTTTATGGCAAATACATCAGAAGCAAAAATTAACACTTACGCCCTCTGGTGGCTAAAGCATTCTTTACCAAAAATTTGAAATTATATGCAAAATATTTTCCATCAGGAAGTGTATCTGCTGAAGAAAAAATTTTTCAAATCGGATCTTTAGAAAAAGAGTTATCGGGGAAAAATGTAATTTAGTTTTACGCCCCCTAGCGGAAAATATATGCGTAATTTGAAAAAAGTAACTATATCTAAAATACTCTTCGACATAAATGGAATCAAAAGATAAAAGAATGTCTTTGTCGCATGTCTTTTGTTGCACGCCGTCTGCTGTAGAACTGAACACACATAGAAACAAGTGTATTCAGTTATGTTTCCCAAGAAAACTCGAATCATTTGCTTTCAAGTAGTTGGTAGTCATCTTGATTTCCTCAGCATGTGCATTAGAAGAACCAATGTTTGGTTCTAGATAACAGAATATCAGTACACGTATACAAACACTCCGTTACTAGCTTCTTACCTAAGTTTCATATTCGCTTTGGCCGAAATGAGATGATTCGAAACTATTACAAATTTCGGTGTTTCTGAGCCATGTACGTATAAATTAATTACAAATCAACTTGCACTTCAGTTTAACATTCATATATGATACAAATTTTTGAAGACGACAATCCGATTTTTGGAGTAAATGTGACAAGGATGGCAAGTCAGACAATATCCGAAAACCTGAAAATTTCATCGTCCTGGAGCGGGACGGACGATGAAATTTTCAGGTTTTCGGATATTGTCTGACTTGCCATCCTTGTCACATTTACTCCAAAAATCGGATTGTCGTCTTCAAAATTTGTATTATATGGTGTAATCCCGTATTTCTTTCGTGATTCATATATGAATCTGCTTAAGAAACGACCGAACGCTTAATACATTGAAATGTACGTAGATAAACCTATTCTACATAGCGAAACTTGCCATACATGAAATTTTATGACATGAAGCGCAGTGTCAAATTTTCTGTACATAGAATCAATTCATGCCACTTACTATCCATGTTCATTTGAGTGGTAACAGCTATAACATGCGACTCCATATAAAGGGCATACTATAAACGACAAACCGTCTTCACACGATATACACAGTGCGTCAAAGAATTTTTAAGACTGGGTCAGTAAAATGAAACAGAAACAAGAAATTATAATTTGTTTAGGTTTGTTATTCAAAATAAGTCCCTCCGGCTTCAATACACTTGTTACAGCGATTTAATAATGATTCGAATGCCTGTTCCAGTTCACTTTGCGGAATTGCCTCCAAAGCACGCGTCGAAACTGTTTGTATGGTCGAAATATCATAAAAAAAACATCCTTTTAACGTCATTTTAAGTTTTGGGAACAAAGAAAAGTCGCAGGGTACTAAATCAGGCGAATACGGTGGATGATTCAACACACAGACGTTATTTTTCGCCAAAAATCTACGAACAAGAAGTGAGGTGTGACTGGGTGCATTATCGTGCAACAAACACCAACTGTTTTCATCTCGATATTCTGGACGAATGCGACGAATTCTGCCCATCAAACGCCTCAAAACATTTAAATAAAACTCACCAGTAATTGTTTGTCCACTTGGAACAAATTCTTTGTGGATAATACCCTTACTATCGAAGAATGTAATGAGCATTGTTTTGATTTTCGATGGAATATTTCTTGTTTTTTTGGCTTGTGGCGAGTTTTTTGAATTCCATTCCGCACTTTGTCGCTTTGTTTTAGGATCATATTGAAAACACCATGTTTAATCACCAGTAACAATCGATTTTAAGAAGTTTGGATCATTTTCAGCGGCTGAAATGATGTCTCTGCAATGTGCACTTCTCCTTGATTTTTGTTCATTGGTAACGTGTGTGGAACAAATTTAGCACAGACTTTTGTTTTGCCCAAATCTTCATGCAGGATGGTTCGAATCGTTTCTTTGTTGATGCTTAAAGACTCTTCCATCATTCTTAGTGACGCACATCGATTGTTTGCCACGAAATCACGCACTTTTTGAATAATCTCAGGTGTCCTAGATGAACTTGGTCTTCCGGTATGCTTATCATCTTCTAGCGTATCTCTTCCGTCCAAAAAACGTTTGTGCCACAGGAAAACATTTGATCTACTTAAAGAAAAGTCATCGTAAACTTGTTTCATCATTTGGTACGTTTCCGAGGCACTGTTATCAAGTTTTGCGTTACATTTAAAAACAGCCCTTTGTTCCACCTTAATAATTCAGCATGAAAAAAAATTTACTCCTCTAATGAACGGCCGTTTCGTTTGAGTTACTTTAACAACTGCGCAGTACTTTTGGCAGAAAGCAAGCAGATGGTCACGGTTTATAATGCATTCGCGATTTCACTGGTGGTACCACCGCAGGCTGAAATCTAGTGCCAGTCTTAAAAATTCTTTGACGCACTGTGTATAAAAGAGTTTTATGATGGAATAAAAACTTTAATGATAGTTAAAAATTTAAAAGCGTGAGACCTTTTGGGTCCTGCCAACAGGCACCCATCCTCAGACGCAATGAACACATACAGTGGAAGAGGCAGCTTCCACTGTATGTATAGATACATGAATGAACAAATTACGTACAATCAGTCGTCATGAGGTATATTGTGCATGTCCAGTCATTAGGGCATGACCAACAATCACCTTCATTAGTTGTTACTTGTAGCACAATATCTACAGTGGCTACAATGACAAACGGGAGAACTCAGATTTAGTTTATTGGGTACATCCTGCTCCAATTACTTCAGCTAGGGGTACAGTTAGTTTAAACACCTTGCAATATCTTGAGTTTTCTTTTTGCCTCAATTTGGGAAACCGTTTGCGACGCCGACGAGCAGTCATTTTACAGTTTCACTGTGTGACAGAAGCACAGTGAAACCTCGGTTGTACGTTTTTCTAAGGGATGGCGTCAAAAAACGTATAACCAAAATGTTAAATACTACTGTAAAATTAATGCTTTAAAGGGGTCATAAATGTTCCTTAATAATGGTTTATTTAAAGTCGAATTGGCGGTGAAAAAAAAACCAGTTATAAATCGTAATATATTTTATCGCATAGCAAACATCGTAAAGCCTAAGAAAATCAAACTTCTCTTTTGTCAACTATCTGTCTTTAAAAATCATGATTCTAGATTAAGTGAAATCCTCACAACTAAGAATCTGATACCAGTTCTTCAGAATGGAAGTCATGAATTAGCTTTTCTGTGAATCCTGAGCGCATTCATTTGAAACCGGAATGCTGAATATTAATGATACATTTAGGATTATTTTCTACTATGCCAGGAAATGGTGGAGCCACAAAGTTACCTCCCAGAGATTTATCAATTTGTAAATAGCACATATGTAGAGACTCCAATCTTTCCAGAAAGTTTTAAGTAGTAAAGGCAAAAAAAATTAAAAAAAAATCAGTAGTTTCTTGTTTTTTCTGTAGTTAACGCTAGAGAAATCAGTAGTTTTTTTTTTTTTTTTGCTTTTTCAGTAGTAATGAATAAAATGATATTACGCGTGGTCTGTAACAATACAGAGTAGGGGCAAAATAAAAGTGTAAATTTATAAAAGTGAATTTTTGTTTAAAAACTGTCGAGAAAATTGAAGACTTTCTGTGGAAAACAAGTGGCACCAACATTTGTATTGCTTTGGTTTTTCCTCAAAAAATCAGTGTATGTTCCAAAACGAATCCTGCAACATAGTAAGCGTTTCAGCTTGTTAGAACTACTTCCAACCTGTGAAGGCACCATGTGTGTGTTTGTTTGTTCCGTTATCTGTAGGATAACGGAACACACACACACACACGTGTGTGAGAGGGAGAAAAGAAAGAGAAATATAGAACTATGTCAAGCTGTTCTCCATGGCTTCATCAAAAGCCAGGCACGGACAACACCTCTCATACCTCTATAGAGACCAAAAAAGTGTAGGTTTCTGCACCATCCAGTCTGCTACAAAACGGCAAAATGCTAACAAAAAACACAAACAAATAAAAAAAAATATGTATATATGTAGTAACTCGTTCGCTTAGGGGAATTTAAATGCTGTACTACTGATACAGTCAGCCATCGTAGCTATAATATCTTTATTTGGAAAACACATACAAATAAAATAAGACTATAATTAACAACTTAAAATGTAAACATTCTATAACAGACTACTGCCATCAACCACCTTCTTCCTTCTGCTCCCAACGAACTTCTGTTGCTCTGTTCTACACGCACGCACGTTAGACAGTGCTCTGCACGTGCGTAATCTCATCTGTGAAGCGCTCGCTAGACGGTGCTCTGCACGTGCGTCGTCTCATCTATGACGTAGAAACGTTGTCACATGAAATCAGTTCATTTGAATAAGCAGACACCATACAAACTCGGCCATCTTGGGGGTCAATGCCCCAGGGGCATGTCATAAAACATATTACATAGTGCAAAAATACAAAATGAAAATCAGATGACCATACCATGCCTTATTGCATGATTTCACATTACAGAAATAAGTATTGCACAAAATACAATTTCAATAAAAATCATCGAACAAGTGCACAGGAATGCATTATGAATAATGAAAACATTTCGTAACATGAAAAAAAAAAAAAAAATCACAGCATTCAACTGCCAGCGCCGAATTGAGTTCTTTGGATGGCTACTAGGTCACCAACTTGATATTTGGGTGCCTTTTTCCTCTTCTTGGTGTAAGTCTTCTTTGCCTCTCGCCTTATAAAACTTCTTTGGTCCTGAAACTGTTCTATCATCTCATCTGCTAGAAGATTCCTGAGGGTGATGTCCTCTTTGTTCCTGCTTATAGCCCATTGAGTTGCTCACGGTGGTCGTTAAATCTCCAAACCTATTTGTTCCTCATTTTTACACCAGTCAAAAGTTCAAATGGTGTTCACCTTGTACTACGACTCGTCGCATTATTAAGAGCTCTCTGTAATTCATCAACATGTCTGAACCATCTCGTCGCATCGTCCAGAATCAACTTGGTCAGTACCGGCATAAGAGTACGGTGGACTCTTTCATGAAATTCTTCGGGATTCCCATTCGGTTTTTCTTCAACCACGTTCACCACTTCGGCTAAAGATTCTGAATACTCTTCTTCAATCTGTGGTAGCATAGTAATACTAGATGATGAAGGAAAATTTGTTAGACAGCCTGGAATGGTAGGTTCACTTGATGTTTTTACACTCCCTGCTAAGTTAGCTAAATCTAAGTCACTCGTAGAAGCATTCGTGGATTTATTACTTTCTGTTTCATTCTGTTTGCAAGAATTGTCTTCCTGATCGGATTTACTCACACTATTTTGAACACTTAATTCACAATTTTATACATTAGCAGCACCTTCTGATACAGAGTAATGCCTTCCAATTGTCTCTGCTGATAAATTCATCTCAGAACGGTCAGTACTGCATTATCTATAGTACTGTTTACTTCCGAAGTGCTATTTTCAAACTTCGAAGCATCGATTATTGAAGATGTCTCGAAACTACAAGCAGAAACACAACTCAGGTTTTTATCATTAATTAAAACTAAAACTGAATTACGTGCACTACTTTCATTTGTTTTCTTTAAACTACTTTCCACATTTACTGCCTCATTTTTGGTTCTCAGATTTTTACTCACCGACTGTGGCAGAGTGTTTTTCTGAGGTTCACAAACAACAGAGGCTAAAGCCTTATTTTGATCATTAAGAGTAACCATAATTATTTCTTCAGATATGTTTGAAGCATGTTCTTCAGTTATGACTTCACTGACTGAAGACACTTGATTCCACACTTAAGTTACTTACACCACGATTGCTTTTATTTATGGAATCTAAATCACCTACTTCTATATTAAAATTACCTGAAACTGAGTTATTAATTGTGGACTTTTTCATACTTTCTAATGGTATATCGTCATGGATTTTGAGAAGCATGTTCTCTCCACCACTGACAAAATAACTTTGAATTTCACATGATGTCTTTCCTGAAGGCAAAAGCGAATGATATTTCACCACAGTTTTCTTGAACACAGAAAACTCCCTTGAACAACTTTTAAAGAAACTTCATGTTGTCCCTTATCTTCAACTTCCTATGCCAGGTTTATTCAACCTTCTCATTTTCTGTCTTCCTGGAGATGTGTGTTTGTTTACACATTGAGTTTCAGATGTCTCCTCTTGTAGCTTTCTAGCTCGAGGGACATAAAATGGCATATCTGGTCATTTCTGCTTCACCTGTGTGTCATGAATGTGACGCAGTTCGATTTCATCCTCTTGAGTCAATTCGGATATCTGTATGAGACACGTCTTCGCCTCGTACTTACAAGATTCAGTGTCACTTTTGCTCAAACTTATCGAAGCTTGGTACAAAATGTCGGCACCAATTACCGCCTGAAAACTTAGCTGCGGAGTGGGCACAATATGCCACGTAAGTGAAAAATGATGTCCATCCATGGCAACCTCCCGATCAAAAGATCTCTTAGTGTAAACCTGCCAATTCCGGATAAAATCAAGTGTTTATTCGCCAGCTTCGGAAGACCAGCAACTTGTTTATATACACTGAAGTGCAAGAAAAAAACTGGTACAGACGAGCTTATGCAAAATACATAGCAATGTCACCTATGCGCGTACTCGGTTGCGTCCGCCAGTGCGTATATAAAGCGATAGACATCCTTGCCAACTATCAGAGCTATTTTCGCCGTGAGAATGACAAGTAATAACGATTTAAGCGATTTTCAACCCGGTGTCATAGTTGGCGCTCGTGAGATGGGGCATAGTATTTCGGAGGTAGAAACGAAGTTCGGATTTTCACGGACGGGTGTACCGTGACTACAAGAATTCCGGCAAAACCTCCAACCTACGAAACCAGTGTGGCCGTAAAAAGACATTGGGTGAACGTGACCATCGTCGGCTGTCAAGAATCGTTTCACGCGATAGGCGTGCAACACTCTCGCAGGTATCATCTGAATTCAATGCTGAAGCCTCAACAAGCATCAGCGTCCGGACGGTGCAACGTACCATGCACGGTATGGGCTTTGGGAGCCAACGCCCAACTCGAGTCCCCTTGATAGGTGCACCACACAGAGCTATGCGCCACCGCCACTGGACATTTGATGACTGGAAACAAGTAGCCTGGTCTGACGAGTCGCGTTTCAATTGTATCGGGCAGATGGAAGGATTCGCGTGTGGCGCAAACCCCATGAAGCTATGGATCCCGCCTGTCAACAGGGAACAGTACCGGCTGGTGGGGGTCTGTAATGGTATGGGGTATATTTAGCTGGACTTCACTGGGACACCTGGTACGTCTACAAACATCTGTGAACGACCAACGCTTTGTGCGCATCCTTTCTGACGAGGTACACCCGTTCATGTCCTGCATTCATGCTGATGGGTTGGGCCTGTTCCAACAGAACAATGCACCTCCACACAAGTGTCGGGACGCCACATTATGGTTAGAGGAGCATTCATCTGAGTTTGGGGTGTTGCCAATCCCACCCAAATCTCCAGATTTTAACGTGATAGAACACATTTGGGATGCCATACAACGCGCTATCGAACACAGGAATCCGAGACCTCTGAATACATCCGAATTGTGGAACGCTCTGCAGGAAGTATGGTGTGCATTGCCTACAGCATATTTCCAGAAGCTAGTGGAGTCCATGCCCCGTCGTATTTCTGCAGTCCTGCGCTCCCGTGGGGGACCTACCACGTATTAGACTGGTGTACCAGTTTTTCAGGCACTCCAGTGTACGTCTTCACGTAGAAGGACACTGAACTACCTGGGTCGATAAGTGTAACAAGTCAAATTATTCAGTGGCATCTCTTTGGTTCGAGCCCTCTCATTCACAATCTCGTTACGCGCTCGTGTGATGTAGGCGTCCAATGCCTTCTCCTTCTCACTGTCTCGTTTCGCTGACGGATCAATGTCGTTTTTAGTGAGTTCAGGGCATTGAGAACTCAAATGCCTGCTGCTTCCGTACTCAAAGCATGTTACTGAACCACGTCTCTGGAACTTCTCAGCCTGTCTGCCTGCAGACATCTCTCTTCCAACAACTTTGTTTTTGTTGGACATCTCTGGAAAATCATGAAAGGGCGGCCTTAGGAACTTTGGTCGTTCATACTCGACACCAAATGCTGTTTTCGCGGGCCTTCTAACACTTTCATAATCATCGAGCTTTTCGGATAATTCTACGGGAGCGACAATGTTGCTCCATTCATCCAAATAATATTCTCTAAAATCCATTGGAGTTCGTTTTTTAATTTGATCGGTAAGGACCAAATCTCTCAATTGTTCAAAAGTTGTTATTTTTAAGGCCGAAATCCAACCATCAAAATACGTAAACAATTTATGATACAAATCTCGCCAGGTACAGGTCTGTTTTTTCTGATGCGAAGCAAACAACCGACGAAACCTTTCAGGAGTTAATTTGAACCTTTTTAAGTAACAACTCTTTCACATGGTTATACGTAACTCTCGACTTTTTTCTCTGGCTCACGAGCAATCAGCTGATTTATTTCGTGGGGGAGGAGTCCCAAAAGATGAGTGACTCATTCCTTCTGCGGTAACGACACACGACGGGCTTGCCGCTCAAAAATCACTAGGTACAGGCTTATATCGTCTGCCATATAAAATTTCTGAATTAAGTTTTTAAACTCTTTACTTGGAGTTCTGGTATTTTCAACCTGAAACCTCTCATTTTGTCTAGATTCAGCCTCGACTCTTACTTTCGCAAGCTCAAGTTCCATTTCGTCTCTCCTTCGTTTTTCTTTAATGGCGTGTTTCCTTGCGTTTATCATCGTGCTCAACATTTTCCTACAAAACTCCTCATTACAATTTTCACTTTCAAGAATGACTCTCTTAAAATCTATAACTCTGCAATCTGCTGGCGTTTCTAACCCCTTTTTACAAGCCAATATTTTAAAGTCCTCTTTAAGACCTTTTTGCTAAATACGTTATTCTTAGATATGTACTAAGTATACAAATCACCGGAGGTCTTGAACGAAGATCGAACATATCCACGCACAACACTAGTGTTCCGGGCGTGATTGCCCCGCTAAATACTGTAGCAGCCCTCGAGAAGAACGCTCGTTATAACCGTCGAGCCTAGGTGGTTCTTTGGAATACGGAGACGGATTCACATGTGCCAGTAGGCCACTTTATAACACTGTCGAATATTTACACTCGAAGCAGGATGCTTACTAGATGCTAACTATAACCGTCAAGCCGGGGCGAAAAAGAACGCTGTCGAATTCATACGTGCCAAGGGCGACAGAGAACAACACTTCGAATCAAGAGGACTCTTCAATAAAAGAGCACAGAAGACAGGAACAAATCCGTACGTGCCAGGGCGACACTCAGCAACACTTCAGGCCAAGGTGACTTGAAAAAACACAGAAAATAGAAACAAGTCCGTACATGTCAGGGCGGCGTAGAATAACATGGGTGCTTAGAATTCTATACTTGTCAGAACGACACAGAACTTCTCATTCGCCCTTCGAATCGAATCCACATAGAACGAAATGGCCAGTTCAGAAGAAATCCATACGTGTCAGGACGACAGAGAACTTCTCATTCATCCTTGGAATCCAATCCCGGACGGGACCCCATTTTTTGTAGTAACTCGTTCGTCTAGGGAAATTAAATGCTGCACTACTGATACAGTCAGCCATCGTGGTTATAACATTTAAAAAAAATAAGACTATAATTTACAAGTTAAAATGCAAACATTCTATGACGGACAACCGCCATCAACCTCCTTCTGCTCCCAATGAACTTCTGTTGCTCTGTTCTACACGCACGCATATTAGACAGTGCTCTGCATGTGCGTCATTTCATCTGTGAAGCGCTCGCTAGACGGTGCTCTGCACGTGCGTCGTCTCATCTATGATGTAGAAAATTGTTGTTACATGTAGTCAGTTCATTTAAACAAACAGACATGCTACACGCACATATATATACACATTTTTTTTTTGAGGGGGAGAGAGAGAGAGAGAGAGAGAGAGGTGTTGCTTTGCAAATGCCACAACACCTTTCAATCTTCCAAGCAACACCTTTTAAGAGCTGGTATTATCAGATCCAAATGCAATACAATTATGCCACTGGAACCCTTTTTGGCAAATTCATCATTTATACACTGAGTGGCCACTTTATTATGACCACCCCCTCAGTACTTCGTTGGGCCACCTTTTGCCTTTAATACTGCGTCGATTCTTCGTGGTATGGACTCCACGAGATGTTGATAGGTGGTTTGTGGAATCTGAGACCATGCTTGATCAATCGTACTTTCCAGGAGTGTGAAATTGCAGGGTTGTGGATCCAGCTCTCTGATGACTCGTTCAACTTCATCCCACAAATTCTCAATGGGGTTGAGATCTGGAGAGTGTGGGGGTCCACCTAAGCAAAGTAAACTCACCGGATATGTTCCTGAAACCAATCCTGTACAATATGAGCACTATGGCAGGATGCATTATCTTGTTGAAAGTAGCCATCGCCATTGGAATAAACCATCCACATGACAGGATGCATTTGGTCCGCAACGATGTTTAGATGTGCCAGTCAGACATTGATTAACACGAATTAAAGGGCCCAAAGCATGCCAGGAAAACATTCCCCAAACCATAACGTTGCCTCCACCAGCTTGAAGGGTTGTAGCAATGCATTTAGGGTCCATGCTTTCGTGCTGTTTCCGCCAAATTCTCACTCGGCCATCAGCATGGTGCAACTGAAAACGTGATTCATCGGACCACATAATTTGTTTCCAATTATCGACTGTCCAATCCCTGTGCTCTTTCTCTTGTTAACTGCAGACAACAAAGGTGTTCGAACAGGCCTTCGGCTCCATATCCCATCCGATGCAGTGTACGAAGAACAGTGCGTGCAGAGATCATTTGAGGGGATCCTTGATTAAAATGGTCTATAATTTGCTGCACTGTTGCCCTTCTGTTGTCTGTTACCAGTCTGGACACTCTCCGTTCAGCCCGAGCAGTCATTAGTAGATGATGACCTAACGTTGCACGTAGAGACCCAGATTTTGGCTGACAGTCCAGTCTTTAAACATTTTAACAACAGCTGCTCTGGAACATTTCACGAATGCGACGGTTTCGGTGACACTCGCTCCATGGCTCCGAGCTCCTACAATCATCCCACGTTGAAAGTCCGTCAAATCGCATTTTTTACTCATCTCGTCACCCAAAAATCACTTTCTACTACTGTCGCAAGCACAAAGCTTTCCCTTTTTATACTAGCCTCGCTCTCTGGCGGCAACAGCGTGCAGCCATAGCTCATTTGCTTAAAACTGTCAGGTGGTCATAATAAAGTGGCCACTCAGTGTACCTTTAAAATTCCTTCACCAGTGTTATCACTGCATGCCAACAGAGAAACAAGCAAATCAATTATTTTCCCAATCGCCTTCTCAAAACATGTGATTAACAGTGGATACAGTTTCGTATCATCACTGTCATTGCTTCCATCAGTACTAATGGCAAAGGGTGAATTTAAGGAAGAAGCAATTTCTTCCATAATTGTTTGAGCCATATTTGGGATGATTGCTGTGGTTTTCGTATGGCCACTATTATAATTATGTGCTACCTTGGAATCGGGAACATCGTCATCAACAAAGGCAGCTGATATCGGCAGACTGTGTTGAATTAAAAAACGAGCAAATGAACTTTCAGCCTCATGGCGCTTAAGGCTTCATCTTTAGTGATGAAAAAGGATGTAACATCTTTTGACTTCGTTTTTGCTTGGCCACATTCTTGGTATTTTCTCGAAAACACATGAGGACGATAATCATCTTTCTTACCCTCCGTGGGCGATATTAATGTCCGTTGAACAATAAGTACAAAACACCATATTGGCTGAAATTTTTGATGGTTGAAGACATTGAAATTTAATACTACAAAGTATATAAATCTTTCAATTTTTGATTGCTTTTGAACTTTTTTAGCTCTTGTCCCACGGGAAAAGATGAATTTCGTTTACCAGAAATCATTGTTTCAACCACGATAACACAAATCTCCAAACTAAATAAACAAGAAACACGCGAGCTGCTACGATAATCCGAAACCGGAAGCACGAGAAATATTTGTTGAAATCTAGAAAAGAAGCCAGCAGCACGAGGTTATCGGTTAGCACAAACGAAACAAAGGAAAAACAGCTTCCCACTAAGCTCCGCTACAATCACGTGAGAAAAAACTTCTCAACTTCACAAAAAAAAAAAAAAACCATAAAGAAATGTCGCGATATTGAATTAATATTTATTAATTATTTTGGAATTCTAAGAAGCAATTCCAAAAACATTTAATAAATGTCAGAATCTCTACATATTGATATAGACCTAACAGAGATGCTTTTAATAACATTTCACTGAAATTTCAATTTCCGTAGTATATTCCATGCTTCCGGTAATCCGTAGGTCGACTGATGATTTCCGAAAAAACTACGGAGAATCCGTATTGCTTGTAGTCTCTGCGTATGTGTGTGAGTATGAAATGCAAAAACAACTTTTCATCTAAACCGACTGTAAACAACATACCCTTCTCTGATCGGATCGTGGTTCAACTTTGGCTGCACCAAGAAGGAGCACAGCAACGCAGTCTCAATTCTTTCAAAGTTGTAGCATACCGGTTGTTTTACAATTGATTGTTTTACGTATAAAATAGTATAAAAAATACACGGCTCGTGTATTTTTGATAATCTGAAATTCAAATTTTAACTTAAAATCGCAAAAAGCTTATAAATAAATTACGTATAACAAAGTCAAAAGCGATAGAAACTACAATAAAATATCGGTACTAACGCAGAATTACGTAAAAATGCGAAAAACGTATAACTGAGAAACATATAACCGAGGTTTCATTGTATTTCTGAATTTTCTTATTAAGTTTTCTCTGTCCGACACGCTTGTTCCCGAATTTCCATTAGTTCTAAGGAAGCTTAATCTGAAAGTTGTAGGAAAGTTTACAGGTTTTTAATAAATTACATTCGGGTCGCCTAAAATTACAGAAATTTACTCCACTAACAATCAAGTAACTAAACTGAAGAGCAATTGAATTAGATATACCTGTCTAGTAACGTGTAGCACCACCTTTCGCCCTGATGACGGCGGCGATTCGTCTCGGCATGGACCCGACAAGACACCGGAAGCGTTGGGAAGCCATACGGATCCACGACCCCTGAACAAGCTCCCACAGTTCACGAAGTTTTGATGGAGGGGGGTCAGAGCCTAGAACATCTCTCTCGATGGCATCCCAGATGTGCTCGATGGGACTGAGGTCAGGTGACCTAGCTGGCCAAGGAAGCGAGGCAATTCGGAAGCGATGGCACGGTGCATTGTCTTGTTGCAGGATGAGGTCCCCAGTGATATGTTGAAGACGCACAAACGGGAGCAAATGGTCGTCCAGGATAACCCGGTAACGTTGACCTGTGAGGGACGATGTCACACGTACCAGGGGTGCCATTTCAGTCCACGTAAACAGTCCCCAGACGAGAATGCCACCCCCACCAGCTTGAAGAGTACCCTGCTGGCAAGAAGGATCCATCGCTTTATGTGGTTTGCGCCGTACTCGTATCCTGCCATCCGCATGTACCAAAGTGAATCTCGACTCATTAGTTCAGGTAACATTTTCCCACTTGTCTAGGGTCCAGCGGCGATGTTCCCGCGCCCAGGCTAATTTTTGCACCCTGTGATGTGCGGTCAGCAGCGGTACCTTCGTGGGACGATGGCTTCTGTACCCCATAGCGAGGAGATGGTTCTGGATGGTGTGGCTGCTTACACGTTTTTGTGCACCAGCGTTAAATTGCCGAGTAATTTCTTGCACTGTGGCCCGTCTATCCGCTGTTACAATGCGAGCTAGCCGACGATGAGCCCGCTTATCCGCAAGCTGTTGTCCACGGCAGTCGGCCTTTGCATGGATGGTTTTACTGGATTTGATGTACTCTCGGTTCACCCGTGACACAGTGGCTCGACTCGTCGGGCCCCGACAATGTGCCCACGATCAAATGCGCTTAGATCCTTCGTCTTACCCATACTACGTCCAACTCTTACTGATTCCCGTCGCAGCACTCCTTATATTGCCGGATCGCTGCATACGACATGTCGTTTCCGTTTACAGGGCCACCTACAGCGCCACATTTACATAACCCAGCTGTCTATACTTCAATTGCTCTTCAGTGTATTTGTTAGGCATTACCTTTTCCTGGCTGACTACCACGGATGGCGGATGGAATTATGAACATTTCAAAAGTTACAAATGAAAGCTGAATCTTTAATGTGCGATTAAACACTTTTGTGCTACACGTGCACTTCATGTTACGGTACTACATACACAGTGGTGTGGTGCTAATTGAAAAAGTACAGAACGCACGGAGCTTTACGTCTTCAATATACCTTCTCTTCTTACCCCCTATTCTGCCTCTCCCACTTTTTTTTTTTACTTTCTTATATTTATAGTATAAGAAAGTATAATACAATGAATCAATAATCCTATGAGATGAGGTGGGACCCAAAGTGTTTCCTTTGGTTGCCACTTATCCGTCGGGCATTTTTTTCTCAAATCTAGCAGTAAAACCTCCCGTGTGAAAGGCTCGCCAAAAATAGCACGGCGAGACGATTTTATTGCTACGACGGACTTTTTCCGCCTGTGTGAAACGGGCTCCAGAGAGAAAAATAATGTTATCTGCTTCCAGCGTAATTAAGGGTCACTCGTAACTGGACTAAATTCACAGACTCATAACTGACTCCTTAATAATGATTGCATTAATTAAATTTCCAATTAAAATAATTTCCCCATAGCAACATCGGCACCTCAACTTTATTTTTTTTTTTTTTGATTGAAAGTTCAACGACCACCATGAGCCACTCGGTGGACTATAAGCAGTCACCCGTCCCTAATTTGAGGCCACTGGTTCCAAGGAAGGGAAAGAACCAGTGCCGTAAGACAAACACAACATAAATGCCTAACCGAGATTCGAACCCGTACCCATCTCGGACGAATGATCATAAGCCAGCGCTTAGATTACTGTGCCACCGGATCGGCCAACGTCACAATTCTTAACAACGGTAGAAAAAGGATATTCAAGGAAATGCCAAATGAGAATCAATTTAGAGACTAACTCTACCTTCAAACAAACATGGGACGTTAATTCTACCTAAGCGTGCAGGGTTTTTTTGTTGCATTTATTTACAGGAAAATAATTATAGGCTATTTGCATTTTAAAAAGATAACAATTTATGCTGTATAGGGTTTACCGGAACGCGTACCGGCTAGAAAAAAAAAGTACCCGAACGCCGTTCCGGGACGTTCCGACCCCACTGTACCACTGTACATACATACATGGCGTACCTTCTCAGCTCACGTCAGTAGCACAACGAAATGCTATACAATTTCTAAGGTTCCCGAATGTCACACGAAGTAAAATTTATCAGCAGATCTTCCCTGCATTTCTCTGCGTTAGTGAGATTTAGTAACCGAAAGACCCGGACTTCCGAAAACTCGTATTTCTCGTAGGCCACTAATGAAACAGGAAAGCTAATTTAAGCTTCGAATAGAGCTCCTTTTAATGAAAAAGAAAATTCAGATATTTTGAAATTGCGGATGCGTGTTTAAAGCAAAGAATAAATTTTTTCTGTATTTAACGTTCCCCATTACCACGAAATAATGGTTTCGGCCGACAGACCTTGAGAAGAAACTCAGAGAAGTCGCGACACCCTCCGTCCGCTTCTTGTTTTTAGTGCTGTATCATAGTGCATTCGACGCAGATATAATCAATTTCCCACTAAATCCCGATATCAATATTCAGCCAGTACAGTTATGCTACGGAGAACCCGAGCCTGTGGCAAACAAAAATACGACGACCAACACAGTATCCCGCGTTCCGCCCAGTGTAGTCTGGCGAATATTTTAGGTAATAGGCATTCTCGTCGAAACAAAATGGCACAAAAGTATTGCAAAAACTTTTCGCGTACAAAACAGACAGTTGACAAAGTCTGCGCATTTTACAAGGGACATTGCCCGCTTACGAAGTTTCACAAGAAAGGCACAATATTCCCAGACGAAAAAGCAAGCCCATTGGAATAAAGATGAAAATCCTTTAGTGCTGCGTGCGTAAAAGGATTTGCAACGAAAGAAGGAAAGGAGGGAAGAAACAAGTAAAGTAATCAGAGCAAAGGGATACAGGCGAAAATTCTGCAAAATATTTCTTGCGAGAAGCAAAGCTTTCCCTTCTCTCTCTCTTTTTCTTTTCTTACACATGCTGCGAGGAGATTTGCATGAAACATGTGAGATTGCCGGAAGACCGTCGCAAACGCCTGATTGCCGCAGGCAGACAGCCAATCCCATTCAGCAAAAGAAGTCTATCCAAAGAGAACACTATCGTATCACGGCCCTTCTTTTTCAGAAAGAGGACGCGCATTACTTATCCGTGCAATAGGAGTGGGATTTGTGCAAAGATACAATGTAAACACGAGTTTTCGTCCTAACATGATATCATATAGGCTTGAGGGGGGGGGAGCAGAATAAAAAGTTTGCGCTCAGAATTCTTATAGGAAAGTTATTGTATGGATTTCGGTTGATGCTTTCTGCAGGCTACGAATTCTTTACCACGGTTATTGAATGTTTGTGCGTATGTAATAATCAACATAAACATGCACAAGGCAACAAAGGAAAATTCAGAAAATGTCTCTTTAATATTTCTAAATTCCAGTATCTTATTTATGTTTTCTTCTGTTCGCAAAGCAGTCTTCGAATGCTTCTACTCTTACAAGGTTCTATTAACCTTGCTACTCTTACAGGTTAAATAAGGAGTCTTTTTCTCCGATATTACAGGGGGTTCCTGACAACCGGACCAAATGTGACATAAGGGAAGGGGGAGGTTTAGTAATTCGGACGTCCTGCGGCAAAAATATAATGGATGGTATTTTTTGTTCTGTTTTCTCTTTTTTTCTTCTTTTAATAGTTAAAAAAGGTACGAAATATTTCAGATTTCTGATGATATTTAGCTAAATCAGAATATTAATATTAGGTTCTCGTATTTGTACTACCAAATCTATCGTGTTTTGTAGATGGTATAATCGTTAGTGTTGCAACCTTGAATACGTGCGTTCATTTGTAGATCTTTATTTCAGAATGATAAAGTTAGGGTAGCATTAGGAAATAAATTAATGCCTAAATAATAAATATTTTCTGAAGCAAACGTGTAATTATATGGAAGATTCCTTTAAATAATTACATGTTTTCTTTCTGTTTCTCAACGGACTTCTGAAAGCAGTCGTCAAAAATAAAGGGGGTTGCGGGAATTAGAACGTACTTTTTAGGGGAGGGGTGTCAACAATCGGACAAAATGTGACATAGGGAAGTCTAAAAATAGTAAAAAATCACGGACGTACTTTATGGACGGCTGTTTACGAGGGGTTATAAGGCCCGCAAAAACAAATTTGCACGAATAAACTTATTTTACGGTTGCATTCAGAAAGATGAGATTTCTCTTCAATTTCTTTCCCTAATACTCCCCTCTCCCCCCACACACAATCCTGTCGCATAAGACTACAGGTTTCAGCTTCCATATTCTCCTAACCTGATAAAAAAAATGCGGAAGTTTCAGGCATTTATGACGTCTATGCTCATACGGGAAAATACAAATTCGAATGTTGCCTTTCGTAATCTCTACACGCTTGCGCTTCAACTCTCTCTCTCTCTCTCTCTCGATGCCATCAAATACTCTAGT
This sequence comes from Macrothele yani, assembly GCA_039090855.1. NCBI lineage: Eukaryota > Metazoa > Arthropoda > Arachnida > Araneae > Macrothelidae > Macrothele > Macrothele yani. The sequence goes on from CM077010.1 coordinate 92,431,068, forward strand.
GTAATAACCACCACTACGCAAGAGCGTTTTGGGCAGATGCTTGCGGATATAACGGCTTGGACCCGACGTGGCATCGGCTCCACTAGACAGAGGAAGGTGTCCTCAGGTATTCCGTACCAGCTGGTTAGAATGACGTCCCAGAGTTTGGCGACGGATCTGGGCACTGGGCAAATGCTGTGTAACAGTGCATCACACAAATGCTATATGGAATTCCAGTCGGAGGAATTTCATAGCCAGGACAACACACGAAATGCTTCATACGATATTCGAACTATTCCTGCACAATGTGGACCTGGTGACATGGGGCACTGTCTTTCTGAAACAGTCCAGCGTCATACGGATAAACGGCCAACACGCAGGGCAACAACACTTGGTGCGAAACAATGCCTCGGTAGGATTTTTTTTTGTTTCGGAGTTTAACAACCACTATAAATAACTCTTACAACTATAAGCAGTTTCCCGTCTCTGATTTAGGGCCACTGGTTTCCGGAAGGGAGAAAGCTAGTGACGTACGACAAGAGGACCTCAGGCCGACAACACGACTGACAATGCCTAGATAAGATTGGCGGTAAGGATATGTTCAACGAGATTAAGATAACCCAATGATGTCCACGAAAATAATTGCCAAACTATGACACCACAACTAGCAGCCTACAGTCTGTTTCCGTCTGACACGGTGCAGTATGAATGCAGCTGTTTACTTTTTGGAGTAGCATGCAAAACCGTTCGTCATGTTACAGCTAGAAACTAGATTCATCGGACCACGCATTTTCTGTTGTCTAATGTTCAATCATCTGCTTCCACCCTTACCTACTACAGGCGGAGCTGTTGATGATAGTAGACAAACATGGGCACCTCTTAGGTTCATCCGCAAAAGCGTCCGCTGGATTGTGTACCCGAAAAAGTTCCATTGGGCGCCCTGGTTGTACTGTGCCATTAAGAGAAGGATTCAGAGACGTCTGTTCTCACGGATAACATAAAACAACTACTGTTTACCTGTGATTTCAACCAGTGTGATTTCTGCTTCTGCTTTCCGGCAAGTTGGGTAAATGTCTACACCTCTTCGGAAAATTCCCGTCACACTGGTACAGCAACGTGAGAACAGCCAACAATGACTACTGTACTGAGATGTTGGTCTCTGCTTCCCTCGCACGGATAGCCACCCCCCTCTACACTCTCCGACAAGTCCTTCCCTTTTCACATTATGCGGGATTCGTACTGGCGAGCTGAAATGAACTTGCACTTGTTTGTAGTGCAACTGCAGCGGAGAACATGGAGCTAACTAGCGTGGTTGCCTCATTTAATAGCAGATTTCCATCAAGTTGCAAAAAAAGCTCCAGTCAGAAACCAGAGCCTCAGCAGAAGACCATAGCGAAAGGGATGGCCTCTACCAAACCTACTGCTATTGAACTGAAGTCGTAGAGTCCCCAGCTGTTACCATGTCCCCTCCTCTGCTACAAGCTACAACAGAAGAAGAAGGGCAAAAGGAACAAAACAGCTGGCCAACCAGCTAAGGTTACACCTGCCCCTCAGGCTGAAACCAAAGTGCGCCCCCATCCAGCCACTTCCGAGGTCACGGATCAAAAGCTGTTCTCACAGCTTGTGGAGCGCATTGATCCCGCTGTCCTCAAACGGGTTCTAGTTGCTTGCCTGGTGGCTTAAGCCTGAGCTCCTGTGCATACTAGCACATTATGGACAGTCTTAAAATAATGTTTTGGAATGCGAACTGCATCAGGAATAAACTTGCAAGGTTCCTGAAAGATAATGACATCGACGTTGCTCTTATCTGCGAGTCCAAGCTCACACCAAAGATCATATGAGTTAGTGTTGCGAACTACCAGGTGTTTAGGCAGGACAGAGATCCGGCCCTCTACAGACACGCAGCAGGACGTAATGTAATTTTAGTCAGAAATGATTTAAGTGCATCCATCGTACCCTTTCAGCATCTCAAGAACATTGAGGCATTTGGCTGTTAAACTAAAAACAAGATCAGGCCTGATTAAATTAGCTTCCGTTAATAACAGTCCGGTACCTTCTGACGATGATTTTAACATCCTCTATGTGGACCCCGTCTCCACTGTAGTAGCTGGTGACTGGATTGCTAAACATCATGACTGGTTTAGCAGATCTACTGGCACTGTCGCAATACATTGACAAGCTGGATCTTACTATTGCAAGTCCGGTCCATCGAACTTGCAACCTGTCCCACGGGGTAGCCGATGTCAATGATTTTGCTGTCGTCCAGTTTGTGAGGCACTTCCATCAGGTCTCTGTGGTTCCTGGGCTTGACTCTGATCATGACACAGTTTTACTGAGATTAAAAAAAGCCGCAGCCACCATGCGGACGATGATGTATATTTAGATTGCTTTTCTAAGATTTTACGTCTTACCTATTCTTGGAGCGATCGCTTCTACGCACAGATACGAGCATTTACACAGCGCTCGCCTTTCCATTCTTGTGGCAAAACCTGATGAGCGGATTATTTTCATCTTTTTAAGCTTAACATGATGATGTCGTACAACATTGGCAGACATGAAGCCGAAAATGCAGCCGCAGAAGTCAACGCAGTGCAAGAAGCGTTGTAAGTCAGCCACTATATAGTCACTAAGTGTTCTATAACCCTGTGCCCAGTAAGCAAGACAAGCAGTGTTTAGTTACAAATACACATTATTACTATTAAGTTACATACTGATACACATATTCAACGGTAAAGAACCATGATCATAAGCTTTCTCCTCTGAGGATCAAAAAAGGAATACAAAGATGGTCACATGGCAGCACACCGCATTTGACAGTTCGGCTTAGACAATATCTGGAGAAATGGATGCACAAGCAGAGCAGCTTAAGGTGCACGACAATAACGGCTTTGACCTCATCGTACAATATGAACATTTTTGTTGTTGTTGTTTCTAAGTTTAACGACAACGTGAGGACGTCATCCCCATTTCCAGCAAGGAAAGGCAACCGAGTAGCCCATAATAACCGATGATCTACTGTATATAATTGACATCTTCTCCTGACCACACAACACAAACCAATGCGCATGGTAACAGATGAACTCCGAACTGATTAATCGACGGCCATAAGTTCGTGGTCTGACGACTCCCGTTTCATTATGCATATTTTATTTCTTCAGAGGAGGGGGGGTAGGGGGTAGAGGGGTTACGTCCACCATGAGAGACTGAGCGTTATCGTCCCTGATTTGGGACCACTGTTTCCAGGAAGAGGGACAGAGTCTTTACTATTGCACAATCATACCACCTATGACACATATGGGATTCGAAACCAGACCCACCTCGGAAGAATAGTCAGAAGCCATCGCCTCAGACCACTCGGCCATACATCACGGTTGCGGTAATCACTCTGTGTTGCGGAGAACAAGAGGGCCTTGACTTTTTTTACAGCGTACAGAAGGTACGACCATATGATGGTAACAGGAAATAGTTCGCTTGGATTCTTCTAGAACTTTAGTGCGTGTGAGCAATCTCGTGACTGTTGAGGATCTCCAACCCCCTCACCTTTGTTGACAACATACATGCTGTTTCTCAAAAGACGAGTGTGCTTAGCACATTCTACGCTCCGTGGCCTCTGTGCTCAGGAAGCTTTCCCGTGTTTTCTCAGACTTCATTCACAATGAGAACCTGACGGACGAGTTGACCTCCAGGATCTACTAATTATGGAATAATTCTAAGTCCACAATAGCTGGAAGTGTCTCGTGAAGTTTTCCTTTAAATATCAGCAAGCCTTAATTTCAAGCATACGCAAAACTTCACTTTTCACTTCCAGCTATTGTGGACTTTAGAATTGTTCCATAATTAGTAGATAATATACACTATCTACCAACAAGTAATTGGACATCTGTGATAGCAAAGGAAAACGAAGTTTATTCACCTTCAATAGTTGGTGGAGCCTCCACGAGCGGCGATTACTGCTGCGACCCTCCGGGGCATACTCTCAACCAGGCGTTGTACGACGGCTAGCGGTATTTTCTTCCACTCGGCTTGGAGAAGACAGGTCAGTTCTTTCACCGATTTCGGACGGTGGGGGCACCGCTAAAGTCGACGCTCCAACTCATCCCAGGTGTGCTCGATAGGATTAAGGTCAGGGCTCTGTGCAAGCCAGTCCATTCCATTAACCACATTGTCACCATACCAAGCCATGGTGGACCTCGCAACATGACAGGTGGCATTGTCATTCTGAAAGTAACATGGGTCCACCCCGTAAAACTGCCACAACGTAGGAAGCGCATGGTCATCCAAAATGGTGCAGAAGGTCTCGGCGTTGAGTTTACCAGGAATTGCGACCAAGGGTCCCGTGCCATACCAGGAGAAACACCCCCATAGCATAATTCCACCGCCGCCGAACTTCACAGTTGGCACAATACATTCCGGCAGGAGGCGTTCTCTAGGCAGACGCCAAACCCAGACCCTGCCATCCGAATGGTAGAGGGTGATCAAATTGCGACCAAGGGTCCCGTGCCATACCAGGAGAAACACCCCCATAGCATAATTCCACCGCCGCCGAACTTCACAGTTGGAACAATACATTCCGGCAGGAGGCGTTCTCCAGGCAGACGCTAAACCCAGACCCTGCCATCCGAATGGTAGAGGGTGATCCTTGATTCGTCGCTCCAGAGAACCTGTTTCCACTGTTCAACGGTCCACTGTCGACGTTCTTCGCACCACGTTAACCGAGCAGCGCTATTGGATTTTGTGATCAAAGGCTTGTGGGCGGCAGTACGTCCATGATAACCGAGCAGATGTGCTTCCTTACGGATGGTATTCATCGAAAGAACACTCCCGGATGCCTGTTGAAACTCCTCGCGGATGTGGCCCATCGATTTGGTGCGGTTCTTCCGAATTTCGCTGGCTAGCACCCGTCGGTCTCTAACTCCCAGTTTTGTGGGTCTCACGGGTCGGGGCACATTCCGAGAGTCACCTCTCATCTTCCACTTGCCAATCACGTAGGCCACTGTCGATTTTGGGTACTTCAACTCGCTGGATATGTCACGTATGGATCGACCATTTCTGAGATACCCGGCGATTACACCTTTCTCGAAATCGGAGAGCTCCGAACTGCGTGTCATCTTGCATGCGACTGGTTGCGCTGTTGTTACCCACACGATATTTAACGGCGGCGGCCGTGACGTGTATCAGGACCGCAGATATCGTCGATTGCAGGGGTGTCCAATTACTTGTTGGTAGATAGTGTATATATAAATCAGTATCTACTAATTATGGAACAATTCTAAAGTCCACAATAGCTGGAAGTGTCTCATGAAGTCTTGCGTATACTTGAAATTCCGGTGCCGCGACGGAGCGTATGTGGCTCAGAATTTATAGAAATGTGCAACGAGAATATTTGAGCAAATCAGCTAGTCAAGTAAATTCTGCTATTTTTCTTAATAATTTGCACCACAGCATAATTTAATAAAACGATACATCACAAGAACAAAACGACCCTTTCCTACAATAGCAAAAATACAGCGGGGTTAATTTAAACTCTGCTTTAAAACTTTTGACTGCAGCAGAAATATCCACGACCTTCCAATCCCTTTCCAGTAATGACGTAAATTTTCTTCTTCGTCATAAATAATTTCGGCACGAAGCAGTTTGCTTATCGCGAGAAAAACACTTTATGATTATTGCGTTACACAGAACTAGTTTCATCGATGAAATTACATGAACTATTTATTCTTTTTTTTTTTTGTCCTGAAGCCTGGCTGGATAAATGCAGATATAAAGTCATTAATCATAGAGGAAAGTTGTACTACCAAAACAGCCAGAATTTTACGCAGATGAGGCATCTTGAACAGAATTTATTTAACACGCCACTCTGTGCGGCTACAGCGCGGATTACATTATTTCCCTCAAGAAATATCCAGGATACGACATCATTCTAGTTTCGGAAATAGGTGGCTTTTATATTACGAAGTTAATTTTCGTGGTGGAGAATCTGTTCAGCATTTAAACTTAAGCTCTCATGAACGGCATTTTAAACTTCCAAACTAACACGCCTCTTATTACTACGAAACCCGAAATTCGTTTATAATTGATTGTTAGCTATAATATAAATTCCTATCCATCGCAGTAACTCCAACCCAATGAGGTGATGATTCAGTGTTATGAACATGTTCACACAAAATTCAGATCAATTATTCTTCCGTTATCCTTTTTTCTTTTGTCTATGCTATGCATCTTTTTCCGACAGCAGTAAAGTAAATCCAATGCACAAAAAATTCGATGAAATGAAAATGGTTACGTAACGGAAGTAGTCAAAACCATTGTTGAAATCTGAATTTTGAATGCTGTTCCATAAAGTGATGCAACAATAGTTAATTTCATTTTTACTCAACAATTAATTTTACTAAATTATCGCCGAACATTATTTCATCACTTTTTACATAAAAGTAACAATATCTCATTGCAAACAGCGTAAATTATGAGAACCTGATGCTAAATATGATAAAAGCCATTACAAAAATGAATTTTTGATACCCAGAAAACGGTGCGTCGTAGAATAGTTTGCCTTTCGTTTTATCCCCCAAGGTTTTTTTTTTCTGCTTTTGACGAGAGCTTTAAAATGATGTATAATACGATGGGGTGTAATCTGTATAGATGCATACTATAAAAAAATGTATAGCATAAAAAGAAAAAAGAGAAGAAAGATAACCTATCCTAGACCAAAAGTTACCAATTCCCCTCACTGACACCATCACACTTGCGATTCAGTTTTTCTTTCCATCTTGAGGTCAAATTTTAGATTGCGAATGCGCAGATGGACTTTCATTGGTGTCAGTGTCGTTTCTTAAGGTTCGACTAAATCTGAATAATAATAATATCAATAATAATGTGCAATAAAACCAATAAGTACAAGCTCTCCTATTCAAGAGCAATAAAACCAACAACTACAAGCCCTCCCACCTCATGCACATGAATGACATCAAGCTGCACGCATCGTCGCAGAACTAACTCCAGCAGCTAATTCGGATCACCGAGGGCTCCAGCGAAGACCTTGGGATGGAATACGGTCTACAGAAATGCAAGACACAAGGTATGAACCAAGGAAAGCACGATGCACGTAACTACCAATTGAAGACCGGAGAAAAGATCGCAGTTATGGAGGAAGGAGAAACCTGTAAGTGCCTTGTATACTTCAGACAAAGAAAGCAAAAACAATCTAGCCGCCAAATACAACCAAAGGCTGAGGAGGCTAATAAAGACCAAGTTAAACGCTCACAACATCACCAGGGCTATCAACACATACGCAGTTATAGTCCTCACGTATTCCTTCGGGATCATCAAGTGGACCATCACAGAGGTAGAGGAAATAACGCGCAATACCAGGACAATCCTCACTAAACATCGCCAGCACTACTCGAAGTCAGCAGTAGAAAGGCTGAACATTGGACGGGCAGAAGGAGGTCTGAGAATGATTGATCTCCTGAAACATCGAGACAAAGAAATCAGCAGCCTCAGAAAATACTTCCATCAGAGCATGGGTACCCTTCACCAAGCGATAAACAACAGTGACAAGAAGTACACAGCCCTAGACCTCTCTACCCTGAACATCGAGATAAGAGCTAGGAAGCCAAAAGCAAAAGCTTGAGGCAAGAAGTTCTACACTGATAGCACTACAACGGTCTGCAATCCAACCATGTGGATAAGACTACCTCCAGTGCATGGCTAACAAACGGATCACTCTTCCCCGAGACCGGAGGGTTCCTGATGGCGATACAAGGTCAAGTCATAAACACCAGAAACTATCGGAAGCATATTCTGAAGGATGTCAGTGGAAAGCGACACATGTTGGCAATGCCATCAAGCGTCAGAGACCATCCAACATATCACATCAGGGTGCAGTCCTTATACAGAGCACAAGAACAGGCACAATCAAGTGGCCAAGAATCTATTTCAGAAATTGGCAAGAAAGCACCACCTCATTACAACTAAGCTTGTCCCCTACTACAAGTATGAAACACCCACAAAATGTAATGGGGAAGATCGGCCAGAACAGATTATACCCCACAATCGGCCCGACATCGTAAAAGCCCATTCACGGCTATATACACTGAAGAGCAATTGAATTAGAGACAGCTGGCGTTATGCAAATGTGGCGCTCTGGGTGGCCCTGTAAACGGAAACGACCTGACGTATGCAGCGATCCGACAATATAAGGAGTGATGCGTCGGGAATCAGTAAGAGTCGGACGCAGTATGGGAAAGACGAATGATCTAAGCGCATTTGATCGTGGGCAAATTGTCGGGGCCTGACGAATGGGTCACTCCATCTCGGAAGTCGTGCAGGCACTGGGATTTTCACAAGCCACTGTGTCACGAGTGCACCGTGAGTACATCGAATCCGGTAACACCATCCCTGCAAGGGCCAACTGCCGTGGACAACAGCGTGTGGATGAGCGGAGTCATCGTCGGCTAGCTCGCATTGTAACAGCGGATAGACGGGCCACAGTGCAAGAAATCACTCAGCAATTTAACGATGGTGCACAAAAACGTGTAAGAAGCCACACCATCCAGAACCATCTCCTCGCTATGGGGTACCGAAACCATCGTCCCACGATGGTACCGCTGCTGACCGCACATCACAGTGTGCAAAGATTAGTATGGGCGCGGGAACATTACCACTGCACCCTCGACATGTGGAAAAATGTTGTCTGGACTGATGAGTCGAAACTCACGTTGGTACATGCGGATGGCAGGATACGAGTACGGCGCAAACCACATGAAGCGACGGATGCTTCTTGCCAGCAGGGTACTCTTCAAGTTGGTGGGGGTGGCATTCTCGTCTGGGGACTGGTTACGGGGACTGAAACGGGACCCATGGTACGTGTGAAAACGTCCCTTACAGGTCAACGTTACCGACCGGGATATCCTGGACGACCATTTGCTCCCGTTTGTGCGTCTTCAACATCCCACTGGGGACCTCATCCTGCAACAAGACAATGCACCGTGTTAACGCTCTCGAATTGTATCAGAATGGTTGGATTAACACTCCACCGACGTGACCTCGCTTCCTTGGCCAGCTAGGTCGCCTGACCTAAATCCCATCGAGCACATCTGGGATGCCATCGAGAGAGATGTTCGAGGCTCTGACCCGCTCCATCAAATCTTCGTGAACTGTGGGAGCTTGTTCAGGGGTCGTGGATCCGTATGGCATCCCAACGCTTCCGGTGTCTTGTCGAGTCCATGCCGAGACGAATAGCCGCAGTCATCAGGACGAAAGGTGGTGCTAAACGTTATTAGACAAGTATCTCTAATTCAATTGCTCTTCAGTGTACAGACACTAGACCTTCAACCTAACATCTACACTAGAACTACAGGAGGCAGTTATCCTTAACACTTGTAGGATAGTAAGGTAGTTCCTGGACAACAAAGAAAAAAATACCACTTCCCAGACTTGGTACGTCGTTGTTTCCGTCTTGGAAGGAAGAGAAAAACGTCTCCCCAAGAAGGGGTAGGATCATCTTTTTATAATAATAATAATAATAATAATAATAATAATAATAATAATAATAATAATAATAATAACATTGTTTTTGAAAAATTAAACAGCTGAAATAATTACTATTTTCGCAGACATATTTTTTTAGTAAATATTTACTTTTATGACTCACGTATCTTCTTTCATTGGTTTTATGAAAAAAACATTCATTAATTTACCTTCCTATGTACCGCTCAATGGGAGGAATTAGTAAATCTTATTGTTTCTTGTTATGATTTGATTCCCCTTAGTACGTACCGGACTGTTGCTTGATGTGGTCGTAAGTGATGCGAATAAATGCGATGTACGTAAATAAATGTATACTCTCGAATCATTCGATCTATTTCATACCCACAAAAATATTGGCATGCGAAAGATGCATAGCATAAATTATCTACAAAAAATACCAGGGTATTTTTTTTCTATGTGTGGCTGACGCAAAACTCAGACCACGTTTCCAGTAAGTTCACCAATTTATTTATATTGTTTAGGGTTCAAAAACAACCGTGAGCAAACCAAAGGGCTGCAAGCAGATTCTTATCCCTAATTTAGGGCCACTTGTTTCAAGGAAGGGAAAAGCCAGTGCTGTAAGACAAACACAGCATCCGGGCCTCTCCGAGATTCGAATCCGGCCCCATCTCGGACGAATAGTCAAAAGCCAGTGCTGAAACCACTGCGCTACTGGGACGGCTTCACCAACTTAAAAATACACTATGCTGTTATTTTCAACCATAGTGCAAATGTTTCAAACCATACACTCGTATACTTTAATTTGCAAATTTACGTTATTTTTACGCATATTAGTGCTGTTAATTTATTTCTAATACTTTACTTTCTCTTGATACAAATACATGTTTAAGTAGAGTTTAGAAACAGATTTCCCACAACATCCTGGGTAAGGAGTTTCATTTGAAATGTATAAGTAAGAATAGAAGTGCCAACCTATCTAACTTCAGAAACGAATTCTTTATGACAATATCCTTATTTATATAAAATGTGATTAAGATTAATTCATAAGTACAATCTATTCTTATTCGACGTTTTTTAGAGTTGAAAAGCAGGAATTTTAGGTACTTCTTTTTATATCTTTAAAAACTATTTCATTTTACTACCTTTAAAAACTGCTTGGTTTCCATATGGGTCGTCCAAATGAAACAGACTCAAGTGGATGGGTGTCGCTGCAGTAACCACACATAAAAGACGGATACGGCGTGGGAAGCATTTAGTTGGTGCGACGCGTTGGATGCGAGCAATATCGGAGGAACATAAACGACCAATTTCATGGACACCACCAAGCGGACACAGCGAGCACTGATCCAATTTTTGACAAAAGGGGGAAGCAAATCGACAGAAATCTTACGACGCACGCAGGTGGTTCACTGGAATCCAGGCCTTACACACAGTATGGTAAAAAATGGTGCAAAGAAATTTCAGGGTGGATGTGCAAGCAATACGGATCTGCCTAGACCTGAACAAGCCACATGCCGCCAGGGCACCGGACACAACCGCAGCAACAGACGAACTGGTGAAAGTAAACCGCAGAATAGTAGTTAGCAGCTGCAATACGCATAAGCTTCATTGGTATAATCCTCCACCAAGAACTGGGATATTCGAAAGTGTGTGCGCAGTGGGTTCCAAACCATCTGACATAGGATCCATAAATTTATCGACCGATGGGACACCTGCTTAAATGTTAAGGATGCCTATTTCTAGCACTATCAGCACGCGTGTGCTATGTATATGCATAGTAAACATACTAGAAAAAAAAAATTAGTCTCCCCTGTCAGAACTTACCTAATAACGGGTGACGGAACTTGCCTTAATAACAGCACAAATCTGGCGTGGTAGAAATTCCACGAGGTTCTGGATGTATTGGACACCGATTTGCAGCCACTCTTGCGCCAACTGGTCCCGAAGTTCCAGCAGAGTACGTGGGTGTCTATTCCGACGTTTCACATTCTGTTCCAAATGATACCACAGATTTATAGGTTTTAAATCTGGGAATTTGGCGGGCCAGTCGAGGTGAGAGAGTGTTGGTGATTGTCCGTCGGGCCACTCAGACACAGTTTTAGCCCTGTGTACACAGCAATTGTCGTCTTGGAAGACAGGAGTGGCAATGTGATGCTGCTCCTGGACATGTAGGGCAACGGGCAACACTCCGTCATTCAGAATGCGGAGGTACGCATGCTGGTTCAAATTCATCGTCACTGCCACGAGGGGGCTCATTTCGTGGCACGGAAAACATCCCCAAAGCATCACAGAACTCTCTCCAGCTTGAACAACTTTGACACAATCAGAATTAAAGGCTTCATTTGGGCCTGCGATGCACTCGTCGCCTCCCATCATTGGAGTACAAACCAAAACGAGACTCATCAGACCTAATTACTCGTTTCCAATCCTCCACAGTAAAGGTTTTGTGCCTCTGAAGCTCATTAATAACGTGCGACTATGTGACTTACTGTTTTAGGCCTCTTCTGTGGTATTCTGTTCCAGATGTCCACCGCATGCTGTTCTTATCGCAATGTTCTTTCGGAAATTGGTTGGAGTGGACTTTCATTGACTGTTTGGAGCAATTGTTGCCTGGTTTGAAACCGATTTTCAGTTACTAGGGGTGAAACACGGCGGCGGTCCTTGTTGGTGAGAATCGTTTTCCGGCCACAGTTACGTCACCGATTTTCAGTTAACTGTGAACTACACCACTGTTTGTAGACCCGCTGGACAGCACACTTCGACACGCCAACAAACTGGGAACTTCACTAACTTTGTGTCAGCGGGCACGGACCAAACATGACGGCTGCTTTTTGCCACTCGGTAACATGTCTTATGACCCATATTGCAGACTAAATTCAACACACACGTTGCTCGTCACCACTGCAAGAGACAGAAATGATCCTGTAGACTACATTAGTGCTATTTATCTCCCAACAATGCTATCACGGTGCCCTCTGTGCAACCCGTAACTTTCTACTGTCATTTCTGTTAGGAATTACTAATATTTTGTCGGTGTGCTTATTTACTTGGGTACATATTCTTATGATGTAATAAAGTACACTGTGCCTGACCAGCTATATAAGGGCGTCCCGTTGCCATTCTGACTCGTGTTGTTGTGTTGGTTGCATCTTTAAGCTCGGGAGCAATTCGAGAGAAACCGCGTCGTCGGGCTCCGAGAAGCAGGATGGTCTTATCGCCGTATTGCACCCCATACCGGTCGTGCGGATACCACCATAGCACGCTATTAGCAGAAGTGGATAGAACAAGGCACGGAGCAGCGACAGGAAGGAAGAGATAGATAGATATAGAGAGAGGTACGATATGCGTGAAGTGACCCAAAAGCCACGATTGCGGTTATTCAGCGAGCAGTGGTGCCCTCCATGCATCGTCCGATTAGTGCCAGCACGATTGACAGACGACTGCACTACACGCACGCAGACCGTTATGACGACTGCCCGTAACACCATTGCATCGTCGCCAAGGAATGCAATGGTGTCGTGCCAGACTATCACGAAGCCACTCAGAATGGCAGCGGGTGATTTTCAGTGACGAGTCCCACTTTTGTCTTGGAGGGGACGACAAACGAATCCGTGTCAAGATGACAAGATGAACGGTTTGTTGTCGAGCGTCACACGTGCAGAAGGCCTGGTGTCATGGTGTGGGGGTGCAATTGCCTACGATGCCAGATCACTTTTGGTGTTCATTACAGGCACTTTGACTGCCCAACGTTACGTTAATGAGATCCTGCAAGCAGTGGCCCTACCTTTTCTGAACGCTCACTTCGGTGCGATTTTCCAACAGGGCAACGCTCATCCGCATACTTCTGCTGTCTTGAGAGCTTGCCTTCAAAACAATGAATGTCATTTGGCCATGGCCAGCCGTGTCGCCGATTGAAATGTGTGGATGCTAATGTGCAGGAATTGCGTGAGAAGATTCAAGCTGCATGGGGTGGCTTATCGCAGGACACCATTAGGAGCCTGTATAATTCCATGCCGAGACATCTGGCATGCTTATTTTATCATATTTATCAATGGCGGCCCGACGCAATACTGAGAGAGGCTACTTATTGGCGTGTAGTTCAATAAATATTGCCCATATCAGTAGTCTCAATGTTTATCCATTTATTGTTCTTGGTAACCTTTACTTTCATCCCGAATAGCATTGCAATCCGACACGTCCTTATGCATGTACCTATTTTTTTTTTTTGACGATGAGTGTATTTCAAGATTTTGTACGTATTTCCATTTGGACTATTTTCCCATGAGGCTTTCTCCAATGACCAACTCAAATTCATGATATGGCAAGAAACTCAATGCATGAATTGCGAAGTGCATGTTGTGGCAAGAAACTCAATGCATGAAAAGCAAAGTGCATGTTGTGGCAAGAAACTCAATGCATGAATTGCAAAGTGCATGTTGTGGCAAGAAACTCAATGCAGTTGGCTAGCACTACACTGGGTTCTGTACACAGCACGTGGCAACTTTTCTAGTCAAGTCGTGTTGCAAAATGAGATCGTCATTACAACAGATCCAAAGTACTGTACGACCTTTTCTGCGTGGGCTAGAGATGCAAATCCATGCGTGTAGATACTGTCAGTTTTAACAACAAAATGGCATCACCTCCACAGCTAATAACACCTCCGACTAATAAACTCTCGTCAATATTGTTTAGAAAACATTTTATATCATTGACCTCATTCCTCTTGTTACTCGCGAAGGGGAGCCCACTGAGTGCGTCGGATGGAATCAGTGCGAAGACAGAAGATAATTTGTTAATCTTCAACCTGTAAAAATGGACCAGTATATAAATAAACAAAAAAGATCACAGCATGTCAGATGTGCTGGCAAACATGTACAATGCGAAGATTGTCAACTTCAAGCATTGTATGCACAAGAAATTTTTGTGGAACTTTTTTAAGGAAAGTATACGACGACAGGTGTAATACAGAAGCAGCCGCTCCGGTGGCAGAGTGGTCCGAGGCGCTGGCTTCTGACCATTCGTCCAAGATGGGCACGGGTTCATGGGTGTTGTGCTAGTCCGATGGGCACTGCTTATCACGAATAAGTGCAATTCATTTGAATTTCCATAATTACCAACACTAGTACGTTTCAGCTTTAGCATTTATCTTACACCCACACACAGTTGCATTAGCTTTACATGCATGCCAAATTTAGCTTCAGTGAAGCTGGGTACGAAACAAAAGTATTACACGCAACTGATTTTATCGTAGTATAAAGCACATAAAATTTATTTAATCATTTTATTTTATCATATTTATCAACTTTCATTTATTTTTGTTCTTGACCTTACGCTCTAACCTCACACATCTTGTACCATCTCTCCAGTCTGCAGCAGTAAAGAACACCGGTGCTCAAGGGTGCAATCTCAGAATGCAGTAACAAAAGACTATTTTTCCTTGAACATGAACTCTTTTCAAAGACACCTAAGGGCGCATCTGCCGTCTGAAGCGTAACCGTGTAAAAGAGTAAAAGAAAAAGAAAAAAAAAAAAAAAAAAAAGAAGCAGGGAACTCTTTCCTGCACGCCTGTGTTTTGGTGATAAACGGGCGTTCACGGAGAAAGAATGTCAGGCGGAGGAGACGCTGCTGCTGGAGCAAAGTCGGCCACGCGGGAGGCAGTACTTCATTTTCTCCACACCACCTCAGTCTTTGGGCTCACGGCTAGCTCCTCGAAACGAAACAAAATCAAGGAAAGAAACTGCTCCAGATACAAGCAACACACAGAAATGGGAGAAAGGTGAAGTTGCTAAAGAACTTATAACAATGACATTTTTCATGGCGGCGCAAGGGGTTTAAAGTCTCAATCGTGACAAAGTACACAATCATTACTGTAGTGTTCCGTAAATCTAAAGAACGAAATGCCGGTGGGGACCCTCCACCCTCAACTTTCAAAAGAAATTATAATTTTTTTTAATCACGAAGTCTAAAAACGCAGGAATTAGTCATTTCATACTTTTGTTTCAGAAATGCATTTAAGAACGTAGAATGGGTTTCCCCGTGTAGTAAAATATCGCACCAGTCCGTTACTATAAAGTATAAACCAACGAATAACTGCTCAAGTTTCTTAGTTAATATTATACCGGTTAAAGTTGTGATAAATAATGTTTGTATGATTACCACTAAAATAAACTATATAATACAGTTACTGACAAAAGTTAAAGCAATTAAGCGTTTCGTCATCTCGGTCTTGCACGAAGGCACATGAAATAGTGGCATCCAAATAATAAACAAATAGTTGAGTTATGAAAGAGTACGCAAAACACAAATTTTTATCGTCTTTCATACGAAATGTTTGTCACGGAAAGAACCGTGAGTTTCACATGATGGCTGTTCTACGTATAAATATTCTAACCTGGTTGCCTGTTTGCCATAATGCAAGAAGATACAGCTAAATGGTGCAAAAAATCAAGAACCTTCTGAGAAATATGAGGTGCTGAGCCATCAGCAGAAAATAAAGCACCCCCCCCCTTTTCTTTTGGTAAGGGAGACAAATAATACCTCCAATTTAATCTTTCACAGAAAAATTGTTGCTCGCAGTTTCATGTATTGGCATGTATCGTTTCTTGACGTCAACGTTGATATATTTTTATCAAATTTTAAAGAAATATGTCACACGGCCTTATTTTTTATTATTAAATAAAAACAAGTTTGTCAATAAATCACGTGTCACCTTGTCTAACTAGGGAATTTGTTTTTTTTCCTTAATGAAATATATTCGGTCGTCTCGAGATTTTATGATCGAAACGACACCTTTCAGTTGAATGAGGGACTTAGATTCTTCTCGATTTGGAACTTAAGCCACCCAACATACTCATTTTTTCCTATAAAGCATTCAACATTTTGGAAAAATTATGTAGATACCCTAAAACGTATTTTTTCTTCAGAGATAGGAGAAACCAAACGAACGAAGAATACTTTCATATTTTCTTATCTATGAAATGAAGATAATTTTTTTAATCTAATAGATCATAATTACAATATTTTTCCAGGGTTTAACGACACCCACGAGAATCTAAAGGTATCAACGAAATATGAGTAATTTATAACTCGAATTTAGGGCCACTGTTTCCAAAAAAGAGGATAACTAGCACTGAAAAAACAAAACAAAAAACATACCACCCAGCATCATTTTGGTTCGTGCCCTGCCCAATGCAACTTTTAGCCAACAGCTGCGCCTATGACCATGTGGCTATCGGGATGTCACAGATATAATTCATTATTACTGTATTGAACCAAGATGTAAAAAAAGCATGAAAGGCTATACTTAAATTATCAGCATTGTAATCCTAAGCTCAGCGAAAATTAATATTAATAACCACCTTTGGTATCATCTTATAAGTTAAATCATTTCCCGTTTAAGTTAGTTCTTGATGAGCTATTGAGTCAGTCCCTTTCCTAGTTTTTAGCAACCATCAATGTGGGAGGAGAAAACAACTTCTTGCTCTGCTTTAACACCATAACTGGCCATCTTCCCTGCTCATGGAGTCAAGTTTATATTATTTTATTGCTCTGGAAATCATTTTACAGCTTTGTTTGGAGTTCTCAGGATTCATCCCCTTTTGAGAAGGTTGTAGAACGAACAATGGTTCACACGTAACAGGAAGACACAAGAGCAAAATAAGTTACTAATGAAGGGGTGCGAGAAGGGTAAGTCACGGGAGCTGATCCGGCGGTCTCAAGCAGGAAGTTTTGATCTGGCCCTTGAAGAGAAAGATTCGATGATTTCTCCATCCTAGGAAAAACAGAGGTCGGGGGAATGTCCAATGTCGAGACAGGAGATCGAAGCCGAAATGAACTTGGGAAAGAAAACTTAATAGCGAGATATTCGATCAAAGAGACGGACAAAATAAGTAGGGACAGATGAATGTATAAATATTATTAATATAAAAAACAGTAAAGAAATCAGGACAAAGCTCAAATGTGATCTACCCATTATACAGCATTGAATAAAATGCACTACTGACAGAAGAGCGAGTTTTCATTCAGAGTATAAAAAACCCGGGACTATTTAATTTCCTTACTAGCAAAGGCCTCTCGAACAAATGCAAAAACACTATTAACAGCATGAAGCTGACATTTTTTTTTTTTTTGATGCTACATCGCATCTCAGTTACAGCAGAGGAACTTGACGTACATAAAGTGGCTTGTAGAAAAAGCAGGAGGGAGTTCCGCATCACTCATACATGTGTATTCATTCCTCATGTTTTAGGAGAACACGATAATGCCGGTCAATCTTTTCAACGCATGACAGAACTGGACGAAGCTCAAAATCTTTATTTGAGCTTTCCACAATATGATGCACTGAAGGGGTGGGTAACTAATTTTAATGCTTGCTCACATTTTTAAATAAAAAGTTTCGGTCCATGGCCACTGAAGCTTGAAAAATATTTTCCAAATTTTATTTCCGGATCTAACTGAATCAAACTTTACATTTTCATTCAAAAAGATTATGTTATCTTCAAATGACAAAACGCTGTGGAATGAGAAAATGTTCGAAAAATTGTATCATGAGCTTATTTATCGCATGTCTACGTACATCATAATTCCCTCTCTACCAGTAGGCTTAAGCAATTGATTCTGACAAATGAGTCAGAAAAAGGCAGGTAACCTAGAAGTTCACAATTCATTTTGCAAATAATACGAACGTTTTGATTTTATTCTCTCTCCGAAATTTGTGTTGTCACCTTTTAATTCAAACTGAGCGAATACAGTTTACCTAAGCAATAATGAAGTAACGTTGTAAGGTAATGCAATACAGGTTCAGCGTTTATTATTCGAAATTCCCTGAATTCCGCTCCTTTTCGAGTGCAGACACAACGCCGCGAGTGAAAAATGCAGGAAGTTTTACGACTACACTTCATTATGGAGTTTTAAAACATACACTAGCTTGTTCATATAGAGCGTATACCATAAAAAATCCAGAGGGAATTCTGATTCTAGAGAGCGGCTGCTTTTCGTCCTGTGACCGAATTAAATCGATGGTCCCTAAATTTTAGTCTCTCCATACCTGTAGCTCACTGAGCCTTTTGTGAAGGGGGATGGGTAGAAAAATTAGATGCGAGAACAAGGTGCCTTCATAGCAAAGTGAAACAAGGAATTAATAAAAGGTTTGAGTCATAAGATTAAACGGGGATTGGTCAAGGCTGCGTTTTACACGTCGGGCAGTAATTTTCTCATGCACAATCCCTATTCAGCGCAATCGTACTTTTACATCAACCTCAGTTTTTAACATTCATCATAGGCAGACCGTTTTGCGTTTTTTTTCCTGCCCTTTGTGGCGCGAATATAATGTTGGAAAAATAATAAAAAAAAAATCGTCAGATATATTGACGGGTTTAGTGAAAAGAAATACAGGAAGTGTATGTGCTTGCTGATTTACAGAGCGAAAAATCGGGGTGTTGAAAACAACTTGACTGGGTAGTAAGTGTGAGTTTCTTAGAAGATGTTTGAACAACTGACATCCTTGATTAGAAGAACGAAGACAAACATTGCAAAAGTTTAATGCTTAAAGTGACCATTAGAAGCTAATGATAAATAAAAAAATACTGCGTTAGGATAAAAATGAAGATTTTGATCGTGTATTGAAATAGGAGATTCGTCAGCGTCGTAGTGAACCTATGCCGTTCGATGGTATGCTTAATATGAAACTAGCCAAGGCCTATCCTGGCGAATTTAAAATTGACGGTATCTGTGAATTTTCATCAAACTGGCTGCAGAAATTTAAGAAAAGGAGTTCTCTCACAAAGACCGTAAGTAGAGTTTGAGAAGGCTGCGGCAGGCATAGGTAAGTGTAAGTTGCTGTGATAGGCAAGAGAGTGCGCCCTCGTTTTTTCAGCTCATTATTAAAGAAACAAGGGAGCATGGAATACCAGAAGCATCTTGCCGGATTGGTTTCACACACATTTTGTACAATCGGTTCTTGCTCAATGCTAGAAAGTTGGCCTGGATGGCGAATGTAAATTTTATCATACTTTGACAACTGTTTTATACATTTCCGAGCTGAACTCGTAAAATTAAAAAAAAAGATCATGCTATCTACTTTTCACTAAACGTAAGTTCATTAATTCAGCCCTGTTAACAAGGGGGAGGATGATTCGTGAGTGACTCGAATGTATTAGATTTAAAGATAGTTATACTGTCTGTGGGTGTATATTTCAAATCACAATACATAAAAGTTACTTTTTAATAGAAGTTTCATCAGCTAAGTTATACGCATTCATAGATTAACATTATTGTAGTCCTGATTTACAACTATTATTTGTATGCTCTTTTTATCACTTTTCACAGATAATGAAAATAAATCAACTGAACATTTTGCAAGTTACCATAACTATGAAAATACTAAACAAATATTGTAGACATGCAAAACCGAATGATACATCTTATCGCATTCAACTCTTCAGGTATTTGATTATTGGGTTTTGTTCGACTGTCAGCTAACGTTTCTAAGAATTTTAAGTTTTTTTAATTTCAACTGAGCGATTTTAAGAATGGCTTGGGCACCCTCGGTTATATCTTCTTTCGTTCACTGCAGAACATATTTCTGGCTTCTTTTATTAAAGTATTGGCTACAATCATTTCTCACTGAATTGTGTTGACCATATCATCTAGCTTCTCTGCGGCCGATCTTTATTGTGACATGTACTTTAAGAGTTTATTTCGTTATATTTCTGTTGAGTGTATCGGCATAGCTCAGTTTTAAAGCAGTAACTTTTTTTTCGCATTGTATCCATCCAAGTACTTGCAACTTTCTTTTCTTGCATTTTGCATCTTGTCATTCTATTCCTTTGAGACGGTAAATTTTGTGGTTTGCCACCATACAATTTAATATTTTCTCTTACTCAGAGCAATTTAATGCTGGCATATGAAAATGACGATCTGCCAGACCCTACGACAATCTTATTAAAAAAAGAAGAAAGGCTGTATGTCGGGACTGCTGTGATACAAGTACAGGCCTGCTTCGGCCATCTGTGAAAGTGTGGATATTTGATGCATCTATTTACATATCTGATATGAATAATTTTGACCTGTATATATCCACAGACAACCATCTCATATAACCGGAATTACTACTCCCTCGAAATCACGTTCTTCAATCAGTGATTCAAAACACATTTTCCACATCTACAAGTACGAGCATAGATTCCTTCAAAATTTGGAAGAATATGTTTCATCTCTCTTCCCACATTTTTCACGAGCCACAAACTACTGTAGAAGCCAATCTCAAAAGCAGGTGCAGGCACTGCGAATATTTCAGATGTTTTGACAACGTTATTTTTTCTTAACAAATATAGAAACAACAGCTTTACCGAATTTTTTCGCATCTTCTGTGATTGCATACACCTACTGAGAACAAATTGTCTTTTGACAGCTGTCGAGGTGAGATACATAATTTTTCTTCTTTACGTCAAGAATTGCTACATGCCTACATTACATTCTTTTTTATTCACAACAATTTCTGACTATATAAACCTTAATTCTGAGTACAACAAGTGAATTTTCTTCTAGAATGAAAGAAAAGAAAAAAAAATTATCTACAAAATCGGCGACACATATAAAGAGCATAACACCGAATTTCTGCTTCAAATGCCTTATCCTTCAAGAACTGCTGAATACATTAATATAACAACAGTTTTTTTGTTGCACTTCTGATTTCATGTTGGTAGCAATTCCAGAAAGCATTTTCAACGTCCTTACAGCTGTTCAGATAGACATCTGCATACCAGTTAATGTTACACTGAGCCATCTAATTAAAACAAGTGGAGAAAATTATACTTTGCATCTAGAATCCATTGCACAGGTTTGTACTCATCACGGCGAATGGTATACAATTTAAACCACCAGAAAATACCCACGGAAAAATCTACAATGTTTCATGATAAGCCCATTATGGAAAGCTTTGGAAACTGTGTGTAATGTGCATGAACCAAGAACCATTAACATGGGGCCTCATTGTTTCAAATACCGTGTATCTAACTGTCGACGGAAAGAGAGATTTAAGTTGGGTCCATTACTTCTGAACATAATGTATGTTGCTAAACAGTCCAGTTGTCGTAAGAGAAGACATTATTTCATTAAAATTCTTAGCAGCTTTGGTGAGGCCAAACATCGCAGTATCAAAATAATGAGTAATGGCACGACTAATGGCAGAGGAATAATACTGAATGTGTATGTCGAACTGTTTTTTGCACGGTACATTTCTTATTTCACCGACGCCAAGAACTGTAGAAGTAACCTGTCGACCTTACATCCATAAATAGCTTTTCACACAGGTATACGCCATGTAAATGAGCCAGTATATACATCTTATGCTCTTGCTGCTTAAAATCATTAAAATGGTTTGAAATAAATTCACTAATATCACTCCAAGACTTGTAACTGTATACAACAGTTCTTGCAACTCGAAGGGCTTCAGGAATTTTAACCTTATCATTTTGCTGCAGTAGAAACTTTGCCAATTTAGTTACACACACACATCCTTGACTTATCACAAATGAAGTTTGCTTTGAACATTCCTATTTTGAGTTTTAAATGTACTCAATTGGATTCAACAAAATTGCCGCTGTCATCAATTTTGTCCAGCACATTCACAAAAAAATGAAATGTACACCACCGCATATTTTAATCACACACACACACACACACACACACACACACACACACACACACACACACACACACACACACACACACACACACACACAGTATAATTTCACCACGTGCATAATCTGTGAAAGGGAAGAAAACATCCCTTTATTGGCGATACACTACCCTAGACCACGTATTCCAAACCATTTGTGCGCAACAAAAAATACATTTTACGAAATGTAAATAATAACACTACCATCTTATACCAAACATAAACACAACTAAACTCTAAAATTTCATAAGAGTACCACAAATGGTAATTACAAGATAAATCACTATTTCGACTGAAAAAGTGATTCATCTCGTAATCCCCTCAACCTCACAGCTTCTTGTACTAACAGTTACAATATTAAAAAATAACAATTGTTTCATCATAGAGATTTACTTGAAACTATAAAGAATATTCCCAGAAACCACAGGATATACACGGTAGAGTCACATAATTGTGACCACCAGCTAATATCCAGAGCAACCGTCGTGCGCAGCGCGGACAGCAGCTAGACGGGCTGAAAGTGACTCAATAAGGTGCTCACAGGTATGTGGAAGCATGCTCACTGCAGTGCATCTGACAGCTGCTGGAGGGTGCGTGGTGGAGGATCCACCGAGCGAACAACACGATCGAGGTGGTCAAACAGATGCTCAATTGGGTTTAAGTCTGGGGAATTAGGGGACGTTTGAAGTCTGCATCGTGCTCTTTTAACCACTCTGGGACATTTCAAGCTGTGTGACACGTCGCATTGTCGCGCTGGAAGATCCATCCGCCCCAGGATTCATAACGAATTCGGTCCATAGTGCCTTCCACAGGTATAAGTGAACCCAGGGAATGCCACGAAAACATTCCCCAGACTATAACGCTGCCCCCACAAGATTGTGTTCTTCTAGCAATGGTTTAAGAATGTTCGTTTTCCGATGGTTCTCGCCTTATACGCCAACGTCCATCAGTTCGATGAAGCAGAAAACGTGACTCATCAGAGAAGGCGATCTTTGTCATTCAGCGGAGGTCCAATTCCGATACTGCCCTGCAAATGTAAGCCTTTTCTGTCGATGCACCTTCGTTAGCATAGGTGCAGTGACCCTCCGTCAGCATCGGAGCCCCATACGCAGCAGGGTTCACTGAACTGTCGTTTTGGACACACTTCCAGTAGCGCCCTGGTTCATTCGGCCAGTGAGTTACTTCACGGTAGCGTGTCGATCGGCCCACACGCACCTTCGCAGCCAACGTTCACCTCTCACATCAATGAAACGTGGTACTTCACAGTTTGCACGTTGCTTATTCGCAATGGTGCCATTTCTTCAATCACGATACACTTTAACCACAGCAGCACGCGAACAGTTAACAAACTGCGCTGTTTCAGAAATACTGCCCCCTTGGCCCGAAAGACGATAAACCATCCCTTTTTTCAATCTGATAAATCGCTCCTTTTATCCATGACAGCAACGCAACGAGCGATATGTTTTTAGATCAGAATGATCATATGTAGAGGATTTTAGTAAGGGAATGTCAGACCCCAGGTCTTAAACAACCCTTAGAAATAGGAAGCTAGGAGATTTGGGCTAGAGCGCCCGATAGGAAAGTGACACGGAAGCGAAGTTGAAAGGGGGAGGAAGACGCCCTTATTTATTACCGGGGGCCAGTACCCGGGGTCCGACGGCTTAACGTGCCCATCCGACGCACGGCGGATATTTAGTGGATCGAGCGTTTGTACCTGCCTGGGATCGAACCTGAGGCCATTTCCATGGCAGTCACGAACGTTGCCCACTACGCCAACCGCGGCCCAACTATGTTTTTAGAATGCCTACAGCACACCTTATATACCCTAAAAGCCAGCTCGCGACACGTGCCTTCTATCATTGGCTACGCGCTGTTGACGTTAAAAGTAAGAGGTGGTCACAACAATGTGACTCCACTGTGCATAAGAGTTCATAAGAACTATTTCAAAAGTAAAAGAAAAAATATATATAATAGCTAGAAGACCCCTGCAGTCGTCTCTTCTGCATCATAGCTGGAGTGGTACTAAACTGATATGAATAAAACATCGATATATGTCAGTAGACAAGTTGACCTTCAAGTTCTTAGCCATTGTTACCACATCAGAATTCTCCCTTCTACAAATAATCACATTACTTTTTGCACATTATTTTTTGATTTGTTTTTGTATGTTTTAATCAAAAGATAATAACGTAGATGGAAAATGATTAATTACAGCGATGAATAAAGGTAAGAATAAAGAAAATTTACATATATTTTGACATTCGAAAGACTCCATAAACAGAAACACAATTTTGTCCCGAAGTATTTCGCATGAGAGACACGCAAGCTGTAACATAATACGATTCCCAC
The DNA here is from genome assembly GCA_039090855.1 of Macrothele yani. Lineage (NCBI taxonomy): Eukaryota > Metazoa > Arthropoda > Arachnida > Araneae > Macrothelidae > Macrothele > Macrothele yani. The sequence goes on from CM077010.1 coordinate 92,455,564, forward strand.
ATAATGACAAGTTCTAAAAAAGCATTAAAAATGGGAGAGTTCGCGAGCTCATCAACGCAAATATTTTGACAGCAATGGTTAACACGTGCCAAGCATCGGGGTAACATATCCTAATGTTAATTAATCAGAATGGAGATTTCGCATAAACTCAACACAGCTGTCGAGAAGTAAATCTGGTCAATTAGCACAAAAGACCCGAAAAAAAGGTTACCTCTGACTTCCAGCTCTCTGTTGTAGTCACGATCACTTTTTTGTCTAAAATGTGCCACGGCTGTGATCAATTTCTTCAGCTGAACACTCTTCTGGTCTTGCTCATTGAGAAACTTCTGCAAGTAAACGAAAGTGAAAAGAGAAATTAACACTTCTCATATAACAAGAGCAACAATATTAATAACCTAGAGAAATACTTTTCGTTTTGCAAAATAAATCAGTTGCTTCCGTTCATCAGTTGGCAGCGGAGCTTCATATGACGAGCTCAGAAATGATTAACTGTTCACAAAGTAGCAGTGTGAATCAAACGTTCTTCCCGCTTTGAGCTACACATAATGTTAGGCCTCTATTCCTGTGGCAGCGTCGAGTGGATACCTGAATGACGTGGAACACACGATGTTGATGACGTGCACTTGGCACAGAGCCACACAGCGTTATCACGTGAGCAGAGGATGGAGGTCCTGAAACAACTGCGGTTAGGGTGCTCCTAAGCAGTTATTGTGAAAAAAAAATAAATAAAAAAAACTGGTCAAACGCGGCCGCACCAGCGACAGAAATTTTTGCAGTAGAAGGCGAGGAAACAGTGGACAGCAGCAGTGTGCGAAGATGGTTCCGGCTTTTCAAAGCTGGGGACACTAGTCTCGAAAACAAGCCAAGGCCACGATGTCCAAAGATCGACACTAACACACTCCAGTCGAAGCTATGATAGCGAAACCCGGTACCAGTTTGATGGTACAGGAGAAATCAGCTTGGTTTCTCCTCCAGGCGCCACTGAATAGTTCCCTGTGAATTGACATCCTAGCAGGCGAAAGAACATGTCGCTCGCTGTCACAGACTGCTGTCAAATCCACAGGACGACAGGATTTCATTTGGCGACGTTTGTCACAGATGATGAAAAGCGGATATTTGTATTTTTATCCTAGCACTGCATGGGAACCAGTGGCGGAGGCAACGCCAGGAAGCCAGTGGTGCAAAGTGGACGGTTCGAGAGGAAAGTCATTTGTGAATTTGGTGGAATTGTGAGGATCCTGTGCACTTTGAACTCGTGCCACGTGGTCAGACTACGGACGGGGACCTCTATGCCGAACACAACTGCAGCGGGTCCATGATGCTCTGTGCCAACACTACCCAGCGCTCATCAAAGGGAAGCAGGATTTATTACAAGTGGATAACGCCCCAAGTCACAACTCTAGTGGTTCGCCGAAAACTACAGGAATCGGAATGGATTGAGATCCAACTCGATCCTCCAAACATCAGGCTCTTGCTCCACCTGACTACTACCTGCTTCGCTTCATGGCCCTTACAAAGTCAGCACTTCGCATTAGTGGTGAATATGGAATGTGGCATCATTATGTGTAGCTCAAGAGTTTCTTAATCTGTCAAGCTGTACCACCGCGGGATCGTGACTGGCACTACTTTGGGAAAGGACTATAGGTAACAACGGCCTGCACTTTTCAGAATGAGGTGTGCGTGCTTGGCTTTCTGGAACCAGTAACTCAGGGTTTGGGACGGATGATTCCCCTTAGCAGAAGATCTAATTAAAGTTCATCACGGCAGCTGAAGACAACTATCTTTCGACGAATGGTCAATCCTGGTTTAGTGCTAGGACACAAGCGATGGATAATCATTGTGCATCTATTGAAAAACCTATTGAAGCTAGCCACTAAACACAATCTTATCTCCCTGCTAAGTCTGATTCATTCGAAACTGGATCTAGACTATGATAACTTTCAGCAGGTTTAAAACCTGAACTTGTTGAATACACATGCCATCCGTATACTATCCTTTGACACAGCTGGTAAATTACACTCATGGGCGTACTACGACTCTATGAGGCTGTCTATGCAGATGATTCAAATTGTGGTAATAATATATGTCTACGACAATAATTACGCACTCTGACTAAAATACGGGTTTTCAGCTATGCGATACAAGCAGTACGGCGTGGCACTGATTCACAGGTTCCAAATACTGTCTTGTGACACATTCCACGATTCATCATCTAACTGCTCATGCAGAGTGTTGTCGCTAAATATCCAAGATATGCTCAACTGCGGAAAAAAGACGGCGGGACGATGCTAACTAAGTCGAAAACGTATCATTGTGCTGTCAATGTCTTTCTGGTCCTCTTATGAACACCAAAACGACCGGATGTAGTGCCTAAATATACGCTGGATATTTCCTTTGCCGTTGGCGTTGACATACGCTTATACGGCCATAATCTGCATCCACACAAAAGAAGGACTAAACAGAGAAGATAACTTGGTATAGTCCTCTATCCAAAAGCCCTATGCTTTCGACACTACAGCAGGGTTTCCCGGAGATGCACTGTCAGAGGCAACCGATGCATTGGATGCCATGCATGTAACCCAGTACCCACCAAACGTTTTTGGATGGTCCTTGTAGAGACCGCAGCAGTTCATGTAGGAACCACGTTTTGTAACAGCTGATGAAGCAGAATGCTTTGCCAGTTTTTCTCTGTGCAACGTCTAGTAGATTACACTCATCACTCCAACCCACAGTTGTAAACACCATGTCATTGTGCTTACAGCACAGCACGTCTTTGGCTGACCAATCCACCGTGCATACCACTATATAAGGCCCTGCGAAAATGTCACCCGTTGTTGATATCTGTCGCTTGCGCTGCCTAAACACCTACATTGCACCAGCACATAGCTAAACATCAACTAATCTCACAGAAGCAATAACGACACAGTAATAAGAAAATATGCACATCCAAAACGCTAGCCGAGTGGAAAAAGCCATAAGGATGGACAACCCGCCGACACCACAGATTCTCACAGGTGTAGACCCCGCCAGACAGTCCGACCAGCTCCGATTGAGTAGCTCTCTAGTAGCTGAAAAGGGGAATTGGAGCACTGGGGTTTGGGAAAGATATTTTCCGCTTTATTAGAATAAAGAAGAATTTATTTATCTGCATTGCATACAAAACCGTGTCACATTTCCATATTTTAAGAACTATCTGGTTGCGTTATCGTCACCGCATTCAGAATACTGTGAAAGCGCCACTAGCATGGCAACGATCTGTTGACGAAATCAGTGATAAAACCTCTCTCTCAAAAGATTGGCCATGACAGCCTTTCTGGGATGTTAGCATCACAATTCAACACTTTAATTGCTGTTTTCCCGAATGGCTTGTCCGAGTGATTTTTGCAGTCTTTTAAAGAACCAAGTAGCGCTTTTATTTGTAAATTCTACTAGTTTCACGACCTTGTGCCTCTCCCACAGGTCTCTTGTTGAAGACCATCTCAGGGGTCCCGTAATCATGTAAAATATTCTCTTTTGAACTACCTTCCGCCTCGGTGGCGCAGTGGTCTAAGCACTGGCTTATGACCGTTCGTTTAAGTGGGTACGGTTTCGGATCACGGTGAGGCATGGATGTTGTGTTTATCTTACATCCCTGGCTCTCTCCCATCCCTGGAACCAGGACGGGTTACTGCTTATAGCCCATTGAGTAGCTCACGGTGGTCGTTAACCCCCCCCCCCCCCAAACAACAACTGCTTCCATCTTTCTTTTCTGAGTCTTATCAGCGCTGCTTCATACCGGTGCCGCACATGCAAGCATTCGACGGAACACATATAACAGCATCTTGTGTCTGGTGGCTTAGAGAGTAAAGAGACAGTTGTCGTTAACAAACTGTGAAATTTGCTGTGAAGATACCGACTATTCACAACAGTCAGCTACATATTTGCAGCAAAGTACGTTGTGATCGTAGCGCAGGGGAGAGCCTGCTGGAGAATATTTGTATTTCAAGAATACCTTTAGTAAAGCCATAAAATAGAAAGGGTGCACATTACACTAGATTTATCTTGATCCGCCTATTGTAGTACAAATCCAACACAAAAAGCCTTGGGAGTTTTCGGGTCCTCTTCGTTCATGGACTGGTAATTATCGCTGAATCGTCTGGCAACATCATGACGCGCTTGGGTAGGTTACGTAGATAGATTAGCAAGAGCCAGTCAGTTCATCAAGATACACCAGAGAAAATCCTGCTTGTATTTGCCTTTAAAGGAATATCTAGCTGTGTTGACTATTACATCGAATTTTCTGCAGCTGAGATAAGATTGTTTGTGTTCCACGAGAGAATGTGGGCACTAAATTTTTGTAGCCTGTCCATCAAGCCATCACCAGGTCGATCGCCTAACTAATACCTAAACTGAACTCCTAAAAGCACAATCTGGATTCTTTAAATAGAGGTGCTGTCTATATATCCGGTACTAGGGACGTCACGGGGCTGTCTGTTTCATGTATGTATGGACACGTACTTTTCGTGATACAAGTATGACGTCACTATGTGTATCTGTAAAAGATATTAAAATTTCTGTGCCCATCAGTATATAAAATAAGAACGGAGGGAATAAGGGACCGTAGTGTTTCCACGGCTGGCTCTGTGATTTTCTGTATTCACTGAACTGTAAGTGGAAAATCCTAGAGAAACTATGGGCAAAGCAGTAGGCCGCCTACGGCGTTGAACCCACGTGCGTTCATTGCCACTAGAACTAATGTGTAGTGAGTATTCACTATTCTATTCAACTAACTGCTACGTGACATTTGTTATCTTAACAAAGTAAGATTTCTTACCTTATTCTAAAATTGGGTGCTAAAATTACTGAAATTTAGCACAACTAGTTTGGTACTAAGAATGACTAAATGATGAAGATTGAGAATTTGACCTGCCTTCCTGATGTAATTCGTGCGTTTGTAAGAAGAATACACGCGTCTTTGATATTCGTGCAGCAGATAGTCATACATCTATTTCTTGGCATTTCTAATATCGAAGAGGTAGTGAGTTTCTGTTAAAACCAATTGCTGTCTAACTTCATTTTTCCTATAAAAGCTTTACTTTCTCTCTCAGCCATCTGTTAGCATTAAACTTCAACAAGTGTTGTTAGATAAAGCCAAATAATTTATACTATTTTTTCTTTGGCAGCGTCATCGGGAAATTTTTTTTTCTTTTTCTTTTTTTTTTTTGGATAACGAACTTTTCTAAAAATTGCACACTTCATCTACTTCAATAAAAAAAGAAACCCAACGTCGAGATGGAAAAGTCACATAGCATATTTAAAAACTGCAAGTGACTGACTTACACATAATGCAGACATGAAATATTTTTTCACCTTTTCGAATCGCACATACCCATAAAAACAACAAGAAAGAGCAACATTTGATAACTATTGATAAATGTTTATATGAATAAAAATCTAAAAGTACGTTTCTGAACATTACAAGACACTCAAATTCATTTGAAGATAATAAAGCATATAACAAAAATATTTTCTCATTTGTTTTTTCAGTTAACTCCACAAGATCTAAGGGTTTGAAAGAACCGCTATATCTAAATGGCGGTTATCGTCTCCGTTTTTATTATTTTGTTGCTGTTGTTGTTGTTGTTGTTTTCCTTTCTTCGACTATGTAGTTTAACGGCTTTGCGAACCATGAACAAAACGACATTCATATTCCAACTAAAACGTGACCACTAAATTCTTGGTGGAAAAGTCAGTGTCTTAATCAATTGACCTCACGGCTACTGGCGTTTGTTCTCCATACATATTTTTAAATGGAGCATTGTTATACTAACGTCTAAATTGTGATTTTTAACTACATTATTCAATAATATTTACTAACCTTAAGCAGATTTCATTTGTTTGTTTGTTAGGGGGTTTAACGACCACAGTGAACAACTCCCTAATTTAGAGCAACTGGCTCCAGGGAAGGAGAGAGCCAGTGTCGTAAGACAAGCACATCATCCATGCCTCAGGAGGGATTTGAACCCGGACCCATCTTGAACGAATGATCAGAAGCCAACGCTTCGTACCACTTGGCCACCGAGGCGGCGCAGATTTACTTTGATTAAATTTAGCACGAACTGTTACATACATAAGACTCCTAAATGATATTTTTAGAAACAATTCGGTTAATCCATGCCACTAATCTTCTAATGCTGTTTAAGTCATTAGATACTGCTCAGGACAAGTAAAGAATGCCAAAGCACATGTAGAAGCTTTCTGAGCGTGCAACTTCCCGCTGTTTCTCCAGTTTAATAGTCATCACGTGAGACGGACAATCAAAAGAAGACGAAGGACTGAAAGGTTTGGGTTGGAAAAGATGACTGGAACTCACATTACCATGCGACTAAGGGTACTGTCGTTCAGTTAAGGAGATTGAGAAAATGAGCCTCAGTAACGACCACGAAGAAGAGATTTCGCTAAATCTCCGCCCAACAGCTTATCCAGGCTTGAGATCGTCGGCAAACACATTCCAGAACGGCCTGACCAATTAAAATTGGATCAGAAGCTGTTATTACCACTAATGGGCCAATTGAACTAAAGCACGCTATCTTCAGTTAAACGCACTACAGCTCGCAACCTTTAAAATGTTTACATTACTGGAAGATTTATTCTTTCATGAAACAAAAGCACTTTTTGCTTTGTTTGGTGAACGAAATAATGGCTCGCTAATAGAATTCAGAAGAAAAATAGAAATGGCGGTTCGACCATAACGAGTTAATATTTTAATGTAATTTGAACTGTCATGACACTCAAACTACAAAATTCCATATAACCAAAAAATCGAATTCCGAACTGTCCATGTTTTCTTCGCATAAGTACTAAATTTTTCGGAAAAATAAGACACCACCTATTATGAAACGAAAAGATCAACACATTTCATCCAAGATTAGGTTCACGAATCCAGCTACGATGATATCCCGCTTATCACTGAATATTAGAATTTAAGTTCATAAAAGGCTTCATTTAATATCAGTTACAGATCGAATGAAGTGGAAGAACAGGGAAAGCAACTTAACAATCAGAAATGAAGATATGTAAAAAATGTTTTTTTAAAAAAAAAAACAACTTAACAGTGATGCTTTCCAATAATTCGATAGTCACGGTCACTTTATATGCAAAAAAAGAAGGCTCCATTACATCTTAAACAAATATAAAAAAGAAAGCTTAATGAGAGTATTCATTTATACTGTTCTCTTCATGTGGAAGGTATAATCCCTATAATCCCTAGTTTTTACGAATCTCTAATTTGAAATTTATGTGATTTACCGAGAATGGAATTTTCTCTATATATATATGTAATAAACGCTTATACGTTCTTCGTAAATAATTTGATTTACGATTATACCTTTAAAATATTAACAAAGTATTTGCGGTTAGGAAATAAAGAGAAACGAAATGAAATGGTTTATTAATTCGTATGTTTGATGCCTTTCAGCCTGGTTGGTTAGTTGGTTGGTTGCTTGCTTTGTCTTATTCGGCGCAAGGGCATCAATGGGCCAAGAGCGCCAAGTCAAAAAAATTAAAATAGTAACAAAAACAACATTAAAAGAAAACGTTTAAACAAGATTGGCATACAACACAACAATAGGCAGTATAAAAAGCTGCTAAAACAGAAACGCTCTATATGAAAACAACCGGCACAACGAATCCTAGGATTTAACATAACAACAAAAACAATATTAAACAAAATATGATGTAGGCTAATAAGACAGAACAATTAAATGTGTAAATGACCAACGAAACAAATTCAGCTACACTGCTGGCCACCCAAAATGCAGCACCAAGAAGGAAGCATCCGATTGGCCTAAAATTCACAGCATGCGTCGCCCGCGAGAGGACATGCAAACGATTAGCATTGCAGGGCATATGCAAATCATGTGCGCCCGGCACGCTACCGAAAAGCACTATAAGAAGGGTGCAGAGAAGGCGGGGTGTAAGTAGTGGAAGTGTGTTGTGCTGCCGGACCTGTGCGTGGGAAGCTTCCTGATGCCTCGTCGCAGAATACGGCAGTCATTCCAGCACGTTTCGGAGTTCGACAGAGGACGAATAGTGGCTTATCGCAACAGCGGTTTATCGTACCGGGACATCGGCGCCTGTGTGTGACGACATCCAGCCACAGTGAGGCGAGTATGGATTCGGTGGGTGCAGGAGGGACGGACGAACCGACGTGAGCGATTGCAACAGCCGCGGCACACCACCGAACGCGAGGATCGGCATGTTGTGCGGCGGTCATTGACGGCTCGCACAGCCACATCACGAACGTTAGCGCAGGAATTAGGGTGTGTTGCGCAACAACCTGTGTCAGCACGTACCGTTCGACGTCGTCTGCAGGTGCGGGGACTTGTCACACGGCGCCCATTGCTCCGATTACCATTGACGTTACACCACCGGCGAGTGCGGCGGCAGTGGGCCGTTGAACGCCGCACCTGGACTACGGAATGGCACGACATTGTCTTCTCCGACGAATTCCGCTTCTGCCTGCAACACCACGATGGTCGGATCCGCGTGTGGCGGCACCGCGGCGAGAGACTGTATGACGCCTGCATTATGGATCACCATACAGGTCCGTCGCCTGGCGTTATGGTTTGGGGCGCAAATGGATATGACACCCGCACCCCTCTGGTACGCATCGCCGGTACACTCAACAGCCATCGCTACATCTCCGACGTTTTGGAGCCTGTAGTCCTCCCTTACCTGCAGGACCTGCCAACGGCCGCGTTTCAACAGGACAATGCGCGCCCGTAAATGGCGCGCGTCGTGCAACATTTCTTCACGGCCCACCAGGTGTCACTGCTGCCGTGGCCCGCCTGTTCTCCCAATATGTCACCCATCGAACACGTCTGGTCGCTGATCGGCAACCGAGTGGCCCAGCAAGCACCACCCGCGGCTACGCCTGATGAACTGTGGCAACGTGTGGAAGCAGCCTGGACAGACATACCCCAAGCCCACATCCAAAGCCTCTTTCGTTTGATGCCGCGGCGTGTAGCGGCCGTTATTGCCAGCCATGGGGGCCACACGAACTATTGATGTCTGCGTGTTCCCCAAGTCGCACGGGCTTGTAAGCTCAATCGTTTCATTTTTTTATCTGTTGTTATATGTCCAGTAAATGTGGCTTTGCTATCTCGTGTCCTTCTTGGCGTTGCATTTTGGGTGGCCAGCAGTGTATATCTCGCCCGGTTGGCAGCTGAGGATGCGGATATCAGGTTATCGAACACGAGTGGACCAAAATTTGGAACAGTCCATTCCTCTTTGCATTAGACGCTCGTGGGACAATTGAAGAAAGAACCCTCCTCGTTACGGCAGTATAGGGTGTGACTTAATTTGCATAGGAGTGGTAGCACTTCAGACGGCACTCAATGGATGTGTTAATTCACTGAACCGGGTGGGCAATGCTTTAAGCTAATACCATTTCTTACAATTCTGTCTGAAAACAAAGGGTGAAGAGATGAATTCTTTTACTACGAAACTGAGAAGAGAACGGGTCTACAAATTCTGTGAAAAAGGTAAATTTTTACAACGAATACATTTCACAGAATCTAGGCAAAATCAAATACAAAGCTATTGTTCGGAACATTCGAGTCCAGAAGGGGGAAGGAGGAGATGTGCCGTATTTCATTACTTTCATCTGCTTCGAGCAGAGGTTTGTCACGGAAGTGCGTTCTGTTTTTGTAGTTCAGAAACACAATTATATACAAAAAATACAAAAAGAACATATGTACGAAAATTAATACTGCGCTCACTGATAAGAGTCTTGAAGACTCTAGAAGATGACAACAACATCATTCTCTAATGATTTCATAATAGCAAATATTGTCCTTAATACACTGCTGGACAATTGCTAAGGACGGATCATAAACGGCTATATAGCGCATAAAAAAGTAAGTGTGGTTGGATGCCAAGAGAAATAAAATAATGTCAGAATGCCAGGACATTACAAGAAAGACAATTTATTGTGCTCTGAAATCCAGAAGGCTTTGGAACGTGTTCAAGGGACAAACAGGCCATTTTGTGCAGAATACGTAAACGTGAAAAAATGCAATTACCGTCCGCAGGCGTTCCGGCGTAAGATGTCAATACGGGATATGGCCACCATGGAGGGCGATGCAAGATTCCACACGTCGTGTCATGCTTTGCACAACATTATCAAGCAGCTGTTGGGGTAATTTATCCCATTCCTCTGTCAGTGCACGGATGAGGGTGTCCTTGTTTATTGGAGGGCATTGGCGACCAGCAAGACTCCTCCCCAAAGCATCCCACACATTTTCAATGGGATTCAGATCTGGAGAACGTGCTGGCCATACGAGGCGCTGAATATCTTCGCTCTCAAGACACTCCTGGACAGCGACTGTTCGATGACATGTTGCGTTGTCGTCCATGAAAATGAATCTATCACCGACAGCACCACGGAACATGCGAATATGAGGTAGCAGAACATCATTAATGTATCGTTCGCCAGTCATAGTCCCATGTTGGAAGCACAAAGAGGTACGTACGGCTATTGATCATGATGCCCGCCCATACCATGACACTACATGTCGGATATCGGTCCCTTTCCTGTATGTTTGCTGGACAATATGCAGTACCACTATCACGCCAGATCAGTTGTCGTCGACAATCAGACGATAGACTGTATCTACTCTCATCTGAGAAGAGGACAGCAGACCAGTCGTTATCAGTCCAATTGCAATGTTGATGGCACCATTGTAAACGGGCGGTACGGTGACGTCTGGACAATGGGATGCACACAACAGGACGGCGGGCGTATAGTCCTCCTTCATGCAAACGTCTGGCGACAGTTTTTCGGGAGATCCGCTTGCCAGTAGCAGCCATAAACTGATTTTCTACCTCACTAGCTGTGCTACGCCGGTGTCTTTTTGTTGATAGTACTATGTACCGATCTTCTGCAGGTGTCGTACTGCGAACACGACCGCCGCCCTGGTGGCGCAGTGGTCTAAGCGATAGCCTCTGATCATTCGTCCGAAAGGGATCCGGGTTCGAATCCCGGTGTGGCAAGGATGTTGTGTTTGTCTTACGGCACTGGCTCTCTCCCTTCCCTGGAACCAGTGGCCCTAAATTAGGGACGGGCGACTACTTATAGCCCATTGAGTTGCTCACGGTGGTCGTTAAACCTCCAATCAAAAAAAAAAAAAAAAAAAAAACAAAAAAAAACACGACCTCCCCCGTGAGGTTTGCCACACTCTCCATTTGTTTGAAATGATTTCCAAAGCCTTGAAACAACACTGTGGCTGACGTCGAACTCCCTGGCAACATCTGTTATTTTTCGCCCTTCTTCAATCTTGCCAATGATACGGCCACGCGTAAAATCATCTAGGTGATGTCGGGAAGACATACTGAAAATTGCAAGTTCGTCAATTGATTCTTTCCCTTTCAACTTTGCGTTTGAACAACAACGGTCAATACGCGTCAAATCCTTTATATCCCTTATCAGCGCTATGACGTCACGAACAAGTTCGGCAATCCAAAATTTGCATACGCACAACACGTCTTACTGTATCCCGCACTTACGCTAATTTCCACATTTTCCTGCCTTCCATTATATGGTTGCTATCGTTGCTATGTCATCCGTCCTTAGCAATTGTCCGGCAGTGTATAAGTACATTAAGAACAAAGCACAAATCAGCGGGTAATATATGATGAGTTCTATAGTAGCACAACAGTTTCGTTTCGTATTTCGAACCATGGGGCCCATTTGTGAAAATAAATCTTGAGTGGTATGTTTATTAACAGCATACTTGTATTCCGTTTTCAAAACAGCACATATAGATGAACGAAAACTTGTACATATGAATTTTCGAGCAAAACTGTAGGAACGAAGATTTCGGTGGCTGGGGCTTTTCACATGGAAAATATAAATGGCGAATTTAGCTTGCAGAAATAGAAATTTACATACTTTATTATGAGAGGAAGATTAAGGATGATGGCTTTGAAGAAAATGATAGTGAAACATCGTGTGCTGCGATGTATACACACTTTTTTCAGAAGGTGAAACATTAATGAAAAAAAGGGTTGTAGGATTAGACACGTAGAATATGAATGATGCACATCAGGAACGGTGCTGCAGAAAACACAATTTGGAGAATTTAGGTGGCCAAATCGTAGGGTGATTAGACGTTGATGCAGATGAAGCCAGTACACATCTCGTGGTTTAGGTGAAGCAAATGAGTGAAGAGCGTCAGTCCAAGTGAGTGCTAGTTCATCAGCTGGGACTAAAGGTATCGGTATCGGATTGATGAAATGAGTAATCAGGTGTTGGTAAAGCAGCTTGGTTGTAATGGCATGCGGTAAGTATGGCTGATCACCTAAGTAGATTACATATGGAGTTACAAGGGAAGCTGAGAGACAGCCAGCCATGAGATCATGTTGATCAACTAAATCTGGATATAAACGGCGAAACGATGACTGAATCAGATGAAGATTCGCTCTATTATCGGTAGTATAAGGTAAACAAGGAGAATTTTCTATGAGGCTTTTCCACGTCACGTGAGATTCGGACGGACCAGCTGCGAGACCCCCCCCCCCCGCAAGCCAAATGGGGTAGTGAAAGCAGGAGTGAGAACTAGGATGGATTGCAGATGTAAAGAAAAAAGGCTCGGTCAGAAGATCGTTAGTATAGAGGACGGTGAAAGGCGAACAGGAACAAGCGAAGACCAAGGGAAGGGGCAGCTCTGTTAGAAAGGGATTGGGGTGTGAGGGGGCAGAGGTCCGTCCACAAGAAAGTGAGGAAAGTAAGGTGTGGACTGCTAAGAAAGAGGAGGGTGTCGATACTCCAATTCACCCTTAAAATGTACTGTTGGTAAAGGCGGGAGAGCCTCATCACGACTCGTCACGGAACCCAAGAACGGTATCCATCCGCGTTAATGTCCTCTTCTACTGTTTGCTTTCTGATCCCCCACACACCCACACATTTCACAAACAGTGGGGATTGTGAGTGGCGGTCTGGTGGAGGCCGAACTGCTTCTCCTACCGCCTGTTTAAGTAACCAACCCTTCGAGTTGCCCTAATTGTCAATTTATTGTTTCTGTGTTGTTAATGCTGGGAGAGGTCTTCATTCTTCAACCCCTTCCCCCTGTCCGAGTTGCATCCCAAGTAGGAAGAAACAGCCGAAAGTGCGAAGCTCTTGATTCAGCAACTTCTCATAACAAATTTATTTCCAAAAGCGCACTAACTTATTGAACTTTTTTTTTTTTTAGGTGGCAATTTTGTGTGATAAACTGGTGAGCAAACACAACTGGATTACGAGCAATAATTCCACTGGTTTTCACTCAAAACTACTCTAGGGACTACTTTTCGTAGCGGAGGTAACTGTTTCGCACCCTACATAGTGGTGCACTCTTAGGTTGACTCGGAGTATGGAATGAAATGAGAAGGTGGCGAGGAGGAGAGTTCCCGCAGAAAACTGGCAAGATGATAAGCTTAATGCTTGGCATGTATGATAGGAACGTTTAAACCTCCGCAAGGAATGGGAAGAGTAATAAATAATCGATTTCGATAGCCAGTGGGTAGTATTCCAAATACTCAGTAAAAATTCGTTGAAGGTGGTCAAGGAAAGGCTTCGGAGAGAGCGCCGAAAGCCAATGGTGCGGTAGCACAGGAAAAATCATGGCGTTGATCATTAGCGCCCTACTGAAGAATGAAATGTTACGTTTTAAGCATCAAAGAGGTGCTAGCCTATGATGAATTCGATTTGTGAGAGGTATCCAGGTGGAGTTAGCAACATCAAGTGGTCTTCCAATTTGAACTCCGAGCATTTTCATATGCGTGGATGACCAGCGAGCTGACCAAGGCTAGTCTGCGCGGTTTTGTAGATGACATAGTCTTAGAGAAATCGAAAAATATTTAATTGATAAACTTTCTTGAGAAATATTCAAAAGGAAATGCGAGCAGAAAATCAACATTAAAGCAGCCATTCGGTTAAAGCTGATGCTATTAGAATAATCTAAGACCATGAATAAACTCGCACGAGACTTAAAAATACGTATTAAAATCCGGTGTAATAAGTGTAAAAGGAAAGCATATTAAGCGGGATTTTAATGCGTATCTCCAAATTTCGGGCTTCTTTATTAGTTGACTATGGTGTATCCACAGTTTTCTGAAGATAAAGAAACGTGGACCAGAACCTTGAGACAAGAGATGCTGTAATTAGATACGCAACAACCGCTATTTTAAGTATTACGTAAGCTGTCAGCCTAAGATGTGCTTACTTCTATCGGAAGAACTTCATGACACCTAAAACCAATGCTCAAGTATGATCTATGGCCTGATGGACTACAAACACGAAATAACTTATTGCTTCTGTATGATGAAAATTGAGCTGGTTTTTGGTGCCGATTCCCCTTACATGTCTTTCTCTCATGTTCCCCACAGAGTAGCAATGGAAGTACGCGACTTATTTCTTGTTGTCAATATATTTGTGAACAACAGCTTGTGCTTATTCAATATGCTACACCATGATATTCGAAATTACTTATCTTTTGTTAAAGCTCACTCTTCAAAAATTTCGACTGTTGTTACTTCGTTTGAGAAAAGAAACGAACAAATTAATGACAGCACTGCAAGTACTGAATAATTCGGCAAATGAAGTGGGATGCCTTTCTTGACACGGGGCACGCATGTTTAGTGAAATACGCAAACAAGTCCTTTCGGTTCGCACTGATAAGAAAAATAAAATGAAATGTAAAAAGTATTGACACGGTACTTATGGGCGACCGCTCTGATTTCATGTTTATGGAAATTCTGAAAATGGTAGGTTTGAGGGCTATGGTACTACTAATTACCGTCGCTAAAGTTTGTTTCAAGACCGTTTACGGCCTTGAAACATATTCCAAGCGAGAAAACAGGATATGTCACTAGACAGTTTAAACAGCATTTACTTATCAACGAGCAACCGAGAAACAAGTAGGAAAATTACTTAACAATTATATCAATCAATCGCAGTTTACTTGCACATACTACGTATATAATAAATGCTTTTATTTATTTCCCATTCTGAATATTATTATTGCCTGCTTGCCCTGCTTATCGGACATGGCGCTTCACATTATCGGAACTTTTGAGATACACTAATGAATACCTAATAAATAAATGGAAGATGGAGTTTTAGCGTCTCAATATCTTTCGGAAAGGTGGTAATGTATAATAAGCTCTTCTTACAGCATTCCAAGCATGGCATCTCTATTGCGTGTTTTCACGTCATAGTAATAACGAAGTGTACGTACTATGACTTTAGTGGTACCAGAGTGTCATGGCAAGTGAGATTTATCGACAGAAAGCTCTACTCCTCCAGCCCCCCACCCCCAAAAAAACTTTTATATTCTAAAAGAACATTGGTGACAAAATACCTCTGAGTTCCCCCGCACGGGGAATAACTGGTTTTCCAGTTATTTGGGGAGCGGCGCCCCCACGGCCCGAGCTGACCTTGTGACTGGTCAACATCTTATGTCATGCCACCGCTTGTTTTTATTTTGGTGTTTGCAGGGACGGCTGTTCATCCGGCTGTTGGGGAGTCGCGGCCCCACGGTCCCGAGCTGGTCTTGTGTCTCGCTTTTTCGTTTTTCCTTATTTTCTCCACTGGCTGGTTGCCCGTGTTGTGTTCTCTACCTGATCGCTACCACGTTGTGTGCTAACACCCCGGTCTTGTGGTTTTGTTGCCCTCCACCATTAACTGATTTATATTAACCGCTCGGTTCGTGGGTTGCTGAGATTCCGATTAGGTTCCCTGCCAGGATTTGTCTTCTTTGGATTTCTTTTTTCCTTTTCGCTGGTTTGGGTGCTAGACCTACCTGCATGTTTGCCGCGTGCGGAGACCCGTGGGGCGGAGATGGGATGTCTGGGGGCTGGGGTCGCAGGAGCCCGGTTAAGTGCCTCCTGTGTGCCAGCACTCCTCTTCGACCCCGGCTTCGCTGTAAACGGGAGGCTAGAGACTAACCCACCTCTAGTCAGAAGTCTTGTACCAAGTTGTGTACTGGGCTTTAGCGGCTTTTTTGTCGTATGGCACGGCAGGGTGAGCCCGGGGGCTGTGGGATCATGCCAAAGGCGTTGGCATGACGGTACCAGGAGGCCGAAGTGTCCGCCGAGTGCGTGTGATCACAGCCAACGGACTATATCTGCAACGTATAAGCTCCAGAACTGTGTCTAGCGTCATTTTCTTGGCTTGCGGACCTCCAGTTCTCCCTTGTAGGGCTCGGTGGTGGGTGGAGTAGTCTGCAGACGAATCTTCCTTCTTTTTTTCCATGGGTAAACCCAAAAACAAACGCTCCAAATTTAAGTCACCTGAGAAAATGATAGTTGCAAACGACTCTCCTTCGTCTTCTCAACCTACCAAGTCTCAAAACCTTAAACGTTCTTTAGACCATGACCTGGACCAAGAATGTACTACCTCTTCTTCGGAAGCCCAGCTTGTCTGCTCTTGGTCATTTTCAACGCTTTTAAAAATCTGTGGCTGATAGTTCTTTGTCTGGCGCTCTTTGGCCAAACCTGGCCCTTGCGCCAATAAAATCCACCAACCAACCAACCAACCTCTGAGTTCATTGTGTTAAGATGAACTTTTAAATAAAACAGTACACACATTTCATTTTGTGCTACCAACAAATTAAAATTGCTGCGCCTTTCTACGAAAAATAAAGGGAAAAAATGCATAGTACTTCATTTTTCTCTGGCAAAGGTTACAAATATGAAAGACGACATCTTTGGAATGCTGTAAGGGCAAGTGCGCTGATGCCTCAGCCCTGGGTAAAATGCTAAGCACATTAACCCATGGGCTGCCGTGATCCCCATTTGGGGATCAGCAATGTTTACGATGTTAGCGCCACTAATTTGTAACTTTGTGTTGATTTGTAAGGTTATATGTGTACATCAGAGTCTGTTCCTAACGTATGTAGTAAAAGTTTTTAGTGTGATTAAAAAAGACATTAAATTAAAATATATGAAATTGATTCTAAGTTTCGCCGAAAAGTAACGATTTGTCACATATGCCTATTTTCGAATTGAATATTTTATACCTTATACCGAAATAAAGCATTTTCCCTTATATAGATTATGTGCATATGTCTACTGAATAAAGTAGTATGGAAATTGAGGAAACTTTTCATTTTCGAACTTGATAATCAAGAAAAAATGATGATCCCCATTTGGGACCAACAGCTTTTGTAAAGTAAAATAATGTAGTAGGTGCACTTTTACAGTATGACATAATGAAATTGACAGTTTGATTACTACAATGGTATTTTTTATTCTCAGGGATATTGTTATATTTATTCCATTTATGCTCCAGCATAACGATGAGCCGCAAAAAATTTCTGACGCTAAGAGAACTTGAAGAGTTTTGGGACAATGAACTGGATTTGACAGATGATGAAGACCTTGGGGATACTATTGATATAGTGGAACTACCAGATCTACCACGGATCGACTGGATGATATTTCAGATGTGGAAGACATAGATGGCACAACATACTGGAAGATACCGTTCCAAACGACGTTCCAGGTTCAATAGAAATTCATGGTGCAAGATATAATAAAGAGATTGTAGTTCCAAGGAATAAGAAACGCAAAAAAGAAAAATCCACATCGGAGTGGAAGAGAGAAAGAGCATCCTTCAACATTTCTACTCATGGAAAAGAAGAATGCGAGCAACGTAAAATAAACATGATGGGAAAAATAAAAGAAAAACACCAGTAGAAATATTTGAAATGTTATTTACAGAGGATCTAGTAGAGCGTATCGTACAGTATAGTGTCTCTTATGCAGCTCAAAATAATCGTCATCAATTTACATTCTCTGCACACTGTTTCAAAAAGTTTTTGGGACTTTTAACTGGATATCACTCTTTTACCCCAAGAGCAGATATATTGGTCAGAAGACGAAGACATAAATATTGGAATTGTACGAAAATGCATGCCGAAAAATTACTACATCGAAATAAAGAGAAACCTACATTTTAGTGATAATACAGATATACCAATAATAAATGGAAACAGAGCCAAGTTATTCAAAATTCGACCAATTCTGGATGAGCTAAATAAGAATTTCATACAATTTGGAGTATTTTCGCTGCATATTAGTATTGATGAACAAATGGCACGCTATTATGGTTACCACTATCTGAAGCAATTTATTAGAGGCAAGCCCATTCACTTCGGTTTCAAGAAATGGGCTATATGTTGCGCTGAGACCGGCTATGGCTATAACGCGGAAATCTATAAAGGTAAGCTAAGTAGTTCTGAATAGGCATGTCGGTAATATTGAATAAGATGGCAACTATAGACAAACGAAAAGAACACTGCTTTTATTTCTATAACCTTTTCACAAGTTTTGATTTGATGAAACATCTAAAAAATAGAAATATATCTGCGACAGGAACGGTGAGATACAATAGGATGCATAACTGTCCAATAAAAACGGATGGGGAAATGAAGAAAGAATTTCTTGGTGCTTTTGTTTATAGGTCTGACGAAAAAAAGAAATATTTGGCTTCGTTTGGAAAGATAACAACACTTAAAAAATGTTATCGAATCATTTGAAAATTCTACCATTAGGACGAGTGACAAGCTGGTCTAGAGTTGAGAAGAAACAAGTGCTACTTCCGCAACCTAATGCTATTGCAAATTACAATAGGGAGTTGAGTTGATAAACTTGACTGAAATATACAAAAGTATCGAAGATGCAAGAAACGGTATTTTCCACTTTTCACTAATGCAGTGGATATGGCTGTAGTCAATGCTCATCTACTATACTGCAGCGCTAATGGGAAAATGCCACTCTTGGATTTGAAAAGGATGGTTGTGATGTGAACATACACTCACAATCTGACAAGAAAAATAGTGGAAGGCCATCGCATAGTGTGAGTTGATGGAAGCGTGTACCTCAAGACGTGAGAAAAATCCTGCAGGGCATTATTTAGAGAGAACATCAGATGGAAAACAGAGAAATGTGCACTTTGTAAGAAAAACGTTAGGAAACAATGTGTAAAGTGTGATGTCGGGTTACACGTAGGATGTGTTATTCTGTGGCACTCCTAAAATAATGATGCAATGATTTACATGTCTTGTACCGTAATCTCCAAATGTGGCTTTTTGTTCACATCAATAAAACACTGGCGGAAGATCATGAAATTTACATATGTTTATGGGGTCGAGTTTACGTAGGTGTGATGTTAATTTCGGGACCAACCGTTGAGCGCTTACGCCACAGCACGGCATAACATGCAAATTATCGTCGGTGGTATTTAAGGAGTACGGCGAAGTGAATGTAACCAGTGGTCGGCGTACGGACACGTGCGAAGACCCCGAAGAAGCTGCAAAGCCTGGACATGGAAGACGTGTACGATTTCAGCAGTTATCGGACTTTGAGCGAGGTCGTGTAGTCGGACTCCGCGAGGCCGGGTGGTCGTATTGCGGAGCGAATTGGACGGGAAGTATCGGTGGTGGTACGATGGTGGCGTAGATGGTCCGAGGAACATTCCCACACGAGAAGACGTGGAACCGGGAGTCACAGACGGACTGATGAGCGGACCGATCGACGCATAAGAAGAGCGACGTTGTCAAGCAGAACATCCACTACGACGCAAATCCGAGCTGCCGTTGCACCTGAGGTGACTGTGCGAACAATCCGCAACCGTCTACTGGATGCAGGACTACGTGCACGTGTGCCTCTGGCATGTGTACCTCTGACTCCAGCCCACCGTCAGGAACGGCTGCAGTGGTGTCGCCGACGTCTGCACTGGAGAACGCAATGGCGATCTGTCGTGTTCAGCGATGAAAGCATATTCTGCTTGGGAGCCTCCGATGGCCGTATGCGTGTTCGCAGACGCTCAGGGGAGCGTCTCCACCCTTCTTGCATCCGCCAGCGACACACAGGGCCTACACCTGGTCTCCTGGTGTGGGGAGCGATCAGCTATCGCTCCCATACACAACTAGTGTTTGTACCGGGTACATTAAACAGCACCTCCTACATCAACAACATCATAATTCAGCCCGTTGTTGTGCCATTTGTAAGGTCGGTCCATCGTGGTGTTTTTCAGCAAGTTAACGCACGCCCACACACGGCACGTTCAACGCAACATGCACTTCAGGGTGTGAGACAACTTCCATGGCCTGCACGTTCACCGGATTTGTCCCCCATTGAGCACGTGTGGGATTTTATGGGACAACGACTTATCCGGTCTCCACGACCCGCCACGACCATCCCCGATTTACGCGTCCAGGTTGAGGATGCTTGGAACTCAATACCCCAAACTTACATCCAACATCTGTATGGCAAACTCCATGCCAGAATTGCACAGTGTGACGCAGTTCATGGCGGTTCAACCTCGTACTAACCATGTTACATGGAAATGTTATTTTTCAGTTTACCAGCAAATACAGCTGTATTTTGCCATAATGTTTTGATTACGTTATCCTCTGTATTTCGTTATTATGCTGTATAAATTTCGTTGTTATCAGACGTCTCCTTCTTGGTGTTCTTTTTTCACTTTCCGCCAGTGTATTTACTCTATTATAAAATTTCATATCGCTTGTTTGTTTACATGCTGAAACATACCTTTATTCGGAAACATAATTACAAAAAAAAAAAAAAAAAAATTGGCAGGAAATGGGTTAAAGATATTAATGTTTCATTTCTACATCCTGTTCATAACAATATTGATAAAAATGTCGGCAAAAACTTACATTTACCAACATAGTAGAAATATTTCGGGGACTGTTTAGTGCATTCCAATCCCGGATTTCAGGAAGCTCTTCGAAGCCGAAAAGATATCTCCGATTTTTTATGAAGCTATCTTTTTTCGTTTTTCTTTTGTCCCTAGATTTAAAAATACAGAAAGTACATAATAAAGCCTTACACACCAGTGTGTGTGTGTGCCCGCGCGAGGAGGTTTCAAATAGATTCAGATTTCGCAGCTAACGCACTGAACAATTTGCGTTGTTTGCCATGATTAGCAAGAAATATAGTTAACGTTTTACGAAGAACCACGTTGGACAAAGAGCAAAGTAGGCAATGATGTAAAAACTTTGGTGCAAGACAAATTTTTTTAAATAAAAGTTTCTAGACATATGACACATGATAAGGACCTTTCTTTCACATTCAAATGCAAGTTAGAGCAATCCGAATGATTCTTGGTTCAACTGGTGGAATGTGACTATCCCCCCTCCCCTCCTTTCTCCCTGTTGGCAAATTTTGAAAAAGTGAATACACGAACGAGTACTGATTTTTCTCCCTGAAGCACTTCGGTTTAAACAACCTAGCATACCAATTCTAGCTGGACTCCAAAACTACACAGCTGCAGAAAGCGCAGACTCTTAAAAACTTTCCCTATTTCTAGATCGCCACGAACCAGAATAAGCACGTGGTAAAACGGACAGTTTTCTTCCACAATACACATACGATGTTTCCTTTACAAGGTACCATCACGTAGGAAAACCTAGTCACGTCTCCCGGCAACGACAATCTTTGGGCACGGGCGTTTCGGTGTCTCACGCGGCACACGGGTAATCCCATGCCACGTGAATGAATTTGTGCACAGCGGGATATAACGTCTGTCGAACCAGATATCCCATATTCTCCACTGCTTTAGGAGCAAAAGATGGAGTTCCCTTAAAAAAAGAGACAAATTACAGCACGTTATTAATTTTTAGATGAACATAGGACACATTTGGGTGTGGATAGCGTGTGAAGAAGACGGACTCCCGTGCCATTTTATAGCATTTTTTTTTGTGTGCAGCCAAAACAATTATTTAAAAAAAAAAAAATACGTGAACAAGTAAACAAAAGCATGAAAATTAACAAATGATAGAAAGAACTGCGAAAATAAACGAAGAAAAAAAAAAAAAAACCTTTTACAAAAAACACTTCGTTTTAACATGTAATTTGACTTTACAATCGGCACTTCAACAGATGTGAAAACAGCCGGCCCACACAATTGTATAAAGATAGGTAAACGTGAAGAAAACTAGCTTTTGGACAGAAATGCTTACTTAGTTTAACAAGCAAAATTTTTACGAAAACAAATACTTATATTATACATATTATGAATACGCAGATGCATTCCAGTTTTTCTGCTTAGCAAAACCAAAACAAATGAAAACCTCTGCGCTTCCTTTTTATAATAAAAAATCGTGGGAATAATTACATATTATAATTTATACATATATTTTTCCCAGATTTCCAGAGGGGGAAAATCGTTTTTGTTAAAAAAAATTGTGATATGTGTACACCGATGAACCATTACATTATGAACACCCTCAGCCTAGAGAAATGAGCGCGCATGGAGACCGAACGGTGGCGCAGGTGAATTTCACAGAGCAGTATACAGGGTGCATATGAAAGTCCCTTTAGCCTGGAATAACTTGCGAACGGAGAGAGGTACAGTTATGCAAGTGAGATAACGGTATAGTAAAGCGACTACGCCCAATCGAATGCAACCGATAGCAGCGTCCCTACTGGCGAAATGCGGAAGTTAGCCATTGCAAATCGAAACCGAAAAGAGATAGAGCAAAATTTCCAATTAAAAAGTAGTACAGCATCAATTAATTAGTACAAAACGACATTTGTTTCACATGGATAAGATAAATTGTCGCCTGAATACCCTAAAATTTTTCGAAATCGATGCGCGACCTTTTGTGTGAACGTTTAAGGGAACAGGCATAGGTATGAGCAAATACACACAATTTATTGCATAAATGCGTACTTATGTCAATACAGTTTGATGACATCAGACAAAAAAACAAAAAAGGTAAACTGGCTCACAGTGATAAAAAGTTAATGTCGAGTATGTTCGAAGAGTTCGCCATTGCCTACGATACACATTTGTATTCGTGAAAGTAACTCTGCATGCACATTCCTCAGCATGGAAGGTGTCACACTACTGCAAGCATCTGTAACACAACGACGTATATCCGGCAGACTTGTTGGCGCTGTCGTATACACCTGGTTTTTAACGTAAAACCAGAAATCCCAGCTCGCCATTCTCACACAGAGTACGTAGACCTAAACTTCTGATCAGGGTACATCCTGCTACTGGTTTTTATATCGTAGGTAGGGTACAACGTCACAATCTGCATTTGCATATGGCTACATTTGCGAAATGTGAATATGCAGATTCGAATCGTCGCGCATCGATTTCGGACATTGTAGGGTATTCAGGCGACAATTTATCTTATCCGTGTGAAACAAATATCGTTTTGTACTAATTAATTGATGCTCTACAACTTTGTGTTTGGAAATTTTGCTTTATCTCTTTTCGTTTTCGATTTGCAATGGCTAACTTCCGCATTTCGCCACTAGGGGCGCTACTATCGAATGCATTCGATCGGACGTAGTCGCTTTACTCTACAGTTACCTCACTTGCATAACTGTACCTCTCTCCGTTCGCAAGTTATTCCAGGCTAAAGGGATTTTCCTTTGCATCCTGTACATACAACCCAAGGACCGGCTTTCGGTTAGTAGTGTTCGGAGTCAGAATGGGAAAATCTGCCGATTTATCGGAGTTTGATAAAGGACAAATTGTGTTTGCACGGCGATTCGGAATTACGATCTAAGAAACGGCCCGGCTTGTGAGTTGTTCACGTGCCGCTGCAGTGTGTACGTTTCAAAAGTGGTGCACAGATGGCCAAGCGACGAATCGTCGTTCAGCAGTGTATCGTTCGCAGCTCATTGATGCCAGAGGGGGCGGCGATTGTCGCGCATTGTTCACAACGACCGCAGGGCCACAGTGCGACAAATCATCCGCAACTACAACAGTGATGATCAGAGCAATGTGTCACAGCACACAGTTCATCGTAGCCTTTTGCACATGGGCCTGCGTAGCCGAAGACCCAGCCGGGTCCCCATGCTCACTGCAAGTCATGGCCAACAACGTATGAAATGGACCAAACACAATCGAGATTGGACCGTGGATAATTGGAAGAAACTGGCCTAGTCTAACGAATCAAGTTTCCTGGTGTATCACGTAGACGGCCGAGCGTGGATACGCCAATTACCAACGGAGGCTATGAACACCTGGATGCACTGTTTGGCGGAAACAAGCCTGCGGCGGAGGTGTTATGCTGTGGGCGATGTTTTCTTGGGACACTTTAGGCCCCATTATCCCAATAGCACAATCCCTGACAGCTGTCGGTATCTGAACAACGTTGTGGACTAAGTTCACCGATTTATGGCAACTGTGTTCCCTGCTGGTGACGGCCATTACCAACAGGATAATACGCCCTGCCAAGCCACACTACCAGAATTATCAAGGAGTGGTTCGAGGAACATGCTGGTTACTTCCTGTTAATGCCATGGCCTCCAAATTCACCTGGACATGAACCCAATAAAACATTTGTGGTTCGACTTGGAAAAGCGGGTTCGCGCTAAATCACTACCACCCAGAAATGTACGAGAACTGGAGGACCTGCTGTTGACATTATGGTACCAGATACCCCAGGATATCTATCGCCACCTCATCGAATCGATGCCTCGTTGATAGGCAGTTGCTTTGCGGGATAAATAGGGTCCTACAGCTTATTAGGTAGGTGGTCATAATATAATGGCTCATCAGTGGTTGGTTGATTGGTTGGTTAATTGGTTGGTTGGTTGGTTGTTGAATTTTTCTGGCGCAAGGGCCATGTGTGCCCAAAGAGTGCCAAACACAAGACAATCAAACAAACAATATTAAAACCGTGGTATAAATCTTAAAATCAGGCTGATTCAGTAAAAGTGAAAAATGAGAATGATGGAAGGGGTAAAAACTAGATACATTTAAAAAGGTCAATTTGTTCTAAAAAGGAAAAACAGCGACGTACCTTAGTGGTCATCTAAGAGCCACTGCAGGTAGCGGCGTCCTTGGTCAACAAATGAGAATGAAAGAAGTGAAAACGCACATCACGAAAACGAACACAACTACACAGAAGATGAGTGACAGTGAGTTGGCACCTGCACGTCTCACACATGGGCCTAATGTCGCCACACAGCAAAAAGCGGCGAGTGAAACGAAAATGCCCAACTCGGAGACGCGCAAGCACAACTTCCTCCCTACGATTCCGACGTTATGAGAATTTCCAGATTCCAATAGGTTTAATACAATGCAGTTTATTTTCCACCTGTTGGTCCCATAGACCCTGCCACGTTCGCTTGATATGATCGTGAACAAGAAAGCGGGAATCCCGATGAAACAGTGGCAAGGTTGTGACGACCAAAGAGGAAGCAGATCTAGCAGCCGCATCAGCACACTCGTTACCCGAGATTCCAACATGCCCAGGAATCCAGCAAAAATGGACCTGAAAACAGGCCTCGAGCAAAAAACGAAGCAACCGTCTCACATACAAGAGAAAAGGATGGTCAAGGCAATTTCGCAGATGACAAAGACTGCAAGGCACTTAAGGAATCCGTTTAGACCATAGCACGATAATGAGAACTCGACTGAAGATGGAGAAGGGAGAGATACACAGCATGCATCTCCGCTGAAAACACCGTGGCCTCAGCTGGGATCCACGCAACAGAAACATCATCTACGCAGCAGCGGCGGATCCGACAACATCACCCATCTTAGATCCGTCGGTGAAAACTGGAACATAATCAGAATTGAGGGAACGGTGCTCAGCGAAGAGCTACTGGTACACGGAAGCAGGGGTTGAGGACTCACCAAGAGAAGTAAAGCTGATATCAGTGACAACCTCAAAAGGCTGCCACGGCGGGTCCCCAACTACCATGGTCTCTCCAACGAGTGACAAGTCGAGCCCTGCATCACAAGCTACGGCCGCCATACGAAGACCTAAGGTTGGAATACACGAGGGACGATTCTCAAATAAACGAGCATGCTGGGGATAGAAAACTGCATCGTACAAAGGATGGTCTGAAAGAGATCGAAGTTTCAAGTAAAATTGAACAGACAGTGCATACGGCGTAATTCAAGCGATGACTCGTTGCTGGTGGTAGGCTGACTTGGATAAACTCACGATTTGCGCCGCTTAGGATTATCGTAGAGGATCCACTTCTCATCACATGTCAAAATCTTATGGATTAAATTCTTCTTCTTGAATCTGGAGAGCAAGGACACAGCAACATCTTAGCGCCTAGACTTGTTCGCAGCTGTGAGTTGGTGGGGCAGCAACGGCCCTTCTTGTGAATCCGTCCAAGCTTGTGCAGGCGCTTTGCAATGGCTTGCCGTGTTACTTCGAGTTCCTGGGCGAGCTCTGACTGTGTGCGACAGGGATCCGCGTCCAACAGTTGTTATAGTTCCTCATCGTCAACTTTCTATGGCTGTCCCGGACGTTCTGCATCACGGATATCGAAATTTCCCTGCTTGAACCGCTGGAACAACTTCTTACACGCACTGTAGGACACAGCAGCCTCACCCAAAGCAGCACAGATCATTTGCTGGGCTTCCGCGACACTTTTTCTTCATCTGAAACGCAAACAGGAGGCAGTGCCACAAATGTTGCTTCTAGAACGACATTGCTTTCACCGTCAACTTTCGTCCCTTCTGTCACTACAGCTGTGAGCGGTTACGGTTGCCTAGAAAGCTGTTGGATGGCGCTGCAATCAGTCATTATCGTACACAGTTATTTGCATTTGCCGACGTTTTATGATCGCTTGCGGTTAGGGGCCGAGAATTAAGTTGCACACCTAATATGCACTTTCGATCCCTCAAGTATGATCGCAAAGGAAACACTCTTCGAAATTCATATCGCAAAATGACTTTAGATTCTCTCACCCGAATGGAAGCCGGACTCACGGTCTGCATACATTTACATGATAGCCAGACATTTTTGAGAAGACAAAACAGTGGTTTTTGATATTTCAAATGAAACTTATTGAAATGGAAATCTGATCTTTTATTTCTATAATCACTTTTACTAAATCTGGTCAAAATGGAATTGATCCTCCTTTTTTTTTTTCTTTAAAGGAACACACTATACATGCTCTCTGTTTTCTAGGAAACCGACTTAAAACTAGTGAACACGAAAATAGGCCCTAAGAGTACGGAATTCTGGGTATTGTTTTCCCCGAATCTTAGCTTCCGTTTGAGCGTATCTTTAATGAAATTCAAACTTCAGGAATAAAGAAGGCCGCTCCGGTGGCGCAGTGGTCTAAGCAATTGCCTTTGATCATTCGTCCGAAAGGGGTCCGGGTTCAAATCCCGGTGAGGCATGGATGTTGTGTTTGTCTTACGGCACTGGCTCTCTCCCTTCCCTGGAACCAGTGACCGTAAATTAGGAACGGGCGACTGCTTATAGCCCATTGAGTTGCTCACGGTGGTCGTCAAACCTCCAAACAAAACAAAAAAGAATAATGAAGTGTTTGTCACTTACACTTACTGTTACAAATAAATGTCCGGCCTAAAATAAAAAAAAAAACAAAAAAAGTAAAAAAAAAAAAACTTTTTAACACATTTTTTATCTCTCTAATATATGGCACTTGCATTCATTTACGATTTTTTCTTTTGAGTGTTTCCGTACAACTACAAAAAGAGCTGAATGCCGTTTATTGTTCGAAGTTTTAAATTTCATTTTTTCTTCATCTCCTTTGCAGTAATAGACTTTTGTTACCATTTTTTTAAACTTTCGAATCAGGACGAAGACGAACATGTTGTAGAAATGGCTTCTTTCACTTTTGGTAACTTTCACATAATTAGTTATAATTCACCTTAGTTTCATTTTTCAAATACCGCTTTTGGACTTTTTTTTATTATTTCTCCCTTGTGGAATAACGATAATTTGATCTTCGAGTCTTAAAAACATTTTAAATGGAGTAAATTTTCATTTTAAAATGTATAACCTTTCGATTTTCTGTAATCAGTAGGCTTTCAATTACCTTCATTTCAAAGCCGTCACGATATTTTATTGAAAATAAAAAATACCCTCGCTCTACCACGGGGAAAAAAATGGCAAAAATATTTCATGATTACTTAGCATTTTTAAATGACAGTATTGTACATGAGATAATGTAAGCGAACCACTAATCAAGATTTAAATCATTTGTTTACAATACTGTATCAGATGGAGCACGATGGGTACTGCACGTGTATATTATACATATTTTTCACTTTCGTTTAAAGTGTGCCTTTGAAAATCCGGAGCAGCTTTTAGAGGAATGCTCGTGTTTCATTCTTGCATTTTCTTTTTGTTTAAACAATGAACGAATTATATGCTCAACACATCTACAATGGCTTAATCGATAATGTATACAAGATGGTGGTTTCTCTTTTTTCCTGATTGCCTGTTTCTAGTAAATCAATTAAGCCTGCAATTTATACTTTTAATGAACCATTCGTATGGTAATATGATTGATCTCTGCGTTCGTTTAATATACCATTATTTAATTATGCATCAAACTGCGTAAACCCTTGGAAAATTTTTAACTCATTTCGTTCCTTTATGCTACTGCATGCGCAAGAAAGGAAACTTCTTCGAAATTTCATAAAAACCTTCAAAATAATTTTTTGTTGTGCTTAGTGCTTAACACATCCAGTCGGTCGAAATTCATTTACTTCGTGCATGCTTGTTTGTACGGAGCAGATGCCTCGCTATCTTATTGCTTTATATCGAACTGAAAATTAATTTAATAAATCCTCCTCTTTTCCTATCTTTTGAAAGATGCTCAGATTTCGGAACTCTTTATTAATAAATAAATATATATGCTAACACAATTTTTATTTTATATAGTCAGTGAAATTTCTTTTCCAGCTAAAATTTGGTTTTCTTTCTTTCTGTTGTCAGCTACTGATTTCCCCGGTTCCCCTTTAACCTTTAAGATGTTTTGATCAAAACTCTTTAATCCACTTTACTGCTATGCTTTTATGCGATCTGCTTTGTCGGAACGAGATAAAAAAAAATATATATATATATACACTTGTCCTTAAAAATTATCTCGTTTTTCCATCTCCGGCAACACAGCCATCTAAATTCTAACTTCAAAAGGTTTTACACCAGTGAATCTTTAATCATTACAGTTTCAGCAAGAATCTTTCCATGTTGCCTACGCAGAGTCAACTCTTATGCCAGTGAATTGAATTACAAATCTTCTATTACCCAGAAAAGCAAATTGTTTTACTCGAATCAGTCTGAAATGCGAAGATTGGATCAGAGTGGTATAGAATGCATTAAAACAAAATTACCAAAACATTCTGTTTGGAATACTGCCAAAAAATATTACAACTTCTCGTGCACAACTTACTTCTATTGATATACTAATATAAGAAACCAGAATTGTGGAGTACGTACAGGCCATCGTAAATAACATAACTTACGCCCAGGTAACACAAGAACGAATATACAAGGGTCGATCAGAAAAAAAGGTTACACCTTCGAATAGGAGAAAGGAAAACTCAACCAAGGAGTGTTTGTGCGATGTGGCAAAGGATATGAAGCACCAAACAGAAGTCATTGCTCTTTCCACGTTTATAAGTGAGTCACGGAAAAATTCTCATCGGCCGCCACCAGGAATCCAACCCATGGTCTTCCCAGTTACGCGGCGGACATGCTTCCATCTGCATCACAGCGGCCTCGAATTCTCCAGACTCATATACGATTAACTGCCAAACCACATGGCAGGTAGCTTCTTGGAGTCCCGCACAATGCTGGGAATTCACCAAAGTTGGAAAGCAGCAACTGATGAAATAACTAGGAGGCGAAAGAATAATTAATACACGCAATTGACGTGGATTAGGAACATCAAACAGAAGTCATCGCTCTTTCCACGTTTATAAGTGAGTCACGGAAAAATTCTCATCGGCCGCCACCGAGAATCGAACCCAGGTGCTTCCAGTTACGCGCCGGACATGCTTCAACTGCACCACAGCGGCCTCGAATTCTCCAAACTCACATTTATGTGATCTGCTTTGGATATGAAGCACTATTTTTCGATGGAATCACTGTGACGATTCAGATATTTGTCGGCTCGCACGACTAGCTTGTCCATCCCGGACCGAAAACATTCATGTCCCTCCTGATGTAGCTAGTTTGTTGCAGCTCTTTTCAAGACATCGTCACCGAGTACCAGACAGGTGCTGTTTCAGGGCAGGAAAGAGGAGAAAGTCACTAGGAGCCCAGACCGGGCTGAAGCGGGTGCTCCACGAATTCCTCCCACTGGAATTTGTAGAGGAAGTGCGGCGCGGCGTTGGCGCTGTGCGGCCTCGCGTTATCGTGAAGGAGAATGACACCATCGCTCAGCAGACCTGGTCGTTTTCGTCGGATCCTCTCGTGTAATTTTTTCAGCCTGGCAAAGTACCAATCAGCGTTGATGGTGCGTCCATGCTCTAAGAAGTCCACCAAGCACACCCGAGGAATCCCAGAAGAACGGAAGCCATGATTTTTCCAGCACGTGGTGTGACTTTAAACTTCGGTGGTGAAGCAGCGTGTTTCCATTGCATGGATGCTCTCTTGCTGGTGTGAGCGAAGTGGTAGAGTCACGTCTCGTCCGCAGTCACAATACGGTCAAGAAAGCTCTGTTGGTCTTCAGCGTAACGCTGCAGAAACGTCAAACATGACATCATTCGTGCTGCTTTGTGATTGGCGGATAATGAATGTGGGACCCATCTGGCACAAACCTTGAAGTACTGTAAAACATCCACAACAAGATGTGGAACAACGCCAGCTTGAAAGCAATATGGCTCAAAATTACCCTTCGGTCGTCTTGAACGATTTCGTTCACACCTACAGTGCTGATCTCTATCGACGAAGAACTTGGACGTCCACTATTTGTGCGATGTCGGTTTCCCCAATTATCAGATTGAAACGAACGCCACCATTTCGCCACGTTGTCACCAAAAACTTCGACGAGCTGCCCATGAATTTCGGCTGCGGCCACGTTTTTGGCCCACAAAAACCTTACAACTGCGATCACTTAGACCTGAGATCAAGTTTCCAATCGCGTCGCTATCTCAAGTCACTGCGCATCTCACTCTGGGGACAGGAGTACACAGAGGTGCCTGGAGCACTAGCGCCATCTCTCCAGCGTACATGCCACCCATGCCACTCGCACGGCATCCCGCATTTACTTAATTTAATAGCACGCGTAAACATTTTTCTTTCAGTGTTACAAATTTACCAGTACTCCAGATATCAATTCAATAAAGTTCACTACGCAATGGTCGCTCAGATAATAGATGTGAGGCCCATTATTAACAGATTAGAGGAGTTCCTGCCTTGCTTGAAATCTGTTTTCATTGACCAGAAATTCTGCTCCGGCCAAAATGGTGTTTCGTCAACAGTTTCTCCACTTATTTTCAGTCGAGTTTGACCTATACTAATCCTTATGAACACACAGAACTGTTCTTTTGCTAAAACCTGCAAATTCAGTAACTTCTTCGATGCTGTGTCCTTTTGACCAGCAAAAAGCTACGACACCATTTTGCCAGTCACTTACATCTGGCTTTGGACCCATTTATATTTAATTTTTCAAAAATTTCAGTTTAGAATTTTACCTATAGAAATAAATAATACATATTTAATTATTATATAACACAGAAATATTTAAACAAAATTCTAATTATAATCTCAGAAATATATTAAACTATTACATATATTGCTGTAGGTGACTAATATTTTGTCCGGTGTCTTCATTAAATCTTATAAATTAATTATTACTCATACGTTAATCGAATTAGCCTTTTCTCATTTACTCGTTTAATTGTGGGGTGAATTAGGAATTAAAACCACGTGAACTCCGATACCTAACGCTTTTTTCACCCTTCCTCTTTGCCGCTAATTCTGTTTTTTATTTTCTACTCTTCTTTCCCCCTGCCCGCCTTTCGCTCTCTGTATTTCCTGTCAACCATCTGCTTTACGGCTCACTCTGCGGAATGCGTGCGCTTCTCCTGATCTACCAATGCGTCAGCTCAGTTGGCACCTGCAGTAGACATTTGCTTCGGCTTGACATTGTCATATCAGACTCTTTCCTTGAGATCTTCGATCGCGTTCGCTTTCCAGATGAATTTACACCTCAAGAAGGATATGGGAACACTTCTTCACTTATGACTTTAGATGAAATGATTGAGAACAAAATATGCAGTGAGAACGTTTCCAGTGACAAGAGTGATGAAGATTCCCAGGTAAATGTACCAGCAACCAAATTTCGCGATGCACTAAAATCGCTCAGAGTCGTCAGGGCCTTCTTTTATAGCCATAATACTAATGAGAAAACAACACAGGCTCTAAATAGTCTTGGAAATTCAATATTTTAACTTAAAAGTAAACAACAATAAAAAAAATGATTTTTTAAACCATGCTACTGTATACGTAATTTACATATCTCCTTGCGTAAAAATGTCAATCGTAAATGAATTATTAGTAATACTTTGTGCAGTATTTACATACAATGTATGTATTAGGTGTACAAATAACTTTAAAGAGTTTTAAGACAACGCAACATGTAATTTGAGAGGAAACAACAATACCATTACGAATCAAAATATGCGCCGTCATTATCTATCACTTTCTGCCATCGGTCGGGCAGCTGACGGATTCCAGCCATGAAGAATACTTCGTCGTGTGACACGATGAAGTCGTCAACCAATTTTTGCACTTCATCACATGTCCGGAACCGTACAGCAGACAAACCATGTTGCATCGATTGGAACAAATGATAGTCTGAAGGGGCTGTGTCGGGACTATATGCTGGGTGCTCCAAAACTTCCCATCTAAACGTCAATAACGTTTCCCTGACCAATTTCGTGGCATGCGGCCTAGCGTTGTCAAGCAGTAATTTCAAGGAAAGCAATCCTTTGCCTGTGAATGGACGTTTCCGGCAGATTTCCTGGTTCAATCGCAGCAATTGTTGCTTGTAGCGATCAGCAGTAATAGTCTGATCCTGTTCAAAGAGTTCATAATAGAGAACAAACCGTTCATATCCTAACAGATGCACAGCAGAACTTTCTTGGAGTGAATATTGCGTCTCGGTGTTGATGTCGTTATACTTCACCGGGGTGTTTTTTGCGTTTGGGACTGTCGTACCATATCTACTTTCCATCACCTGTACCGATTTTTTACAGGAAAGACTTTGTGTTGTTTATTCAACAGATTCAAACACTTCATGACACGCTCATCCTTATTTCTCTGGCTCAGGTCACGTGGCACCCATTTTCCTTCCTTCTGAAGCTGTCCCATTTCGTGTAAACGATTGGAAATTTTTTGTTGAGTTACCCCCAGTTGTTCAGCTAGTTCTTTTTGCGTTTGAAACGAATCTTCATCCAACAATGCTTGCAGTTCCTCATGTGCAAACTTCTGCGGGGCGCCGCTACGTTCTGGATCGCTAACATCAAAATCACCTGCTTTAAACCGTCTAAATCAAAATTTATACGTGCTTTTCGATACAATATTATCCCCCAGCACAGAACACATCGATGCACATGCTTTCGCAGCTCTTTTCCCTTGATGAAATTCGTAACGAATGCAGTGTCGAATAAATGTAGTATCGGTGCCATTTTTCACTTACCGATGTGAAAGTGCGTTTGACAAACTTTTGTGTCACATTTTATACTCTGGACCAGTTACGGTCACATGACAACAACACGGGGGAATGTCATATATGTAAATTAGCGGTATACGTCACACAAAAAATGCTTTAACACTTATTTGTACACCTAATACCACATACTGTATTCACAAGTGCTGTAATACTATGCAGTGTGATTGAAACAAAGTTAAAAACAGAAAAAGCTGTGGAAAAAAAAAGATAATTGAAAAAGCTAGTACTCTAGAATATAAAAAAATACTACACACTACGTAGCACCTAGCATAACAGCAGCAGCAACGGCCATGTCATATTTTGCAACAGAATAATGTGTTGCTATCCAGAGACTAAAACATGCCTGTTCTGTTTATACGTTTTTTAAATTATACGTTAATTTTACTTGATCCCTAGAAAACTGCATAAACGGGGTTCCACTGTAACAACACAACTTCGTATTCGTACTCATATGTAACTACGAAAAAAAAAAAAAAAAAAAAGGTTGAATAGCGAGAGTATTAAGTGATCTGTAAAATATGGCATATATCAGAGAAATTCAGTTGCGCATGAGAAACACACTGGTGTGCAAAAATTAAGGAAGAAGAGGAGAAATTAGCATAACAGCGGAACGAGAAGGCAGAACGGACCGAAAGACGACTCAGGAGATAGACTAAGGGTCCGGTACGGTAGGGCATGCGCATATATGCAGCATGACGTGGGGGGGGGGGGTCGGAAGGGTATAAAGCACACGGGCGGTATACGCTCAGCAATTCGGTGAAAGCTATTGCACGGTGTACATCGGTTTGAACGACGTCGAGTTGCTGCCACCGTGTGATATGGCCAACAGGCAATCCAGTAGACGGTATCTGGATGACTTTACCCGATGTCGCGTCATTGGGAAGTTGGAAGAAGGTCGAAGTGTGACTAGTGTGGCCGAGGAGTTCGGTATCGCTCACAGCATCGTTTAACGAGCTTGGAGAGCATTTCAAACGACAGGAGCAGCTGTCCGAGATTTTAGCAGTGGTCGTCCACGAGCATCCACGGCGGCGGACGACCGGTATATTGTCCTACAGGCGAGAAGAGACAGACGGCAGACAGCGGGAGAAATCGCAAGGCACATGCAACAGACAACTGGACGTCCGTTATCGCGTTTTACCGTGGCCAGGAGGTTGCACAAAGGTGGTCTATTTGCATGATGTGTGCCATTAACCCCTGCTTATCAGAGACGGCGGTTTCTGTGGTGCCAGGAACACAAGAACTGGACACATCAGCAATGGGGCCGAGTTCTCTTTACGGATGAGAGCCGATTTAGTCTGACAAGCAATTCTGGACGTATAGTCTGACGAGCAATTCTGGACGTATAGTCTGACGAGCAATTCTGGACGTATCTGGAGAGAGCAGGGAACAAGCAATAACACCTCCAACATCATCGAAAGGAACCGGTTTGGAGGTGGCGGAGTTCTCGTTTGGGGCGGTATCATGCTTGGTAGCCGTACTGATCTCCACATCTTCCAAGGAGGTTCAGTCACTGGTGTCCGCTATTGTACCAAGGTTCTCCTGCCTCACGTGCGTATGTTTAGAGGTGCTGTGGGTCCTGAGTTCCTCTTCGTGGACGACAACGCTACACCTCATCGTACAGTGGCTGTCGCAGAGCTGTTGGAGAGTGAATATATTCAACGCATGGATTGGCCCGCAAGGTCCCCGGACCTAATTCCAATCGAACACGTGTGGGACCTTCTCGGGAAACGCTTGCAGCACGTCACCAGCAGCCAGCAACGATTCCGCAGCTGCGTTTGGCGCTACAAGAGGAATGGGCCGCGATGACTCAACAGCTCCTTGACAACCTCGTCCTCAGCATGAACAGACGTTTTAAATCCTGCAACGCAGTCAGGGGTGACCATATCCCCTACTAAAGACTGGATTTTTCTTGGCAGCCGCCTGTCACATGGACGTTTCTGTCTTCTGTCCAGTTGTGCTCGAAGCTACCTTTTCAATAAAGTGTCTTTGTATCCTTTGGATTCCTTGTTTGGACGGTTTTGCTTACTTGTCCCATATTCTTACATCTTGGGGAACTTATGGTATGATTTGAGTCGATGTGGAGCACTTCTGCACGACGTTACATTCGAAAAACCGTCTCGTCCTTAATTTTTGCACGCCAGTGTACGATACCGCCTTTACGCTGTACATGGTATCTGGAAATATCCTGCTACACAAATTTTAAAAATTTGGGCGAAGCGCAAAAAAGGATATTTTGAGAATGAAAAAAACAACAAAGTAAAAACAAAAACACAGCAAAGACCAAAGAAGTGTCTGATACTGAATAGTGTGAACAGTCCTACTACTCCTATCATTATTAGATGAAAAACAATGACAGACGACAAATTATGATAAGAAATATCAAGCGAAACACAAACATTTCAAGAAATACTGTTCACTCACTGAGGGATGAATTTTGATATTAGTGTCTAGTACTTAAAAATATTCAGTTCATTGCTGGTTAACTTCGAGCGATAACAATAATCAAGACAGCTGTTGAGTGGATGGAATAAAATTTTTCGTTAGCAATTTGATTTAACAACTGGTCTTGCACGATTAAGAGTTGTAAAAATTTGGCTTTTCAGAGTATAATTTCATCAAGTTTACAATTTTGTATTCAAGCACTCAAATATCCCAATCACAAGTGGGATGAAAGTTTATTTTACTTCCATAATTATATTCAACAAGTTGAATACACAGGAGTCACGAACACAGAACAGAAACGGGCTTCAACACCAATTAAAATATTTCTCTGAACTACATGCTATATCTTATTCTTGGAAACAGGTATCACGTGGTGTTCAATTATCTGCTGAAAAAGAAAGTGACTCCTGACTATGATATTGCTTTCTTCTATAAAGATTTGCAGTGTACACACCACCCCCAGAAATGTTGATTCTGCATGAGGCAGTCCGCTCTCTCTCTTACTGCATTAAACTTGAAAAATATTTCACCACAAAAATTATATGCAACTTCAGTTCTATAAGAGTGCTCTATTATATTGGGTTGGAAAACAGGTAATGCTTGCAACTGCAAGGCAACAGAAAAGTGCTAATTACCGAATATACAAGTACAGATCAGTCCAAAATGTAATCGCCATCGTTCCCCACGATCTGCTCTCATCGTCTGGGCAGTTGTTGGATATAGTCCCTGTAGAATTGTGGTGGTTTGGACGCAAAGAAGTGAGTAAGTGCACGTTCGACAAAGTCCCGGTTGGTGAACCGCTGTCCGTCCAGGAAATGCAGCAACGACCGAAAAAGGTGGTAGTCGCTTGGGACATTGTCCGAGGAATAGGTTAAGTGCGGCAGCAGCTCCCAGCCCAGGTCCCTGATCTTGTGACATGTCACCCGTGCTGTGTGAGGTCTCGCTCCATCCTGCTGTAGGAGGATGCTCTTGAGGTTCAGCAGTGTTGGTGGTTTCGACGTGAGCGATGCTTGCTGATCGTCGAGCTGACGGCAGTACACATCGGCGGTGATAGTGACATTGTCCGGCAGCAGCCCAAAAAACACGACACCCCGCAAATACCACCAAAAACAGACAACAGGACCTTACGTCGGTGTACGCCGGTTTTAGGGGGTCAGCATGGGCTTCTGTTTTGGGTCCACCACTGTTTCCAGGTGCTGACATTATCATACAGGACCCATTTCTCTTCACCTGTCACAATGGGGTCCAAGAACGGTTCAACTTGGTCACGTGCAAGCAGGGAAAACACATGCACTCATGTGATTTGCTTTTTGCTCAACTGTGAGTTGACGGGTTACTCACACTCCCCTCTAGTGCACCTTCCCAAAGTTGACGCAGGGGCGTGATAATGCTGTGTACGTAGTCCCCAGCTGTTCGGCCAACTCTAGCGTGGTCACGCGTGTGTCGTTCTCCACTAAAGTCTGTAGCTCGTCCATATCCACTGTAGCGGGTCTTCCGGCTTTGGGACGATCTGACAGATTAAAATTTTCCTTTGGAAACCGTTGGAACCAACGACAGCACTGCCGATGTGATGTGGCATGGGATAGCCACTGGAAATGTTCTTTACAGCATTTGCGGGTGTGCTACCGCGACTAAATTCATACAGCATGCAATGCCGGATGTGCTCCTTGTCCATATCACATCATCTTGTCAGGAAGAAACAGTACGCGAAAGCAAAATGTAGGATTTCTGTAGTTACTAATATAAGCGAGCTATTTTATTAGTTTCAGCTACATTATAGTTCCCTCGTACACTAAGATTTCAACGAAAGAATGAATCTACAGCAGAGTAATCATATGAAAGGCCTATCTGGAGAAGAATAACTTGGGGCGGCATTATTTCTAGATAAACAAAATTAGCACTTTCGCTGTTTCTCTGGTTCTGGAATCAACGTTCACACTGCCGAGGCATCTAAGGTGTGTCGACCTAAAGGGAAAATTATCCAAAATACACTCTTTTGGTGTACTCTAGCCTTTTAGGGACAAAAAGAGGATTTTATGTGGCTAGGTAATAACGAAACAAAATATCCCTTCTGTTATATTGCAAGCACTTTAACGGCATAATTCCAGAGGTGAAAGATATACACTTCTGCCAGAGCATTTCTGCATTTGCAGTTTAGGTATATCTCAGTCTTCTTTTACAACATATATAATGTAGTGCAAAATCGGGTCTTGCACTGTCAAGAGAGAATTTTTGTTCGGAGCATTCTAGAGAAATCTTGAAATACATTATTTTTGATCTTAATGTACCAAAGTCTGAGCAAATATTGTCGCACTTAATACTGAGGGTGGGTCGAAATTTT
This sequence comes from Macrothele yani, assembly GCA_039090855.1. Taxonomy (NCBI): domain Eukaryota; kingdom Metazoa; phylum Arthropoda; class Arachnida; order Araneae; family Macrothelidae; genus Macrothele; species Macrothele yani. The sequence goes on from CM077010.1 coordinate 92,493,824, forward strand.
TGCAATTTTTGGGTCACTTTCTCTTCATACGTACCTTTACGACGAAAGCTGATTAGATTCAAAGTACAAGCCATCGCGTTGCACCGTCTTTAGCCATTTGTCTGCCAGTTCTTCGATTCCGCGGCGGTACCAGTTCTTGTCCTTCGAGGCGAAGAACTCCTTCACCCAAGCTGCCACCTCCTCCTGGTTGTTGAAGTGCCGCCCGCAAGGAAGTGGACCATGGACCGGAACAAGTAATAATCCGAAGAGGGCAAGGTCCGGACTATATGCTGGGTGTGGCATCAGTTCGATGTCCTCAAGTTCCTGGAGTTTTGCCCGGGTCGTTCGCTCGGTATGAGGTTGAGCGTTGTCCTTGTGCAGGAGAGCGTGCTTTCTTGTTCACCAGAGCCAGATACTTCTCCTCCAAAACGGCATACATCCGCTCCAGCTGTTCAGAGTAGCGGTTGGCGTTGATGGTCCGACCGTCTGGAACAAATTCATAATGGATTATCCCCTCAAAATTCCACCAGACGCAGAGCATCACCTTGTGCTCGATGCGCCTACGTTTGGCAACAGGTTCAGGAAGCTGGCACGGGCCCAACCACTGCCGTTGTGTGTTAGGATTACGGAAATAGACCCACTTTTCATCGCACGTAACAATTCTCTTCATGAAACGCACATCGTGCGGGTTTTGGATTTTCGTGCACACTTCCATTCGGCGGTTTGCGTCAGTTCGTGAGTAACAATGCGGCAGCTTCTGTAGACCTTGCCGAGGTACTGAAGGTGACGAACCATGGTGGTTTATGATATGCCCAGTTCACGTGATAATCTCCGAGTGCTGGTTGTCGGATTTGCCTCTACGGCCTCCGAATCCACGTTTCGCGGCCTACCTGACCTTGGTTGATCGTCGAGGTTTCTGTCGCCTGAGCGAAATTTCTTGAACCATTTGGTTGCGGGGCTCTGTTGTGGTCCACGGAACCTTCCCCTTTCGCGTGACAAATGTTTCGTGTTGCTTGAGCAGCGTTATGTCAGAGTTCAAACGCGTAAAGCAAAAGTTCCCTAATTAGCCGTTTGTGGCTGTTTATCTTTTAGGCGTCCAAACCACAGGCAGAACGACGACGTGCAATGCTGTTTACAGCAACGACTACCACTTTATATCCCTTTTGACTAACAGCAGTGCGCGACTTGAACTATTTTAAACAAGTGCAGCACATGCGTTTATGCAAATATTGCAAAACTTTCGACTCACCCTCTGTATTTCAAAAATATTCTCAAAATGACTTTTTGCTACAGGTAAATGCAGATTTCTTGTTCTGTTTCATGAATCCCGGTTATTACTTTTTATCTCACTCAGACACATTTCCTTAATTAAATCGATGAAATCTGTTTGACATGCATCCTGAGATTGAAAACATACAGAGCATAAACTATTCAAGAATTTACAACAGGAGAAAAAATATTTTTGAAAAATTCACTTCAGGTTACGCAAACTTGTCACAAGTGAAATCAAAAGTTCCTAGAAGCAGCTACGATTTTTAAGTATCAAATGTATCAAATGTTTGTCCATGAAATATAACAAGATCACTTTAGAGCTCGGATATTAGTTTCCTTTTCCTTTCGTTTTGCATTGTTTTTTTATGTTGCTTAGATTTTATTAAAACTGTACAGTTTTAATAAAAGGAGATACATTTATTACTAATTAACAGACAAGTATTAAGGTTTTAAATTATAAAAACCATCCCTCGAAGAAAATGATATAAAAATATTAAGCTAAAAATTACTATTTATTATTTTCATTAGAAAATACGATACATAAATATCACGAGCGCAGCTACAGCCTGTACAGACATTTTAACAAACACTGAAGAATTTAAAACGTTTTTACAGAAACTTTTTTTTCTATTAAACTAAACAGAATTTTGAAAAATTAAAGTCTGGAAAGAACGTTTGAAAAAAAAAAAGCGAAGAATTTCCAGTATTTTATTGAATAATCCGCGATTTTTGACTTCAGTAGCACACGTTTTTTACATTCAAGCACCAGATGTTTTGTTATCGATACAGTACGGTACGGTACGGTACCAAGCAAAGCATGTGATCAAAACGCAGGGAACAAAGAAAACACGGTATTTTCCGAATGTGGCAAATCAAAATGCTCTCGGCTTCTTTGTCATCAAGGTAGCCTGTTGTTCAACTTTGGTTTCCAATGACAATGAAAAAAAATCTGGCAGAGAACTTTAGAAAAGTTTTATATACTACTGAACCTAAGCAGATGATATCGCAAAGTTAAATTTTGTCTTAAAGAAAGTAAGGCGTCCATCTCTTTGCTTCTGGGAGTAACATAAAACTTGATTTCAGCTGGTATGAAGAAAGCAAATCAAATAATATGGCACCTGCTTTATAGCTTCTTCCGGAGACAGACGATCGCCGATTTTAATTCTTTTATGATTTTTCCCATCTGTGTAGCACAGAATTTTAGGATTTTTTATTTTTCTGGAACATCACATAGACAGTTGCTGATTTTACCCACATTTGACTTTTGCTTTTACTTACGCCCCCTGCCCCTTCAGTTTCCGGCTTCAAACGACCACGGATATTTCGGAATAGAGGCAACGGCCCATTCTTAACACACATCGTGATTGCGATAAAACCACAACCGTACAACTAAGACAATACGTAAATCTCATTGGAACTCGAGCCCAATACTTAAGGATAGACGTTATTCTCCCTAAAGGTCGGTCACTGATGTTTACTATTTGTTAGTACTACTCATCATCAAACATTCTCAATCCGCAGCTGGATGGACACCTCCCCCTCCGCCCAAGTCTCTACCAAAAACACTTTCTTGAGCAATTCTCTTTCATGTCATTCTGGCATGCTTTCGAATTTTATCCACTCAATTCACACTGGGTCTTTTGTGTATTTTCGTCTCCGCTGGTATCCAGCCTAGTATTTCAGTTGCCGAACTGGGGTCAGCTCTTTTCGCAATATACACTGCTGCTACCCAAAATGAAACACCATGAAGGAAGCATCCGATCGGCCTGAAATTCGCAGCATGCGTCGCCCGCGAGAGGACATGCAAACGATTAGCATTGCAGGGCATATGCAAATCATGTGCGCCCGGCACGCCACCGAGAAGCACTATAAGAAGGGTGCACAGAAGGCGATGTAAGTACTGGAAGTGTGTTGTGCTGCCGGACCGGTGCGTGGGAAGCTTCCTGATGCCTCGTCGCAGAATACGGCAGTCATTCCACTACGTTTCGGAGTTCGACAGAAGACGAATAGTGGCTTATTACGACAGCGGTTTATCGTACCGAGACATCGGCGCCCGTGTGGGACGACATCCAGCCACAGTGAGGCGAGTATGGATTCGGTGGGTGCAAGAGGGACGGACGGACGGACCGACGTGAGCGATTGCCGCAGCCGCGGCACACCACCGAACGAGAGGACCGGCATGTTGTGCGGCGGGCATTGACGGCTCGGACCGCGACATCACGAATGTTAGCGCAGGAATTAGGGTGTGTTGCGCAACAACTTGTGTCAGCACTTACCGTTCAATGTCGTCTTCAGGAACGGGGACTTGTCGCACGGCGCCCATTGCTCCGATTACCATTGACGTTACACCACCGGAGAGTGCGGCGGCAGTGGGCCGTTGAACGCCGCACCTGGACTACGGAATGGCACGACATTGTCTTCTCCGACGAATCCCGCTTCTGCCTGCAACACCACGATGGTCGGATCCGCGTGTGGCGGCACCGCGGCGAGAGACTGTATGACGCCTGCATTATGGATCGCTATACAGGTCCGTCGTCTGGCGTTATGGTTTGGGGCGCAATTGGATAGGACACCCGCACCCCTCTGGTAAGCATCGCAGGTACACTCACCAGCCACTGCTACATCTTCGACGTTTTGGAGCCTGTAGCCCTCCCTTACCTGCAGGACCTGCTAGCGGCCACGTTTCAACAGGACAATGCGCGCCCGCACGTGGCGCGCATTGTCCAGTTGAAACGTGAAGTTGAAACATTGTCCAGTTGAAACGCACCTGGTGGGCCGTGAAGAATTGTTGCACATCGTGCAACAATTCTTCACGGCCCACCAGGTGCCACTGCTGCCGTGGCCCGCCTGTTTTCCCGATATGTCACCCATCGAACACGTCTGATTGCTGATGTGCAACTGAGTGGCCCGGAAAGCATCACCCGCGGCTACGCCTCATGAACTGTGGCAACGTATGGAAGCAGCCTTGACCGACATACCCCAAGCCCACATCCAAATCCTCTTTCGTTCGACGCCGCGGCGTGTAGCGGCCGTTATTGCCAGCCATGGGGGCCACACGTACTATTGATGTCTGCGTGTTCCGCAAGTCGCACGGGCCTGTAAGCTCAATCGTTTCATCTTTTTATCTGTTATGTGTCCAGTAAATCTGGTTTTGCTATCTCGTGTCCTTCTTGGAGTTGCATTTTGGGTAGCCAGCAGTGTAATATGTCCATCCCACTGCCACTCGAGGGTCTTGACTTTGATCATGATGTCATCAACTGTTGTCATTTTTCTGATTCATGAGTTCTTTTCTATGCTTTTCTTGGTGACTTTAAGCATGTAAGGAAAGATTGGAAAACTGACAAGAGTGGAAGATATCCATGATCATAGTAAACGACGTATGTTTAAGTTATGAAACATGTTCATCATCCCCCCCCCCACAAACATAGCAATGGATAACACTACTTTTAGATTGTTTTTCTTGCGTATTTCAGATTCATAATTTCATATGTTTAAGAAAGAATGACAATCAAAAGAAGGGCAACACTAGAATACAACACCGCGCACAAAGCTATAAATTCAAATTCGTATTCGAAAGAAGATGCAACAGAGCTGATAATGATCTGAGACCGAAATATAATCATGTAACTTTGTACTCTTATTTTAAGGTCTTAGAGAGAATGATATTTGCAGTCATGTGTGGAAGGAAAGTCAAGTCAAACTAAATACAAAAAAGAACAGTTCTATTTTGTTCTTACATATCCAATTCTATTTAAAGGATGCATCAATGCATGCTCACGCGAAAGCGCTTCCTATAACCTTCACGAATTTTGTTTCGCATTAATGCTGAAATATACACTGACGGAAAAAAATCCCAACACCACGAAAAAATAGTTGTAGAGGAATGAAATGGCGGCAATACATTTGTATAGGTAACATATTTAATCGATTAAGGTTTCAAGATCACAGCTTAATGTAAGCGCGAGAAGAGCCATTTTAAATGTGAAATGCTGGTACATTAATAACCGGTGTAACAGCCAGAATGTTGAATGCAAGCACGCAAACGTTCATGCATTGTATCGTACAGGTGCTGGATGTCAGTTTGTGGGATGGAGTTCCATGCCTGTTGCACTTGGTCGGTCAATACAGGGACGGTTAATGCTGGTTGGGGGTGACGCTGGAGTTGTCGTCCAATGATGTCCCATACGTGCTCGATTGGTGAAAGATCTGGTGATCTAGCAGGCCACGGCAACATGTCGACACTCTGTAGAGCATGTTGGGTTACAACAGCGGTATGCGGGCGAGCGTTATCCTGTTGGAAAACACCCCCTGGAATGCTGTTCATGAATGACAGCACAACAGGTTGAATCACCAGACCGAAGTACAACTGTGCCGTTAGGGTGCGTGGGATAACCACGAGAGTGCTCCAGCTGTCATAGGAAATTGATCCCGAGACCATAACTCCAGGTGTAGGTCCAGTGTATTTCGGCCGAAGACAGGTTGGTTGCAGGCGCTCACCTGGCCTCCTTCTAACCAACACACGGCCATCACTGGCACCCAGGCAGAACCGGCTTTCATCAGAAAACACAACAGATCTCCACTCCATCTTCCAATGAGCTCTAGCTTGACACCACTGACGTCGCAAACGGCAGTGGTTTGGAGTAAGTGGAATGCACGCTACAGGGCGTCTGGCTCGGAGCTGTCCTTCAAGTAACCGATTTGTAACAGTTCGTTGTGTCACTGTGGTGGCAACTGCAGCTCGAATTGCTGCCGCAGACGCGGTACGATGCGCCACGGCCGTCTTCCTTCTCAGTAGTGCCACGTCGTCGGCCGGAACCCGGTCTTCTGGAGGCAGTATATTCCCTTGACCACCGCTGCCAACAATCATGCACAGTGGCTACATTCCTGCCAAGTCGTTCTGCAATATTGCGGAAAGAAAATCCACCTTCTCGTAGCCCTATTACACGACCTCGTTCAAACTCCGTGAGCTGTTGATAATGGCTTCTTCGTCTTCTTAAAGGCATTCTTGACTAACATCAACACACTACGTCGAATCTCAACGATAACTAACGCTCACGAACGTTACAGCGCGTATTTACAGCAAACCTGCTTTGCATGTTCCGAGGGGCGCTACTAGCGCCACATGTATGCGCCGAGCGCGAAATTTGCATAGACGTCATTTTACAGATGTACTCTCACCGCCTACCAACTGTCGTTTATCTAACACAACCCCTTCTTGGTGTTGGGATTTTTTCCGTCAGTGTAGATTACTGCTTGAAAACAGCTATCCTCTTAACAGACGGCGACGTCGGATCGAGGAGATGCTGTCCTTCATATATTCACTTAAAACGAAAGTCAAGAGGCATGAAGATAGCCTGTATAGAAGTACAGCAACTTTTGGTCACCATCTGGAAAGAGTTCATATCGGAGGCTTCTAAACTAGTTAGTTATTCCTTTGAGAAGAGGGGTGAGCTCAAGGCGGCGATACGTGTGTGCATTAACTTCACAGATTCAAGCAGAAGTCAGGTTTATCTAATAATTTGTTTTGCCGAGCACGCTTCCGCATAGCGTAATTAAAGACAAGGTCTAGATACAAATTAATGAAGCGGCAACGGACTTTTTAAGAGATGCTAAAAACCAGGCGGGTGATTTGCTAATGTTTAAGCGAAGAAGACAGTTCGCATATTATTTATTTGCCACTCCGTCTAATTCCATCATTCATAGCAAGCGAAGTTGTTAATGTGTAGGAGGAGCTTACCTGCCATTGATATGAAATATTGGACATTCAAACTGAATTAAATCCCTTAGTGGTAATAAATAGTACTAAAAATATATCCAGCTAAACCTGCGTTCAAACACACTTCGTTACTAGCACTTATTGTGATGTAGAATTTTCACTACGAACAAACAAGAACATCAGTGCCGCCCCGCCCCGGTTTCGCAGTTATCTAAGCACTGGCTTATATCCGTTTGTCCAAGTGGGTCTGTGTTCGAATCCCGGTGAGGCATGGATGTTGTGTTTGTCTTACGGAGTTGGCTCACACTTTCCCTGTAGCCAGTAGCCCTAAATTAAGGACGGGCGACTGCTTATAGCCCATTGAGTTGCTCACGGTGGCAGTTAAACATTCAACCACAAAAAAAAAAAAAAAAAAAGACACCGGTTATATTGAAATACGACTTCAAACTTCTTGCTTTTGTCCAGAGATGTCAAAATATAATGGCATCATCTGCTCACCGACTTCAGCCCAGAAATCTTAAGTTCGTACTTAGCACTGATCCATAAATCTTCGATTGCACCTTTTCATTCATTCATGACGTCCCTCGGAAAGAGACAGCGACACAGTCAGCTCTCGGTGATGGGGGAGGTGGATGAAAAGTCCTGCCAGCTAGCGGCTTCCCAATTTCTAGTCATCTATCAATCTCTGCTTATCAGTATCTTACTCGAGCTCTTTTTTCCCTTCCTCATTACTCCTTCCTTTTTAACCACCTTTGCAGAACTCACTCTTATACCCCCCTCCCTCTATTCCTCTGACTCTCTCTCTCTCTCTCTCTCTCTCTCTCTCTCTCTCTCTCTCTCTCTCTCTCTCTCCCTCCCAAAATAAAAACTGAGCGTGGTAACTCCATCTCCGCTTCGTTAAGTAACCTAAGCACAATGTTCCCGCCTTTCAAGACATTGGAGGTCATTAAGATGCGCTGCACTGAGGTTTCTGCATTCAAGATCCATCACGGTCGCAATGAAGGCGTCAAAGGCTATAAAACCGTCATAAACAAGCTCATTTTCAAAGTAATGTCCGTGAAATATTAGATTTTCTCCTTATGGTAAACACAAAGAACAAGTAAATTCCGAAACGGCACTAAATCATACTAATTTGTATCTCGCAGAGCAGAGTGTCATAACCACCATATACTGTATAACTATCAGCCTAACACTGCACCCAATTCCTTTATGCGCACCTGCGCATGAAAGAAAAAAAAAGCATAAAATATAATACACATATTTATATACATAACATTGCGCAACCAATATACATAAACTACACACAACCAATAATACTTGCTTATTAATGAGTCCAGTGTGTACCATGGCGTCACTATGGATTTAGGTAAGATGTTGCTATCCATGAAAAGGTTTGTGATATACTGTGAACACGGTGAAAACTCACATACTCCACACTTTCCCCTCCTTATGGGCACTTTCTTTACTCCCCATGAGCACGGTTGTCTGTTGTATTTATTTCGCCACTTGGATCACACAACTTTACTTTCGACACCAGAAACATATGGCTCGTTTGGTACTTCTTGGTTAACGGGACCCCCTAGTGCAATGACTCGTAGGTCTATTTAGAAAGTAATAAGGTGTTTAATTTGGGACTTATTTAAGAACGTCAAGAGAAAGTTTTTAAAGAAATTAATGAGTTTTTGGTGCAAATTCTAAATCAAAACGCAGAAACTTTGATGGACGCCATGAGAATCATGTTCAACCTGGTTCGACAAATTACTCGGACTCCTTGAGAGCTTATAAAACAGTCAAACTTCATGATAAAGGATTTGATCACTTCAGTATGAATCATAAGTACAGTTTCGTAGACTGAAAAACTGGAGATAACGTAAAAATTCAAAGATTGTGTGGGGTCAGCGAAATAGCATAATAAGAAACAAAGGGGAATAATCCGTCACCATTTAGAATCTTACTTAACTGAATTCATATGGCGGCAGAAGGTTAAAAATGGTGAAGAACAACTATCTCAAGCATTTTTAAGATTAACTTCTGGCTTGCAAGACTCGTTTAGATATTAGCAAGGATGTTATAATTTCTTATTGAATGATATAATTTGTTTCCACTTTTGTAACTACGACTAAGTGGTCCTGTTAATCAGAAAGTATCGCTCTTTTTCTTCAGCACGAACACATTTGATAGTTTGCTTTTCTATGCCGATGTGTGTTTTCAATACAGCTTATTTACCAGATTCTTTCTTACTACTGATGAGTTTTTTGATAAATACATCCTGACTTTTAAAAAAAAAAATGCATACTCCACTAAAAGCACTCACGTATTGTTACGGCATGGTTTCTTCATGAACTTCCTTCAAAATGTACTTTCCTCCTGCAACACCATTATATTTCGCCAAAAATTCTGATTTAATGAGTTATAATGTTTTATTGAAGCAAAAAGCCTCGGAACACTAAAGAGAGTCGAGCATCAAGCTAACGATAAAAACAACAGAAATCGAAACGCAAGAACAAAATGCAACAAAAGCACAGTTGCATGACTGTGTCACAAAATTGAGTGGAATACAGGGTGAATACAAAACAGATAGACGTACCCAAACTGAAAGAGACCGGTACAACGGGAAAAGGACACCATGGACGATTCGTCACATTTATCATTCAAAAGGTGACCCAAAGCTTGCTCAGTCGTCAATAAAATGAAGAAACCCATACTTTCTCAAAGAAAACAGGGGCACAAAGAACATGCACTAAAACACTAAAATAAGTAATCAATCGAACGTTCCACACATTAGGGCAGTATCGCCACGCAGAAAGTAGCGGTAAGTAAAACGACGAAGCCCAACGCAAAGACTTTCGCTCTTGCGCCTCCAGCAAACACCTAAATAATACCGAAGTCTAAGCACTATCCTAATACGACACAACGTGTTGCTGATATCACAAATCTCGCTACACACGCAGAACATGCTTCCCAATGACAGACCATAAATTTCGATTGTGCCAATAATTTTTATCTAATTCCATTACTTCAACAAGTACCAAGCACAATTTTTTGTTCGGTATTTTCTTTAATACTCTCATGGATGTCCTTTCAGACATTATCTTTGAAGTGTTCGGTGAAGGCCTCACACATCCGTTGTTATGTCGATCAGTTTGTCGCTTTCTTTTTCCAGTTCTTCCTAGCGCTTAGAATCTGCAGATATCATCTTTTGGTCTGTATATTTTTCTTTTTCCGACATCTGATCTGGTTTTGATACGGTAAATTTATAGGTCCACCTTCCGTCAGTGGTTGGAACAATGTTACCCTCCGATCTCCAATTCTCTTCTTTTGGGCTTGCAAAGACATGCTGGATTTTGTTCTATCACCCAATCTATTTATTTTGATTTTCTGTCACTTATTATGAAGCCCTGAATTAATTTCTACAGTAATCTTTGAGGTACCTTCTGTTTTAGTTCCCTCACAAGTGTCTAGAATACTACTACTACTACTACTACTACTACTACTACTACTTTAGCGGTTTAATACTCATCGTGGGCTTTTAAAATCATAAGCTGTCGTCCTCCCTAATTTAAAGTTGCTGGTTCCAGTGCTGTGGGATAAATACACCACATCAATGCCTTATCTGGACTAGCACCCATGCCCAACTCAGATGATTAGACAGAAGACCGCGCCTATTACTGCTCGCTTCAGAAGCGTTCACTCTGGCAAAATGAAATTCTGTACATTCTTCTGATTCTTCACGAGTGATACACTTTTCCAACACGGCTTCGTAATTCCATTCTTGAACACATCTTGAACGTCCGTACTTTAAAAACAGTGCCCACTAGTGCGACATCTTCTAATTTTTTTCTAACTTTATTATCTTTTCTTCAACTACTGAAACATCTCCACGAGAAAGATGCAGCTGTACGAACAAGTTAAAGCTGTTGATTAAACAAAAAAAAAAAAAAATTCAAAGAAGAAAATTTATAGGAACCTACACAGACACTGTCTAAAGAATTCATTTGTCTCAAAGTTAATTATTAATAGAACTACAAGGCTAAACAAGTTTAGGCTTTTATGTTACTCTAGCACGGGTACTTTTCTTTAAACGCAGGCCAGCTCCTACTTCAATTTTTTTCCCGTTTGGTACCAATGCTTAGGGCTGATCAAATTCATTCAAATAATTAGTATGTGAAATAGGTGAACAACAAATGTAATTTTGGTTTCTCATTTGACAAAACATTATGCTTGATTTCACTGTTGAAGAAATTTATTTCATATTTACCCGATAGCTCCCTAATTTATCTATTTGCACATTTTTTTTTGCATGTCTTCAACTTGTTCTTAGAGGTGTCCAACGCTTTATTTTTTACGAACATCTAATCAAACAAAAGATTTGGCAGATTTATGTAGAGGATTTTAGAAAGGGAATGTCTGACCCTAGGTCTTAAACAACCCTTAGAGTATGAAGCCGAAAGATTTGGGCTAGAGTGCCTGGCAGGAAAGTCACATGGAAGCGAGGTAGAAAGAGAGAGGAAGACTCCCTTATTTATAACCGAGCGGCTAGTACCTGGGATCCGACGGCTTAAAGTGCCCATTCGACCCACAGCGGATATTTAGGGGTTCGAGCGTTCGTACATGCCTGGAATCGATCCAGAGACTTTCCCGTGGACCCAAACATCAAACACACCTGGAGTTTACTTATTTAAGAGACCGAAAGCGGTAAGTTTTACATTGAACAACATGCTTTGATCAATACGTAGCCATATTACTTGAAGGAAATGTCTTTCCGAAGTTTAATTGCGAGGTATCGCCCGCTTCCTTCACGTGTTATGCAATTCGTCGCAAACACCAATGCAATGCACACAGACAGAACATAACACACGCTGTTTCCCGCTTATACGCTTAGTATACATTACTACTATTCATCAAGAAAATTCCATGGGAGAAAACTGTTACAAAAATGTTCTTTTTGTGACGTCTTGCTATGAAAAAAATAATTATTTTCTATGACCCATGACTTTTACAAACAGATAACATGACTTCGCACGCAGGCGAAAGGGCCAAGTACATCCACCAATAACTCACACTGCCGAAAAACTGTGCACCAGGAAAAGCTGAAAATAAAAAGTACACACATTTTCTAGCAAATTCATATCCATCACCCAAGAGAAATTTTATAACTAGCTAACTAAAAACATGAAATATGAAGTACACACTTCCATTACCTGGTAGAAAAATTCCGCGCAAGAAGAGCGAAAAATACATATAGAAAAATCTTGAAAATATTTATCCTGTTTACCTCTTTCCGAGGCAAAAAAATTTTTTCCACATGACTTCTACACAATGAAATATGGGAGTGGACAAATATATAAAACGATAGTAGAAACACATCTTATTACAAATCGTATACTACAAACGATAATTAATATAAGCACAATAAAAATCACAAATCGCATGCACCAAATTTCTATCATTTTTATCAGGTGTCAAAACACCTGAAAAAAATCTGTGACCGCCAAAACCGTTGATGCCAGAGCGATTTGAATATTTATGTGCCATTCGTCCTAATGAAGCTGGGCAAAATCACAGCGAAACTGCTGTCAACAAAAAAAATAAATTTCATTGTAAGTGAACGTTGATTTCTTTATTCCTATACAGCAGAAACGTCACGGTGCGCACTAAAATTCAGTCATATAGGAAACAAGGAAGAATTATATAACACTACTTTTGCAAAGGCAAATAAATGGCACACCATGGATATAGTTGTAAGATCACGACGAAGCTTGAACGGATGACCATCCTACAAAGCATTTTCTGCAAAAGTTATACAATATTCAGTTCGAAAAGCATCGTAAAACCCACGTTTGCACCTTTTAACATCCGCTTTCACTTCTGCTACGGCAAGGTAAAACGATGCTCTTGAATAGACATTGCGCAAACTGAAAAACGCACAGTCATCGATTTCCTCTTCGACCATGAATGCATCCTCAAGTCAGCGGAACCAACTGGGCATATCTTATTCGACGAGCTGCCAAACACTTCTGAACTGTCATGAAGCAAAGACGTAAGTCTGAGCTTTAGAATGGATCCACAGCCTGAATCACGACTACCCGTGGCACTGAAGAGTACGTGGGCAGATTTGAAAAATAAAATAAAGCATTGACAGTGAGATGGGACTGAGATGTCGATATTACAACTGCAGAAACTCAGATGCACAACGAAACATTTGAAACGTCCAAATGGAACGATTCTAAGACGAATTGAAACTTTCCCGTATTTTTAGAAACATTTTTTGATTCCCAAGTTTCAACTCTTTTCTTAAATCAACATCGTTTCTAATTCTGAGTTTAGTTCAATGGACAAGAATTTGTTAATGTTTTTTCCTCACTCGTATACCTTTTACTGGAGCCACGTTTTCCATCAGGTGAGACTGACACCCTCACTGTCTAAATCTTGTCTACATTCGGGCTTTTTGTTTTCTGAAGACCTATGAAAATTTGATAGGAAAACCTAACTAAATCTCGCCTACACTTGGGCTCTTTATATATTTTCAGAAATTCGTGCATCGGAAGGATTTCTTCCGTTTTCTTGTTGCTGTTTTTATTCCACAAAAATCTGAATCAAACGTTATAAATGTTAGAGCTTCTGAAAATTAGATTTCTCCCAGAACTTTCCTGTAAAGAAAGATTTGAAACCACACCACTTCATCAGTCATCTCATTGCTTTTCATCCGCTAGCAACCCAAAATTAAAGCACCGCGAGTCTCCAGGAGTCAAAATGACATGACATAAGTTTAAACTCATATATATTACAAATCCTCCTACAGAATTTTCAACCCTTTTAGCAAAACCAGCGATCATTCCTACATAATAACATATGAAAGTAAATCAAGTTTTTGGCAAACACTTATTTTTGCCTGTGGTATTGTTACAAGGACATAGCTTAAACAAACGCATATGAACGGATGTGTAATGTGTTTTTAATAATATTTTTCCTCAGCATGGGATAACATATCATTTGGAATTATGGCATTCCAAAAAAAGGTACCTTTTAGGTTGATTAATTGTTTGGTTCTTACGGGGCTTTAAGCTTCAAGAAAGAAACGATATTAACACAATGGTAGAAAAAGGGAGTGAAACGTTCTCTGGTATGAGACTATAAAGCTGACTGAAGCACACAAATGATAAACAGAAACTGAAGGAAATCGCTGTAAGTTTTCCCGATAATAAAGGGGTTAAGCGAAGAAAGAGAACGAAAAATTGCTGGAATGTAGACATTAATACTATTAATATGATATTATCAGCTATAAAGACCTATTTCTCAAAGGAAAGGGAAGACAAACTTAACGGACGACTGAGTACCCAGACGACGCCGAAATTTGTAATATGGTCGTTATTTAAGTATGGTGGTTGTAAAATTTTTAAAATGCCAACACTCAGGTACATATGGTACATTGCACGTTCCACACATTTTCACAACAGCGACAATGGGGTAATGAGGTGACTTGTAAACGCAACTTCCTCACAACGAGTATTACGCGAAGCATAATTTCATAGTTCGATCTTCAACTTAATCGAGAAAAGTCTGTTACCGACCTGCTGACTTAAAATGGCCGGCCACTTGTGCATGAAATACTCTAAGATACATTGTTGGAAGTCCCTAAAATACAGCGGGAGAGCAGTGACATTTATGGAGTATTCTGGCCTGGCCGAATCGTCTGCCAGCTTGTCCCTCCCATCCTCCCTATCCCAATGTGGCCAAGAAATCAATGAAATCCAACCACAACCAAAGTCCTCAGCAGGTGCACACCCTACGGGGATGAGAACACTCAAAACTGCGCCAAATAAGTCTACGTCTATCGCAGCGCGACGATTATACAGAAGATGAACACCAAGCTAGTCGTGCGATTTTTGTGGATCCAGAATATCACATCATGCGGCATTTATCGGTATAAGGTCAAGTCACCACATTCAAAGGATAATTTTACGTATTCACTTTGACGGCTTCTGTAAAATGTAACTGAGTTCCTTTGGTAAGAACATTCCATCTTTGGAGTCGTTACACTAAAAGTTCTGTGTAAACTTTCAAAAAATTAAAATCTCTTGCAAGATGGTTTAACTCTTCTTGAGTGATAAAAATGTGGGTATGATGAGTATTCAGTTGCAAAATCTGAAAAGTGCTACTCCTGGCTCTTCTTCCTCACTGCTTTCAATCTCTTCAAATGCTGAGTGTTTTGGAACTGGTACATCAGCCGAATGAGACACTGGTCAAATGGCTACATAATGCTTTCTTTATTT
This sequence comes from Macrothele yani, assembly GCA_039090855.1. Classification (NCBI taxonomy): domain Eukaryota; kingdom Metazoa; phylum Arthropoda; class Arachnida; order Araneae; family Macrothelidae; genus Macrothele; species Macrothele yani. Next base: position 92,509,064 of record CM077010.1, read on the forward strand.
TACGATGAAAATCCGGAAACATTTGCATGACAAAAGTGAAATGCGACCGTTGGCTGTTTCCAAACCACTGAAAGAGTAAATGGCATACAACGGCCAGCTCCTTTAAGTAATGACCAAAGAGTGACCCATGTAACTTCCGCAACACGCGCATTGTGCCCAGCCTTTATACTGATCACCCACTTTACAACCAAATTATTTCATATGCTTTCTTGACTGATCCTGTAAAGATCCGTGTTTCGTTTTTGCAATAAACTCTCCACACACATAACAAAATAGGTTAGAAAAATTGATGCAATTGCGAGGCATATTTCAATAGCATGGAACACAACACGCACTGAAGACTACGACTGATAAGCTCTGTGGGTCATTCAAAGTGTCTTCGCAGAAAGGTGATGCAATCGTTATTATATGCTAGCCATTGCATTATCTTCTGCAACAGATCAATAGGTATTGCATCGTCTTTCATCCACTCACAGTGAAACGTGATGCAATTAGCAACTGCACGGTTTACATATCGATTTTCTCGGGAACGGCACGTGACAGACAAATTCCGAACACAGATCTGGAATCAGCGGCCGCGCAAAGATCTACAAGAAACACGCATTGGTTCAGAGGAAGTAAAAACTGTGTCGAACAGTGTTGTCTGATATCCAGTCTCATGGACTGGAAGGAGTAAACGTCTCAAAGAACAGAAGACGGGATGTTCTCTACCCTTCTCAGTGGACAGCGTCTGTAATTCACTAAGGGAACTGAGATAAACAACGGAACATCGATGAAGCCTCGACTGTACGTGACGAAATGCAAGGTATACTGCACGGATCTCAGCTGAAAACACCGTGGTCCTTTGTGGAATCAGTTTGGCGCAAACATCATCGCCACAGACAACAGCGCATCCACAACTCCAACATACTTCGAGCCGTACGTGACAACAGAACATATAGATGCTGGTAAACTGACGCAGTCGGTACAGGATTTGAGCCACAACGACAATGATAAGTAACAACGAGAACAGCACGAGGGTGCTAGAATGGATCCTCAAAACACCCTGCTCTTTCAAATCAACGGAAAGTCGATTCCTACCTCTTGTGAAATGGCAGGCATCTGGAGTCAAAAAGTTGGTACGCATGAGGGCTGATGTTCAAACTGGGGAACTACGAGTTAAAAACCGCATCGTATACGGGATGATCCATCCCTATGTGATGGCAATTTTTTTTATTGGAGGTTTAACGACCACCGTGAGCAACTCAATGGGCTCTAAACAGTCGCCCGTCCCCAATTTAGGGTCACTGGTTCCAGGGAAGGGTGAGAGCCAGTGCCGTAAGACAAACACAACATCTATGCCTCACCGTGATTCGAACCTGGACCCCTTTCGGACGAATGATCAGAGGTCATCGCTTAGACTACTGTGCCACCGAGGCGGTGATGGCAACTTCAAGCAGAAATAAAGCGACAGGTACAGACGACGCAAATCAAGTGTCGTTTTTTTTTTTTTTTTTTTTTAAAATTGGAGGTTTCACGACCACCGTGAAAAACTCAGTATGCTATATGCAGGTCCCACGGAAGGGAGAGAGCCAGGGTCGTAAGACAAACACAACATCCATGCCTCACCAGGATTCGAACCCGGACCCATCTCCGACGAATGTCAGGAGCCATCGCTTAGACCACTGCATCACCGGGGCGGCTAACTGTCGGTTTGATCCGTTTCGCATATATGGTAGACAATAGAAAAACATCAACACATCAATGGGTACCAAAGGCACCTGCACCCAAACTCAAAGCCTGATAATGCATAGCGTTCAGAAGGCGGAGTATCTACCGCCAAACCGAGACGAACACCACACAGTCGCATTTAAGATAAGACCTAATGACAGGACGGATTATTAGGAGCAGTGCAGTGACACTCTGTCTGCTGTCCAGAGAACACTCGAGAGAATTATCAGTACTGTCCAACCTTTGATGCAAAGGAATTATGGGACTTCTCACGTGCGCACGGTCACCCGTAAGATCCAAGAACTTTGTCTCCGCAAAACTGGTACAGCTATGGGATCGAAATGCAACCCAGGTGACAAAAATTAACGCAAGTGGTCTTTGTTGGAGACAGAACAAAACCATTACCAGACGCCATGGTCACGATCTTGTCAATCGATGACTTCTAATGTCGTTCAAAGAACACAAACTTGAAAAAGAGAAAAAGACATGCAGCTCATGTACATGGAGAGTAGCAGACACAAAAGGGGTTAGACATGAAGAATGGCACTAATGCAAAGGATGAACAATGGAGAGCAGCCTGGTACAGATCAAACAATGCGCGGAAAGCGTCTTACCCAGACTCATGTAGAACAGCCGACCTCTACGGAAGCCAGCAAAGAATGTGGGGAGATTTATTCACAGCACGAAGATTAGCGTACCGCAACGCTGTGTCTGCTTTCTCCATGTAATAAATAATAATAAAACAAAGACCGAAACGGAAACCAGATGCTACCTCAGCACAAACGCTTTCGGGTGAACGTTTTAAGGCACAAAAAATGATGGCGACGACGGAAGCCACTTTGCGAGAATGGAAGGATGTTGTGATTATCCACATAATGAACTAACCAGCAAGAAAACATCGTTCCATTACTTTTGTGAGACAAGTTGTGAACGCAATAGGCCGGTAGCTTGAGGGAAGATTTGGATCTTTGCCAAGCTTTGGAAAATGGCAAAACAGAAGCTTTGCACAAAGAGTCCGGAAAACAATGTTCCCATCAAATCCTATTGAACATGAAAAGTAGATAATCCACAGACAATATTTACAGATGACGTAACACACCGTAGTGAGACCACCAGGCCCGACAGACAGATGTGGCACCGAACATATTCAAAGCCACTCTCAGTTTCACCATCCTGAAGGGACTGCTACAGTCAGTTTACGTATAGGACGGTTTCTGACGCTCTGCATACGCCTTCAATCGATACAATCAGGTCGCGTAAGTAATATCGCTGTAAACGGCGGCAATGCTGCACCAGTGTATTTCGCGTACGCAGGGTTTATTTCAGAAATCAGTATCAACATTTCTTAAATATCTACCTCCGTTTTCATACATATTTATTTTTCATTACAGTCTTTGTGCTCTCAAAGTTAAAGCAGTTCTTAACATAAATGTGTTTGTTTAAGATCTAGTTGTACTGCATTAGATAAACAGGTGCGATATGCTTCCGCCCGGAGCCCCTACTATATATTGCTGTTGTCCTTCGGGGAGACCTTAGCTTAGTGGATACCACTCCTTAACTTGGCACAGCTAGCAAATGGCTGGAGCATGAGCACCAGCCTCGCAAGTTTTGTAAGCAGAAATGAAATTCATCAGAATACCCTGGATTCTCTCTTACCCGTTTAAGAAAATTACCGTTTTTGTTTTTTGTTTTTTTCAAAGGGAGGTGTGAGGGTGCCACATATTATTACTGCATTTTATATTGAGTTGAAAACAGTTATTTGATGTGTGTGAATAAAAAAAATACTTTCACAGTACATTGCAGTAAGAATTTTCGTTCTGCGTTGAACCAATGTTTTGCGATTTGATAATACGCTTTTAGTTAAAGCAAACAATAACAAGTTAGTAAAATCATGCAATGCATTGATTAGCCGATACAATGACGGACTTGATGCACACGCTATTAATTTCCTCGGACCCGATTGTAAGCAGTCTTCTAGTCAAACATCAAAAGAGAAGTAAAAGTATATCTCCTGATGTACTGAGACTACTCCAAGATCCAGGTGGCAGCGATGATGATGATGATGATGTTGGAAAATGAATAGATGTACATCTCTCTGAAGCCTGTGAATATTTGAAATGTGTTTATTTGACCACAACTGGTGTTCTGTTTAAATCCTATTAATTCGTTATTTTTTTTAAATATGAACAAACACTTAAAAAATATTTGCACTAAATCTTACAAAACTATACGAATATTTCGTTGATATCTTTAAAACAGTAAAAAGATTAATTGATAATGCAACTTGTAAATTCTTATAAAATTCTATGACAATCTGTTTTATAGGAGAGGAGTTACTAATTTTGATCAGCTAGATTTGTGTTTGGAACCACTGTGCGTCGGGGGCACACAGGAGCCGCTACACCAGCATGCATAGTGGATCGGGTCCCCGTGGGATCCGTTCGTACCTGGCGCACGATCCGTCGATCCTCTGTACCGGTAGTCCTCCTGGTCAGTTCGGAGCCGATCCGTCGATCCTCTGTACCGGTAGTCCTCCTGGTCAGTTCGGAGCCGCTCCGCCGTATGGCAGGCCGTCACGTGTCCACTGCTCCCAACACAGTCGGACGGTATGGTCAGAACGATTCGCGTGGCGCGCCGATCACACTGCGGTTTTCAGCCCGATGATCAGGCCTTTCTCAAAGTCCGTAAGTTGCGTAAATCGACGTCTCTGAGGTCAACTCGGCATTCTTGTCACTCTGTACTCTTGTTTGCATCGTCCCATGATTTTCGCTTTCATGGGGTATCGACTACACGCCGGTTTATAAGGCTGCAGGTCCGTGCTTGCAGAGCCACCACATGGTGTGCGGTGATGCGCACTCGCACCAAACGTGGATTATTTGCATTCCAGCATACACTCTAGCTATTTGCAAAGTTTCGCGGTTGTCGCGGTTGTAGCATGTTTTCTTCTAGGTGCACAAATTTCATTGTCCGTGAGTGTATATTTTTCAAATATACAAAAGATAACTTTTGTTTAATTCCTGAATAGAATAATTTTTGAGATAATTTTTGTTTAATTCCAAATCAATTTCTGTGATAGAACAATTGTTACAAACACCGGTTCGGCGTAAGAGTTTCAGTGAATAAACAGCTGTGAATATTTGCAAAAAATTTTGTTGCAAACACTGTTCCGGAGTAAAAATTTCAGTGAATAAATGCATATGAAATTTTTAATAAATAATTCGAACTGTCACAAACGCAATTTCAGCATAAGAATTTCTGTGAAAAAAGAGACATTATAAATTGTAATCCGCCTCAAACATCTTTCCCTGGAGCTTAGCTAGGTTTACCTGCGACAAACATGCAGGTAAACCTAGCTAAGCCCAGAAAACCAAACAAAAAATTTAAGGGGGATGCGGAGAGATCAAAACTCAGGGCCTAGCCCATAATCATTAGCACCTTAATTTGCGAAGGAGGCAGGAATATACCTTATTTGAGAAACGAACAGCAAAAGAGAAGCAGCATAATGGGGAAGACCAGCCCGCACCGTGGGGTCACCACTCTCCAACAGCTGTATCTGTTATGCGAAGAAAACTATGTCGCGAACATAAAAAGGTGAGTCGCATGGTCACCTTGGGCAAGGGAACGCAACTTCCCAAACTACCTGGAAAACAACTTATCTCAATGCAAAGGCCCATAATTATTATTCGGTATGAAATTCCAGCGACACGGACAGGGAAAATACAACTCCCAAAAGAATAAAAAAGCGAATGCACAATATCAGGAAAAAAATATTAAAACACAGTAAAGATTATTTCATTTGTATATCCGAAATGTAAGAAAAAATGCTACATGTAAAATGAATAAATGTTGGCAAAAGCTTTTATATATTGCTCTCGTAGTTTCTGAACAGCGTTCTGTCACACATTCTTCTTCACGGTCTTCTCGAGGTCATTCCACAAGGTGGTGTTTTAATCCTGTTTCATAACAGTTATCTCTGTAATCTTCATTGGTCAAATAAAAAAACTACAAGCTTTAAGAAAAAAAAACTGTTTTTTTTTCTTGCCTCTTCCCAGTGGAACACTGCACGATGTGACGTGGAATATTTCATCCTCAACAGCTAATTTCGTTAACAATTTATCGGTCTTCCCTTCCTTGTTCAATCACTTCCCATTTCTTTCCCTGCAGTTCCTTTTCAATTCCATCTTTCACTTCTTCATTCAAAATGATTTAAGAGTATTTTTACTCTTACATTCCCTAATGATTTGCCTCCAACGCGAGTAATGCTGGAATATCCCTCGTGTATTTTTCGCTGAGAGCAGCGAACCGCATCCAGGGACCTTAAAGTAGTTTCATTTCTTCAGTTATTTTTTCCGAAGAGCTCTTCATTCAAAATGATTTCAACCAGTCTCTTACATCTCCCTTCTATAGCTTAGGAGAAGGCGCTTGTTAAAACTGCTATGTCTTTCACCTCTTTCTTACAGAAATAAAGAAAAGAATAAATACACAGCGGCACATATGCACACAGAAGAAAGTAACGAAGAAACTGCTTCCAATGATATCTCAATATTCGCGACAGTAATTCTCTTGGAACAAAAACAGGAGAATTGAAATACGCTTATCGAAGATACCATCTCTTTTTGTTCAATAAGTTAGGCATCTATGAAATGAGAGTTTCACTTCAAAAATCGTAACAGTATATAATTCCAATTTGTGGTCTGGTAGCTGCTTTTCCGATTGCCATATTCATATTATTTTTTATTTAACTGTAACAAACAGTTAAGAGATTTATCAATTATCTATTTACTGAAAAAGAAACTGAAGAAAATAAAATCAAACAGACAAATTCAGTAGGAAATTACGTAAGCTCCAGAGGCGTAAGCTAAGGAATTTATTTTTACCCGCCTTACAAATTACTTCTTTGAACTTGGTTAAAACTGGAAGGAAACTAAACAATTAATACAAGTGAAGATCAATAAGTACCATTCTATGTCATGTGGCTGAAAAAAACGATTATCTAAATTGGCTGCTTTCAACGTCATTACATTGTTTAGAGCAGAGGGCTCAAGTCTGAAAAACAAGGCTGAATAACAGCGAACAGAATCTAGAAAAAGTGGCGACTCAACGAAAAACATGGTCTCAATCAATCAACTGAAGGTACGTTCTGTGGTAAGGCCCCTTTGAGCAAAGAAAATTCCTGCAACGAAAAGTCCATTGCCAACAGCAGAGAGCGTGTGCTCCTGAAAATTTAAATGTACGGAAGGTCTCAGAATTGTGTGCGAAATCCGTACATTCATTTACTGATAAGCAGTGTAGTAATACACATCCAATAAAAACGGATCAGCGGAATATGCGAGAAGTATCTGGCGCCTACACAAATTTTCATCTATTCAGACCACTAAATAAAAATGACTTCAAAATTTTAGTCACATAACAGTGTATGTGTTAGATTTCTGGGTGAAGATGTCAATTTCGAGCATCCTTCTCAGGGCAAGTATTTGTTTTGTTTTTTTGTACACGGATGTGAACAGTTGGTGTAACTGAGGCGAATGTCTTCATTGCTGCGGTGATCTACATGAAAAAAGAAATGCACGTTCTAATCTTTTGTCTTTTTTTTTTTTTTTTTTTTTTTTTTGATTGGAGGTTTAACGACCACCGTGAGCAACTCAATGGGCTATAAGCAGTCTCCTGTCCCTAATTTAGGGTCACTGGTTCCAGGGAAGGGAGAGAGCCAGTGCCTTAAGACAAACACAACATCCATGCCTGACCGTGATTCGAACCCGGACCCCTTACGGACGAATGATCAGAGGCCAACGCCTTAGACCACTGCGCCACCGGGGCGGCAATCTTTTGTCTCATCCACATTTTTATGTCGTTACGATGAACACCTTTTAAATTTAGTAAGGATGTAAGTTTTTGTGCGTTATGCATGTGGATGACTTCATTCAAATTCCGAAAAAAAAAATCCTTTTCTTGAACAACATACGTCTCACATTTTGTAATTGAGTTATCTCACAATATATCTGAGATTAGATTCAGACCGTGTTGAAGTACTTTAGTACGACTAATTTTCTTTTCACTGTGCGTCTTTTTTCATCAAAATCGAATTTCATACAACAGAAATTTGCGGTAGCTAACTTCATTTCTTTCACTATTGAAGCACGTGGAGATTGCCAGATTACGAATCTAGTTTTGAACCGGTGTGTAAACACACTGGTAGCGCATTGTATACAATGCACTACAATGAACTAAAACCTGTAAAAATTCGCGTCTTAAATTTTAAATTTCATATACGTATGCTTATTACAATTATTCTAATCACAGCTATAACAGCTCTTCGCGAATAGTTTTGAAACAAAAATAAAAGTAGTAACAATTAAAAAGTACACAGCAACTTCAGTATATGAGATTTTTCGGTTAATTCTTTTGGTAATTTTGTGAACATATAAAAGCAACACTCCGGAACATTGCAACCTTTGGAAACAATAAAGATAACACTGAATTTTTCATTGCGATAAGTACGTCTTTTGAATCTTTTACTACACGAATAAAATATTTCAAAGTTATTCATAGTCAATGCAACCCATTTGAAATATCAACCGCATTTCTACAATCGATAAAACATCTAGAAATCAAAATGGTTGCTTTCTCCAACCAACGGGTGAAAAGTATGTTAGGAAAATTAAAAAGTTATGCATAAAATGTTTTTCACAGCTGAAGAAAAATATCAAAGAGAAAGGAATTTTCGAATCGAACAGTTAGAAGAGATATAGAGGAAAACATTATATAACTTTACGCTCCCTAACAGATGAATTTTGAAGAATGGAAAGTAGAAAATATGCAAAAAGGATTCTTCATAGTAAAAGCTATGCTAAGGGAGAATAATTTTTCGAATGCCTCTAAAAAGCAACGGTAACGAGGAAAAGCTTTTGACATTTCTGCCTCCTAGCAAGAAAACTGTACATTTCAAGAGGATAATATTCCTTATCTTTACTACAGCGAATGGCACACATTAAAAAAAGAAAAAAATTCAATATGATTTTCAGAAGCGGAGATACAGCTGCAAAAATGAATGTATACTAACACCATCTATTGCCAGATTTTTTAAATCTGACTTTTAGAAGCAGAGATATCGACAAAAGCAGATTAAACATATTCGCCCCTAGCGGTACATTATTTTTGGCAGGATTGGAAAAATCCTATAAAGTGAGAGAATGAAATAGGGTGAGTCGGAGCGTGAATGACTACAGACGAAAAAGTTTCCTAACACATATATATATATATACCAGACAGACCCGTTGTGGAGGAAACTTGGGGAGACCTTCGTCCAGCAGTGGATTGATAATGGGTGATGATGATGATATATATATATATATATATATATATTTACTGCAGTCTGGCCGCCTTGCATATCTGTTTCCAATTGTCATCGTTTTGTCGGTCTGCTTTAACTAATCTTAAGCTCTCCTTTTCTACTTTTTTGTTTTCTGTTTTTTTTGTTTCACGACTTTACGACAATCATGAGCAACTAGTACAGCTATATGTCGTTTTCCGTCCCAAATTTAGTCACTGGTTTCACGAAAGGCCCAGAGCCACTGCCTGACAATCACATCTCCCATGCCTTTTCAAAGATTCGAATCCAGGCCCATTTCAGACGAATGGTGAGATGTCACCGCCTCAGGCTACTCAGCCACCGGGGCGGCCTTTTTGCTTTCATTTCCAGCTATCTTCGTTCATTGTTTCGCGTTAAGATTGGTTAACATTTAGTACTTTAACCACACGATTAATCCTGTACCGTCGATCTTCTTTCTTGACTAGATCCTTACAGAGTTTGTATAGATTTCCGTGACATCGCTGAATTCATCAAAACTGAAATGCTTTCTAAACGAATTTTAGACACAGATAAACGCTTTCAAAATTAAAATAGGACAAAAGTAGCTGCGGAAAGCCTAAGTTTCACTTCTCGATTTTACGAAATGGTACACAGCGTTTAGTATTTCATGAATATATAGCAGCTGCTTTCTACTAAAAGTACAAATGCATAGTTTAAGGTTTTTTTCTTGTTTTTTGGTAAATTCGAAAACTAATCGAGCTTTTTCGTCCTTCGTGGTTGAATCAAAACAAGAATGGCTGCTTTACACGTTATCTTTGTATTAGATAACGAAAACATAAGCAAACAAGTTTATCTGAGCTCTGCCAGACCGGTAATGGAATCGAGTATTCTTCTCTTTCTGGACAGTAAATTGGGTCGGTCTCTCTCTCACCCCCCCCCCCACCACAAAACCGTTTATGGAAATATACCAATACATTGCTGAGAAGTAGCGCATATGGTATCAGTACAATGGCTAACGTAAAGCAAGAGTTACTTTTTTATTCCCTTACACAGGTGTTTCCGAAACGGTGGGTCGCAAGCAGGATTTTGAAATGTGCAAATTTTGTAATTACTTAAAAAACAGAAAATAATGAAAAAAATGAGAGTGAAAAAAAAAAAAAAACAGCGAAAAAATAAGCAATATTATACTGTATATGGAAACGGGAATCATGTTCTGCCGGTGGCACCTTCCGGAGCAGGATAGGTGTCCATAGCCCACTACTGTTGTCAACTGACGAAAACTGCGCAAACCTGGATACGCAACCAGCCACATGCTCCAACTTCTTAGTAGTATTACATATATTTCACATATGCAACCCTCTGCATACTTGCATAATTAACTTCATTTTTTAGTTGTTACTTGCATTTATTGGTTAACGTACATATCATTTGTAACTGCTTGCAGCGGTTGCTCTGGTGTATTTTAAAGTTTTCGCCAACCATTTGTCAAATTCAATATTTTTTCCTCAAATGTAATCTGAAGTTGCCATTTCCCTCCCTCTCCATTGGAAATATAAAAACCATAAAAACATTTAGTGTTATAAAAGTACAAAAACAATAGGCTGCAAATTCTTGCAACCTCTATTGTATCCCCTCGTAGTTCTTATCCCCTCGTAGTTCTTTCAGCATAGGTTGCAAATTCTTGCAACCTATGCTGAAAGGTTCAAGAACTACGAGGGGATGCTGAAAAGTTCTCGACCTAATTCGTTTCCTGTAGTTAAGTAGCAAAATATTATTCTATAGATTCCCAATTCTAACAGGAAGGAAATATATACGCTTATTTTCAATTTTTTTTATTGAATGAAATATATACACTTATTTTGTATTTACTACTACCTATAAAATTTCTAAAGAAAGAATTATTGACAGGATAAATTTCAAATTAACTGAAAAATTGGGTACTAGATTTATTCTGTTGCTTGGTTCTAAAAGGGCCAGTGTAAAAAAATACAGATGTTTTTGAAAAAAAGAAAAGAACTTCCATCTAATAACTATTTTCATATAAGTCGAGCAATATTTTTTGACGGTTCGCATCAAATGATAAGAAACCCACAAATATGATCGCATTTAAAAAATTATATATAAATTTTTAAAATATCCTTAAGCATTACCAAAGCAAAATTTGACATGACGTCGGACAAAAACAATCCTTTTCAAAGGTTCTTTGCGTTCGGGCGTTATTAAAAAAGGTAATCACAAATATTTTCGCCAACACTTTTTTATCCATCGCCTAAACGATTTATTCTTCGCAAATTCCGAAGAATGTTATCGGTAGCGTGACCACTGGTTTGTAAGCGCAGCATCACTTGGTTTGCTTTTCAGTGTCCAAAACCATTTTGAAATTTCAGACATAAGTAACAATCTTCACGTTTTTATGATTTAGTGCACGTTTCCAGTGTTTCAAAATTTCATTTGAAACTTCGAAAGTTAGATATATAATTTTAAGTGCAAAATCAAAATGCACATACCCCATGATTAGGTTCAAGAACTACGAGGAGATGCTGAAAAGTTCTCGGCCTAACCCATTTCCTGTAATTGTAGCATTATTTTGTCACTGTAGCTCGAAAGAGTATTCTTTTGTATTGTAAAGTACGAATTTTCAGACTAATAGCTCTTTTTTTTTTTTTTTTTTTTTTTTTTTTGCAGATATTTGACGTCCTGAACTCAATCATGTCAACGCAAAGTGATGAATTTTCGAATGTGGCTGTCATGAAATTTCCGTTCCTGCAGAAGAAAACTGCAAAGGAAATCTATGAGTGTATGGCGCAAACATTGAGTGACAAGTGCCCTTCATATTCCACTGTGAAAAGAAATGGTGTGGCAACTTTCAGCTTGGAGACCAAAGGTACAGCAAGATCTGGGAGGCCTTCAACAGTGACAACACCTGAAATTGTTGATCGCGTTCATGACTTGATTTTGTCAGATCGGCAAATCTCAGCTAAAACAATAGCTCAGACACTGGAGATATCCAGAGAACATGTTGGGTTCATAATTCATGAGCACTTGGATATGCAGAAGATGTCAGCGAAGTGGGTGCCCAAATGTTTGAACGCCGATGAAAAGAGAAAACTAGTGGATACTTCCAAATCGGTTTTGCAGCATTTTGAGCGATCTGGTGATAATTTTTTTAGTCTAAAAATTGCAGCCACTTGTCACTGTTGATGCAAAGTGGTTACATCACTATGATCCAGAGACGAAACAAAAGTCCCTGTAGTGGCGGAACTCGGGTTCTCCAAGGTCAAAAAATTCAAGACACATAGGTCTCTAGGAAAGGTCATGGTAACAGTTTTTTGGGATTCGGAAGGCGTTTTACTATCTCCCGAAGAGCCAAACAATAAATGCTGAATACTATTCCAACTTGTTGTGCCGATTAAAGGAGGCGTTGAATGAAAAAAGGCGAGGCGAGAAAAACTGCAGAAAGGTGTTCTCTTTTTGCAGAACAATGCGCCGGCTCACAAGGCTGGCAAAGACAATAGATGCTTTGAGGGATCTGAGGTTTAAGTGCAAGACCAATCAGTCCGATGGAGCAAAACCTTGCTCCATCTGACTATTTCCTGTTACCAAAGCTTAAAAAAGTTTGAAAGGGAGGCATTTTTCAAATGATGCGGAGGTGATATCAGCAGTAGAGCAGTATTTGAGTGATCAGATTTCAGATTTTTTTTTTGGAAGTGTTAAAAAGAAACTCTAGAAACGCTGTGCCAAGTGTGGTGAATTTCGGGGTGAATATGTGGAATAGTTGGTAAGTTTCATGACTCTAGCCCATTTTCTTCTTGGTGAGGCCGAGGACTTATCAGCATCCCCTCGTTTTTAAACTAAAGATACGTTAACGTCGTACAAGTCAGATTTCTCCTTAACTTGAACGATTTCGGCAGAAATTTGGGCTGTTGACGAAAGAGAGAAAAACAGAATTAAAGCAGCGAGAAGAAACGAAAACCGTTAATAAGGTTCGAAAGTGCATATAGACACAGAAAATGTGGCCAGTGTAGCAAGATTAAAAACCGAAAGTAGGTAAACCGTAAAATAACATAACTCAATCCGGAGTGAATCCGTCTGGCCATGGGGTTAAATTTCTTCCTCAAAGAAAATTTTCGAAATGAAAATAGTTCGCAAACGACCAAGACTTAACTCCTACGGTAAATAAAGATATATATATATATATATATATAAAAGTGACGAATTTTTGGTTGTATGACCACGTTTTTCGAAACCTTTATGACACGGAAAAAATATCTCAAAATATATTTTTAGGAAATCTAAAAATTCGGCCCCCCCCCAAAAGAAAAAACGAACACGTGTGCAAGACCAAGGGAAAAACTGCCCATAATAAAAAAATACGCAGTGTGAGCGGAATTATTCATAGTAAATGGAACTGGTATTAAAAAAAAAGAGAAACCTAATTTATACAATTTATAAAACATGCAAAAAAGCTATACTTACACCCACCAGCGGCTGAAAAGTTAAGACAATTAAACTGTGCACAAAAATTTTCTCACACCGGAAGAAATTAGAGGCAAAGTGGATTTTTAAATCGAACAATTAATTAGAAGAAGGGATATAGAGAAAAATGTGATAGAACATTACGCCACCAAGCGGAAAAGCTGTGCGTTACTTAAAGAAAATTGGTGCAAAATACTTTTCCTAATGAAAAGTATCCTACGAAAAAAAGGATTTTTCTAAGCGATATTTTAGAATGGAATAAACTTTTAAATAAATTACGCTGAATCAGCTCGCGGAATAATTATAGAAAATATGCGAAAAGTATTTTTCATAACAAAAGCTATGCTAAGGAAAATGAGTTTTTCAAGTACGTCTTGTGGAAGCAAAAACAGCGACACACACACAAAGACATTTGCACCCCCATCCGGAACATTGTGCATTATTTATGGAGAATGATGTCCCCAATAAATATATTTCGTAGTGAATGCCATACAGTAAAAAAAAAAAAAAAAAAGATCAAATTCGATAGGATTAAGCGGAGGTGCAGTTGCAAACAGAAATACACAGGAACACCAGCTAGCACGAGAAATGTGAACCACAGACACAAAAAAAGGGTATATGCAAAAATTTCCACAAGGTGAATGATATCCGGTGTTTAAACAATGTTTTTAAATCGGACATTTAGAAGCAGAAATATCGCGAAAAACAGAATAAACATTTGCACCCCTTAGCGGGAGGTTGCGCATTATTTTGGGCAGGAAATGCGCATAAAATGGTTTCGTAATTAGTAGTATCTGTTCGAAAAAGGATGTTTTCAATAGAGTTTCCACGCGTACAGGATGGAGAAGTGAACTTATGCCCTCTTGTGGAAAACTTGTGCTTCACGAAAAATTTAAAATTATACGCAAAACATTCCACACCAGAAACTGTTTGACAAAAACAATTTTCAAATCGGAGTGTTAGAAGCAGAAATATCGAGAAAAATAATATACATAACTACTTGTATGTCTCTATCGGAAAAACTGTGCATTATTTTAAGCAGAAAATATTGCGCAAACGTTTTCCCGTGATGAGCGTTATCTGATCCAAAGGAAATATTTCAATCGAGTTCCCAGAAGCGTAGAAAGGAAAGAACTTCTTCAATCGGATATTTAAAAACAATATGCAATAAAATGTATTTTGTATTTGATAGAATCTGCGTTTATACCCTCTAACGGTAAAGTTATGCACCAGAAGAGGACTGGAAAGAAAAGACAATCATTCTCGCGTTTCGGGCTTCCAATGCAAAAAGAATTTTTGAAATCGGACTAATAGTTGAAGAGATATGGTGCCCACGGACAGAAGGGTGGGTAATTTTTCTTTCCGACAGACGTGCCAAAAAGGAAATAATAATGAAATAAAATAGTTCGGTCAAACTAACAAACAATATTTATTTATTTATTTATTTATTTTATTTACTTATTTTATAAAATTTCTGCTGTACAATATTATAGAAAAGTAGTAGAATATTCAGTAAAAATAAAATATGTGCCATAATCATAAACAAACTGTAAATAAAGCAAACAAATTTACCAATAAAACTCACAAAATACAACAAATCACCAAAGCTTTCACAATAATTACAAATTCTGCACAACAACAAAACTCATTCCATTGAAAATTAATATCAATTAAATAAACTAATTGCCTATTGTCAATATGAATCAAATATTATATGTTAAAAGTGATTAAATGCACAGCAAGACGCCAGGGGAAAAGGCTGAAGTACTGCCTGACCCCTCTAAAATGAAAACAAATTATTCCAGTCCAGTCAAGACTACGAAAGAAATTTGACAATGCATTTTTTTTTACAAATCATAAAGCAATAAATTCCAATATTCAATTTCCCGTCAAAAGACTCCTTAGCACTCGCTTAAAAATACCGGATAACGTGCCTTTGATCTAATAATCAACGGTAATCCATTCCACTCATGCAATCCCAACACATTGATATTATTAAACATTAAACCTGTACGAGCCTGCGGAACAGAAAAACGAGACCCACCACGGGTATCATAGGAGTGAGTGGTACTCCGTAATGCAATCATGTTGGAATATCTTCCTGTAAAAATACGTTCATGGACCATCAGCAACAATCTGTATTTATGCAGTTGCTCAATAGTTAATATCTGGAAATGACGAAAAAGAACTTCCGAACCAGCCGAAAAATTCAACAATCGGACAAACTTCCTCTGCAACACAGATGAACGAACTATGTTACGCCTTTAGTAGCATACCATATTAAAATGCAGTACGACAATACAGGAATAGTACGAAATTAACAAAATTCTAACTGACAAAAAACTAGAAATCCGCGAAATCATACCAATGCGAGATCTCAAGCATGACGCAAGCTGATCCACCTGAGAATCCCATCTGAGAGATTCATAAAGAACTACACCCAAAAATTTCACTGTGGTCTGGAACTGTAATGCCGTATCATTTAAGTAAACACAACTTAATTCACAAGGACGAGGCCTGATGTTGGAAAACAACACGCACCCCGCCTTAATAACATTTAACGTTAAAAGATAACACGCAAACCAACGAAGGTACTACTCATTAAGTTCGAGATTTACTCGAGGAATCAACTCACTCAGTTTATTCCCCCTAAAAAATAGGCTTACTTCATCAACAAACAATAGCAAATGAGCACCAGATGGAACCCGAAAAATATAATTTAAAATATAGATCAAAAACAAAATAGGACCCAAGACTGAACTCTGAGGAACTCCAAAAGAAACAGACTCAACTCTAGAACAGTGATCATGGATCTGAACAAACTGCTTCCTGCCCGATAAATATATCATTCTAAAACATGTTAAGTGCAACACCTCTAATCCTAATCCTCTCTAACTTACTTACTAATATGTCATGGCATAGCGTAATTAATTAACAACTCAGCAATGAAAAGTTAATCTGTATTTATTTAGCTCTTGTACATGTACGTATGTGTGTGTGCACAAAAAACATGCCCTTGCGTGAAGAAATAGGCCACTACTTGAGGGAAGCATATTCTCACGCGATCAGCATAAGTATTAGAATTCAATTTTTTTTTTACCATTAAGTCACGATGTTTTACTTTATTAACAAACACATTCAATTACTATATGTTAAAATACCGATTTACATGTATTAATACACACGGCTTCTATTTACTCTAACACGTTGCACAAAATATTCTATGCTATTTTTTCTTAGCAATATACTCTTATTTTATAAAACACGTATTAAAATCGCAGATGTTCTTTCATTACTTGCTTTTTAACAGCATAAAAGAAATGTTCAATCTATTTCTGTGTTTGCTAAGATGAAGTCCACGGTTAAAATCGGTGAAATTTTACAAAAATCTGTCTTTATCGCATTTATTTTACAAAAAGAGTTGCATCACTTCACGCTAAAACTGAATATCGCTCACTTTTCAAAAACTCTATGCCAACTAATGCGGGCACATCCTAACACTGAGAATGATGTAAGCCATTTTCTTCACTTTTCTTCACTTTTTCTGGTGCTATTACAAATTAATCCTTTCTGATGTTTGGTTATTGGATTATTACACGAGCTTATAAAATGTCTTTACTGTGCCGTGAAAACTAAGCTGACGCATAAGAACGTTTTTCCAATTTTCCTGCAGTTGTTGTTCAATCCCGTCAGAAGCTTGTAATTATTGACTGATTACAGAGTTACGCGAAAAATGCTTATGCGACCATGAACACCTTTCTGATCTTGTTAAAAATAAGAGAGAAGGGAAATTCGGATCACATCAAATAGAAAGAAATAACAAGAAAAAGAGAAACTTCACAGGCGTATATCGCAAATACTGTAACTCGAGGTAGAAACAACATGCTAAAGCAAACGTATTATTTATTTCAAACCCTTTGAAGTGCAAGGACGACTTTTAAGTCAAGAGACAACTGCTTTAAAATGCACGTTAACATCGCTAACGTAAATAAATGATAATACGGATCTGACAAGCTATCTTATCCATCATCAAATCTAGCAGGGAAAGTATTTCTATTTCGTAGACGAAACAAAAATGCATCCAAATAGCAATTTGTAGGAATTCCTACAGTCTATAAGAGATCTTAACACTAACGGAATTCCGCCGAGAGATCTATCTTCTTTCCCGCGAAATTTAGAAAGACCCCCGAAAACAAGTTAGCTGCAGGCTCTTTGCTTCCTCACAAGACGCGTTCAACGGTGTTATTCCATTATTCATCATCGATACGCTGCTGCTCCCGAGCAACAGCAGCGTACCACATCGCACGCTCAATCTTTCAAGATTTTCAAAGAAGGGAGGGTGAGAAAAAGAACCCTTGTGCATCTCTTCGTCGTCGCAGTCCTCAAATTCCATTTTGTGCCAGTCGCGATATCTTCCAGTCCACCGTTTCCAAGACAATGAAAGATTTCAATCTCATGTGCCACCTTGCCTAGCCGCGTAAAGAATCAATTCTTGGTCGAATAGATCAGCCAATTATAAGGAATCACTTTTGAAGATACTACTGGCACTGCCAGATTTGGGCACTGAGAATTCGAAAAGCAAAACAGTGTGGGACTTCATAAAATAGGCTTTGGATTGTTTATAAAGGAAAGGGAAGGGAGACAGAAGCAATTGAACTTAAGTAAAGAACGTATGTATCAATCAGCATATTCCCATTTTTTTTATGCGAAACAAACCAAGAAGTAAGACATTTTTTATCTGATATACATGTATGACACTACTATGAAATTTTTAAAATATAAAAACGAAAGGTGATGCTTTCATGGATTTGTAAAGATTTCCTTTTCGACTAGAGATAACAGTGCATTATCTGTTGCGTCTTCCCATACATGGCACATCTATAGTCTGTATCGGATAGATCTGTGTACTACGAAAAGCTGAACTTTATCAGTGCCTTTACTTTTAAACGTCTGTTACTTTAAATGACATCATCCACAGCAACACAAACATTTTGATCTGTTCTCATAGTTGTTCAACATAGGAATTAAAAAATAATGGCATCTTGAGATAAAAACAAGAAGCCGGCACTTAAAAATTGAAAAATCCGTAAGTTTAAATATATCAAAAATTGTTAAATTAGTCATTCCCATACATGGCACATCTATAGTCTGTATCGGATAGATCTGTGTACTACGAAAAGCTGAACTTTATCAGTGCCTTTACTTTTAAACGTCTGTTACTTTAATTGACATCATCCACAGCAACACAAACATTTTGATCTGTTCTCATATAGTTGTTCAACATAGGGATTAAAAAATAATGGCATCTTGAGATATACACAAAGAAGCCGGCACTTAAAAATTGAAAAATCCGTAAGTTTAAATATATCAAAAATTGTGGAATTAGTCATTCCCAATTTTCATTTGGCTTGGTTGCTTACATGAAAGTGCCGTAAAATCTGCACGCAAGTCTGAGTTTTACTGGGTGTTTAAAAATAGTTATTTCAATTTAAATAACGAATTTTTCTAAGTAAAATACAAACATTCATTTTCAATAGGTGGCCATGTGTCTTCAAGTTGATCGATTTTCTTCGATATCATGCATGATGCTTGGAGAAGAAATATTTCCCACACTAGTTTCGACCTTTCTTCAAAGCTCTATACCGCTTTCCTCGTAAAAAGCAAGCCATGGAGCAAAAGTGGTGGTGGTCAGAAGAAGCTGCGTCCGGACTAGACGATGGCTAAAGAAGCAGCTCAAGTGCCTGTTCCCTAAATTTTTTCATTTGTCTAAACAGCTGTATGCGATTTGGCATTATCTTGTGATGGAGTACTTGGTGTCCGTTTATCGACCCTGTCTAGACTTCAAGTATCACAGTCACGCGCTCCGGTTGGCCAAAGTCGGTGTAGATGGCACGCACATCAGGATCTATTTAGATGTGTAATAAAACTTCAAAAATGCACAAGACACGTGACATTGCTTTCGTTTCGAATCGTTCCGTCATTTGGCACAGGAAGTATGGTTTGACCTTCCTCTGTTTGGCTTATTAGACACATTTTTCAACGCATCTAACAATCCGCTTGACGAAACGGAGACCAAAGGGAATTGCACGGAGTTTCCTACAGATCTCTATAAGACAGCTGGCTTATTCAACAGTCAGTTCACTCGGAACAATCTGGCAACACTGGCTACCTTACAGATGCGTTGTACATATCGAACTATATTTGCTCGTGAGAAACGAATATTGGAAGAGCGACTGCTTGTCAATGGATGAGCTTCAACAGCGTGTAACAGAATGTTGCGAAGTAGCGATACTGGACCAGTCCGAACGCGATTCACTTTCAAGACTCGTGTCATAACCGAGCTTCAGCAGCATGAATGAAGACTGTCTTCCTGACCTTCAACTTCGCATATTTTTTGGGGCCATTTCGCCAGTTCTTAAACTTAAAAATATTTCTTGTAATGACGTAGAATTGTACAAATTTCAATACTTAATTCATTCGTTGTAAACCGTTTCGAACGCTGGAAACGACGACCCCAATATTTAAAGTAGGCAAGTATAGGCTCGGTGCTCTTTAATTCTCCCTTGGTCCTGGATGCTTTGGAACGCAAAGATAAAACGGTGCGAAAACCGCACAAAATTATGAACCACCGTAGTATTAGAAGAAGCATTAATATGAATACTGGAAAAGGCGGGCATACAGCATAAAATATTTTTATGTCTAATATTTCTTGCTTTGTTTCTGTGGAGACATGACACAGTGCTAATTTGAAGTTCGAATGATGACGTATAGCATGACTTTAGGCGCAACACGAGAAACCTGAGTGATCATTCGCTACATTTTGTCCCCTTTGTAATGTCTTTTGAACAGAGGCATTACTCCTTATTCAATTTTCATCAACAGAATTACGAAAGTCCTCAGCTTCCAATGCATATCTGATGAGACGGTGAATACCCAAATCAGTCTTTAACACAGTTACTTTGATGATATGCTTTTTGTGATCCAATGTTTCGATATTCTCAGGCAGAAATTCTGCAGGAGTTGTGGCGCTGATGAAGAAACTGCGCACATTCCACAGTTGATATTCACTCACACTGCCACCTGACGAACGCTGCTACACCACTGTTATATTACCGTGCCATTCTCGTACACCACACTTTCGTTTTACATGGCATGGTACGGCCGATTTAATCGGTGACAGTGCACAATCAACCTCCGTTCTCAGGGGAATTCTACACAACAAATTTGGTAGCATATGCTTAATACCACTGACTCTCGACGTTATTTTGACTTCATATCTCCAATAAGCATACCAATGTCTTCAGTTTAGTGGGTGAAGGAGTGAATGGCTGTACCAGTCACCAAGCGTTTCAGTAGAATTAATGAGGTATGGGATTCACGCAGTACTTAACCCTTTTTTTACGCTTTCCAACCGTAGGTTGAAGAAGCGTATATGCTCCAGCTTTGTCCGTCCGTCCGTCCGCATGATAACGGGCGTAAAAATGGTTCGATTTTGATGAAATTTTAGTATGTGGTAGGGGACCACCTGGGGACAAACCCTATTGAAAATGGGACAAATGGGGTCAAAGGTCACGACATAAGAACGGGATGCATTCCATTGCCGTTATGCGTAATAACGTGCGTAAAAATGGTTCGATTTCGATGAAATTTCAGTATGTGGTAGGGGACCATCTGGGGACGAACCCTATTGAAAATGGACGAAATGGGGTCAAAGGTCAGGACATAGGATTGCGATCCATTCAAACACCCTTATCCCATATTATTAAGATGGACCGTCAAGTAATTTTGCTTCCTATACTTCCAATGGAAAAACTTCTGTACACATTTCCTTCACAATTAATGTGTTCCCAAAGATGAAAATTTGAACATCGATTAAAATAACTTCCTATTATGACTTGGAATACTTAATATTTTCTAAAACATAACCATAATTATATTAAAAATCAATAACTTTTCCTTTGGTGGTGTTGAAACCAGAGAAAGGATGGCGCGACCTGTACTTTGATGACGTCAGTAGACAAACAAATGTTGGATTGCATAATTATGGTTATGTTTTAGAAAATATTAGGTATTCCAAGTTATAAAATGAAGCTATTTTAATCGCTGTTCAAATTTTCATCCTTGTGAACGAATTATATGGTCCAGAAAAAAGATGGCGCAACCTGTATTTTCATGACGTCAGTAGACAAACAAATGTTGGATTGCATAATTATGGTAATGTTTTAGAAAATATTAAGTATTGCAAGTTATAAAATGAAGATATTTTAATCGATGTTAAAATTTTCATCCTTGGGAACGCATTAATTGGGAAGAAAATGTGTGCAGAAATTTTTCCATTCGAAGTACAGGAAGCAAAATTACTTGACGTTCACCATAAAGGAGCAATTGTTGTATGTATGTAAATTTTATTTTGAAAACGGCTCTAAGGATTTTATTGAAAGTCGTTAACCTACCGTTTTCTGGTACTAGAAATCGATTTAGCTTGATCTCGACTTTAGGAAAATTCGTTTAGTGTGTTAAATAACCACCCCGAGTTACCACGTTTTTAGTGTAGTGTCATGGCGTCATGCCATTAGATGTTGCCGCGCGGCTACGCCATCTGTCTCATTACGTCACGCGTTGTGTGTGGATCCTATTAAAGTTTTATGACGTCACACTCTTGCGGCGAGCAGATGGTCGCGATTCCCATCTGCCTCATTACGTCACGCGTTGTGTGCGTATGTTCGTCCGTACGATAACTAGCGTAAAAATCGTTCGATTTCGATGACATTTTAGTAAGTGGTAGGGGAACACCTGGAAAAGAACCCTATTGAAAGTGAACGAAATGGGGTCAAAGGTCAGGACATAGGAGCGGGATCCATTCCACTGCTATTATGCGTCATAACTAACGTAAAAAAGGTTCGATTTCGATGAAATTTTAGTATGTGGTAGGTGACCACCTGGGGACAAACCCTATTGAAAATTGGCGGAATGGGGGTCAAAGGTCAGGACATAGGGCGGAATCACTTTCATTGCCATTATGCGTCATAACTTACGTAAAAATGTTTCGATTTGGATGAAATGGTAGTATGTTGTAGGGGCCTACCTGGGGACGAATCCTATTACAAATGGACGAAATGGGGTCAAAGGTTAGGACACAGGAGCGGGATCTATTCCATGGCTCTTATGCATCATAACCTACGTAAAATTGCTTCGATTGCGACAGAACTTTATCGTGTTATTTCGGAGGTATACTGAACCAGTTCTGTTGAATATCATCGAAATGGGATCAAAGGTCAGGGCACAGGAGTGAGATTTATTCCACAGCCATTTTCCTCATAACTTGAGTAATAACTTGGGTAATGATTTCTAGTATGTTGGAAAGCGTATCATAATCAATCCATTGCATGATTTTACTAACTTGTTGTAATTCCATGGCTTTTAAGAATTTGAAATTCATGCGTGTGCTTTGTTATACTGAAAGAGCACTCACTTTTCCTTCACACATCTGTGAACTTTGGATGATTTAGCTCTTTCTGCCCTCCCCCTCCCTTTCAAAAAATCATTCCGCACTGTAACTTTAACAACCTCATACGTCGATCAGGTACATACTGGTGTTGATGAGTTCCTTTCGTGCACTCATATACTTTATTCTTCAGTCGAGTGGAAACATGTAGGAGTTGGCCATTTTTCATTTGAACACCGACATACCATTGTCATTTATAAATGCGTACCTGGGTTTACCTTCTGGATAGGCAGAACAATTGACTTTTAAGTTAGAGTTCGCACTATTTCATCACTTGTGCTTATTTCCTCTTTTACTTGTTTAACACAAGAAAATCACAGAAATAGTTGAAGCGAACCACGCAGCATTATACTAGAAAAACAACAACAACCCTAAATTTAGATAACGCCACATGGAAACATCGGTAGAACATTATTACTAAAAATGCTGTTTATTTAAAGTACCATTTCTTTTACTTACTTGTTACCATCAAAATATTTTTCTCTGTTTATGAAGTTAAAGACAGTATTAAATCAAAACCTCCAAAACATGTGTGTTTCCGAACTAAGCAGTGATGGATTGAACCAGAAACGAATTGTTTCATTCGAGACGAATCTTGTAACTGAATCAATATATTGCGTACCTTTTTTAGTAGTCATGATGCCTCTATCACTAATTAATCAACATGCCTTCTGCTTTGTAGGGTGCTGCGATCCCATGTAAAATCTCAAGGGAGAAAGATCTTTCTCTTTAAAATCTTAGGAATGAATTAACAGATCAGTCATTTTTTCTTCAGTGCTGCGTAAAAGCAATGTTAAAAAGACGAAAATAACAGTCTTGAAGAGTGAAATAAAGACGACGCCACGAACTAAAAATAAAAAGAAGGAAAGAGAAAAATATATACATAACCGATTTAAAATCTTCACGACTAATTTCCCCAAGTAACAGTATTGTAATTCCTCCAAAGTCTCGTACATTAAGAAAAAAACAAAACTAAATGACTATACGGGTGAAAATGAAAGCAAAGCCATAAACTAAAGAAAGAAAGAGAGAGAGAGAGAGAGAGAGAGAGAGAGAGAGAGAGAGAGAGAGAGAGAGAGAGAGAGGGTGGGAGGTGGGGAAGAAAGGGGATCCGAGAAGAACAGGTGTGCAAGTCTGCTAAATGTCAAAGAAAGAAAACAGGCGGTTGCTTTTCTTTGAATTTGCGCTTACTTCCCTCGATGGTCTACATACAGCTTTAGGTGACATTTAGGGGCGAGAAAGAGAGAACTAGCGGTATCGGAAAAATTCCCGGAATAAAAAAACAAATCATAGAACTAGTGAGGAACTTTACCCTTTTTCGCTTTGCATGAAACGTCAATGAAGTTCCTTGCGTCGAACACCATGGATGAAAGAAGGAAAGAATGGAAGGGCTAGAGAAAAGATAGCTGAAAAAAAAAAACCCTCTGTGGGATTCAGACAGCTTCGACGTGGGAATGTGGGGTTTGTGGAATAATTGGACACACTATGGTCGTCCCATGGCGTACACAAAGTTCTTTCATTTTTTCAACTGTCTTTTTTTTTCTCTCTCATTTTGCCCAAGGGTATCCATTCGAAGAATCCTTTTGCTTTTCCTTGATGTTCTTTTTTTTTCAGTGCTTCTGGTTCGATAAAGAAAGCGATGTCACAAAGGATTCCCTTTATGTTTTTGTTTACCTATGTGAGGTGAATGAATATTACCCACATACATCGATAGCACAATCGATGCAAATATGGGCTTTCCACTTTTTCAAGATCTCGCTGACACGTTCGTAGAAACAAATACAAATCTCCAATACCAAAATAGTATTTCGCGAGCAGTTTAAGAAAAGAAAACCCAATTTCGTATAAAACTGAAACATAAAGGACTCTACTAAATTTCAAAAGTTTTCAAATTTTAAGCCAGAATCTTTAAAATTCAACGATTCGTACTCGCAAAAAATATCTGCTACTTAATAAGCGATGAAATAAATTCTAATGATATTTTTAGCAAGATACAGATATCCGCAAACCGTTACGCTATCGTTGCAAAGACGAAGTTTAGTCTCCACTTCGAAAATTCAATCCCCCGATTGTCAGCTTAAATCGCTTTGATGTAGATACAACGAAATAACTTTCAGTGCTTCCATGAACTCAACAAGTGGTACTGCAACAAATGGATGCGAAACTACATACACTGAGTGGCCACTTTATTATGACCACCTGACAGTTTTAAGCAAATTAGCTATGGCTTCACGCTGTTGCCGCCAGAGGGCAAGGCTAGTACAAAAAGGGAAAGCTTAGTGCTTGCGACAGTAGTAGAAGTGATTTTCGGGTGACGAGATGGGTAAAATATGCGATTTGACGGACTTTCAACGTGGGATGATTGTAGGAGCTCGGAGCCATGGAGCGAGTATCACCGAAACCGCCCCTTTCGTGAAATGTTCCAGAGCAGCGGTTGTTAAAGTGTTTAAAGACTGGACTGTCAGCCAAAAAACTGGGTCTCTACGTGCAACGTATGGTCGTCATCGATTAGTGCCTGCTGTGGCGGAACGGAGAGTGTCCAGACTTGTAACAGACAACAGAAGGGCAACGGTGCAGCAAATTACAGACCATCTTAATCAAGGATCCCCTCAAATGATCTCTGCACGCACTGTTCGCCGTACACTGCACATCGGATGTTATACGGCAGCCGAAGGCCTGTTCGAACACCTTTGCTGTCTGCAGTTAACAAGAGAAAACGTCTGCAGTTCGCACAGGAGCACAAGGATTGGACAGTCGATAATTGGAAACAAATTATGTGATCCGATGAATCACATTTTCAGTTGCACCATGCAGATGGCCGAGTATGAATTTGGCGGAAACAGCACGAAAGCATGGACCCCAAATGCATTGCTATAACCCTTCAAGCTGGTGGAGGCAACGTTATGGTTTGGGGAATGTTTTCCTGGTATGTTTTGGGCCCTTTAATTCTTGTTAATCAACGTCTGACTGGCACATCATATCTAAACATCGTTGCGGACCAAGTGCATCCTGTCATGTGGATGGTTTATCCCAACGACGATGGCTGCGTTCAACAAGATAATGCGTCTTGCCATAGTGCTCGTATTGTACAGGATTGGTTTCAGAAACATGCCGGTGAGTTTACTTTGCTTAGGTGACCGCCACAATCTCTAGATCTCAACCCCATTGAGAATTTGTGGGATGAAGTTGAACGAGCCATCAGACAGCTGGATCCACAATTCTGCAATCTCACACTCCTGGAAAGTGCTATTTATCAAGCATGGTCTCAGATTCCACAAACCACCTATCAACATCTCGTGGAGTCCATGCCACGAAGAATCGACGCAGTATTAAAGGCAAAAGGTGGCTCAACGAAGTACTGAGGGGGTGGTCATAATAAAGTGGCCACTCAGTGTATTCTTTTTTTTTTTTTTTTTTTTTTTTTATTGGAGGTTTAACGACCACCGTGAGCAACTCAGTGGGCTATAAGCAGTCGCCCGTCCCTAATTTAGGGTCACTGGTTCCAGAGAAGGGAGAGAGCCAGTGCCGTAAGACAAACACAACATCCATGCCTGACCGGGATTCGAACCCGGACCCCTTACGGACGAATGATCAGAGGCCAACGCCTTAGACCACTGCGCCACCGGGGCGGCACAGTGTATTCAGTACATGTATTTGATTTCAGTAGATGTATTTGTTTCTACATAAATCAAACGCCCATGTCGAAAAATGATAATTTACTCCGCAGATACCATCGTACACACAGACTCATACGGTAACAATATTTTCTCAAGAAATTCTTGCTTATCAAATAAGGACCATATGTGTACAAAAATCACGAAAACGTAGAGCGAACCATAAAAAACACAACAACAAAAAAACTACGTTTTACAAATATTTGACCAAAAGCCGTTATTCATGCATTTCCTCCCCATTACTTTAAGCTGCATTCATAACCGAAAGCGACACACACATACACATGTGTATAACCAGCGTGGAAATACTCTCGTTGAGTTTGCAGAGGCAGAAGGGTTTTTCATCTTGAACTCCTTCTTCAAGAAAAAGCCACACAGGAAATGGACATGGAGACATCCAAATGGGACGACAAGTGAAATTGATTTTATTATGTGTAACAAAAAATTCGTCATAGAAGACTGCAGTGTGCTAAACAAGTTCAACACAGGTAGTGACCATAGATTGGTGAGATGTAAGATGCACCTCAACACCAAACATGAACGTGGCAAGCTCATAAGACAAACAAAATCTATTGACATAACCAACCTTAAAAAACACCATAATACCTTCAAGTTGGAACTGAAGAACAGGTTCTCTGCTTTAGAAGGCCTAACATCGGAAGAAGTGGACATCTCTGAAGTTAACAGAAAAGTAACCAAAGCTCTTATGGAAACAGCAACAAAATTAGCTGGGTCTAAGAACAAGTTGCATGTAAATAAATTATCAGGAAAAACGAAAATGTTGATGCAAAAAAGAAGAGAGATGAGGACAACTAAAGAAGATGTGACTTCCAAAGTGGAATATATAGAGCTATGCAAGACAGTACGAAAAAGTATTACTGAAGACGTAAGAAAATTCAACTGTGAACTAGTGAGGAAAGCAATTGAAAACAACCAAAGCCTAAAGATAGCAAAGGGACATCTCAGTAAGGGAAGAAAACAGATTATGGCACTGAGAAAAGAAGATGGTTCTGTAACAAGAAATAGAGGCGAAATTTTGACAAGAGTGAAAGATTTCTACTCCAAATTATATGAAAGGGATGATACATGCACTCCAGACATCATGAAAGATACCAGTACCAGAGTTCCTCCAGTCCTTCCAGCAGAAGTTGCACATGCAATCAAGAACATGAAGCGGGGAAAAGCTCCAGGAGAAGATGGAATTACTGTAGACATCATACAAGAAGCAAGTGGAGAAATCGAAACAGTACTCGCCCAAATTTTCACTCGATGCCTTAATGAAGGAAAGATTCCTGAGGATTGGAACACCGCTACAATGATCCTGCTACATAAGAAAGGTGACATTGAGGATCTCGGAAACTACAGACCTATCAGCCTCCTATCAGCAGTTTATAAAATCTTCACTAAAGTTCTTTCACACCGCTTGAAGGTAACAATGGACATGGATCAACCGAGAGAACAAGCTGGATTCAGGAGTGGCTACAGCACAATAGATCATATCCATGTGCTGAGAGAACTAATTGAAAGAGCGAGAGAATATGAACTTCCATTGTGCATGGCTTTTATCGATTATGAAAAAGCCTTTGATTCGGTGAAACCATCAGCAGTTACAATGGCTCTGAAACCTGCGGTATTGAAGATGCATACATTAATGTTATTAATAACATCTATGAAAATGCAAGTGCAAAGATTAGGCTGTTTGAAAATACAACACACATAAAAATTGGAAAGGGAGTGAGACAAGGTGACACCATATCTCCGAAGCTCTTTAATGCCACATTGGAGGGCGTTTTTCAGTCACTGAGCTGGGAAAACAAGGGGATAAAGATTAATGGAGATTATCTAACCCACCTTCGTTTTGCTGATGACGTAGTCATTTTTGCAACTAGCCCATTAGAGCTACAGAGTATGATCCAGGAACTTGCTGACAAGAGTAAAGAAGTGGGATTAAAAATGAACTTTCAGAAGACAAAAGTGATGTTCAATGCTTTTACAAGAAATGAAGATTTATCGATTGATGGAGAAAAGCTGGAGATAACAGACACGTACGTTTATCTTGGACAGCAGATATCAAGTGAGGGTCACATTGATGAAGAAATTAATCGGCGTACAAAACTTGCCTGGAGAGCTTTTGGAAGAAACAGCATAATTTTCAAGAGCAATATGCCATTATGTCTTAAAAGAAAAGTGTTTGATCAATGCATCCTTCCAGTGCTTACGTATGGTGCAGAGACGTGGACCTTAACTAAAAGAGACATACAAAGGCTGCAGACAACTCAAAGTAGCATGGAGAGGTGCATGCTTGGTGTAACCAGGAGAGATAAGAAGAGGAACTCGTGGATCCGAAAAATGACAAGAGTGGAAGACATCATGATCAGAGTTAAATCCCTGAAATGGCAATGGGCTGGACATACTGCCAGAAGGACAGATCATCGATGGACAGCCGAAATTTTAGATTGGATTCCAAGGGACAGGAAAAGACCCAGAAGAAGACCACATGGGAGATGGGTGGATGAAATTCGAAAGTATGCAGGGGTGACATGGAGGAGACTGGCACAAGACAGACCGTTGTGGAGGAAACTTGGGGAGACCTTCGTCCAGCAGTGGATTGATAATGGTTGACAATGATGATGATGATGATGATATCCCTGTTGAGCGAAACTGCTGCATTGATTCGAAATCTAGGGAGGCAGCCTTCTTGCTGTATCAGGTCAAGATTTCGCATACCATTTCATTGTGTTGAACGTTAATCGAACAAATCGAGCTTTTGGTACAACTCGTATTTAACGCCTGACACATGAAGAATAAAGCTCAGCATTTCTATGAGGCATGGTTTCTTGCTGGTGGATCTTAGTGCTCAACTCCTTACGAAACGTGTGTGAAGAAAACCCGTTACATATATGCGCGCGCCGCGCACACACACATACACACACACACATTTATTTTTGAAGCATACCTCGTGGTCGTTTTCAAAATTCAACCAAACTGAGGAATTAAGTTATAAGATGGCTTGTTTGCCTGTTTACCGTATTTCTGATAAAAAGCCAATGACAGGCTTAATACATTCCACATCTATAAAAGTCTGATAGGACCGGGGGAGGGGTCAATAAGCAAAACATTTAACGAATGTAAAAATCAAAGTAAGTACCGAACATTTAAAATTAATTTCACCTGTTACATGTTGCGTCGGATATATGAGGCAATTCTTGTTTTCTTCGTGCTTATATCACGACAGCTTTTTAAATGTTCAACTTTCTCTGACGCAGTGGTTAATATATTTTTAGGTGCAAAATGACCTCTAAAGATTTCCCAAACAGGGATTAAGTGATAGAAAGGTGGCGAGGGGAGTAAAGATAACACATTTTTGTCTTCACACCAACTGACCTATCTGTAAGGGGTACTACGGGGTGTCGTCAGCACAAGTAATTTCTTGTTTCAAAGTGAAACAGAAAGCTTTAAAAACTGTACGAATGCCTTCTATTTTGTTTGGTGACAACCCTTACTGAACTTCGATATATGCCGTTTGTATAAAAAATGTTGTTCGTAATATGCAGTTAAAATAACAAGAAAGAATATTACGAAATTCAAGGGATCTATAAAATCTTCGGTTTATGCAGAACTTCGTATTATGCGAGCTCTTTGTATGCGGGTTCGACTGTATATGAACTATCACTTAGAATTTCAATGTAATTGTCAGGTGACACCGGGAGACTAAAATATCCCATTCAGCATAATTGCATCGGCTAAATATCAAGCAGTTAAATGACATTTTTATATGTACGTATTAAATTACGTGGGTTATTAACAACATTTTGGATAGTTAAAGTAGTATAACTATACTAGTAATAAGAATGTCTTGACGTAGAATAGAAATCCAAATTTCCAAGCTTTCGCACATCAACCAGATGAATTTTTCAAGGAAGGTAGACAGACAACTGCAAACTGAATAATAGAACACTTCAACAATTTGAAGCGTTCTATTATTAAGTTTGCAGTTGTCTGTCTACCTTCCTTGAAAAATTCATCTGGTTGATGTGCGAAAGCTTGGAAATTTGGAGTTCTATTCTACGTCAAGAAATTCGGATTACTAGTACAGTTGCACTATTTTAACTATAGTTGGTGTAAAGTTTCTTGTTATTAATTAACATTTTGCATAATTCAACTGCTCAAAAAGCAGCTCACTTGAAATAAAACACTTTCGTGCAGCAACAACAACAATTCGATGTGCAGAAGCACACAAAAGCGGACCGGTTGGTTGGTTAATGTTTGGTGACGTAAGGGCCTCGAAAGGCTAAAGAGCGCCAAGTCCAATGGTTTAAAAAGTTCACAAAACAAAATTAAAAGTTAACAACAATATAAAACAGAACAAGCGGTGTAAAAGGCTGATAAAACAAAAACGCAATAAACAACAAAAACTGGTTCAAAGAAGCCTGTGATTTAACATAAAAAAAACCAAATCAAATTAAAATATAAATTATACACTGACTAGCCACTTTATTATTACCACGCCCCTCAGTACTTCGTTGGGCCACCTTTTGCCTTTAATACTGCGTCGATTCTTCGTGGCATGGACTCCACGAGATGTTGATAGGTGGTTTGTGGAATCTGAAACCATGCTTGATGAATAGCACTTTCCAGGAGTGTGAGATTGCAGAATTGTGGATCCAGCTGTCTGATGGCTCGTTCAACTTCATCCCACAAATTCTCAATGGGGTTGAGATCTGGAGATTGAGGGGGTCACCTAAGCAAAGTAAACTCACCGGCATGTTCCTGAAACCAATCCTGCACAATACGAGCACTATGGCAGGACGCATTATCTTGTTAAAAGTAGCCATCGCCATTGGGATAAACCATCCACATGACAGGATGCACTTGGTCTGCAACGATGTTTAGAAAGGATGTGCCAGTCAGACGTTGATCACCACGAATTAAAGGGCCCAAAGCATGCCAAGAAAACATTCCCCAAACCATAACGTTGCCTCAACCAGCTTGAAGGGTTATAGCAATGCATTTGGGGTCCATGCTTTCGTGCTGTTTCCGCCAAATTCTCACTCGCCCATCGGCATGGTGCAACTGAAAACGTGATTCATCGGACCACATAATTTGTTTCCAATTATCGACTGTCCAATTCTTGTGCTCCTGTGCGAACTGGAGAAGTTTCTCTTGTTAACTGCAGACAGCAAAGGTGTTCGAACAGGCCTTCGGCTGCCATATCCCATCCGATGCAGTGAACGGCGAACAGTGCGTGCAGAGATCATTTGAGGGGATCATTGATTAAGATGGTCTGTAATTTGCTGCACTGTTGCCCTTCTGTTGTCTGTTACCAGTATGGACACTCTCCGTTCCGCCACAGCAGGCACTAATTGATGACGACCATACGTTACACGTAGAGACCCAGTTTTTTGGCTGACAGTCCAGTCTTTAAACACTTTAACAACAGCTGCTCTGGAACATTTCACGAAAGGGGCGGTTTCGGTGATACTCGCTCCATGGCTCCGAGCTCCTACAATCATCCCACGTTGAAAGTTCGTGAAATCGCATTTTTTACCCGTCTCGTCACCCGAAAATCACTTCTACTACTGTCGCAAGCACTAAGCTTTCCCTTTATATACTAGCCTCGCCTCCTGGCGGCAACAGCGTGCAGTCATAGCTCATTTGCTCAAAACTGTCAGGTGGTCATAGTAAAGTGGCCACTCAGTGCATAATAAGATAAAAACATAACATTATAAAAGGTGCAAATGGCCGATGAAAAAAAAAACAAAAAAACTATACAAAACGAAAAACACCGGTAACAAGAATAAATAACAACATAGAAGACACGTCACACTGACCCTGATTCGTCTGGTAAAGTGGGTAAAAGAAAATGACGTGAACGATGTGAACGAAACAACGACACGAACACAAAGTATGAACACCAATTAAAGGTGCATCACACGACGTTCCACACATAGAGTCAATGTCGCCATACATCAAATAGCGGTGAGTGAAACGGCAGTGCCCAATGCGGAGACATGCTAGTACAACTTCCTCCCTCCAGTTCAGCGACATCTCCAGACTCCAAAAATTGGTTTGATTCCATGCAGTTTATTTTCCACCTGTTGGACCCACAGACCCTGCCACGTACGCTTGATATGATCATGAACAATAATAAAACGCAAATCACGGTGAAACAGTGGCAAGAGTGTGACGGTCAAAGAAGAAGCAGATCTAGCAGCCGTATCAGCACACTCGTTACCTGAGGTTCCAACGTGGCCGGGAATCCGGCATAAGTGGTTCAGGAAACCGGCCTCGTGTAAAGAACGGAGTAAACGTCTCACATTAAAAAGAAACGGATGGCCATTGCAATCCGCAGACGACAGAGACTGCAAAACACTCAACTAATGAGTGTACATTATACAGTGGGTGAAAAAAGTATTTGCATACCAAATGTTTTCGCAATGATGTCATGATAACAAGATAAACAGAGCTAAAAACTGTTTCATTGCAAAGTTGAATATGAATAACAATTATTTACGTAAAAATATCTCTGTTAAATTCGTTAGAAAAAATTGTTTGAGCAATTACTGAAAAATTGTTACCAAAAAAAGTATTTGCACACTGCAGTGATGTCACCTCTGAAATTCGCATAAACCGATCTGCAGCGGTGTTATAAGTACTGCAAACGTCAAGTGGTTGTCACAGCTGTATGTGTGAATTTCAGACTAGCAGCAGTGCTCAGCTCGACTTGTAGTTCAACATGACACGGAAGAAGTCTGAGTTACCCAAACATATACGAAAAAGAATTTGTTTTTTTTTTGCGTACAGAAAAGAAAAGTTATAGAAAAATTGGTGAAATTTTGAATTTAAACTTTTCAACAGTCAGATATGTGGGTACAAACAACTTCCTCCCTCCAGTTCAGCGACATGATGATCTCCAGACTCCAAGAATTGGTTGATTCCATGCAGAAACTAGTAAGCACAGATAACAAGAGGAGAAACGGTCGCCCAAAGATTCTTACTACTAGGGAGCAACGCAATGTTGTGAAAGAAGTGAGGAAAACACCATTTACTAGTGCTCGAACTCTAGTTGTACAACTTGCGACACTATCAGGTAAGACTGTTTGTGCTCAAACAATAAGAAATGTGCTGCATCGTGTACAGTTACACGACAGAACAGCAAGGAAAAAACCTTTTATAAGTGAAAGAAATAGACAGAAACGTTTCGTTTTCGCTAAAGCTTACGTCAGCAAAACAAACGAATTCTGCAAGAATGTTATATTTTCTGACGAAACAAAGACCAATCTGTTTGGCTCTGATGGTAAAAACTTTGTGTGGCGCAGACCAAAACACTGAACTCCAGCAACAAAATCTCAAAGCAACTATGAAGCATGGTGGAGGCCACATAATGATATGGGGCTGCATGGGATACAATGGAGTGGGTAAAATTGCCTTTATTGAGGGTATAATGAAAGCAAAGAAAAGAAATAGATTGATGTGTTGTCGCAGCAATTTACCAGACAGTGTAGCGAAATGAGGCATAAGTGATTGTTATCTCTTTCAACAGGAAAATGATCCGAAACACTGCACGTGTCACAAAAGGGTGATTATTGTGTAATGTTCGCAAGAGGCTTGATACCCCGCTAGTCTCCAAACATTAACCCTATCGACAATTTGTGGTATTTATTGGATTTATCTTTAAGAAAAATTTTCTGGGAAAAATGATCTAAAACAAGCAGGAACTGAAGAATGGCAGAATATTGCACAAGAAACGGCTCTATGCCAAGAAGGCTTCAAGCCATTATTAATGCAAAAGGTATGCATACTAAATACTAGACAATTATTTTGGACTTTATTTATGACATAGCGATAGTATCACTCGTGTGCAAATACTTTTTTGCCATTCAGAAAATGCCTTTTCCGCCTACGTCTCGTCCTGTATTTTTTCAAAATTCTCAACAGAGTATTTTTTCTTTCATTAGCCCATTTGCTGCTAAATAAATATACTCTTTCCCCTATTATTATTTGTGTGAAATTATTGCTGAAAAACAAGTTGTACAAATACTTTTTTACCCATTGTAGCAGACTGATGAGAACTAGACTGGACGTGAAGAAGTGCAAGTTACACAGCATGCATCTCCGCCGAAAACACAGTGGCCTCAGCTGGGATCCACGCAACAGAGATTTCATCAACACAGACGGCTGCAGATCCGACAATTCCACCCATTTCAGAACCGTCATTGAAAATCGGGATATAATCAGCATTGAGGAAACGGTGCTCAGCAAAGAGTTGCTGGTATAATGACAAAGGGGTTGAGGATTTAATATGATGAAAAGCTGCTACCAACCATGGCACCAAGGAAGAACCTCAAAATCCCTGGTCTCTCTAACTAGTGACAAGTAGAGCCCTACAATCACGAGCTACGGTTGCTGTACGAAGATCGAATGTACGACGCCCGGTTCTCAAATAAACGAGCATGCTGACGATGAAAAACTGCATTGAATGCACAACTTTTAGCCCAACAGCTGTGCAATCAGGGGTCCATCAAGATTTCGGACTTCTTGGTAGCTTTATTGATGTCTTGGTAATTGAAAGATCAGCTGCCTGAGTAATACATGTTGTGACATTTGCGTCAACCAACTTCTGAGTCATCATGGCAGAAGATATTACTGTGGACGATGTGAAGACCTCCTATCTAGGAGGACGGGAGGCAGAAGACGGTACACTCACATTATACGAAAGGGTAGCTGGCACGGAGGTCGTTACACACTGTCCACGACCAATCAACAACAATCAAAGGCGAGCTCAGGGTCAAATCGAGTACACTGGAACTTCATGTTGGCACGTGGAAGTGTCAGCACCGGTGTTTAAAAAGCACAAAGAGGTCGAGGACAGAAGAGACTCGATCTTACGGTATCTTGTATTAATACTGATACGACGCGACACAGGATTATGAGAACCGAAATCACCCATAAGGAGGACAGCTGATGGCAGCTGGTCAATTAAGCTCTCAAGAACGGAAATGATCACGTTCTCATCCGGCGGCAGATAGACAATGCAAACAGTTAGAAGCACAGGCATGGAAATGTGAGCCCCACCACTTGCAAAGTGGTTGGCAAAATAACGGGATACGTGTTCAGTGCTTCCGTTTATCCAGGCAAGTTGCCCGGTAAGCTCATATTTGCTTTCATATGAACTGTTTAATTTCAGTGACAGGAACACTGTGAGAGAAACTTCCGCAAACGCAATGCCACCTGATAAATTACCGTTCCGAAATAGCCTCGAACTGAAAGCAGGTCGGATTGTTCTTGTAGACAAAGGCACACCGGAGGGTACGACGAAAGCAGTTGGTTCACATCGTCAAGTCGTGTCCGAAACTTCGACAGTTCCATTGAACGATTGAAACGATGGTTAAAAGAAGTTAGAAAAACTGAAAGAAAAAGAAAATGAAGGAAACTGACCCTCAAACGATGTAAACGTCCATCTGTTCTTCTTGTAGTTGTTCCACCAGATGTGGAGGCGTTCTATCTGGTGGCAATATGGGACGGTACTTTGTCCCATGAGTCTTTCATGAATTCCCCCGATTTTGCGTTTTAGGCTGAGATTTCGGTGAAACAGTGCTCTTCTTCTCCTTTCTTTTTTCTTTCCAGATTAGCTGTCTGAATCCCGGTGCTGGTGGTGTTAGTAGCACGCTTCTGCGAAGTGGTGGGTGTCACTTTCAGATACCCTGGCACGTGACTGGAGTGCTTCTAGTCCAGCAGTAATGATATAATCTAGCTGATAGGGACCCTCCTTCTGGCTTCTAGATATGAGATACCCTCACAATGGTGTTGATGCACTGGATTTCTTTCTCTTCTTTCCCATTCAGGCAGTCTTTGGATGAAGCAGCGTGTGCACATTTGCAGCTAAAACACTGCCCGACGTGGCAATTTTTCAATGGATGGTCTGTTGCTCCACATCGCCCACACCAAGCAGTACTCCTGCACGACTGATGAGAGTGACCATAGGCCTAGCATTTGAAAAATCATACAGAACTTGGTATATAAGAAAGCAACTCAAGATGGAGATACCCTGCCTTGCTGGATGTTGCCAGGGATGAGGTGTCAAAGGTAAATGATGTTACGAGATGGGACAGACTGCCTATTTCGTCGAAAGAGAATGCGCAGGACACCAATAACATGTTGATAATGCCAACTGAGGTAACCGCGAGGATTAACTTTAACAGGAGTATGCAGAAGAAAGATTGTATTCAACAGTACCGTACTATACCTGGAACTCGGAATCTCAATAAGATCTCTAGACTGGAGTTTTTTAAACTCTTCGCAGAGCATGCAATAGACTGTAGAGCTTTGCTGATCCAAAAAGGATTCTTTGCACTTAAAAGGCTGAAAGGCTTTTAATGACTCGATGCAAAAAAAAAAAAAAAAAAAAAAAAAATTGAGCGCTAGAAGTATCAGGTACCTGTTTCTTTGTTGACGGACAGACCCTTCCTCGTTAGGCCGGTTTGGCTTTACTTCATGGAGATTCTTAATTGGATCCATGGAAAAAAAAAAAAGTGAATTCGCCCGCTGACTTCCCTGCCCACCACCGAGCCCAACAGGGGAGAGCCGGGGATCCGCAGCCCAAATGGAAGCAGGACATGGCTCTAGGTTTCAGAGACAGATATAGTCAGTTGATAGTGCAGACATGCGCTCGGCGAGTACCTCGACTTTTCGGTGTCTCAGTAACACTCCTCTGACCCGGCTACACTA
This sequence comes from Macrothele yani, assembly GCA_039090855.1. Taxonomy (NCBI): domain Eukaryota; kingdom Metazoa; phylum Arthropoda; class Arachnida; order Araneae; family Macrothelidae; genus Macrothele; species Macrothele yani. Next base: position 92,546,466 of record CM077010.1, read on the forward strand.
TTGCCAGGCTCACTAGTTGTACGCAACGACAAGTCGTTATAAGTCTGGAATCCACTCGGCCACAGACTTCATTGACTAGAAGTGGGTTAGTTAGTTCCTAGCAATCCGTTTACGGCGAAAAGGGGACAAAGAGAAGTGTTGGTAGCTGGAAACAACTACACCCCGGGCTCCAGAAACCTTAGCCTCCAGCATCCCCCTTTCTACCTCACAGGTAGGTGTAGCTAACCAACCCGGAAAAACAAAGGAGAAACATAAAATGGAGAAGAAAGGAAATAGCGCGAGAAACCAATCACAACCTCACTAACCTACAACTGAAGCGTGTGCGTGTCAAGATTACAACACAAGATTATAAAAAGAAAATAAACAGTATAAGTCAGCTGGGGCCGTGGGGTCGCCACTCCCCGTCAGCGGGATAAACAGCTGTCCCCGCGGTGATGCAATCGTACAAAGACGAAACGGCAAGATGCTGCGTCAAAAGGTTAGCTAGGGCCGTAGGGGAGCTACTCCCCAAACAACTGGAAAACCATATATACCCGTGAGGGGAAGGCACACCGGACTTACGTGTAAACGCTTAGTGGAACCTGTGTGTGTGTGTGTGTGGTGATGGGTAGATCCCTTTTAGCAAACTTTTAATGGCAGTTAGTTTAGTGGGGAAAATGAGGCATATACCACAACGGACATATACTTTAAAGGAAAAACATAATCGCAGTGTAGTTAAAATTCGTGAAACCCAACTCTAACAAAGAAGTATATAAGGCGAGTCCCAACAAATATGAAATATTTTAATGTGTCTAAGCAACTAAAGACAGCGCAAAACGTTTTTTAACCATTTACGTACGTATGTTTAACAGCTTTAATTTAAAGAGCATATAAACACCCGAGCTTCAAAAGCACTATGTTTCGTGACTGACGACGACAATATCGCAAATATAAAGAAAGCAAATCTTCATTGCAACAGCATAGTTTTAATATCAAAAGTTTCTTCCGATTTCTGTATTTTGTGAACTACTGAAGACAGGTCACAAAAAAAAAAAAAAAACGTTTACAATAATATGCACCGCATTTCCACTACCGCAAGTCACTACAAAATCCCAAAACAAGATACAATCAGAAAAGACAAAATGACCGTATACTCAATTAATTATTATGACCCCATAGTTCTCCAATCGACGAAAAAAGATCATTCTCAGTTTAATGGCTTTTTAGTGTACACGGAAAAGTCAGAAGGTCGGATTACTCATTAAAAAATGTTTAAATTAAGCACGCAAAGACAATATGCTATTTTTACTTTTTCCCCCCAGAAGAATGTGGGGTGTCAGTAAAGCGTAGATATCTTCCTAAGATAAGAAACGCCATAAAACAGACAGATAACCATCAGTGGTGCACCGACAGACAAATTTTATTTATCACTAAGCTGCTTCACACAAAAACAGCGGAGAATAATTGCCTTCTTGCTTCTTTCTTTATGACCTCCAAGCTGTCATTCGTCTCGTTCGTAGGCTACCATAAACTCTGCGACTAGTTCTCTGTAAGACTGATAATAGTCGCTGACTGTCGCAGAGGATGTGGAAACCCCATCCTGAGAAGATTCCTCAATTGCATCATCGTTGGACAATCCTTTGGCGAAACAATATACAAGAGTCATCACCTTATTAAGAGGAATACAAGCAGCTTCAAACTACGCCAGAAGTAAACGGGAACACTGCTCACTTTTCACTGTAACGTGATTCATCCTACACCTAAATTGCCTTAAACGATGACACACATCCACTCGCAAACTCAATGGATGGCCTACGGAACATCTTCGCTCGGTTGGAAGCAATCCTTTCCGCTGACACCATGCAATACATGCTTCTTCATCCTTTCCAACTTCGTCGAAGAAACGCCTCCAGTTCCACATCGCGACTGACAGAGCTACAGTAACGCACGCTGGAAAAAACACAAGCCACCTATCGCTTAAAACAGGGCGAACAGAGTAATTGAACGGGCCTCACCGCCCTCAAGCACTGAGCAAAGAGCGATTACGTAACACACACAGCGCGGGAGCAAACACCGAGTACAAGCAAGCAGCGGCACCGCCACCTATCGCTACACGTGTCATTTCCCGTTATTCCATCCGCGCGTTGGTTGAAGCAGACGACAGGGGCCGAAGTCTAAAGTGCACCCAAAAATTCTGCTTTCAGCATCTAAGAAGGTATTTTTAAATAACAACAAACATTTGAAGAACTTTAACGCATACCTCAGCAATCCGTAGTGCAGAATCGCATCACCGATGGAATCTCCAACAAGCTGAGAAATAAACTGAAGAATCTGACGTAATGGATATCAGCATCTAAAAACTCAAACGAATTAACATCCCTTTTACTAATTTTTTTTCTCCAAATCCAGAACTCGATTACTTATCTTTAAAATACCGTAAAAATTAAAATACAAACGACAAGACTTAAAACGATCCTAAAGATGCTTGTCACAGCGTGAAAGTTGACCGAAGGGAATCACACATAAAACCCACTGTTAAAAGTACAGTTACTAGTGGCATAGGTGACTTACTTAAAGGATGCATACTCACGTAACATAAGTTTTATAATTAATGAAGTTCACATATACACACGCACACTGATTTAAATTTTGCCAGCTGTGTAGCTCATCAACATACCACCATATTACAAATAGGTAGGATGTATGTGTTACGAAATTGATTTCTAAGGATGTATGCCAATACATTGTTACATTTTGGCATTCAAGGTTGCTAAAGGAAAATTTCTTCACATCACACCTTCCTTAAAAAATGTTTTATAGGCTTCTTTCTTAATGGTAGACATAAAAATGCAGGGAATTACGAGCAGAACACGTAAGAAACAAAGATGAGTTTTTGAAAATAACATGGGTGACTTTAACGAACATATTACATGCATTTTTATCACGCAATTATACGGTGTGCCGCGATGTATTTCCATCTTTTAATAACGCATACCAAACACCATTGGTAGTTCAGTGGTGACCATATCATTGCACGCTAGTTTCCTGGGGAGGATTTTGATTGTTTCCTTGATGGCAGTCTGTTTAAAGTTCGTGTAAGGGGCAATTCTTCTAATACTATTCCATAAAGGAGCGCCCAATGAATGTATGACTTCTCTGGCGAGAGCTGTATTCTGAATGTCCTGGTTGACACTTCGCACGAGTTCTTTACATCTAGTGTCCAAGGATCGCTTTGTCATTCGGATATACACTGACGGAAAATAAAATCCCAACAGCAAGAAGGGGTTTGTGTTAGATAAACGACAGTTGGTAGGCGGTGAGAGTACATCTGTAAGATGACGTCTATGCAAATTTCGCGCTCGGCGCATACGTGTGGCGTTAGTAGCGCCCCTCGGAACATGCAAAGCAGGTTTGCTGTAAATACGCGCTGTAACGCTCGTGAGCGTTAGTTATCGTTGAGATTCGACGTAGGGTGTTGATGTTAGTCAAGAATGCCTTTAAGAAGACGAAGAAGCCATTATCAACAGCTCACGGAGTTTGAACGAGGTCGTGTAATAGGGCTACGAGAAGGTGGATATTCTTTCCGCAATATTGCAGAACGACTTGGCAGGAATGTAGCCACTGTGCATGATTGTTGGCAGCGGTGGTCAAGGGAAGGTACTGCTTCAAGAAGACCGGGTTCCGGCCGGCCACGTGGCACTATTGAGAGGGAAGACCGCCGTGTACGGCGTATGGCCGTGGCGCATCGTACCGCGTCTGCGGCAGCAATTCGAGCTGCAGTTGCCACCACAGTGACACAACGAACTGTTACAAATCGGTTACATGAAGGACAGCTCCGAGCCAGACGCCCTGTAGCGTGCATTCCACTTACTCCAAACCACTGCCGTTTGCGACGTCAGTGGTGTCAAGCTAGAGCTCATTGGAGGATGGAGTGGAGATCTGTTGTGTTTTCTGATGAAAGCCGGTTCTGCCTGGGTGCCAGTGATAGCCGTGTGTTGGTTAGAAGGCCAGGTGAGCGCCTGCAACCAACCTGTCTGCGGCCGAGACACACTGGACCTACACCTGGAGTTATGGTCTGGTGAGCAATTTCCTACGACAGCAGGAGCACTCTCGTGGTTATCCCACGCACCCTGACGGCACAGTTGTACGTCGGTCTGGTGATTCAACCTGTTGTGCTGCCATTCATGAACAGCATTCCAGGGGGCGTTTTCCAACAGGATAACGCTCGCCCGCATACCGCTGTTGTAATCCAACATGCTCTGCAGAGTGTCGACATGTTGCCGTGGCCTGCTAGATCACCAGATCTTTCACCAATCGAGCACGTATGGGACATCATTGGACGACAACTCCAGCGTCACCCCCAACCAGCATTAACCGTCCCTGTATTGACCGACCAAGTGCAACAGGCATGGAACTTCATCCCACAAACTGACATCCAGCACCTGTGCGACACAATGCATGAACGTTTGCGTGCTTGCATTCAACATTCTGGCGGTTACACCGGTTATTAATGTACCAGCATTTCACATTTAAAATGGCTCTTCTCGCGCTTACAATAAGCTGTGATCTTGAAACCTTAATCGATTAAATATGTTACCTATACAAATGTATTGCCGCCATTTCATTCCTCTACAACTATTTTTTCGTGGTGTTGGGATTTTTTTCCGTCAGTGTATATCTTTTCCGTGGTGATCAGGATATACCATCGGTATAGCGCACACACCCGCCTTTTCTTTCTCACACTGTCTCTCCTTGCAGCTTGATATTATACACATGTGATAACGGAGTCGGGGACTTCATTGCTATTAATATGTTGTACTTACGTAATAAATTCTTTAACCAATATGTAATGCCTGGGCATATGTGATCGATCCTGCGTATCTCATTGCCTAGTAGGTGATTTTGTTATCGCTAACATTATACGATTTCTTACAGTTCTATGTATTCTGTCTATGTCCTACTTCTTATATCCAGCCTTTAGACCTTTGCTATAAATATTATAAATTTTCTTATTATTTAAGTAGTCGGGCTTGCATACGTTATACGGTTTTTTAGAAACATGCTCTAAACGCAGAAAGTTTGTACTCTTTTTGGGCAGTGCGAATCAGGAGGGACAAAGTTCGGTACTGCGGTCAGTTTATAATAAACGTCAAAGTCAAAGCAGGATGTTATACTTCTTTTGAGCGCGACGTCAAGATAATTCAACGTCCCATCCACTTCAAGCACCACGGTGAACTTTATTATATTGTGTAAGTTTGTTTGCCTGCATAAGGTCTAATTAAAATAAAACTGACTACTAAATAACTAAATGGGTATAGGTACAAGGCAATAGTTACATCTGATGAACTTTAAGGAACAGAACAGAATGTCACAATACTGAGTAACATTAATTCCTTATAATTTTTATGCATCTTCTAACACATTTAAATTAAGACTACTATACTTGTCTACATACAGGGGGATTACCCACAAAAAGATAATGTAACTTAAAATGATTCCCTTAATTTTTTTTTTTTTTTGTTAGCGTAGTTTCAGGACGTGAATGCCCATCCACAACATTCACTTATTTATTTTTTCCTTCAAATTCACTGAATACTTTAACCAGGGCTAATCAGCAGAGCTACCACATTGTACATGCAGCTAGAGCATCTCTCTTTCTCTCTCTCTCTCTCTCTCTCTCTCTCTCTCTATTTTTTTTTTTTGTTGTTGCAATGACCTGAAAATCAAATTATCTTTGACTAGGTTAAAGTGAAGTGAAGACAATTCTGACACGTCTGGATATTGTGACGCAAGTTTGCTTCGGAAGTTGATTACACGAACCACAATGAATTTTTATTTTAAGCAAAAATCTCAAGTCCTTTCCGTGGATCTACGTTTATTGTTAGTGAATACACGAGAGCATAAAAGGATAAATAAATTTTGTCAGTGTTTCAATTTAAGAATTTAATATATATTTTTACTTTACATGAGTTTACGGTACACAGGAGAGAGAATTCCGAAATATCGGTCTCTATCCGCAGACCGAATTAAAAAAAAACATTTCCCTATCAGCAGACCGAATTTAAAATAATTTCCCTGTCCGCAAATCGAATTTACCGGTCTGCGGATAAAGAATTTGGTTATTTTACGATACTGTGGTACAATATGAGTTGAGAAATACTGCTCAGGAGGAACCGCATTTATGCTAAGCAGGTAAAACACACACACACAAGATATAAACATAGGTTTACTTCTAGTTATCTGCACTGGAATAAAAAAAAAAAAAAGCATTAAAACGATATGTCATCAGCACAGCGACTTCAGCACTTACAGGAACAAAGCATTGACTTTTTCAACGTCTCTATGAAAAGTCTCTAAGACGGAAGTTGAAGTTTCAACAGGGGAACAGCGTTCTGGGGTAAGCCATTATTCACCAACGCCTTTCATGTCTCGACACCCTTCATTTTTTGTTTTATTCCTTTCTTTAAACAGGCGTCAGAGATGAGCACTCGCAACTCTAGCTTCCGCAGGCTGCTTAACGGGGCCTTTGGGACATCATCTAGGGACACCCACTGAGGCGTCTTCTCTTTCCATGCAGGAAGTAATTAAAATTTCACTACCAAAATTTTCTAGACACACAGAAAGAAGCTTATGCAGATCACTGCCATCACGATGCGACATTCCAAAATTTACGCCCACGGCCATCGTTGAGGTAAAAAAGAACCAAACCCAGAGATCATGTATCAGCTATTTTATTGTATTAAGCTATGCAGCGTTTCCCAGGGTGCAAACTAAAGCTGCTGTCGATCGTAATGTTTTTTTTTTACATATCGTGAGAAACTAATTGCTTCAGAACATTGTTTTTCTCGCATGTTTCCTTTTCTCGTAAGATGAACCAAAGTCTGTAGTCTTCTCCTACATAAATGCACAGCGCTGAACAACTGCGAAAGTATGCACGTTTCTTTAACGCGATTAATATGTACAGATGCCCGTCACGTCATCCCATAACAATTACAAATAAAAGACTAGTAATGTGCTAGACTTAAACATACGTACAAGGTGTGTCAATGCATTTCGGTGAATGCACGATAAAAATGAACAAGTAATATTTAAGAAAACTTAATTTACTGGTTGTTAAAAGAAACGCCCCCCCCCACCCCCCACGCTACAATAAACCTTTGGCTTCGTCCTTATAACTGTTGGAAGCTATGGGAAAAGACCTCCTCTGTTACTATCTGTAGTTAGATCCTCACGTTCGCTTAAATGTCAGCAAAACACTTCTTTTTCCACACTAACTTCAGTAGGAGGAAACCGAAAATAGCCGCTGTCAACTCAGATGAATACGGAGGGTGATTCAAGAAGCAACGTCCCAATATGAAGCAGAATTTGACACTAGTTCTTTGTTTTTGTTTGGCCCGCTAACAACACGCACCTACATCAGCTGCCGCGCTACATCCTTTCTCACAGCTCCGCGACTGTTACGGACATGTCCGCTCATGTTTTTGACTGTATGGTGTTGTTACTGAACCTTTCACAAACTTTCCTTTTACACGTTACGACAGCATTCACAGAAATGTATTGACAAGCCTTGTAGAACATTTGCACGTGCATAATTTTTTGTATTAAGTGGCTTGACGCTGTTAAGAATGCTAATTCGAATTTCTATGCATATATGAGTACCTACACTGAAGAGCAATTGAATTAGAGATAACTGTCTAGTAACGTGTAGCACCACCTTTCGCCCTGATGACGGTGGCGATTCGTCTCGGCATGGACTCGACAAGGCACCGGAAGCGTTGGGAAGCTATACGGATCCACGACCCCTGAATAAGTGCTCACAGTTCACGAAGATTTAATGGAGGGGGTCAGAGCCACGAACATCTCTCTCGACGGCATCCCAGATATGCTCGATGGGATTGAGGTCAGGTGACCTAGCTCGCCAAGGAAGCGAGCTCACGTCGGTGTAGTGTTCATCCAACCATTCGGATGCAATTCGGGAGCGATGGCACGGTGTGGAATGTTGAAGACGCAGAAACGGGAGCAAATGGTCTTCCAGGATATCCCGGTAACTTTGAAATTTGAGGGACGATGTCACACGTACCAGGGGGTCCGATTTCATTCCACGTTAACAGTCTCCAGACGAGAATGCCACCCCCACCAGTTTGAAGAGCACCCTGCTGGCAAGAAGGATCCATCGCTTCATGTGGTTTGCGCCGTACTCGTATCCTGCCATCCGCATGTACCAACGTGAATCTCGACTCATCAGTCCAGGAAACATTTTACCACATGTCTAGGGTCTAGTGGCGATGTTCCCGCGCCCATGCTAATCTTTGCACCCTGTGATGTGCGGTCAGCAGCGGTACCCTCCTGGGACGATGGCTTATGTACCGCATAGCGAGGAGATGGTTCTGAATCGTGTGGCTGCTTACACGTTTTTGTGCACCAGCGTTAAATTGCCAAGTGATTTCTTGCACTGTGGCCCGGCTATCCGCTGTTACAATGCCATCCACACGCTGTTGTCCACGGCAGTTTGCCCTAGCAGGGATGGTTTTACCGGATTCGATGTACTCACGGTGTACCCGTGACCCAGTGGCTCGCGAAAATCCCAGTGCCTGCACAACTTCTTAGATGGAGAGACCTTTTCGTCGGGCCCCGACGATTTGACTACGATCAAATGCGCTTAGATCCTTCGTCTTACCCATACTGCGTCCGATTCTTACTGATCCCGTCGCATCACTCCTTATATTGTCGGCTCGCTGCATACGTCATGTCGTTTCCGTCTACAGGGCCGCCCACAGCGCCGCATTTGCATAACGCCAGTTGCCTCTAATTCAATTGCTCTTCAGTGTAGATGCTAGGTGAAATAATTTATATTATAAAACCGGCATCTGTTCTGATGTTATAGCAGAAATGGCCAACCCTAAGCCCGCGGGCCAAAGGTTGGCCCGCCAGGACATTTTGAATGGATCCCAGTAGCCCAAGCACTAACTTTGTTTTTCTAATTTAACTTTTACTGACAATTATTACTTTTAATTTATTTTATTCTGGATTCATTTCATTTTTATATAATGAAGTCAACAATTTTAAATTAAAGTTAAAATTGTTTTGTAACAATTTAGAGCAAAGGAAACTTGATCATTTCCCAATTATTCAGTAAATCTTCAGTAAGTACGGTAATTTTATTGTGGATCATTTAAAATACAAATCAGCTGTTGTATCTTTGTACGAGTCATTCTTAACTCGATTTTCTGCTTTTGAACCTGAAAGGAGTAATATAGACTTATTTATAAATCCATTTTGTATTTCAGAGTCTGTTGTACATAAATATTACCCACCAATGCAAATCGAAATATCAGAAATCCAAAGCCACTCAGGACTTAGTGTTAAGTTTAAAGAACAATGTGAATCACACACTGCTCCTAATTTGATTGAGCTCTGGAAATACGTCCCTAAAGAATAGTTTCCCGAGCTTAATGACCTTGCTTCTGAGGTTCATGTGCAGATTCGGATCCACATACATTTGTGAACAAATATTTTCATCCATGAATGTTGTAAAAAATTAAATTTCGTTCAACTATCACAGACGCACACCTTAGTGATATGCTTCTTTTAAGTACATCGAGAATTACACCCAACATTGACAAATTGTTACGTGAAAAGCAGGTTCAAATATCACATTAGTGTTGCAGGTGTTTAAAGTTAATAGGAACTTGTGTTATAATAAATTTATTATAACAACTGAATTGTTATAATAAAACTTTCTTTTTTCTAGTAAAAAAGGAAGTTTTATTATAACAATTCAGTTTATTTTTTGCATAATAATTTTAATATTATGTGAATGATTTAATAAAATGATTGTTTAAAAATGTATATGGGTTTCAATACTTTGCAAAACATATAAAATAACCTAATTTTTAGCTGATAATAGTTGTCAATATTTAAGTTGGTTACGGTGGCCCTTCAAATGATTTCTAAGAATTTAGTGGCCCAATTTCAAAAAAAGGTTGGCCACCCCTGTGCTATAGGTTCTACACATACCGGTCACTGAATTAGAAACTTTTACTTAATAACGGGTCGGATCTCCTTTAGCCCGAGTTACAGCACGTATGCGGTAGGCATAGATTCCACAAGCTGTTTGAATGCATCTACGTCTGCAGCATACCAGGTGTTCACCAGACAATCCTTTAACTGGCTCAGATTTGAAGAAAGAGGACTCTGATCTCGGATATGTTTTCCTAACATGTTCCATTAATTCTCAATGGGGTTGAGAACCGGGCTTTGTGGTGGAGATCGCTGTCATGATCGCTGATCTATTGCTGAACCCATCTTACCCGACGGATAGTAGTACTGTCATCCATGAAACAGCCATCACCTGCTGGATAAAAAGTCAACATTGCAGGATGGACTTAATCGGCAAAAATGTTTTTTAGACAATCCTTGGAGGGCACCCGACCTTCCAGCAATATCAGGGCACTCGTTCTGTAATAATAGAACGTGACCCCACACCACCTCCAGAAACTTGTGTTGTGTTTACATGGCAAGCTGGGTCCATTGCTTCATGACGCCCCGGCCAAACTCTCTGCCTACCGTCGATACGGAACAAGGTGTACCGCGATTCGCTGGACCACATGACTGTTTCCCAGTCTTCCAGTTCTTCGCAGAAATCATAGGTTTCCGTATAGCCATGCGACTGACAATACCGATCCTCTTCAATTCCCTGCGCATACATAGTTCGCTGACATATGGGTCCGGAACAGCCTTCATTGAATGCTACGGTAAACTGCTGCACACAGGACGTCATGTTTTTCCGTACAAGCCTTCTCGGACGACGGCGATCTTGTACCTGATATATTGTTGTCGCCACAGTTACACCTGTTAGACAAGCGATGTGGGTTATTTTTCCGTTGATTAAAGACCAGGAACATCTCACTTTTTGAGAAACCAGTCAGCTATGTTTTCAAAATCGTCGCTCCAGCCAGACGGGAACTCACAATAAGTCCTTTATCGAACTCGAAAATATCCTTTGTTTTTCCCATTGTGATCAACACTTCTGACGAGCAGCGCTCTTAAATAGTTGCCTGCATCACGTGGTGAGGCACGTGACTATGCATTTTGCATATACGCTGCGTAAGTGACTTTTATGTACACCTGCATAGAGGTGTCTAATTCGGTGGTCGGTGTGTGTGTACACTACGTAACTCTTGCACCGAGCCGGTATTGTGAAAGAGCACGATACTATCAAAACATCCACATGCTATCTGAAGTCAGCATAACACATTATGTGAGAAAAAAACAACAAAAACTGTTGGACGGTTCAGCTGTAATATAGAAATGGCACCGATAACTTTTATACATCAACTTTTTGGGTAACTGTCTGCTAAGAAAGATGAAACCTTGACCAAAGGAATGATTTTGAATCTTTGTTTGTTTGTTTGGTGGTTTAACCACCACGGTAAGCAACTCTATGGGCTATAATCAGCCGCCCGTCCCTAATTTAGGGCCACTGGTTCCAGGGGAAGGAAGACAGCCAGTGCCGTAAGACAAACACAATATTCATGCCTCACCGGGATTCAAATCCAGACCCATCTCGGGCCAGCGCTTAGACCGCTGCGCCACCGGGCACCTACTTTTGAGTTGTTATCGTAGTTTCCTGTAAGAAGGTTGGGAAAGCGTAGCGTAGTTTTTAAAGCGTTTGAAAAAATAAACTGGTCTACGATTCGAACATGAAGAAATGTCTGAAGTTAAACATGACAGATTAACCGATAATTACGTAAATCAATTAGTTACGTATCATTAAAATAATACAAGTTCGTTACGCTAGTTTTAATACGAAGAAACAATGTAACACGTCACAGTAGAAAAATGCGAAACGTAAATCATTTGCTTTATAGGTATTGTATGACGCGACATTACTTAAGTTCATTTAGTAAAAAGATATGAAAACAAATTAATGCATGTCCTTTCGCTGGACAAGAACCCCAATACCATGATTAAATAAAATGTTCCCAATTTTGCAGAATCCAAAATTGAAAATATATCGAGTGTGGCGTATATAAATAATTATGCTTAGCTTTTAATTCTGCTGGAAATCACTCGCTCAGTTTGGTTTTCAATAGCACGATGGCGCTGCGGAGCACAACCATCGGTATTATATACTGGTCACCAGTGCATTCCCGAATCTTCTTGGGATGCATCCTGTTGTACGGAAAAGGAAGTGGAGGTGTTGATTGAGAGCCAGACATTGAGGGCTTTGTGGTTCTCAAGAACTGGGAGAGGTTCTAAGATGGGAAACCTCACACATGTCGCCGTTTCAGATCCTTTTAGTGAAAACACAGGAGCTTCACAAAGCGTCAGGGAGGATCGATCGCGTGATGGAGGTAGGCTACAGTTGTTTGCTGTCCCAATTGTTTCCTCCGGATGCGAAACGGTAATTATGCTGTGTCACGTCTCTCCCTCCGTGTTAGGCCTTCCTGCACTCACATTCCCCGCGAAAGGCCGTACCCATTGTCACTACTCTGAAGTGCAGGTGAGCTATCGTGCATGGGAACAACTTCCCAGAGCCTATTCGTCGAATATCCTATTTGGTCTCGATGAAACAGAATCGAACACATGGAATGTGTGATCTTTAAGCGCACCTTCTTGTCCTAATATTTGAATGCCCTTAGGCAATTTAACTCCAACATGTGACGCAAGAACAAACGAGCTTTCCACAGCCAAGGATTCAATGAAAACCGCGACAAAGGCACGCCAGAAGGAGAAGGGAGAAAGGCGTAAGGACACTATTTATATGAAGTCCTCTTTCAACCAGAAATAAGTTACGTGGAATCGGGCGATCCAAGTTTTGAAAGTATTTTTCAGCGACCCGCCGGTGTCCTGAACTTGTTGCTCATCGAAAGTCGAACCACTGTAAATTTAAAAAATAAGCAAAAAAAAAAAAAAAAAAAAAAAGTAGACGGTATTAGAAAAAGACCTTTCATGGGTACTTAAGATTAAATTTATGGACAATTCAGACTGATTTGTCGTTTTTAAAATTCGTCAAAAATGATGATATTCAGATTAGTCGTTTTTAAAATCCGTCAGCGTTTCAGAAATGATTATATTCAGATGAGCAAAACGTTGACAGATTTTAAAAATGACTACTCTTCCTAGAGATCTGCACAAATCTCTACAAAAAGTAGCCTAGAGATGACACCTGGCCGGTCGTGTGCTAGAAGGCTTAGGTATTTTATTCCCGGATTAAAGAAACCCGTTTCAAGTCATAAAACGAAGACTGATTTGTTAAATAATCAGATGGCAAAGATCACCGAGTAAACGAAAGACCTTTTTTTTTTCACTTTGTTGGCCCTAGTGATGTCCCATGCACGAAAGTTTCTCTATTTCGAAAAAATTCTGGCTCCAAAAGAGAAAAGGAATCCTTACAGGAAAATACCATGCAGCCAGGAAATTTCGAGGGAAAATCGAAATTCAGAGAAATTCCTTCCAAAAAAATCTTACTCTGTCAAGCTGCTTTTATTTCGCCAGTTAATTTAATTTTCCTTTTATTTTCTACCAGGACAACAGAATCAAACGCTATTGCACACTCTTGTTGAGCTAATGAACAGAGCTTGCTTTGAATTCACACACCTAAAAGCACCTACAGGCTTCCCCAGTGTTAAAAGTTTTTCTGATTTGAAAATTGGGTTGGGGAAAGGAAGGGCAGTGAGCTATGTATTGTCTGTCTTCGGAGTCTACAAGTCGGCTTGAGTATTAAGAAGACAGAAGGATTGTGCCAAAATAAAAGCCACATTTTCCAGATGCGTTCTTGAGACCTCACAATCTTGAAGGGCCGACATTTATTGATGTTTGTTTCTATATTTAACGGCCACAGTGAAAACTCTAAGGGCTATACGTAGTCGACGCTTCTAATTTGGAGCTATTGGTTCTAGGGAAGGGAAAGAGCCATCACCGTAAGACAAACACATTACCTATGTCTAATCTGGAACTCGACTCCGATTCCAGCTCGGACGATTAGCCAGAAACAGGCGCCTCTGACCACTCAGCCACCATGGTGGCTGAAATACTGATGTCAAGAGAAGTAAACATTAGCTTTTCCCATTATCAGCATTCAATCATGAAGGCTGCGTTTTTTTAGATAACGGAAGTAGTAACGTTCCTTTAGGAAATAACACGGACAACATATACTTCTAAATTTCCTTTTGAGTTCTTATGTAAATTTGGTTTCTTCTCATTGAATGTTTTCTGACTGAAAGACACATTATTTGCTCGAAGAGCTTTTTCATTCTGGCCTTACTGACAATAAGACGGAGCACGATAAAAGGTAATACAAGAGGCTTGTGACAAAGAAGCAAGATATGAAACGCATGTTACGAATACTTAAAGTTGTTACGCAGATCTGGTTGAACAAATGTTACGATAAGTTATACCGAATTATATGTATGGAGAGTGTATTGTTGTATGAACTGAAGCCAGCGAGTTGATATTCTGGCAAGAGTTATCTCAATGTTCTGAAGTGCAAGTTACAAGCTAATAGAGAGTGGACTAACGTGAGAGTTTAGCTGCTTCATTACATTGGCCGTTTAGACTTCTATGTCGACAAGTGATTGCACTTGTGTTCACAAAGTTCAGTACGAACTATTAAAGACACACATAGTTAAGCCAATACGTAAACCTTACAGCATTAAAATTAAACTTTATACATGGTGAAACACTCCTTTAATCCTATTTTTTTTTCTACATCTGGATTTAGCGACTCTACGAGCATCTTTGGCTTCTACTATCACTAATTCAGAGCTACTGGTTCCAAGATAGAAGAGAAACTAGCGCCGAATGCAAGCATAGTATCTGCGTCTTACTCTCGGATCCTAACCTAAACCAAGCAGTACGAAAGCTGAGAAGTCAGTTTCCTAGTCCACTTCATTGCTAAGCGTCATTGGATTGACACCGGTTTTTGTGTTCCACGAAGAAGCTGACAATATTTGGGACGCAAAGTACCGAAACGAACTACTTGGTCCGCATGGTCACGAAATAAATGCTTCTGCGCAACTTTAAGGAGACGAAGCTTGGGAATATTAAATATAAAAAAAAACAAAAAAAAACAAAACAAAGGGAAAGACGAATAATTTTCCAAAGAGTTAGAGAAATTAGCACCACGGAAATATTTTGTCACTAAAACAAATTTTAAGCCGAGAACATAGAAGAGATTTAAAAAAAAAAAAAAAGACATCACCGAGTGTTACAACAACAACAACAAAAAAAAAAAAAAAACAAACTTTGAAGCTCTAGTGCAAGTATGTAATACCTTTTTTTTTTAATTAATTCATTGAAATCCATTTCCTCCCTTTTTTTACGTAGGTAATTTGCTGTGTGGAGGGAATTTTATTAAGGAATAGGGACTTTTCTGATTATGAAATTGGAAATTTTAACTTTCGCTATGGAACATCACTTATAGTGGTATTCAAACCGCACTTCTGGATTAAACTAACCAACTTTCCTGTCGTCTCTGTGACGCAATGAATGTGTGAACGTAAGAAAGTGACAGGGATACCCCCATCCCCCGGTTTTTTTTTCTTTTACACCCCTCACATTTCCGCAAAGTCTCGACTACGGACACTGGAAGAAGACATTAAATGCTTGTCAGAACAGCAATAATAAGAATATTTGATAGAATTCATACGTAAACAACAAAGCCACTGATAATGCAATGTGGAACAATGGGTTCCAAAGCGTAATCGGACATTCATCGATTGTAGGAGGCCTGCCCCGACTAAAATAGAAGACTGAGCTCTAGCAGAGTGTAATCCCCTCAAAACAACTCGGGAAATTCTTACAGGCTCAAAATAACACGTGCAACCGCGCAACCACAAACGGCGGCTGGACAGCATGCTTAAATAGCTGCCAATGTGTTATTTCGAATTAAGTTTTCCTAAGATCGCTTCGTATAGTCGCTGCTTATTAACGCGTGCTCGCCTGCACATGTTGTGGAGCTTATGGTTCGGTCTGTCGCAAGATATGAAAGAAGGCAATACATTAAACAAACAAAAACAAAGCATAAGCCTCCGTGGGAACGATGCGAAACGTGGATGCCTGATATAAAACATAATTTACACCTTGAATGATGATGCTGAACACGTGGTTTAGTGTTAAAAGCGTGACTCATTTGGAACTCCAGAACTTTAGTCACAGATTTCCAGCTGCACGTCTGCATCGAGTTTTAAGCAAAACAGCAAGAAAAGCTAACGCGTTCGATAAATATAGAGAAAAGGTGTAACCCTGCGGCACGACAACCCTACGCTTATGTCAACGAGGAAAAGGAAAAAAAAAAAAAAACCCGGAAAGAAACAAGGACTTCCAACGGGAAAATCCTGCCTCACTCACTCACTCTGGGAAATCCAATCACACGACTTGGCGCCTATCACTCTACTCATTTGTCCTACTAGACGCTAAAACCCTTTTCGAGTGGAAAACTGTACAACTAAAATGCCTTCTTTACGTTCAAGCCGCATAACTTTTCGATGATGATACTTCCGACTCAGTTGACGATGGGGGAAATGATTGAATAACTGAATGGAAATTATTACACCAATTTTTTTTTCTTTCAACATTAAAATCATGCCCCAAAAAAAGTGTCTTTCGTCTTAGATCAATAATAAAACCTACATTACAATGCACTATTTTTGAAATTCAATTTAAACATTTAAGTTGATTAACTGCGTGGAAATATCAGCAAATGCAAAAACAGCAATTTACAGAATGCATGTATGTAGCCAGAATTTCACAAATACATGAAATGAATCTGACAGATATACTCTATTTTAACTTTGTTTTTGTTTCTATCTCTTACGCAAATTTTGGTTGGTTGGCGTTTATCGCCGGAAGAGCTGAATGGGCCAAAGAGCTCCAAAGTCTCATGGTTTACAACAGTAAAGAAAACACCAAAAGATTAAAAAAAAAAGAGCAGAAACACGACGAGAAATGGTAAAAATGGTTAACAAAAGGACAGCAGGCTACACAAAATGAAAAACACCGGTGCAGCGTACGAAAGATCAAACAGAAGACACATGACATCGCAATGATGGTTCAAAAGGCGACCTAGGGTTTCCGAGTTGTCTGGTCGAGTGGGTAAAAGGAGAAAACAAGAACGTTCACGAATGAAACATGAGCAGAAGTCAGCGGCACATTACACGTCAAACACACAGGGAAAGTGTCGCCACACTGCAAATAGCAGTGAGTGAAACGCCAACATCCGATGCGGCGATGTGCCAGTACAACTTCCTTACTACGGTTCCGGCGAAAAGATTAAGTACAGACTCCAAGAACTGGTCTGATGGTATGCAGTTCGTTCCCTACGTCTTAGTCCCGCAGAGCCTACCACGTACGTTTAATACGTTCCCAAACATCTGAAAGTAAGTCCCGGAGGTATAGTGGCTGTGTGTGGTCTGCAACGAAGAAACGGACTTGGCAGCTGACTCGTTACCCTGGATATGGTTGGGATTCCATTAGAAACGGAGCTGGAAACCGTCCTTGTGCAAGCAACAGGGAATTGTTCTTAGGCCGAACGATCCGCACGCCTTTTGAAGCTTCAGTGGGATTTCTTGATGTACAGTGAATGACCAAAGATCGCAAACGTTCAAGAGTTAACATGTAATGCACAGGAGGCGGTTATGAAAGCACAAAATAAGCATTATAATCCAAAACGTAGGAAGACAGATTTAAAAGTGCGAAACTTCACACTACTTCACCACTCATTTCCAATAGTCTGCCGCTCATACATGTCAAGAAATTTGCTCCTTTATTCGAAGGACTCTTTGAGATCACTGAACTGAGTAGAAACAATGTAAAACGTAAGGATAGAGATGACGGCACAATTTTAACACATACTTGAACAGTTTCTTAGAAAGTATTATTTTGGAGGCAACATAATTATAGCACCCATGGATCGTACAACATATACAAATCAGTTTGCAATAGATATTTCACCTGCTCCTCACACAATACACACTTACACAGCATAAAGTGAGGGACACATTGCCAGTGAAACTGAGAGTAGTTCCATGGAACTTTCGAATTACCCATTCTCCGGCAGGAGATATCCGTATTTTTTCTTCAAGAAATGGCACATCTTCATGCGTAAGCGGTGTTTCAAGAAAAGGGATTATTTCTGAGTCAGTTAATTCAAGACATCACAGATCACACACGATTTCTTCGTCAAATAATTTTTTCAGTATCGACAAATCGGAATGTGGTACATTTTCCAAGGAATGTAAATTCGGATGTGAAAAGAAGGGCGTCAAATTCCTCTGGCATTTTCTTCAACAAATAGCAAATGATCTGTGCACGAGAAAGTGGAGATCAAAGTGTCATTTGAAAGACGTGTCTGAAACTTCTAACTTGCTTCCACAAAGAAAGCTATTCACCGGTGATTCATTAGCTTGAATTCCCGTCCCTAGAGCGTAGGGCCCCTACGGACAGAATCGGTGCACATGTCAACATCTATATCACACAAACGAAAGTTTTCTCCTACAACTTCCAGTGCCAACCTACTAGCGCTAAGGACCATCATTGTTCAGCTTGAGGTTTTTTGGGGAGATCACCACACAGAGCTTTATCTTTTCGTCTAGAGATCGTAAATAACACACAACGTTTCGTCTCTCGTGACAATTTCATTCAGCGCACAATTTTGTCTTATCAACGAGTTTAGGGTAATGAATTACAGCAGGAATCAATGTGCATCACATTTTTTGCTCCGGTGTTAGAAATGCGGAACTAACTTGGCAAACACTTTTCTCTTCCCTAACTCCTCGTGAAAAATTAATCGGCTAGTGTCTTTTGCTAATGTTCAGCTCTATACTCAACATTTCTAAAGTGACGTGACAGTCCTGTGTGACCAACTGCCGAACTTCAATTGTGTTGTCGTTTCAACTGTTGAATTCTTGAATGATAACGATGGCATCCCATTCGTTATCCGTAAAGAATTCTCGACCTTCCAGTAATTTTTTGAATCACTTAAATGCTGTTGAGTGCGACAAACATGCATCATCGTGGACTATTTCTGTAACATTTCATGCGTTTCAGTAGCACTTTAACGTAATAAAAAGCAAAACTTTATCGATACCACTGTAACAGAGAAACTGGTTTGAACTAGTACTTCAGCGTTTGCAAAATGGACACGAACAAAACTTTTTCACGTAACACACAATTCATTATGCTAACTGATATCAGTGATGCCCTACAAGTAGCGTTACCAGTACTTATGTTGTAGATATTAAAGACACAAAATCAGTTTAAGACGTTTATTGACGCACTGCATACATGTGTGTGGGGATGTGTGCATCGTAATCAAGACATAATTCGCCCCCACATATCGAATTTTCGGGTATGCCACAATTTAAGCAATTATTGCGCCACAGAGTTTATGATTTAACACACACACACACACACACACACACACACACACACACACACACACAGTGGCTTAAAATATAAATTAACAACTGGAAATAAAGGCTGGAAGACAAACAGTAAAAAAAATAATCGACCTATTCTAAGATTTAACCACAGAGCAAAACATGTCTAGAAATAAATTCTTTGTTTAACAAATTTTGCAAACTGTTATGTACTTCAAAAAGAATCTACAGCCCAAAAAAAGTGACGACGGGAATACAATTGCTTAAAAACGGTGATGATGTGACAAACGGCGCGCGGCATTTTTTATTTGACGCCTGCAAAAATGAACCATGGAAAAAGTGAGCAACAGTTCCCGACGTAGATACCTAATATGCCTTGCTTGCACCGGCAAAGCTATTCTCAGGCACACTGTACTCGCGCTACAAGACGATAATGGGTTGAGGGCTGAAACAACTTTTCCAACCTGCTGATACTGCGTGACGTGCCTGACATGTAGAACATGAGCGCGAAGGATAAAATTAAAGTCACAACAGTAAACGGGAAAGCGCATCAGATGTTACAATAAAGGGCCATTGTTTTGGCAAGAAAACAAGTATATGCTGGGAACACACCATCGGAATTCTGAAAAAGTTGAAAACGAAACGCCAATATACATATACAGGAGATCGGTACTGCTGTTATCTTGGTGCTGCAAGAGGCAAAGCGATGTACGAAGCACTCATTCAAGTGAAAAACAAAACAATAAGCGTTAATTGATCACGCCTCTTGCAGCCCCAAGAATAGGGCAGTATCGATAATAAACACACAGAGCTGCCTCTGCTCTCCAATGGCAAGAAGACTGAAAAAATGTCAATTCCGGGTGACGTACTGTTTTATGCACAGCCTTCATAAATCGTTGATATGGGTGCACTGCCCAAATTATTGGAACAATAGTTCAGAATTCAGGAAACGTGTTGTTCAGAAGCAATGAATAAATGTAGCCATGCCTAGAGTAGTTGGAGGGAATATTTGGACTGGAACCAACAGGGAAGGGCTCCTCATCATACACATAGAAAACAGCGAACATGGAAAGAGCACTAAAAATGTTAAGCTTTTGCTGCTTACAACAAAGCATTGTGATTTGCAAGAGTTCAAGACCACAAATTTGTTCTCACTCCGAAGACAAACAGCCATAGTACCTCAGTTCCTATCGACTGCGTATAGTTCTGATTCAGTGATGGAATCAGAACTATACGCAGTTATACTGGCATATGCGTATGCTTTAGATAGTTAAGGATGGGTGAAATACGAATCGTAAGGATACCTATTATTCCCACAATCATTTTCGAACTGAAGTCCAACAGAACATTGCTCATGAAACTACCAGAAACACCATTTCAAAATTCTTGTTTCTTATTTGTTGCTGTTGAGAGTGTGTATAAATCATATGCGAAGTGGGTTTCCGAATATCACATTTTACGAAATAATTGTGGAGGGGTTTCCAATGCGTTTATAATTATATTAAGGACAACATGATCACGCCACATAAGCTGAAATTATTGGACTGTATTAAAACATTCGCCGCCCCCATAAGAATGCGTAAATACACTGACGGAAAAAAATCCCAACACCACGAAAAAATAGTTGTAGAGGAATGAAATGGCGGCAATACATATGTATAGGTAACATATTTAATCGATTAAGGTTTCAAGATCACAGCTTAATGTAAGCGCGAGAAGAGCCATTTTAAATGTGAAATGCTGGTACATTAATAACCGGTGTAACCGCCAGAATGTTGAATGCAAGCACGCAAACGTTCATGCATTGTGTCATGGAGTTCCATGCCTGTTGCACTTGGTCGGTCAATACAAGGACGGTTAATGCTGGTTGGGGGTGACGCTCGAGTTGTCGTCCAATGATGTCCCATACGTGCTCGATTGGTGAAAGATCTGGTGATCTAGCAGGCCACGGCAACATGTCGACACTCTGTAGAGCATGTTGGGATACAACAGCGGTATGCGGGCGAGCGTTATCCTGTTGGAAAACACCCCTGGAATGCTGTTCATGAATGGCAGCACAACAGGTTGAATCACCAGACCGACGTACAACTGTGCCGTCAGGGTGCGTGGGATAACCACGAGAGTGCTGCGCTCACCTGGCCTCCTTCTAACCAACACACGGCCATCACTGGCACCCAAGCAGAACCGGCTTTCATCAGAAAACACAACAGATCTCCACTCCGTCCTCCAATGAGCTCTAGCTTGACACCACTGACGTCGCAAACGGCAGTGGTTTGGGGTAAGTGGAATGCACACTACAGGGCGTCTGGCTCGGAGCTGTCCTTCAAGTAACCGATTTGTAACAGTTCGTTGTGTCACTGTGGTGGCAACTGCAGCTTGAATTGCAGCCGCAGATGCGGTACGATGCGCCACGGCCATACGCCGTACACGGTGGTCTTCCCTCTCAGTAGTGCCACGTGGCCGGCCGGAACCCGGTCTTCTTGGGGCAGTACCTTCCCTTGACCACAGCTGCCAACAATCATGCACAGTGGCTACATTCTTGCCAAATCGTTCTGCAATATTGCGGAACGAAAATCCACCTTTTCGTAGCCCTATTACACGACCTCGTTCAAACTCCGTGAGCTGTTGATAATGGCTTCTTCGTCTTCTTAAAGGCATTCTTGACTAACATCAACACACTACGTTGAATCTCAACGATAACTAACGCTCACGAACGTTACAGCGCGTATTTACAGCAAACCTGCTTTGCATGTTCCGAGGGGCGCTACTAGCGCCACACGTATGCGCCGAGCGCGAAATTTGCATAGACGTCATCTTACAGATGTACTCTCACCGCCTACCAACTGTCGTTTATCTAACACAACCCCTTTTTGGTGTTGGAATTTTTTTCCCGTCAGTGTACTTACCTAGGGGCCACGGGTAAAAAACGAGATATTGTGACTGATATGTATCGATTGAAAGTAATGACATGTAAATAAGGCATATGAAGAATTTAATTCCAAAAGAAACTGTCAGGCCACCGGTGATGCTCATGGTAGTTCAATGTGTTAAAAATTGCACACTTAAGACTAAAGATAGCAATAACTGTAAAGTGGTAATATTAATAAAAAGTTAACACAAAGTCAACTTCCTCCAGTCAAACACCTCAACTTTTTTTTTGATTGGAGGTTTAACGACCACCGTGAGCAACTCCATGGGCTATAAGCAGTCGCCCGTCCTTAATTTAGGGTCACTGGTTCCAGGGAAGGGAGAGAGCCAGTGCCGTAAGACAAACACAACATCCATGCCTCACCGGGGTTCGAACCCGGACCCCGTTCGGACGAATGATCAAAGGCCATCGCTTAGACCACTGCGCCACCGGGGCGGCAGTCACCTCAACTTCAAACAATCTGAGGTGTTGACACAACATCTCAAACTTTGCTTTGCTTAAATGATTTAGAAATGAAAGCAGCACTACGCTGAATCACAGAATTTCCCTTCTGTATTGTAGAACGTGAAACAGTGAAAGAAGAGGATTACTTCCTAATAAAATACAATCATTAAACACAATTGAATTACACTCAAGTTGGAAGATAATTTCCTAATAAAATCCAATCATTAAACACAACTGAATTACACTCAAGGTATTCATGTATAGATGCAAATATACGATGAACACAGGTGTGACCACAAAGCAAGGACACCAAGTTTTGCACGTAATCATGGAAATTGAGGACTGTTCATAAAAGATACACACCAAACCTCGTTAAAATTGTATTTTCCAGATTGCGCAAGTCATCGCCTACTCGCAGCTGCGAGACATAAATGATGCGCACATTGCTTTGTGTCGCCGCAAAATGCCGCACTTTTGTGAAACAGTTTCTCACCTAAAATGTTTTTCCCAGATTGATCACCAAATTTAATTCCCCGACTTAGCTGTAAATGTCTTTTGATTGTTAACAAAATCAAACTCTCACAGATCGCAACCGTAGAGGAAATTTAGGGCTATGTAGCGCACGCTCTGAAAGTAATGCGAAAAGGGCAATTACGAAAATGTTTTGAGCAATGGCAGCGTTTGTTGAATAAATGAACATCATCCCAAAGAGCCTACACATCGAAAGGACACTTTATTTGGACGTAAAAAATCAAACCTAATAAGTAAATAACAACCATGGTTGTACATCAAATTGATACCAGCTATTGCAAAGATCCGTTTTTTATTGGCATAGCAACTGATGTGTGCTAAATTTTCACACACGCTGGTGGCTTTGCCAGGCAGACGAACACTACAAACCTATGGTTTGTAGTATTAATCTGCTTCGATAAAACCTATGGTTTGTAGTATTGGCTTGCTTCTACACAGCCTATGGTTTGTAGTATCAGTCTGCCTCAACAAAGACTATGGTTAGTCCTATAGCTTGTAGTACACTGGCGTGCAAAAATTAAGGACGAGACGGTTTTTCGAATGTAACGTCGTACAGAAGTGCCCCACATCGACTCAAATCATACCATAACATTCCCAAGATGTAAGAATATGGGAAAAGTGAGCAAAATCGTCCAAACAAGGAATCCAAAGGATACAAAGGCACTTTATTGAAAAGGTAGCTTCGAGCACAATTGGACAGAAGACAGAAACGTCCATGTGACAAGCGGCTGCCAAGAAAAATCCAGTCTTTAGTAGGGGATATGATCACCCCTGACTGCGTTGCAGGATTTACAATGTCTGTCAATGCTGAGGACGAGATTGTCAAGGAGCTGTTGAGGCATCGCGGCCCATTCCTCTTGTAGCGCCAATCGCAGCTGCGAAATCGTCGCTGGCGTCTGGTGACGTGCTGCCAAGCGCCTCCCGAGAAGGTCCCACACGTGTTCGATTGGATTTAGGTCCGGGGACCTTGCGGGCCAATCCATGCGTTGAATATCTTCACTCTTCAACAGCTCTGCGACAACCACTGTACGATGAGGTGTAGCGTTGTCGTCCATGAAGAGGAACTCAGGACCCACAGCACTTCGAAACAGACGCACGTGACGCAGGAGAACCCCGGTACAATAACGAACATCAGTGACTGAACCTCCTTGGAAGATGTGGAGGTCAGTACGGCTACCAAGCATGATACCGCCACAAACGAGAACTCCGCCACCTCCAAACCGGTCTCTTTCGATGATGTTGGAGGTGTGATTGCGTGTTCGCTGCTCTCTCCAGATGTGTATACGTCCAGAATCGCTCGTCAGACTAAATCGACTCTCATCCGTAAAGAGAACTCAACCCCATTGCTGATATGCGTAGTTCTTGTGTTCCTGTCACCACAGAAACCGCAGTCTCCGATGAGCAGGCGTTAATGGCACACACCGTACTGGTCGTCTTGCAAATAGACCACCTTTGCGCAGCCTCCTGGCCACGGTAAAGCGCGATAACGGACGTCCAGTTGTCTGTTGCATGTGCCTTGCGATTTCTCCCGCTGTCTGTCTCTTCTCGCCTGTAGGACAATACACCGGTTGTCCGGCGCCGTGGTTGCTCGTGGACGACCACTGCTAAACTCTCGGACAGCTGTCTGTTCCTGTCGTTTGAAATGCTCTCCAAGCTCGTGAAACGATGCTGTGAGCGATCCCGAACTCCTCGGCCACACTAGTCACACTTCGACCTTCTTCCAACTTCCCAATGACGCGACCTCGGGTAAAGTCATCCAGATGTCGTCTACTGGATTGCCTGTTGGCCATATCACACGGTGGCAGCAACTAGACGTCGTTCAAACTGATGTGCACCGTGCAATAGCTTTCACCGAATTGCTGAGCGTACACCGCCAGTCTGCTTTATACCCTTCCGACACCCCCCCCACGTCGTGCTGCATATATGCGCATGCCCTACCGTACCGGACCCTAGTCTATCTCCTGAGTGGTCTTTCGGTCCGTTCTGCCTGCTCGTTCCGCTGTGATGCTAATTTCTCCTCTTCGTCCATAATTTTTGCACACCAGTGTATTAGACTGGTTTGACAAAGCCATCAGTAAGTTTGTAAAAGCTTGGCACATATCACTTGCTACGCCAATAAAAAACGGACTTTTGCAAAAGCTTGTAAAAGTTCAAATATACATACATGCTAATAAATTTCATTACTTTATGTTCATACCCTATAAATCCCAGCGATGCTGACATAATACGAGTATTTTAATCTAACACTGTCAATACATGTTTTGAGATCTGATAATGTTTACTATGTCATTAAGAGAAGTCTTGAACTAATAATTTTGATGATACATAGACATATTCAATATTCACCACGGAGTAGTGCGGTCAAAGATTCGCTCGATCTCTCTCTTTCTCTCCCACAACGTTTTTAGTCTACAAAATAATCTTCTCCATGACTATTTGACATTTTGTGAAGACATTTTAAGGTTAGCTATTTTCTCAATTTCCAAATTCGTCCTTAACGCAAAAAAA
The DNA here is from genome assembly GCA_039090855.1 of Macrothele yani. NCBI lineage: Eukaryota > Metazoa > Arthropoda > Arachnida > Araneae > Macrothelidae > Macrothele > Macrothele yani. The sequence continues at coordinate 92,572,239 of CM077010.1, forward strand.
AAAAAAAGTTACCTTTTAATGCTAATACGAATAAAGCAAAAAATATTTTGTGTTGAGAGGAATTCGACAAACCAATAGATTCAGTGATCGATTATTTTCACAAGAACAGTGAACAGCTTCTGTCTGAAAAAAAATGTTGATTACTAACTCAAACGAAGAACTATCACTAATCAATCTTCTGGGCTGTGACTCTTAGGATGTCAAGTAGGGGATGGTTGGGATTGCTTTCTCTACTCTCCTGCCTCTATTTTCAATCCATCTTCGTAGTCGTTATTTTCGTCAAGCATACTCTTCCACTTAAGCTTCTAAAAGAATTACGTACCAGTTGCACAACACACCAGAAACATTAAGTTCCACTCATCACGGGTGATTATTCTCAGGGATAACGAACTGCATCTACAGCCTCCGTGCTTCTATTAGGAGGAATCTAAAAAAAATGACAACCAATGTTTCCCGTTTGGCTATCAGCCCATGAAAATATCTTTCCCAAATTTGTACCTTGAAAACTACCCTGCCTAGGTAAATGAACTTTTGCCAAATGAAGCACTTTGAAAACGGTCATAATCTGTCAAAAATTCGAATTACTCCGCCGATGGGCGGCGAAGTGCAACGGTCGAAACTAAAAAAACAAAACAAAAAACAACACAACAAGGTGATGAGTTTTACAACATGTCTGGTATTTTCGGCAAAAAATTTAGTCTTGCTTTGAGAATAACATCAAACGGGGTAAGAACGCTATCAATTTTTATAGACAATAATTTTCAGAACATTAGTATTGCTAAAAATATAACAATTTTTCAAGGCAGAAACCCGCAATTATCTTATTTTCGATGCCCCTACACAGTAACGTAGAACTGCACCAGACGTTCACCAAGTAAAAAGTGAAATGCATTTAAAATAAATGCAAACTAAAAATGCAATCCAAATTTAGTAACATTTTAATACGTTCTGTGTCTCAAAAGAAGCGGATTAAACTACCAAAGGAATCTATGACCGAAAACATTGTATCAAACAGAAGCACGTCTGTAAGCATGTTCGAGTGAATGCATATATCAGCAATAAAATGATGTAGATGCACCAACCAGCCTTTTCGGAGTAAAAGTTCGTAAACACCGTAATTGTAAAGTGTCCACTGTGCGATTTTTAGAGAAATAACTGGGAAATTTACTGCACAGATTTAGTTATTAATTGACTGGCAGATTTTTATGGTGCAAGGGCCAGGAAATAGCCAAAACAAAAACAAAAGCATGCAATAAAATGTCTAATAAAATAAAAAATACATGGAAACATACTCACATCAAATAACGTCTAGCATTTTTGATCTCAACGTTTCTGATGGAAAACCTAATAGCTTATTAAGAAACTCAATTGTTTCAAAATTAGTAATTTTTTGAGCGGTAGCTTAATGATGATGCAAAAGAAAACGTTAAATCCGATGAAAATATGATTTGAATGAAAGCAAAGACAAAACGAGTGACCAAATTTGAAAGTTTTACTTATAAATACAGTGGTGATGATTAGCATGGAAGAAGAAATTCTCACTTATAAAATTTTCGCAAAATTCATCGGTATTTCAAGTTTCGGGGGCCGTAGAAATTTCCCACCACAAACACGATTCTCATTTTACACCTTGCATACGATATTCACAGCTGCTGTATTTATCAGCACCTCTGTGGTTTCACAATATCCAACGGTTCTTTTGGACTTGTATCAAATAATGAAAATTATTATGTGTTCTGATATTCTTGCATGAGAACTGGACTGATTTCAGCACGCTTTGGCTGAAAGCATAAAATTTTCCTCAGACACTAAATTCACCTAAATATTACATTAGCATAATTCACAGCACCTGGGCTGTATTCAAGTTTCGTGGATTACACCAACAATGTGGGGCTCTACACGATTCAGAAATTTCATGGGGTATTTGTATTCATGCACTGACCGCTAATACCACGTTTCATCAAGATCGTTATAACCATTCTCGTCTTCCTGTACTTGTATTCATGCATTGCACAGATGAATCCAGTACACGCATAACTTAGTTCTAGCCGAAGTTCACAGAGATTCGCCAATTCACTGCATGTATAAATTACTTATACGATATTCAGATACCGATAATGTGATGCTCAACAGGGTCTAAAAAACACTCCAGTCTTGATTTTTATTTATATAGGATCTACTTACACCACGTTTCAACAGCATTTTGTATGGGGATTATTTGTATGTGTACCATATCATCATTATTTTGGACTTGGAACATAGTAAGACTTCCATCACCTTCTATAAAATTGTACTGAAATTAGCCCAGCCTGACAGAATAAAATTTTATATCATAATTTTCATAAAAGCGGAAGCATATTTGGCGCGTAACTGGAAGACCCTGGGTTCGACTCCCGGTGGCGGCCAATGAGAATTTTTCCGTGACTCACTTATAAACGTGGAAAGAGCGAAGATCTTTGTTTGATGTTCCTGGTCCATGTTAAATGTCTGTATTAATTATTCATTCGCCTTCTAAATATTTCTTCAGTTGCTGCTTACCATCTTTGGTGAATCCCCAGCATTGTGCGGGGCTCCAAGAAGCAACCTGCCAAGTTGGCTTGGCAGTTAGCGTGTGTGAGTCTTGAGGAATTCGAGGCCGCTGTGGTGTAGCGGAAGCATATCCAAGCGCGTAACTGAAAGACCCTGGGTTCGACTCCCGGTGGCGGCCAATGAGAATTTTTCCGTGACTCACTTATAAACGTGGAAAGAGCGAAGATCTTTGTTTGATGTTCAGAAAAATCGATCACAACTTTCAGCAGTGACGCAGGTAGGCCACATTTATTAGTTTGGAGGGTATATTTCCTATTATAAGCTGTTTTTCGTACTTTGTTTGTTTGTCTGCAAAAAATGCCCACCTTCCTCCCTCACCTTTTCTCATCGTCCACCGCTCTAAATGGTCGATTTCGATCATTTCAGAATGTTGATTTCATCGGATTTCTCATCACCGAGCTTTTAAAACAAACCTGTAAATCAACTTTTCCAGCACAGCTTCACGATTATGCAGTGACACTTACAGATCATAGCAAGATATTTTCTCAAGTCAAAAGTATTCTTGCGAGGTGGAAATATACATATAAATAAGCGCGAACTATCTTTAATAACCTCTGGTTTTTGTACACAGGTGAATCGTCATTCAACTTAAATATCGATTCGCGACGTATTCTCATCTGGAGAGACAGGGACTCGTAACAGTCTCTTTAACACCAGAGAAAAGGACTTTTCTGGTTGCAGTGGCGTGATGTTCTGGGAAGAAATCATGACGAACGGGAGCACAGCTGGTCTGAGTGTAAGTACGAATATAGGCATGCGCTAAATTTCGCACCCCCCCCCTTCTACCTTCGTTTGCTATATATATATATATATTTTTTTTTTATCGGTAATAAGCACCCAAACACAGTAAGAAATAGCTCTAATCTCAACTTACTATGCTCAGTACATATGTTAGTAACTCACTATAATATGCTACGCTACAAATAAATAGTCCAATATAAAAAAAATAATAATCATTTTGCTCACACAATGACGTAATCATAAATAGTTGTCGGCGTTATTTACATGAAACGTTCGTCTGGGAAGGAGAAAGGGTAAATAAAGGATAGCAAACAATTGGCTTCGCATATGGGGATTGAAGTAAACAAACCCCAGAGTCTCTTCCAGGAAGTGGTTAAAATTCCCTCAGTGCTTTGTTAACTTTTTGCTGGGGGCATGGGACAAATTTGCCACAGGTGGAAAAGGAAAAGATGCAGCGGAGCGAGGAAATCTAAGAGTTCCACTTGTGAGTCAAGCCTTATTGTTATATATATAGATACATAACCTTTTCTATGTTGTACTTGGTATGAGTCAAAAAAAAAATATTTTTTTGCTTAGGTCTCTTCTTAATAGAATATATATATATACACTATCTACCAACAAGTAATTGGACACCCCTGCAATCGACGATATCTGCGGTCCTGATATACGTCACGGCCGCCGTCGTTAAATATAGTGTGGGAAACAACAACGCAACCAGATGCCACGCAGTTCGGAGCTTTCTGATTTCGAAAAAGGTGTAACCGTCGGGTATCACAGAAATGGCCGATCCACACGTGACATATCCAGCGAGTTGAAGTACCCAAAATTGACAGTGGCCTACGTGATTGGCAAGTGGAAAATGAGAGGTGACTGTTGGAATGTGCCCCGACCCGGCAGACCCACGAAACTGGGAGTTAGAGACCGACGGGTGCTGGCAAGAGAAATTCGGAAGAACCACACCAAATCGATGGGCCATATCCGCGAGGAGTTTCAACAGGCATCCGGGAGTGTTCTTTCGATGAATACTATCCGTAAGGAAGCCCAACTGCTCGACTATCATGGACGTGCTGCCGCCCACAAGCCTTTAATCACCAAGTCCAATAGCGCTGCTCGGCTAACGTAGTGCAAAGAACGTCGAAAGTGGACCGTTGAACAGTGGAAACAGGTTCTCTGGAGCGACGAATTAAGGTTCACCCTCTACCGTTCGGATGGCAGGGTCTGCGTTTGGCGTCTGCCTGGAGAACGCCTCCTGCCGGAATGTATTGTGCCAACTGTGAAGTTCGGCGGCGGTGGAATTATGCTATGGGCGTGTTTCTCCTGGTATGGCACGGGACACTTGGTCGCAATTCCTGGTAGACCTGTGTTTCTCCTGGTATGGCACGGGACCCTTGGTCGCAATTCTGATTCAAGGCTTCTTTTATAGTTTTATTTCAAATAATTCCTGGATAATAGATAACAATATTAAAGTGCTAGACTTTGTCAACTCCATCATTCCTGTTGAAATGGAAATAAATACATATGATTTTACAAATTTGTTAACCTCAATAGATTTGATAAATTTACGCAGAATCCTAGATTATTATTTCGAAAAATTCGGACATCAACTGGACATAGGGTTCGATTATTGAAAAAATTTATGCAATTTATGTATCTCTCATAACTACATTTATGACAACAACCAAATATATGTACAAGTAAAGGGAGTAAATACCCATAGGCTCCAGTTGCTCCAGTCTTTTAGCAAACCTTTACCTTCATTATTATGAGGGATTCTTTAGTTTAGATTCAATTTTCTCATTTAGATATGTGGACGACCTCATAACTTTTCCATTTGGTTCTCCATCTACAAACATAGATAATATCTACCCTCCTAGTCTAGTGCTATGCAAAACTAACCACCAGAATCATGTACAATTCCTTGACATAGACCTTGTTATACAAAACAAAACTATTGTCACGGATGTTTTTGATAAAAGATTACAATTTAATTTCAAAAATAAATTCTCAGTGATTGGAACTCCAATATATCGAAACATGTATTAAGAAATATTATTATATCTCAATTCATTCGGATTACCAAAATATGCAATAACAAACACAACAGTAGCAGACAATTGAAAATACTTTTCTCTTCCTTTTTGACAAATCACTATCCAAGGAGGTACTGCTTATTCCACTTCGAAAATTTATTAACCTCTTATAATTCTAGAAATCCATTTAAAATCAGACTTTGCAATATCACTACTTCTAATACTTTGGACTAATTATTTACGGGCCCCAAACTTAAATCTCTTCTTCCGAGCCGCCCCGGAACCATTAAGAAATTTTACTGGCACACATTAGATTACCAACATCTTGTTTTACTTTTTATTCCATTTTATTTTATTACATTTATCCTTTTTATTAGTTCCGACAGGAGCCGCCACACGACTCCTTAGGTTTGTGAGTTCCATTCCACAGGGAACAGACATTTCAAATTCAGTAGGGGAGGGACATATTTTTGATAGGAGTTAGTTACCTACCGTCCACACTGGAAATGATATTGGGGGGATTAATTGCCAAGGTAAGATAGTTATATTTCATATATTGTATATTTGGTTCGAGTAGGGAAGACCAGGTGTCCTAAATTAGTAAAAAGTTGGGTAAAAAATTTTTTTAACCCTCGTTTCGAGAATTCGTTTTAAAATTTTCTAACCTGACACCTGCACGAAACTCGAACCTAACTCGGATGTCGCGGGACGTCTTTCACTGATGAGTGGCCTGCGGCACCCGAGTTTTTATATTTCTTTTTGTGTTTTTTCTTATTATATTTCCAGTGTTACTATTGGTTAGTGAGGTTTTATACCTTGGTTCATTCTCATATACGTTTCAAGTTCCAAACCAAGAAAATAGTGCGGGGTTCAATTGAAGGTTCTTAGCGGGAAGTGAGGTATGGACATATACTCTACCAGTGGTTCTAGCAGCTAAGCGCGGATCCCCGGTAAGTAATACAACTCAATGGTACACGGTTTTATAGTTATTGTAATATATATATATGACCGCCAATAGCGGTATAACTATAGCATCGGGATTAGAGGAAATGCTATCCCACACTCACCAACCCGCTTGGCCAGCGTGGTGAGTTATGGCCAAACCCCTCCAAAATGACTCCACAACTTAAATCTTGGCCCTCAGTCTCCGGCAGCTGGAATGTACCTGGCCAAGGCAGCGGCCAGTGCGACATGAAAGCAGAGAGTGCTAAGAATCCCCGGAGAACCGGACTAGGCTGCCATCTGATGCTGACCTTGGCTACGTATAATGGACACTCCCTACTTCTGATTCAAGACTTCTTGAATTGGAAGGCCGCCCCGGTGGCGCAGTGGTCTAAGGCGCTGGCCTCTGATCATTCGTCCGTAAGGGGTCCGGGTTCGAATCCCGGTCAGGCATGGATGTTGTGTTTGTCTTACGGCACTGGCTCTCTCCCTTCCCTGGAACCAGTGACCCTAAATTAGGGACGGGTGACTGCTTATAGCCCATTGAGTTGCTCACGGTGGTCGTTAAACCTCCAATCAAAAAAAAAAAAAAAAAAAATTGGAAGAGGAACTACAAAGGATCAAGTGGGACATCGTCGGTCTAAGTGAGGTAAGGAGAAAAGGAGAAGATCTGATTGAACTGAAAAGTGGACAACTCTTCTACTATCGTGGGACAGATACTGGCAGAACTAGTGGTGTTGGATTTATAATAAACAAGAAACTGAAGGATAAAGTTGTAGAAGTTGAAAGTTCCTCTGACAGAGTTGCACGACTCGTTATCCAACTCTCGAGAATATACCACGCTCAGATAATTCAAACTTATGCACCCACCACAAGTCCTCCTGAAGAAGAAATTGAAGAATTTTATGAGGAAATTCGTTACCTAAATAATAAAGGTAAGCAACATTTGAAGATAATTATGGGAGATTTCAATGCAAAAATAGGGCAACGGCAACAGAATGAAACTTCAGTAGGTAAATTCGGTCACGGCAACAGAAACCAGCGTGGAAATACTCTCGTAGAGTTTGCAGAGGCAGAAGGGTTTTTAATTTTGAACTCCTTTTTCAAGAAAAAGCCACACAGGAAATGGACATGGAGACATCCAAATGGAACGACAAGTGAAATTGATTTTATTATGTGTAACAAAAAATTCGTCATAGAAGACTGCAGTGTGCTAAACAAGTTCAACACAGGTAGTGACCATAGATTGGTGAGATGTAAGATGCATCTCAACACTAAACTCGAACGTGGCAAGCTCCTAACACAAACAAATTGTATTGACATAACCAACCTTAAAAAACACCATAATACCTTCAAGTTGGAACTGAAGAACAGATTCTCTGCTTTAGAAGGCCTAACATCGGATGAAGTGGATATTTCTGAAGTTAACAGAAAAGTAACCAAAGCTCTTATGGAAACAGCAACAAAATTAGCTGGGTCTAAGAACAAGTTGCATGTGAACAAATTATCAGGAAAAACCAAAATGTTGATGAAAAAAAGAAGAGAGATGAGGACAACTAAAGAAGATGCGACTTCCAAAGTGGAATATATAGAGCTATGCAAGACAGTACGAAAAAGTATCACTGAAGACGTAAGGAAATTCAACTGTGAACTAGTGAGGAAAGCAATTGAAAACAACCAAAGCCTAAAGATAGCAAAGGGACATCTCAGTAAAAGAAGAAAACAGATTATGGCACTGAGAAAAGAAGATGGTTCTGTAACAAGAAATAGAGGCGAAATTTTGACAAGAGTGAAAGATTTCTACTTCAAATTATATGAAAGGGATGATACATGTAGTCCAGACATTATGAAAGGTACCAGTACCAGAGTTCTTCCAGTCTTCCCAGCAGAAGTTGCACATTCAATCAAGAACATTAATCAGGGAAAAGCTCCAGGAGAAGATGGAATTACTGTAGACATCATACAAGAAGCAAGTGGAGAAATCGAAACAGTACTCGCCCAAATTTTCACTCGATGCCTTAATGAAGGGAAGATTCCTGAGGATTGGAACAACGCTACAATGATCCTGCTACATAAAAAAGGTGACATTGAGGATCTCAGGAACTACAGACCTATCAGACTCCTATCAGTGGTTTATAAAATCTTCACTAAAGTTCTTTCACACCGCTTAAAGGTGACACTGGACATGGCTCAACCGAGAGAACAAGCTGGATTCAGGAGTGGCTACAGCACAATAGATCATATCCACGTACTGATAGAACTAATTGAAAGAGCGAGGGAATATGAACTTCCATTGTGCATGGCTTTTATCGATTATGAAAAAGCCTTTGATTCGGTGAAACCATCAGCAGTTACAATGGCTCTGAAGATGCATACATTAATATTATTAATAACATCTATGAAAATGCAAGTGCAAAGATTCGGCTGTTTGAAAATACAACACACATAAAAATTGGAAAGGGAGTGAGACAAGGTGACACCATATCTTCAAAGCTCTTTAATGCCACATTGGAAAATGTCTTTCAATCACTGAACTGGGAAAACAAAAGGATAAAGATTAATGGAGATTATCTAACCCACCTTCGTTTTGCTGATGATGTAGTCATTTTTGCAACTACCCCACCAGAGCTGCAGAGTATGATGCAGGAACTTGCTGACAAGAGTAAAGAAGTGGGATTAAAAATGAACTTTCAGAAGACAAAAGTGATGTTCAATGCTTTTACAAGAAATGAAGATTTATCGATTGATGGAGAAAAACTGGAGAAAACAGACACGTACGTTTATCTTGGACAGCAGATATCAAGTGAGGGTCACATTGATGAAGAAATTAATCGGCGTACAAAACTTGCCTGCAGAGCTTTTGGAAGAAACAGCATAATTTTCAAGAGCAATATGCCATTATGTCTTAAAAGAAAAGTGTTTGATCTATGCATCCTTCCAGTGCTTACGTATGGTGCAGAGACGTAGACCTTAACTAAAAGAGACATACAAAGGCTGCAGACAACTCAAAGTAGCATGGAGAGGTGCATGCTTGGTATAACCAGGAGAGATAAGAAGAGGAACTCGTGGATCCGAAAAATGACGAGAGTGGAAGACATCATGATCAGAGTTAAATCCCTGAAACGGCAATGGGCTGGACATACTGCCAGAAGGACAGACCATTGACGAACAGCCGAAATTTTAGATTGGATTCCAAGGGACAGGAAAAGACCCAGAAGAAGACCACATGGGAGATGGGTGGATGAAATTCGAAAGTATGCGAGAGTAACATGGGGGAGACTGGCACAAGACAGACCGTTGTGGAGGAAACTTGGGGAGACCTTCGTCCAGCAGTGGATTGATAATGGTTGATGATGATGATGATATATAGAAGCTCTGCACGCTCCACAGAAACAACAAAGGAGTATTCAGCTTTAAGTTTTGTGGAAAGTACAGAACAACTCATAAAAAACAAAAGTTATTGGATAATTTTATTATGAAAGAAAATTTACAAATCCATGGGCTAATTTGGTGCCTTTTCCCTTTGGTGGCGCCCTACCTAGGCTTACAGGGTTTACACCTCGGACCTGTCCTGAGCGGGAGGAGAGGCCCACACATCTTTCAGAATCGCTCTGCTACTGCCCACATCCCCTATATGCCAGGCCATTTAGGAGAGCCATCGGTCAATTTTATTCCTACGGACGATAATACCAAACCACACCGGGCTCATTTGGTCGACGATTTTCACAAAGAGGAAGATATTCTGCGAATGGAGTGACGATCCTCACATGATCAGATTATGTGTTGCTAAACTCCCCCCCCCCCCAGTAAATAAAGCATCTCTCCAGCAAACAAACGACTTTTATATCACTTCTGCAGTATCCAGGTTTTACTGACGTACATCAGAGTAGGAACAATTACACTTACATATATAGCTATTTCAGAAGTTTCTGAGAACCCATCATTCACGTGAAATCCTCCTAAAGCAGTCTGACTTTCAAAGATGAATTCCCTCGCCAACTAATTTCACCATCTAATCTATTTTCTCTATCAAACGTTTTATCACCTTTTATTTGTATATTAGCATATAAAAGCGTATAAACATGAAACCATACGCAATCCCGGAATTCAATCTACTATTTCTTACTGCTTCTTAGGCTCCGTTTGAGAAAATTTAATGCACTGGAGGTTTTTACGAAACGGCACTTTAGCGTGCATGGACGGTTGACTGTGTATAAACACAAAAACAAACAAGAATATTATTCAATGATTTATCGTGAAGTCTGGCCTTTCTATTTATTCGGTGTAACATTTTCCTTCTGCGATCTCGAATGTTCTCTTTTATATATTTTTATAATTGAATAAAAAAAATGATAATTGCCATTCTGCATCAAATTTAGTCAGATTCGGTGGACTTCAATACAGATTATATTTCCCACACTGTAGTTCAAGAATCGTAATATCCAATTTCACCTTTTCCCCCCTTGAACGCCTGTAACGATATTAAAATTCTACGCGCTGCGCTTATATTTCTCGCGAACACTTAAGGAAAAAAGAGTTTGGTCTTTTGATTTCGTATAATTTGTCGAAATCCGAAACACCGTTCCAGCTTTTGTTTAATGCACTTTGAATTCTCCTTTTCATTGATGGAACATGAAATCGTGCAGTCGCAACCAGTTTTTGTCTCGTAAACCAGATAGAATATCCAAAAGCCCACCTTTTCCCGGGAGGCGGAGAGAATGAGAAATCAACGAAGTTTGCTCTTGTTTTCCCACAGACGAGTCATCAAAGTGTGTAGACTGTTGTTTTCTCTACTATGGGTGTGAGTGTGTGAAGGAGAGCACGAGAAGGAGACAAAGATTGCTACAGAGAAAGGAGAGTTTTTGGTAGAGTGCGCAAAGATACTTTAAAAGTTTAAATAGGCGAAAAAGTTTCTCCTGGGGGCTTAAGACACAACAGCAGAGTATCATTGGGGAAGAAGCAGCATACAAAAGGCAAAGCACGTATCATAGCGCTCGTCTTTCAGCAGATCATCAGTATTCGGTGTTCCCTTCAGAGGGCATTTATCGGCGTCAACTCACCCACCGGCTATCTCCCAACCGCAGGCCTTCATTTTTCATTCTCTTGTTCGTTCTCTCTCTCTCTCTTCCTGCGCACATGCAATAAATACATGTGCACGCTCCTGCATGGAAAACGTACTTTTTCTCCACCCGCCCCTCTACCCACTGAGCACTTAAGAGGCCACGAGTCCGTGTGGCTCCGTCTCTTGGTTGGACTGAATTCCAAAGTGTCGTCGCAAAGGAAAGCTGTCATCAAGTAAGGAAAAGCCGGAGAATACCAGAAGGATTCGAGGCAAACACACCGAGAGATTGATTGGTCCTCCCTTTGCTCCCCCCCCCCTCTTCCCCATTCCGTTTCTTTAATCTAAAGAGAAAGCAAATTCGCCGATCTCGGCGAATCGAACAAACTGAGCTCGAAGACAAAGGAATCTCACTTTTCCCAGTGCTGATAAACGTCACATGGTGCGACCAGGAATAACAATACCACGTAATTATTACAATGTTTACGATATGATACGTGATTTTTGCCGAAAAGCAGTGTTTCAGGCGCGCCTTTCATTTTTCCACACAGTAACAGAAATCGAACATGCGAGAGCCACGCTCTCCAAAGGTTGTTAAATTCCAAGTAATGCAGCGACTGTGAATAACAATGTAATGCTGCAATTGCGTGCGGTGGATACCAACAGGACGCTATTAAAACTACTACATCCACACACAAATTTGCTTCTTATGTTTAATTCGCGATTTTTTTTGCATAGCTTGTAAAAATGAAGAGTAAATATTAAAGTAACGGAAAATAATTCTGATCTTGATACCGACCTATCCACTTCACTTTTACTCACACAGCAATACATTCTGGTATACTATTTTGCTCACGTAAACATCTTTCCCGTTCATTTTAAAACTGTGACATTCTCCAGATGTAGAAAAAGTGAGGAAAATGTTTACTGCTGCATACGTTATTGTGAGCTGCACTTGTTTTCGTGTCAGAATATGGGCAGATTTCAAAAACAAATACTTTTTGGCTTAACCATAACGCAACTATATCCCTAACCATTTTCCTTATTAAAATGGGAACAGGATAAGCAGTTGCGTATTTAAGTTATGCTCTTCCATGAAATTGGAATCATTTCTATAACACCTTTCATTACAATTCAACACCAAAAGAAAGAAAAAGTTTTAAAACACATTTCGAAATTAACGTAAATTATCTATTTTGAATCAGACGCCTTCTTTACTCCTTATTTCCCTTCACGCTATCTTTACGGCTCTTAGGTTTTTTTTTCTTTCTTTACTTTTTCTCTTGCCGTTCCTTTCCAAACACTAAGAATGCAGCTAATTTCGGTTCAAGCATTGTTTCCATGCGATTACGTAGCATGTACGATATTACGAACATCACAGTCAACTACCCAACATTTTGGCGAATGACAGATACTACGTACTTGACCGCCCACACTGAAACCCTCCAGTCTTGTATTATCCGATTGAAATTTACACAGAATCTTACTTCAGAATTCATACAGTAATGCACAGCGAGTAGACTTTTTTTTTTTTTTTCTTTTCGATGAGCACTTTCTTTTCCCTCTTTCTAACTGAGTCACATATTTCAAATACGTCTTTCTGAGATTAAAAATACAAAAACAATTATACAGAATAAAGTTTGTGAACAGTCTATAGATCAAAAGCAACTACCAAAATTTCGATCACTTTCTCTAATAAACCCAAAACTGAGAAAAGCCACCATTCTACGCCTAAAATGTGGTGATGAAATTCAATGCATCCACCGCTTTTATCATAATTATATAAAGCCATGCAGAATGATGGCATGCTCAAGCAAATACTTTCCCACAGGCAGGGAAATCGCATAAAATTAATTTTAGATCAACTCGATGCGTCAGTTTCAGCTAAATGCCTGAGTTTAAAAAATAAATAAATACAGCAAAGCTGTGCAGAATTTTACAGAACTCCACGCAGCATGCTGTTTTCATTTATTCTTTAAATTCAGATGGCTAATAGCCTGACAAAAACATGCATAGCCAATAGAGAAAAAGAAAAGTTCCCGTCGCATTAAAATTTGGAAGAACCCACTGCTTCTTGATTGCGTAAATCACATAAAGAAAAGTATTTAAGTTTGTTCGCTGTCCAAGCATTAGAAGGATGAGTATAATACAGAGGAAAAGGAACGGATCGTGGCAGGATAATTTCACCACGCTTTTCTTTGCTGCTGCATTCACCGAAACAGAGTTGATAAAAAGCAGACTCCACGTCCAGCAGCGGTAAGCCATCAATTGAAGTGTCACATCTCATTTATTTGGAGTGTTATACAGCCAGATAGTTTTCTTTGCCTGCATTAACTAATGGAACGGCTCAAAGAAAAATAAATAGGGCGTCTACAGCGTATCTTTGCATCGAGAACTCTGCACATCAGAATTCGTTAGAGGAATGCTTAAGATACATTTAATTTCTTCCGAATGTTTAAATGCAGGCTCAAAACAAACATAAAATGGGAGAAACTAAAAAAAATCAACTGGTTAAACAAATCACACATATAATAAGTGAGAATTCTACAACTTATAATTCTCCTGCGAAACTTTTTATGAAAAACGAAACTAACATAACATACGTCACGAAATTAAAACTCTCACACCGACACTGGAATATGAACATCATCATCAACCATTTTTTATCCACTGCTAGATGAAGGTCTCCCCAAATTATCTTCACAACTTTCTGTCATGAGCCAGTCCCCACCATGTCACTCCGGGATGATTCCGATTTTCATCCATCCATCCATCTCCCACATTGTCTGCTGGCTGCGTTTTTTCTGGTCCCTTGGAATCAACTGTAGTATTTCATTTCTCCAACGATGGTCAGTTCTTGTAGCAATATGTCCAGCTTATTGCCATTTCAGAGGTTGGACATATTGCTATATATATATATATTACATATTCCTATTTCATATACGCATATAAAGTACTAATGACTTCCAGAAAATTATAAAACACCTTCTAAACCAAGAAAAGGTAAACATTAAATTTAACAATACATACGTGTATATGACATACATGTCCCAACCCACAACGATCCGTCGTCAACAAATCCAGGAAAAACTCAGAGCTAAAATGCAAAAATGTCTAACATTGCCGGGAAAATATCTATCTATCTATCTATCTATCTATACACAGTCGAGTCACATTAATGTGACCACCTCTTACTTTTGACGGTAACTGCGCGTAGCCAATGAAAGAAGGCACGTGTTGTGAGCTGGATTGGAGGGTATATAAGGTGTGCTGTAGGCAATCTGAAAACATATCCCTCGCTGTTGTCATGGATAAAAGGAGCGATTATCGGGTTTCGGACCAAGGGCGGCAGTATTTCTGAAACAGCGCAGTTGTGAACTGTTCGCGTGCTGCTGTGGTTAAAAGTGTATCGTGATTGGAGAAATGGCATCATTGCGAATAAGAGACGTGAAAACTGCGGAGCACCACGTGCCATTGATGTGAAAAGTGAACGTCGGCTTAGAAGGTGCGTGACGGCCGATCGAAACGCTATAGTGAAGTAACTCACCGGCCGAATGAACCAGGGAGCTACCGGAAGTGTGTCTGAAACGACAGTTCAGTGAACCCTGCTGCGTATGGGGCTCCGATGCAGATGGATGGTCACTGCACCTATGCTAACGAAGGTGCATCGGCAGAAAAGACTTGCATTTGCACGGCAGTATCGGAATTGGACCTTTGCTGATTGGCAAAGTATTGCCTTCTCCGATGAGTTATGTTTTCTGTTTCATCGAACGGATAAACGTTGGCGTATAAGGCGAGAAACATCGGTGAACAAACACCCTTCAACCATTTTTGCAAAACACAAGCTGGTGGGGGCAGCGTTATGGTCTGGGAAATGTTTTCGTGGCATTCCCTTGGTCCATTCATACTTGTGGAAGACACTATGAATCGAATTCGTTATGAATCCATCCTTGCAGACCACGTACACCCATACATGCTGATCGTCTTCCCTGAGGAGGATGGGATCTTCCAGCACGACATTGCAACGTTTCACACAGCTAGAAATGTCCGAGAGTGGTTGGAAGAGCACGATGAAGATTTCAAAGTACTTCCCTGGTTCCCTAATTCCCCAGACTTAAACCCAATTGAGCATTTGTGGGACCACCTCGATCGCGTTGTTCGCTCTATGGATCCTCCACCAAGCACCCTCTAGCAGCTGTCAGATGCACTGCGGTCAGCATGGCTCCACATACCTGTGAACACCTTCCAGCACCTTATTGAGTTACTCCCAGCCGGTCTAGCTGCTGTCCGCGCTGCACAGGGCGGTTACTCTGAATATTAGCTGATGGTCACAATAATGTGACTCGACCGTGTATATATATTTAACCACAGCATATACAATTATATCATTTGCGTTGAACAACTTTTATTTATTTATTTTCCGAAGCATGATGACTTTTAGAATTTTTGTAATTAAAACGCAGCTCGAATACAGATGGTTTATTCAAATAACGTTTCGAAACATATGATACAAGAATACCGAAAAAGCGGGTATTCAGTTTCTACGACCGCCGCAACACACCACCAATAATTTTCCGTTCTACTGTTCCACGATCAAAAGGAAAACTCCCAAAACCCAGGCTTCACCGAGGATTTCTTTATGGGAGCGGCCCAAAATATTGAAGACGCAAACAAAAATACACCGGGGAAAACATCTTCCAAAATATTAGGAAGCGATAAAAATATCTCCACCATATTAAAGTGCCTTTCAATATTAAATTCGTAAAATATACACCAAAAAACATATACACTATTATTTAAAAATAAGCAGCCAAGAACGAAGGACCAAGTGATAACTCTTGAGGAGGGCCCGGGCCACTGCCCTCAACTAAATCCCAAGTCGTATAAGAACAATAAAGTTGCCCTAAATTCTCGAGAATAATGAGTTCATCTATTGGGAAAAGTCTAAACCACAGCATTCCAGATTTTTTTTTTTTTTTTTGAGTGTGCGTTCAGCAGTTTTCCAACAGAATGCAAATTTTACGCCATCTTGAAGGAAAATTCTGAATCAGAATACACGGAAAAGTGTGGTGGCTCTTACAGCAATTCATGACGAAAAGAATATTTTAAAACAGAACTTTCAGAAAAGCAGATATGGCGTCAAATGCACACAATTGTTATGCTCCCTAGTGGGAAAATAGCATATTTGGGAAATCAGAAGGAATGTAGGTAATATAAATCGTGAAAAGAACTTAAAATAATTTTTTTTTTCAATCACACTTGCAGAATTTGAGGTATCAAAAATCTACATATACACCATCCGAGAAAGAGCACTGGGGACAGGCAATGCTCTATTTGGAAAGGTACCGCAGAAACTCTTAATCAATCAGTTTTCTCACAAGCAGGACTACCGAAACCTATTCTGCTTTAAACATAGCATACATTCCAAAGCCTAAACTTGTAGGGTGAGAAGTGGGAAAGTACTGATAATTTCTTCAGGAGCCACCTTTGCGAAGACCAGAACTCGAACAAATTCATGGCGTCGAAACTTCATCGGAAATTCTGGAAGGATTTGGGGCAGCAACAACTCAACGAAATATCGTGACAGAAGATTTGAATTTGATGAACGATCGCAAAATCACTCGGTCATACACATATGACGCAGTCGAATTAATTTTGAAAGAAATTCATCCACACCTAGACAAGAAATTTTGTAATTTTTACGAATGTAATCTACAAAGCGCAACAGTACGCCATTTCCATTTAGCACATTAAAAAAAGTTTCGCAATATCAGAGGTAACTCTTTGCTCGTCTTAGAAATCATATTATCTCAGGTGTCAACACCGTTTGCACCGTCGAAATTCCGATTTCACGTGCAAACAGGACAGCTACACTAAAGCGACAGGTGTAAAAGTAATTAAGCGACAACACTGAAGATGCATGTAGATCGAACTATTGTTCTTTTCAAACAATAAATTTCATAAAAGGAACTAGCACTTTTTCTTTTCACCTGTTTGTAATCAGTAGCTAGGAAATACATAAAAAATATATTATTAAAACATTAACACAAAATCAAACTAAACATTTGCTTCATGGACTTGTTTTGCTTATCAGAGACCACGGGATATGAAACATAATTAAAACTACGGGTAATGGAAATGATTTAGCGAAAACATCCAATTGCTGCAGCGACTTTATAAAAGGAACAAACATTTTACGCGAAAGCTCCGAGATATTTTTGTGCCACGGCCATTTTAAAATTCCGTTGTCAAGTACTTTACTAATGGCGGTGACACGGTAGTTCATTTTCATGCCATTAATTCTCGTTCGTTAAGTCGGAAAGAGTCCTTATTAACCCATAATCATCGGCTGCTAATCAGTGCAGTCAATGTCGACGCTAATTAGGCGTGCTGCGGAGGACAAGTATTTGTTGACAAGACGCGGCGCACTGCATGGTCCTTTCTCATGTAGCCCAACCAACATAAGTAACGCATCACAGTATTCACAAAACAAGGTAAACACTGGTTCGAGTAACCCGGGGAAAAAACATAAAATATACTAGATAAATCAGTAAGTATCGCATATATTTACTTAATGCACACAGAAGGAAAAGATTAAAAAAAAAAATAATAAAACCCTGGCAGGACGCTACTTTTTGGAGTTGAACTGTAAATCATCATCATCATCATCATTGTCAACCATTATCAATCCACTGCTGGACGAAGGTCTCCCCAAGTTTCCTCCACAACGGTCTGTCTTGTGCCAGTCTCCTCCATGTCACCCCTGCATACTTTCGAATTTCATCCACCCATCTCCCACGTGGTCTTCTTCTGGGTCTTTTCCTGTCCCTTGGAATCCAATCTAAAATTTCGGCTGTCCATCGATGATCTGTCCTTCTGGCAGTATGTCCAGCCCATTGCCATTTCAGGGATTTAACTCTGATCATGATGTCTTCCACTCTTGTCATTTTTCGGATCCACGAGTTCCTCTTCTTATCTTTCCTGGTTACACCAAGCATGCACCTCTCCATGCTTCTTTGAGTTGTCTGCAGCCTTTGTATGTCTCTTTTAGTTAAGGTCCACGTCTCTGCACCATACGTACGCACTGGAAGGATGCATTGATCAAACACTTTTCTTTTAAGACATAATGGCTATTGCTCTTGAAAATTATGCTGTTTCTTCCAAAAACTCTCCAGGCAAGTTTTGTACGCCGATTAATTTCTTCATCAATGTGACCCTCACTTGATATCTGCTGTCCAAGATAAACGTACGTGTCTGTTATCTCCAGCTTTTCTCCATCAATCGATAAATCTTCATTTCTTGTAAAAGCATTGAACATCACTTTTGTCTTCTGAATTGTTCGGAAATGATTCGCGGAACACGAGGAAGACTTGCAAGTATTGACCTGGCCTCAAAATTTCCCAGACATCAATCCAATCGAGCATATCTGCTTTTCGTTTGGAACAGCAAATCCAATCTGGGGTGGCTCAACAACGTGGCTTACAAGAGATAAAGAATCTGCTGGTAGCGTGTTGGTATCTGATACCACAAGACACATTTAGAAATCTCGTAACGTCAATGCCTCTCAGGGATAACAGCGGTTTTGCCGGCAAGTGGTGGTCCAACATCATATTAGGCAGGTGGTCAAAATGTTTTGGCTCTTTGGTGTACGTGCAATATACACAATCTGTATTCGGACAAAACCGCTATCAACAAACTCTTGTAATAAGAAAGAAAGGAAGGAACTCACGGTGGTCATTATACCCCTAATAATAATAATAATGAAAAAAAAAAAAAAAAAAAAGGGAATTAATATCTAATTGGTACACCCTTTGCTGCTATCACATCCTCCACTCTGCTCAGAAGGCTTTCCACTAGATTTTGGTAAGCAGCTGAGGGGGGATACCTTCCATTCCATCCCAACACTATTAGTCAGGTCGATTACCGATGTCGGGCGGCTCGGCCTGGCTCGCAGTCGGCTTTCCTATTCATCTGAAAGGTGTTCCATGGGTTCAGATCGGGACTGTGCAGGGTGTCATATTCGTGTAAGGTGTTATACATATATTTAATATACTTGCTTATTACTTGTTCTTTATATTTTGCGGTATTAAATTGGAGTTTGATTAATTGACTCCGATATGGTATTTAGCTGCCATCAGACCAGGATTTCTCTGTCCCAGTCAACTTATTCTGTTGTGTTGGTCCTCAGAGGCATGCTGAAGGAAAAGGTGACTTTTAGAGTACAGAGCTGAGCATTGGTTCCACTATATACATTACTTTATTTACAGCTTAGTGACGAGTATGATGAAGATACATGTCACGTGATAAAAACGGTTCTTGATCTTGAGCAAGTCGACATTACAGCACGATCATAGTTCATTCCCAGTTCAGTCTTTGCATTATAAATGTGCACATAGCATCAAGAAGTTATTTGTACAAAGCAATTATATGCTCTTCACAGGTGGCTGGATTTCTCAGGTAGAGGATTTCCTTAGCAGACCGCAGTCTGGCATAAGATTAGCATTACTACCCAATAACCCACAGGTAATGCAATGTATATACTCTAGTGGCCTTAACCCGCAGGTAGGCACCTAATTAACTCTCTAGTAAGCCGCAGCCGACTAGCGTACGTACATTTCGAGCGACGACTACAAAATGACCGTCCTTTTCCTAGTCGAGCAAAAAGTGTTGCAAAAAGTTCGTTACAACTTTTCCCCGCTTAAACTCTCTGCATCCCTGTGCAGCCCAGACTTCGCACAGCCAATCGCGTAAGCGCACGACTTCGGAGCAAGAGGCCATGTGGTAAATATTTTTCCCTCCTCAGCTGTCTCTAGCTGCTTGAAACTTTCTACGCTAGGAAGACACCTCATGTTCTGTGAACTGCCTCAGCGTGGAATTCACCATGGAAAGAATTTCCTTCCCCCTTCTCCTCTCCGTGGGACCCTGGGCACACAATATGGCCGACCTGAAGTCATTTTTCTTCCAACAGGGAAAAAATGGCGTTTCACCTCCCAATTTTGATTTTTCCCATTTTCCCTGTCTTAAATATTTTTACATCATCACACAGGCTATTCAAATTCTTTCACACCCACTTCATCAAACCGTTCTAGCATGGAACTTGCTTCATTGAAAGAGGCATTGTCATGTGGTAAAGAAAAAGGTCTTCCTCGAACTGTTGTCATACTGTTGGATGCACAGAATTGTCGAGAATGTCATTATATACGCAGCAGTGTTAAGATATCCGCGACATGGGGGGGGGTGCAGCCCCAACCATGAAAAACAGCCCCAGAGCATAATACCTCCTCCGCTCAACTTCACGGTTAGAACAACACAGTCGGGCAAGTAGCATTCACCTGGCATCCTCCACATCCAGTGTTGTCCGTCGAATTTTCGGATGGTGACGCGTGATTCATCACTCCAGCGTTTCCACTGCTCAAGAGTCCATAGGCACTGAGCTTTACACCATTCCAACCGACACTTGGCGTACTAATGTTAGGCTCGTGTGCGGCTACTCTGCCATGGAAACCCATTGCCTTCAGTTCTCGATAAACCGTTATAGTGATGGCGTTGCATCTAGAAGCAATATGGAATTTGGTGATGAGTGTTGCAACTGAGGACATTCGATTTTGGCTGGGACGTATATGAGGAAATCCACTACTCAAAAGGGGTGTTCGGATATTTTTGTTCATACAGTGCATATATTGGGTGTGTGCAAAAATTCGACCCGTTTTTGTAATAGATGCAAATTACGATCGGAGTAGTTACATCACAGATGACGCTACGATGCCGAATTGTCGGCCAATAAAGCGTGGAGCAGTAGAGCATATAGATACACTAGGTTTGTCGGAGTAAGTCATTCGTAACGGAAATCACGGACGGTGTAACATGGCATTCCATAAGGAGCACATTGAACATTGTTTACTGTACGAGTTCGATAAAGGCAGTACTGCAGCCGCGGCTTATCGCAACATTTGTCAAGTGTATAAGGAGGATGCAGTTGATGATAGCACATGTAGTCGTTGGTTTCGGGAATTCCGGGACGGAGACAGAAGCTGTAAAGATCAACCATGTCCTGGACGTTCATCTGTGGTTTCTGACGGGGATGTGGACCAAGCCATAACAAATGACCCACATACAACCGTTCAGGAAGTAGCGAAACGTTGTCGGTACATAGAACAACAATGGAAAGATGGATGCATGCGCTTGGGTTCATCGCCAAGTTCGATAACTGGGTTCTGCACCAGCTTTCTTTAAAGTAACGTGAGGAGATAATCCGTACCTATGTTTCTTTGCTAGCTCGTCAGAAAAATTAAACATTTTTGGGACGAATTGTAACGGGTGATGAGAAATGGGCACTGCACCGTAATGTAAAGCGTCGACTGACTGTGTGCCAAGGAACGAAGCCTCGTGCTCCATCGACCTCAAACGGAGGACTGCATCCCAAAAAGGTTTTGTTGAGTGTTTGGTGTTATGTCCAGGGAATAATCCACTGGGAGGTGTTGGCACCTAACCGAACGATAAATGCTGACCTCTACTGCCAACAGTTGGACAGATTGCGAGAACAACTGACATCGAAACGGCCAGCTCTCGTCAATCGCAAAGGCGTGATCCTTCGTCATGATAACGCGAGACCTCATGCTGCTTTAATCACTCGACAAAAATTACTGGACTTTGGTTGGGAAGTGTTACCTCACTCGGCGTATTTTCCTGACCTGGCACCTACGGACTACCACCTTTTTCGATCGTTACAGAACGCCTTCACTCTCCAAACCTTCGATGATGTGGACGACGTCAAAACGGCATTACATGACTTTTTTGACTCTAAAACACAGGAGTTTTTCCGGCATGGGATTCACCTACTCATAGACAGATGGCAAGGGGTCACACAGAATGATGGTAATTATGTGAAATCCTAGGTACGTTATTTTTTGTGTTGTTCTCCTTTCTTTGTAACCTACAAAAACGGGTAGAACTATTACACCCAGTACAATAAGGCAGGTTTGGCACTTTTACTTGGCAAAGTTGCTTCAGTAGAAAAGTACTAGGGACAGACAAGTAAGAAAGAATAAGGTCAAACACAAGTATTTTTTTCGTGACATGTCAGTTTGGTGTTGAGCAGAAAGTAAGTTTAAGACTGGTTTGAGAAACGAATCACTAACAGGATGGAAGTGGGAGTAAAAATGGGACAGACAAACAAACAGGATACGTCAGCAACACACGTGAGAGTGTGTGCCGGATAAAGCCCGAAGGTGTGACGTACGGCATAACTTCGATTTCATGCGCAGATGATTCATTTTTCTATAGGAAAATCAGGAATTTTATTTTCTACTTCAGTTTCTTCGCGCCTGTGGATTTGTTAATATCTATACAATAAGAAAAAATTGCTGATGTCACATCGAATTCATGTAACATGGTAGTCGAATGCTTTCATATATGCACAGTTTTCTTAAGAAGAGTCAACAGATGTAACATGGGCAACCGCAGAATCCGGGGGAAAATACAACAAAAACTTTCTATAAATTTGTTTTCACATTTAAAGCGAGATGTTACATAAACAAATGCTACGCGAAATAGCCATCATTATACTAAAACTCAAATCGACGGAGAATTTATTCTACGATTGGAGATTTGCAAAGAAATTTAATCAGAAATTTTTATAGTACTTTAATAAGTTTTGGTTTTAGTAATGCTGAGATACTAATCACAATTGTTTTAGATCATAATACCGAGGGGAGAAAATCCTTGTGTTTGATTTCAGATGCTGTGGAATCTGAAATGGAATTCACACTGCAGACTTTTTTTATTTCTGGGTTTAACGACCACCACAAGGAGCTCTAAAGACTATAAGCAGACGTGCATCTTTAATACAGGGCCATTGGGTCCAGAGAAGACAGACAGACAGTGTCGTAGGACAAACACACCGTACCGGAACCCAGACTCAGCTCGGCTCGGCAAATCAACCAGAAACTCGTCTAGCACTACTGGGCGGCATTGGAGAATTTTTTTATTTTTTGATTAGAAGTTTAACGACTACCGTGAGCAACTCAGTGGACTACAAGCAGTCGCCCGTCCCTAATTTAGGGTCACTGACTCCAGGGAAGGAGAAACCCGGTGCCGTAAGACAAACCCAACATCCATGCCTCACGGGATTCGAACCCGGACCCCAATCGGACGAATGATCAGAAGCCATCGCTTAGACCACTGCGCCACCGGGGCGGCCATAGTAGAATTCAAGCAGAAACATTAGGTAAAAAAACGTTATTGTATAGTAACTTAAAATGGATGAACGATGTCGTCTTTTAGTAAGAATAAACAAATTATACGCTATTATATTAATACTTCTACGTGAACCATTAATCAGACACAGTTTCTTTAAAATTTATTCTAAAACATTTGAAAGCAAATTCTTCAAAAGCCACTGTCGGACATAATGGAAAGTTTTATCGGGCTTCATGATCAAACACCTCGCAGCTGTGGGGAAGAAGAAAACAATGATGATGATGCTTCGGTTCCTGAACAATAACTAGTCCTTTGCTCATTAGCAACTATAGAATGAAAAAGACAAAACGATAAAAAAAGCAACAGAGATGAGCACCGCAACATCCAGCATTCCACGTCCATGAATTTTAAATAAACGCTCGCAATACCTGAACCTCAGTTGGTTTTTTTAACCTTCCTACTTAGTCTCTCCACTTTATTGGTAGCCTTCTTCCCTGCTATCGAAATTAACTCCCTATAAACGCTTGGTACAGACCTAATATAATGAGAATTTCCTGACAGCTGTGAATATACGATAACTTAAAAACAAAAACAAAAAAAACCCCTTCATTTTCTTGATTGCACCGTCAAAAAAAAACAATTTAGTAGCGTTGGGGTTATTTTTTTCTAACTTCCAAAAGAACAGCTGCTGCTTTCTACGAAAATACACCTTCTTTCTTAATTAAAATCAAACTCACACAAAAAAATAAATAAAAATAAAAACTGCACACCCTTCTTCACATTGTTTTCCAACCACCTAAAAATTACCAACAGTTTCCTTCACCAGATATTTAATCTGAATGAAACATAACAGAGGCTTGAAATCTTTCCGTACCCGTTCTATGGAAGTGCAAAGCCAGTATCGACAAGAGCTGACATTCGGAAAACTCCATCTTTACGGGTGAGAACCACAGTGCGATTTTTCGTTTGCTTATACGAAGTTAATGAGTCAAGGCCTTTCCAGGCCCAGAAACGGAGTGGCCCTCTGAATGTATCATGGGAAAAGGTCTCACGACCGATGAAGCTCCAGTTATTTTCTTTGCCGGCGAATAGTTCGTTTTCCTGCCTCTTGGCCAATCCACGGAGGACCTTCACCGTGCAACCACTACTATGCGACAGAGAACAGAAAAACAATTTTCTGAGAAAACGATCAGTAAAGGCGAATGGTCACTTCGAGCAGCGTAAGTTAAAGATTAAGTCTACCCAAAACCTATATATTAATACGCAATCTAGAGCTTATATTCATGTTGAAGTGACAGCAATACCAACAGGGGATCCACACAATTTTGATCGCAGTTTCTACTGGTTCTTCCATTAATTTGTTAATGAAAGAAAATTAAGCAAAGTTCTTTCGCCTTTCGAAGGGCAGAAATGTTGGATGGTTTACAAAATAGCGTCTACATAACCATCGTTGTTCAATTTACTCGTCTATGTGAGCTCTTGGTGAATATGAGCAGTAACCTCGATCCCTTATTACTTTATTTTTTATTTCACGCCAATTGCTTGATATTCACTTCCACCCACCCACCCACCCACCCACACATGCATACATCCTGAATTTTGGGTGCTGGTTGGCTAGTTGGTGTTTTATGGTGCAAGGGCTTCAAAGGGACAAAGAGCTCCAAGTCCAATAGTTTCAGAATTTTATAAAATAATATTAAAAGGAAATGACACATAACAGAACAAGCGGTGTAAAAGGCCAATAAAACAACAAAGCACTAAAAAACAACAACACCAGGACAAGGAATCACATGCGTAACAAAAACAATATAATAGGCAACAAATTATGATGTGATAAAAACAGAACATAAAAGATGTAACGATGTTGGTATAAAACAGAACAATACAAAAGGTGTAAAAAGACCTATGAAACAGAAACTACACAAAACGAAAAACACCCGTAGAACGAAGAAATGACAACATACAAGACACATCACAATGATTATTATTTCAAAGACGACTCAGAGTTTTTGAGTCGTCCGGTAAAGTGGGTAAAAGGAAATGACTAACACGATCACGAACAAAACGACGACATGAACATAAAATAAAAACAACTGTTAAAGGTACATCACACGTCACATACATCGGGGCAGCGTCGCTACACAGCAAATAGCGGTGAGTGAAACGTCAATGCCCAATGCGGAGACGTGAGAGTACAACTTCCTCCCGAAGGTTCCGGCGCCATGATGATCTCCGGACGCCAAGAATTGGTTTGATATCATGGAGTTTATTTTCCACCTGTTGATCCTATAGACCCAGCCACATTCGCGTGATATGATCATGAACAATAAGGCGTAAATCACGATGAAAGGGTGGCAAGGGTGCAACGAGCAAATAATAAGCAGACCTAGCAGCCGCATCAGCACACTCGTTACCTGGAATTCCAACATGCCCAGGAATCCAGCAGAATTGTATCTGGAAACCGGCCTCGAGCAAAGAACGAAGAAGCCTTCGTACGTGAAAAAGAAAAGGGTGGTCACTGCAGTCCAACGATGAAACAGACTGCACGTCGATTAGAGCCCGACTGACCATGAAGAAGTGCAAGATACACAGCATGCATCTCCGCTGAAAACACCGTGGCCTCGGAAGGAATGCGAGCAACAGAAACGTCATCAATGCAGATGGCGGCGGTTCGCACACCACCACCCATCTTTGATCAATAGGTGAAAATAGGAACATAGTCGGCATTGATACTAACGGTGTTCAGCGAAAAGTTGCTAGTACACTGACGCAGGGGTTGTGGATTTATCATAAGATGTAAAGCTGGTAGCAACCATGGCACCAAGAGGGTGACATATAGGACCCTCAAAGCCTCTGGTCTCTCTAACAAGAGACAAGTCGAGCCCTGCATCACGAGTTATGGTCGCCATACGAAGACCAAATGTTGGAATACAAGAAGGCCAGTGAGTAAATAAACGAGCATGCTGGGGATGAAAAACTGCATTGGATTAAGGATGGTCTGGAAGAGATCGTAATTTTAAGTAAAACTGAAGAAACAGCTGCAGACGGCGTAATTCAAGCGATTGTTCGTTCGCGTCCGCATAAAGGCTGGGAATCGGGGATATCCGAAATGCTCCCGTACAAAGACGCAGCGTTTGATGGTGAACAGTATCCAAGGGCCGGAGAACGGAACGACGCGCAGAGCCATACACGATATAACCATAATCCAGCTTCGACCGAATAAGGGAATGGTAGAACCAAAATAAAGACATCCTGTCTGCACCCCACGAGACTGAAGAAAAGATCTTAAGGATTGGCATAGCTTGCAGACATTAAGTCTTTAGCCGTCGGACGTACGAGCGAAAAGTGAGCGCACGGTCGACGGTCAGTCCAAGGAACTTGGTCTCCGGCAAAACTGGTATGGATGCACGCTTGAAATGAAGCTCTGGGTCAGGATGGAGGCCACACCTTCGGTAGAAATGGACATACGCTGTCTTGCCAGGAGAAAGAACGAAACTATTGCTGTTCGCCGCTTTTACGATCTGGTTAATCGCAGACTGCAACTGCCTTTCAATAAAATGCATGCTGGATGACGAACAGAAGATGTGTAAGTCATCTACATAAACAGTAGCCGAAACCGCAGGAGGAAGATTTGAGAGAAAACATTTAATACGTAGGATGAACAATGTGACAGATAAAAAGCAACCTTGATGAACACCTTGTTCTTGGCGGAACAGTGACGAGAGCGTCGTACTGAGGCTCACCTGGAACACCCGATTGCGAAGAAAATTGGTGATGAATGTTGGGAGGTTTCCTCGCAACACACTCTCGTGGATGTCACGCAGAATACCGTGACACCACACTCGATCGTACGCTTTCTCAATGAAAAGAAAACAGAAACCAGGTGCTGCCTACGCACGAACGCCTCGCGCACAGATGTCTCAAGGCGCAGGAAATGATCGTGAGATGAACGATACCGGCGAAAGCCGCTTTGTGATGGTCAAAATACGTGATGGTGTTCTAAAAAATGAAGTAACCGGGAATTAAACATGCGTTCAAGAACTTTACACAGACAGATAGTGAGAGGAATTGGATGATAACTAGAGGGAGACTTAGAATCTCTGCCAGGCTTGGGAAAAGGTAGAACATAAGCTTTTCGCTAAGATTCCGGGAAACTGTGCTCCAACTAAATGCGGTTGAAAAGCACTAAAAGGTTCCCGAGAGACGACTGCGAGAGATGACAGAGCATATCATAGTGGATGCCATCAGGACCGACAGATGTCGCGACGGACCGATGCAGAGCCACCTGTAGTTCAACCATGCTGAAGAGAGAGTTATAGTCGGCGTTATTAAAAAGCGCAAAGGAGATTCTCTGGCGTTCCGCAGTAGATTTAATCCTCTGAAAGGAGGAAAGATACGCCAGATCACTGGACACAGAGGCAAACGCCTCCCCCAAACAATCCGCAATCTCCCTGACTTCAGCATATGTGCAGCCCTTACTCTCGACAATGGAAATCTGGTAAGAACTATAGTTACCCCGGATCTTACGAATCTTTTCCCACACAGTTTTAGAACTGGCACGTGAATTGAGAGATGAAACATACTGAATCCAAGACTCCCTCTTGCTTCGTCGACGCATTAACCGAACGTAGGATTTTGCTCGCTTAAATGCAACGAGATTAGCATCGATTGGATAACGCTGAAACGTAGACCAGGCCTTATGTTGAGCTCTTCTAGTCGCTGCGCATTCAAAGCTCCACCAAGGCTTCGGACATCTTAGGAGCGTCGTCGATATCTTTAGGATGGAAAGATCAGCTGCCTGATTAATACAAGTTCTAACATCGAAAACAGCTGCGTCGATTGACGCTAGGGATCACCATGGCAGAACATATCACTGCGGACGATACGAAGACCTCCCATCTGGTACGATACAACCTCCAACGAAGAGGGCGGGAGGCAGAAGATGACATGTGCATATTATGCGAAAGCACAATTGAGAAATGGTCGATCCCATGGTGGTCGTTACACACTGTCCACGGCCAATCAGCAATAATTGATGGTGATCCCAAACTCAAATCGATCGCACTGAAATATCTTGCTGGCTAGTGGAAGTAAGTGTCAGCACCGGTGTTAAAAAATGCACAAAGAGAACGAGGACAGAAGAAACTCGATTCGACGGCCTCTCGTGCTTATGCTGGCACTACCCCACAAAGGATTATGGGCATTGAAGTCACCCATTAGAAGGACGGGTGAAGGCAGCTCATCAACCAAGATCTCCAGAACGGAGACGCTGACGTTCATATCCGGTGGCAAATAGACACTTCAAACAGCAAGAGGAACAGGCAAGGAAATGCGGACCGCTACGGTTTGTAATGGTTTTGAGACGGTAAGCGAAGAAACCGGAACACTGTGAGGGACAATAAGAGCTACTCCTCCACAGGCTGTATCTCCTGATACGTTATCTTTCCGATACGCACAGTAGCCTCGAACTGAAAGCAGGTCTGATGGTTTAAGTTTTCGTCGTACTATCGGCACACCAGATAGTACGACGAAAGCAGATGTTTGAAGACGTCAATTCTTGTCCGAAAACCTCGGCAGTTCCACTGAACGATTGAAGCAATAGTCAGAAGTGAGATGAGAGTGAAAGGAAATAAAATTAACTAAACTGACCGCTCAAACGGCGTCAGCGTCCATCTCCTATGATGAGTGGCTCCTATGATGAGTGGCCCTCCAGATATGGGGGTGTTTTATCTGGGGGCAATATAGGACGATACTTTGTCCCATGGGACCTACCAGGATTCGCTCGGCCTTGAGCTTTTAGGCTAACATGTTGGAGAAGAAGCGCTCTTCTTCTCCTTGTCTTTGGTGTTCTTGGCAGAAGAATCCGGAGTTCCCGTGCTTACGGTGGTGTTAGCACGCTTCGGCGAAGTGGTGGTTGCCGCTTTCAGACTCCTAGCACGAGACTGGAGTGCCTACAGTCGAGCAACGATAATATCGCCCACCTTTTAGGGACATTTAGGGGTGATCTGACTTTCAGTTTGAATAGCAACAGTAGACTTGGCAACCACCACTGAGGCATATGATCGCCTAGCAGATTGAACAGGAACCACCTTCCTTTCTGGCTTCGGGATAAGAAATATTCTCAACCGTTTTCAGCCTTTGGATTCCTTTTCCGTCCATCCACTTCGGACACTCCTTTGCTGATGCTGAATGTGAACTCTTGCAGGTTTACAAAAAATTCGACCTTGGCCACACAGTCTTGTAAATGATGCTCCGTGAAGCCACAGCATCTGCACCGAGGGGAACGCCTGCAAGATTGCTGCGAGTGACCATAGTTCTGACACTTAAAATATCTCAGAGGATTAGGGACGCACCTCAAGGTGAAGATACCCTGCTTTGATGGACGTAGACAGGGACGGGCTGTCAAATGTTAAAATGATGTTGCAATATGGGACGAACTGCTCATTCCGCCTGAAAAGAAAACGCCGCACACCTGTAACGTGTTGACGCCTCAGTTCTTCGGAAGTTCATCCTCAGTACATTCAATTAGGTCCCGAGAGGAGACAACACCTCGAGATGCATTGAGGTCGCCATGGGGTGTTATTTTGACAGGAGTCTCAAGCAGGAAGGTAGTGTTAAGAAGTATGAAACTGTAGGCCGTAGTGGACATCTCTACCAGATCTTCAGACTGGAGCTTCTTGTCGTTCTTAGGATTGAAGTGTTTTGTTTATCCAAAAATGGAACTTTTGGCACTCAAAAGCTTTGAAGGGTTCAATGAGTGCACAAAAAAAAAACGAGAATTCGAAGAATCAGGGACATGCTTCTTGGTAGGTCTAGCTAACCAGCTCGAAAAAACAAAGAGGGGAACATAAAATGGAGAATAAAGGAAAGAAAACGAGAAACTAAACTCCGGCGCTGGCGCATAATCACAACCTCGTCAACCTACAACTGAGGCGGATGCATTTCATGAGAACAACAAAAGCTAAAAAATGGGAAAATATCGCACAGTATATGACGGATGACGGGTCAGGAGGTGGGGTTGCCACTCCCCATCAGCTGGATGAACAGTTGTCCCTACGGTGATGTAATTGCACAAAGACGAGAAAACAAGATAATCCGTCACAAGGTCAGCTCGGGCCGTGGGGGCGCTACTCCCCAAATAACTGGAAACCAGTTATTCTCGTGCTGGGAATTTTGGGTGCATAAGATAGCTGAATTATTAATTATGTCTGAACACTACCCTGAAAAAGCCCCACACTGGATAGCAAGAGCTTGGCGAATTACATACAGGGTGTTTCAAAACTAATGGAACAAACTTTAAGGGGTGATAGAACACACCAAAACAAGCACTTTTTGTCACAGAATGCATGGTCGCAAGCTACGCGGTTAGGCACTAAAGGGCGCTTTCCGTTTCACCACACACGCCGTCTTTCGTAACGCAAATACCCATATCTTTTACCGGAACGTCTGGATGGGAGGACGTACCTTATTTTCCTTCAACAGGTCTTGCCTGAATTGATCCAGCATGTACCAGCAGCCGTCCGCCGTAAAATGTGCTTCCAGCATGATGGCGCGCCGGCTCATTTCAGCACTCATGCGCGTGATTACTTGAACGCCACATTTCCTGGCCAATGGATTGGCCGAGGTGGACTCATCGCTTGGCCCCCACCGATCACCAGATCTGTCCCCTCTGGATTTCCTTTTTATGGGGACATCTTAAGTCCGTAATGTTCGACACTCCCATTGATTCGAATAATGAGCTAGTCACCAGACTTTCAATCGCTGCTGCAGCTGTCCGGAAAATGCGCGGTATTTCCCACAACATACAGGCATCTTTACGTAGACGATGCGAAGCATGTATCCAGAGTGGCTGTCGCCCTTTTGAGAAGCTTTTGTAAATGTAATTAACATCAGTATTTACTTATTTTTGTTTGAAAATTTGCTGCAATTTTGTGATGTCACGTTTTGCTTTTTAATTTTGTCTGCAATAAAGCTTTGTTTTGATTTGTTGTGCCATTCCTGTCTTTGCGTTGCGAAAGACGACGTGTATGGGGAAACGGAAAGCGCCCTCCAGTGCCTAACCACGTAACTTGCGACCATAAATTCTATGACAAAAAGTGCTTGTTTCGGTGTGTTCTATCATTCCTTAAAGTTTGTTCCATAAGTTTTGAAACACCCTGCATACAGTAGAACGTGCTTATTACAAGCCCGTATTTAGCGAGATCCTGGATTTAACAAGCAAAACAGGAACCTTTGTTTGGTATAATGTTAATTCAAAGCTAATTTGATCGTTTACAAGGAACAAAATTTAATAAAGACACCGGATTTAACATGGAAAAGGAAAGCTAGTATGATCACTTTTAACAAGCAAAGTAACAAAATGAAATTTTATATAACGCGGCAGAGAAAATCTGCCGCGCATTGTCGTGGAATGGAGGAATAGAAATCGTGGCATACAGGACAAAGTTGCAATAGCGCAGGAGTACCCTGGTGTACTAGCGGAAGAATGATGATTAAAAAGAAAAAGGGAAAGAGTACATTCAATGCTCAACAAGCGAGTTATGCAAGAGACTCTAGATGCCGCCCATCCAAAGTCTTGGGTGTATCACATCAGTAAAGATGGCCAGCTACACCTAGGCAAAAAGAGGATGTAAACGCACATTAAAAACGATTTCGGGAGACAATTGCAGAGAGGGATAGGAAAGTGGTGGAACAGGGATGCGGCTGGAGGGGAAATAAGACAAAACAATTCCTGGAATTGTGTCCATTTCCCCTTTCACTCTCCAAGTGAGCGTTGCATTGGGAGGATCGGTGCTGCTTTTTCTTAATCTGTGGTCAGCCTCACGTAGCTGTCAAGCTAAGTATACTTGAAAGGTTTCATAATAAACTATAGTACTACGTAATTAATTAAATCTTTCAAGTGTATCCAATTCTTATGGATACGTAATATAAATGTATATACATTCCATATCCTCATATCACGTATGCATATTTTTACATAGTGGGAATTTTCATCCCAAAACGGATTTAGCGAGCGTCCGGATGCAACGAGGGTTTCCGCCGCTCCCGGGCTCCTCGTTATGAGAAGGCTGTACTATGTATTATATCACCCAACTGAATAAATAGTTCTATACCAGGCTATCAGAGTTTTACACTTGCGCTGTGCTATCTTCAAGGGCAGTTCCACCTCTATATTCGTGGTGGTTACATTCTACATAACTACCGTGGATACTGGAGAAATGTTAGGGAATATGGGAGTAACGACACCTTGAAATTTTGGGAGCACAAAAGATTTAATAGCACGTTTTCACTTATCGGTGTAAGAAGTATTTTATACCCACAACAAATTACTTTTCGTTAGAAAGTAATTTCTTTGTAGTTTCTGTTTGCTACGACTTCTTTTGGAGTTTGCTATAAATTTCACGAAAACACAAAATGCACTACTCTATTCAATATGGGGCTCAATGAATATGAGCCCCATACTGAATAGAATATGGGGCTCTAAATATAAGAATTTTTTTTTTTGAATATGGGGCTCCTTTCCATGACGCGACAGGAAACAAAAACAAACAAAATATGGATTAACTGTTCAGAAAGCTTGCGACAGGATCGCCACATTTGCTTTCGGTTGCGCATAAGTCATCTTCACGCTTGAGGGACGTCGTCGGTAAATTAAACAAGTTAGTAAAATCATGCAATGCATTGATTATGATACGCTTTAAAACATTACAGAAATCATAACTCAAGTTAGCACTCAAGTTATGAGAATAATGACTGTAGAATAAATCTCGGTCCTGTGCCCTGACCTTTGATCCCATTTCGATGATATTCAACAGAACCGGGTTGGTATACCTCCGAAATAACATGATAAAATCTTGTCGCAATCGAAGCATTTTTACGTAAGTTATCATGCATAAGGGCTATGAAATAGATCCCGCTCCTGTGTCCTAACCTTTGACCCCATTTCCAATAAGGTTTGTCGCCAGGTGGTCTCCTACCACATACTAAACTTTCATCGAAATCGAACCTTTTTTACGTTAGTTATGGCGCAAACAGCAGTGGAATGGATAACTCTCTTATGTACTGACCTTAGACCCCATTTCGTTCACTTTAAATAGGGTTCCTTCCCAGGTGATCCCCTACCAGATACTAAAATTTCATCGAAATCGAACGGTTGTTACGCGAGTTATCATGCTGACGGACATACGCACACAACGCGTGACGTAATGAGGAAGATGGGAATCGCGATTATCTGCCCGCCGCAAGAATGTGACGTCATAAATCTTTAATAGGATCCAAACACAACGCGTGACATAATGAGACAGACGGCGTGACCGCGCGCCAACATTCTCAAACGCGAGTTGTGACGTCATAAGATTTCTAAGCATTGGTAACATTAATGGAACAACGCCATCACTAAAAACTTTCTAATTCGGGGTGGTTATTTAACATACTAAACGAATTCTTCTAAAGTCGAGATCAAGCTAAATCGATTTCTAGTACCAGAAAACGGTAGGTTAACGACTTTTCATCAAAATTCTTAGAGCCGTTTTCAAAATAAAATGTACATACATACATACATACAAGAATTGCTACTTTAAGGTGAACGTCAAGTAACTTTGCTTCCTATACTTCCAATGGAAAAACTTTTGTACACATTTTCTTCACAATTAATGCGTTCCCAAGGATGAAAATTTTAACATCGATTAAAATATCTTCATTTTATAACTTGCAATACTTAATATTTTCTAAACCATAACCGTAATTATGCAATCGAACATTTTTTTGTCCACTGACGTCATCAAAGTACAGGTCGCGCCATCTTTTCTCTGGTTTCAACACCACCAAAGGAAAAGTTATTGATTTTTAATATAATTATGGTTATGTTTTAGAAAATATTAAGTTTTCCAAGTTATAATATGAAGTTATTTTAATCGATGTTAAAATTTTAATCCTTGGGAACACATTAACTTGTGAAGGAAATGTGTACAAAAGTTTTTCCATTGGAAGTATAGGAAGCAAAATTACTTGACGTCCACCTTAATAATATGGGAAAAGGACAATGGAATGGATCGTAATCCTATGTCCTGACCCTTGACCACATTTCGTCCATTTTCAATAGGGTTCGTCCCCAGGTGGTCCCCTACTACATACTGAAATTTCATCGAAATCGAACCATTTTTACGCACGTTATGACGCATAAGGGCAAATGGAATGCATCCTGATCTTATGTCCTGACCTTTGACCCCACTTCACCCATTTTGAATAGGGTTCGTCCCCAGGCGGTCTCCTACCACATAGTAAACTTTCATTGAAATCGAACCATATTTACGCAAGTTATGACGCATAAGGGTAATGGAATGATCCCGCTCCTACGTCGTGACCTTTGACCCTATTTGTTCCATTTCAATAGGGTTCGTCCCTAGGTGGTCCCGTACCACATAGTAAACTTTCATTGAAATAGAACCATTTTTACGCAAGTTATGACGCATAAGGGCAATGGAATGATTCCGCTCCTACGTCGTGACCTTTGACCCCATTTGTCCCATTTTCAATAGGGTTCGTCCCCGGGCGGTCCCCTACCACATACTAAAATTTCATCGAAATCGACCCATTTTTACGCCAGTTATCGTGCGGACAGACGGACGGACAAAGCCGGAGCATATACGCTTCTTCAACCTACGGTTGGAAAGCGTAAAAAAAGACTGCAATTTTTCATTTAAAAAATCAGCTTCGACACATACAGTACATATCAAACCATCCCTAATTCGCGTGATCAGATGCATACAATGCGTTCGCACAAGAACAGTACACACAATAATGCCAATAGCCGTAAAGCTAATCATGCGACTCTCAGGAATGCGGATATTCTGAGCATATTAACAGCCGCGACTTCTAGTTCCTTCTGTTTCAATCGAAACATGTAATGGATCTCTTATGGAGTTCTCGATCGCGGCGGTGAAAAGCGCACTGTCTCTGCTCCATTCTGACAACTGTCACAGTAACATTCTTCTGCTTCGCGACACATTTTATATACAGTCTACCGTACGGAGGCACATATCAACAGAGTACCGTTTCATAATGAAACGAACTATACCTAAATTCATTATATATGTTTACAGTATATATATATATATATACACTGGCGGAAAGTGAAAAAAGAACACCAAAAAGGAGACGTCTGATACCAACGAAATTTATACAGCATAATAACGGAATACAGAGGATAACGTGATCAAAACATTGTGGCAAAATACAGCTGTATTTGCTGGTAAACTGAAAAATAACATTTCCATGTAACATGGTTAGTACGAGGTTGAACCGCCATGAACTGCGTCACACTGTGCAATTCTGGCATGGAGTCTGTCGTACAGATGTTGTATGTAAGTTTGGGGTATTGAGTTCCAAGCATCCTCAACCTGGACGCGTAAATCGGTTATGGTCGTGGCTGGCCGTGGAGACCGGATAAGTCGTTGTCCCATAAAATTCCACACGTGCTCAATGGGGGACAAATCCGGTAAATGTGCAGGCCAGGGAAGTTGTCTCACACACTGAAGTGCATGTTGCGTTGCACGTGCCGTGTGTGGGCGTGCGTTATCTTGCTGGAAAACACCACGATGGACCGACCTTACAAATGACACAACAACGGGTTGAATGATGTTGTTGATGTAGGAGGTGCTGTTTAACGTACCCGGTACAAGCACTAGTTGTGTACGGGAGTGATAGCTGATCGCTCCCCACACCAGGAGACCAGGTGTAGGCCCTGTGAGTTGCTGGCGGATGCAAGAAGGGTGGAGACGCTCCCCCTGTGCGTCTGCGAACACGCATACGACCATCGGAGGCTCCCAAGCAGAATATGCTTTCATCGCTGAACACGACAGATCGCCATTGCGTTCTCCAGTGCAGACGTTGGCGACACCACTGCAGCCGTTCCTGACGGTGGGCTGGAGTCAGAGGTACTCATGCCAGAGGCACACGTGCATGTAGTCCTGCATCCAGTAGACGGTTGCGGATTGTTCGCACAGTCACCTCAGGTGCAACGGCAGCTCGGAATTGCGTCGCACTGGATGTTCTGCTTGACAACACCGCTCTTCTTATGCGTCGCTCATCAGTCCGTCTGTGACTCCCGGTTCCAAGTCTTATCGTGTGGGAATGTTCCTCGGACCATATACGCCATCATCGTACCACCACCGACACTTCGCGTCCAATTCGCTCCGCAATACGATGATACGACCACCCGGACTCACGGAGTCCGACTAGACGACCTCGCTCAAAGTCCGATAACTGCTGAAATCGTACACGTCTTCCATGTCCAGGCATTGCAGCTTCTTCAGGGTCTTCGCACGTGTCCGTACGCCGACGACTGATTACATTCACTTCGCCGCACTCCTTAAATACCACCGACGATAATTTGCATATTATGCCGTGCTGTGGCGTAAGCGCTCACCGGTTGGTTCCGAAATTAACATCACACCTACGTAAACTCGATTCATTAACATATGTAAATTTCATGATCGTCCGCCAATTCCTTCTTGGTGTTCTTTTTTAACTTCCCGCCAGTGTATATCATCATCATCATTGTCAACCAGTATCAATCCACTGCTGTATGAAGGTTCTCCAAGTTTTTTCCACAACTGTCTTCAGCCAGTCTCCTCCATGATGTCACTCCGGCATGCCTTCGAACTTCATCCACCCATCTCTCACCTGCCTTTGGTATCCAGTCCAATATTTCAGTAGCCTACGGTCCGTTCTTTTAGCAAAATATCCAGCCCATTTCTATTTCAGGGATTTTATTTTTGTCATGATGTCTTCCACTCTTGTCATTTTCCTGATCCACGAGTTTCTGTTCTTATCATTCCTGGTTACACCAAGCATGTACCTCTCCGTGCTTCTTTTAGTTGTCTGTAGCCTCTTTATGTATTCTTTAGTTAACGTCTATGCCTCTGCTCCATAAGCAAGAACTGGAAGGATGCAATGATTAAACACTGTTCTTTTAAGAGACATAATGATATATTGCTCTTGAAAATTGTACTGTTTCTTCCAAATGCTCTCCAACCAAGTTGATACGCCGGTTAATTTCGTCAATGTCGCTCTTGCTAGATATCTGTTGCCCGCGGATATAAAAATATAGAAAAATAACAAAACAATAATGATGTAAAACAGAAATTAAGTTATGATAGGCGCAGCTCATATGCCGCTAGAAATGAAAAAATGGAGGGGGGCGGGTGAGAGAAACAAAAATTCTCAGCATTTCTCCACAACACACACACACTTTTAAGAATATAAACGAACGTGAATGCGTATCATTAAAATATCCATCATCTTAATCCTAGATTCACTTACCATATCGCCAAGATTACTTACAGCCATTTAGGACTGAAGTCCCCATTTCACATTCACTTTGTTCGACCGCATGATGACCAGAGGCGTTACATAACGCTGGAACATTTTGAATACGAGATATAATTCAAAATGAAAAATTGTATCTATGTGCAAGTTAAGGTTTAGATAACTTTTGTTTGGGGTTTGGCGTAAATATATTCAGTACAACTCCTATGCTATTTGTTCTGTCGTAAACATACCGAAGTTATATTTGAGTGAGAAAATTAAAATTGAGATCACTGCACATTTCGATTTTTCGATCAAATTTTCATCAATTCCTGAGATAATTATTTTGATTTCACAAAGGTCACTACAGAAGAAATTGTTTCACACAGAATGCTGATCTGAATAACAAAAACAACAGTGACAAAGCTGACAAATACGAAATCCTCATTCCCTCTCAGTATACAAAGTCCATCTCAGCAAGACAGATCAGTTGGGAAATTTGCTTCACCAAAGGTTCGTTGACCAGACTTCACAGCGAAGTAAATACGTTTGTCCAAATGTGTGAGAGAGAGAGAGAGAGAGAGAGAGAGAGAGAGAGAGAGAGAGAGAGAGAGCGCACGCTGATAGGTGATAGGCTCCGAAGGAAGCTAACAATTATGAGTGTCAAAGCGGGGTAAACCTTGTACAAACCTGAAACTCTGTACACTTCATTCAGCTTTAATAGGCCAGCTCTTCTCAACAGTTTTAAACTGCTGACGCACAGCATTAATACATTAAAATAAATTAATCAAAACGGTAAATTATCCGCATGTGGCGAATGATGAACATGCTGGATAGCGTTGAGTTACGGAATGGACCTACGTGAGGTCTTTCATTTATCGAGAAGTTGGCTAACTGGTGTAAACTGGCAGAACGTGATCCTCACAACTTCAGATCAAGGTTTTCGTGCTGCGTCACTTTATTTAGCCTTCAGTCGTAACAACGAACTGAATTCTGTGACTTCTCGTAAATTAAATTTTGCTAGACCGCTTTTAAAAATAAATTATTTACTCTAAGCTTCCGAGTTAAACGTGCAGTTGCTTGTGTGAAACTTCCGAGGAAACCAAATCCGATTACGCAGCGAAAATAACTCTTGCAGGAGCGACTTCTTCATTAACAGACCATTAAACGAACGCTGCCGTTATACACACAATGCACACCTGCTAATATCGCAATAACAGCAATTAGCGAAGGTACTTTAGCATAAAAGCTATCTAAAGGGGAAAAAATGGGAGAGATGCTTTACACTGAAAACTTTCAGCATTCGGGTAACAGAAATTTAAGAAAGACAGTTGGGAGTTTCACGATCCCTGAATATAACGTGACGAATAGAGAGCACAAACATGGAATTAAAATTGTGTTTCCTCGAAGAGTAGCCTCATCTATATTTGTGGAAAAATCTGTTGAAATAAATGCCAGCTTCCTCTGCCCCTGCAAATTAATGACAACGACGAAACTGCAAGGAGGTTTCAAGTAAGCACGCTTAAGAAAACAACTACAGCAAAATTAAATCGGTACTACATATTGTGACGTATATCTCTAAATAACCTTCTTTTGTGTTTCTGTGTAATTATGTAAATTACATTACTTCTTGGTTAAATGTTTGCTCACTGAACAACACATTACTTTCCTGAACTGCTTTCACAATTCGGCAACGCTGACAATCACAGCGACATAAAGTAAGAACACTGAATGTAGTAGAGAGACGAGATTTATGTACGAGAAAGGGGTAGAAATATTTATATAGTACAGAGATTGCGAGTAGATTGTAATCGTATATATGTGATGACACATATGTCTCTATGTTCATATGTGATTGACAATTGCTGTCGTACGATTGGAATCTGTGTGCATACCAGCGAGCAGCATTGTATCAGTGGATTATGTTCTTTCCGTTTGACCTTTCAGTGAGTGGAAGAATAAAGACGTTGGAATTGTTAAGTCTCTTATGCTGGTTCTTTCCTCTGGCCGTTAATAGCTACTTAATTATGCAAGAAGTTTGAATGTACACGTATGTTCAAAGAAGTTCACTAAGAATATTTAGCTAAGAACTAAGTTAATCACTAAAACTACAACAGTAAGCCAAGAGAAAACACTATTAGATGACATAGGCCACAAGGCCTATGTCATGTAACCAGTATAGTTAATGTTTTGAATAGGATGTACAAAATAAAATATCCGTTCATATGCTATTTCCACCATAGTCATCAAAACCGTTTGAGCGCTCGTCACTACGTGCAATGTATGAACTTGTCTCCCTCCAGAAAAAATTCTTATTCCTATTGCAGTAGTCATGGATTGAGAGCAATATTTAGTTATTCATCCGTAGTTAAACCATGTCCTTTCAGGTGATCTTTCAACCGATGTACACGACTTTCGTCTTGTGAAGTACTGATCACCTTTGGGGAGCGGCTTGGACTTCGACTTGCCATCGGTTCAGTTACCACTAAAAACTGCAAAATTTCGAACAATTCTGCAAAATGTTGATCAGAGGACTCTCACTATCTCTACACACTTCAATAAGCTTCGATGGATATCAACCAGCGAACTTTGCCTAGAAAAATCGGATTACAGCTCCGGCCAGATTTCGAGCAAAGGAGAACAAACTTTTGCATTAAATTTCCAATTATGCATAGTAGTCTTCCAGCTGTTGAACAATTATGCATTGGACTTACAACGTTACTCATGTAAGTGTTTGAACCAGAGCTCCCATATCAAAAGATGTAATAAAATTCAGATGAATGACAATTTTGGTTATCATAAATAGAGAAATATTATAGAATTATTAACACGACAAACAGAATAGCCTGAATTGTCTGGTTTTACTGTTCAACATGTAAATTTTTTTCAGAAAACTTGCAAATTAGCTGGAATTGAATCTGCACCGCCGATTACTGTTTGGGAATGCTATCCACCACCGAGCACAAAGAAGTTCCAAGTATCTTAGAAGTTGGGAATGCTATCCACCACCGAGCACAAAGAAGTTCCAAGTATCTTAAGATGACGAAAATCACCAACTTCACATTTTCGCCAGTCGAAGCAATCCCATGCTTTCTCGTAGAGCAATACCAGATCTGGGTACAAAAATTTGGATATATTGCGGTTTCGAAGGGAAAACGTGGTGATATGCAAATTTAGCGAATACTGCAGAGCAGATATCAGCGTGGATAAATACGTCATATGTAAATTAGCATCACGACA
Organism: Macrothele yani; assembly: GCA_039090855.1. NCBI lineage: Eukaryota > Metazoa > Arthropoda > Arachnida > Araneae > Macrothelidae > Macrothele > Macrothele yani. Next base: position 92,613,345 of record CM077010.1, read on the forward strand.
ACACGGCTCGTTGCTAGTAGTCGCTACTTAGCATCACAACACAGCAAGCACCCTGCGAGAAGTAGAAAACGGGTCGTTTCACCGCTTGGTCTAGAAGTTTGCTGAATGTATTGCCTTCTGTGTGGGATTAACTTGAAATGATGTCCAGACGACGTTTAAGAATTGACAACATTGGCTGTTGATCTGTTACAGACAGGTGTACGGCAGATCAATGTGGCTTCTGCTTTAGGAGTTTTGGAAAGTGTAGTAAGTCGGCTACACACAAGATTTCTACGTCATGGAAATGTTGCAGATCGACCAAAGGGTGGATGCCCGAGGATAACTACCAGGAGGTAAGATCAGTACCTGACAGTAAATGCTGGGAGAAGGCCTAGTATCACCAGTAGCCAAACACCGGGAATCACTTTGAGTACATACTGTGGCACCAGAAGCAGCTCGAACAGTACGAAACCGTATTCACGAGTACGGACTCAGAGCAAGGAAACCGCTGAGTACTTACCGTCGTCAAAGATGTACCTGAGTCCGAAAGTACATGTCATGGAATACAGACTGTCACCAAGTATTTTTCACAGAAGATTCCCGTTTCGCTATTTTATCCTGATATTCGACGAGGACACGTATCGAGGAGATCCGGCACACGAATGCAACCACACTACGTATGTGCAGTCCATCGACCTTTATCACCAGCGACAATCAGTTCTGGTCTGGGCAGGAGTGGGTTTTAATGGCCGTACTTCCTTGTATGTTTGTCAAGGAAACATGAATGCCTCAGTGTACCGAAACGAGATCATTATGCCCACTGTGACACTGTTTCGTGCTGCTATTGGACATGAATTCCGTTTCCTCGATGGCGATGCAGCCAGTAACTGTGCCTGGAGCGTGCTTCAGGAGCTGGAAAATCACCGGATTGAATCGTTACAGCTACCTCTCAGGTAAGGAGACCTCGGAGGCAGCGGTAACGATTTGAACGCTGTTCAGCGACGCCTGGACAATTCCTGACCTTAATCCTATTGAGAACATTTGGGACGCTGTTCAGCGACGCCTGGACAATTCCTGACCTTAATCCTATTGAGAACATTTGGGACGCTGTTCAGCGACGCCTGGACAATTCCTGACCTTAATCGTATTGAGAACATTTGGGACGCTGTTCAGCGACGCCTGGACAATTCCTGACCTTAATCCTATTGAGAACATTTGGGACGCTGTTCAGCGACGCCTGGACAATTCCTGACCTTAATCCTATTGAGAACATTTAGGACGCTGTTCAGCGACGCCTGGACAATTCCTGACCTTAATCCTATTGAGAACATTTGGGACGCTGTTCAGCGACGTCTGGACAATTCCTGACCTTAATCCTATTGAGAACATTCGGGACGCTGTTCAGCGACGCCTGGACAATTCCTGACCTTAATCCTACTGAGAACATTTGGGACGCTGTTCAGCGACGTCTGGATAACCACGTTCCATAACCCAGTACACTGGCAGACCTCCGTAACGTGTTGCTTATAATGTGGAACGAGCTGTTTCACACCTTCCTCAATGATGTCATTGCAAGTATTCCTCGTAGGTATCGAGACGTTCTTAGAAACAGAGATGGTATTACAGGATACTGAAATCTATAGGTATGGACATTTTCCAAATTTGTCATTTTGTCTATATCGCAGTGCTACTTTGTTGTGTGCAGAAATTGCACAATAAATTGCTTTTGTAAACGCACTCTTTACCGTTTGTGTAACGTAATCTCACTGATGTTATTTCAGTGTGTGTTACTTCAGGCAGATGCACACATCCTTCATTTCATGCATAGTTCCTAACTTTTTGTGACCAGTGTATTTATATCACCAGTGCCTCAGATATGGGAATTATGGAACAAATACTCTCACAAATACATGGAACAACTACAGGATTATTAACATAGCAATCAGAATAGCATACATTGCTAAGTTTTATCCGTTTTAATATCCCCTCTGTAAAGTTACGTAAGCAAGGAAAGCTGCTTGCTAATCTACAGAACTTTCATTCCTTTCTTTCTTGATACACGCATTTCTTCTTAATCTCGTTGATCTTTAGTCGCAGCATAATCGTCTTGCGTTGTACACATTACGACATATTACCATATTAGAGGTGAGCAAAAAAAAAAAAAAGGCAAATTGATTGCTCGCACCTCATTAAGGAAGGAAAATTTTAAAAACATGTAAAGCAAAAGTGTTATAGTTTCCTTTACATTTTTGAATCCGCTGATGCGTATTGCGGCCACTTTCGTGATGGAAATTGTTCATTTTCATATGAACAATAAATACCAAAATTCTAACCCGGGCTGCTCGTGATTCAAAAAATAAAAACAAATGCAAAAATCAGAAATTAGAAAATTTGAGAAAGCCCTACAAAAAGATCATAAGTCGCCGATCTGTAGCTAACGTCACGATTTCTCACAAAAACTGCTTCGTGTGATAAACGTGAAACGCACATGAAAAGGAGAGAAGACGGTTTCGGTATGGATAAAGAATCATGTCACGTCAGAACACTGGCAGTAGAATGGAAGAAAAAGATGATTTGTTTTTTCAGATTAAAGCTGGAAAAATAAGTTGTTGCACAGCTCTCTTGCGTAGTAAACAGAAAGAAACTAATATTGAAAAATAACTGCCTACTCGAATTTTCTACTTATATTTCATGCTCTATAATTAACGTGCGAAGATGAGTAATTGAATAATAAAACTGACATTGAATGTTTTAAAGTTAACTGTAATCTTAAGCTACCATGGCTACATTAGCTAATCAGAAGAAATAACAAGAAGGAACACCAAATACATCTTCAAACAAATTATCTTTCCTTATTAACCTCCTCACACCATTTTAACATGTGTTACATTTTTTCTTTCTTCGCTCATGCCCACCCTAACAAAGACAACTATAATACACGTTTTACAAAATAGTTACAATATCATGGTAAATACCGGAAACAGTAAAGAGTGTATTACAAACCTTCTTCAGGAAACTTTCCTTCAGTAAGTAATTAAAACTCCCACTTGCTTTCAAACCATCTTGCTTTTCATCATTTTTGGTTTGCCTCAGTAACGATTAATTCAGTAAAAGACCCCTGGGTTTTTAACGGCTTTAATAATTCCACTTACAAACAGAAATTTAATTTCACCTCGTGTATTGCAAGTGCATAGAATAACTCTATTATTTATATTTCAGTTATTTTGCTCAAGAAACAAGTCACACAAATCGTCCGAGTAATCCGAAGTAATGCTGTATTGAACACCTTAACGGAATCTATAACAACAACAAAAAAAACAAAAAAAAAAAAAACACCTTGTTTGTGAGGTAGGACTTTTAGAAACTATGAACTTTTACTGAAACTGTTAGTTCATTAAATCAACCTAATAATAATCCTTAGATCATACTGTCCGATCAAAGTATGGAATAATTCAGGCTATAACAGACTGGATTACACATAAATATTCCAAAAGAAAGAGAAAAAAAGTCAGGACAGAGGTAATCACTGAAGCCCAAACATGAAAAATAAAATTTTGTTTTGAAGGTATATAGTGTTGCAACCTAAAAGGAAGAGCAAACGTGTTCTTTTATTAGTTCAGGAGTAATAACACCTGCAAACTAGGAACAAAATCTAGGTAAACGTGGTGTTATGTTAACTTCATAGATTGTAGACCGCAGAGACCAATAGGGATATCTAATACTCCGCTACCTAAAATAATCATGTAGGCAGCACTTACCTCTTTCTTTTTTAGCAGTAAATGAAACTCATATCCTTTGAAAACTACTATTTCTCTAAAAGAAACGTCCCTCAGAAAGGTTTGAAAATTTAAGTTTTAAATCACTCAAAAACAGTGGTGACACACTGCTACTTCAGGCACTCAAGTGTTTGTTGAGCGTAAGGCTGCATTCTTGGGCGACGCGACATCACCATGCACTTCACATAATGAACGCACACACGAACGAAATATAACACACGACCGACCGCGACCCCGAAAGAGACAGAATGTCGTTCTTTGAGACAAGGTCGCACGCCCCAAGTCGCCCGACCTTTGGCTGGCAGGTCCTACATTTACTTTACAAGAACAACGCTGATAAAAACGACCAACTAGACACCATTCAGCGGCACTTTTCCACGACATATATGCGGACGCAAACACGTGCCATTTTTACTTTTCTTTTTTTTTTTTCAAATTTCCGTAGAAAAGGAAGAATGCCAAGCATAGGCAGTAGGTGGTGGTGGACTTTTGGGTGTGTGTAGGGGGAGGGGGTTGAGAGCTAAGCCCCCTTAAAAATTAGCTCTCCCCTAAAAAAAAAAGTATTTACAATTGCGGTCGGCAAGGAGGATTCATCTGGGACTGCAGTCCCCCAGCTCCTGTAACTACCTCCCTCCCATGATGCGAAGTGCATACAGTCAGCACGACATGCAACACCAAAATCCTGCTTTTCAGATTTATTACACCTATAGTGGCAGTAGCTGACTTCAAATACGCATGATTTCTTAAGTATAAATAAACATCGCAACAATCAAAAATTCGTGGAAGAATTATTTACAAATTTTTTCATGAAAGAGAAGAAGGGAAAAAAAAAAAAAAAAAAAAAAAAAAGGCAAACACATTTGAGATCACGGTTGTCTATCCATGATCACTTTTTACGGAATCGCTGTACGATACTCCCCCTTCCCCCTCTTCCACTAAACTTCCGTGCCACGCTAACTTCTAGGTGAGAAGGAAGGAATTTGGTGGAAGCAAAAAGGTACTTCCACAGCAGTGGAAATTAGCTGAAGTTAAAAAAAAAATAAATAATAAGCTTTAGCTTTACGTTTACCACATTTTAAAAGTTTCTCCCCTTATTCCTCCTAAAACATTTCAGAACTGAACGAGCATGAAAGAATTTGCTCAAAGGAAACTTCACTGGGAATTTTTAGAACCGAAATATTCAGAAACGTAAGGATCGATTTATCCAAATAATAACTTCAAAAGCACAACATTTTTTCATTCTAGGATAGCACTATAACAGTAATCTTAACCATGTTAACTTTCCAGACCAAATTTTATCCTAATTTGTTGATTAACTGGAGCCATTTTAAGAGCTTTCTAGGTTTAATTACGTGAATATGCAGACCAATTTTACAGGAAAGTGGAGGCTAATCGTGCCTTATTCCTTATTTTCATCTCAATGGCGTCGGTGTGTCTGATTTTTTTTAACCACTAACTAATGGTGAAAAAAATAAAACACCATTCACCATAAATGCTTATCATTCAACTTATATCCTCAAACTTCTCATTTTCTCCGCTGAATATAAATAAATACACTGGCGTGCAAAAATTAAGGTCGAGACGGTTTTTCGAATGTAACGTCGTGCAGAAGTGCTCCACATCGACTCAAATCATACCATAAGTTCCCCAAGATGTAAGAACATGGGACAAGTGAGCAAAATCGTCCAAACAAGGAATCCAAAGGATACAAAAGCACTTTATTGAAAAGGTAGCTTCGAGCACAACTGGACAGAAGACAGAAACGTCCATGTGACAGGCGGCTGCCAAGAAAAATCCAGTCCTTAGTAGGGGATATGTTCACACCTGACTGCGTTGCAGGATTTACAACGTCTGTCCATGCTGAGGACAAGGTTGTCAAGGAGCTGTTGAGGCATCTCGGCCCATTCCTCTTGTAGCGCCAATCGCAGCTGCGGAATCGTTGCTATCGGCTGGTGACGTACTGCCAAGCGCCTCCCGAAAAGGTCCCACACGTGTTCGATTGGATTTAGGTCCGGGGACCTTGCGGGCCAATCCATGCGCTGAATATCTTCACTCACCAACAGCTCTGCGACAGCCACTGTACGATGAGGTGTAGCGTTGTCGTCCATGAAGGGGAACCCAGGACCTACAGCACCTCTAAACAGACGCACGTGAAGCAGGAGAACCTCGGTACAATAGCGGACACCAGTGACTGAACCTCCTTGGAAGATGTGGAGGTCAGTACGGCTACCAAGCATAATACCGCCCCAAACGAGAACTCCGCCACCTCCAAACTGGTCCTTTTCGATTATGTTGGAGGTGTGATTGCGTGTCCAGATGTGTATACCGCTCTGCTCTTTCCAGATGTGTATACGTCCAGAATCGCTCGTCAGACTAAATCGGTTCTCATCCGTAAAGAGAACTCGACCCCATTGCTGATGTGTCCAGTTCTTGTGTTACTGGCACCTCAGAAACCGCCGTCGCCGATGAGCAGGCGTTAATGGCACACACCGTACTGGTCGTCGTGCAAATAGACCACCTTTGTGCAGCCTCCTGGCCACGGTAAAACGCGATAACGGACGTCCAGTTGTTTGTTGCACGTGCCTTGCGATTTCTCCCGCTGTCTGCCGTCTGTCTCTTCTCGCCTGTAGGACAATATACCGGTCGTCCGCCGCCGTGGTTGCTCATGGACGACCACTGCTAAACTCTCGGACAGTTGTTCCTGTCTTTTGAAATGCTCTCCAAGCTCGTGAAACGATGCTGTGAGCGATCCCAAACTCCTCGGCCACACTAGTCACATTTTGACTTTCTTCCAACTTCCCAATGACGCGACCTCGGGTAAAGTAATCTAGATGTCGTCTACTGGATTGCCTGTTGGCCATATCACACGGTGGCAGCAACTTGACGTCGTTCAAACCGCTGAACACCGTGCAATAGTTTTCACCGAATTGCTGAGCGTACACCACCCGTGTGCTTTATACCCTTCCGACCCCCCCACGTCATGCTGCATATATGCGCATGCCCTACCGTACCGGACTCTAGTCTATCTCCTGAGTGGTCTTTCGGTCCGTTCTGCCTGCTCGTTCCACTGTTATGCTAATTTTTGCACACCAGTGTAAATGCATAAATAAATATTGCTCCAGAGATCAGAATCTTATACCTTTCACCTTCTCATTTTTGTGCATTTAATACACAGCAGAACCAACCCAACAAGGGAGTCATGTGACGAAGGAGAAATTCTTAGATCATTGAAAAGGTCACTGAACTACAGATTTTGTTCTGAAAGAATAAATTAAAGGTCACCGAATAACGGAGTTTGTTCTAGATGGTTTTCTGTTGTCTTAGAGAAACAAGATAGAACACAATATGTCTTTTTGCGTTGAAGCAAAAATGTAGGACATAAACTTGATATTACATCACCTAAATATGAAGTCAGTCATTTTTTAACAAGCTGATGATTTCCGGTAATCAGCATTAAATCTTGACCTTCAAGTTTTAGACTCAATCTCATCAAAGATTATCGTACATAAAGTTTAAAAAAAAAATATTAAAGAACACTTATAAAAAGTTCTTTAGACAACACATTTTAAGTTCCTCTGAACATCACTACACCATGTATTTAATATGATAACCTCATTGCTACAGCAGACAATGCATTCGGTTAATTAAAACCGGTACGGCAAAATAAAATCTGTTTTGTTTTTTATTAGTATGTAACATATTGTTCTGAACATTGAGAAAAGCATATACAAACATATGGTGATTTATTAATGTTTTAAACAATTTTTCCTACAGGTAGGAGAACAATGCTACATGCAACACTGCTACAATATTGCAAATGTAGCGTGTTTGCAGTATATTTTTACGACATAGCAGGCACGAAATGTTGAAAGTAATCGGCAATAACGGCGATTTTGATTCTCTTGTCTCTTTAAACAGAAGAATCTGGACAGCATATCCAGCACTGCATGCAGCTATTCGGAGTAAAATAAAAGTTGATGACATGGATAGTCACCAGAGACACCTACCATATCGGCAATATCGCAACAGCAATAAAAAAAATATTCAATAACATTTTTTCAAGATGAACTTCCATTTATTTATGCGTATTGAAACATTCACAGCATTGCTATATGACAAATAAAAAAAGACCGGCATAAACGTTTTTACAGTATTAACCATCGTGCATTGACGCAGTGCGCATTTACAGAGAATTAAAAAAAAAAAACACTGCCTTATGCACCTTTTCATTTTGCATTCCTTAAAATTTCCTGTCAACTACATTATGTTATCTATCGGACTTAAAACTATTAATGTGATACACTAATAGAAAATATTCGTATAGAAAAGATGACTGAAGTTATTTCGTTAGAACCTTAAGACGCTTGGTTAAAGGGTTAATGCCGCGACGCTCTGACTACATATTCGATGTCACAAATACCTTACTGATTTTCGAGTTGAACGGAAAGCGATAATATAATAATTTAACTCAAGGAGTTACAGCGAATATTCCTGTAGACCAAAACGTTTTATTAAGTAGTTAATGAGATTGACGGGTCGAAAAGCTTCCCAGCAAAAACAGTCTTGCTGGCCCAGCACTACGTTGCCGCTGCCGAACCGTCAATAAAATGTCCGGGCGGCCAACAGAAGGGCCAGCAGTTCAGGCCAACAGTTGGCACCCCATCAGTTGTCATATGCCACAACAGGGCCATCAGTGGTCCATCACAGGCAGTAGCTGCCACAAGTGGCCCTGCAAGCACGTGCCAGAAATGATGGCTAGCCTAATGTGGCCCGCTAATGTGCCGTTAGTGGCAGCCGGCAACCACGTGACGTAACTGGTGGCTTGCCGAATCTTGTCTGCCAATTTCCCAGTAGTAGCCATAATAATAATAATAAAAAAAAAAAGCAAAGATAACCGCAGTTTCCCAAAGCTTTTCACTTTTTTTTCCTACCCTTACGAAGCTTGTGAATTAACGCACTGCGCTGGGGTAATTTTCTCAACAGATCGGAAAAACATCCGTTTGTATCTGAGTAGATTTGAACCTGGGCCGTTCGCGTGATAGCTGAGCTCTCTACCGAACGGACTAATTTACTACGTTCTAGCACATGGTTAAAGTTGTCTATTTGGTATGCAATGTGTAATCGAATGCTTCCCTTTTTCATTTTACAACATTGCCAGATATTTTTCATTAAAGTCAGTTTCATATAATTCATAAATTAATTTTTTCAACGTAACGATAGTTTTTTTTTTTTTTTACGTTAAAGGAACTTCACTCATTTTCAAGGCGTTTACATACTTAGAGTCGCTTTCCAAAGTTCTGTACTGTCCTTGCCGTCTTGAAAAAGAGATTGTTGAATAAATATATATTTACCCGGGTTCATGTCACATTCTGTTACATTTTTAACGTTGTGTCTTTCCTTTACGTTGTCCGAAACTACATTTGTTTTAAAGAGTAAAAGATATTTTATTTTACTTCTCGTTATTTTTAGAAGCGAATTCCTCCCAGTCTTGTGTATTCAACCCATGGATGAGTAAACCACATAGCGTTGCTTTTTTTTTTCTTTCAAATAATTAATAAATTTTGTACGCGTATAATTCTTTTTTTTTTTTTTCAACAAACGTTGTTTTAATGGTTTTCCAGGATATTTGTTTCAAGCGGTTTAAAATTTTTTCTTGTTACTCATCCACTCCATTCCATGAATTATTATTCATGGGAATGGAGTGGGTGTATTTCATATAATAGTATTTCACGGCTTAATTTGATATCTTCGTCGACGTAAAATTTCATTAGGAAATTAATTCGCCTCTCCACATATGGATTTTTTTTCTTAACATCCACTAAAATAACACGATGGCGATAGCGTCGTTTTCAACTAACTGGTACCATGAGAGACACAGCAAGTGTTGCTTCTGCGCATGCGCAGTCCCGTTGCATTGGTTGCCAGCAACGGGCCACTAGTGGCACTTGCTTGGAGGCCCACAATTCACGGCGATGCTGCAGGGCCATCAATGGCTCGCCAACTGATAGCGCTGCCACCAACGGACCACTACCGGGCCATGAGCGGCAGATTTCAGCCAGCAGTGACCCATCACTGCCAGCTGGTGGCCAACAGTTTCCCAGCACTTGTGTTTTTGCTGGGTTACGACGTCAATGCTTGCTATTATCATATATGGATGCACAGTAATATACACCCTGATTCATAAAGAAGTATACAGCTTCCAGATGCTGTAAAACAGTAACAGTTGAAGACACGGACCACAACTGCGAACCGTTAGGTAGATGTACTGATAAAGTTTGTGTCCCGCGAAGGGAAGTGACTTAGCGATTGCGCTTGTCACGTGACTAGCCAGTCAAAATGGCAGCGTATGCAGTGAAGAAGGCGTTTTGCGTTCTTGAATCGAGCAAAACGGAATCTGTAACTGTTGTGCAACGGCCTTTTCGATCACGATTCGGAAAAGAACTTCCAACCAGAAAATCAATCTACGATTAGCATAAACAATTTGAAACTACGGGCTGTTTGTGCAAACTTAAAAGTCCTGGACGACCGCGTGTATCGGAAGAAGTCGTCGATAGTGTTTGCACTGCCATTCAACGAAGCCCGGGAAAATCAACGCTGAGGGTGAGTCGTGAAGTGCAGATTTCACAGCCCACTGTCCGGAGAATTTTGAGAAAGAAGCTGAAAATGATTCCATAAAAGTGCAGATGTTGCAAAATCTCACTGACCTTGACAAGACAAAGGCGCTTTGAATTTTGTGCCGAAATGCAGCACCGTTTTGAAAATGACGATTTTTCCGATCACTTAGTTTTCACCGATGAACCTACATTTCACATGAGCGTTCAGGTAAACAAGCGCAATGTTCGCTTTTGGGGAACGGAGAATGCCAGATTTACAGTGCAACACGTGCGAGATTCCCCTAAGGTTTAAATGTGTTCTGTGCTGTGTCCAAAAAGAAAGTGTACGGCCCCTTCTTTTTTCACGAGAAAACTGTCACGGGAGGCTCTTTTCTGGATATGTTAAGTCTTTGGTTGATGCCACAGTTGCAGGACGACAGTGACAACTTTATTCTCCAATTGGATGGTGCACCACCGCACTGGTTAGACGACGTGCGAGATTATCTCGATGAACATCTTCCTCACCGATGGATTGGACAAGCCGCGGACTACAACATGCCACTGACCCAATGGCAACCCAGAAGTCCTGACTTAACACCTTGTGACTTTTTCCTGTGGGGGTACGTACAGGACAAGGTATTCACCCCTCCCCTTCCTGTTGATCTAGCGGAGCTGAAACAGCGTATCACAGCCACTATCACTGCACTTGATTCAGATATCTTACCTCGCGTTTGGGCGGAAATGGATTACCGGCAGATGTGTGTCGTGTTACTAAGGGTGTACACATAGAACATCTGTGACTGTCTCTAAAAAACTTGAAACATTTTCCCAGAATTCTGTTACAGGTAACAAAATATCTCACATTGTTCCTGTTTTATAGTGCGTTGAAACTGTACACTTCTTTATGAATCACCCTGTATTTTACTGAAAACCCCCATAATATTGCACTTGGGGATTCAAATATGCATATGCGACGACATTACAACTTCAATCCACAAAATTATCTTCCTTGATATAACCTCGACCCCCTTTCTGTCACGGAAACTTTTGTCGCCGTTCTTGTCACGGATTTACACGGTAACAAAAGAGCAAAAGCAGGAAACAGGAATTGCCAAAATGCTGTTTCTTCATCGTTGTATAAAATATTAACATGAACAGAAGTATGACAACGAGTTAACTTCTTCAACTACACTAGGCGCCATGCGAAAAAATTTTTTTCTTTATTTTTTTACCAGAATGGGAAATCCTAAAAAGTAAATAGGTTTTACTTTCGAGATATTGTACGCGGGTGACTTCCCATCCCCCAATCCATGTTCGTCGGTTTTTGGAAATGGATTTACGAGGAGGCTCAATGAGTTGCCACTTGGTCGCCATCAGCCTGCTAGCCTGCGAAACGCTATCGGCTTCACGGGCTTCGATTTCCCATTTGCGCATCATTGTCGCCATAAGCGATTCCATTTGGAGCCTATTTCGTCGTTCCATCAAGGCAAATCCCGCTGCGCCCTTTAACAATACGTAACGGAGAAAAAAGCGCCACTGGCAATCTCCAGAATCCTCCGATGTAATAACAACTCCTTTCTCATAAACAAAAGCGGTTCTTATTGTCCAATATACCGTAGGCGTCGGAACATTGTGTTACTCTACAAGCTCACTACCCTGCTTTTATTTCTTTTTTGTCTTTTCGCATCCCATCATATACAAGGCCAGGAGTAAGGGGGTATTTTAAAGAACCCAAGACTTTTGACTTTCATGCAGTACGAACCACAAAACATTTTCACCTTCTACACTTTTTAAAACATTAGCTTGCTTGTTCATTACCGGAGGGGGCGAGGGAAGCTGTACTTTATGTGAACGAGGAGCGGAATTGGTGTCAACGATACGGAAATTACCGCCATATGCAAGTACATTTTCTAAAACTGACAGGACAGATGTATTCGGATTTCCCTGGACATTTTGTTTAAAGTAAATACTAGAGATGCCCGACATTTTTTTTTAATGTTCCTTTACTTTGGTACAGAGTGACAAGACTGGGAGGGGAGTAAAATATTTCTACTGCTCACTTTATATCACAGCAAATCGACAAGTAACCAATGCCTATACATTTACCTTGGCACAGTAGTTACCAAGCGAGGGCCACATAAAGGAAATAAGGAGGCGTATAAAACTTGGTTGGAGAGCTTTTGAAAGAAACAGTGCAATTTTCTAGAGCAATTCACTGTTATGTCTTAAGAGAAGTGTTTAACCAATGCATCCTTCCAGTTCTTACTTATGGGTCAGAGACAAGGACTTTTACCTAAGAAAGCTATTCAGAGTCTGCAAACAACTCAAAGTAGCATGGAGAGATGAATGCTTGGTGTAACCAGGAAAGATAGGAATCCATGGATTAAGGAAATGACAAGAGTTTAGGACATTATGACCAAAATGAAGATCCTCAAGTAGTAACGGGCTGCATATATTGCAAGAAGAACTGGAACCTTTGGTCAACTGAAATACTACACTGGATTTAAAGGGACAGGAAAAACCAGAAGACCACGTAACAGATGGATGGATGAAATTCGAAAACAAGCTGGAGTATCAGATACATCTCGGAAGTACCTAAAGCTATACGGAGTTGTTGGTTCCTATAGGGCTACAGGGTCCAATGACAGAACCAGAGCTATACGAGAAACGCACTACTGATGCCTCATCCGGGACTGGAACTCTGGCGCAACTCAAATAATAAGATGACCATAAGGGCAGCTTGGGATATTTTAGGCTAGCATATAACATGGGCGGTCAATAGACGTCAAAATGCACAGTATGATTTATATCGTCTGCAGCTAATTGTGCAGTATATACGCGCCGCCTACGTGGGTGAACCTACTGAATTTTTCTAACTTATGTGGAATACTCATTAAATCATTGCTAGCAATATAAGCTTTTACTAAACAAACTCATCAACTGAACATTTTTTAATTATTAGAGGCCACCACTTCGTTTTTTCCTTATTATGTTAAATACTTCTATAAAATTGTTTATTACAACATGTTTATGTTATAAAAAAAGCCGATAGTTCATCATTTGACGTTTTGAGGAAGTGAAAGATTAGGTACTCATGCAGTTAACGGAAACATAAACCATCGTGAAGGAGCTTATGAACTCTTAAAAGCAGTGCAATGAAGAATAATACACTAAGGGAGTTAAGCATACACATACGGAATTTCTGAGAAGTTGTCGCCTGCGTGGGGTGCTACTGCACAGTTCAGTTAAATTAAGCTAAACAGAATACTCACACGAAAACCTCTTCGCAGATATAAACAGGAGTGTTGATATTGAAGGAGTTGTTGCTTATTTGCCTTGTTGCTTAGAATGAACATCTGGTTTTGCTTGGAAATATTTTAAGTTGTTTCCGTGTACAACACGTGATGGCTGCTGAAACGGGCGGAACACAAATGCAAAAAGACTTGAAATCGAGAACGACTATTTGCATAGAACGCTAGGGTTACGTAGCATTTAAATTGGTTTGGCTATGAGAGTTCCAGTAGATATTAAAATTGACGGCTCTTATGTTAGGACTAGTGTGGTGTAGAGAGAAAAGTAATTATTTTTGTTACGTACTAGGATGTTACATTTAATGTGTCTGCGATTAATCACTTTTGCTTTGTGACCAAGCCAGAGAAGGAGGTGTAATGCCCTGGGTCCAGTCATCCATGGGAAGGAAACTATGATGTCTACCACCTACCTAAACATCACTGCAGACCAGGTACATCCTTTCATGGCGAAGGTATTCTCCTCTAGTAGTGCTTTCTTTCAGAAGGATAATGCGCCATGTCACACTCCCAGATTGTTCGAGAACGAGAACGGTCAGCGGAACATGAGTAAGACTTGCTGGTACTGTCGTAGCCTCCAAATTCCCTAGATATTAATCCAATCGAACATCTGTGGTTCGTGTTAGAACAGAAAATCCGACTGCGGCAGTTCAACCAGGTAAATTTACAAGTGTTAAAGAATCTGCTAGTAACGTGTTGGTACCAGATACTACAAGACACCTTTAGAAATCTTGTAGCGTAAATACCTCGCCGAGTAACAGCTGTTTTGGAGGCACGTGAAGGACCAACATCATATTAGGTAGGTAATCATAATGTTTTGGCTCTTCGGTGTACATTGGGTTTACAAAACGTTGCCCGTAACCAGATCTCGAAGAATACGATAGGATACGTTGCCAGTAACAAATTATTTACGTATATATATTCGATGTATGGAAAGATGTTTCATTTGATCGAAACGCGTTCTTGCTGCGCTATACGAACAAAGTACGAATAAATCCGCTTTTTCCTTTTCACACTTTCTCTTTTTCTCCACTTAAATAGAAAGACGACGGCAAAAAAATAAAAAAAATAAAAAGAAAGAAAAGAAAAGAAAAGAAAAGAAAAAAAAAGAAAAAAAGAAATTCTAAGATTGCTTTTCTGTGATACCCCTTCTCTGTCTGTCTGTCTGTCATGTCGGTTCTTGCATCTTGCCAGAAGAGGATGTCACTTTGAAAGACGTCATCTCAAAGAAAGATGTTTTCGCAAAAATTGTTTTTATAAATTTCTTAGGCAGTCTATATTAGATATATGACTAGTAAGGAAAGGCTAAATTCTCATTCAAGCGACTTGATCTTTCTTTATCAGTCACGTACAATCTCTGATAAAAATGTAAAATTTCCTCTTTACACGAAATCTGTCAATAATGAAGCAGTTGTAATGGCTTTCAATGGATTCAAACCCGAAACATTTTGGGGACCCTTAATTTCTCTTAACAAATTCTTTCGGTTTTCACATTTTTTTTTCTTACTTTCTCTGGGAATGATTAGCACTCAGTTGTGAAAAACTCATAATCCTTCAATACTCAAAAAATCAGGAATTATTAATATTCGTTCGCTTATAACGTAAACACATGCCAATAAACATGCAGTTATATGACAAAGATCTTGACATATGTACAGGTATGGACGATTACGGCTGAACTACAACGAAGCAGACACATTTCGCCGTTGGAATAGAATATGCAAAACATGATTTACAAGCCCAAAGTTAGAACTATATTGGAACAAGCTCGAAGTTAGAACTACACTATAAAGCTTTTCTGAAATTCACGATCCACTTCCCTTGATTCCTTTCGTGAACTCACGAAGCACATTTTTGATACAACCCTTTCTGTGAAGTGACGGATAAAAACCTGAATTTCATGGATTTTTCGTACGCCAGGAAAATTCTGAATTTTTAGAAACTTTTCTGCAATTCTTCTGTTATATTGACGGTAAACTGCCGTTTTTAAGATGTGTTAACGAAAATTCAGAATTTTCAGAATCCTTTCTGCAATTCCTTTCGTATATTAACTGAAAAACTCCGTTCTCACTTTTTACGTATAAACACGACAAAAAACTTTCGGTAATAAGAGCGATTCGCGGGAATACTTGAAGTTTATTAGCTGTTAAATTTCAATCGTCTGTCAAAGCATCTTATTTTAAAGTTCTGTAGCGAAATGCGATATTGTGGACAGCATATCGCATGGAAGTTATTGTGGCACAGGATATTTCTTCCTCTTTTTCCTATTTTGTGCTCCAGCTTGTATATAGTGTTACCGTAAGAAACCAGGTATTTAAATTATAAATTATTGTACTAGTGATTGTACGATGTATCAGTCTGTGGAGTCCTTAAGACAACAGTTATTTATTATACCTATCAAGAGTAAATTTTATATGTAGAAGCTTTATGAATACTATAAAACGGTACGTTTCACCTTTTCTTAAAGTAATTGAAAGTCGTTGCCAGTTAAAATTCTCAAGTTGCAAAGCATTCTGTACCTTCAAAAAATCACGATGAAAATAATATTTAATTTGTAATAAGGCCTCCCACAGCAAAAATAAACTTATTACATATCTATTAAAAAAAATAACATGCTCCAACAGAAAACAAAATCACTAATTTACTCGCATTAATGACAAAAAAATAAAAAAACGTTTATAGTCATACAGTTTCAGCTCTACCTTGAACATGGCAGCGGCTTTTGAGACTTTCTGGCGCGTGGTTTCTGTTCAGCTAACATAAATGACCTCCACAATGGCCTCCACCTTTCCCATAGCCGTCCAACTCACACCTTTTTAATTTTAAGTTCACTCTTTTTTTCATGGTTTTACATTTATTAAAGAAACACTCAAACAAACCCATACACAATATTCAGAACAGTTACTATAAAAATATTACAGTAGGAACACACTCACTGTTTTTATATTACACACCACTTTTCTACTTTTCCCAATCTGAAATCTTCGCCTGCAGTGCTGCTTCTTCCAACTCTAGTTCCTTCCGTACTCTTTGTCTTTTTTCCTTCCCTTTATTTCATGATAAATTTTTCTCTTTTCCTTCAGTTTTCTTTCTTCTTCGTTTTGAAGAACACTTTTTTTCTCAAGATAATCCTGATATCTTCGTCTGGAGGCTCTTACAGAAAGAAGAAGCCTTCTATTGATGGCAACGTTCTACTCCTCCCACATTTTTAATGGCATCAAAAACTGTTCTCTGACAAATCAGGGATTCTTCCAAGAGATTTTCCACAAGAAGAGACTTATTGACAGAAAATCCACCTTCACTGAAGCATTTCCATGAGACATAATGAGACAAATTTTTATTACATCCCAAAGTTCAGCGAATTGTTTTTGGTTGCCAAGTAGAGCACCGTAAAATTTGTCTAATCCATTGGATTCATCATGACTGTCTAAAAATTCATCAAACTGAGACTTTAAATCAGATTGAGCTTCTACACACAATGAAGCGTACTGTTTATTAGCTTTTTCAACACAGTAATCTGAAATCCTGTTTGCACTAAGTAAAATTTCAAGCACAATTTTCACTCTCTTCTTGCCTAGACTCGGCTGCTGCACTATAATAAAATTTGGGTCCAAACAAGTTACCCCACTGACAAACTTAGTGGGCTTTTCTCACGAAGTTTTTCAATCATACTGGTCACAAGTTTCCTAAATTCAAGCTTAAACTCTAATTTCTCCCTTTCTGAGCACTTCACTTCTTTTAATAGCTTTTTAGCACTAAATCCAATATCAACTTTCTCAACTGAGAGAATATTTTCACTTTTTGATACATCTAAAGTTCACAGTTTTGAGACACTATCAGCTTCACTTAATTTGTCAGGCTTCAAGCTTCGTGCCATCAAATTTTTCATCAGATACAGCAAATCAGTGTGTAAGAAAATAATTAAAGGCTTTGGGCTCTGGAACCTTCTCAAAAAGATTCACACTCTGAAGCTATAGTCCTAAACGCAGCCAATTTGCATTTCAACAGCGGACTTTCCGTGAATTCTGCAAGAAACATGTGCTGTTTGCTGGAAACAGATGATTCTTGAACATATTTCTTTATATGATCATAGACAAGCAAAGCCCTAGTCAAACAATTAACGTTTTCCAACCATCTTACAGTGCAAAATTTCAAAGGGAAATCTTAACATCCAGTAATCATAGTATAATTTGCACAGCGAAGCAGGACTATCTTTTAAAAGGTAGTACAAGTTACGCAGAAAGTGATGTATATCCCATTTCACTGCTTCAAGTCCAGTTTTCATAGCTCCATTTGACCACGTGAAGACCACATACTCCAAGGTCAACTAATAATTTACCATCTGGATTTTCAGTTCTAAGTTTATCTTTCAGCTTTTGAAGAAAGCTGAGATTAATGTTAGGTCCAACCATTGACACTTGTAGCATGCTATCCAAGGGAAGAGGTGCACCTTTAATGAATTTCTCTAAAAGGTCATTAGCTGTTGCCCGTCCTCAAAACACACTACTTAAGTATCTAGTGCAGACTTTTTGCAGATTGACGTCCCAATAACGAACAAACTGATCCATGTGACCACGCTGAGCAATTTTGTTTAGTGATTCATCAAAACAAATTACAAAGTCAGTGCACTGCTCCAGATCGTCCATTAAACACTCTTTGAAATGTGGTGCCAATCCATGGTTTTATCACATAACATGCTTTGCTTTCGCCTAAAGTAAATTTTGAAGCTATCGCACTGTCAGGAAACATTAACTGAAATGTTTTGTTAATCTGTGTACAAGAGTTCAGAGACATTCGCTTGGACAACACTTCCATGGCCCATATTATTTCCGACTTTGTTACATCATCTTTCACTACATAAGCATTAAGGTCACTGGGCTTCACATCATCTTTCACAACATAAGTACTTGAGTCATTAGACTTAATATTTTCTAGAAGTACTGATTCCACATTTCCTGAGCTTGTTGATGGCAAGAGTTCGTTATTACAAAGAGAGTTCTTTTTCACAGAGGAAGTGAAAGAAGCAAGACTGGGCTGAGACATTTTAGCACGGATGTTTTTCAAATGATTAGGGCTATTTCCGTGGCTGGAGACTGCCCGAAGCCCCATGTTGCAAAGCTTGAAAGTTTTACAGCACACTTTACAAAATGCTGATTCATTGTCGTCGTTCACAGCAGCTATCCAACCAGAAAATTCAGGATTTAATTGTTCGTCCAATCATTGTTCATTAAACACACAACGCTGTGGCATTGCTACAGTCTTAATTGCCTTTTAACAAGGTATAACTTATATCACAAATTTTCTTCTACTCCTTTGACCTAAAACAAAAAGAGAAATGTTAACAAGTAATGTAACACAACTTACAATAATAGGTAGGAAATACAAGGCTACATTAGTAGGAAGGGGAAGTTAGTGACTGTCTGCAACACCAAATGCAAGTGTGTTGGGCGATGAGGGCGTCACTCTTCGACGCCGGGTTAAAACTAGTTGTAGTCTAACTGTGATTGAAATTTCCCTGACTTTTTTTTAAATATCACTGATTTTCCCTGTCTTTTACTAACATTTCAGGCATTTCCCTGACTTTCCAGAATGTGGACACCCTGCTTTGCTGCAAGTTATATTTAGGAATTTTTCATGAATTCAAACCAAATATTTTTTTAGTGTGGTAGTCAGTTCCAAATATCGCTTATTTAAACCAGCTGTCACGGAAAAAAATCAAGAAGTTAGTATAACGATGCACACAGGGTTACGTGTTCATAATAAATTGTCAAAAGGTGTCCGAGATTCATACATCTCAGACACCTTTTGCCAATATCGTAAAATAACTAATTGTAAAAAATGTAAAATAACTGCACAGATTATATGGATAGCGGGAAGAAATCTTGCTTTACCATTTATTGTGACACAAAGTAGGTACTTCAACGGGTTTTTAGTTTGCTCAGAATGTTAGGCATCGTTTCACTGAATAAAGACGTTCCGAAAAATCTCTATCGTGGTAAGCCAGATTCATGATCATAAATAACGATAAACTACATCATTTAATTTATATGCGAGAGTGTGCGCGTGTGTTTGTTTGTGTGTGTGAGAGAGAGAGAGAGAGAGAGAGAGAGACTACTTTGGTGGAAGCAAAATCTAGTGTAATCAGATAGAAATACTTTCAGTTGCACAGAAACTTAATAAAATGAAGTTAATTTAAATTTGAATATAATGCGCCATATTTGAAAGGTACTTGCCCGTTGCTTAAAAACGTACCAGCAGGGCTCTTTCTAACCCTTACATTGTTAATGGAAATCGAAAAGTGAATTTCCCCCCCCCCACTCAAATCACAGTTCCATAAAAGAAATACAGTAAGCAAGCATCTCTTTCGACTCGCAGCCTGAAACCGATACTTACCTACGTAACAACTCAGGTCTTTCAGTTAAACACAAGAAAAAGAAATCTGGGCCTTTATTCCTGTAAAAAATTTCAATTGCTTATAAAGTAAATGGGGATTTTTTCAGGCTGTGTCAATCAAGACTAAGTACCACTCGCAGATTAACGTCGGAAGAGAGTAACTCATCAAGCAAATACGACCGAGCTTTGCAAATTTATGGTAGCCCGATCGTCATGTTAAATTACATAAGTGGAAAATTGAAATTGCTCACAACCAGCTTATGATATAATTTTTTTTTTTTAAATTAAGGATTTCAGTGTTTACTTCGAAAGTAGAACATCCACAAAATGAACCTCGGAGACAATTCTAATAACGGAAGTGCATTACGCTTTCAAAAATGAAACAGAAACCTAATAAAATCCAATGACAATCACAATAATGGATGTGCATAATGTATTCAGACATGGAACCCCAACGCAATAAAATCAACCGACAATCACAATAATGGAAGTTCATAATGTTTATATCACATAATTACGTCAGCCAATATTCAGAGACAAAGAAAGCGTACAACATATTCTATATTAAAAAAATGAAAGATCAGTTTCTTATTTCTGAAAAAAAAAGGAAGTAGTTGCGAAGATTAATAAAAAGCGACACTCGTTTAAAAAATTTAAGAGCAAATATATCTCTTAAATAAATATTAAAATTAAAAAAGTTGCTTATTTTCACACAACCCGTTTCGCAATTGCATTAAAAACCAATATGCTCTTTACAAACGATACACAGTTTTTTTTCTGATAAAGACAAGGTTACCGCAGATAATGTTTTTGGATTTGCGTATTAATATTCAATTCCGGACCTTGTTTTCAATTAATGTATGACATATTTTTGCTTGCTTTTCTAGCAGCACTTATAAAGCGAGATATATTTTACACTGCTCTGTCGTAGAAAAAATACACGCATCAAACCGAAAGCAAAGTTTTTTATTTATTTCCTCTGCCAACAGCACATTTTTTTCAAGACTGTAAAAAATTCTATTGAAAGTTGTCAAATGCATCCCCTCCCCTCTTCTATTGTATAGGCGATTCACTCGGGATAGAACACTCATTTCATGAAATAACACATGAGGACACAAACATAATTGAATGATATGCAATAGAAATATACCTTAGTCCATGACAAAGAGAGCTAACTCAGAGAAATTGCTGGAAGTAGTTACCACCAAAATTCAGACACACATTCACCCGAGGCTCCATATTGAAAAATATTTGTTGCAACATACCGACGTAGATAGCAACAGGACCGTTCTTTGTACTCACTGAAAATCAAAGAACCACACTGCTGCGACTAACCGGTGGTCGAGGCGATCATTTCAAAGTACTACGTACATAATTCAAACTGTGTCAATGTTTTTTAACACGATATTTGCTTATTTATTGAGACTTCATGGAGCAAGTGATATTTGGCCGAAAAGCAGTAAGCCTTCAAAACAATGTCCAGAATAGAACATTTTTCCTCTTTAAAATTTCTCCGAAATCCGATATTAAGTCAGACAATTAAGATGTCCATCAAGTTCCCAAGCAACTGCAGTACCGGTCTAATTATTTCAACTTGATGCATTCGGCTTGACCACTCTTTATGCTTTGTCGTCCAATGTTCTCAGTACACTCCACTTAGCAACAAAAATCTGTGCTTCTACGGAAGATAAATCTTTATCCAATTAAACTGCATTACATGACGTTACCGTAAGTACAGAGGGCGAGTCGAAAGTTTCGCAATATTTGCATAAACGCATATGCTGCGGCGGGTATGTCACGTGCTTAAACTAGTTTAAGTCGCGCACTGCAGTCAGTGGAAAGGGATATAAAGTGGTAGTCGTTGCTGTGAACAACATTGCATGTCGTCGTCGTCGTCGTCGTTCTGACTATGGTTGGGACACAAAAAGGTGAACAGCCACAACCGGCTAATTAGGGAACTTTTGCTTTATGAGTTTGAACTCGACCATAACGCTGCTCAAGCAATACGAAACATTTGTCATGCGAAAGGAGAAGGTTTCGTGGACCACAGCACTGCAATCAGAAACCTCGACGATCAGCCAAGGCCAGGTAGGCCACGGACCGTTGATTCGGAGGCCGTAGAGGCAAATCCGGCAACCAGCACTCGGAGATTATCAGGCGAGCTGGGCATGTCACAGACCATTGTGGTTCGTCATCTTCAGGACCTCGGCAAGGTCTACAGGAGGTGCCGCACTGCCCCTCATGAACTAACGCCAGCTGAAGGAAACCGCCGAGTGAAAATGTGGACGTAACTCCTAGAAAATCCACGCGATGTACGTTTCATCAAGAGAATTGTTACGTGAGATGAAAAGTGGGTCTATTTCCGTAATCCTAACACACAACGGCAGTGATTGAGCCCGGGACAGCTTCCTGAAGCTGTTGTGAAACGTGGGTACCTCGAGCACAAGGTGATGCTCTGCTTCTGGTGGAATTTCGAGGGGATAATCCATTACGGATTTGTTCCAGACGGTCGAGTCATCAACGCCAACCTGTACTCTGAAGAGCTGGAGCAGATGTATGCATTTTTGGAGGAGATGTATCCGGCATTGGTGAACAGAAAGCACGCTCTCCTACAGCAAGACAACGGTCGGCCTCATATCGCGCGAACGACCTCCCTTCCGGTCCACGGTCCACTTCCTCCACGGGCGGCACTTCAACAACCAGGAGGAGGTGGCAGCTGGGGTGAAGGAATTCTTCGCCTCGAAGGACAAGAACTGGTACCGCCGCGGAATCGAAGAACTGGCAGACAGATGGCTAAAGACGGTGAAACGCGATGGCCTATACTTCGAATGCTAGTCATCTTTCGTCGTAAAGGTATGTATGAAGAGAAAGTGATCCAAATATTGCAAAACTTTCGACTCACCCTCTGTACATGCACTGAACTTCGAACTACGTTTCTCACAGCCTTTTTTTTTTTTTTTTGTAACTAACGCAGGAATTCCTCTACATCTCCGAATGCACACTGTCCTTCCTGGTGGACAGTCACATATACTTGGCGCCCCACCCTTCGTTACACATGATCTTTCATGGTGGTCGACGTTCCTATCATTCCAACCTGCAGCTTCATGTCAAATCTCGGCAATGTTTTGGTAAGCATTAAACAGCTTCGTGGGTATGTTGATAACTACCTACCAAGAAAATAAATTGGGATGTTTCTTCTTCACATGCAACTTGATAACACGAGTACAAGACTATAGGAATGGAAACTTTGGGACAGATATATGCTACCTCAAAAATGGATTCACAATGTCACCGTAAACCACAAGGCCACCCAGGGGTCCAGTAGAGAGGCGCAGCTTCGTGGCTAATCGTCCACTTATTCCATTTCAAAACTAAAACATCAATTAAATCAAGTTAAAACGGCAAAAGTTTGATAGAATCTGAGTGCCCCACTTTTTCCCCAGAGGAAGAAATGGGAGGGGGAGAGAAATAACATTTAACGGACTGAGGAATCGTCTGACCCCATACGCGATAAAGGAATTGCTTGACGATATTTGCGTTTTGAAGCTTTTATTTCAGTCAAAATGAAAAAAATTACCCACAGTAAGGGATCTTTCCTTCGTATTAGATTTCACGTAAAATATCTGTTTTTTTTTAAATCAGGGAAAAACGATTTTCAAACTGACTGATAATAGTACACCCAGCTAGGAAAGGCATTCAATTTTGGTTGATAATTTACTGAGATAAGACTATAAATGACGTAAGCAACCTAAAAATGACGTACAGTCCCAACAGCAATAAAAGTTGAATAGGAAAATAAACATTTTCGGCAAAGTCCAGAACTGGCTGTGATGGAGGTAAAAGGCAGAAAGAATATAACACAAGACTGCCGAGGATATTCGGAGCTGCAGAATTATTTGCCGATGTCAGTACCATTAATCACCGAAGGAATGGAGTTGAACAACACAGCGCGCAGAGCGCCATGGACGTCACGCCATGAATATGAATGGAGGCGATTCTTCGTCATCACAACCATCGGGCTGACACTGTTAACCCATCTGATAATCCTACATCGACTGACAGACAGACAGCGAATCGAAAAATAAAAAACCTCATCATCCCTCCAATTTTTCATGCCTACTAGTGCCATCCAGTCTGGGTCGCTTCTCAATGGAAGCTCGGAAACAACTTAAACACTGAGAACATTCCCTGATTTTGGATCTTCCGAGCCCATTAAAGATTCGAAAGCTCACTTAGAAGTTCCTTTACCACAGACGTCGCTCTAAACAAGAATCAGAAACGAGATTGAGAGGGGAAAGATTTTTCAGTTAACTCTTCAAGAATTCTCTTTTTAGAATATCCTGCTTGAGTACTAATAGCGATACCGCAATTTTGGTACTGATACCTAATTTATTTTACTTTATTTACTAAGCAAATACTATTTACAGAAAAGTATTGTTTATCAAGCATTAATTAAATGGAAATTTTAAGTAACATTCATGTGCTGAAAACTGAGTCATCATTTGAGTGCCATAATCTTTTAATTGGCCTGATCTTGTATTACGACTCACTTCGCTCTCATCCTGGACGTAGGGTCAAAAATGGTTTCCCGGTATCTTTAAACACATTTTCAACCATGATATATATCAATATTTTCATTGACATCAATTGGAAGCTGAAAAATCTTGAGTCTCGTTACTGTTCCGTACATTCCCTTGTAGTATATAATGACAGCATTTAAATGGAAAAAAAATACCGATAGGATGTAGTTTCCAGGAAATATGATCGAATAAAGTTACTACAGATGTAACCATCAAACGAATGCAAATCGTTGCAAGAGGTTTTAATTTACAGGAGATAAAAGGTCGCACAGAATATGTTCTGAGGTTGGGGGCCAATTTCCTAAGACATAATTACATTTTGGAAACATACCAAAATATCGATATTTTCCAAACGGAAAACTGCAATTTCGACAGGTCAGAGTTGCACGGTATACCTGTACTGTGAGTACTGAAATACTGGCAAGGCAATCGCTATACCTGAGTTAGCCAAAAGCGCACGAAAACACGCGCGAGGTAACACTGATAGCATTAAGTAAAACCTCGAATTCATTTTCTATTCCTAATCTTTCCGAAAACTGGTTTGAAAAATTTAACTGCTGCTTGCAGAAAGAAAGGAATTCCACAAAAACATGAACAGATAGAGAATTTTTTTTTCTATAGCACTTCTTCACTGTGAAGATCGGTACAGAATATGGACCCATGCAATATAATTTCCAAATTTTGATGTGTTCGAAAATGTTCTACTTCACAAGCTGCAGAACCCAGGAAGACAGATAATGGGGTATCCTCACTCAATCTGATGAACAGTTTGTTACCTATAGAACTTCGGTGGATATTACGATGATCAAAAATGCTATAAAATTAATTTCTAAAAATATGGTGTACAAAGAGAGAAAAAATAAAAACAACATTTGCAGCACAACTGAAGTTACTAAGATGAATAACCAGAGAGTAAAGGCATTAAATTTACATCCCAGCTTGACGGGGAAGAATGCGGACTAGCTGTCTGCCGATTAAGTGAGTCAGTCTGAAATTTTTTATCCATTTATTTATTTTTTTCCATGAAGCATAATTCGAGCAAAAGGTCCTAAAAGTCCTGACCTGTCCTAAATTTTCTTTACTAAATTAAGAATTTTAAGAATACGTTATTCTAGTGTTCTTCAACTGTTTTCGCGACAGTTGCTTCTAATTAGTAAATCATTCCCTCAATGCTCTTAGAATCCAAGGCTTCACGAAGACTGCCCGAAAGTAATAGGATAGTAACGGTTGGTCATAGCAATAAAGTGAAAAATGCAAAATACGCATCAAACAGAGGGCAATTCAGCTATAATAGTTGCACCCCAGGGAATGGATAATTTCCGAAAAATAAACATATTGAATATTTATACGGTACTCCACGGAAACCGGTGCCGATATCCTTTCCGACACTCTTCGTGAAACACCCGGCATACCACTGTATATGTTTAAAAGCAGGTGAGTACATTAACGATTTGCTACTGCTGGGCGTAGGTTGGCATCCCAGGAAAGACAAGGATATCCTGAACCAGCCGACTTCAATATCTACTTACTGGAGCCAGTAACTTTAAATTAGTAACAAGCGACCGCTTCGGCCCAAATTTAATAACCTAAGATGCTCGCGCAGGTCGTGAAACTTAAAGCAATTGTAAGCTTAGGATCTGAAACAGGAAAAATATTTTTACAGTGTTGTCGCTGATAGCTCCTGAAATAACGCAAACAGGAAATTATTACAAATTTTGAAGATGACAATCCGATTTTTGGCGTAAATGCGACAAGGATGGTAAGTCAGATAATATCCGAAAACTTGAAAATTTTCATCGTCCTGGAGCGGGACTCGAACCCGCGTCTCCCAGATAGCGCCCAGGTATGCTAACCACTACACCACCCAGAACGACAAAGTTACAAGTTTCCGATTAATTTGAATATCACCATCACAGGATTCGCTAGTCGAAGCAACCGGCATTCATGTTTAGCGAATCCTATCCCGTGATTGCCCGGAGAAGCAAATAAATCATGAAAGAAATACGGGATTACACCATATAATACAAATTTTGAAGATGACAATCCGATTTTTGGCGTAAATGTGACAAGGATAGTAAGTCAGATAATATCCGAAAACTTGAAAATTTCGGATATTATCTGACTTACCATCCTTTGTCACATTTACGCCAAATATCGGATTGTCATCTTCAAAATTTGTATTATATGGCGTAATCCCGTATTTCTTTCAGGAAATTATTATTGGCAAAAATAGTAGTTTGAATATCTGAATCTTATTTTACAGTCCTACAAATACCATTCTCAAATTTCAATCAAAAGGAGATGCTGTTTCTCTCAACGCTACCCTCCCCTTTTTTATTCCTTCGCATTTAGCAGCCAGAAATTAACCTTGTTTTGCTTTAGTATAATTTACAATAATTCGATAATTTGCTTTTTCATTTTTTGACGATGGTATGACGGAATTGCAACCATTTATTTCACAAACACGACGTGTTTTTTATTTTGAGCAGATCTTCTGGAAGCTTTGATTTTAAATAACACAAAAGGCACTCTGAAAGCAATGCCTCGTCCCTCGTAAGATTTTTTATTTGTAGCAGCAAAAATGTGAAACTTAGTGACAAAATACTTGGACATATTGTTAATAATGTTAGCCTATTCAAAGTATTGTCCATCCCTTTCTATACATTTCCGACATCTTTGAATCCATTGGCAAAATCCCTTTTGGAAAAATTCCTGAGGCTGTCGTTTCACCCATGAGTTCACAGCCAGTTTAACGTCTGTCACATCGTCGAAACGTTCCCCACGAAGGGTGTTTTTCAACGAGGCAAACAGGAAAAAGTCTGAAGGAGCCAAATCAGGACTGTAGGGGGGTTGGAGCATCACCTTCCACCCCATTTTGGCAATAGCCTCTGAAGTCTCTATTGAGGTGTGTGGACGTGCGTTATTATGGTGTAAAACAACACTATGAAATGGAATGTCACGTCTTTTCCTTCTGATATCTTCCTTTAGCTTCTTCAATGTCTGCACACAGTGAGTACTGTTTATAGTTGCAACTCCCGGGTGTTGACACGACGATCAGCTGTGATGAGGTCTTTCACTCGTTGTCTGTTGGCACCTGTCACAGCAGTTGCGGGTCTCCCACTCCGTTGTTTGTTCTACACTGAATTTTCTCCCTCTCGAAACCTCTTCATCCATCTTCGAACATAACTGATATCTATTGTGACAGCTCCATACCCCACCAGGAGTCTTCAGTGGATTTCTGGAGCGCCACATCCCTCTTTTTCCAGAAATTCAATTAAGGCTCGCTGCTTTTCTCTGTCATTCATGATCTTTATTTCAGATTCTGAAAAAATTTGCTCCCACATTGGTGACATATCATAGTACAAGTCAGTGCAGTTTCATAAAAATCACTTAAAAATTTCAAAAGTTGTTAAGGAGGAGGCATTAATTTCAGAATGCCCCTTGCACATTTTCTACCTAGCTACGTGCAAAACGAAACAAGAATGATACCACAGAATTCTCGGGTATAATGAGCGCATCCCTGAATTATCTCTGAATAAGAATTCATGCCCTAGCAGAAAAAGTGATATATTTAAAACACGTAAGGTTCTTCATAAAGAATTGAATCAGCTGCAATAAGAATTTTGCCCACCACATTCCGAAAATCAGTAAAATATTTGTAAGAATACATAGCTATACTTATGCTAACTTGCGACAGAAGTTTGCGTTATGAGAAATTATATATTGCACGAAAAATATTCCAAATAGCGGATAATATACTACGCAAAAGAAATTTTTCAAATCTGGCAGAGAATGTAGAAAAACGTAATATGACACCTTTGGCGGGAAAACTTATTATTTCAATCAGAAAAATGGACACAAAATTTATTTCATAATGAAATGTATCGTACCAAGAAAGGAATTTTGCAATTGGATTTTTATAATCATATATACTATTGCAAAAAAATATACATTGGCGCCACCTAGTAGCAGAACTGTGCATTAGAAAAAATTATATACGTAAAATAATCTTCACAGCCAGCACTATGCGATGGAAAATCAATTTTTTAAATACGACTTTCAGAAGCAGAGATAAAAAGAAAGGAGCTTACTCATGTACGCCAATTTGCGAAAAAAATGTCTGACATTTAGAGTGATAACGCTTGCAGTCTTTATAAAAACTAATGGCATATACTGTATAGCAATATCTCTAGTTCAAAAAATCTATGCAACGTAACCAAAATCTGAAAATATATGCAAAATATTCCAAGCAATGAATGATACCTGGTGTAGAAAGAATGTTTTCGAATCAGACTTTTGGAATTAGATATCTAGAAAACTAAAATATATATTTACGCCCCAAGCAAAAAAAAAATGCGTATCAATTTTGTGAAGAAAACATGCATAAAATATTTTCCGTAGTGACTGGGATATGCCCAAAAACGAATGACTTCAATCGGTTTACAGAATATGCGCGTACGCCCTCTAGTGGCAAAACTATGCTTTAAGAAAAATTAGAAATTAAAATATTCTTTACCAGAAACGCTATCGGACGCAAAAACGATTTTTCAGATCAGGCTTTTAGAAGCACCGCTACAGAGAAAACTATGATACACGTTTATGCCCGCTGGTGATGGGCGTAAACGAATATCTAAGTTTTGTCGTGCTAAAAAAAAAGGAAGATTTCAGAAACCTAATTTCTGCTATTAAGTTCTAAAGAGAAATTCTGAAAACTACTTTTTTTTTTTAAATTCTTGGTTTAAAATACACCATAAGCCACTCTAAGGGCTAAAGTCCTTAACTGAGGGCCACTTGTTCCAGGGAAGAGCAGGCGCCATCAGACAAACATACGAGCCATGCGTCATTCGGGACTATAGAACAAACAGCCAGAAGCCCGCGCGTCACAACATTCGGTCATCGAGGAGGCATATTCTACTTAGCGGGGCACTTTCCCCATCAAGAACTCCAATGAAGCATGGGAATAACCTTGGCTCATGTCGTTAGCTAACAGTTTCAAAGAAGAAAACATGTACGGTTTTTCAAGTCTAACTTGACCCTAAGACATGATGCAAATGTACTGTCAAGCTACCGACAAGGTTCGTACACTTCTAAGCAAAACAAAATCAAGCACTTTTCAAGACCAAATTATCATGTGTGTGTCCTGTCGGTCGGTCGGTCAGTAAGTAGGTATTTGAGCAAGTTCAAACCACTAAACATAGCTAGGACGGGTACAGCTTCAATGACCTGTCTGTTATCCCCTGACACTCCCTGTTGATTTCTTTTATTAACTTTGAATTGCCCCTCTGTTTTGGTGTTTTCCAGAATCATTTGATTTTGTGGAATATTTTGAAAGGGTACATTATTTTCATACTCATCCACCGACAAGAATGTGCCCCTGACAGCCAACAGAAGCCCATCACGATTCGCGAATACATCAGTACATCTATTTTAGTCCCATGGCTGACGTTTTACACCGTAGCAATGCCATAGCCAAGACACCAGCTGTTCACGAGCTCGCCTAAAATGAAATCAAGTTCTGCACTATTTGATCAGCTTGGTGTTTTTACCTACACAGAAATTTCCTACACAACTTTTTAGCACAAACAATTATTTTACACATGCTCTTTCATATAGTTACTTAAAAAACAAAAACATTTTCTTCAAGTACTATTTACGGAGTTTTAAACGTTTTCAAGCACTTGAAAATGAACTTTTTTTTTTCAAGGACATCTCAAGGTTTTCAGGGAGCATACGAACCATGACCGAGTGGGAAAAACCGATCTACCAACTGGAGAAAAATATGCACACTTTGGAAATACTGCGGATGGTTACAGTTATTCGCTAAAAATTGAATTTTCCTGGTACGATTTTGACTGTAAAGAGAAGTAACTTGTCTAATTCAAGTGCTCATTTCTGCCCCCAAAACGGAAAATTTTTATATGAAGAAAAGCAGCAAACTTTGTTAATAATCGTGGACATCAAAATGAAATAAATGGCATGCGCAGATACACTGGAACGCCTGTTTAAACAACACACCTGAAATAAGAGAACAACCGATTTTAAAAAAATTTCAAACGCAGTATTTACAGAAGTTGAGATACCGTAAAATTAAAATTCCCTCTTTACGCTGTCTCATGGGAAAATTTTGTAAGGAAAAGCTGGAAAAAATGTAAGGATAGTGTTGATTATGGGTACAAAATTCAACCGTTCAACAGCACTTTTCAGACTAGAAGTTTAGAAGCCCAACTGGAGTACTAGAAGTTTAGAAGCGCAACTGGAGTAGCAAACATACACACTGTTACGGTACCAATCGGAAAAATAGTAAATCTGAGAAAGTACGCAGATTACATTAATTTTGGTTATGGCTGGTTATAGATGATGTTTAGTGAACTTTCCGAAATTTAGTCGTATAGTTACGGTTACCGGCAGCAGAAAAGACTTACATATCAGGATTTCGGAGACTAACACACAGCGAAAATACAAACACACATTTCTGTTACCCACCTCAAAAATCTGAAGAAAAAAAAAATTCTACCTGGACTCCTGGAATTAGAGATCTCATGCAAAATATACACGGTCGTATCAGAATAATATGACTACCTACCTAATAATGGGAACAGCCACCCTTGTCCCGGATGACAGCGGCGAGACAGCGTAGCATAGACGCAATGAGGCTCCGGAAGGTTGCCCGAGGCACATGTGCTCATTCGGGCTGCAGCAGAGCTCGGAAGTCCCGGATATGACGAGGTTGTGGGTCAGCACGTCGAACCTGTCGATCCAAATAGTACCACAAGTACTCTATGGGATTGAATTCGGGCGATTTCGCCAGTGAAGGGAAAATGGAGGCATCACTGTCGTCTTCCTGGAACCAGCCACGCACCCCCTTAGCGACATGGCAGCATGACAGGGCGCATTGTCCTGTTGATAAACACCATCACCACCAAAGTTTTTTTTTTGTTGATCAGAGGTTTAACGACCACCGTGAGCAACACAATGGGCTATAAGCAATCGCCCGTCCCTAATTTAATGTCACTGGTTCCAGGGAAGGGAGAGAGCCAGAGCCGTAAGACAAACACAACAACCATGCCTCACCGGGATTCGAACCCGGACCCCTTTCGGACGAATGATCAGAGGCCATCGCTTAGACCACTGCGCCACCGGGGCGGCTCACCACCAGAGTAAACGTCCAACATAGAGGGATGCATGTGGTCAGCAAGGATGGGCAGGTAGCCATTGGAGTTCAAGGATGTAGCCATTGGAGTTCAGGGATCCATCCATTGGTAGCAGCGCAGTGGTCACAGGTCATATGAGGAATACACCCCTACCCCTAGACATGCGCACTGCCACCGCCGGCCTGTACTTGACTGACGAGGGTGTCCAGGTGTTGGCTCTCGTGTGTCTGACGTCATAACCGCCACCACCCATCACTTCTGTGGAGTAGAAATCTCGATTCATTGGAGAAGGCAATCTTTTCCCACTCTTCCACTGCCCATTGACGTAAGTCTCATGCGAACTGCAGGCGTCGTTGCCGATGAACCTGGGTGAACATAGGCATCTTGACGCAGCGTAGACTCCGGAGACCCATACGTAACAAGGTTCGCTATATTGTATCGGTGACACGTACGTGGGTGCCCCAGCGTTCATTTGCGTTGTCAATTGCTGCACAGTTGCGCGTCGGTTGCCCTTTACCAGTAGTCGGAGGCGACGTTCTCCTTTGGGGCTCCACAGTTATGACCCTGGAACGTACTCGGTGTGCCAACGATCCGTTCTTGATACACCTTACTACAGTACTTCGCGAACAGCCCACAAAGTCAGCTGTTTCTGAGATGCTTCCATCCTTAGCGCGGTAGCCGGTGATCATTCTTTTTTGAACGTCCGTCAAATCAGTACCTCTGCCCATTGTGCTCACGCCACGCACTATGGCTCATCTGTCCTTGTCGGTCGGTCGCTCATATCTCCATGTGGTCGACCTTGTCACGTGCACTCTGTGACGCGCCAGGGCAGGTACACTGTGATTCCGGGGGTGCTCATATTATTCTGATACGACTGTGAAAGTTTGCGTCACTTTTCCACGTCCATTCATAAAAGGACATGGGGAAAATACCAAGATTATTATCAATTTTTACTGTTCCAGTTATAGAACGGGAACATAAATTTCGGATCTGATCTATAGAAGCGGAAATTCATCGTGCTTACAGACGAACAGAAAAGATGATACTGTAATCGCGATTTTTACTTAAAAAACGTACTAACACTAAAAAAGCAAACAATGTTCGTCTTTTCAAGACATCCCGTTGTAAAGCTAAAATTAACAGTAAACCGAAAATTTTTGCCAGAATTATTAAAATCCCCAGCCTTTGCTTTCAACACTAGGGAAATGATATCTCTATAATTCTGATGTGTGTGTTGACGTACATCTTATCCATATCATCAAAAACTCAGAAAAAGGTGTCTTTCTTCTCAAAATAATAAAAATAGCAAACCAACAGCTCACAAACAAATTATCCCGCATAACTGATACTTGTAGTCGCGTATTTACAACACATCGAAATGTTAAACAAGTTAGTAAAATCATGCAATGCATTGATTATGATACGCTTTCCAACATACCAGAAATCATTACTCAAGTTATGAGAATAATGGCTGTGGAATAAATCTCGGTCCTGTGCCCTGACCTTTTATCCCATTTCGATGATATTCAACAGAACCGGTTCAGTATACCTCCGAAATAACATAACAAAGTTTTGTCGCAATCGAAGCATTTTTACGTAAGCAATGATGCATAAGGGCTATGGAATAGATCCCGCTCCTGTGTCCTAACCTTTGACCCCATGTCGCCCATTTTCAATAGAATTCGTTCCCAGGCAGGCCCCTGTAAGATACTAACATTTTATCCAAATCGAAGCATTTTTACGTAAGTAATGGCGATGGAAGTGATTCCGCTCCTATGTCCTGACCTTTAACCCCATTTCGCCCATTTTCAACAGGGTTTGTCGCCAGGTGGTCTCCTACCACATACTAAAATTTCATCGAAATCGAACCTTCTTTACGTTAGTTATGGCGCATAAAAGCAATGGAATGGATCCCGCTCCTATGTACTGACCTTTGACCCCATTTCGTTCACTTTAAATAGGGTTCCTTCCCAGGTGATCCCCTACCAGATACTAAATTTTCATCGAAATCGAAAGATTGTTACGCGAGTTATCGTGCGGAAGGTCATACGCACACAACGCGTGACGTAATGAGGCAGATGAGAATGGCGACCATCTGCTCGCCGCAAGAGTGTGACGTCATAAAACTTTAATAGGATCCACACACAACGCGTGACGTAATGAGACAGATGGCGTAACCGCGCGCCAACATTCTCAAACGCGAGATTGTGATGTCATAAGATTTCTAAGCATTGGTAACATTAATGGAACGACGCCATGCCAATAAAAACGTTATAATTCGGGGTGGGTATTTAACCCACTAAACGAATTCTCCTAAAGTCGAGATCAAGCTAAATCGATTTCTAGTACCAGAAAACTGTAGGTTAACGACTTTCATCAAAATTCTTAGAGCAGTTTTCAAAATAAAATGTACATACATACATACAAGAATTGCTACTTTAAGGTGGACGTCAAGTAATTTTGCTTCCTATACTTCCAATGGAAAAACTTCTGTACACATTTTCTTCACAAATAATGCGTTCCCAAGGATGAAAATTTGAACATCCATTAAAATAGCTTCATTTCATAACTTGGAATACTTAATATTTTCTAAACCATAACCGTAATTATGCAATCCAACATTTGTTTGTCCACTGACATCAAGTACAGGTCGCGCCATCATTTTTCTGGTTTCAACACCACCAAAGGAAACGTTATATTGTTTTTTAATATAATTATGCTTATGTTTTACGAAATGTTAAGTATTCCAAGTTATAGTATGAAGTTATTTTAATCGATGTTCAAATTTCCATCCTTGGGAACACACTAATTGTGAAGGAAATGTGTTAAAAAGGTTTTCCATTGGAAATATAGGAAGCAAAATTACTTGACGTCCACCTTAATAGTGTGGGATAAGGGCGATGGAATGGATCCCGATCCTATGTCCTGACCTTTGACTCCATTTGTCCCATTTTCAATAGGGTTACTCTCCAGGTGGTCTCCTAACACATACTAAAATTTCATCGAAATCGAACCATTTTTACGTACCTTATGACGCATAAGGACAATGGAATACATCCCGCTCTTATGTCCTGACCTTTGACCCCACTTCACCCATTTTCAATAGGGTTCGTTCCCAGGTGGTGGTCCCCTACCACATACTAAAATTTCATTGAAATCGAACCATATTTACGCAAGTTATGACGCATAAGGACAATTGAATGAATTCCGCTCTTATGTCGTGACCTTTGACCCCACTTCGCCCATTTTCAATAGGGTTCGTCCCCTGGCGGTCCCCTACCACATACTAAAATTTCATCGAAATCGAACCATTTTTACCTGAGTTATCGTGCCTACAGACGGACGGAAAAAGCTAGAGCATATACGCTTCTTCAACCTACGGTTGGAAAGCGTAAAAAAGCTATTTCTGAGTTTGCAAGATGCAATTGTCCTGAAATTTGTTCTCACGATTACAGATAACTTGCCAATTGTTACTCATCATACCTTCCGGAAGGCAGGTTACTAGAGTTTTCTTTTCCCCCTTATCGGGGTACGTGATTTGCGAATTGTTTCGAAATTGTGTTTACACTGAGATAGCTTTGATGGAAACAATTGCCTCTGTTTTCGGTAACCGTTCTTCATATGGCACTCTTCGACAGAATCCAGTCTCCTCATCATATTAAAAGAAAAAGATCAAAAAGAACCTGCGGGAGCCCATGTAAAAACTTTATTACATGTGAATATACACCATGCCATAAAATGCAGCTCAATGCCGGTGTTTTGTGTTTTAGAAAAGCGTTCTGAGCTCTCTTGTAATATGTGTGGCAGCACATACTTGAGACCTGCAAGAATGGCTAAAACGAAGAATTTTCATGAGGTATACTACAAATGTGCAGCAGACCTTTATAAAATCCGTTTAAAGGACCTGGACGTTTCGCATATTCATTAATACAGTATAAACAAGTCTCTCTGTTCACAATAAAGTGCTTGCAATCATTTGTTTTTTTACATTCGCGGCGGCTTGTGGATACTGCATAGTCAACGGTTGGATGCATAATGACGATAATCACAATAGCGAAAACAACAGATATGAATGAATTCCATCCGGTGAAAGCATGTACATACTGAAAAAAAAATATACAACCAATCCTTTTTAGACTGCTTAGGATGTTTCAAAATTTCCAATCCTGTTATAAAACATCAGCTATCAATGTTTTTTTTATTCGAATTCTTCATGGACACAGCAAACATTCAAAATATAGAGAACCCTTGCATATTGTCCTACCATTAATAAGTTTAAACAAATTATTAAAAAAAAAAAAAACATTTTTCTACAAGAATTTTTTTTTTCTAATTGTGATGTCACGACAGATTTTGCTTTGCAATTATTTATATGTTTTTCTATAAATATTAAATGAAAATAAGCAAGTACGGGATTGAAAACCTTTCCCTCTGTGTTCTCAGAAATTTCACGGAACGAAATTCTGTGAAGACGGACAGTTTGTTGAAAAATGGAAAAGCTAGCTCCGGCATTTCAATCAATTTTCTCTGGAAAAAACACATTCTTTCCAAGACTGAAATTTTGGTACATGTAAAAATGCAAAATGAATCGCAAATGTATTTTTAATCATTTCCCCCAACAAGTAACGACACTGCACCTACTTAGCTCTGCCAGTGCAAACATGAAAATAAAAAGATGCTCGACTTTGGAAACTTTCCAACTTATGACGTACAGTATAACTTAACCTTCCTTTTGAATTTCTGTATTCTTTTGTAAACTTGATTTCTTCTCGTTAAACGTTTTCCTGACTTAACGACACATTATTACTTCCGATGAGTTTTCAAAGTTGGCAATCACTAACAGTGGGTCAAAGGAAAATAAAAAGATGTGCTCCATGTTCTACGTTCTGAGAGCGATAAGAGGTGGACGAGCGAGATAAGAGTGAACCATAATTTTGTATGAGCAGATACTGTATATGTTGATTACATTTTGTCATAGTGAATTAAAGTCTGACAATACTGTCTTGCTAAAGTGCCGATTTAATAATTTGATGTATGTGATTTATACTGTTACGCCCCGAGCGCCAGACTGTTGAACAAAATCACTTTACGAATTTAGATGGTAAGATGTCAGACATTGGCCGACGACCCGGAGGTAAACATTAAAATTTAGAATAATTATTTGTGGATTCTTTATCATCGAAATCTTAATTATTGGCATGATAATTTAGCCTATAAATTTAGCCAATCAAAAATAAAGAAATTTCTCTGAGACCTATAAATTACTCATTCAACTTCAAGGACTAGTACGAGAAAACACACATTTAATTAATTTACATAAAACAGATAATGAAAAATGATGAAGAGGAAGAAAGAGGGTCATCAAATAAACTTGCCCCTATTTGGGATAACTCATAGACTGAATTTATTGCTAAAGTTCAATGATTATTCACTGGCATAGAGGCTGTCCCGGCTTTAAACAGTTCTCAGCCGATTAAAGTCTATTGGCTGACCGGAGCTAATTTACGCAGCAACTGATATAGCCTACATAAGTAAATACTGTACTTACGGAGATGCTGCTTTCTCGGAAAGGTATATACACATATAAAATTACCACAATGTCTAAGAACACACACATTGGTCGGATTTTACTTTATTTTGGCAGGACTAATTAACACGCACACTTAATTACGTTGCTCTTTCGTTTACCTGTGTGACGGCACGCCCAATTCGAAACGCGTACTGTGGACGATGGAGAGGGGAGTCGAACCCCATCTCCCGCTTAAGCACTTGTGCACACACACTCTGTAGTTGACTTAAGATAGGGAACTGCAAGCTGTCGCTCACTTATGTTGCGATGGACCGATAGTATTGACGTGATGGAGGAATCTGTGCGTTCTCACGTCCACCTGGTTGGCCTTTGCATCATCAGTTGTCCGACATCCTAGCCCAGCCACTTGGGGCTGCAATACATTGATCTCTGAAAGTCTACTCTGAAGCTCCGCTCCAATATCCCGGCATGAACCAAATTTATTAACGGGTGGCATTTCAGGTTGCAAACTGCTGTAATACCAGAAGCCACCTAACAAAACAGGCTTTCCCCGAGAGAAATTCCGCATCTCTCCAGTCTTACGTACAATCAGCGCATACACCAGGAAAGATTGTTCTTACGTACAATCATACACCGGAAACCTCCTTTTCCTCGCGGTAACATTAATCGTTCGGCAAACTACTTAATACGGGCCTTTTTCTAGAGCCAAACACCGGGATCCTGCTATGGCGTTCAGCTTTTTTCCCTTAATGGGATTGTTTCAAACAGCTTTTTTTTTTTCGGTAATTCGCATTTCGTTCTATCTCGTTATCTTTCTCTCCTCCTAGGGGTCTGTCTTAACTCCAAATGCCAATTTTAATTGCTCTAAAAGTATTCAGCAAGGTGCAAGATGGTACGAGTACACAGACAGCTCTTGCATTCCAAAATATATTGCGGTAGCGATCCCATTAGGGACCTAGGCATATTACTCAGTTGTCACTCTTCTGAACTGTCGTCACCTCGACCCCTCGAGAACACCATAAACTCCCCGATGGGTTGACACTTTATCTGTTTCCCGACATCGATAAAAGGCAATTTAGGAACAGGACAAGCCAGAGAGCGATCGAAACACATAAGGTATCAATGCTTTCCCCAACCCCGCTGCTGTGTTGTTATCTCTTTTCTTACGCAAAGAGGAAAAACTACTAGCTGTTAATTCTTGACCAACAATTAACGCTGTCCCCACCTCATGCAAATCCAGCTAATCGAATTAATTACAGCACACAAAATTCGTAACAATGTCTTCATCCTGTTATTACGAAGTGCCGGAGTTTCAGCTATAATTAAACCTTGACGTGCCTATTTACTGAATAAACTTGGACATTGAAATTAATAAGTAATCAAATCTATTGTTCATTTACTCTGGATGGGTTTTACCTTGTAATGCTTAGTTAAGTTAGCAACCTCTGCGAGCAACGAGTTAAAACGTAAGGGTTCAGTAAATAGATTTAAGTTGAAATGGTGATGCACATATTGTTTCATAGTGAAAAATACCTATCATTTTATAAACTGGTTTTCAACAGCTAAAAGTGACGATTCAAACGTAAGAAAATCATGCAACTTCCCATTCGTTCGACTCATTAAAAGATCAAACAAATCATTCCCCTCCCCTAAAAAAAAACAGGCCTTTGTGTTGCTCCGCTGGTGGTGACATCAGATTTCATTCGTCTTACAGTGTTTTATTAACAGCGCATAGACCCTCATCTGGTAAACCCCAGGCATCCTGAGGAAGGGTGGTTCAACGACAAAGCGCGTAGGGGGCAGACTTCAGAGGGAACCATCTACGCATTCGCGTCACCAAACACTGGGAGTCTGCGGAAAACCCCGGAAAAACCGCAGACTAGATGTCCGGCAGGCCCGGGGTTCGAACATCCGTCAGAAACGTCCGCCTCCCACCCAGCGACTTAATCAACTGCGCAATGCCGGTGGTTTTCTCCTGGTGTAAACACGGAACACACAATTTAAACGTTTGAAATGGCGTAACCACTGGTAAAGTGCTAAGTGAAAAAGTACAAGAACGCGCGATGCCTTTAGATCTTCAATACCTTTCCCTTCTTTACTCCTTCCATTATTCCGCTTCTCCTCTTTTTGTTTTCTTATATTTATAGTTTAAGAAAGTATAGTGATCGGTCGAAATCGAACTTCCGGATTTACACATTTTGGCAATCAAGGAGCAAGATTTCACCATTTGGGACTGCCAAGTGAGAATTGATTTAGACTAACTACTTTCAAACAACGTTGAAGCGTTAATTCTACTAACTGTGCAGTTTTTCTGTATCGCAAAAAATTCAGTGGCGAAGCGTCGATGGAAGCAAGGGAAGCATTGCTTCGCTTTGGTTCATGCGCTTTCTTTTGCGTGAATTAAAAATATGTAGCATTAAAGTAAAATAAAAATATCACACTAACATAACGCAGGGGGCATCTTTTATTTTTAAGAAAGCAAATTCATATTTGTATTTTTACGAAAACAAGAACAAATGTCTCGTACGTAAGTCGCTCCTTGGAAGCAACGCAGATATTGCATCCAGCTGCACATCAGTAACACGGCATGCCCCCCCCCCCGCAGAGTGGCCAGCCACAGCCAGTAACGCTATGCTAAGCATAGAGCGTGGGGAAGCATTCTCCTAAACACTTCCACGGCGTCGAAGGCAGAACCACACAAGAGTTTCGAGGATAAAGCCAGTAACTTGATTTCAAACGTTCAGTCAGACTCAGCACTCATAGGAAATAGTTTGAAGTTGCAATTTGTCAAAAGTTTTCTGGGTCAGTGTAATTAGTTGATTCAGTTCCATTATTGGCTTATGGTTTGAACTTTCAGTAGTTTTATGTCGCACATTCTTTAGCGGTGACATGCAATTATTTCAGGAATATAACAGTAAGTGTTACTTTTATTAGTGTAGCTTTTTGTTTCTGTGACTCTTCTGAGGAATGTAAGCACTATGGAAGCAATGGACTCTGAAACATCTACAGTACACGACCAAAAACTCCGAAGACTGCATTCCACAAAAAATACTTTCTCTGTCTTTTGGATCATTTTTATAATCATATAAAATCACATTTATAAATAAAAAAAATTCTCTATAAAAATCATATAAAATCACATTTATATAAATGTGATTTTATATGATAATTCATATGTGATTTTATATATAAATAATATAAAATCACATTTATAATTAAAAAAAATTCTCTCGCTCTCCCTCTCTCTAACAGCCCGAGCCCGAACCGCAGTAAATATTCTACAGCCCGAGCCCGATTCGGGCCCGGGCTCAGCCCTTCTCGGGTCTGATAGAAGCAACTCCCAATTCTTTTCGTTGTGTGGGTAGACAAGTTTCTTTCCCTTTCAACATTTTCACTGAAGAATTTTTTACATAGACATTTCTTTTTGGCGGTACCGCACATGGTCGCGTTTGGGTGGGGGTCTTACGATGCTTTCTGCCATGCCGTACTGTCAACGTAGCATATAAACTACGGGTCACTTGCTGATTTTAATTATTATAAATTTTCATTCATATCACTTTTATCATCTATTTATCGCATATTAACTGCATTGCTTCCCTTACTTACAAAGGCACGCTTCGCCACTGAAAAAATTATAAGACATTCGCATTTTAAAAAGAAAATTTATGCTGTATAGGGTTTACCGGAACGCCGTTTCGAGGCGGCTACACCACTGGGCGTAACAGCCAGCAATATTGCTACCCAAAACAAAAGTATGATGATACGCTGAAGATTCACATTTTATTTGCATTCTGAAATGTTCACAACCAAATATATGTCAAATGAAAAAAAGAAAAAAATGGGAAGTGCTTCTTCATTTATTCTAATACTTTACGCTATGTTGTTATGATAACTAATATGAAATACTTCGTTATGCACCTGATAAATACATCATCATATATAGGGTCGTATCAAACCCATTTTATATATATATTTTTAAAAGGTACCTTGCGGGAAGGTGCTTCTTTAAAATTGCCAAATAATTCAACGTAAAGGAATAGATCGTATATATTTGAGTTAGTACACCTCTAACACCATAAATAAGTGCTGCTCGAATATCTCGCGTAGGTTCGTTGAATTCTTTAAGCTTTTCTGCAATACAATATCTTTTTAGTAGGAACATGCTGCTTGAAGCATAACCCTATTTCAAATGTTAAGACTACAGACATCAAGAAACCTTCTCCACACTGTTTTTACCAGTACATAAAAAACGAAACCCAACTCCAGGCAAATGGATACTTTTATATAAAACTGTTCGGCGTATCTTAAGAACAGCTGAAAAATCGAGCTGAACACGGAAAATATAAGAAAATTGTGAGACCACGTCTTCACCTTTCGTGGGTCACGACAGCAGCTGGCAAGTAAAAGATTTGATTTTCTCTCTGGCTCACTGTGTTCCTGAAAATGACCATGTACAAGGATTCATTTCCTTCCACACAACTGAAAGAAACATCGGGACTCTGCGAAATGAAATTTCGTCTTCTCTTAAGTGAAACCTTAGCAATCCCTCGGTGCCACACGGAGGGCTTGGCCAGCAAAGCCGCTCAATACATCCCCACCCGTTCACCTTCTTCCTGATGTTTCCGGAAGAAACAAGAAGTTGTATTATTGCTTGTAGAAGCTACACAGATGTCGCATTCGTCATCGACCTTAATTGAAGAGATGAAAGCTTCCAGGGATAAAAGA
Organism: Macrothele yani; assembly: GCA_039090855.1. Lineage (NCBI taxonomy): Eukaryota > Metazoa > Arthropoda > Arachnida > Araneae > Macrothelidae > Macrothele > Macrothele yani. The sequence continues at coordinate 92,655,380 of CM077010.1, forward strand.
AACCTTGTAGGAAAGAAAAGACGTTGTGTAGCATAATTAATACGTGAAAGGAACGTTAAAGTAAAAAAAAAAAAAAAAAAAAGATCTCAAAGGGATCCCGATTAAGAAACAAACGTGAAATTCTGCCCACATAATACCACTTCTCCACTAAACGGAAAAATAAAGTAAAAAAAAAAAGCTAAGCTGAAATATTACAGGTCGATGAGTTCTTGACTGTTGTCTCGAAAAACGATAAATACTGCAGAAAAAATGAAGTCCGGATAAAGCGATGACGAAATATTTGTCGTTATAACATTTATGCACGAAATGAATGCACGTACCAAGACTGACATGACACTTCAGTTACCAGAGGATAGAAACAATGTTTTTTTTTTTTCACATATTCAAGATACTTTTGGGGTAAGAAAGGTATCTTAGCTAAACAAAAATATTAATAATTGCAGATAGGAGGCTAATAATATAGTATCACCCTCCTGTAAGAATTAAATGGTAGCTTTATGTTACGTTGCCTCATACATAACACGAGCCGATGTGATAAACTAGTATGGTACTGCATAGCCTTACACCGGACTAATTCGAGTTTTCCAGAACCGTCTCGAATAGATTACGTACGCTGCAATTTGGCTTCTTTGTTTATTCAAGGGTATTGTGTACATCGTCGGAGGAGAGAGCTTTCACGGTTGTCTGGATTCGCGATTTCAGCTTTCTAGATTAAAGACGGTGGTGCACGATCACCGCTGCAGGATCTTGTTTCCTCAAGAACAAACACCCTTTCCTGGTGCTTATCAACCCTGGGCAGATGTTTCTCTTCACCCAAGGTGTGAGCTTCATGAGCACGTATGATTTGCGTTACAGCAATGCTGCAGTCCTATTTGAAAAATAGGTGGGGCGGTGAGCAACGATCGGTATTTCAAGAATAGTATTTCCCTGTTTAGCCACCATATACACAACCCCGAGAAGATTGACTGCTCTGCCATTTTATTTATTGTGTTTTCAAAGGCCTTGCATTTCCTTTAAATTTAACTAAACGTTCTTTGCGTTCTGTTCAAATTAATTGCGAAAGGAAAACAGAACACAGCAGAGATGGGGGCGCTTTCCATGCTCATGAAAAGTCCGGGCGGCGTCTCACCACGCCTTCGTTGCTTGAAACGATTCCGAAAAGAAAAAGCCCTGACGTAGCGTGGCGATTGCATTTTTGACATCTTGAGCACAAACAAAAAGGCAAATGCGAAGGAGCTTTTCTGATTAACAATAATGAAATCTATCAAATAGCGGTTGCACTTTAGTTGTCATAACGCATTTCAATTCTATTCATTTTTGTTATTTTTAAGTACAGTAAGTGTTCGGAGGTATACAGATATATGTCCGTATGAATGCATTAACCTATTATTAATATTAGTGAATTTATTTTTGTTTGCATGTTCGCACGTGTTGAATGTCTTGGCTTTGTTTCCTTAATAAGTTCTCGTGTATCAAAGTTTAAACAATCGCTGGGTACGCGTGTGGCAGCAGATGCATTTCCATGGGGTTTTTTTGTTTTTTTTTTCAGTGATCTTCAGCCATCTGATTATTTCACAAGTCAGTCTTCGTTTTGTGAGTTGAAATATTTTTCTCTAATCCGGAAGCAAAGCGACAACCTTCTGACGCGGCCTGCAACTCTGCCTGACAAGTCCCGTGAATGCCGATTGGCGACAATGGCGGCACCAGGAGAATCTTTATCCCCGTAATCCCACCAGGTCTCCCTCCCAAAACCGCCCCCCAATCAAAAACACACAACATAAGTAAAAACAATGTACTTTCTATACAACTGCAGCTTCAAAAAACCCTTCCTACATATAAATCTTACTACCTTCTCTGTACATAAGTTTCGGAGCCGCCGCTAGTTTGGCGACATCCGCGATGTTTGCGTAACCGAAGTGTGTTTGCTACAATGGAGAATGTATACCGTGAAGCGTCTAATCTGACGCTTACACGGCATCACTGGCCCAAGTTGTCTTCCAGGCAATTAATTTGTTGAGAACCGTGGAACTGTGATCATACGCGTAACTTGACCGGCACAATTGGTTGGACCGATTTTTATATGGCAATTTCACCTCTATTTCGTAATGTCGCAATTTTAACGTTGATGGGGAAAAGAAAAGAAAAAGATCAAACAAAACGTAACGGTAAGGATGACCAAAATTGTATGAGTGTGTGAATAATCAAATGGGTATACATACAGGGTAGGTGAGTGTTTTTCGCTCACATATGCTGTAATTAATTAATGTATAGAATCACATAAAATGTACCAGTCATGGGAAAACACTGAGTGCAAGATGAAGATTTTTGTGCAGATCAATTCTGTGGTTACATTTACCTTTATTTTCTTGATTTAATGCAGTCCCGAGAAACAGCTTCGCACGTCACTACAATAATAAGTAGGAGCAAAAATGATTTTTTAATTCCGAAGGACATTTCTATTGAACTGACATCTCCCATGCCATGACATTTTACCTGACTTCTCTGGGTCAAAGTTGCTTACAAATTCGGAGTAATTTTTTATCTGGGCCTTTGCGGAAGACGGTATCTGTGTTCCTTTTTCTCCTTTGAAGACATATATCTGCCTGTGTAATTCCTTTCTTAGCAGCATTAAATAGTTCCTTGACTTTTGTTTTCCTCTATGGGATATAAGATGTCATCTGTCCTTAAATTGGGTCGCCACTGGAGCCTTTGATTTTGTAACCAATTTTCAACATTTCAAAAATTCTGCATGCTATCAGTTATGATCTTTAAAGGATGACAAGTAACAGAAACAACCAAACTGTCATAAAACATTGCCTTCCACTGTTGTAGGTAGAATGTTGTTAGAAATGGATAAATATTACAATAAACAGAAAACAGGCAAAATATTGCTGGAATGCAAACCTTTTTCTTTTTTCTTTTTTTGCGCGGCATGTAAAGATATAAAAATAAATTAAGATACACCGTTTCAATTGTTTCAAAATCATACGTGACCACTATACACAAAACTGGCAAAAAGAGTGAGAGTGGACGGATGTTCTTATTCTTCGGTTACATTAGAATAAGTACACAATTTTGCGTACTATTGCTGCCTCTTCACCTCCAAGAAATTCCTTATCTATATTTCTGATCACCTCCTGTAAAACGAAGATGAAGATACTAGACTTTTTTTATTTTCTTAGGTTTTTTTTTGTGACAGACACAATCTTTCCTGGCTCTTTGTTTCTAAATAAAATCCGCGAAGTCTCTGTTACATAACACACGTTAGTCATGTAGTGTTTACTGGGGCGCTGTGTACTGTACTTTTCCTGATTTAATTACTGTGTGTGTTGATATGTGGATTCGCTTACTCCAACATGGTCCATTAAAAAGCACCGTGATCGTTTTAAATTATTTTATCAAGAACTAGTTCTCTCATGCAAGCAAAATTTAAATCGTCAAGCCGTGTGTGCCAATTAAAACGGTTAAACACAGCAAACGTGTTAAACACGCAAGTAATCAGTTAACTGCCGAGCTCGTCAAGTTCCTGTGGATACATTCAGTTTGAGATCATTTTGATGGAAGAAATGTTAATGTTCTTAACGTTTCAATGGATGCACATTTGATATTTACAAATACACGCTGGTTTTTCTAGTAAAAAAAAAAGAAGAAATCAAAAACAGACAAAGCTCGCTTCATGGAAATCTAATAGACTATGGTGGACGAGTGAGTGTAATGCGGAATCATCAGTTATCTAACCAAACACGACTTCAATGCGGAGCCACAAATAATAACAGTCTGTGTATTTTTAAGCTGTCGAATGGTATAAGCTGGTTCGCCGGTTAACTGAGAAGATGAGTTTAATACGTCACCTGAACGAATAGGCGCTCTATACCCGTAAGTTGAAGCGAGGGCTCAGTTTGACAACACTCATGCCCCATGCTTATGATTACTATCATAAACCACATTACTTCGCCCACCTGCCTAGTTTGAATGTCGAAATGATTAAGTTTACGACCTCAGTTTCTGTCGTAAAGTTTTGACTCAGTAAAACCAACAAAAATTTGATGAATGGGATCAACATGATACCATATCATCAACTGTTCCGTTGCAATTTTCGTTCGTTTAGTATTCATAACAACACATGATGGCTGACTGCAAAGTAGGATAGATGAAATCATGCAGGCATTCCTGCCGTTAAACCAAGCAGTAACGCGTCTCCTAAATTCTTCCTAATCCAGCTATGCACTAAGTGCAGTGTACAAATCCAAACTACCGGAGGAAAGATTTGATTGCCGCGAACAAGTACGATATTATATTTTTACCCCTATTATTCTAATATTTACATACATTATTCTTTTACATATGTACCAGAGTACTAACACATACTTTCACATGTATAAATGTTTCCATTTAAAATAGAAAAAGGCAAAATATTTTGAGGAAATCAGAAAAACGAAAAAAAACAAAAAAAAAAAAAACATTAAAAATGAGAAGAGTGTTTGAAATTTTAGTTTCCCAGATACACGAAAAGCTTGTTTAGAAAAATTAATTATTTTCTGCAAAACTACGCGTTGCAATATTGCTGAACGTGCTCGATCATAACCGATTAAGGTAACTGATTCAAGGAAAGGGAGATAAGCGTAACCATGAAACAAACCCAACATCCATGTCTTTACCTGTGACTTAGACCATCAGGTTATCATCCCCAAAAGGCTGGACATTTTATCCCACATATGCTTAATAAAACGAAACGCAATTTGACACGAAACAATGTTATGCAACTGACATGTGTGACTTTGAAGTACAGTTAAGTTCTCACATAAGGGCTTTCTCAAAAGCGAAATTTATTCTTGCTCAAGATTTTTCGAACAACTGACTACTCCAAAAACAGGGCAGACAACTTGGTTAGACTACACGATATGTAGTGTGTTTATACATTTTCTTAAATCAAAGTTTTGGAAGTGGGCCATAACAAAAAACGATACTTTAAAGATACTATTAAAATAATTTTCAGACACGCCGCCTTTAAAGGTGGCTTACCTTCAGGGCATCTGTGGTACAACTCACTCAATCTAAACAGGACGAGATGCAATTTACATGATGTTGATCACCAGGCGCGCGCACTTCCGGTGGGAGGGAGTAGGGAGGTTTATAGAGCAAGGGTACATGGCAACTTCAGTTCGCAAGGACCACTTTTGGCATTCAAAACTCCTTGGAATGGACGCAAACAAATCCTGGATACAAATCCTAGTGTGATGTTACATATTTCTTCATGCAGAAACTGCTCCAGGTCATTGAAAGATGTAGGAGGAGAAGAACGGGATCTTACTCAGGTTACAAATACAGACCACAGTGACTCGATGATGTTTAAGTCTGTCGACTGGGGAGGCAAACGAAGGTGTGAAAGTTCGTCCTTATGTTCCTCAAACCATGATTGGACATTCCGAGACCCGTGAATTAAAGCGTTGTCATCTTGATAGATGGCATCCCCTGAAGAAACTAATGCCTGAGCCATTGGATGGACCTGGTTGACCAAAATGGTTTCATACACTCTGCTAATCATCCGTCCTTATAAGATGATCAGGTGACCTGCTGAAAACCACTATATGACCGCCCAGAGCATGACAGAACCACCACCATGCTGCACTGTTGGGAGCAGACAGTCTGGGCTGTATGCTTCTGACGGTGTTCTCCACACGTAAACACGTGCGGTGAAAAATAGTATGAATGCGAATTCATCCGACGACATTACACGCTTCCATGCATCGGCAGTCCACGTTGTATGCTCCTCGCACCACTGCCGTCGCCGTTGTGCATTCACTCGGGTCATCAGAGGCTTTGCAATAGCAGCTCTGCCATGAATATCTTGTTTATGCTGTTCCCTGCGCACTGTTTTAGTTGATATTGGGGTCTGGAGACGCTAATTGAGCTTCGCACTAATTTTCGGCGCCGTGGTTTTCTTATTACGGGTAACAATACTCTTTAATACGCTCTTGTTTCTATCAGTCAGGGTCGTTTTTCGGCCGCTCTTGTGTTTCGCAGACGAGGTTTTGCCAAGAACACGGTATGCTGTCATGACGCTAGACACAGTAGCTCTCGATACCCCTACTACCCTGGCGACTATTGTCGTGGAGGCACCAACTAGCAGGCCACCATCAATTAGCCTTTTTCGAAGTCCGTTAGGTCGCTCATTTCGTCGTCATCCTGAAAGAAATTTTGCAACAAGACACTTTAAATGCACTTAAACAAGACCTTGAAGTTCTAAACAAAGCTATTACAACCAAAAACTGGTGCATACCTTTGCGTATTGCGACGTACGCAGCACCATTAATAGTCACGTCTCTGATCGTGGTGTTCACATTATTATGTCCATCCCCTGAATGTTTCAATGAATTAATTTTCAAAAACATACCGCCCTTGCCGTTCGACGATATCTGCGTTGAATAAACGCAAAAGAACGGTGATACGAAACATCTATCACGAAGCCTTCAACCAGGTAACCTTGTTCGCTGGCTGCAGCAATAGCAAGTGATGTCTGCAGCACAGAAACTAATTTTCAGGAGTGGAACGCTTTAGAATGACGAAGAGCTCAAAGCCAATGGACATATGAATTGAGATCCCTGATGTTTACAAATGATCTTAGACAGTATACAAGTTTGGGGACATCCACATGAGAAAGAGCTCGCCGTCCCACCGCATGTTGGTCAAACCACTAGACATAAAGAAGCAACATGACATGATGTATGGCTCATTCATATCCCTTTGCATATTCCTGGAGGTGGAGAAGTCCAATAGCACGGCGACCTTTGGTATTAGAAGTCTTCAGACTGTAATTAAACTAGTCGTTCAGAAAGCCCTGCGAAATATTCTACAAAATAATACCACTAGCCCACACACTACATGCATATATCTCGATATATACATATTTATTTGTTCATTTGTTAGGGGATTTAACGATCACTATGAGCAACTTCATCGGCTATAAGCAGTCGCTCGTCTCGAATTTAGAGTCACTGGTTCCAGGGAAAGGAGAGAGCCAGTGCTATACGACAAACACATCATTTATACCTCATCTGGGACTCGAATCCGGACTCACTCGGACGAACGGTCAGAAAGTCAATATTACAGCGATAGCCTATGAGGCGCTAATATACCTCGAAGTTCCACAAAAGGCGCATTTAAAAAAATTCTGCATGCAGAGTGAAACACTTTATATCCGAGGAATTCGTGTTTTATTAATACCAGAAACGACTTGAGTATATGGCATATGAAAAATAAAAAAAGTGCTGGAATTGTGTAGTCCGAAATGGAAAAATTAAAGGTAAAGGATACGTGGGCTAAATAATTTCGACGAAAGAAATGTAAAAGGTAAAGCGACAATATTAGCATAACAAAATAATTTCGATTTAAAAAATTAAAATTAAATGGTAATGACCACAAGTGGACAAAATATCTTTAGCATAAGAAATAAAATTATGGTAATTGTTACAAACGGAATGAGAAACAACGAAGTGGAAACTAAAAAGGATAAGGTAATTAACACGCGAGGATCAAGTGCCTTTGCTGTGAGAATTTTAAAGATAAGATAACGGAAATAAGGGGACTCTTGAAATAATTTCACTGGAAATCGATAACTGAAATATAACAGCACCGTAAGTAGGACGAAAAGGTCAAGACTGATAATAACTAGAATGATAAAACGTAATAATAATAAAAAAAACAACAACTTGCAAATACATCACAAAATAAGACAAGGGAATTTTAAAATTATAGTGTTAATATATATATATATATATCAACAGCTGCATGATTATTATTACTTACGTAGATTCTAGATTTCTATGCTGCTACTACGTGCCATCAGTCAGAAAAGGTTTCAACTTCATGGTGGCTGACAATAAATGTGATTAAGAAGGATACATATTTAAATCTCACATGCCGACGCACCATAGGCTTTCTCACAGAAGGAGTAAGTATGTCGAGAGACGCTTGAGACGATAGTGATTTAGTCTAGGACAATCTTTCTCAACTGGTAATTAATTCTGAGAATCCATGAATTGGGTTTAAAGGGTTCATGAATTGGATTCAACAGAAAGCTACTAATTTGGTACCAAGGAACAGATATCTATTGCTGAATAATGATCTATAAATCTGCTATAAGTGATGAAAGGTGAACAAACACTGTCATCATATAAAACACATCAGAAATAAAAGAAATCTGGAAGTTACTTCTTGACATCGAATGCATTCGCGTCGAAAATTTCTTCGACTCAATTACAGTCGCACTACTAAAACTCACCACTTGAACTGAACACCCGCATCAGCGTGGTAAAAATGTTAATTCAGAAATAATTTCCTGCACTTTGAATTAAGGACGCTTATTTTCTTTTCTTCAAACAAACAAAAAAACTTTCAACGCCAATGTTCTCCAAATTAATATTCGTGCAACAATTTTTCAACGCTCACGTCAAAACAAAGAGAGAAACCTACTCCGTTTTGACATACACTGCTGGCCACCCAAAATCCAACCCCAAGAAGGAAGCATCCGATTGGCCTGAAATTCGCTGCATGCGTCGCCCACGAGAGGACATGCAAACGATTGTTAATATATATATATATATATATATATATATATTTCATTCCACAGGTGTGCAGGGCATATGCAAATCATGTGCGCCCGGCACGCCACATAGAAGCACTATAAGAAATGTTCACAGAAGGCGGGGTGTAAGTAGTGGAAGTGTGTTGTGCTGAACGGACATGTGCGTGGGAAGCTTCCTGATGCCTCGTCGCAGAATACGACAGTCATTCCAGCACGTTTCGGAGTTCGACAGAGGACGAATAGTGGCTTATCGCGACAGCGATTTGTCGTACCGAGACATCGGCGCCTGTGTGGGACGACATCCAGCAATAGTGAGGCGAGTATGGATTCGGTGGATGCAGGAGGGACGGACGGACCGACGTGAGCGATTGCCGCAGCCGCAGCATCCCACCGAACGAGAGGACTGCCATGTAGTGCTCGCACAGCCACATCACGAACGTTAGTGCAGGAATTAGGGTGTGTTGCGCAACAACCTGTGTCAGCAAGTACCGTTCGACGTCTTCTGCAGGAGCGGGGACTTGTCGCACGGCGCCCATTGCTCCGATTACCATTGACGTTACACCACCGGCGAGTGCGGCGGCAGTGGGCTGTTGAACGCCGCACCTGGACCACGGAATGGCACGACATTGTCTTCTCCGACGAATCCCGCTTCTGCCTGCAACACCACGATGGTCGGATCCGCGTGTGGCGGCACCGCGGTGGGAGACTGTATGACGCCTGCATTATGCATCGCCATACCGGTCCTTCACCTGGCGTTATGGTTTGGGGCGCAATTGGATATGACACCCGCAGCCTTCTGGTACGCATCGCCGGTTCACTCAACAGCCACCGCTACATCTCCGACGTTTTGGAGCTTGTAGTCCTCCCTTACCTGCAGGACCTGCCAGCGGCCACGTTTCAACAGCACAATGCGCGCCCGCACGTGGCACGCATAGTGAAACAATTCTTCACGGCCCACCAGGTGTCACTGCTGCCGTGGACCGCCTGTTTTCCCGATATGTCGCCCATCGAACACATCTGGTCACTGATCGGCAACCGAGTGGCCCGGCAAGCACCACCCGCGGCAACGCCTGATGAACTGTGGCAACGTGTGGAATGGTATGGGGTGTGTTTAGCTGGACTTCACTGAGACCCCTGGTACATCTACAAACGTCTGTGACCGGCCAGCGCTATGTGCGCATCCTTTCTGACGAGGTTACACCCTTTTATGTCCTGCATTCATGCTGATGGGCTGGGCCTGTTCCAACAGGATAATGCACCTCTACAAAAGTGTCGGGACGCCACATTATGGTTAGAGGAGCATTCATCTGAGTTTGGGGTGTTGCCATTTCAACCCAAGTCCCCAGATCTGAACGTGATAGAACGTGATTCATTTGGGATGCTCTGCAACTCGCTATCGAACACAGGAATCCGAGACCTCGGAATACACCCGAATTTTTATTTTTTTTTTGATTGGAGGTTTAACGACCACCGTGAGCAACTCAATGGGCTATAAGCAGTCGCCCGTCCCTAATTTAGGGTCACTGGTTACAGGGAAGGGAGAGAGCCAGTGCCGTAAGACAAACACAACATCCATGCCTCACCGGGATTCGAACCCGGACCCCTTTCAGACGAATGATCAGAGGCCATCACTTAGACCACTGCGCCACCGGGGCGGCCCCGAATTGTGGAACGCTGTGCAGGAAGTATGGTGGCCGCCTCGGTGGCGCAGTGGTCTAAGGCGCTGGCCTCTGATCATTCGTCCGTAAGGGGTCCGGGTTCGAATCCCGGTCAGGCATGGATGTTGTGTTTGTCTTACGGCACTGGCTCTCTCCCTTCCCTGGAACCAGTGACCCTAAATTAGGGACGGGCGACTGCTTATAGCCCATTGAGTTGCTCACGGTGGTCGTTAAACCTCCAATCAAAAAAAAAAAAAAAAAGAAGTATGGTGTTCATTGCCTACAGCATATTTCCAGAAGCTAGTGTAGTCCATGCCCCGTCCTATTTCTGCAGTCTTGCGCTCCCGTGATGGACCTACCAAGTATTAGACTGGTGTACCAGTTATTCTGGCACTTCAGTGTATATGCGTTAAAATAAAGTTTCTAAAAACGCTAAAAATGAAGTTTCTATAATCGCTATTTCAGGTCCATAACATAAACTGCAATAGCAAATGAATAGGAATACCTATTTAATAAAGTGTTGGATTCGATGTTGCATGAATTTAACGATGAACTGATATCTTTCTACATGAATATTCAGCCATGCAGGATATGATAGCGCCCGTCAATTGCTGAATGTTCACTGGAGAATGATCTTTGTTACGAATGGCTCTTTCAATTTCATTCCACAGGTGTTCAATTGGGTTAATACCTGGGGACTGTTGGGGGCCATTTTGGCATTTTACAGTCAGTGTCGTACTCCTGGAATTACAGTGGGACTATCCGAGCCTTGAAACATGGCGCATTTTCCTTCTGAATGTAACTATTTCCATGAAAAAACACTATGTACATTTACGGGTGTTCCCGGTCCGCATTGATGCTAACACATCCCGCGGCATCCAAACATTGTTCTAGCGATATTAAGGAACCCCAGTGGCAGCCATGAAAATAGACCCAGACCATGACACCGTGCTAGGCAGCTGGGATCCATTGGTTCGGGCTGTTGATGCCATATTCTGACCACTCAGATAATATTCGAAAACTTGAAAATTTTCATCGTCCTGGAGCGGGACTCGAACCCGCGTCTCCCAGAAAACACCCGGTTATGCTAACCACTACACCACCCAGAACGACCAAACCTCAAGTTTCCGATCAATTTGAATAAAAATGATCGGAAACTTGAATGAAAAATGCTGAACAATACCGTCAAACTTTAATGACGCTTTAACAAGCCATCAAAAACGAGACCTGGCATCCTCACTCAGGGTATTGCGCTTTTGCGTGATAACGCCCGGCCGCATACGGCAGTTACTACGCAAAGGACATCGCTGGGAAGTCCTTCAATATCCGGTGTATAGTCCTGATCTGTCGCCCTGCGATTTCCAAATCTTTGGGTCTATGAAAAAATTTCTCAAAGGCAAACGTTTCCCTAGCGGATGATCAGGTGCGCGAAGCTGTAGAAATTGGCAGCAGTAGCAGCTGCATCCTATGTCGCAGGAATACAAGGACTTGTGCAACGATGGGCCCGCTGTTAAATGCCGGCGGCGATTATTTTAAAGTAAGTCATGTTTTGAATCTTTCAGGCAGAAAGTCTCACTACTTATTGAACAAAACTTATATCTTCAAGCTGTTTTTCAAACAATCAGAATGAACAGTATGTGAGTCGAACCCTTCGAATACTAAGTGTCGAGATTAATTAAGTGTGCCTATGTATTCCCTGCATTTTTATGTCTACCACTGCCTTGAAAAAGTCTCCCACTGGAGGAGTGCGAAAGCTTGACGAATCTCTGTGATTATTACACCATAAGAAATAAACGGATTTAATACGCTATATGCGTTTCTTCTTCTACTATCGTGGGACAGATACTGGCAGAACTAGTGGTGTTGGATTTATAATAAACAAGAAACTGAAGGATAAAGTTGTAGAAGTTGAAAGTTCCTCTGACAGAGCTGCACGACTTGTTATCCAATTCTCGAAAAGATACCAGGCTCAGATTATTCAAACTTATGCACCCACCACAAGTCATCCTGAAGAAGAAATTGAAGAATTTTATGAGGAAATTTGTCATCTAAATAATAAAGGTAAGCAGCACTTGAAAATAATTATGGGAGATTTCAATGCAAAAATAGGGCAACGGCAACAGAATGAAACTTCAGTAGGTAAATTCGGTCATGGCAACAGAAACCAGCGTGGAAATACTCTCGTTGAGTTTGCAGAGGCAGAAGGGTTTTTCATCTTGAACTCCTTCTTCAAGAAAAAGCCACACAGGAAATGGACATGGAGACATCCAAATGGGACGACAAGTGAAATTGATTTTATTATGTGTAACAAAAGATTCGTCATAGAAGACTGCAGTGTGCTAAACAAGTTCAACACAGGTAGTGACCATAGATTGGTGAGATGTAAGATGCACCTCAACACTAAACTCGAACGTGGCAAGCTCATAAGACAAACAAAATCTATTGACATAACCAACCTTAAAAAACACCATAATACCTTCAAGTTGGAACTGAAGAACAGGTTCTCTGCTTTAGAAGGCCTAACATCGGAAGAAGTGGACATCTCTGAAGTTAACAGAAAAGTAACCAAAGCTATTATGGAAACAGCAACAAAATTAGCTGGGTCTAAGAACAAGTTGCATGTGAACAAATTATCAGGAAAAACCAAAATGTTGATGCAAAAAGAAGAGAGATGAGGACAACTAAAGAAGATGTGACTTCCAAAGTGGAATATATAGAGCTATGCAAGACAGTAAGAAAAAGTATCACTGAAGACGTAAGGAAATTCAACTGTGAACTAGTGAGGAAAGCAATTGAAAACAACCAAAGCCTAAAGATAGCAAAGGGACATCTCAGTAAGGGAAGAAAACAGATTATGGCACTGAGAAAAGAAGATGGTTCTGTAACAAGAAATAGAGGCGAAATTTTGACAAGAGTGAAAGATTTCTACTCCAAATTATATGAAAGGGATGATATATGCACTCCAGACATCATGAAAGATACCAGTACCAGAGTTCCTCCAGTCCTTCCAGCAGAAGTTGCACATGCAATCAAGAACATGAAGCGAGGAAAAGCTCCAGGAGAAGATGGAATTACTGTAGACATCATACAAGAAGCAAGTGGAGAAATCGAAACAGTACTCGCCCAAATTTTCACTCGATGCCTTAATGAAGGAAAGATTCCTGAGGATTGGAACACCGCTACAATGATCCTGCTACATAAGAAAGGTGACATTGAGGATCTCGGAAACTACAGACCTATCAGCCTCCTATCAGTAGTTTATAAAGTCTTCACTAAAGTTCTTTCACACCGCTTGAAGGTAACACTGGACATGGCTCAACCGAGAGAACAAGCTGGATTCAGGAGTGGCTACAGCACAATAGATCATATCCACGTGCTGAGAGAACTAATTGAAAGAGCGAGGGAATATGAACTTCCATTGTGCATGGCTTTTATCGATTATGAAAAAGCCTTTGATTCGGTGAAACCATCAGCAGTTACAATGGCTCTGAAAACCTGCGGTATTGAAGATGCATACATTAATATTATTAATAACATCTATGAAAATGCAAGTGCAAAGATTAGGCTGTTTGAAAATACAACACACGTAAAAATTGGAAAGGGAGTGAGACAAGGTGACACCATATCTCCGAAGCTCTTTAATGCCACATTGGAGGGTGTTTTTCAGTCGCTGAGCTGGGAAAACAAGGGGATAAAGATTAATGGAGATTATCTAACCCACCTTCGTTTTGCTGATGACGTAGTCATTTTTGCAACTAGCCCATCAGAGCTGCAGAGTATGATCCAGGAACTTGCTGACAAGAGTAAAGAAGTGGGATTAAAAATGAACTTTCAGAAGACAAAAGTGATGTTCAATGCTTTTACAAGAAATGAAGATTTATCGATTGATGGAGAAAAGCTGGAGATAACGGACACGTACGTTTATCTTGGACAGCAGATATCAAGTGAGGGTCACATTGATGAAGAAATTAATCGGCGTACAAAACTTGCCTGGAGAGCTTTTGGAAGAAACAGCATAATTTTCAAGAGCAATATGCCATTATGTCTTAAAAGAAAAGTGTTTGATCAATGCATCCTTCCAGTGCTTACGTATGGTGCAGAGACGTGGACCTTAACTAAAAGAGACATACAAAGGCTGCAGACAACTCAAAGCAGCATGGAGAGGTGCATGCTTGGTGTAACCAGGAGAGATAGGAAGAGGAACTCGTGGATCCGAAAAATGACAAGAGTGGAAGACATCATGATCAGAGTTAAATCCCTGAAATGGCAATGGGCTGGACATACTGCCAGAAGGACAGATCATCGATGGACAGCAGAAATTTTAGATTGGATTCCAAGGGACAGGAAAAGACCCAGAAGAAGACCACATGGGAGATGGGTGGATGAAATTCGAAAGTATGCAGGGGTGACATGGAGGAGACTGGCACAAGACAGACCGTTGTGGAGGAAACTTGGGGAGACCTTCGTCCAGCAGTGGATTGATAATGGTTGACAATGATGATGATGATGATGCGTTTCTTGAGTATTCATATTGTGATGTATTAAAAATAACGTGTGCCTATGTGGTTACGGGTTTGATGAATTTTCACTGTTCTCCCAGGAATTATGAAGTAAAAGAAATTGAAAAGGAAGACCCACTCCTTCGCTAAAAATATAAAAAAACCCCCTGAAAATGCAGTCAGCCACTTTTCATGATCCTTAGTATTTCGTGGCTATTTGGCAGCGAAAAGCCAATGAATTTTACTTTTGGCTGTAACTTGTATTTTTACAGAAACTAACATTTGTATAAAACGTTGTTTACACGGTTTCAGAGTCTTAAAACTACACCGTGAAATGTCAGGTACGTTAATTCCGTAGCTGATTTGATTTAGTTTGTAGAAAACAGAAAACAATTTTGTTTGACTCAGAGTTTAAGAAAAATATTGAAAAACGCAAACGAAGCCGTAAAGAAAATAACCGGTATTTTGCCTGCACCTAAATCGACGCAATCTTCTATCTATGCAAGCAAGATCTACTATTCCGATACAACTGTGAACGAAGATTCTGAGAATAAAAGTAACTACGTTTCTAACAACGCGCAGTTACAATTGAGGTATTCCGCACTATCCCCCAGTTACATAGAAAAAAAAATGACAAAAATACTTTTTCCTGCGATTGCGTTATGAAGAACTTTCCTGCATAGATGCACCGCAGTATCGATGTGAAACACATAAGAATAAAGTAGTCCCTCTCTCTTTCCATTCATTTCAATTTCTTTCTCTTGTTTCAGATTCTTTGAGCGAAAAATGATAACCGCAGTTCCAGTGTTTAAAATACGTGGTTATGATCAGAGTAAAATCCCTGAAATGGAATGAGCTGGACATGTTGCCAGCAGAACGGACTATCGATGGACAACCGAAATGTTAGACTGGATATCAAGAGACAGAGAATGACCCAGAACACGACCACATGGAAGGTGGGTGGATGAAATTCGAAAGCATGACGGAGTAACATGGAGGAGACTGGCTCAAAACAGACAGTTGGGGAAGAAACTTGGGGAAAATTTCATCCAGCAGTGGATTGATGTGGGTTGACAATGAATGATGTAAACATTATTATAAATACAGACTGTGAATACTCAAGAGACGCATATGGCGTATTAAATTCGTTTATTTTTGTGGTGCAGTAAGCACAAAGATTCGCCAAGCTTCCGCATTCCCACAAAACAAAGTTTCGCCCAGCTTTCACACTCCCAGTGGAGTACGAAAGCTTGGCAAATCTTTGTGCTCACTACACCACAAAAATAAACGGATTTAATACGCTATATGCATCTCTTGAATATGATAATGATGTGTTGTTCATAATGTTCAAGAGAAAAAAGTTTTTGACAATACAAATTTGAAGATATACAATACAAATTTGGAAGCTGTGAATCCGTTTATTGGTGTAAATATGACATGAATGGTAAGTCGGATGATATCCGAAAACTTGAAAATTTCGTCGTCCTAGAGCGGGAATCGAACCTGCGTCTCCCGGATAGCGTCCGAGTATGCTAACCATTCATGTCATATTTATACCAATAAACGGATTCACAGCTTCCAAATTTGTACTGTACAATGGTGTAATCTCGTATCTCATTCATTGTGTGAAGATATATTTTTATGCGTTTGTTATTAACAATGGCATTTTGTTGTTATGCACCATTTCGTATACTTCCCACTGTTCGGTTCTGGCAACAATACAAAAAAGGTCACGCCTCGCGACTGATTTGCAGACGATATGAAAATAAACGAGCTGAACTTCATTTACAGACGATATGAAATAAACGAGCTGATCTTCATAATAATTCAAATCTTCAACTTTCGTGTTATAGTTTTCCTATGGCCATGCAGAAACACAAATTAGCTCTACTGCTGTTTAAGTGAGCCTTGCTCAATTTGCTTTCGGAATAATTTTTCCATAAAATATTAATTTTAGAAAACTAAGCTTTGTCAAATATCCTTTTCATACGTATATAGTTCCGTTTCCGAAAACTTGTGCATAAATCAAATTGAGGTAATACGTATTCCAACACATGAATGGGCGCCTTAAAATTAAGATGTCGCTGAGCGTTCACCTTGGTTATAAATAACCACCAGCTCCCGTTACAGATGCAAAAGTACGAGCACGAGTGAATCTAGAAACAACACTGACAAGCACGAATCCTATTACATCATAACATCAACATATTCCGGAATTAATTCGACAAGTTTGTAAGGTTCAGTGGAACGCATTTGAAAATCACGACGAAGGAAAATAAATGGGTCGCTCAGATTTAAGCCGCTGGCATGTTCCGCTATAAGCTTAAAAATCAGTGATAACATTCTCTCCCTAATTCGTGAAATTTCTGTAACGTCCTTTAATCGATTTCTTTTCTTCGATTTGTGTAAAGGATCGCGCAACGAAAGCGTGCTTCCATAGAATAACTTTTATCATGAGCAGGTTTGTGTTACTAACGTCAATACGAAGAGTGTAATCAGCTAAGAATAGCGCCTACTGAAATATCACGATTTCTTCGCACATATCCTGAACGCTTTTTATACATTCTAACTAAATACATATTAGTATGTAAGTCGTGAAAATAAACTCTATTATTTTAGTTTAGCTTTCAATTTCTTTTCTAAAAGCTTTTTACAAAATTTGGAAAAAGGAATGGAAAGTGACAGTGCGGTTTGTTACATGAAATGCACTCCACCGTCGCACAATTCCAGGCTGACAGAACGGACCGAAGGAATAACACCACGAAAATGATAATTACACCAGTTTTGATGTTTCTACACTGAAGGAATTTAATACATTTTTTTAATTAATGTTATTTCTTGGTTTGCAACTATCGTAAAAATAATAAGATTAAGTAAACAAGTAATAACAGTAATTACTGCGCGATGCAATAAAACACCTGTCACATAAGAGAACAGATAACATATCGCATTTCTCAGTTTGAGACAATGAGAAACGTGATACTTCCCTTCATGATATGTTTTTCGTACTGCGTACTCTTTCGTTAATCGAGAAATGGACGTGCGATGACAAACAAGGAAAGAATATGATGAGAATAAAACCCTCTTGCGATTTTATAGCAAAATGATTTCGTTCCGAATTTCATTTCTAAATAACTGTATTGAGAATTAATTGATTTCAATACAAGTACACGCATAAATAAAACGTTTCTAACACAATAAAACTCAACTGTCAATGCATTTTAAAAAGATAAAGCGAAATCTATTTTTTAATCTCATTTACGATTCAAATTTCGCGCAGAGAACAAGTTACTATGCCACCTATGCTTTTTGGTCCCAAAGACTGGCTATTCTCCCTGGTCCTCCTGTACAACGGAAATTTTGAGGGAGAGAGAGTAGTTTTTAACTGATGAAAAAATTAGACCCCTCTTTTCTCTTTTGCTAAGTTACATCGGAAAAAAACCGCAAGTAGGAGATCTCGCTGGAAAACTGCGCACGACAAGCAGCAGATAAAATGCAAATAAATCTCTGTAATGCTACATTGATTTAATTCGTAAGATTTTTTTTCATTTACTATGACCACAGACAGACGCAGAGAAAAAACGGCCATTTAAGATTTTTTTTTTGAATCACAGTAGAACTAAGAGTATTAGAATTAATTCGAGACACAAGTGGTTTGAATAATAAAAAATGCGTATAATAGGATTAAGGGTAAAACATTTTCATCCACCATGACACACTATTATAATTTACATAATCTTACAATAACAGAAACTAAAAAAATGCATTTACATGAATTACGACCACGTGGGCTGACTCACTGAGTGGAGTGTGGCTTACGTTACAAGACCAAGCCCGCTTTCCTTTTTTTCCACGATCCAGTTGACTGCTAATCTGGATAACAGAAATTTGGATAATCGCCGTTTCATTATGAAAACGACTCCGCAAACATATAAGCCAAGGTTAAGGCGACATTTCCTCTTCAACAAATTACTTTCAAAATGTCTTTGGATAGTAAACATTTAATCAAAAAATTCTGTACATACAGGCTGTAAGTTTTTTTTTTTTTTTGTTAGCTTCGGGTTTGCCGAATACCATGAGCAACTCAGAGGGCTAGAAGCAGTCGCATCTCCCCTTATTTAGGACCACTGGTTCCGGGGAACACACCATCCCTGTCCCATCTCGGACGAATTGGTTCGAGGGTTGAAAGTTATTTGAGATTCATAGCTGAATAAAGCAGATGCAAAAGAGGGCGTGTGCGCAGCAATAATTTGTGATGAAGGCAAAAAGGGCCACGTTCGGCGAGGAAGTCAACGCACACGAGAAACTTAAAAACAACAAAAGATCCGTAAAAGCCGTCTGCGAATACAACATATCCAAAACAACTGAAAATACTTTTCCCCACGGTTGGCCGGGCACAGCTTAACACTGTCACGCCCATAACCCACAAGAAAGTAGTATTTTCTGTCCAACAGCCAACAGTAACAAAGATGCCCAGATTATGAGATTTAAAATTTTGTAAAAGTGAAATTATTCCGCTCTTTAGAACAGATATTCGTAACTTTGGTCTAAATTTAGCGTAAACCGAATGAACATAAATCTCCAGAGTCAAAATTATTATTACCGTGAGGCATTAAAAGAACACTGTCAGTTAAACGTGCCAAAAATACAAAATTAACCTGATACTTCTACTCAACTACTACGCCAAGCTCAAAACGTAAACATGTAACTAAGCACAACTGCAGTAATCCCTGCAGAATAACTCCGTGACCGTGAGTAATGTTATCGAACGCTAGCCAAAGGTGATTTACAAATGTCAAGTAACATCAGGTAGGTAGGTAGCACGAAGGGTGCCTTATTAAGGGCACTATGGCACAGAGCCAGCATTTCGCTCCAGAGACTTACTTCGAAAGGATAGATCACATCGCTGCTCACGATGTATCAAACAACGGGAAAGGTAGGGTGGGGGTGGGGGGGGTTGCAAAAAAAATATTTCGATTAAATGAAGCGACAACTACCAATGGATTCTTAATAAAATCTCCAAAATCAGGCAGCAAACTTCTTTCTCCGTCGCAGAAACCGCATTTTCAGCACCGCCTTCGAAACGAATTTCGAGCTGGCGTCAATATATCTTAAGATCTTTTGCTATTGTTGTTGTTGGTTTAATGATCACCATGAGCAATTCAATGGGCTTATAGACAGTCATCCGTGCGAAATTAAGGGCCATTGGATCCAAGAAAGGACAGTATAAACAACATCGTTGCCTGACGCGGGATTCGAACCCGGACCCGTCTCGGACGAATGACTAGAAATCAATGCTTCGTACCACTCGGCCACCGAGGCGACTATATTCTGATCTATTAATTTGCATTACATGCAGAATGTCTTGATTCATGTATATATCATCATCATCATCACTCATTATCAATCCACTGCTGGACGAAGGTATCCCCAAGTTTCTTCCACAACGGTCTGTCTTGTGCCAGTCTCCTCCATGTTACTCCCGCATATTTTCGAATTTCATCCACCCATCTCCCACGTGGTCTTCTTCTGGGTCTTTTCCTGTCCCTTGGAATCCAGTTTAAAATTTCCGCTGTTCATCGATGGTTTGTCCTTCTGGCAATATGTCCAGCCCATAGCCATTTCAGGGATTTTACTCTGATCGTGATGTCTTCCACTCTTGTCATTTTTCTGATCAACGAGTTCCTCTTCTTATCTCTCCTGGTTACACCAAGCATGCATCTCTCTCCATACTTCTTTGAGTTGTCTGCAGTCTTTGTCTCTTTTAGTTAAGGTCCACGTCTCTGCACCATATGTAAGCACTGGTAGGATACATTGATCAAACACTTTTCTTTTAAGATATAATGGCATATTGCTCTTGAAAATTACACTGTTTCTTCCAAAAGCACTCCAGGCAAGTTTTATACGCCGATTAATTTCTTCATCTATGTGATCCTCACTTGATATCTGCTGTCCAAGATAAATGTAGGTATTGGTTTTCTCCAGCTTTTCCCCATCAATCGATAAATCTTCATTTCTTGTAAAAGCATTGAACATCACTTTTGTCTTCTGAAAGTTCATTTTTAATCCCACTTCTTTACTCTTGTCAGCAAGTTCCTGGATCATACTCTGCAGCTTTGATGGGGTAGTTGCAAAAATGACTACGTCATCAGCAAAATGAAGGTGAGTTAGATAATCTCTATTAATCTTTATTCCTTTGTTTTCCCAGTTCAGTGAATGAAAGACATTTTCCAATGTGGCATTAACGAGCTTGGGAGATATGGTGTCATCTTGTCTCACTCCCTTTCCAATTTTTATGTGTGTTGTATTTTCAAACAGCCGAATCTTTGCACTTGCATTTTCATAGATGTTATTAATAATATTAATGTATGCATCTTCAATATCGCAGGATTTCAAAGCCATCGTAACTGCTAATGGTTTCACCGAATCAATAGCTTTTTCATAATCGATAAAAGCCGTGCATAATGGAAGTTCATATTCTCTCGCTCTTTCAATTAGTTTTCTTAGTACGTGGATATGATCTATAGTGCTGTGGCCACTCCTGAATCCAGCTTGTTCTCTCGGTTGAGCCATGTCCAGTGTCACCTTCAAGTGGTGTGAAAGAACTTTAGTGAAGATTTTATAAACCACTGATAGGTGGCTGATAGGTCTGTAGTTCCTGAGATCCTCAATGTCACCTTTTTTATGTAGCAGGATCATTGTAGCATTGTTCTAATCCTCGGGAATCTTCCCTTCATTAAGGTATCGAGTGAAAACTTGGCGAGTCCTATTTCAATTTCTTCACGTGCTTCTTGTATGATGTCTACGGTAATTCCGTCTTCTCCTGGAGCTTTCCCTCCTTTTTTGTTCTTGATTGCATGTGCAACTTCCGCTGGGAGGACTGGAAGAACTCTGATAACTTTTGTAATGTCTGGAGTACATGCATCATCCCTTTCATATAGTGTTGTGTAGAAATCTTTCACTCTTGTCAAAATTTCACCTCTATTTCTTGTTACAGAACCATCTTTTCTCAGAGCCATAATCAGTTTCCTTCCCTTACTCAGATGTCCCTTTGCTCTCTTCAGGTTTTGGTTGTTTTCAATGGCTTTCCTTACATTTCCAGTGATACTTTTTCGTACCGTCTTGCATAGCTCTATATATTCCACTTTGGAAGTCACATCTCCTTTAGTTGTCCTCATTTCTCTTCTTTTTTGCATCAGAATTTTGTTTTTTTCTGATTATTTGTTCGTATGCAACTTGTTCTTAGTACCAGCTATTCTTGTTGCTGTTTCCATAAGAACCTTGGTTAGTTTTCTGTTAACTTCAGAGATGTCCACTTCTTCCGATGTTAGACCTTCTAGAGCAGAGAATCTGTTCCTCAGTTCCAATTTGAAGATATTATGATGTTTTTTGAGGTTGGTCATGTCAATACACTGTTTTATGAGCTTGCCAGGCTCGAGTTTAGCATTGAGGTGCATCTTACCATTCTATGGTCACTACCTGTGTTGAACTTGTTTAGCGAACTGCAGTCTTCCATGACAAATTTCTTTTTACACATAATAAAATCAATTTCACTTGTCAATTTATTGGGATGCCTCCGTGTCCACTTCGTTAGGGCTTTTTCTTGAAAAAGGAGTTTATGATGAAAAACCCTTTTGCCTCTCCAAATTCTACGACAGTATTTCCACGCTGGTTTCTGTTGCCATGACCGAATTTACCTACTGACGTTTCATTTGGTTGCCGTTGCCCTATTTTCGTATTGAAATCTCCCATAATGATCTTCAAGTGCTGCTTGCCTTTATTATTTAGATGACGAATTTCCTCGTAAAATTCTTCAATCTCTTCTTCAGGATGACTTGTAGTGGGTGCATAAGCTAGAATAATCTGAGCCTGGTATCTTCTCGAGAGTTGGATAACAAGTCGTGCAGCTCTGTCAGAGGAACCTTCAACTTCTACAACTTTATTTTTCAGTTTCTTGTTTATTATAAATCCAACACCACTAGTTCTGCCAGTATCTGTCCCACGATAATAGAAGAGATGTCCACTTTTCAGTTTAATGAGATCTTCTCGTGTTCTCCTTACCTCACTTAGCCCAACACGATGTTCCACTTGATCCTTTGTAGTTCTTCTTCCAATTCAAGGAGCCTTGAATCAGAAGATAGGGAGCGTCCATTATACGTAGCCAAGGTCAGCATCAGATGACAGCCTAGTCCGGTTTTCCGGTGATTCTAAACACCGTCTGCCTTCATGTCGCTCTGGCCAAGGCAGCAGCCAGTGCGACATGAAAACAGAGGGTGCTAAGAATCACCGGAGGACCGGACTAGTATATATATATATATATACACTGAAGAGTAATTGAATTAGAGATACCTGTCTAGTAGCGTGTAGCCCCACCTTTCGCCCTGATGACGGCGGCGATTCATCTCGGCATGGACTCGACAAGACACCGGGAGCGTTGGGAAGCTATACGGATCCACGACCCCTGAACAAGCTCCCACAGTTCACGAAGATTTGATGGAGGGGGTCAGAGCTTCGAACATCTCTCTCGATGGCATCTCAGATGTGCTCGATGGGATTGAAGTCAGGTGACCTAGCTGGCCAAGAAAGCTAGATCACGTCGGTGGACTGTTCATCCAACCATTCGGATACAATTCGGGAGCGATGGCACGGTGCATTGTCTTGTTGCAGATGAGGTCCCTAGTGGGATGTTAAAGACGCACAAACGGGAGCAAATGGTCGTCCAGGATATCCCGGTATCGTTGACCTGTGAGGGACAATGTCACACGTACCAGGGGTCCTATTTCAGTCCACGTAAACAGCCCCCAGACGAGAATGCCACACCAACCAGCTTGAAGAGTACCCTGCGGGCTAGAAGGATACATCGCTTCATGTGGTTTGCGCAGTACTCGTATCCTGCCATCCGCATTTACCAACGTGAATCTCGACTAATCAGTCCAGGCAATAGTTTCCCACATGTCTAGGGTCCAGTGGCGATGTTCCCGCTCCCATGCTAATCTTTGTTCTCCCTAAAGTGGCTCTGACGACCGCATATATATATATATATAAGATAACTCCATCAGCAAACTCAAACTCGAAAACTCCAAAACGAACCAATGTTTGGAACAAAACACCCTAGATACACCCAACACGAAAAACAGCATATATATATATTGGACGAGTGAAAAGAGGTGACGTCGCGTGTCCGAAGCGCTTCAGTATAACACTGGTGAATGTCTTGAATCATAAGAGTGGATGACATCATGATTAAAGTAAAGTTTCTGATCAAGTAAACTTTTGAAATATTAGATTGCCTAAGGGACAAAAAAGATCCAGAAGACGACTAGATTGGATAAAACTCGAAAGCATGCTGGACTGACACGAAGGAGATTGGCTCATGACTGACAGTTGTAGAAGAAACTTCGGGAAACACCTTCATCCAGCAGTGGATTGATAACGGGTGGTGATAATGATGACATATACGTATATATACATACAACATTATTAATCCACTGCTGAGTGAAGGTATCTCCAAATTTCTTCTACAACTTCCGGTACGCACACAAAATGTATACATATTGTCTACCTACATTTCATAACAACAGAAGTGGTTTAAACCTAACACGGTTAATAAGGTGACAGAATCAGTGTGCTACGCTAAGCCACCGATACACTACTAAACTTACACACAGGAAACGTTCCTGTAATTGAAGTTTATTTTAAGATCTTTGCAATAAATTTTGAAATTCAAGCTGTTTCTGTTATGCTTCGTCCTGAACCATGCGCACGAGTGGGGAAACAACACGCTTAGGACTAATATAGGAAAATCGAGTTCCACTACTTATCGATTGAAACAAATAACATTTAACACTGAGACAATGCGCTGTACTCCAGTTTTGGTGAGTAGTTTTGACTTTTCAATGGAAAACCCACATAGGTGAAATGCAACGAGAGCTCTGTATCCGTTATGAAGTAGTTCATGAGATAGGAATTGAATTTAATGCGAGGAGAACCATCTTAGCTGAGGACCTCGAAATGAGGCGAGTAATCTTCTTACCATTGCGGGATTACTGCCAAAGCGGTAGAAACAGCACGGTTTGTTGGTTAATATGACAGTCACATATATGTGGAAAACCCCACGAAAATTCCTTGTAATTTACTCTTTTCTTCCTACCTCTTCAAACAACTTCTTCTGACAGGGCAAAAATTTCAACAACGGGGAAATAAAATACGATGAAGCTGGTGTTGTGATAAAATTTGTGTTTGGGGACGCTTTGACAAAATGGCGACGCAAGTGCTTCTATCTCAGCCTAACATACTGGATGACTATATGTTTTATATTATGATTCGTGTGATTGTGTCAGTTACCTCAACATCACACATAGCTATAACTCGTATTCTAACTATATTGCACTACTATATTTTTACGCAGTCTTTAGGAACTTCAGCGCACTTCGCATACCTCTGTCCCACCTCCGTTAGAGTTCAGTATACAAGTTTTCTTTACGTCCTGCAAATCACGAATGGCCTCGAGGAGCCTAGTAGTTAATGAAATCCCATGCCAACCAGATGCTTGAGGAATCGATCCCTGGTAGGTTCAGATGCTCTGAAGCACTGAATGCTTGCCGTGCGCCAATGCGTACGTTAAGCCGTCGGCCGGGGGTATTCGACCCCCGTTACAAATAAGGTCAGTTCCCATTCCTCGTCCTTTCAATCTGAAACTCCTACTTCTCTGACCTGTCTACCCACTGCCGTATCTAAGCAACTAGGTTCAATCACGCAGCACAAAAATCCCATAGGACACGAGACATTTTCTGGGTACAAACTACGCACTCATCTGTGACCTTTTGGCGCTCATTATCGTCTCTGAAGAAAATTGTGCTGTTGTTCAGGTGACGAAGCGCACCAGGGTATAGCACAGGATGCTGAAAATCTTCGCAGATAGTAGCCATACGCTCGTGAAAACCCACCGAAGCACCTCCAATTTTCTTGATTTTTTTTTTACCCTATTAAAAATTTAATCGCTGCTCTGTGCTTCACACCTAAAATTGACGTAAAACATCAACTCCAACAACTGATATCCAGTGATTCACTCCGTCGTCGTTTTTTTACATTGGCTGATGAAATAGTGACAAACACGTTATCACGCATGCGCTATTTCATCATAATCGGGCTTGGAACTGGCTAAAAGTCCTCCGTATGTGCTGGAAGTTAACCCTCAAATGAAATCCGCAAATGTGTGCGAACTTCTGAATATGAATCAAACAACCGCAGGAAAGGAAACTGCGACAAAAAATTTTAGTACACTACTGGGTGAACATTATACAGTAGACATTTTTCTTTCTTTCATGCTTTGGCTGGATTTGGCTGTTTAATAAGGGCGATCCACACACAAATTTCAAATTAAAAAAAAAAAAAAAAAAACACCCAGAGGTCTATCGATCGCTTTGCAGAAAATTTTAACAACGCCGTTACTCAAGAGACCATGACAGCAATTCCATTTAAGTCTATATCCTGGAGCTAAGTGAGACACTGACACCATTTATAAACCAACTAACTGAGCACGAATAAAGGTGTAAGAATTCTACAGTTATTTATTTTATGCACTTTCAATGTCATTTTACAACAGCAATAATGAATATAAATCATCATAATATCTATATGCTACAAAATTCAGTAAAAGGGTGTTATTCATAATTTGCTACTTAATCTTTGAAAACATAAAATCAGTTTTAAGTGTTTAAGATTCTTAATTCCAAAGAACAGCTAACGTTGAAATTATATAATTTTAACGGATAGTATATCATGGTGTTCCTAATAAAATGTATCAAATGAGAGAGCATTACGGTCTAAGCGTTCTTATGTTACATACGGTACATGATGTAACCGATTTTCTGTGGTCTGGTTTAAACTCCCACTGCCTTTCCTATAGCTTAATGACATACGAGTACAATGAAGAAAGTTGCATTTGTTAGAATTCTGACAACGGGTTTTGTTCATGAATGCCGATATACGAACTGCGTAAGTTCTGGAATTATTTTGATTCTGTATGATCAGGCAACAGTCGCGCGGAGTAGACGACAGAATTTCTAATTAACATTGGGAAGACGAAGCGATTAAGCTTCGACACAACAATGTGCAAATCTCAACGAAAGAAGAAATATATGTATTAGTTTTGATTAAAACAAAGTAAAAAATCAGATAAACGGTTAGTCGAAAGCACAAACAGGTTTCCACAAGAATTGTTCAGAATTTTCACAACACAGACACAGTTAATTAAAGCTTTAATCAAATCGTAATTAAGGAAGAAAAAAATGCATGACGTGAGGAAGGAGGACTTCCAAAGCAACCCAACAATCCTGCTTAGTCCCTGCTCAATGTACCAAAGCATTTTTATTGATCTGGAGTTCCTCTTTATTTGAGAAAACAACGGGAAATGGCGTCCAGCTGTTAATTTAAAAAAGAAAAATGCACCGCAGACCTTACTAAAAGAAGATTCCTGAGACGCCATTTCCTGAGACACCTGAGTTCGCCTCAAGAAAAGAAAAGAAAGAAGGCATTATTCTGTCGCATAGATTAGCAAAGGGACCACACACATGTAGTGAACGGTGAAACTCAGCAAGGGAGGATGGGGAGGCTGAAAGGAGTTTGGAACAAATAATTCTACAGGTTTTTAACCACAGTTTATTGAAATTGACAAACAACGGGATTTTAAGCTTGGGTGCAGCGCGAAACTTCAGAAATGCTTTAATAAATACAAATCGCGCTCCAAATGAAATCTCTTAAGTGCGCTCATATTTGACAATAAAACAAAAACTGCATTTTGGTGATAAAAAACAAACTTGTATCAACGGACTAGTTGAACAATTTACTGCTATAGGAAGTCACGTGTTCTGTTTTATAGCCCTGAACCCAGGGACCAATCTAGGCGTTTAGGAAGGTATTGTGTTCATGCATGACTATGACGATCGCAGCTCACAAAGTAAGGAATATTATAAGTGCTGCCATATTTTTCCAGTGGTTATAACAGAAGTTCCATTTATTTATTTTACCGTTTGGTTCAGTCTTAACCGATATAAATCATATTTTACGTTACAATTTAATATAAAACAATGCACACAACGTTAGGAAACCATATATTTATTCAAAGATAAATAGAGGATCAGAAAATAACACGAAATACAATGTGTTCCTACTGTCATTTAATATATGACAGCAATTTACATATATGAAGACATGTCAGTACTGCCAGTTGTTTTTTTAACCTTCTGTGTGTGTATGTGTGAGCGCGCGGGCGCCTTTGTGTACACATACAGAGATAGCAACGAGGCGTTATTTCGCTATTAAACAAATAAAAGTAATTACAACAAAAAAATTATTACATCCAATTAAAGAAAGAAGCATAGGACCATGGGCGGCGGAACTCAATAATTTCGGGGGGGGGACTTTTCCGATAGTTAAAACAATAGAGAGAGAGAGAGAGAGACCGTGGGTTCTATATGCAAGTGCAGTACTCTACTAAAACATCATCAACCATTATCAAACCATTTCTGGATAAAGGTCTCTTCCATAACTTTTTGTCTTGAGCATACTTTCGAATTTCATCCACCCATCTCCCAGGTGGTCTGTTTCTGGGTCTTTTTCTCCCCCTTGGCCAAATGCAATCTAATATCTCAGTTGTTTAATGGTGGTGAGTCAGCTCATATAGCAATATATTGTATATCCAGCCCATTGCCATTTGAGAATTTTTTAACCATCTTCTTTAAAGAGAAAAACACAAAGATGAGTTACCTCTTCAACTTACTTGTGCGAAATCAATTTTCAAAGTTGTACTTGAATCGTTTTCGAGAACACTACTTAACGTGGTGATGATTTGCAGGAAATTTTCATTGAAAAAAAGTTATACCATATGTGAACCAAACATTTAAAAGATGTTTCGTACGAAGACCCTACTGTAGTGAGGGGACCATGAAATTCCAGGGAGGGTCAGGACCCCCGTGTCCCCTACCTTCCGCCGCCCATGCATAGGACCCATTGGTATCGCCGAGTACCGTAATTTTGCATTAGGTGGACGGACTGTACATAAAAGCGCAATTATCCTATCATATAGCGCAGCAGAATCTTTTGTGATCAATACGCAACTTCAGATGACTTTGGCGTCGAATTAAAAATATGTAAATCGGTGTTCCCCAACGTCATTACACTCTCATGAGTAGGGTTTTGTGCGGCAAAGGAGTTCGTGTAATACGGCAATGTGCTGGAGAACACATTCGAGTGAAAATGACGACTCGCCTAGAAAAAACGTCTCACTCGGAGGTAAGCGCAGTAATTGGGCAAAATCGTCCTAAACTCATGAGCATTCGGAGTATGTTAAAATGGTGTACGGAATTTGCACACGAGTGAAAAGCGTTGACGGATGAGAAACGCAGTGTCACATTTTCGACATCAAAAACAGACAACCGTGGCATATGTAGAGGCTCTACTACAAGAAGACAGAAAGGAAAACTTCGTGTCTGACAGCTGCTAATGTTTTTTTTGGTACCGCGCGTCGTATTGTTCAATGTCATCACCGTGCGTACTTCCGAGTGAGATGATGTTTCTAAGCATGTTGCCCTTTTATTGAAACCTCCTGTGCTAAACAATGCTCTTTAGTCAAGAGAGTGGCATGACGTTGAGAGACACTGATTTACATATTCCTAATCTGCTGCCCAAGGTAATTAGAAGTTACTTGTTTGATCAGCCTTTATACATAAGCAATATCAATCAAAATATATACGTAAACAAATGAATTAATTAATATTTATGGTCCGTTTCCTATGATTAACACATACATTAGAAATATTCCATGACGCGACAATAATAATATTATTACTATTATTAATTTATTTCTGGAAACCCAACCGAAGTATTATTTGCATTATATTGAATAATCTAAGTAATATGATCTATAACAGAAGCTCCGCTCCCCAACGGAGCTTCTGTTAAAATCTGGAGCTCTAGGCAATTCATCCGAATGTCGTCCGTGCTCGAAATCAATATAAAGTCACTGAGCATCAACGGCTCGAAAGATTGTTCAGATTCTTTATTTACTAATGTTTTTTTCTACGGACATATTAGAGGCACCAAATTTATAAGCGAATGAGAAGTCTTACTAGAAAACGGGCTAGTTATGCATTAAAGATATGTATTGCAACTTTTTTTTTTTTTTTTTTTTTTTTTGCTGTTACACGTTAGTAGAAAAGAAAAAAAGAGTGGGAAAATTTTTTTCACAATTCATAAATGATGAGCATAACTGTAACAACAGGAAAGACAAGGGAAAAGGCCAAAATGGCCTGACATAGCCCTATACTCCCCGTAGAAGAAACAGATGAAACGAAAGATAGACACATCAAGTCAGACAATCAGAAGACGTTTTGCTAATCCTTTCCCTTTTTTGGTAATTATTGAAAGTAGATACAGTTTGAATTTTTTTTTAAATAAAGTTTTGCTTCCATTTCATCTTCGGCACGACTTCATCTTGTATTAATGAAGAAGTGTTTATACTATCGCATTGTGTGTTTATTCATCCGTGACAGTCTGTCGATACATCTGGTTCAAAAATTTAGACATTTCAGTTCTTTTTGTATCGCATACAAGAAAGCATGACCAAGATATTTCACTTCTATTTTCTCACGACCAAGAGATTTCACTTTTATTTTCTGTCTTCCGAACGAAATATCTATGCGTGTACGAGCAAAATTTTATTTTTGTGGTAAAGGTTGAGAGTCTATGATTTTCAACGTGTTTCTGTTTGTCTACCTGAGGACATGATATTTCCTCTTCCTGACGACAGAATCAGAAACACCCTTTGTATGGGATGAAGGAGAGGGCGAAGATTTTAGAATGTTTTTGAATGTCTTTTTCTAAGCATTTAACATGCTGCCGAATTTAAAAGAAAAAAAAAGGCGTTTAGCGAATAATATAAGAACGCAGCCCACGATTTTCATAAGTTATATTTTTATTCATCTACGGACATGTTTGGCCTTCTAATAGTCATACTGGAAAAATATTTTTTCGATACAACATTAATGCCCCCATTAGTGCCACCACGGGCGGCAAAAGTTATCTGGATACAAGTTTAGATAGATACTTATAACGGGTTTATTATGAGACTAAATCATTTATTTATAAAAATCCATTTAGCCAACACAAAGTCTTAACTACAAAATTTTTAATGACAATTTATCGCTGATTGTTTGGACGAAACCGAAAAATTTGGTGGCAAACTCTTCACAGAACTCCTGTATTTGGAGAGATCACTTGTAAATACAATAGCACAGGACTCTTGTATTTGGACGGATCACTCGTAAAGCCTGTAAATTTTACATAGCTACACAGAATACTGGAAAGCCGCGTATGAAATGAAACAGATCAAGCTAGCACACATTTTTTACTCAGAGTGACGTTTTATCTACATAAAAGACAAACAAGTCTTCCCATTAATTGATGTCACTCCATATTGTACACAACGATGTCACTGTACAAACGAATGAGCAATGACGTGAATGAAATAAGGGTCATTTCGACATGATTTCTGGAAAGGGAAGTACTGGAACACCCGCGCTGGGACACCTGAGTGGAATCTGGCATCATAGTTGATGCCGCAAAGAAGATACGTGACTGAATTGCTCTGAGGCACTTCCGCCCCTCTCCATTATGCTGCCTATAACGTTCGTGAAGAAGCAAGAGAGAGAGCGGAGTGTCGTTTAAATTTTATTTACAGGAAAAAAATCAGACAAAAAGACCGACAGATTGCGACAGAGAAATCAGAAGAAAGAAAGTGCAAGGCCCCTTTTACCTCCCATCAAGTAAGAACATAGTTCATAAGCCAGTCGACATCGACAGTACATGTCACAATTTTTCTTACAAATGGTTTAAATCGTTTACCAAAAAAAAAAAAAAAAAAAATATGATGAAGAGCGAAGAATCACAGAAAAATAGTTCCAAAGACGTGTATCAAAGTTACCAAAAGTTATTCTTGGGTATATTTTATGGTCACCTGGAAACTGTACAGCTTCATGACAGAAAAAGCGAAGTGTTTCCGGACGGATAATAAGTTGACTAAGTACGAAGATACTTAATTATATTTACAAAAGTAATGGCGTACGGCATGAAAGGTGTTTTACCAAAGATGTTTACCTCTTTCCAGAGCAGTATCACTGACAAACAGACCGGTTCCAAGTCCCGCAGGAGATAACCAGCACTTCTGAAAGCGATGAAAACTCCTAATAACAGTTTTAAAAATAGATATCATCCGAGTGAACACAGCACAGACAACTGTTATTACTTTGACTAACACTTCTGGGCATCACAACAGCACATGTAATGGAATAAAACCATTTTCAGAAAATATAATTTATGCAATTTCTAAATTTCTTATTTTGTGTGTGGCTGTGTGTGTTTCTGTTTCGGGGTTCAACGACCACTATGAGCAACTGTGAGGGATATAAGCAGTCGCCAGTCCCCAATTTCTGGTTACAGGGAAGGGACAGAGCCAGCGTCATTTGAGAAACGCACTACTCATGCCTCATTCAGCACTTGAAGCCAGCGCATCAGGCCATTCGGCTACCGAGGTAGCAAATTTGCTATTTGCGGTGGGTAACACTGGACGAGCCATCCTTTGACAAAAAAATTATGAAACATGCGGCGAGAAGATTTTTTTTTGTTACGAAATACATATTTTTTGTTTGTTTAAATGCTATAAAGATGCTGCCTATACCTAACTTAACCTAGCCCCACTGATCGTAGTTAACGAGCGCCTGAAAGAGATACACAACACCAGGGTTTTGTTCAGAATTCGAACCCAGACCCAACAGTACCAGAAGTCAGAAGCCCGCGCCCTTAACCACCAGGCGACTTCAATGTTCGTGTTATCCACCTGTGCAACAACTAATACTTCACTAGAAGAAAGTACGAGGTCCGATCAGAAAGTTCCAAGACTAGGCCGATATACAACAAAGTACTTACGTTACTTAAGTCTGGCTATGATCTCCTCAAAGTAGTCTCCTTGGGCAGCGATACACCGCTGCCAGAGTTTTTGCCACGGTTGGAACGCTCCCCGGAAGTCCTGTTCGCGAATCGTGTCAGGCACCGTCTGCGATTCGCGCTGGATCTCGTCCACGGTTTCAAAACGGCAACCCTTGAGCTTCAGCTTCGGGAACAGAAGGAATTCGCAGGGGGCCAAAACCGGCGAGTAAGACGGGTGAGGAGGCGTAGACATCCTGTTGCGGCTGCAAAACTGGCGTGTTGCTAACGCTCTGTGAGCTGCTGCATTGTCGTGATGGAGCAGGATATCGCCCCTACGCCACATTTCAGGTCGTTTGCGGCGAATGTCCTCCCTAAGACGCCGCAGAACATCGCAGTAAAACAGGGCGGTGACTGTCTGGCCCTGGGGGACGAAATCACGGTGCACAACCCCACGAATGTCGAAGAACACGATGAGCATACTTTTGGTTGCACTCCAGACCTGTCGGGCCTTCTGGAGTCGTGGATATGCCGGGCTCTTCCACTGCGACGACTGTTGTTTGGTCTCCAAGTCGTAACCGTAGACCCAAGTCTCGTCCCCAGTGATGACCCGCGACAGGAACGTTGTTTCATTCACCACCTGCTGACGAAGATCTTGACAGAGTTCGAACATGGAGCGCTTTCTATTCGGGGTTCAGAATCTTTGGCACAAACTTTGCAGCAATGCGGTGCATGTTCAAAATCGACGTCAGAATTTCTTGCACTGTTCCGTATGACACATTGACGATGGTAGCAACGTCTTGAATGGTTCTCCGACGATCCTCATGCACCAGTTCCCTAATTTTGTCTGCATTTTCGGGGGTTTTGCTCATGGACGGTCGACCTGACCTCTCGTCGTCTTCCAGTGCCAATCAAAACATCTCGCACTACTCACTGCTTCATTGGCATAAGCCTGCCGCAACATTTTATGAGTCTACGTTCTCGATTTGCCGAGTTTGACGCAGAATTTGATGTTCGCTCGCCGCTCTAGTTTGCAGTCCATACCGAAATCGTAGTTGCGTTCTGAACGTGGTCACCAAATATCGTGTGGCACAGCTCCCGATGTTCACACAACGACGCTACTCGGCACAATGACTCATGAAGGTCACTGTCCCCGACCGCTGCTCGCGCATCCGCGTACTGCCATCTGTTGGCGGGCTACGTACCTAATCCCGGAACTTTTTGATCGCACTACGTATCATGGAGCATTAGAACCTCTTTCCAATTAACAGAAAACGAAGCATCTATGAGTGGATAGACGCATACTCTGATCCAATCTAACAGTACCTATCTTATTTACGTTTAGGGTTCCACGGTGAACGATTTAATGAAATGAGAAATGCAGTGGAGCTCTTTCACAGCAACTTTCAAGTTTTAAAATTGTTCATCACGTGTCAAACATCTGAAAGCATAAGAAACAATGGACGAATCTGTGCGCACTCCATATGGCGAATTGTATTAAAGGCAGCAAAATACTGTCTCGTATGGGAAGCAAGAGCATTTCCTTTCGACGTGAGTCGAACACTCACTCCCTTTTGCTTCAGTACGGGTACATAATGGCGCAGCGGCAGTTTGTGAACGTTAACTTGCAAACTGAGCTCAAACTCAAGCGAAACCTAGTCCGGAAGCTACCCGAAATGGTAGCTTCTGCACTAGGTTTCGCTTTAAGTATTATGGAAACTAATGGCTGAATTACATCAACTAATGATCGAAATATCACCGTTGTGAGAATATAAAAACATCTTGCATAACTTTGAGAAAACCCATTGAACATCTCAACAAAAGTAATTACGAACGCTAAGCGTGAGAAGATGATACTATTAATATTACTCCTTTGCAGATGTGTGCAACTAAACATTGAAATCGTTGAGGAAAATAGTACGAGATACGAACTACGAAACAGAAGAGAAACTCTCTAGAAAGTATATAGTAGCACACTGTTCAGAACTGGCTACCGTTGTGTGACTACAATGGTATCATAAATTATGTGTTGAGTTCCTCTCTGAGGAAACGTGTGATACAGTCGGCCATTAAGTGACCGACAGGCACCCACGGTGGAACTATCCACGCGCGTTATGTTAGTGACAGCCTACCGAGTTTAGAAAACAATGAAAAAATATCCACAACTCCGCAAACCGAAGAACTAACAGTGGAGGCTTGCGCATCACACACATTTTTTATTTTATTTTTTATTTTTACATGAAAATGAAAAGGAAACAAAAATGAAGGCGCTTCTACTTCCCAGATGACCGGCGCATCAGATATATTTTTACCAGCATCAGATATATTTTACCTGCCAGAAACTGACTGATTGATACAGCAGTACGCAAAACGCCACAGTCATTGTCTTTGTGAGAGGAGTGGAAGCATAATCATCACTCCACAAACTATCTTGCTGTGAGAACCTTTGGTCAATAACAGCATAGCAGTTTCCCGAATTATGCCTAATTGAGCTGTTTTCTGAATGCATCACATTTCGCACCCCAAGAGAAACTATGAGTCACTTTGCTTCACATGTGATTCAGTTTCTGAAGATACGGAACACGTCTGTTCGGTGGTTACACTGAGAATGAGTTTTCTTTCTTTTTCAATTACGTTAACTACAAACAAATATGCATGAGCAGCATGTTGATTTCGTTTGCATAATCTTGTAGCATTCTACACATATGTTCAAAATATCACAAATTGCAGTCACTAGTTTACGAAAGACAGATTAAAACTTTAGCAAATGTTTTTTCTTCTCTTATTTTGGGGGTTTAACAAATACCGTGAGCAACTCTATGGGCTATAAGTAGTCGCCTGTCCCTAATTTGGGGCGACTGGTTCCAGGGACGGGAGAGGGCCAGTGCCGAAAGACAAACACACCACTCATACCTCCACCGGGATTCGAAACATTTCGGACGAACGGTCAGAAGCCACCGCTTAGACCACGGCGCCACCTAGGGCGGCTTAGTGAACGTTAGAGCTGAGTTCGGGCTCAATTTTCGGAGCCCGTGGTATATCAGCCCGAGCCCGAATTTTATATTGCAAGATAAAGCCCGGGCCCGAACGAGCCCGAAAACTGGCTAACGTGCTCAACTATCAATAAAAAACATCTCCTTTTCCACACTTCCACTCTTTTCTCCTCCTGCAATTAACCAAAGTATTCCTCAAATAGGGAATGGTTGGAAGGGACCTCTATTTTTACAGTGTCACTGGACGATTTTCTTTGACCGTTCGTTTCCACCTGAAGTGCTTCGGGCGGCCGGGCATCCAAAATGATCGGGAGGTGCTGCAATTGTATGTTGCTCAAATAACGCTAATATTATCGCGCCTTAATGCGCTACAATATATACGTTTCTAAATAGAATTAGCAGGGAGCTACTGCGTAGAGATAGGGGGTAAATGATGGTTGGCATGCTATCAACTATCCAATATCTATAGTTCTTGAAAAAGCTTTTTCTTCTCTGCAGAAACACACTAATGCGCGGCCTATGGCATTTTGTTTCCCAAGACCGGAATAAATAGCCATCTCGAATGCCCGCTTCCTAACCAGAACCAGTTGCCGAAGAATTCCATTTACCGATTATAAAGTGTCTCATGTGCTGAATCATATAAAATCACATTTTTATATAAAAAAAATTATCTCGCTCTCCTTCTGTCTAAGAGCCCGAGCCCGAACCGCAGTAAATATTCTACAGCCCGAGCCCGATTCGGGTCCGGGCTCTGCTTCGGGCTCAGCATGTCTCAGCTCTAGTGAACGTATCTTCGCAAAACATTAAGACAGGTTCTCAGTTCTAAGGTTGAAAAATTGCATTCACAAAAGGTCAAACACCACTACCGAAAAACAGATCACGCGCAAAGGACCCTCGAACTGGTTCACAATCAAGCCAGCTGTCGTAAGATTTGCAGTCTTGCTATTTATAACGCACGATCAATCACATGCGCAGCGCACACGTAGGCGCCAAAAACCACCGAAATTTTAACCATTTATACCGAAACAGGGGTTTTACTAAAGCACAAACAAGAAACTTATTGTAAACGTAATGCTCTAGTTTGGCCAGAACGGCGTTTTCGGGACATGCGGATAGTTTATGTAGGGGAGAATAATCCGTAAGACCAACAAACGATGTGCAAAAAATAGAAGCTCGCAGTTACTAATGGTGAGTTTATCATTCTGCCAAACTACGGTCTCTATTTTGCAAAGTGCCATGAAAGTGATCCAGAGTGCTCGGCAGGCTTTTACTTCAGCCAAATATGCTTTGTAAACAGAACAGTTAAAGTGACATCCATTCCCACCCGCACCTACCGGCAGGCTTTTAATGTACAGTTTTTTGACAGCAGACTTTTACAAACTGTTCCTGATAGTAAATACCTTTTTTCGCCTAGCACTTGTGAATAGCATAGCTCATTTCTATTTTAGGTTTGAAGGGACGGAAGGAACAAGAAAAGCAGAATTTTAAACACTAACACACGTCTCATTCACGTTACTGGGAGAGCGTAGCTATCTTTCTAATTAGAGACAAGAACACTTTCAAAGCAGCTTGGAGGAAAAACAGTGTAAAAACACTGATGAAAAATAATTTGAAAAAATATTTGGCACTCTTTTCTGTTGTAACCTGCAATACTTAAAATTTAAGTGAAGATCGCTTACGAGAGGCGTTCAATAAATCTGAAGACCAAGTTAAATTTGAATTTTGTCCCTGCGATACTTTACTACTCCCGTTTGGCGCAGTACTATTCTCTTTCCGCACAGTAACTTCAACCCGTTTAATCTTTGGTAAATACGGTATTTATCATGTACTTCAAAACATGCCTCTGTGTTTCTCTCAGCCTTTTATAGTCTACAAAACAAATTCTACTAAAGTATTAATATTCCAAAGGGTAGAAAATTCACTAGGCAACAAGGTATCGATACGAGGTAGTACCAAGGAGGTTAGAATAAGACTTCTGGAGATGCTCCGGATTTCTTAACAGTGAACCAACAAAGTGTGGGAGTATTGGTTTTGTTTACACGACACCCATGCAGTGTCAGCTGTGTATATTTCTGAATTACGTGGGTTTTGGTTGCAGAAATATTTTAATGTCAAACCAAAATTAATTATACTTCACAGACGAGTATAATTTCCTATTTTAGCGTTATGTTTTGTGTTCAACTTGCCCCAACATTTCATGAACTTCAATTTAAAATAGAAATGAGAAGGTGCCTCAAAATAATTAAGAATCTTATAAATACAGCCTTTTCTCACACATCAGCAGCAAGTTACGAGGCAAAATTAGAAACAATTGTAACGAAAGAATCCAACTCTGCCAACACAAAATGCATAGCAATAGCCTTGAAAAACAATCAGCTTCCCCACACTTTAATGGCCAGCTGCTCGAGGTTAAGGCTGCACACGAAGTGGTGCCCATTATTGACGAGGCAGCTCCAAATTCCTTATTCTTTTTTTTTTTTTTTTTTTTGATTGGAGGTTTAACGACCACCGTGAGCAACTCAATGGGCTATAAGCAGTCGCCCGTCCCTAATTTAGGGTCACTGGTTCCAGGGAAAGGAGAGAGCCAGTGCCGTAAGACAAACACAACATCCATGCCTGACCGGGATTCGAACCCGGACCCCTTACGGACGAATGATCAGAGGCCAGCGCCTTAGACCACTGCGCCACCGGAGCGGCAAATTCCTTATTCTAACCGACTTTGGTAGTATCAAGGCTCAGCAATGGTGAAACTCCTTTATTTCAGTCACAATCAGAAAAACATTAAGTACATGTATTCTCATGAAACACTTGCCTTCCTTGAGAGTATGATCTATGATTGTCCGTATCACCTAGGTAAGTGAGCATATTTATCATTCACAACAGTTTTATGTTGTAGATTATCAATTAGGAGACATCCATAATTTCCCCCTCCTATAACTTAATTAGCTGATGATCGTGTCTTGAACTTGTGCCACGCAATACGGTGGTCCTTGTGCTGTCGCAGCACGCATTCTTGCACGCTTCCGGATTCCACAGCTGGAGCAAAGTCTCACCGCATATCACAGCTTAGGAACAAAACTCTTCACCCCATTTAACACGTGATAAAAGCTGACAAATGGAATGTGTAACAGACTTTCTTTACCCTTGCCATCTGAATTTTTTTCATTTCTTGAGTTGACATAAAATGACAAAAAACTCTGCACACAAACTTTCGGCAAAATTGGACTTTCGGCAATTGGATTTTTTCAGAAGGACAACTTTAAGTTGTCCTTCTGTGGTTCCGATATTTAATTTACTTTTTTTACCTATCTGAACAAGAGTCACATAATGAATTTTTACAATAAGTTTCTCGACGCGTTTCTTTTCTCATCATGTAAACTTGAAGATCCGGAGCAAGTACATCTTCCAGTGATTATGTCTTGTTTACATAGTGAGCCATTACTTAACTAGGCGGTAGAAGTGACAAATCAAATGGTTAAGCTGCTACGTCGTTTTACATAACCAAAGAAATGCGGTAGAAGGCACAAGCACTTCACAGATCTTAAACATTGCTTTCTCGTATATTGCGAAACTATTAGTTTTGTAAAAAAATTCAATTACTTCCCAGTCTGTTACTATACAGTCTTCCTCTTCGCTAATGACCGGCGTGACAAATCAAATGGTTAAGCTGCCACGTCGTTTTACATAACCAAAGAATGAAGAGATGCTGACAATTTTTTTTTTTTGATTGGAGATTTAACGACCACCGTGAGCAACTCCATGGGCTATAAGCAGTCGCCCGTCCCTAATTTAGAGTCACTGGTTCCAGGGAAGGGAGAGAACCAGTGCCGTAAGACAAACACAACATCCATGCCTCACCGGGATTCGAACCCGGACCTCTTACGGACGAATGATCAGAGGCCATCGCTTAGACCACTGCGCCACCGGGGCGGCCAAAAAATGTTTAAAACCTGCACAAAATTCGGGATTGGAAATTATTGGTTAGTTGGCTTAAGTACTTAAATGGTGCAAAAGCTTAGCCCGGTTATGAAGCGCAAACTACTTAGTTTCATTGAAAAAACAAAACACAGTAGTATACATAACTAGCAAGTCCTTAATAAGTAGCACTTGTGCAACAGAAACTACAAATCCGTAAATATTTCCGGAAAAGCATAGTATCTTCTCCTTTTTCGCAAAAATAATGTTTTCTTTCCTGATAAACAAGTGGCCCCAAAATTTTGCAACCGTTCAAAATCACTAAAAAAAATCCCAAATCCCCCCCAAAAAAAAAAAACCAAAAAAAAAAAAAAAAAAAAAACCCATCCATATTCTTTAAGCAATATGCACCACACTTTGCTGCGATTTTCAAAAATGACCAGGCTCTGAAGTTGTTCCATGCCTTACGCAATAATCTTAGTTTCTCTACAGGTTACCGCAAATCTTCCCAGTCGAATGTTAACATTGCAACGTGAAAAAACCGTTTCAACATAAAGAATATCAAGAGTCACCTTCGAACATGTCTCCGAGCTAACGACACAGAAAAACATTTGCACCACTGATCATCTTACAGTGGTGCAAATGTTTTTACCGAGGGCACACGCTACATTTCTTCAAAAAGGGACTTTGGATCCTGTAAGTCATTCAACCAATTTGCTTCTACGAAACATAACCGGAGTAACATGAAATTTCCAATTTTTTCAATGAAGTATCACAGGAGTCAGCTGAAATATTTTGGTTTTCTTCGCACCACTAACATAGAAGGTTTCCGATTTCTCCCTGGAGTATTATTACAAAGCTGATTTTCTTTGTTCCCGAGTAGTCTTAGGAACAACAAAAATCAGCTTAACAATACTTAATAACCCCGAAGCCTCCCAGCCACCGCGTCCACCAAAATACGAATTGCACATCATACACCAAGAAATTCAGCAGAACCTTATTTTTCACACAGTACTAAAACTTTATTATTAAGGTAAAAAACATCATGATCGAGGTATATTTTAGCAACAATTTTTTTCAGTTCATGTCCGTATTGAAAACATTCTCGACAAAACTTCTGAACACAAAGTAATGTACCCAGTATAGACAAACAAAATATGTCGGCTCGCTAGAGCTCCCAACAGCCATCTTTTGAACTTGCTGAACTCTCTCCGTAAAATGAATTCTTACGAATACATTTACCACAATGCTCCAGCACTCAAATTTCACGACACCCAGAATTTAAGTATAAAAAAACTTTCGACTAGGATAAAATGCATTTTGAGTGCAAAATAATTCAACTTGGGGGTGTTTGAAGAATTTTAACTCATTTTCCACAAAAAAATCTCTGAATTTATGATGAAACAAAACACTTAAAAATACCACGAAATCTCATTACAAATATTATCACCTGTTTACTGGTAGTAATGGACATTTACGGGATATATATCGCACACGGAAATCTTAGAAACATTTTCAGCCTTAATGTTTTTGAACTGAAGGAGAAAAGGAACCTATAAGCAGGCTCCGCAACATTGAGTCTATAAACCGTTTCAAAGATCAGAGAATGTTCTTAAAAAGATAAGGAACTCCAAAAACTTGTATTTTAATATAGCAGATGAAAAAAACACCAGAACATGTATTTCACACCATAGTTGGCAACATAAGAATTCACACTGCAAGCATACCAGAAGGTCACCAAGGATCATTTACCTACAATGAGGATCAACTGGTTTTTATAATGCAGTATTTCGGTAGGGTTCGAAGAGGGCGATACCGCTCTTACGGGCAACCGCATGTTTCTCATCCAATGATATTTCTTTTCGCATCGTATCATTCTTTCCTAACAGGCAGATTCCTCGTCATCCTAATTTTACCTTTCTAGGCACAAGAATCTCGTTGAGGTAAAGGTGTATCAACTTAAACCTGACGCCGCTACAACGCTACTCCTGGGAAAAAATATTTACGACCGTAGGATGCATTAAATTTACATTGATTTCGTGTCGATGTAAATGTAAAAATCTAAATCAATGGATAAATAAGTATGCAAGAAGTACAGCCACACTGTGTACCACGTATGTGCACGCTTAAGAAATCCTTTCAAATTTAAAATGTGCAAATAACACAGACAATTTAGTATGCCTATTTTTAACTGGCACACCCGTGTATAATTCCCAGTTGGGGTTGGGTCACATTTAAGGTAAGAATTATAAGGTAATTTTTATTTGAGGCATTATCAAAATCTTCGTTGTTTCTCTGAGGTGACCTCAGACACGAAACAGGACAAGCAAGTTTGGAATAATGAAAAAGGAACTGCATTGTTGTCACATATAAGGAAACCTCTCATTTATATGTTGTGAAAAGTCCATAATGGCTCAAATAAAAATTGTTCACAAAGTTCTGATTTAGCCAAGTAATTGGCAGACTACGAAAAATTACTTTTGAGGCTTCGTACATATCTACGGGTTCAACTGTTTTAGCCCAGTCACATATTTGGACCATATTGATCTAAAGTGCATACTAAATTGGATAACTTTCTTCCAAAATATTTGTTGTACCTTTGTTACGCAAAATTATGTAAAGGGGAAAAATGGAGGTGTATAAATTACGATATCACCTCCTACGAAATACATGTAGTAACTAACACATCATGTGTATATTGCTTTGTAGACACAAGATCTTTTTCAAACTACACAACACTGTATTCGAAATACTGGTACGCTAAATTGCTAAAGAACGTTTGCATAACACTGAGCTGCAGACGAACAGAGAAACTGTAGTTTATCAACATACCTCATAAAGCCACCGGAAAAATTGCTATAAAGAATGTTTCCACATTTTGAGGCATAGCAACATGGTAGTTAATTTTTCACAAAACATTAGCCTCTTTTTGTGCAACTATGTTTAACTCAAATGAATTCTGAAATACGTTTAAGTCTTTGGTCATTCTTCTCGAAATTTAATCCCAAATTAATCGATATGAAAGCCAACAAGGAAGATGACACCGAAGTTTCGGTTGTATTGAGCACGTCTTTTGAATAGTTTCCAACGCGAATAAAATTTATCAAAGTTATTCATAGTCAATGGAACCGATTAGAAAGAAAAAAATCAACCGGATTTCTACACTCCATAAAACATCCACAAACAGAAACAATAATTACTTCCACCAGCAGCTAAAAAGTATGTCACGGAAATTACCAAATGGTGCACCAAAGGTTTCCCACAGCAGAAGGAAGGTATAAAAGACAATAAGATTTTCGATTAGAATAATTAAAAGAAGAAATACAGAAGGAAAACGATACAATTCTAAGCCTCCTAGCAGAAGAATTTTGCATAATGGGATTGTTGAAAACACGTGAAAAGTATTTCTT
Organism: Macrothele yani; assembly: GCA_039090855.1. NCBI lineage: Eukaryota > Metazoa > Arthropoda > Arachnida > Araneae > Macrothelidae > Macrothele > Macrothele yani. The sequence continues at coordinate 92,698,418 of CM077010.1, forward strand.
CATCGTAAAAACTATGGTAAGGAAAAATAATTTTTGAAATATTTCTCCCGGACGCAGAGATAGAGAAAAAGGTTTTGATCATTACACCCAGCGGGAAAGCTGTGCATTATTTAAGAAGAAGAATGTTCCCCATCTTTATTGTAGCGAATGGCATGCAGTAAAAAAAATGTCAATAGGGAGTTTAGAAGCGGAGATATAGCTGCACACAGAACAACACAAACATCTCCTAGAAATAGAACTATGAACAAAAGAACTCCTCAAGTACAAACAAAGTATTTCACAAAGTAAATAAAATTCGGTGTTAAAAGGATTTTTTAAATCGGACATTTAGCAGCAGAGATATCGAGAAAAACACATTAAATATTTGCGCCCCTAGCGAAGAAATTGTGCCTTATTTTGGGAAGGAAATGCATACAAAATGTTTTCATAGTTAGTAGTAAGTGACGGAAAAAGAAATTTTTCAATTGGGTTTTTAGTCCCGCAGATATTTGCTGCTAACGGAAACGTGAACATACGCCTTCTAGTGGCAAACTTGTGCGTTAAGAAAAATTTAAAACTATATAAGAAACATTTCGCATCAGAAATTATTTCCTATAAGGTAAGAACTTTTCAATCCGAACTCTTAGAAGCAGAAATATCGACAAAAATAAGATATACGTCTACGCTCCATGGCGAAAAAACTATGCATTACTTTAAGTAGGAGGTATTCTGGTATCGGTCGAAAGAATTTTGCAATCGAATTGTCAGAAGCTCAGATTTTGCTGCAAATACAGCAACCAGATATACCTCCTACTGATATGCCTCCTCTATCAAAAATTAGAAACTATAGGCAAAATATTCCCCACTAGGATCTGTATCCGATACAGAAAGATTTTTCAAATATGTCTTTTAGATGCAAAGATATCGGGGATATCGCAATTTACTTTGCCCCCTAGCTTCAATTTTCTACGCATTCCTTGAAAAACAAACTGCACCCAAATAGTCTAAATGATATCGAAATGACGAAAGATTTTTTCCAATCGGATATTTAGATGCAAATATGGAATAAAATGTATTTTGATCTCAATAGAATCTACATTTACGCCCTCTAACGGCGAAGTTATGCATCAGAGGGTAAAAGACAGAAAGCAAGGATCATTGTTCTCACATTTGAAGCTTTCCAATGCGAAAAGAATTTTTCAAATCGGACTAATAGTTGCAGAGATATGATGTCAACAGGCGGACGCATGAAGTGATACTATAAGGGCGTAATTTTTTAAAGAAAAATTACATACTAAAAGGTGACAATTGTTTCTGGCAATGATTTTAGCAACAGCGGGTAAAACGCCAATCTAGATCAAGGCTGCTACGTGACTCATGACACGAAGCAAATTAAATATTACATTCTCATCATCCCCTCCCACCGCCTTTTTGTAATTCATTTAAAAAAACCCTCTCATCTTCATTTAAATCTTAGCAAGACCATTCCACACGAATTCAGAAAGAAAAAGGCCTGCTAACTGAGTTGCGAGGTTTAATTAGGTACGTCAAAGGAAAAACCAATAATAAAAAAAAAAGGGGGTGGAAAAAACACGCCCGATGGACCACATTTCTACCCGGGCTGTAAAGGAAAAATAAGATATCAAAATAATAATGGTAGTATGTGTGGCATTCACAAATAAGCAATTATCGACCACCGATGAGGTTTATTTTTAAATTTTTTTCACTGATTTCAATTGAATTTAAGAAAACAGTCCGGTGGTAGAGGGAATAACTATGTATTGGTTTCCATCGAATATATGCAGTGATTTCGCAGATCCTCCTAAAAGGCAACCGAACATGTTAATTAGAAAGTCGCAACGGCGTTTCTGCCGTTTAAAAAAAAAAAGTCATTTAAAATAAAAACTAAACTAGAACACTCGCGTGGTTCTGGATATTAAACAATATTTTTTTTTTTGAACGAATAAACTGCTTTTTAATTTAAAGCACATGCAAAAGCGGTTCATGTCATTTCTTCGATACTCCTTTCTCTGTCGGATATATATTTCTTTTTTATTAAATTTCTGCCGTGAATGTAAAATTCAACGTAACGTTAAATCTGTCAACAGCGGATAACCGTGACCTGACTGTATTTGAAAAGAATATTTCACTTACGATATAAATAATGTTAATACTGACTTAAAAGATTTGATCTTGTGCAATTTACTAAAAACTGGCCAATTTTTTAAATTTGCTACCGTTTTGCTAATTACACGCCAAAACCCATCCAAAGTAGTTTATGTGTCGTCAGCAGCCCATTCATTGTCGAAACTGTTAATCTTAACACCATCCATAAATTTTCCATGAATTTCATAAATCTGTCGACAGGTCTTGAAATTCAATTTCAAAATTTGAATGGATCTTTGGAAAAGACTGTAATTGAATTTGTATTTTCCAATAACTTGTGAGTGAAAACCAGACTGCAAAACACTGTCTATTTAACCAATTAAGATTTTTGTTTCACGTGTTCTAGAAGCACTCTAAATTACGGGACTTTTTAATAAGCAGTACGGAAGCATCTTTATAAAGCCAATTCCTTTCATGTCTCTCGCAAAATTAATTATAAGCGTTCCTTAAAGAACTTTTCCTCCTTTTACTTGTAAGCAAGCATAAAAATAACGAAACCGCATATATTTGTGTCTCGTTCAGGCCGGATAACAGCTGAGCAAATACTGTGAAATCATTACTTCGTATGCTACGGACGTTAAAATCTGGTGCCGTGAACTAGAGTTCTGGGAAAAACTATTTATCTATTTTTACTGATTTATTAAATAACAGGTCTTGAACATCTATAACTTGCAGCATGGACTAATCTGATATCTCAGATTACGTCAGCCATGCTGTATTTCCTTGAAAATCCGGAATTCAGTCACACCATCGCTATCGGCCAATAGCCTAGGGCATCGCAAACAAGACTGCGCTGCCGACTGCGCACATCAGCATAGCAGTCATATTTTTTTGAAAGCACGGGAAACACTGATTTGAAGACAGAAATGAAATACTATGAACAAATTTGTTACTGGAAAAAATAACCACTGATAAATTTGAAAAAAAAATTGGACGCTGTAAAATTACAATAACTGACTTATACAATAAAATGACTGTTTTTAACATAAATTTACGACGAAGACTTCGTAGTTTAGTCTCAATGCATATTTCTTAAGTAGATATTAAACGACTGTGCATTTCGCCAGGAACTAGCGAAATGGAAAGGTGGTGGAATAACAATCGTTCGCACCTTCACGTAATAACTAGGAGAAACCGTCGAGGTCTAACGGCTGCTCCGTGTCGCGACAAGATCTTGGATCCTCATGTTTGTCTTTTTTTTTTTTTTTATTTAGAGCTGCAGAGGGTCTGGATTTTCTGTTAGTGGGCGACAACACAACACAACGCCTGACCCCAAGGACTTTGCTAGTCGATAATTATCTTGAAAGAGAAGATGTTGTGCACGGTATGGACTGGCTGGTAAGGTCATCAGATCTTAATAAAATTCGGTATGTTTGGGACACAAGGTCAACGAATTTTTGCTTGCTTTCCTCCTCCTACAGCTCTACAGGACTTACAATGTGCTGTTTTGGAAGAATGGGACTTAATCCCACAGTCTCTTGTGGAAATTCTCATTCAACGCATGGTTCGGCACTGTGAAGTTGGCACTGCTGTTCATGGTGATCATATTCTGTATTGAAGACTTGGTACCATTTGTTTTGCTTATTTATGGGGTATATCACTTCACGTCTTATTTCGCTAAATTTTTTTTCACAACTTGTGCGTATTTACAGACGACACCTTAGTTCTTTCGTGTTCACATGTGTGAAACATTGTACCACACAGCATACATAAAACTTTCATTTCCTTATGTTTATTACTTTGTCAGTAATTGTACGTTAAGTAGCTTTTTGTGGTTGTTGCTGCAATTTTGAGCAGAAGTGTGTTAAAAAAAAACTCACATCTCTCTTTTGATTCGATCAGCAAACATTCCTGATATGATGTAGAACGCTTTTAAGGTCACTGTGATCGGGGGAATAACAACAGCGAACGGGGAAACTGAAGTCATCCATAGTGAACGCTTGTTTCACAAATTAATGTTACATTTCCTGTTTGTTTGGGGGATTAACGATCACAGTGAGCAACTCAAAAGGCTACATAAAAGCAGTCGCCAGTTTTTAATTTGGGGCCACTGATTTCAGGTAGGCCAGTAAAGTAAGGCAAACACGCCATCCATCACATCCGGACCCTCTCGGATAATGATTAGAAGCTGACGCTTCGTACAATTCGGCCACCGGGGCTGCTCATATTATCATATATGATGTGGGTGTAGAAGAACTGGCCACCGCAGAAGTGGCCACCGGAGAACTGACCACCCGGAGAACTGGCCACAAAATTTTAAGGGGTCGTATAAAAATTGCGTTTTTGACAGCTTCATGCCCACGACCCCCAGAGGTTGGTTATCTGAGTCATAAAGTTTCTGTAATTTAGTCTTTTCTTAATTGCGATAATTAATGTAATTTTTTAGAAAAAATGTTTATGACGTACATTTCAACAGAAGATTTCAGAGTTTTCAAACTACAAAGTCTGCAAATTATCTGAGCGCATGTGCTGCCTCAGGAAACTTGTCGGGGGGGGGTGTTACCAAAACTGTAAAATATGAAACATTTCTCGCCCGATCGGGAGATTTTCAGCATTTACAAGCTACGTACAACTCGACACATTATCTGAGGGCATGTGCCTACTCTGCAAACCCTTCGGGGGGGGGGGGGGGGGGGAGGTAATACCAAAAGTGTAAGATATGAAGAATTACTCGTCCGATTGGGAGATTTTCAGCATTTACAAGTTACAACTTGTCATATTATCTGAGCGTATGTGCCTACTCTGGAAACCTGTCGGGGGGGGGGGGGGTGTGTTAATACCAAAACTGTAAAATATGAAGAATTTCTCGCCCGATCGGGAGATTTTCAGCATTTACAAGCTACGTACAACTCGACACATTATCTGAGGGCATGTGCCTACTCTGCAAACCCTTGGGGGGGGGGAGGTAATACCAAAAGTGTAAGATAAAAATATGAACAATAGTTGCTCAAGTAGTGGGGAATATAGCCAAACGAAATTTGTTTATGCAAAAAAATTTTATGGCACTGAAATTGCAATGTGTCCAGTTCTCCGGAGGCCACTTCTCCGTACCCGGATATATGTAAAGGATTTTAGTTTGAGTGTTTGACCGCTGGCAGGTCTTAAATAACCCTTCAAAGGTCGTTAAGATCTGCTTAGAGTGCCTTACAGGAAAGTCACAAGGAAGCGAGGCAGAAAGGGGTAGGAAGATGCCCTTTTTTTAGACCCGGGGGCCAGATCTGGGGTCCGACGACTTAACATGCCCATCAGACCCACGGCGAATATTTAGTGGTTTGAGCGTTCGTACTTGCCTGGAATCGAAACTGAGACCCTTCTGTAGCAGTCACGAAAGTTGTCCACTAGATCGTCTGCGGCTTCAAACATTTCCAAACATAATTTATTTGAAATGGTGTTTATTCGTTTTGTCTGTTCCCGCGTAACATATACATTTAGTTCTATTACCTCAGTAAAATTAAAATATGGCGTACTTTCACTTTCCTACACAAAATAAGGTTATTTCAGTTCAAATTTCTTGAAAAAATCCCATTCAAAAGAATTTTTCTTATATTATTATGCGCTGATTGTTTTTTCTTTAAAAAAAAACACAGAGGAGCGACTTAACTTTTAGGAATTTAAACACTTACAGAAATGAATACTAAAATTGCTTTTTGTATACCGAAATGTAATATTGAATACTTCAAAACTTTGTTTCGAAGTCTCCGTATTGTGGAACGATTGAATTGTTCTCTCTACTTTGTTGGACATTCAAGCTTTTAACGTCATCAGGAGAATATTAGGTCCGTGTTGTCAACAACAGAAAAGTCCGCAAACGCATATTTACGAGTTACATAACACACATATATATTTAAGACTACACACTTATTATTCTATTATTAATACTTAACTGATGCAATAATTACTTACATAAAGATTGAAATTAAACAGTTTTATTTATTCCTGATTGCACGAGGTCAATCCCACTGTCACGCGCATATTATGGAATTAAAATAAGAGAATGAAAAATGTAAGACAAACATAGAGGCTCAAAACATTTTCAAATAATTTAGAAGTGGATTATCAGTTTTACGAGCAGACAGAACGGCATTTTAGCAAGTTTCTTTTTCAAAAATACCCCACATCATATCCTGTGTCAGAGGTCAGTGGGACTTACCTCTTTGTCACTTGAACCTGGAGGTCTGAAACTGAGTGATGCCTTTTACCAAATTACCACTAGGGGCACCGGCTTCCTTAATCGGCATCTGTTTCCGGCTTTACATATGGCATCTGTCATTCTCCAGAAGGTGGTCTGTTTCGCAAAAAGAAAAGTTCTCAACCTCGGTGAAGTATATCACGAGATTATGTACCAGGAAGAACAGAAATATCCATTGCACGTGAAGATCCCACATACAAATGATGTAAGTTGCAAACTACGCGCTTTGCGTTTGCCTGTTTCAAGGTTGTTTCTGGCATAAGAAACAGAGGGGGAGTAAAAAATGTGGATCTGGGTGGGAAAACATCGGAGCTTATTTCTGACGATTACGCATTTTTGAAGGAAACAGTGTAACCACAGGGCACGTTTCCGAAATAAGATTTTAGAGCACTTCTTATTCTATACTAACAAACTATTGCTCCAGCATTTTCCATCCCTAGAAACCTATGAAAGAATTTATTACTCTGATATGTTTGGATTTTTCCTTTCTTTAGAAATTAAATCAGAAAATTCAAAGGAGTTACAACTGATTGATATTCAAAACCGCCAAGGAACTGAATTTTATCTTACTGCAAATTGACATTTCAAAAGCATTTACTCAAAATATTCCGAATTTCTGTGAACCTAATAAAAAAAATTATAATTATTGAAAGAAGACTGGATTTCTACTACTAAGGAAACAGTGTAACTAACCATAAGGCACGCTTCCAACGTTACGAAACGCAACTAAAAATTCATGGGAATGAAGGTTTGTAAAAAATTTTGAAGAAACGCTGCGCGCGAGAGAGAGAGAGAGAGAGAGAGAGAGAGAGAGAGAGAGAGAGAGAGAGAGAGAGAGAGAGAGAGAGATTTTTAGAACCAGCTTCAAAATTTCACCAAGTTTGAGAGAATACTGCGGAAAATTTACCACATGAGTAGAGTACAAAGAAGTAACAGGCCTCGGAAAGTTAGGCCCCCGAATAAATGCATTATGGCGGACACCTTCATTTCTTGACTCGTATGCGGCAAAATTCTGGAACTATACAAAGAAAAGAACGCAGTAAAACATGACTTCTCGTATTTTCGAGTTTGGCTATTATGACGAGCTGCCTACCCCTAGTTTATGCAGGATGGTTTCTGGAATGTGGCAGAGACACTGTGGTCGTACAAACACACTACCCAAACTTCCACCCAAGTTCTCGAACCCAGGCCCAAGATAACAGATCTCGCAGCATTTTAAGTTATCTCCAAAGTTTCTTCACACTTCAGGACTTCTCATGAGGTATGTACAAAGTGCACTAAAAAGTGCTTCGAAACAACTGAAAAAGCCTGAGAGGATTTTCGTTGCAAGGGTTCGCGCTGGAACTAAGAACGTTCTTCTTAACAGTCAAATCCACAAGTGTTTCGTTACTTCTCTAAAAGAATTACTGTAACTCGGACGCCAGCAGATCAGGACAAACGTCAGATTTCCATCGATAATACCCTGAAAATCACAAGAGAAGCTGGCACCCCGAACACCAAATTCGCAGCAGGTATAACAGCCCAAAAGATGAAGAAAAAAAAAGAAAAAAAAAAAAAGAAAGAAAGAAAGAAAAAGAAAACTAAAGAAAAACAGTACCAAAAAAAAAAAATGTGTGACAAAACGCGATTGGTTAGTTGGTGTATTTTAATGGCGCAAGGGCCCAGGTCTGGCCAAAGAGCGCCACGGATAACGGAAGCCTTTATAACAGGAATCAACTGTAATATACAGGGTGTCTGCACTAGCACGACTAGGTTAGCGCCGAGGGAACTGGGTTTGTAAGAAAACTGCGCATGAGGCGAACAAATCTTTCTCATCACACTTTCGAAACCGTATAAATCATACAAACGAATGCCCCTCCCCCAGGGGAACGAAACATTATGTCCGAACTTCTTTCTCTTTCTGTATTCTAAGATAAACGTTGACTTCATTCCAGACGTTTAAAGATAAAACCGTGCATTTCCATTGTCTCTGATCAAAAGCAAATGCACACACACACAATGAGGGAGCTTCTTTTTTACAGCATATCATGCAGATCTGTCTCCACGGAAGCAATCACAGTTGTTTTGCGACTAGGGAATCTGTAATTCGAGCCATTCTCTCACATTGTACTTCCTCTGCGATACTGAATTTCCTATCACTTCTTCTTCCTTTTACTTTCCCGACAACAAACGATGTTTCCCCGCATCATTCAAATGAAGTGATTTTTCTTCACCCCAAGAATACATTTTTGTCATAACTGGTGGTTTTGCTTTCACAGACGACTCCACTGGTCACAGAAGCGTTACGCTAAAGCGCACCAAGGAACGGCAAAAAGCCTTGATCAGCATATGAAAAAGGATTTGGTTTGCAAATGAGCCAAAAGAGCATGTTAACTGCTGCGCCGAGTAAACTGAAGGAAAATAAAAATAGCCTCAAAGATTGGGAAATGTCGTCTGATGAGGAATAAGGGAGAACAGCGCGTATATACCAATTAAGTTTTAGCAGAAACGACTAATGATTGGGATTTGTTACGGAAGACGATCGATAGCATTACTCCTACTTACGAAGCATTGTCATAAATAATGTATTATGCTAGCACTCGTAGGTCATACAAAAGAGATACTTTCTACTGACCTCGTTTTTATTTCTTTTGTCTGTAGAATGGAAGATCATTCTACAGATCAAAGAATTACAGACGAGACTCCCTCCCCTAATGCTAATGGTATGACACTGTTTTCAAGAAAAAAAAAAGTATATTATAAGGGTACCACCAATAAAAAGCCATTTCATTTGACGTACTGTTATGAAAAATTCAACATTTACAGCTTGAAGATGAATTTCTAACGTGTTTTCAACAGTTTTCTTTTTTCTTCGGAAGTCGTTACCCTGTACATCATGTTACGTCAGCCCAGACATGGCATCTCTCGTATCCATGTCTAGAGGGCTGAAGTGATGAGGTGTTCAGCGTATGAAATTTGTAGACCCAGAGCACGCATTGTATATATATATAAAAAAAAAAAAAAAACTATTATGACGGAAATTTAAAAAACTTACACATCCAAGAAAGCACTTATGATAAACTCAAAGTGGAGAGCCATATGACATTTCATTGCAAGTGCTTTCCCTTTTACGCTCAACTTTTCTTTTAGTACTAGCTTTACTTTTATCACATCTTTATATATATACAGAGTTATTCCTAAAATCCTAAGTAACCTCAATAACTTGGGAACAAAGACAGCTAGAGCTATGGAAGTAAGATATGGTATGGTAAAACAACCATGCGCTATCGGATGAGAGTGACGGCAGCGCCCCTAGTGGCAAAATGTGGAAGTTAGCACTCCTATCTCGGAAACCATGAGAGATACAAGAAAGAGATCAATTAGAAACTTGTAGAGGATCAACGAATTAGTAGGAAATGGCATATGGTAGAAAAGGCTGGGGTAAGTAGAAGGCTGGAAACGTAAGGGAAACACAAGGTTTATTATACTCAGGCATGAATACAAATGGAGTACATTGGTCGTATTTAATGCAACAGCGGTACTTACATAACGTTGCGTTTAACGTAAATAGGGTTCAATATGGCCACCATCTGACACAATACACATTTGAATGCGAGACAGAACTTCCCGTTGTACGTTCGCCAGCATAACAGGTGTCACGCTCTCACACGCAGCGACGATACGCAGTCGGAGATCGTGGAGACTCGTCGGTTCCACCCTGTACACGTGATCCTTTAGGCAACCCCAGAGAAAGAAATCCATGGGAGTTAGATCCGGGAATCGTGAAGGCCACGCTACGGGACCACAATAACCGATGATCTGTTGCCCGAAAGTGTCGGACAGGAAGTGCTGTACCGCTGTTGGTTGATGTGCCGCCGTCATGCTGAGCGTACATCTTGCACAGACAGATCATCTAACCACTCAGGTAATGTGCTTTGTAACAGCTGCAGGTATCTTCGTCCATTTAATGCGTTCTCATAGAACACAGGCCCAACAAGTCTGTTCTTCCAGACTCCACACCAGACATTGATCGACAAAAGCACCTGATGCCTCATTTCCCGTGTCAAAAATGGATTCTGAACTGCCCAGTAATAGGTGTTTTGTTTGTTCAGCACCGCGGCGCGTGTGAACTGCGCCTCGTCAGTCCAAAGGATGTTTTACAGAAAGGCCGTATTTTCTTCTACGTTGTTCATTACAAAATTGCACCAATCTAGAAAACGTTGGTTATCCCCTTGCATCAGTACGTGCAGCGGTACTGTACGGTACGGGTGGGCACCATGCTGATGCAAAATCTTCCACACACGGGATTGTGATAAGTCACATCGCATACTGACTTCCCTCGTAGTGGTGTGTGGGTTGGCCACAGCGTATGCCAGAACATCGACTGGTTGCACATCCCTACCCATTCCGGTGGGTCGTCCAGAACGGGGACGCGCTGCAATACTGCCTGTCAATCGTAGCCGTTGAACCGCGCGACTGATGGTCCACGCTGTCGGCGATGGATGAGTCGGAAATCGTAATCCATACTGGGGTGACGCTTCCCTCGCGTTGCGTCCGAATTCTCAATATAGCAGTACCATCTTGCAATACTGTTCATTCGAATACCCTGCCATGCTCGTTCTTTACCAGATACTCACGTTACGAATGACATAGCTCCTGACCGACGATCCTTTATACATTGCCACGCCGCACCTGATATGGCAGGTGAGGCGTTATGTCACACCAGAATTTGCATACGACACTCACAGGCGTGCGGTCGCATACGTCATACATTTCTCTCTGCTACCGCGACGACGACACGAACCGGCTTCGCACAAGTTCGCGTTTCCAGCCTTCTACTTACATCAGCCGTTTCTACCATATGTGGTTTCCCACTAATTCGTAGATGCTCTACAAGTTTCTAATTGATCTCCTTCCCGTATCTCTCATGGTTCCCGAGATAGGAGGGCTAACTTCCACATTTTGCCACTAGGGGGCGCTGCAGTCACTCTCATCCGATAGCGCATGGTTGTTTTACTATACCATACCTTCCATAGCTCTAGCTGTCTTTGTTCCCAAGTTATTGAGGTGACTTAGGACTTTAAGAATCACCCTGTATATATATATATATATATATATATATATATGTAAGGGATGTAAGGTCAGGTGATGCGTAACATCACAGCCTCTCCTTGACAAATGTCAACCCCGCCTTCTCGTGGTGCATCCTGTTCCCACTAAAGGGGCTCTGACGACCGCAAATAGCGGTATAACTATAAAATCGGGATCAGAGGAAATGCTATCCCACACTCACCAACCCGCTTGGCCAGCGTGGTGAGTTATGGCCAAACACCTCCAAAATGACTCTACAACTTAAATCTTGGCCCTCAGTCTCCGGCAGCTGGAATGTACCTGGCCAAGGCAGCGGCCAGTGCGACATGAAGGCAGAGGGTGCTAAGAATCCCCGGAGGACCGGACTAGGCTGCCATTTGATGCTGACCTTGGCTACCTACAACGGACGCTCCCTATCTTCTGATTCAAGGCTTCTTGAATTGGAAGAGGAACTACAAAGGATCAAGTGGGACATCGTCGGGCTGAGTGAGGTAAGGAGAAAAGGAGAAGATCTCATTGAACTGAAAAGTGGACATCTCTTCTATTATCGTGGGACAGATACTGGCAGAACTAGTGGTGTTGGATTTATAATAAACAAGAAACTGAAGGATAAAGTGGTAGAAGTTGAAAGTTCCTCTGACAGAGTTGCACGACTCGTTATCCAACTATCGAGAAGATACCAGGCTCAGATTATTCAAACTTATGCACCCACCACAAGTCATCCTGAAGAAGAAATTGAAGAATTTTATGAGGAAATTCGTCATCTAAATAATAAAGGTAAGCAGCACTTGAAGATAATTATGGGAGATTTCAATGCAAAAATAGGGCACCGGCAACAGAATGAAACTTCAGTAGGTAAATTCGGTCATGGCAACAGAAACCAGCGTGGAAATACTCTCGTTGAGTTTGCAGAGGCAGAAGGATTTTTCATCTTGAATTCCTTTTTCAAGAAAAAGCCACACAGGAAATGGACATGGAGACATCCAATTGGGACGACAAGTGAAATTGATTTTATTATGTGTAACAAAAAATTCGTCATCGAAGACTGCAGTGTGCTAAACAAGTTCAACACAGGTAGTGACCATAGATTGGTGAGATGTAAGATGCACCTCAACACTAAACTGGAACGTGGCAAGCTCATAAGACAAACAAAATGTATTGACATAACCAACCTTAAAAAACACCATAATACTTTCAAGTTGGAACTGAAGAACAGATTCTCTGCTTTAGAAGGCCTAACATCGGAAGAAGTGGATATTTCTGAAGTTAACAGAAAAGTAACCAAAGCTCTTATGGAAACAGCAACAAAATTAGCTGGGTCTAAGAACAAGTTGCATGTAAACAAATTATCAGGAAAAACCAAAATGTTGATGCAAAAAAGAAGAGAGATGAGGACAACTAAAGAAGATGTGACTTCCAAAGTGGAATATATAGAGCTATGCAAGACAGCACGAAAAAGTATCACTGAAGACGTAAGGAAATTCAACTGTGAGCTAGTGAGGAAAGCAATTGAAAACAACCAAAGCCTAAAGATAGCAAAGGGACATCTCAGTAAGGGAAGAAAACAGATTATGGCTCTGAGAAAAGAAGATGGTTCTATAACAAGAAATAGAGGCGAAATTTTGACAAGAGTGAAAGATTTCTACTCCAAACTATATGAAAGGGATGATACATGTACTCCAGACATCATGAAAGGTACCAGAGTTCTTCCAGTCCTCCCAGCAGAAGTTGCTCATGCAATCAAGAACATGAAGCGGGGGAAAGCTCCAGGAGAAGATGGAATTACTATAGACATCATACAAGAAGCAAGTGGAGAAATTGAAACAGTACTCGCCCAAATTTTCACTCGATGCCTTAATGAAGGGAAGATTCCTGAGGATTGGAACAATGCTACAATGATCCTGCTACATAAAAAAGGTGACATTGAGGATCTCAGGAACTACAGACCTATCAGCCTCCTATCAGTGGTTTATAAAATCTTCACTAAAGTTCTTTCACACCGCTTGAAGGTAACACTGGACATGGCTCAACCGAGAGAACAAGCTGGATTCAGGAGTGGCTACAGCACAATAGATCATATCCACGTACTGAGAGAACTAATTGAAAGAGCGAGGGAATATGAACTTCCATTGTGCATGGCTTTTATCGATTATGAAAAAGCCTTTGATTCGGTGAAACCATCAGCAGTTACCACGGCTCTGAAATCCTGCGGTATTGAAGATGCATACATTAATATTATTAATAACATCTATGAAAATGCAAGTGCAAAGATTCGGCTGTTTGAAAATACAACACACATAAAAATTGGAAAGGGAGTGAGACAAGGTGACACCATATCTCCGAAGCTCTTTAATGCCACATTGGAAAATGTCTTTCAATCACTGAACTGGGAAAACAAAGGGATAAAGATTAATGGAGATTATCTAACCCACCTTCGTTTTGCTGATGACGTAGTCATTTTTGCAACTACCCCATCAGAGCTGCAGAGTATGATCCAGGAACTTGCTGACAAGAGTAAAGAAGTGGGATTAAAAATGAACTTTCAGAAGACAAAAGTGATGTTCAATGCTTTTACAAGAAATGAAGATTTATCGATTGATGGAGAAAAACTGGAGATAACAGATACGTATGTTTATCTTGGACAGCAGATATCAAGTGAGGGTCACATTGATGAAGAAATTAATCGGCGTACAAAACTTGCCTGGAGAGCTTTTGGAAGAAACAGCATAATTTTCAAGAGCAATATGCCATTATGTCTTAAAAGAAAAGTGTTTGATCAATGCATCCTTCCAGTGCTTACGTATGGTGCAGAGACGTGGACCTTAACTAAACGAGACATACAAAGGCTGCAGACAACTCAAAGAAGCATGGAGAGGTGCATGCTTGGTATAACCAGGAGAGATAAGAAGAGGAACTCGTGGATCCGAAAAATGACGAGAGTGGAAGACATCATGATCAGAGTTAAATCCCTGAAATGGCAATGGGCTGGACATACTGCCAGAAGGACAGACCATAGATGGACAGCCGAAATTTTAGATTGGATTCCAAGGGACAGGAAAAGACCCAGAAAAAGACCACATGGGAGATGGGTGGATGAAATTCGTAAATATGCGGGAGTGACATGGAGGAGACTGGCACAAGACAGACCGTTGTGGAGGAAACTTGGGGAGACCTTCGTCCAGCAGTGGATTGATAATGGTTGACAATGATGATGATGATGATATATGTAAGGTCAGGTGATGCGTTACATCACAGCCTCTCCTTGACAAATGTCAACCCCGCCTTCTCGTGGTGCATCCTGTTCCCACTAAAGGGGCTCTGACGACCGCCAATAGCGGTATAACTATACCATCGGGATTAGAGGAAATTCTATCCCACACTCACCAACCCGCTTGGCCAGCGTGGTGAGTTATGGCCAAACCCCTCCAAAATGATTCCACAACTTAAATCTTGGCCCTCAGTCTCCGGCAGCTGGAATGTACCTGGCCAAGGCAGCGGCCAGTGCGACATGAAGGCAGAGGGTGCTAAGAATCCCCGGAGGACCGGACTAGGCTGCCATCTGATGCTGACCTTGGCTACGTACAATGGACGCTCCCTATCTTCTGATTCAAGGCTTCTTGAATTGGAAGAGGAACTACAAAGGATCAACTGGGACATCGTGGGGCTAAGTGAGGTAAGGAGAAAAGGAGAAGATCTCATCGAACTGAAAAGTGGACATCTCTTCTACTATCGTGGGACAGATACTGGCAGAACTAGTGGTGTTGGATTTATAATAAACAAGAAACTGAAGGATAAAGTTGTAGAAGTTGAAAGTTCCTCTGACAGAGCTGCACGACTTGTTATCCAACTCTCGAAAAGATACCAGGCTCAGATTATTCAAACTTATGCACCCACCACAAGTCATCCTGAAGAAGAAATCGAAGAATTTTATGAGGAAATTTGTCATCTAAATAATAAAGGTAAGCAGCACTTGAAAATAATTATGGGAGATTTCAATGCAAAAATAGGGCAACGGCAACAGAATGAAACTTCAGTAGGTAAATTCGGTCACGGCAACAGAAACCAGCGTGGAAATACTCTCGTTGAGTTTGCAGAGGCAGAAGGGTTTTTCATCTTGAACTCCTTCTTCAAGAAAAAGCCACACAGGAAATGGACATGGAGACATCCAAACGGGACGACAAGTGAAATTGATTTTATTATGTGTAACAAAAAATTCGTCATAGAAGACTGCAGTGTGCTAAACAAGTTCAACACAGGTAGTGACCATAGATTGGTGAGATGTAAGATGCACCTCAACACTAAACTTGAACGTGGCAAGCTCATAAGACAAACAAAATCTATTGACATAACCAACCTTAAAAAACACCATAATACCTTCAAGTTGGAACTGAAGAACAGGTTCTCTGCTTTAGAAGGCCTAACATCAGAAGCAAGTGGACATCTCTGAAGTAAACAGAAAAGTAACCAAAGTTCTTATGGAAACAGCAACAAAATTAGCTGGGTCTAAGAACAAGTTGCATGTAAACAAATTATCAGGAAAAACGAAAATGTTGATGCAAAAAAGAAGAGAGATGAGGACAACTAAAGAAGATGTGACTTCCAAAGTGGAATATATAGAGCTATGCAAGACAGTACGAAAAAGTATCACTGAAGACGTAAGAAAATTCAACTGTGAACTAGTGAGGAAAGCAATTGAAAACAACCAAAGCCTAAAGATAGCAAAGGGACATCTCAGTAAGGGAAGAAAACAGATTATGGCACTGAGAAAAGAAGATGGTTCTGTAACAAGAAATAGAGGCGAAATTTTGACAAGAGTGAAAGATTTCTACTCCAAATTATATGAAAGGGATGATACATGCACTCCAGACATCATGAAAGATACCAGTACCAGAGTTCCTCCAGTCCTTCCAGCAGAAGTTGCACATGCAATCAAGAACATGAAGCGGGAAAAAGCTCCAGGAGAAGATGGAATTACTGTAGACATCATACAAGAAGCAAGTGGAGAAATCGAAACAGTACTCGCCCAAATTTTCACTCGATGCCTTAATGAAGGAAAGATTCCTGAGGATTGGAACACCGCTACAATGATCCTGCTACATAAAAAAGGTGACATTGAGGATCTCGGAAACTACAGACCTATCAGCCTCCTATCAGTAGTTTATAAAATCTTCACTAAAGTTCTTTCACACCGCTTGAAGGTAACACTGGACATGGCTCAACCGAGAGAACAAGCTGGATTCAGGAGTGGCTACAGCACAATAGATCATATCCACGTGCTGAGAGAACTAATTGAAAGAGCGAGGGAATATGAACTTCCATTGTGCATGGCTTTTATCGATTATGAAAAAGCCTTTGATTCGGTGAAACCATCAGCAGTTACAATGGCTCTGAAAACCTGCGGTATTGAAGATGCATACATTAATATTATTAATAACATCTATGAAAATGCAAGTGCAAAGATTCGGCTGTTTGAAAATACAACACACGTAAAAATTGGAAAGGGAGTGAGACAAGGTGACACCATATCTCCGAAGCTCTTTAATGCCACATTGGAGGGTGTTTTTCAGTCGCTGAGCTGGGAAAACAAGGGGATAAAGATTAATGGAGATTATCTAACCCACCTTCGTTTTGCTGATGATGTAGTCATTTTTGCAACTACCCCATCAGAGCTGCAGAGTATGATCCAGGAACTTGCTGACAAGAGTAAAGAAGTGGGATTAAAAATGAACTTTCAGAAGACAAAAGTGATGTTCAATGCTTTTACAAGAAATGAAGATTTATCGATTGATGGAGAAAAGCTGGAGATAACAGACACGTACGTTTATCTTGGACAGCAGATATCAAGTGAGGGTCACATTGGTGAAGAAATTAATCGGCGTACAAAACTTGCCTGGAGAGCTTTTGGAAGAAACAGCATAATTTTCAAGAGCAATATGCCATTATGTCTTAAAAGAAAAGTGTTTGATCAATGCATCCTTCCAGTGCTTACATATGGTGCAGAGACGTGGACCTTAACTAAAAGAGACATACAAAGGCTGCAGACAACTCAAATAAGCATGGAGAGGTGCACGCTTGGTGTAACCAGGAGAGATAAGAAGAGGAACTCGTGGATCCGAAAAATGACAAGAGTGGAAGACATCATGATCAGAGTTAAATCCCTGAAATGGCAATGGGCTGGACATACTGCCAGAAGGACAGATCATCGATGGACAGCCGAAATTTTAGATTGGATTCCAAGGGACAGGAAAAGACCCAGAAGAAGACCACATGGGAGATGGGTGGATGAAATTCGAAAGTATGCAGGGGTGACATGGAGGAGACTGGCACAAGACAGACCGTTGTGGAGGAAACTTGGGGAGACCTTCGTCCAGCAGTGGATTGATAATGGTTGACAATGATGATGATGATGATGTATACTATGACCACCTGCCTAATACACTGGCGTGCAAAAATTAAGGACGAAACGATTTTTTGAATGTAACGTCGCGCAGAAGTGCTCCACATCGACTCAAATCATACCATAAGATCCCCAAGATGTAAGAATATGGGACAAATGAGCAAAATCGTCCAAACAAGGAATCCAAATGATACAAAGGCACTTTATTGAAAAGGTAGCTTCGAGCACAACTGGACAGAAGACAGAAACGTCCATGTGACAGGCGGCTGCCAAGAAAAATCCAGTCTTTAGTAGGGGATATGATCACCCCTGAATGCGTTGCAGGATTTACAACGTCTGTCCATGCATGCTGAGGACGAGGTTGTCAAGAAGCTGTTGAGGCATCGCGGCACATTCCTCTTGTAGCGCCAATCGCAGCTGCGGAATCGTTGCTGGCGACAGGTGACGCGCTGCCAAGATCGCGTGACCGCGCGCGCCAACATCTCAATCGCAAGTTGATCGCGAAAGTGTGGCGTCATAAGATTTCTAAGAATGGGAAACATTAATAGGACGACGCCATGCCACTAAAAACTGGTAACTCGGGGTGGTTATTTAACCCACTAAACGAATTTTTCCAAAGTCGAGATCAAGCTAAATCGATTTCTAGTACCAGAAAACGGTAGGTTAACCACTTTCATCAAAATCCTTAGAGCCGTTTTCAAAATAAAATTTACATATATACAAGAATTGCTCCTTTAAGAAGATGTGATGTAATGCATCCCGCTCCTATATCTTGACCTTTGACCCCACTTCACCCATTTTCAACAGGGTTCGTCCGCAGGTGGTCCTCTACGACATATTAAAATTTCATCGAAATCGAAACATACACTGCCGGACAATTGCTAAGGACGGATGACAATAGCAACCATAAAATGGAAGTCAGGAAAATGTGGAAATTAGCATAAGTGCGGGATACAATAAGACGTTGTGCGTATGCAAATTTTGGATTGCCGAACTTGTTCGTGACGTCATAGCGCTGAAAGAGATATAAAGGATTTGACGCGTATTGACCGTTGTTGTTCAAACGCAAAGTTGAAAGGGAAAGAATCAATTGACGAACTTGCAATTTTCAGTATGTCTTCCCGACATCACCTAGATGATTTTACGCGTGGCCGTATTATTGGCAAGATTGAAGAAGGGCGAAAAATAACAGATGTTGCCAGGGAGTTCGACGTCAGCCACAGTGTTGTTTCAAGGCTTTGGAAATCATTTCAAACAAATGGAGAGTGTAGCAAACGTCACGGGGGAGGTCGTGTTCGCAGTACGAAACCTGCAGAAGATCGGTACATAGTGCTATCAACAAAAAGACACCGGCGCAGCACAGCTAGTGAGGTAGCAAATCAGTTTATGGCTGCTACTGGCAAGCGGATCTCCCGAAAAACTGTCGCCAGACGTTTGCATGAAGGAGGACTATACGCCCGCCGTCCTGTTGTGTGCATCTCATTGTCCAGACGTCACCGTACCGCCCGTTTGCAATGGTGCCATCAACATCGCAATTGGACTGATAACGACTGGTCTGCTGTCCTCTTCTCAGATGAGAGTAGATACAGTCTATCGTCTGATTGTCGACGACAACTGATCTGGCGTGATAGTGGTATTGCATATTGTCCAGCAAACATACTGGAAAGGGACCGATATCCGACATGTAGTGTCATGGTATGAGCTGACATCCTGATCAATGGCCGTATGTCCCTCTGTGTGCTTCCAACTGGGACTATGACTGGCCAACGATTCATTAATGATGTTCTGCTACCTCATGTTCGCATGTTCCGTGGTGCTGTCGGTGATAGATTCATTTTCATGGACGACAACGCAACATGTCATCCAACAGTCGCTGTCCAGGAGTGTCTTGAGAGCGAGGATATTCAACGCCTCGTATGGCCAGCACGTTCTCCAGATCTGAATCCCATTGAAAATGTGTGGGATGCTTTGTTGAGGAGTCTTGCTGGTCGCCAATGCCCTCCAATAAACAAGACACCCTCATCCGTGCACTGACAGAGGAATGGGATAAATTACCCCAACAGCTGCTTGATAATGTTGTGCAAAGCATGACACGACGTGTGGAATCTTGCATCGCCCTCCATGGTGGCCATATCCCGTATTGACATCTTACGCCGGAACGCCTGAGGACGGTAGTTGCATTTTTTTCACGTTTACGTATTCTGCACAAAATGGCCTGTTTGTCCCTTGAACACGTTCCAAAGCCTTCTGGATTTCAGAGCACAATAAATTGTCTTTCTTGTAATGTCCTGGCATTCTGACATTATTTTATTTCACTTGGCATCCAACCACACTTACTTTTTTATGCGCTATATAGCCGTTTATGATCCGTCCTTAGCAATTGTCCAGCAGTGTATTTACGCAAGTTATGACACATAAGGGGCAATGGAATTGATCCCGCTCCTATGTCGTGACCTTTGACCCCATTTCGTCCATTTTCAATAGAGCTCGTCCCCAGGTGGTCCCCTACCACACGCTAAAATTTAATCGAAATCGAACCATTTTTACGCGAGTTATTGTGCGGACGGACAGACGGACAAAGCTGGAGCATATACGCTTCTTCAACCTGCGGTTGGAAAGCGTAAAAAGGGGCGTGCTTATGTTATTACCATGCCCGTACGCCTTTCTTTAGATACCATACCTCTGCACCTTTTTTCAGAATTAAAATTTCTTTTCCAGTTCACCATGATAACGGAGGTCAATGTTATTCGTGTAGACTACACTGAAAAAAACAAACGTTGTACTTAACTTTTGTGTATATTTCCTTTGTAAATATTCTCTAGGTTGTCTGCCAGTGTAGTGCAAGTTGAGTTCAGCTGCGGTTCGTGTTCAACAATTTGTCCGGAAAAAAATTAAATACAGTGAGAAATATACAATATGATGGAGAGAAAAAACACACGGTGAAATATATACAATGCACATACACACACTTCCTCTTGAGCTTTAAGAGAAGCCCCAGTATTTTAAGAGAATCCCAAGTATGTTTGATTAGCATAAAAGAACAAAAAGGTATAAATATTACAAAAAAGGCGGCCAGAAATTGCATAGTTGGTGATAAAACATGTTACAACAGGAATGACTTTCGCAGAGATTGAAAAAAAGTTCAGCAGTGAATCCACAGAAAAAAAAAATACTGTGAAATAACAGTGAAAAACCGAACGCCGTCATGGCATCCACGAATAATGGTGTAGATCAGGAACATAAAACATACAAGTAGTTGAATTTTGTCATGACTAACCTTACGTGGTTCATATCTCAGCGAACGTTGAGCAGTTGGGAGGAAGCTGAATGTTTAGATACCGTATAATCCAACTGAATATGCGATTGAAGGTGTGTTATGAAAATAGAGCAAACTTTACGCTGGCACGACGAGTATCGTTAAGAGGCATAGCATCAACATGATGACGACTGGCATCGACTTGATGAAGAAATAAATAACATTTTGCTAACACAAACACAAAAAAGCAGACAGTGGAGCGACAAACTGGGGGATGGTTGTGCATAGAAAGATAGAGGTAATCCTCGAAGGAGTGCGGAAACTAACTTTTGCGGTTTACGTACATGTGCAGAAGGTAAACCAGAAGAGAGCAACATTTGTAGCTTGGAGAGAAAAAAGGCGGAATCGGTGAAGGATGGCTGGCGTAGGAAGCGGTGCATGAAGGAATAGCTATTGGATGTCTTTTGCAGGTTGAGTGTTGTGTTGAAAGTAAGTCGGGCGACTGTCCAGGTGGGTCGGAGAGCTGAATCTGATAAAAATGTGATAGGCGATGGTGTTGCATTATGAAGAAGAAAATGCTGATAAAGATTTTTCTGTGTAACCGCATGAAGGAGAGTTGGGACCCCACGGAGAGTGAGGAAAAACGGCATCAGCAGTGGAACAAAGGAGATGATGGAGCGAAAACCAGTTCATCATACAAGTGTTGGAAATCTGCAAAGAGCTTTGTGGAGAAAGTAAAGCTTTTAATGACGTTGTCAAAAGCATGCGGTAATGGAGGTCGAATGTCAAACAAGAGCTTCCACGCACGATTTTCGTGTACCAATTGAGCGACTTTTTTCGTGTACCACAGAGAAACCATTTAGGGAAGTGAAAACACGAAGTAGTAATTGGGCGGAGAATTGGTGAATAAAAATGGGTTCTTCAAGAAGCTGAAGCGTTGAGGAGGGTGGAATTAAGGGAGGTGCAAGCTGTACCAAAGTTGCAGTCCTTAACGGTAAGAGAAATACTCGTAAAGGATGAATCGGGTAAAGATTCGATTTAAAAAACATCTGCACTGAGAGTATAGGATTTTTATACAATACAAAGAGATCAAGTGAATCTGTTATAGAGTGACAGTGTTTGGTGAGTAAAGGATTTCAAGCAGATTGCACTGAACCGATGTTCTAAGGCTGTAAGATTAATACCTCTCATCTCAATGGGAGGTGTTAATCTTACAGCTTTAGAACAAGTGAAGATTTAATCCAATGCCGTCGTTTCCAAAAGGACTTTAAAAAAATCGTCGGAAGTGCACATATAAAACCGCTGGAGGAACGTGAACAGACCAAGGTGGATGATCGTCGGAAGAAGATAAGTGCTGATGGCACGTGATATACAGGAAAAAAAAGAGAAGGTGCAGTATAAGAAAGCTGAATTGCAGCTGAATTAAGTTTGTGAATCAAAGGAAACCATTTTTAGCAGCAACAGCGCTACTCTACGAAACTGTTGACAGGAGGAAGACCAGGAAGTTTTCCAAGGCTGATCATTTTGATTCAACCACACGCTAACGAACAACACGGTGCTCTTTTGGGTGTTGAGCATAACACCTGAAAGCGTAGCATATTGGTCGAAAGTTTGTTGAAGGATGACAGAGGCAACGTTTGAATGTACTAGTACAATTACAGTAACATCATCCGCATATGCCGAAAGAACCTAGTCACACGAGCGGTCGGTGAAATGGGTGACCTGTCAGACTTCCACGTACGATAAAGATAAACCGTGGTAGCCCGTTTAGCAGGAGAGTTTGTAACCATAACAGCTAAATTGTTCAACGGTTGTGACTAGGTACACAAAGCATGGCAATTAAGATTTCATCGGCGAAGAAGAGTGGGAAAAATCCGAGACAGAATGAGAGGGATCGTCGAAAACTAACAAGGATCGTGTCCAAACAACGCAGAAGCACTGCAGAAAAAGTGACAGCGGATCTCAATATCCAATTGGAAGACCCTGTTTTCACAAAACCAGTCCGCAGAGAACTTCACAAAGCCGACATTCATGGAAGAGCTGTGATGGCTAAACCTTTAATCAGAGAAACCAACGCTACAATGAGGAAACGATGGTGTCATGAGCATAAAACCTGGACAGCTGATGATTGGAAAGGTGTGATATGGTCCGACGAGTCCACATATACATTATACCAAAGAGTAGGTCGGGTTTATGTATAAAGAACCACCAAGGAAACGTCCAATTCGAGATGTCTGGTTCCAACTGTCAAACATAGGGGTGGATCTGTGATGATTTGGGGGCCATTTCTTAGTGTTCGGCTGGCCCCGTCATTACCCTACATGGTCGAGTTACTGCCAGCGATTACTTGGACATTCAAGGTGATCAAGTGCATCCTATTGTGTAAATCTTGTTCCCCAACAATGATACCATTTTCAAGATCACAATGCGCCCCTAAACACAGCCAGAAAGTTCAGTCTTTGTTTCAGGAGCACTAAGATGAACTTCAACTCTCTACCCTCGCCAGCTCAAACACCTGATTTGCCTATCATAGAACCACTGTGGGCAGTTTTGGAGAGCAGAGTGAGACACACATTCCCTTCAGGAACATCTCTGAAGCAATTGGCTGATGTTCTGAGCGACGAATCAGTACAACATTCCAGTGGAGGCTATTCAAAAGCTGTATAAATCTATTCCAAGAAGGTTCGAAGCTGTATTAAAGGCAGTTCAACACACTATTAATATCATTATCATTTAACCCATTTCCCAGCTGTTCACATTATTTTTGTCCAACCCCATGTACATACACTGAAGAGCAATTGAATTAGAGATACCTGTCTAGTAACG
The DNA here is from genome assembly GCA_039090855.1 of Macrothele yani. NCBI lineage: Eukaryota > Metazoa > Arthropoda > Arachnida > Araneae > Macrothelidae > Macrothele > Macrothele yani. Next base: position 92,722,301 of record CM077010.1, read on the forward strand.
TGTAGCACCACCTTTCGCCCTGATGACGGCGGCGATTCGTCTTGGCATGTACTCGACAAGACATCGGAAGCGTTGGGAAGCCATACGGATACACGACCCCTAAACAAGCTCCCACCGTTCACGAAGATTTGATGAACGGGGGTCAGAGCCTCGAGCATATCTCTCGATGGTATCCCAGATGTGCTCGATGGGATTGAGGTCAGGTGACCTAGTTAGTCAAGGAAGCGAGGTCACGTCGGTGGAGTGTCCATCCACCCATTCGGATACAATTCGGGAGCGATGGCACGGTGCATTGTCTTGTCGCAGGATGAGGTCCCCAGTAGGATGCTGAAAACGCACAAACGGGAGCAAATGGTCGTCCAGGATATCCCGGTAACGTTGACCTGTGAGGGACGATGTCACACGCACCAGGGGTCCCATTTTAGTCCACGTAAACAGTCCCCAGACAAGAATGCCCCCCCCCCCCCAGCTTGAAGAGTACCCTGCTGGCAAGAAGGATCCATCGCTTCATGTGGTTTGCGCCGTACTCGTATCCTGCCATCCGCATGTACCAACGTGAATCTCGACTCATCAGTCCAAGCACGACTTCCGAGATGGAGTGACCTATTCGTCGAGCCCCGACAATTTGCCCATGATCAAATGCGCTTAGATCCTTCGTCTTACCCATACTGCGTCCGACTCTTACTGGTTCCCGTCGCATCACTCCTTATATTGTCGGATCGCTGCATACGTCATGTCGTTTCCGTTTACAGGGCCGCACACAGCGCCACATTTGCATAACTCCAGCTGTCTCTGATTCAATTGTTCTTCAGTGTATATCTACGTATTTAAACAAACAAACAAAAAAAGGTCAATGTTAAAAGCGAATAATATTAATTTCCAAGAGCTACGTTTTTAAGTACTGTACCAGCGGTGTTAAATCATTACGTATACATATTCCCTAAGTAGTGACTTTACTACTTAACTAATAACCAGTAGATCTTCCATCTTTTTTATTCGACTGGGCACGAACTCCTCGAGGCGTTCGAAGCATGCCATCTGATCCATGTCGGCTTCATAGCTACTCATAACTGTTGCAAATTGGCTAGCGGTGGAGATTTAGTTAACACAGTTCTCATCTCACTCCGTAAATGCTCGACTGGAATACGATTTGGTGACGGGGAAGGCTACGTCAGTACCCGAAGTCACGATTCCAGACACTTTTCTAGGCGATCGTTGCCTTGTAAAACTGAGCATATTTTGCTAAAAGAACCTCTTTGTAGATAATTACGCTGTTGCCATGAAAGTATGCATCTCACAGCTTCTGGTGTACAGATATTGGTGTAGCATTCAAACGTAATTCTACTGGTATGAAAGGACCCAGGGTGTTATTCCCCTCGCCCCCACGCCATTACACTGTCACCAACAGGTGGGACAGTTAATCCTGAGCTGGAGGAAACCGTGGAGATACACAGTTTTGGGTGCTCACATCAGTGTCGACAGCTGAAGCTGTAATTTATCAAACCATTCCATGGATATCTAATCTTCTCAGTATGCCTGTTCCTTAGTCCACCGCCACCGCAGTTCTTTTTCCGCTCATAGGACTGGGCTTTGGAAGGTGCTGAGCTTTTATATTCCATCATCACTGACATGGTGTTGTGCGCTATGTTATTCTTCTTCGCTGTTGTTTCACTCCCCTGTTATTTGACTGATTGTAGCCCGTTTGCTGTCCTGCACAAGTCTGCGTCTAAATGGTTAACTCTACTAATCTTAGACGTACGGGTTGCTAAGTCTCACATGCAAGAGAACTGAATCTTTAGTTAGAAGAAAGCTTTGTGTAAAACTGTAAACTATTCTGCATTTTCATTTTTTCTTCAATTTTATTACTGTGTATTTCTCCACAGAAAAACGTAAAAAAAAAAATCTTCAAAATAATACGATGAAGTTTGATTTTGGTTTACATTAGACAATTCTCGTTGCTAAAAGTAACGTTTTCCACATGAAATGTAAAATGAATTAAAATGCTTGGAGTACACATTGTTTTTTAGTTTTTTCTTAAACTATTGTTTGACTAAAAGTTCGGTAAACTAGCGGCAATTCAAAGATTTTGCACACTAGCTTTTCAACAGCTTTCTCCTGTCTAAAATAACAACACTTCATGGTCGAAAAATGAAGTACAGGGTATATTTTGTTCACTCATAAAATAGGTGCATACAATTTTTCTCTGAACATTCGCTAGTTTCCGATTACCAATAAATTATTTTCTTGTGGTCAGTTAACCTCGTGGAAGTTTTACAACAGCAACTACGCATCTCGCATTCACTTACCGTGAGACGAACGTTGTTTCAGTTTCTGCAAATTCCTCTTCCTCCTAAGTAAAACATGAAGGACTAGCTGAACGTTATGCAGTGACATTTTTGTGAAACGCCGCTGAACGTTATGCAGTGACATTTTTTCCGTGATTAAACTGATCTAATTTACAACAGTTAGGCATAACATAGTTGCATGATTTATGTGCATGTAAAAATCTTCAGCAGGAGGGGTGCTGTATATCTGGGAATAAGGATGCGTTGAGGGATTTTACAGCACCAGTGTCAAATTTAGTTAAACTACAAACAGAACGAGCGGAAAGAGAAGAAATGCGATTTATTTGAAAAGCTCAAACAATGGGGATGTCGCCAAGAAAATAACGGGAGGGTAAAATCGCATGGCTTCCCTGTGAGATAAACAAGACGGAAATATTTTGGAAGGACGGAGAACGAGAGCAATTTTTCGATCCGCATGAACGTCTATAGCATAAAGATGTGACATCCCTAATTTGGAATCTGTTAAAGGCTCCAAGAAATGTGGACAAAAACACTAGAACTATCTACATTTCATTTGGAGGCTTTGGGTAAAAACTTCAGCCAATTTCGCTTACAAACAACCAAAAGTGAAACAGCTGAAATGTAGACAGACATATATATTGGTTGCTGGTTTTAATGAACGACAGAGGGCATTACATCGCATGAACGGGACGTAACAATTATAAGAACGCGAGTGTTTGGGGCGCCATGAAATATCCTATATTACTGACTTCGGCCCCTGATAAATTGATCCAGATTTTAGAAAACATGGATAAATAAATAACCGCATATGAGGAAAACAAGTGAAAGGACGAAAATGGATTGCCGTTATATATAAAAGGATATAAACTTAGCAACTTTTCATTTATTTATTATATAACTATAAAGAACACCATGCTTCAAAAGAAAAGATATTGTTCTAGTTCTCAGCGGAAATACTTCAGTAAGAAATTCAAAGCATGCAATATATAAAGTGAAAGACAGTTTCAAAAACAAGGGGGAAATCAGTAGTGTCAATTTGTTATGCGTTTACCCTTTATCATTGTATTTCAGAGTAAGTTATGGACTTAGAAAGAGTTCTTAAACAATTTTTGTAAACTCCGTTAACACGATATAGAAATACGCTAGCTGTAGTGATATTGAAAAACATTCTTCGTGTAACGCATGATATACGCTGTTTTGCAATTAGAAATTTTCAATTTATGCCGTCACTGAAGACATGAAACAGGATTCTTCCCAAGCTCCTCCAGATCACATCATTTGGGTTCAATACGATTTTAGTAAGTGAAATAAATCTTAGCGATGTCATGAATTTCACGGAGGTTGCAAAATTTCTTACGGTAAATATTGAGACAAATGTGAAACGCAAACGTCTCTAACATAAAACTTCAGCACTAGTAACACCGGCTTTACAAAGACGAGCATTTCGCTCCAGTGTCTTGGAAATAGGGAAACAATTCCGTCCAGACCTCAGTGAACTGATTCATTAATATAACAAAAGATTCTCCAATAATGCCGTACTACACAGATACAGGGTGAAAAGTACTAAAGGTAAATGGGGGTACCAGGGCCACTTGTGAGCCAGCACATGGGAAGCATGTTCCATTTACTGTTTTTTAATATGCATCATGCTTACCATACAGTTTTATAAATTTTAGATGAAAACCGGATTGAAAGAATTGATAGTTTTTTCTAGTTCTTAATGCCGTCGAAACATTTTTAATCCAAAATTATCGAACTATTCACGACACACTACTGGGGCTCAAAATAATGTTAGTAGCGGAGCCTGAGGAGTAAGTCTACCTCTTTGAGGAAAGTTCCTATAGTACAATTCCCTCGTTACTCTTGGGGAATGGCAAGGGATTGTGTCAGAACTTTTCTCTGGCATTCCAGTGGACATCACTTTACACCTCAAAGTGTAGCGCCAAAATCTAAAACTCCAAATTGCATTATTAGTTTGAAGTCTTCATAATATAACTTATGCTGGAAATTTTTAAGAATATGCGTGTATCTTTGTGAAAATATGGGAAACTGTTCATGTTTTTACTAAACACAGAAAAAAAATAAAGGATTGCCCATTTTCACATATGCCACACTCTTAATATTTATATCTGACCTCTTCGTTTTATCTGAGTAGTAAAAAGGAGCAATTAAAGTGACATCGAAAAATCGAAATTCTGTTACGTATGCCGCCCAAACAGTGACGATTTCAATAATAATTCTCACAATGACACCATAGGAATCGACAGATGGAGCTTTAACAAAAGCCTGAACCTACGGTTTGAAATTCAAATAAAAGATACTGCTAGCCATTTGAGGCTGCAATTATTGTTGCCTGACAAAACTATAACAAAGACTTGCATAAACAGAACACTACATTCCTTCTTTCTATTGCATACAAAAACATCGTGTACGATAGCATGCATCAAAAAATACAAAGAGAAATTCCGCCTACACGCAAGTGTTTATACAATCGATGACATTATTCGATAGTCTCACGGGGTTATTATAGATCTTTCTGTAACTGGCAAAAAGCATGGTACCAACTAAATAAGTCTTTAACTGGACAATGTCGGGAAAAAAAAAGTTATTGCGTAATTTCTTGTTTCTCCCTTTCATTGTGTTCCGTAGTAAAATTAGTTGAGAAATAAACATGCAAAATAAGCTTCAACCAAAATACAGAGTTGGCAACGGAAATTTTTCAGAAATGAGATTTCTGCATTTGTGGTCAACTGTCGTACGGCTGAAGGAAAATGAAAAAAAGTTCCAAAAATTCCACAATACGCGTTTAACTTTGAAGTGAATCTTGAGTACAAAGGCCCTGTTATAATGGTTAGGGAAACTGAATTATTTTCAAAAATGGAGAAGGAGAATGTTTCCGTGTTGGAATCATTAAAGGAAATATACGCAAAGATCAGTGTGTCACTTGGACATGAGAAATCGAACTTGAGAGTAAATGGGCTGAAACCCAACGGTCGATCAGACATCGGCGTCTCAGGGGTCACTGTCCTGGACTTCACAGAGAGAAAGCAAAGAAAGAAAAAAGAATATACATATACAAAAAGCTGTTTGCTATCTGAATATTCATTTACATGCTTATTTAGAGCATAAACAACAACAAAAAAATTCGTTTTTGAACATAATACGCTGGAATTTTAGGAGCCTTTCCTTTTTTTCTTTTTTAGGAGTGCTCCACGAGAAATTCCTGCACATCACTCAGTGATGAACCATACCACCTCCTAGGAAGTACAGAGTAAGAATCTCTAAACAAACAACACGCTCCGGTCAAAATCTCATAAATAGTAAAACAAAAATGCAAGACTATTCTTCACTAGTGTGCGTGCACTTGCGCAACGGTAAACTATATAAAAAACATGGAGGTTGGAGTAATATATAAACAGGCATAAGTGGATTCCTAAATTCTTTCCGACACATACACAACGAAGCCGATAAAGGGGGACAAAATACGACATAAAAAATAAATGTAGCGGGAAAAGCTTGTTAAGTGTTACAGGATATCGTTGAAAATATAAACCTGATGTTGACTTAAAATACTAGATATCAAACAACGAGAAGAGAAATACACTTACTCATGCTAGGAAAGAAATGAAGGATTCCCCCGGTTCCGTGGAGATATGGAGGCAGCGTGGTTTCGTGTCGGCTTCACGGCACAGCACGAGCATGGACACTCCCCACGACGCAGACCCCAAGATGCGCTTTTCCCCCCTTATCTTTTTCTTTTTTAATGTTTTTTTCTCCTGGACTCTGCCAAACCGCGAATTCAAGTAACAGGAATAAAAAGCACAGCGATCAAACACAGTCACACGATGATATGGCTCTGGTACCAACCGGCACAGGCAGAGAGAAAAATCAAGCAAGAACACACACACACACGCACACGCACTCTCTCGCTCGCAGGCTACTTACTACAGCTACGAGGTCCCCCGGCCAAAGAGAAGGGAAGGTCCTTTTCAAAATGGACCCAGACTAGACGGTGCTTTCCTGCGAAGCACTGCAAGGAAGAGGAGGAGAGAGGATCAATACCGGCAAAATCCGACGGAGAGCCGACGGGGCGCTCGTTACTATGACAACCGCATAAGCACACCCCAAACGCACAACATGGGGGTGGGTGGAAGAAAACTTGGAACACGCGGGCTCTTCATTCGACATGAACGAAACTCCGACGGAACGAAGAATGCGCGTGTTTCAGAGCAGCCCTGAGCCACCGGTCAATTAAAACACCAGCTCCTCATAAATAAGAATACGTCTTTCCTTTCCACGTGACGTCTACCGCTCGAGTCGCTGCTCTTCAAATAAACCACAGACACCAAATATATAATGTAATATAACCTTATAACATAGACGCTCTCGTCCATAGAGAATATTACGGGTCATACCCGGAAACAGCTTGAAGTTCAGCCTTAAAATAAAGCATGAGTCATAATTCGGTTCTTCCTTTCCATCCTTACCTACCTGCTATCGAAGTATTCTGCACATTACAATTTCGATTGCTCTGCTATTCAATCATCCGGTTGCATTAACTTGAGAAAATCCCGCTTAGCACAAGGCACCGAAAAAACTTACATTTATTTCGACAAAGGATAAAATGAAAGGAAGACAAAATGGTATCCAGGAAGCAAAACTCTGTGAAATGGCAATAAATCCTGGGTTGCCAGGAATGAACGGTGCTGGTGGAATGTCAAGCTAGAAATGGTGATAACCAACTCAGCTATAGATCGTCGAAACTATCACCGATGAAGGAAAAACTCCATAAGAGAAAGCAATGAAGAAGGTCGTGAAGGGGGAAGCGGGTGGTGGTGGTGGGGGGGGGGGGGTTATCACGCAAAATTGCCTGGACGTCATAATCACATGGCCAGATATTTGTGAAGAGAATGGCCTGATCGGTTGCATTATTTAAAAAGTTGCGCTGTAGAGCTAAGAAAATGAAAGCTTTCCTATAAATATCTACAAAAATGTTGCCTTTTTAATTTACGAGAAATGAAATATTAGAAGATTACGACTATCCACGTTATACACACGAGAGCGATAAGCATTTTGAGAAAAGTAAGTAGTAGTATATGCGACTGAAGAGAGATGAAAATTCATGTTTTCAGAACGAAATTTTGTAGCATTTTTGATTATAGCACATTTACATAGACTCGAATAATAAACACGTTCTTTTCTCACTGTTATTAAAGCAGAATTGCTGTCTTGATTACCAGGTTCATCGATCATGTTCCTCCTAGGTTAGTCTGGAAAGCAAAAGCTCTAGACATCAGTTTGTGCGCTGAGATACAACACAATGACACTACTGAGAACAATAGATGGTAATCACCGACCATTCTCAATCTACTGCTGAATGAATGTCTTTCCTGATGAATGAAGGTCCCCCAAGTCTCTCCTACCACTCTAACCTGAGCTACTTATTTCTATGTCACTCCAGAATGCTTTCGAATCTTATGTGCCCATATCCACGTGGTCGTCTTCTGGGACTTTTCCGTCTCCTGGTATTCAGTCTAATATTTCAGCTGTTCAACAGTGGTCTTTATTTTATGTCATGACCTTTTGGCATTTCGCGGATCCATGAGCTCAGTTTCTTTTATTTCCTGGTTACACCAAGCATACACCTCTCCATGCTAGTATAAAAAGTAATCAATACATATCCGTTCCTATCCTTCTTCACAAACTCACCGAGGACAATTTTTTTTCCCGAATGCCTACGTAAGGAAAATGAATCTTGGCAGGCGAAAAAAAAAAAACGGGGGTAGAAATGATGACTTCAATTTGTGAAGATGGAGTCAATGAAATTCGAAAGTTTTAATAATACTGAGTACTCTTATAACATTAAGATAATGGTACGGAGGAGAGCTTGAAAAACATGTTGCCCGGGCGCAAAAAACTCTTTAACAGGAAATAACGACTGAAATGTCGCTTTGGTCAGGTTTGCTTCCCGAGTTTAAAATTTACCATTCTCGAAATCTTACATCTTTGTAAAATGTTTGAAACATCTCTTGTACATTATTACACACGAAGATTGATAAGTGAATTTTAGATGCTACGTAACGTCTGAAACATTCAGTGAGGGATGTTAGAAGCTCCATAAAGAAAGGAGTTTAGGGATGGCAGTGTAGTTTAAAAGGGGTGGAAGAAACGCTGAGGGACTTGGCTGGAGGCTGCGTTTGCTTAGCAAATACACTGTTTTTACTTAGATTAGTGACCTGTTGGCGTCGCCATTGGTTACATTCAAACATGTTTATCAAGTTTTGTTTTGTTTTTAATTTCGGGGTAAAACGACCACCATGGACAACTCTTAGGGCAGTTGCCCGTCTGTAATTTGGGGCCGCTCGTTTTAGAGAATGAGAGAATGGATAGAACCAGCGCGTTAAGGGAACCACATCACGCACGTTTCACCCGGGAATCGAACCCAGGCCGAGCTAAGACAACTAACCAGAAACCTACGCCACTGACAATTCCGCCAATGGAGCGGCTTACCAAATAGTTCGAAGAATTTGATCAAGAGCACCAGGTGTTACGATGATGAATCATACATTGCATATCCATGAGCCACACTGATCGGTTTAACTGCGTGGCGGTGCTGCCCAATCAACTGGCGAACGAGCTGTTTTGGTTCTTTCTCAAGGAACAAGTTATGGTCCCAAACAAGGAGATTATGAGGGAGCGAAAGTAAGCAGATGTTGCAACTAGGATTTCTTCGTAAGTGCACTAGCCGGGTTTTAACACTTCTGCAAATGGCTACTGAAGTCATTATACGACCACACTGCTTTTTTAATCACTTAATCTCCAACAACTTCGGGAGCCTTGCATCAGCGCTACTTAATACGGGTGGCTTTCAACTCATGAATTGACATCAAAGCCAACCGATGATATGAGACAGTTGGGCCAGTGAACTGGGACATCGGTATGAGGAAAGAATGCCCACGGAAAAAACGCCCACGGAAAAATCGGCCACGGAAAAAACGCCCACTTTTCGAAAGTAGGAAAAAACGCCCACGGAAAATACGCCCACTTTTCGAAAGTAGAAAAAAACGCCCACGGAAAATATGCCCACAGAAGAGATGCTGACGGGAAAAATATGTGATCGACTGATAAGTTCATATGTCTGTTATAAACGGTGTTCGGACAACTGGTCACAGGCTGCTGGCCAAAAAACCGTTAGGGGTCATATAAAAATTGCGGTTTCTTGGCCACCTCACCTACATAACGAAAATGGGTGTAGGAGAATTGGCCACCGGACAACTGGCCACAAAAGTTCAAGGGTGGGGGGGGGGGAGGGGGTTGTAAGTATTATCGATTTTTGGCCTACATTGAGAATTGAATTGGGAACTCCAAACAAATTTCGAGAAAACGTTCTATGTAAGCCAAGCGAGAATTACAGCATAATTCATGTATGTTCGGAAAAGGACCCTAAGGTGGGATTTTTTAACAACGCTGCACTTTTACGTAGGTACTAAATATTTACATAACATGTCAAGTTTGCAATATTTTTCTTTTACTTAATTAATTCACAGGCGAAGAAAAAAGTGTTGAATAGGCTTAGGCCTACGGCCTATTAATTAATGTATTGGATTGAATGTATGGTGCAATAGGAATAGACGTGGAATAGGAATAGCTGTGGTGCAGTGGAAGCATATCCGGCGCGTAACTGGAAGACCCTGAGTTCGATTCCTGGTTGCGGCCACTGAGAATTTTTCCGTGACTCACTTATAAACGTGGAAAGAGCGATGACTTCTGTTTGATTATTGACAATACTTGTTATGTAAATTTTACGAATATGGGAATGACGGAATGAAAACTTTTAGAAGGGCCTAAACGTTAGTCCTAATATTATTTTCTGCCTGAGTAATACCGCAATATTAATAATTTGATGTGTTACGTAAACGTTATGAATATAACATCGTTAGAATAAAAACTGTTAAATAGGCCAAGGCCTAGGACTTATGTTAAGGGCCGCGGGTGGCCTAGTGAAGAACCAAATAAGATTGTTAACTTTCAACTTCCTACTGTAGAGTGGCTACTTTCTTAAAAAATTCCAGTTCGGCTTTACTGTAATAAATTTGTGACTATTATAATTTTTTAAAGTAAGGTCTTAATTTTTATAAAACTATGCATGTTTGTTATTTAACTATATCAATCAAAAGGGAAATCATTAAAAGTCAGATTATTTTATTTATAAATACTTGTAAAGTATAATGCATTTAATTGTAAAAGCGATTTTCGTAAAAGGCGCAATGTACAGATATAACTTTGTGTAATGTGCTTTCTTTCCACTCTTGTCTCTTTTGGAAATCCTCTTTTGTACGGCGAGCGGAAGGGGGGGGGAGGCATCTGTCTTTCGTCAAAGTGGTGCTCTGCAGCTGGAACGTTTGCTAGCGACCACACCCCAAATAACAAGCGATATATTTCATTTAAATTTATCGGTTGGCCACCGGTCAGGGTGTGTCTTCCCCGTGAATAGTATCAAGTTACAGGCATACTTCTTTTCTTCCCAGTGTAAAGAAAAAAATACGCACTAACACCCATCCTCACTGCTATAATATACATTTCCCTCACTGCAGTGTATTAGCAATCCTTTTCAGTATATGCTTGTTTTGTTCACCAGCTACTGTATTCTGATTTTTTTTTCTACTTTATGCACTGTTCTTTAAGAAATGGAAATTGCGGTGAATCAGAAAGGCGGACAATCTGTTGCTTATGATGGTTTTATGTACATCAAGCATTCCTTCAAGAAAGGAAAAGTAAGATGGCGGTGTGATAAACGTTCTCTTCATTGTGCTAAGAAAATTTGTCGAGTTGCAGTTTCTAAATGCTGAAGATCTCCCGATCGGAAGAGAAATTCATGATATTTTACGATTTTGGTATTACCTCCCCCTTCCCCTCCCCACCCCACCCCACCCCGACTAGTTTCCTGAGGCAGCAGATACCCTCAGATAATTCGACGTGTTGTAGCTTGTAAACGCTGGAAATCTCCCGATCGGACTAGAAATTCTTTATATTTTAGATTTTAAGCACCCCCTCCCCAGACAAATTTCCTGGGTTTGCACATACTCGCAGAGAATAATTTTTTTATTTGTAGTTTCTAGAAAAATATCGTATAGCAGTTGGCTTGAAGACAACGGTGAATCATTAGTATGTTTTTAAATAAATGTTGCATAAGACTACCACGGCTTTCAGGCCAACACCATACAACCTCTACAGTCCATCAGTGCAATCCGAACTTTCCTCTCGTATTTGTAAGGTTTGCAGAAAATATTTTACACATCAAATTATTAATATTGCGGTATTACTCAGGCAGAAAATAATATTAGGACTAACGTTTAGGCCCTTCTAAAAATTTTCATTCCGTCATTCCCATATTCGCGTTATGTAGGTGAGGTGGCCAAGAAACCGCAATTTTTATATGACCCCTAACGGTTTTTTGGCCAGCAGCCTGTGACCAGTTGTCCGAACACCGTTTATAACAGACATATGAACTTATCAGTCGATCACATATTTTTCCCGTCAGCATTTCTTCTGTGGGCATATTTTCCGGGGGCGTTTTTTCCTACTTTCGAAAAGTGGGCGTTTTTCCGTGGGCGTTTTTTCTGTGGGCATTCTTTCATGCAATCGGGACATCGGCTGTTTAAATACCCGCGACTGCTGAGTCAAAAGCATGACACGCACAACTTGGGTTTCCCACCGACTTATATTAAGCCTCTGTGAATTTTATTTAGCTTACTTAGAGTCCTACTTTTGTGACGTAACTGTTAGTAAACAGTTGGTAATAATCTACATAGCTTAGCAAAATGGGTTCGGAGTAATTAATACTGGCAGCGGAGTGGCTATTAAGAAGACGAGAAAAGCCCATACTTGAAGTGAAATGAAATGTTTTTTAAATGAAATAGGCACGAAAGAAACGAGACCATAACCGATATCCATCGTGCTTCATGTTCGAGTGAGTTCGCACCAGATATTCGCACGCACGCGCACGCACACACAATACAGTCGCGATTTTTTTTCTCACCACGCACAGGGGTTTAACGACCACCACGAGCCACTAATGGCCACAAGTATTTACCCATCCCTAACTTGAGACCCAGGTTTCCAAGGAAAGGGAAAATCCAGCGCGGTAATAAAAAAACACCACCCATGCTTCACCTGGGACTTCCGGATACTGGCCCCCGGTAATAAATAAGGGCATCTTCCTTCCCCTTTCTACCTCGCTTCCGTATCACTTTCCTATCTGGCACTCTAGCCCAAATCTCCTAGCTTCGTTTAAGACCTGGAGGTCAGACACTCCCTTCCTAAAATCCTCTACATATGATCTGATCACGTGAGACTTGCGCGCGGACCCAGCTTGGACGGGTAACTAGAAACTTACGCCTCTGCCATTGAGGCGGCCAATCGAGCATTTCGGATGATGACTACTGGCATTTTGCACTGAGCGACGATGTTACGTTTGTCCACTTCTCTCTCCCTAGTAAAAACTGGAACCCCATCTGCAAGCATCCTTCACCTTGTTCATTAAAGCGTGGTTGACAAGAGATCGTAATCAGGTCAATCAGTCCTGACTGACGCGAAGACAAAAATTCAAGTTGATAAGCTAATTATTTTGTTCGTTATTTCATAAATTAAAAATGACCAGCATTTGATATTTTGTTAATAAAATTGACTATAGGCAAATATTTGACTATGCTACGTAAGATTATATTACATATTGCTATTCACATCCACAACAACAAAATCTAATGACTACCTTGGGAATAACTTTGGTAAAAGTTTGGTGTGTGTCAATTTTTTTGATTAATGGGATATTTTTAAAATCAAATCTCGACGAATCGATTTTGTTTGAAACCAACACGGATTTTATCCGTTAATATATCAAAGCTTAAGTTTTCAACTGAACTGACAGCAGCCAAATTCTTTGGAAAACTATATAATGGCACCCAGAAAACGGCAAATAACGCAAAAGTGCCACTCCACTGCAGCTGAAGTATGTGTAGAGACGAAAATCGGCAATAGATGTTGTGATCTTCATTGAAATATGAAATGAAACCCTTGCCCAAAAATATACATGCATGTACAATCGACATACGAACACAGTTCATCTCAGAACTAACAGACAGGAATTAGACGGCTGGGTTCCAGTTTAGAAAGCGTGCCAAATACGATAAAATAAAAAATATGCGAACATGAATCAAAATCTAATAGCTAAGTGAGAGATTACGAGCCCTACAAGTAAAGTCTTAACATTTATTAAAGATAAGTACTTATTGTGCTGTCTACAAACCATATAATAAACGCTAAGCATTTAGACTATAATTTACCTTATTTCAGTCTGTTACATGTTTCGTACGCGGGAAGTTCAAAATGTTCCTGACATTTGTCTGTAAATTTGTATTCGTTCCTCTAAAGCTAAAGAGTGACAACTTGTTTCAAAGCTCGTCTCACCCTGTAATTACGAGTCAAAAACCAAAGCTGCATCACCATTTTTAGCGGTAAGTAAAGTTCAGTCTTAGAAATCTGTGTTGTTGCTGCTATGGAACCTATACTAAAGACGGGGGAAGATTTTACATTTTCACAAAGATGCAGTTTAGGAAGGACGTAAGAAAAAATCATGCCGATTTATCACAAGTACATGGGAATCATGCCTGTTCATATCACTGTGTTACGGGATGGATACGTAAATTTTAGAGAAGGACGGAGAGCTAAAACCTTTCTCGTGCAGGAAGATCCAGAAGGAGGCTGTGACCGAGAGAACTATCGCTTCTGTTCCTGAACTCAAGGAAAACCCACACATCGCCGTTCAAGTGCTAAGTTTAGTTGCTGAGGTATCGACTGGGAGTGTGGAAACAATTATCAACATTTAGTTCCGCAAGATCTGTATCAGACTGACAGAACAACAAGAAAAGGCTAGAGCCGACTCCTGCAAGGAAATTCAGACAATGTTTGAATCGAGTGCTACCAAACGGTTAACATACACTGTTACAGGTGATGACACGTGGTTTTATTACTATACAACTCCCAGAAAGATCGACAACTATTTTTGGATTGTGGAACATGAACCACTTCCCCAAATCCTCATACAAAAGTTTCGTTCAAGGCACAAAGAATGTTCACAATCATTTTCAACTCATAAGAAGCGGTAACTGAAGACACTTTACCTGAAATTTTTTTTATAATAAATGGCCAATATTGCACTAACGTAGTTTTGCCCCAAATAGTTAAGGAGATGAAAGAGCAGCGTCAAACAACAGGCGTATCAAGAGTTCCCTTTCTTCATGACAATGCACGTGTTCACAAAACTCGCCTTGTTAAGGCTTATCCGGGCCGTAAAAAACATCGAACAGCTACGCGATCTTGCACCGTGAGATTTTTGTTTGTTTCCAAAAATTAAAAAAGAACTTGCTGGGAGGCTTTCTTCAAGACCTTGCAAAATGTGTTCATTGAGAGTTGTTTCAGAATTGTCAGCAACTTTGCATAGATACTGGAGGGCAATGCTTTGAAGGACAGTAAACGTTTCGTTGAGGTAAATGCAATGGGTTTTGTTCTGTATACAGCAAGAACCTTTTCAACATTTCCGCTGTACTACTGGTATTTCCACGTCAGACAGTCCCACGTGTATACCAAAACTACGCGAAACACGGCAACACTTCCAACCAACGAGAGAAATGTGGCCGTAGACAGGGGAGGATTGACCCACCGGGATATTTCCCTGAGGTCCACTCGAGAAATGGTCCACTTTTTCGTATTCTCTTTGTCTGGATTGTTTGGAAAGAATGAGTAATTATTTTGGTACTTATGAATAAGAATCGTTACCTGCATTTGAGTTTTATGTTATCAGCCTACAACGTTATTGTCTTAAAAAAAAAGTGGCGTTTCCTTCTATCTACGTGTATGTTGGGCATTTGCTCTAAAGTGACAAAGCTAAATTCTCTCAGCTTCAGTGGAAATTTTGCCGCCGGACCAAGCACGCTGTTACGAATAATTTAAACTGTTATGAATAATTAAGCTTGGAGCTAAAAGGGACATTGGTAGGCCCTACTGTTCTTTTGTAATCTTGAAGGAGGCACTAATAACAATTTTGACTGCCATTCATTCCCTCATCCCCACACTCTTATTCACGTATAGAAATAGAGCACAAAATGATTCTTCGAAAGAAATGTTCCGAAATCCTTGTCCCACCCACATTTATTTCAAAAGAAACAACGATTTACCGGTACTGGTTCATGGATCAAAATGGTAGTTCAAGAGTCAAAATAATGGGTCGACTTAAAAAAAGCATTTATTCAAGGAGGTGGTACGAATACCTTTGCGTAGTAGACGATCAGTGACCAAATAAATATAATTAGCTAGTACGACACCCCGTTTTGAATATGGTTTCATATGTTACATTCAATCATGAGTGGATTTTTAAAATCCTTCACCTTAAATTGCTGTTAGAATTTGTTCACGACTAAATTAATTTTACAATGCATATTTCAGCAGTTCTGTTTTCATCCAGGAATTAACAGAATTGTTTTCACGTCCACAACCTTTTGCACAAAGAGTATTAGTCGTACCGTGGAAAAAATAGGCTATGGCAGTTGACGTCCACAGCGTGTCCCCTTGTTGACTGCAACCGGAAGATTAGGCTGCAGTTTGCAAAGGCTAGTACCGATGACTGAAATCACGTCACCTAGCCTCACGAATCACAGTTTCAATTCTATCATTTCAATGGGAGGGTGTGTGTGTGTGTGTGGCGTAAACCCCATAAAGCAATGAACCTAGCTTACCATGTTGGGATCATTTAGGCAGGTGGAGGTTGTGTTACAGTTTGGGGTGCATTTACATGAGTTTCCTTGGGACCCCTACTACCCGTCGATACATCCGTCACCAGTACAAGGTATGTGAACATCGTGGCCGGCCGGTCATAACGATTCTCTTTTCGCACCACGATGCCATCTTTCAACAGGACAACGCCACACCGCATACTTTTCGAATGGCGACAAAGTAGTAAAGGAGAATTTAAGTGAGTTCACCATAATCGAATGGTCCCCTCGACCGCCAGATCTCGACTCCATTGAGAATCTGTGGGACGATTGGAAAGATCTATTCCTGCCCGCCAAACTCCACCGGCAACTGTGGATACTCTAAGACAGGCGATCCTAGCTTCATTGGCGGCAATACGACCTCCGTGTTTTCAACATCTTAGAGTCCTTACCGAGACGTCTGGCTGCTGTTGTGAGGGCAAAAGATGGAGCAACATGTTATGAGCCAGGTGTATAAAGTAATTGGTCCACTCATGCAAGTCATACATGCAAAACTTTAGTTGTTCGCTTCAGTAAACACACATGGGTAGTAAAAATGGAGGACTGTAGGGGAACACACTAGATTTTCAGTAGCCGAACACTCACCTCCCACTTAGATTAATTGGAACCACATGAATTCAATATCTGGTTCTCATCTCCTTCGATACCTAAAAATTAAAGCGCCTCTTGAAGTCATTAAACAAAAAACACTAGGTTTTGTTTAATCAGTTTTTTATCAAGCAATGTTTCAAAATTCTGGAAGTCGAACACCTATCTTTCTGCTTTCTTTTTCTTCTTTTCTTGATAGATGGTACTTCTCAGCTTTTTTTCTTATTGCAAAGTTTATACTGTTTCTTATCATCTACGGATTCACTTCTCCAATTTATATTCATGTTGTGCACATGTTTGTGGAAGACACTGTAAATACTTCCTATGAATACTTAAGTTTTGGTTCTCCCAAGGTGAGCCTAGCCTTTTATTGATGCATCTCGGCAATTTAATAAATAAACATATCCACACATTTTAATAAAACTTTACTGTCAAATGAAAATACTACAATCAGTTCTCAGACAACAAGCATTACGTCTAAAAGCGTTAAAATTTACCGGATTCTTCCCGTGTAAGTCAAAATCAATGCTCTGAAGAACTATTATACTGATTTTATACGACTTTCACATACACTGATGTGAAATCACAAAATAACACTGTTATTCTACAAATTTTGAAGTTGTGAAACCGTTTATTGGTGTAAATATGACATGAATGGTAAGTCAGAAAATATTCAAAAACTCGGAAACTTAAAACTTGGTCGTTCTGAGTGGGGTAGTGGTTAGAATACTCGGCGGCCAGCCGAGAGATGCGGGTACCATTCCCGCTCCAGGACGACGAAATTTTCGAGTTTTTGGATATTATCTGACTAACCATTCATGTCATACTTACACCGATAAAAAGATTCACAACTTCAAAATTTGTATCGTACCATGGTGAAATCCAATGTTTCATTCATTAACACTGTCACTCTTTTGCACCTGCTTTCTTAAAAGCATACCGCTATCAAGAAATACACTGGCGTGCAAAAATTAAGGACGGGACGGTTTTCCGAATGTAACGTCATGCAGAAGTGCTCCACATCGACTCAAATCATACCATAAGATCCCCAAGATGTAAAAATATGGGACAAGTGAGCAAACCCGCCCAAACAAGGAATCCAAAGGATACAAAGGCACTTTATTGAAAAGGTAGCTTCGAGCACAACTGGACAGAAGACAGAAACGTCCATGTGACAGGCGACTGGCAAGAAAAATCCAGTCTTTAGTAGGGGATATGATCACCCCTGACTGCGTTGCAGGTTTTAAGTCTGTCCATGCTCAGGACGAGGTTGTCAAGGAGCTGTTGAGGCATCGCGCCCATTCCTCTTGTAGCGCCAATCGCAGCTGCGGAATCGTTGCTGGCGGCTGGTGACCTGCTGTCAAGCGTCTCCCGAAGAAGGACCCACGCGTGTTCGATTGGATTTAGGTCCGGGGACCTTGCGGGCCAATCCATGCGTTGAATATTTTCACTCTCCAACAGCTCTGCGACAGCCACTGTACGATGAAGTGTAGCGTTGTCGTCTATGAAGAGGAACTCAGGACCCACAGCACCTCTAAACAGACGCACGTGAGGCAGGAGAAAATCGGCACAATAGCGGACACCAGTGACTGAACCTCCTTGGAAGATGTGGAACTCAGCACGGCTACCAAGCATGATAGCGCCCCAAACGAGAACTCCGTCACCTCTAAACAGGTTCCTTTCGATGATGTTGGAGGTGTGATTGCGTGTTTCCTGCTCTCTCCAGATGTGTATACGTCCAGAATCGCTCGTCAGACTAAATCGGCTCCAATCCGTAAAGAGAACTCGACCCCATTGCTGATGTGTCCAGTTCTTGTGTTCCTGGAACCACAAAAACCGCAGTCTCCGATGAGCAGGCGTTAATGGCACACACCGTTTTGGTCGTCGTGCAAATAGACCACCTTTGTGCAGCCTCCTGGCCACGGTAAAACGCGATAACGGACGTCCAGTTGTCTATTGCATGTGCCTTGCGATTTCTCCCACTGTCTGCCGTCTGTCTCTTTTCGCCTGTAGGACAAGATATCGGTCGTCCGCCGCCGTGGTTGCTCGTGGACGACTACTGCTAAACTCTCTGACAGCTGTTCCTCTCGTTTGAAATGCTCTCCAAGCTCGTGAAACGATGCTGTGAGCGATCCCGAACTCCTCGGCCACACAAGTCACACTTCGACCTTCTTCCAACTTCCCAATGACGCGACCTCGGGTAAAGTCATCCAGATGTCGTCTACTGGGTTGCCTGTTGGCCATATCACACGGTGGCAACAACTCGACGTCGTTCAAACCGATGTACACCGTGCAATAGCTTTCACCGAATTACTGAGCGTACACCGCCCGTATGCTTTATACCCTTCCAACCCCCCCCTACATCATGCTGCATATATGCGCATGCCCTACCGTACCGGACCCTAGTATATCTCCTGAGTGGTCTTTCGGTCCGTTCTGCCTGCTCGTTCCGCTGTTATGCTAATTTCTGCTCTTCGTCCTTAATTTTTGCACACCAGTGTAGAAAATGAATTGTTCTGTTACTTAGATACAAACGCACCAAGGACTATTTTGTTTTAAGTCAGAAGCCACATTATTATTATTATTATTATTATTATTATTATTATTATTATTACTACTACTTTCATGGAAAGTGATCTCATGTAACATAATAAAATTTATTTATCTTTTATCCTCATAAACCAATGTTAAGGAATTTGTGCGATTTTCACTTACAAGAAGATCTGCAAAGACCTACATTTCACTAATAACACAAAAACTTTCCAACCGTGAAGTTATTTTCTTTCCCTCGACTTGATTGGGCCTTTCAGCAGCACCGGGTAATGGGAAAGAGCTTTGAAAAGCCAGCAAGAAAACAACTACATTATTCAAAAACATGAAACATATACAGTAGAGCCAGCTTATAAAGATGAGCTTGGGGCCAGCGGAAACCCTCGTTAAATCCCTTTGAAGATGAAAATTCCCACCATGTAAAAATATGCATATACGTTTACACTGCATATCCACAACAATTGGATATACTTTAAAATTTTAATTAATTAATTACATAGTACTATAGTTAATTATGAAACCTTTTAGGTATTTTAAACTTGATGGCCACGTGAGGCTGACCACTGTTACGTTACACAACACACATTAAGGAACAGCAGCACCGATACTCACAATGCAACGCTCACTTCAAATGTGAAAGGAGCAATGGACGCAATTGCAGGAAATGTTTTCTCCTGTTTCCTCTCCAGCGACATCCCAACTCCACCACTCTTCTATCCCTTTCTGCAATTTTCGCCCAGAAATCCACTTACATGAGCGCCACCTATTCCTCTATTTGTCTAGGAAGAGGTGGTCTGCTTTCATCTCTGCTGATGTGATACACCCAAGTTGTGCAAGAGACCCGCTGCATCCCTTGGATTGGGTGAAGCGAGTCTCTCTTGCACAACTCGCTTGCTGAACATTTGTTCTATCTTTCCCAATTGCTTTTTTATCAACATTCTTCCACTAGTACGCCAGAATTCTTCTGAGCTATTGCAATTTTGCCCTGTATGCCACCATTTTTATTCTTCCATTCCGGGACACGGCGCAGCAGATTTTCTCTACCTCGTTAAATATAGAATTTCATTAATATTTATTACTTTGCTTGCTAAAAATGATCTTAGCTTTTCTATCTCATTTGAAATTCGAGGACTTCATTAATTTTTTTTTTTTTTTTAAAGCGATCAAATAAATTTTGAATTAACATTATACTAAACAAAAGTTCCCGTTTTGCTCGTGAAATCCGAGATCTCGCTAAATACGGGCTCGTTATAAGTGCGTGCTACTGTATATGATGCTGTAATTTAACTTAAATATTTAAAATTTTAACAATATAAAGTCGAACCTTGATGCACCGGCCCACTTTAAACCTCCACCCCGCCTTCCGCCACGGTTATGAATCATATCCTATTCTACTAAATGGAAATTTAGTAGAATTTCCATTTAGTAGAATAGGACATTCTAGCGACATTTTGGTGTTTCTCATTGGATGAACCGCCTCTCAAAATATTCATTTGCATTCATTTGCAACGGACACTCCAAATCGCCCACCTTATCTTCTTAAGTGTGCTCAGAGAGCATGTTGGATGGGTCCTCCTCAAAAAAGTTTTGCGGAATGCGTGAGATAACAGACACGGCTACGTCCACTTCCCTGAGAGAAAAAAAAAAAAAAAAAAATGATGACCTGTTAGCGAAGTGTGGTCAGCTACAGAAACTCTAAGTTAGTTTCTTCTGCGATTTATTGCACCTGACAGAAATGAGACTAGTGTGTGTGTGTGTGTGTGTGTGTGTGTGTGTGTGTGTGTCCGTTTAAATATCAAAGTTTACTAAACGGAGAGGTATGGACTAATTACGCTGCTCACATGGCTCCCTTTACGATTTGACCTTAGCTTAACTGCCGCGTCTTATATTTCCACGGAAGCCATACTCCCTCAGAAAATGAAATCTCTCTCACATTTTGGATTTTAAAACCTCTAGTTATCCAATGCCTTGGTAGCCATCGTTTTTCGCAGGAACTGCTTGTTGCGCGGGCTTTTTTCACCCATCAGTTTTTGTTTATTTCAAATCATCCCGAAATGGGTAAAACATTGTTGGTTGTTCATTAGAAAAGTTTTTAATGTGAATTCAAATATCGTAATCCTGGATCTAGCCATCAGACAATCCCTTTTCCAGCCTTTTCAAAAAGTTCATTAGCAGAAGAACAGTAACAGACATATTATGAGACAAAAATGAAGGAATGGGATCTGAAAAATAACTGCACTGAGTTAAAAATTCAAAAGTGGCAAGCACGAAATTTAGAGAAAGCTCTCGTTCTATGGATTGATCACATAAATGCCAAGCATGAAGTTATTACGGATGAAAGTATTCTTGAAAAAGCGAGACAGTTTGGGAAAATATACCAAATTATAGAATTCAGCTACAGTATATTATTTTTTATTTATTTATTTATTTTTTGCTTGGGGGTTTAACGACCACCGTGGGAAACACCATGGGCTGTAACAAGTCGCCCGTTAATAATTTAGGAACACAGGTTCCGGGGAAAGGAGAGAGCCAGTGGCGTAAGACAAACACAACATCCATGTCTCAGCGGGATTCCAACCCTGACCCATCTCGAACGAATGGTCATAAGCCAGCGCTTAGACCACTGAGCCACCAGAGCGCTTCAGCTACAGTAACGGTTGGTTTGAAAGGTTAAAAATGGATACGGATTGTCATTAAGAATACGGTCCGGTGAAACAGCTGAAACCCCTCAAAGTTCAGTGGATGAGGGAAGAAAAAAATGTTGGAAATCATTTTCAGCCATGAATTAAAGGATGTTTATAACAGGCATGTGCACTGAAGATCCAAAAGTCATGGGATACGTACCTAGCATCGTGAAGGACCTTCTCTAGACCGGGGAAGTGCAGCAACTCGTCGTGGCATCAATTCCACAACTGGCCGAAAGACGTCTGGAGAGATGTTGAGCCATGCCGTCTGAACAGCAGCCCACAGTTCCCTGGTATTTGTAGGTGCCGGATCTTGGGTGCGAATGGACCTTTCCACCACGTCCCATAAGTGCTCTATTGGGTTCATTTCGGAGGAACGCGGTGGCCCCAGCATCCGTCGGAACAGTCCACAATGTTCCTCGAACCAATTTTGGACAACTTGGGCTCGATGACATGGTGAATTGTCCGTCTGGAAAATCCCATCGTTGTTAGGGCAAATGGTCACCCAGCAGAGCAACAAGACGATTACCGGTTAATGACGTGTTTACGAGGACCAGAGGACCCAAACCCTGCCACGTAAAGACTCCCCACACATGTATGGAACCACCACCAGCTTGCACAGGGCTTTGTTGACAGCTTGGGTCCATGGCCTCATGGAATCTGCGCTACACCATTAGCTTAAAACAACTGGTACCGTGACTCATCGGACCACGCCACATCTTGCCAGTTTTCCAGGGTCCAATTACCACGTTCACGAGCCCAGGTGAGGCACTGTGTCTGATGTTGTGGTGTTAACAAAGGCATTCGGGTGGGTCTTCTGCTCTCATACCCCATGGACGCTAAATTACGCTGCACAGAACTGATGGATATGTCTCTCGTACCTCCTGCATTGAATATGGATGTTATTTGAGCCAGTGTCGCTTGTCTGTTAGCATGGGCAATCCTGGTAAGACGCCGCTGGTCACGGTCATTCAGTGCCCGTGGTCGGCCACTGCGCTGTCCACGGTGGGTGGTAATGCCTTCCATGAGGAATTCTCAGTACACACGTGACACCGTGGATCGCAGAATGTTAAATGTTTGAACAACTTCGGAAATTGAATGTCCCATCCGTTTGGCTCCCACTACCATGCCTCGTTGGTTGGTTGATTTTTATTTAGCAAGGGCCATGTGTGGCCAAAGAGCGACAAACACAAGGCAATTAAACAAACAGTATTAAAAACATAGTATAATGATTAAAATCTGGCTGATTCAGTAAAAGTGAAAAATGAGAATGATGGAAGAGCTAAAGACAATGAAACAAACAGTATTAGAAACATGGTACAATGATTAAAATCTGGCTGATTCAGTAAAACTGAAAAATGAGAATGTTGATAGGGATAAAATCTAGATACGTTTAAAAAAGTCAATTTGTTTAAAAATGAGAAGACAGCGACAGTATCGCAGTGGTCATCTAGGAGCCGCTGCAGCGTATAGCGGCGTCCTCGGTCAACAAATGAGAATGCAAGAAATGAAAACGTGCATCACGAAAACGAACACAGCTACACAGAAGATGAGTGACACCATGCCTTGTTCAAACTCTGATAATTCACGTCGGCTTGCCACAATACTACTGGCGGCTGTTCAACCTGACTCATGAGATTACACCTCGCAACTGATAAAAATCGTGGCGGGCGTCGAAGCCTTTATACGACGGCAACGCTAGTTAAAAATTTGAATACTGCTATCCCACGACTTTCGGCACTTCAGTGCACATGGATCTTGATTTCAAATCAAAAATGAGAAAGGCTAGAAAAGGTTGATAGAACAACAACAGTTTATTATGTAAATTCCGATGGTACTGATAAACCAGGTATTGATGTTATAGGGAAATGTAAAAAAAACACGTTTGTTTTAAAAGTTTTCGTCATGAACTTTATTTAATTACTGTGTTTTCCATTCCTACGTTCTCAGAATTATAGATCCGATACATAAGAACGTATGCATTCGTTTTAATTTTTCCTTATACCTTCAAATCAAATAGTTTTATTGAACTTCTTTAAACCGCCGCTCACGCTTACCCAGTGTTCAGCTGGATGAACAAACTCTGGGGGTTTAGCGAGATTCGACTGTACTAACGGATGAATAAAAATGTTTAGTGGCTGAATGTGTAACCAACGAGTTCGAAAACTTAAGCCAGAGGATAATCAAATAGCCTGGAAGTTGGACTGAAAAATTAAATGCTCTGCTGACGTTAAAGAATACCTTCTCAAAAGCATAAGACATACATGAGACTGACGAAAGAAAAAAACAGCTGAACTTTTTTACCGCATGGGTGAAAAATAAGAACGTGCTGCGAAACAGCGTGAATATAATGCGGCGTGAGCAAGACAAAAGTGTTCACCGAAATTTATTACGTAAATACTAAGCTGGAGCACATCACTGTATTGAAAATATAATTTATTATTATTATTATTATTAATTACATTTAACAGCAACACAGGATAAATGTAACATCGCGGAGAAAAAAATTACGACCACTGACAAAATCTACGCTCTGTCCGACTTCCGTTTAAGGAAAGTTTTCCTCCATTTTGAAGCTGCAAAACAAATATTTATGGAATAAAATTATATTTAACAACACTACAGGGTAGAAGAAATATGGCAAGAAAAAATTATTATGATTACAGGAGAAATCTTCGCTTCGTCTAACTTCTGTTTCCGAAAGTTTTGAAAGTCGGAATTCCGCCCACCGACTGAAAATGACTACTACCACCAATCCCTCCCAAATTTCAGTTCAGTTCTGCATCGATCTCGAAAACCATCAAAATGACGAAGGAAATGGCGCTCTTTGAATCCACTGAAGAATCTCATGCCTGGAGATCACAGGGAAATTTTCGCACCAACTTCCGTTTTCGGAATTTTTCTTCCATTTCCAAACTGAAATGCAAATATTTATGGAAAAATATTATATTTAACAATAATACTGCGCAGAAGAAACATCGCGAGAAAAAGAAATCACGATTACAGGAAAAAATTTCATTGTTTAACTTCAGTTTTTGAAAATTTTGAAAAACGAAATATCATCTCCCATCAAAATACGACCCCCACCCAACTAATCCTCCAAAATTTCTCTTCAGTTTTGCATCAATCTCGAGAATAACCCAAATGATGACAAAAAAAGCGAAATTCCGCGAATTCGCGGAAGAATCTCATGTATGATAAGACTGTTCAGCGCACGCTAGTGGCAACAAATGTTTCGCGTTGCTCTGCAACATGTACTTTCTTCATACAGTGAAAACATGTATTTAGTACAGCGGAAAAGTACACGAATAAAATGGTGTACAGAATTCTTCTACTTTTGAGCTTGTGATTCACACGTGAAACTGTCCCTGAAATAAAAAAAATGAGATCCTGCGAAAAATTCCATATTTCTATTGTGGATAAGTAGTACGCTGAAAAGTGTCAGAAAATAACTAGTTAGCTTTTTGGTAAGGAATAATTATTTCGAACATCGTAAGTGCAAGAAGATCATACATATTCACGGAAAATTAGAATTTCCCATGTTTTGGGTAGCAAACGCTGTTTTTAACGAGCCTTGGAAAAAATTAACAAAAATGTATTTTTGCTTACTCGATCGAAACGTAATATTCTAGCTGTTTAAATTAAAGTTCTTTCGCCTGAATCTGCGATACGTAACTCCTCCTAGACTTAACTGCTCATTAATGGGAACTGTTAAAAAAAATTAACTCGTGCCCATAGGGCCGCCACCCAATCATCTGGCGCCAGACGATGTCATTAACTGAACAACGCGACTGAAACTTGTCGTTTCATCTTTCATATCTTGATAACTCATATATTAAATCTGATGAAAATCCATCCTCATCCCCCACTTTCCACCAAACGGGTGTACACTTCAAGAAAATGTTTCGAAGGAGGTCATGTGACATGCACACATCTTATAAAAAAACAAAAACAAAACTTAAGCAACATTCTGTGTCACATTAGTATGTTGGTAGTTGAATTCAGAGACAAACAACCTGATAAATGCTTTCATTAACAGGTCGCATCTGACGGAAGTTAAAAAGTTTTTCAAAAGCTATGTTTCGATATTTATTACGCTAGCAACTAATGAAAGCGACGAGAAGTTTTGTTTCTTTACATCACACAGAGGACACATAAAAAGAAACTGTTGCAAAAATATGCAGAAAATAATACAAAAATCTGTCATTTTTCCTTTACACAGTTTAGTTCATTAAAAAACAAAGTCAGTAAAACGAATCAAAACCCAGTCAAAAAAAAGCTCATGCTGAAAGCGTATGTCACACCAAAAGAAATTTTAACCAATATCTGCTTGGATTAACTGTATGTAAAATAAATATTCGCCGAAAAAAGATGAAATCAGTCAGACGCGACACGTTGCACTCGCATTTTTTTCACATTATTCAATCAATAGCACAGACCAAGCTAACGAACATTAATTATTAAATCGTATCACACTAATAAAATGTATCGTCTTGGCTAAGAACACATATTTCTGCAGATATATCATTTTTAACAGTCAGCTTGTTATACCCTGGTTTTATTTTTTGCAACATGAGCATACACATCTCCTATAAAACGGGCAGTCTTCTTTATACGGGCACTGACAAAAAAAAAGCACGAATCTTTATGATAAGACAATCACAGGCAATAAACGCTAACATGTGCAAATGTATGAGTCACATGGGCCGATGGTGGTTTGCCTTGTACTTTACATTGAAGAGCAATTGAATCAGAGACAGCTGGCGTTATGCAAATGTGGCGCTGTGGGCGGCCCAGTAAACGGAAACGACATGACGTATGCAGCGGTCCGACAATATAATGAGTGATACGACGGGAATCAGTAAGAGTCGGACGCAGTATGGGTAAGACGAAGGATCTAAGCGCATTTGATCGTGGGCAAATTGTCTGGGCCCGACGAATGGGTCACTCCATCTCGGAAGTCGTGCAGGCACTGGGATTTTTACGAGCCACTGTGTCACGGGTGCACCGTGAGTACATCGAATCCGGTAAAACCATCCCTGCAAGGGCCAACTGCCGTGGACAACAGCGTGTGGATGAAGCGATGAACCCGGCATGCTTAGTGAACACAATCCAAGAATTTGGAGGTGGTGGCATGCTGTGGAGGATGTTCTGTTGGTACGGACTGGGTCTTTTGATACCAGTGGAAGGTAAAATAACATCCACGGAATATTTAAGTACTGCAGCAGACCTAGTGCCCTACAATATCAGCCTATTTTCCTCGCATATGGTGCAATCTTTATAAACGACAATGCAACATCACATCGTGCAAGACTGGTTTGATGAGCACGAGGAGGGCTTCCATCATTTCCCCTGGCCTCCACAGCCGCCTGATCTCAGTCGTATGAAAAAGAGATGTTCTCTTCCTTCAACACTGACAAAGTTCGACGATATTTTGCTGCAGGAATGGCTGCCTTCGGCCTAAAACGAACTCAAGTCGCATATTTGCTGTCATTCACAACAAAGGCGGCCCTATTCGATAAGAAAAATATAGGTTCGGTTTTTTTGGCTAGTGTGTGTATCTTGTGCAGGTGATCCACTCAAATTTTCACCTTGCTTCGTGGTAAGTGTTTAAAAAAACTGCATCTCATTGGCAAGTTGCTTCCTGTCACAAGTTTCCTTTCCGCTTCAGTCATATGCACCAAATGCAAAATTGCTCTAAATTTTTAGTGCTCGTTGCAGTCTTCACCGCAAAAGAAAGAAAAAAACACGACTGAACGTTAGAGATTGCGTAGGACGTTCAAAAAGTTCTTGACATGTATCTCCAGAACAAAAGCAATATGCACAGACATCAACGAAGCTTTTAATGCCCATCAAAGTAATCCCGCTGCAGCATCTACGCAAATTTGTGTCTTGCACCATTGAAAAAGGGTGCCCTGCCATTTTCTCTTTTAATTTTTGGAAACAACCAAAAATCGCATGGTGCAGCAACGGGTTGCTGTCCGATTTTTTCATGCTCCTGATAGACCGCAACTCGCCTAGTTTTGCGAACACTTGCATATAGTCACGAAGAAAGAGAATCCCGTTGTTGGACGCTGTTCCTTTACCTCCTTGACCGTTTAGTGCTAAACAATGTAGTACTGGCAATTTATATGCATTTATTTTTTCAGGTAAGGTGTCTACGGCTACCGCTGCTTTTGAATTGAAAATAACGGTGAATATTCTTTGTGTCTTGAGTGAAAAGTCTTGTCGGAGGATTTGAGAGCGCAGTTCATTTTCCACAATCCAAACATAGTTGTCGATCTTTCTGGAAGTTGTGCACTGATAAAACCACGTCTCATCGCTTGTGGCAATGTTTGCTAACCGTCTAGAATCACTAGGTTCTAACATTGCCAGCACTTCCTTGCACACGTCGACTCTAGCCGTTTTTTGCTCTTCTGTCAATTTGCTGGTATGTATTTGGTACTGATCTTGCGAAACTTTAGATGTTAATGGATAACCGTTTCCACACTGCGAATGCTTACACCGACATCTAAACTTAGCACCTGAACGCGAGTTTTCCTTAATGAGTTCAGGAACAGAAGCGGTGGTTTTCTCGATCACGGCCTTCTTTGGTCTCCTTGCACAAGAAAGTCTTCTTCCGTCCTCTAAATTTACGTATCCATTCAGTAACAGTGTCATATGAACACGAATGATTCCCATATACGTACTTTTGATAAATCGGCATGAATTTCTGTTGCACGTAAAATCTTTTCCTGTCTTTAGTAGGCTCCATAGCAGCAGCACAGATTTCACAGACCAGACTTAACCAATGCCATCTAGAAAGTACAAGGCCATGACATTAGAGAGATGAATTCCCTGAGTTTGTTACCTCCCGTTACATGACCTGATTCGTCGGTGTCGTGTTTGGACACGTCAGCGTTGGAAATTAATCGGAAGCCTTGGTTTCCGCGTGACTTCAGTAAAAGAGGGAACTCATATCGCTAATGTCTTTTCCTTGTATGCATATATACTATAGTAAAGCGCAACTGCACTGCATCGATCAGTACCTCAGTTTCTGAAGTTAATAAAGTTAAACGACTTGTGGAGCGCTAAAGAACATACGTGATAATTATCATTTCACTGCAATGACGTACTGAATTAAATGATAGACTGCTATGATCCCAAACGCCATTTCTTAATGGTTCAGATCTCTCCCTGATTTTGAAGTCTCATTACATTTCCAAAGTTATTGCATATTATGTGTGACGGACAGATATGGAAACGGGTCACGGACCAATGGGTCGGGTCAAGGTGTTCCTGACCCGATTTTATTCCAGTTTTATTTTTGAAAAGAGAAAAATATAATCCAAAGAAAAATGCGCGTTGTGGAATTCTGTAGTCGATACTGGTGCCCACGGAGCGAATAATGATTTGCCATGCACAAATATTGTCGTCTCTTTCTTAAAGCAACAAAGATTTCCACCGACCGACGTCAAACACACCGACACCATATCGTAAAAAGATCCTTCCTTTGCGTTCTTTTACAGTGAGATTGTCCACGGCAAGGTACAGGCACACGCCATTCGCCTGCTTCTCAGCTGATTCATTCTCTCCGTGCGAACTTCACTGTATGATTAAGAGTTACTTTTCACATAGCATCTTTTACATTGAACATTCAAAAGTTTTCGATTGATGTGCTAACATCCAGTTCCCATGACATGTCATGTCGAAATTAACTCCTTATTTATTAATATGGATGGATTTAATATTAAGGAGGTTGAGAAAAGCGTCGAGGCCAACAAAAACGTACCTGTTCAAAACCACAAGAGGAAGAGTGAATGCTGGAAATTGTTTCGTCTCATTAAGGAACCGGTGAATAATTTTGTGTTGTTTGGTCTTGCTTGTTGTTCAAAATGTGGAAAGTGTATCATTACAAAGAAAGATGTCGACGGTGTAATAAAGGATTACGGAACCAAAAATCTAACGGACCACATGAAAGTATGCGCACCTCCATCAAAGCGTGGAAAGAGTGAACAATCTAAATACATTAAAAAATACATTTGTGTAATCGTAAATAATGATTCTCATTTGTAATATACTCACGGTCATAGTCAGCCATTACTTTTAGATTACACAAAATAGTGGCACTAAAAATGGCACTAAAATTTAGCGAGTAACCAAATTTTATTATTAAAAAAGGATTTCAGTTATTAAATGTCAAGCAGTTATTGGGGTGAATATATATATTACGTTTATATGTATATATATAAATTGAGTTTCGAATTTATAGGTCAAAGCAGATTTTTCCGGGTCAGTTACGGGTCCAGTTATGGGATGTCCGGGTCCGAAATTTTTTAACAGTTTCCAACTCTAGTGACGGATGATAACCTTTCAATGGAGCACAAAACTAATCGAATCAGGTGCGACGTCACAAATTTGCAGAAATCTATCACATAGCTTCTCTCCGTAATGGTATACTTGTAGCTTATACATGCATGAAAATCGCACGGCATCACATCCGCTAAGCAATTTCTTTTTCTTTAGAAGTTTATTTTAGTTAACTAAAAGCTAACGTGCTGAGAGTAACCATTTCCCTCCTCTGTACGAATATATAGTAGTAGGAAGTTCTAGACAACATAATCTCTTACATTTCAGGCTTCCCGCTTTTTAGAGCCTGTGTTCAATGCTTTGCAGAACTAATACACGAAATCTGTTTTCTAAAAAACAAATCCGAAAGCAAAGAGAATATTGTATCTATTCATTTTACTTTTTAGAACATATACTGTAAACACTTGTCTCCGAGTACAACCAAGGTTTCAACAAACGGTTTGAGCTCACAACCCGAGAAGTTGTGTAGAAACGGTATAGATAAAAAAGAAAAACTATTTATGACTGAATGCAAATTGCAAGTGATAAAAAAGTTTTAGGGTTTCTTCTGTGTTCATCGGGAAAAACTATCACAAAAAATAAAAGGATTTATTTCATTATTGATGAGTAGTTAATGATGGACTGAAAATAAAGGGAAATGAATATCTTCCTTACAGCAAATTCCTGGATCATACTCTGCAACAGTTCTCCTCAGAGCTGCAAAGTATAATCCAGGAACTAGCTAACAAGAGTAAAGAAGTGGTGCTAAAAATTAACTTACAGAAAACAAAATTGATTAACTGTTCTTTTACGAGAACTGAGGATTTAGAGGTAGATGGTGCAAATCTAGAAGTGGCCAATGTCTATATCTAAAATATAGGCGATTATCGCGTTTGAAGTCCAGACCTGTGGGAGAATGACTATTTCACAGCTGAATCGCGTTTGAGCTTAAGTACTGATTCGTGACGTATTTCCATCTGGAGAAAACCAGGGACCCATAACAGTCCCTCTACCATCTGAGAAAGGAACTAGGTTGGCGATGGCGTGCTGATCTGAGCAGGAATCATGGCGATGGGGATCGCAAACTTGCACATCTTTCCGAGTGGCTCAGTTATTTCCCTGAGGTACAGAGACAAGTTCTTGAACTCATATGCCAGGCGAGCCGTTGGTCCACAATTTATTCGCATGGACGATAAAGCCCAACCTCTTTCGATCTCATCTGGTCGACGATTTTCTCGAAGAAGATATTCGCCGAGATCCCTTGGCATCAATTTCACTGAGCACGTATGGGATGCTCTGGCCGACACATTGGAGCTCACCACAACACTTTAAGAAATCTGAACAGCTCTTGCTCAGGAGTGGTTATTAATCTTCCAGACCTCATCTTTCCCTCATAACAGTAATGAATCCCTCATAAACAGTATGAGGAGTTGTTGCTTGAGCTGCATGGATGATAATACTCGATATTAAAATAAACTTTTAAATATTGTTCTTTCATGTAAATTTACAAGATTAGGATATTAACCTATGCAAATTATAACATTACGATTTTCTTCCTCTGAGTTATGTAAGTAACATAATGAACCTCTTAACCAAAATTAATTGAATTTCCGCATAATTACTTCGAGTTATGTACGAATTTATATATTATATTTATCTATTGATTTTGAGCACTAGTGTAGATGATCATAAGTAAAACAATGAAAGAAGGAAAAAGCTCACAACTAGATAAAGTACTCATGAAATGGTTGTTTAAACTCCGCGTAAATTAAAGTGCGGAGCACACTGTAGACATGCTGTAAAGCTGTACAGCCTTCTACAGTATATTTACAACTTGTACTTCTTAATTCATTAAAATTAAATTTGCTTTTCATTAATGTTTTACTCCTTTTATTTTCCTTTACTGTATAGAACCATAGACAGATTGTAGATACCCTGCAGTGAGTTAGAAGTGTTAATCTAGATGGTTTTGAACAAACCATTAGAAATTTGGGCTTTTTTTTTCTCTCTCTCTCTCTACAGCTAAGTCTCTTTCTCTCTTAAAGTAGCTGGTCTGCAGACTGACTAAATGTTGTAGTGCTAAAATCTATTAGTTGCGGATTTTTAATTACTTTACAAAACTTGCTGCCAGCCAGACGAAAC
Organism: Macrothele yani; assembly: GCA_039090855.1. Lineage (NCBI taxonomy): Eukaryota > Metazoa > Arthropoda > Arachnida > Araneae > Macrothelidae > Macrothele > Macrothele yani. The sequence goes on from CM077010.1 coordinate 92,754,725, forward strand.
TCACTCAAGAATGAGCAATATAATTTTTTTGTTGACACAGCGTCAACAATAGGTCTGTGTACATCAACGGTCGTAAACGGGCAAGGGCAAATTTTTGCAAATGGGCCCGTTCAGTTGTAGTTCTGCGGTATTATTGTATCACAACTGCAAATCACTTTTTTTTATTTAAGAAACAAAACAAAACAAAAAGTACAGTTGCTCTGGAAACAGTGGCAAGCATAGTACTGGGAGGAGGAGGGGGGGGGGTAAAAACAAGTACACCCGTCATCCTTAAATTGAAGTGGGTGTTGCGGAAACATTTTCATCGGCCCATGCCAAGATTTTACTGCAGAAAAATTGCACTGCATTTTTCTGTTGTGGACAATCACAGTTAGAAATTTCAAGATATTTAAATATTGTGGCAGACTCACTTAATCGACGTGGAAAAGGCGAATAACCAGGTTTAAATCACTAGTTTAGTTAGTTATGTATGTATAATTGCGCTCGAGAAACTTCTAATTTTGGACACACTCAGTATTTATCTATGTTTAAAATTTTCTCTTAAGAACGCTGAAGAACATTATTTTTTTTTAATTGCTTATATAGCCTTTTCATGTTTGACAGATCGTAAAATAATATTGATTTTCATACCTTTGAGCTTCCAGTTCCTAAATTTTCAACGAAGTGGGCTGAAATTCCAGCAAATATTTGAGAGAGAGAACTGCTACTATCAAAATTATGTTGGAGTTGTACCGAAAATCCTTTCGCATAAGACATGATTTTTAAATTTAAATAAACGAAAATCAGATACAGAACTTTTACACTGTAAAATTTTCTATTTGTACTGCAATTTTGGTCATTTTTCTATTGTGGACAATCACAGTTAGAAATTTAAAGATTTTTAAATATCGTGGCGAACAGATTCTTCATTTAGTGATCATATATTCGTCAGAGCTGCAGAGTATGATCCAGGAACTTGCTGACAAGAGTAAAGAAGTGGGATTAAAAATGAACTTTCAGAAGACAAAAGTGATGTTCAATGCTTTTAAAAAAAATGAAGATTTATCGATTGATGGAGAAAAGCTGGAGATAACAGACACATACGTTTATCTTGGACAGCAGATATCAAGTGAGGGTCACATTGATGAAGAAATTAATCGGCGTACAAAACTTGCCTGCAGAGCTTTTGGAAGAAACAGCATAATTTTCAAGAGCAATATGCCATTATGTCTTAAAAGAAAAGTGTTTGATCAATGCATCCTTCCAGTGCTTACGTATGGTGCAGAGACGTGGACCTTAACTAAAAGAGACATACAAAGGCTGCAGACAACTCAAAGCAGCATGGAGAGGTGCATGCTTGGTGTAACCAGGAGAGATAAGAAGAGGAACTCGTGGATCCGAAAAATGACAAGAGTGGAAGACATCATGATCAGAGTTAAATCCCTGAAATGGCAATGGGCTGGGCATACTGCCAGAAGGACAGACCATCGATGGACAGCCGAAATTTTAGATTGGCTTCCAAGGGAGAGGAAAAGACCCAGAAGAAGACCACATGGGAGATGGGTGGATGAAATTCGAAAGTATGCGGGAGTGACATGGAGGAGACTGGCACAAGACAGATCGTTGTGGAGGAAACTTGGGGAGACCTTCGTCCAGCAGTGGATTGATAATGGTTGACAATGATGATGATGATATTCGTATGTGTTTAAATTACAAAACGTGGTTTTATGCTGCGGTTATGTATTGTAAAGACATCTTACTAAATAACGTAAACAAAACTTTTTGCAACTTCATGTTAAAATGATATCTCCGTAAATGCCTTCATTTGTAGCATTTGTCAGTTATCACAAGGAGCGTAAGTAGAACATTTCGGGGGAAAGGGATCGAATGTGAACATCCCCGCAAATAATCTTAGTTATTTCAAAACAAGTTCTTGATATTAGTTTTCACTCTGTATTCTGTGTTGTCATATAGTGGATAGTACATATGATAATGACCATTACCTAGTATTGTTCTGCAACTTTATCAAACATGGGTAAATATTTTAACTACTTTAACCAAAGTAATGAAAAAAATTTAGCCCTGTTCAGCCCCCAGCCCAATGCTGTTAACATACGTAGATATTTGTGCCTCCCGTTTTTTCCTGAAGCCGGGCCCCTCGAAACATTTCAGGATGAAATGAATGGTCAACGAAACTATAGAAATAGATAAACATCCCTTCCCCACTCCGCAGTTGAGAAAGACATCGGTTAATTGCACGGGAAGGAAGGAGTGGAAGTTTGGAAGAGGAGATTATTTTTAATGCCTAAACAGATAAACATAGTTTTCGGGCTCGGGCGGGCTAAAGCTGACATACTTCGGGCTCGGGCTCTTAAAATTGAGCCCGAACTCAGCTCTTATGAGCACAGCAGTAATGCCTCCTACAACCAACGGGAGTAAAATCAACTACTCTCCCCTTCTTGGGGAATATATAGAACATCTTGTACACACACCCGCCCTCCCGAAACATACGATACATACATTCTCGTTCCTCAGTTACTAAGTGGACCAAGAAGTTCGCAAACACATATGTCCCATCTATTGTAGTTGGGATTCTGGCAGTTGCCTGATGAGGGGATTCCCCCTAATTCAAAATATAAGTTTTCTTTTCCCCCGCTTGTTATAATTACATTATGTGTATTTCGTGTATAAAAAAAGTGTTGTGGTTTAGTTGTGTGTTTAAAACAACTGAATTGAAAACATTTTTAAGAAAGAAAGATAAAATATTCGGAAGGGGTCTACCGGGAAATGTCCAGGAAGGCCAATCCGCCAGTCTGTGTATCACGACTGAAGTCCAAACTTTTTTGTTAAAGAATGTAAACACTTCCCACACTAGTTGTAAGACCTCTCATAATAAAACGCAGGATTTTCTTCATAAAAGGTACTACCATATATTTCATTCACGTTCGGGAAAGATACTTACACAATTCCATTCCCCGTAAATCTGGAAGCGCGCGCTTATGTATGCGTGTGTGTAATTTCTGTTTAGAAACTACCATGATGCATGCATACGAGGGTCATAACAAAAGTTCTGCACACGTTTATCTAAAACGGAAGAGGATGATACAATCGGGAAAATGATTGCGTCATGTTAAGGTCAGACTCTGAGCAACGCAGTGGTGTCAGAACGACGCGCTATCATTTGCTGTGTGGACGTGAGAGGGCTTGGAAATGGAAGTGTGCAGCTCCTCAGGTCGAGTCACGGTGTTAGACCAGCGCTCCTACGTGAAAATACAAACACTGCGGACGGAAACTCCGACACAGATCTACACTGCCTTGCAAGAACTTCGTGGGGAAGGAACTCTTGATCGAAGCATAATTACTTTCTGAGGACAAAGTTGAGACCGAAAATTTGTCAAAATCACCCCAACTTGGAAGCAGAAGCGCGTCTCATGGTGTGCTGCATGGCAACGCATCGTGTCATGGTGCAGCCAAAGAATATAAACGCTTCGCGTGTTAGATATTCTTTGGTGCAGCGTCGGCATGGGGACTTTTATCGAAATATGGTTGGGAAACCCACCCACCATACAGCCCTGATCTCAGTCCACCCGACTTTGATATTTTCCCAAAGTTAAAAAATCGGCCCCGTGGCATCCGCTACGAATCGCTGGACGAACTGTCATTGGACGTGGCCCGAGTAATACGACAGCTGAACAAAGATAGCGTCCTACGGGACATCCAGGACCTACCTCACCGCTGGCAAGCTGTCATTAGCAGTGGAGGGGAGTACATTGAACGGCAATGAGGTAAGTTTTCTCCGTTACTTCACACTTTTCTCAAAGATGGTCAGTGTGCAGAACTTTTGTGAGGATCCCCGTATAAAAGTTTTACTGAATAATGTTCTGAAAATGCGTGCTGATAAAAACTATTTCAACAGAAAGAAACCCTCCCTTTAATTTTTGTGGAAAGAAACTTTCAAGTGGGGAAAAGAATGATCAAGGATTTAACACTTCACAAATCATGAAAGAAATACGGGATTACGCCATATAATACAAATTTTGAAGATGACAATCCGATTTTTGGCGTAAATGTGACAAGGATGGTAAGTCAGATAATATCTGAAAACTTGAAAATTTTCATCGTCCTGGAGCGGGACTCGAACCCGCGTCTCCCAGAAAACGCCTAGGTATGCTAACCACTACACCACCCAGAACGACCAAGTTTCAAGTTTCCATTCAACTTGGTCGTTCTGGGTGGTGTAGTGGTTAGCATACCTAGGCGTTTTCTGGGAGACGCGGGTTCGAGTCCCGCTCCAGGACGATGAAAATTTTCAAGTTTTCAGATATTATCTGACTTACCATCCTTGTCACATTTACGCCAAAAATCGGATTGTCATCTTCAAAACTTCACAAATATTATGAAATTCATATAGACAAAATGATAACATGTCTTGTAATAATAGCAGGAGAGAGAGAGAGGTTATTATACAATATCTTATTGTGCTTTGCTCAAATCGAAATAATTAAAGATATGTATAATAATATCATTGCAAACGCATTAATTCATATATACACGACGAAAAGTAGTTGATTATAATATCTTAATTAGGACTCAGCTGTGATTCCTGGTTTATTTTCTAGCACTCTGGAAAACGAACGACGTTAGATTAAGCTAAAAAAATTCGTGTGTGTACAAAAATTTCATTTAAATTTTAATGAAGTGCATTTAATTTATTTACTGAAAAATACTATGATCACACATTAATCAGTAGTCGTCACTCTGAAAAGAGAACTTGACCCAAGGGACTCGAGGAAAATCTTGCATCTTCAACAGTTAAGGTCACGAACAATTAGAAGCCACGGGTTACGGCATGGGCGTTGTGAAACAAAAATCGAGGTTATACTCGTTAACCAAAAAGGTCAAACAGCAAACTTCCGGATTGAAAATGTCACAAGAAAAACAGTACAATGAGGTAACTTAACAGTAAAAACAAACACACAAAAAAGCGTATAGGCCATTCTTCACATGGCTATTCTGAAAGCTTCATAATGAAGCAACATGCTACATAAAAATATTGGCAAAATGGATTGCTTTACATTCTGACTCAAAGCAATCGAAATAAAATTTACAAGACATCTATACTCGCCTTCGAAATTCCAAAGTTATACATCAGACAACCTTATTTACAGCGGAGTGATTAAAAAAAAAGACTACCATAAGCAACTATACGTCCTCACATTCTTCATACCATAGAATATATTGTAACATATGTACTTCATAATTCTACATACAACTTATGAAATTACACTCACGAAAAACAGAAAGCGCGAGAAAGAGAAACATGAAAGTAAAAACAGACAAGATTTATACGGAACATCTATATTCAGAAACATCGTAGAAATCACAGGCGCCGACAATACTAGTTTGCTTAAGAACGCCCCCTCAGAAGCATGCCCTGAATTCTGCGAGGTGACCGAAATTCTGTTTTGCTAAAAAGTTGTATATTGTAATCAGAACTTAAAAAATAAATGTTTCTATCAGTTACCATCAGTGAAAAAATTGTTAAAAATTAAAATTAATATATTCAACACATATTTTTAAAATAGAATATGTTGAATATATTATTTTGCTATGAACAGTTTTCTGTAATGTTACAGCAGCTACTACTTTAAGCTGAATTCAGTAGAACAAACATTTTTCAAATCTATGGATAAACGAAACAGTTAAGAAAAATATAAAGGAAAACAAGAAGCCTCCCAAGTGGTCGAGTAGTACGAGGCATTGACTACTAATCGTTTGTCTGAGATGCATCCGGGCTCGAATCTTGGGGGAGGTATACACTGAAGTGCCAGAAAAACTGGCACACCAGTCTAATACTTGGTAGGTCCCCCACGGGAGCGCAGGACTGCAGAAATACGACGGGGCATGGACTCCACTAGCTTCTGGAAATATGCTGTAGGCAATGAACACCATACTTCCTGCAGAGCGTTCCACAATTCGGGTGTATTCAGAGGTCTCGGATTCCTGTGTTCGACAGCGCGTTGCATGGCATCACAAATGTGTTCTATCACGTTCAGATCTGGAGACTTGGGTGGGAATGGCAATACCCCAAACTCAGACGAATGCTGCTCTAACCATAATGTGGCGTCCCGACACTTGTGTGGAGGTGCATTGTCCAGTTGGAACAGGCCCAACCCATCAGCATGAATGCAGGACATGAACGGGTGTACTTCGTCAGAAAGGATGCGCAGATAGCGTTGGCCGGTCACAGACGTTTGTAGACGTACCAGGGGTCCCAGTGAAGTCCAGCTAAACACACCCCATACCATTACGGACCCCCCCCCCCCACACACCAGCCGGTACAGTTCCCTGTTAACAGGCGGGATCCATGGATTCATGGGGTTTGCGTCACACGAATATTTCCATCTGCCCGATACAGTTGGAAACGCGACTCGACAGACCAGGCTACTTGTTTCCAGTCAAGTGTCCAGTGGCGGTTTTGCCGTGCCCGAAGCGAGGCGCATAGCTGTGTCATGCACCCATCAAGGGGACTGGAGTTGGGCGTCGGCTCCCAAAGCCCATATCATGCAGGGTACGTTGCACAGTCCGAACGCTGATGCTTGTTGAGGCTTCTGCATTGAATTCCGATGATACCTACGAGAGTGTTGCACGCCTATCGCGTGAAACGATTTTTGACAGCCGGCGATGGTCACGTTCACCCAATGTCTTTTTACGGCCACACTGGTATCGTAGGTTGGAGGTTTTGCCGGAATTCTTGTAGTCACGGTACACCCCTGCAATGGTCGTCCGTGGAAATCCGAATTTCGTTTCTACTTCCGAAATACTATGGCCCATCTCACGAGCGCCAACTATGACACCGCGTTGAAAATCGCTTAAATCGTTATTACTTGTCGTTCTCATGCCAAAAACAGCTCTGACAGCTGGCAAGGATGTCTATCGCTTTATATACGCACTGAGGGACGCAATCGAGTACGCGCATAGTTGACGTTACTATGTATTTTGCATAAGCTCGTTTGTACCAGTTTTTCTGGCACTTCAGTGTATATGATGAGCTTGCCCTGCCGCAATTGTCCTTTCCCCTTCACAGCACCAGCACACCGAAATCAGATTTTTTTTTCACAGATTTATGTAGAAGATTTTTAGGAAGTGAGTGTGTGACACCAGGTATTAAACAACCCTTAGAAGTTGATAAATTTTTATGGCGCAAGGGCCATATTTGGCCAAAGTACACCGTAGAAGTACAAAGCTAGGAGGAGATTTGGGTTAGAGTACAGGACGTTAGTCACACGGAAGCAAGGTTTAAGGGCGAAGGAGGACGCCATTATTTATAACAAGGGGACAGGGGAGGGCGGTACCCGGCGTTCAATGGCTTAACGTGCTCATCCGACGCACGGCGGATATTTAGTGGTTCGAGCGTTCGTACTTGCCTGGGATTGATCCTCAGCCTGGAAGTCGCGAACGTTGATCACTAGGCCATGCGCGGCCCAGACCCAAATTAGGGACGGTTGACTCTTTATACGGCCCACTGAGGGGCTCACGGTGATAGTTAAACCCCAAAAACACGAGCTTCTTCTGTCCATAATACACCGGAAGGAAAAATTATTACGTACACCCACCTAATAGCGTGTGACACCACTTTTTTCACGCAGGACAGCATCCAAACGTCGTGGTACGAACGCAATGAGGTTCCAAAACACAGACTCAGGTATCGCTGACCAACAATTAAGTGTGCTTGGCGTAGATCAGGCAGAGATGTAGGTGGGCATGGTTAATCACGAAGAGCTTGTTCCAATATGTCCCATAAATTCTCAATGGGGTTGATGTCCGGTGAGCATGGGGCTATGCGAGTGTGGTATGCTCACTGCTATGTTTCTGGAGCCAGTCGGTCGCTAGCCGGGACCCATGGGGTGGAGCGTTGTCCTGTTGAAAGATCGGAACTTGGTTCGGACCCAGGCCCGTAATGAAAGGGTCCAAGAGCTGCACCTAGCTGGAACTAGTGACGGAAGACTCAAGAGGTACCAAGGAACCCAGGCCGGACCACGTGAAAGCTGCCCAAAAAGTCACACCGCCTACACTGGCCTGTAGTATTCCAACATGGCATGGAGGTCCATATAGCTCTGTGTGGTTTAAGCCACACACGCTGCCTGCCATCCGCGCGATACAGTGTGATACGGGACTCATCAGACCATATATCGCAAACTGCAGCCGAATCATGCGATGCTGTGCCATTAACATCGGGACACGATGTGGTCGTCAACTGGCCCAGACGAATTGTGCCATGTGTCGACGGATTGTCTTTGATCGTAGGCTTGTGGATGCTCCTTCATTAAATTGTGACGTCATTTGCGGCAAACAAGCCTTACGATTTGTCTGTACGATGTGGGCCAATCGTCGGCACCCTTGATCATCCAATGCACTTTCACGGCCACATTTCATCCGCCTGTTAGCGGGCGGTTTTGCCAGATTTCACGTACTCCTTATACACACTTGCTACGGTTTGTCGCGGAATTCCTAACAGTTGCGCTGATTGAACATCCGACCTTACTGGCTCCCACGATTTGCCCTCGATCAAACTCACTTAAGTCTTGTCCTCAACCTATGCTGTTGGCACTTGACGGAATGTATTCCTGTGTCTACCTACCCACTCTGTTTATAGCCCAACCGGTTTTCTTGCACATCGCGATTTGCTGCTGTCCTTCTGCTTTGCCTATTTTCACCGGGGTGTACGTAATAATTTGTTTTTTCAGTGTACATTCATATTTACTTATAAAACATGAGGACTGCACGAAAAACAGGTACTGTTTTAAACGAGTTCAAAAGTTCACTATTGGATATCAATTAAGAACACAGCATGATTATTTATTTTGTTACTTATTTTACAGAAAATTAGTGTATAAACGCCATTGCGATTTTTTTTTTTCTCGAGCATGCCCTGAGATTTGCAAAAGCCTATTCCAATGGTAGAAATAAAAGAGGAGTCAATTTTCATAGCAGGCGGAAATCACATACGGTTTTACTTTTTACTTTGTCACCATAATTAATTTTTATGTAATTACTTTGCTTCAGAGTTTTTATGTCGGCCGCCAGCATCTCAGCTATAAGCAGCCGCAAGTAGAATTTAAAGCCATTTGGGTTTTATGAGAGAGAGAGAGAGAGAGAGAGAGAGAGAGAGAGAGAGAGAGAGAGAGAGAGAGAGAGAGAGAGAGAGAGAGAGAGAGAGAGAGCTCTGGCAAACGCACCAAATATGCTCATCCAAGACTCGAACACGAGCCCCACTCGGACAGTTACCACTTTTTCAGCTAATTAACTTTTATCTGTGTGGCCAAATTACTACCCAGAAACCTTAAAAATTGGGCCCGGAGTCACACGTGTTTCCGTAATTCTCTTGAAAGAAGTTAGGTTGGTTGTACCACAACAAATGGCTTCTTATGATACAGAACGTCCTAAATGGCCCAAGGAAAACCTTAAGCTGAAGGGGGTTGTTTACAACAAGGTGCCTCTACCCCAGACCATCGGCTTGACTTCCGAAACACGGCGAGTGCTTGGTGGAAGCATGATATGAACCTGGAACCTATCGGGTCATAAAGGTGCGCGCTAACCACAAGGGAACTAGCGGCCCAGAATTTGTGAACCCAACAAAAAGAAAAATACATTTCCTAGCAAATGAATTACACCAAGACGAACAAATATCCAGTATGTGCCATTCGGAGTCTTTTCTTTCAAAACACGGATAACAGCAAACCAGAAACATCGTAGAAATGAATGACGAATTAATCAAAGACACATTGCATAAAGATAAGACGAGTAGCATTTGGCATGGGAATACAGTGATTAACTGCTATCCTAATGCAGCATACACCTTTTTTTTTTTTTTTTTTTTTTGATTGGAGGTTTAACGACCACCACGAGCAACTCAATGGGCTATAAGCAGTCGCCCGTCCCTAATTTAGGGTCACTGGTTCCAGGGAAGGGAGAGAGCCAGTGCCGTAAGACAAACACAACATCCATGCCTCACCGGGATTCGAACCCGGACCCCGTTCGGACGAATGATCAGAGGCCATCGCTTAGACCACTGCGCCACCGGGGCGGCCAGCATACACCTTAAAAATACCTGATAACTGGCAGGAATCGAACCTGAATCTTCCGAGAAAATTAACGTAACATCGCGACATTTTTAAGGTTTTTGGGAAGTTGGCCACAGAAGGATGCGGCTAATTATGATATTTCTACTTCAAATAAAAAGGATCTATTGATATTCGGCGCTTCTGTGACAAAAATCGCCATTTAGCAATTATTACCATTCTGCAGAAATATTAGCTCCGTATCCCCATGATTAGCCGCTGGAAGTTAGGTACCCATGAAATCAAAGGTCTTTACTTTCCTCAAAGCAGCAAATTGTTCACATCTTAAAACTCGTATACTCTGCGCACAAATTAATAAAGCGCCTCATTCACTTCTGAAACCGGCTGGGATCAACGCGTCTCCTCACATGGCGATTTGTTCTGACCTACAAGGTCATCCGATGGTTAGGTCAAAAAGATGGTAATCGGTGCCACGCGACACATGGCATTCATTCTCGAATCCTGTTGCTTGGTACATTTCTGCACGGAAAAACACCACCTGACGATGCCATTTTCAGCAACTACCCGAAATTGATGGAGGGCATGTGAGTGATGAAGAGATCAACAGTCATTGAGAAGAGACATTCACCGAAATACCTGCCTTCCGGTTCTACCTTCCTATATAAAATTTTTGCTGACAGAGGCGCTATTATAGCCTTAGGTTGCGCACAATTTCTAACAATATTATTCTGTCTGTCATTCCTTCATTACGCGCAGATGCTTCGTTTTTTCACTTAAACTGAGGGGAAAGACATTTTTTCTCTCCTCAGTTTCTGTTTCCTCCTGTTGCTACAAGATGCCAATTTTTCTTTTTTCCCTTTTCATGTGAAAATAGTGTAACGAAAGTTATTACAGCACACGCAGAGTGGGTATTTTTTCAGCCAAATTGTATTCTGAAATGCGAGTGTTTAAAGTTAATGTGCTCCTCCAATTGATTAGATTTTACATTTTTGTTCTCTTTCATTGTAACTTGGGTTTGCATTATTCAAAAATCAAGGCTGTGCATAGACAAATTTTTACGGGATTATCTAAATTGGCGATTAATGTCGATAATTACAAAAACGTTTGATGTTTCACATTTTTTTATATAATGTCACACAAGATTCCAATTTGATCATTCAGAAAGCAGGATAGAAAAACTTACATTTTTACACGGTTAAACAAACCAGGTCTTACTGAACAGGTGATTACAAAAAAATCAGAATTTTCAATCATACTGTCACACGATATCTTTTTCTCTTTTTACAACCTCCCCCCCTCCGCTAAGAAAGAGTAAACTTCCGCACATTATAAGAAAGATCAAAGAAAAGGAATGGGACGGACATCTTTTCTTTCATCTTAAGAAACTACCTTAACCAGCTAAAAAAATGGCCGGATAAAAAAATCTAAGAACGAGACTTTTTTTTTCCCCTGTCAGCGTGACTCCAAACCAATTAGCGTAGTACAAACGCGAGCAGGGAGGGTAAAGAAAAAGTAGAAGAAAAAAAAGGTATATATATCGGAGAGAGGAAACGGAAGTTAGGGTGGGCCGATCTTCAATAAGACGGCAAATGAGACGGGAAAAGGTTCTGTAAGCCTTCTTCCATCTTATCCAAGCTAAGGGTTCGCCGCATTGAGAATGCAAATGAGAAGAGCAATTAGCCGCACGCAGGGAATACGTGGACAAGAAAAGAAAACTGCATATATTATAGTTCGAAAAATCCCTCGGCACAGATATCACTAGCTTAACTTTTAAGTATATGCAGAACACTTTCATTTCAGTCTCTCACGACTTCCTAATTTTGACAAGTGTTTCCTTTTACTTTAATGAATATATATATATACAGCAAGAAAACATCCACCTATTTTTGCTAATTCAACATAACGTCCTCAGAAAGGTATCGAGTTTACCACGGAAGAAAATCAACGCGAAGCCATCCGTATCCATTACGGTGCTTATCACGAAACAAACGTATCCATTTTAAGTTACTAGGAAAGTCACACTGAAATGCAGTATATGCACGTATACTAAAGAGCTCACTGGGGCACAGGTTGACAAAAGTTTATACGCATTCATTCGTTTTTTACTTGGTAAAACAATATGTGAGTAACATCGCATTGCCAATAGTCGTTGAAACAATAGCCGAAATATTGCATGGAAAGCACATTATCCTCACAGTAGCGACTTCAATTTTTTTTTTTTTATGTAGGAGCGGCTTAGGGGCGGCAGTCAGGTTGGAAGGTGGTGCTAGGAGAAATGTCTTACAACTGCGAATGCACAGCAAGCATACTCTTTTTACTTAGACTGTATGTTACAAATCAATAGAAATAACAACCTTTGGGTAGTTTTTGAGGGGACCGGCACTGACCCCTTGGCGCCATCAATAATTCCTTGGATAAACACCCAACGTCATTTTCCGACGAGAATACGCGGTTAAAGTTCTTCGAAAAGATCAGAATTTCATTTTTCTCTACGCAATTTCACTACCACAAAAGTAATAATTAAAATTTGCGGTTAATTTGGCATAAATAACTGTTTTACGTTCATCCAAAGAGCGTAATGATTCTGACGGAACTCTATTTAAAAACAGATTCCTATTCATTACTGAAATTTCTGCACAATACTGAGTTTTCCTTTTTGATAAATGTCAATAATTAACGAAATTTCTGTATTAATTTTCTCTTCTCTCGAAGATCAATTGAACTGAAGTTTCATGAGGCAAGGGGGAAGCAATGGCCACATATTGCTTCGGATCCTATGTAGCGCACTTTTCTAAAAGGCTGAAGACATTTAACACAAACCAAAGTCCAAAATACTGTTTGGCATGCATACACATTTCTAAAGCAATTCTATTAGACCAATAAAATAGCCTGCCAATTTGTCAAAAATACCTCGGACTTTTTCTTTACAATAGTATACGCTAGTATGGTACATAGGCCGCTCATTTCCACCAATGCTGCCCATGTTTGCACCATAAACGTACGAAATTCACCCACACTTGAGCCCAAGTATTTCGGTAAGAAAAAAGGTGAAGGTTAACATCCACTCAAACATTAACACAACTGCAACAATCTGAATACGTAAATAAGCCAACTGATAACATGTCATCAAGTGGCAGAGGCCTGATTTACGGGAGGACATTAAGGGAGCGTGCCCAGGACCCTGGCCTTTGAGGGCTCCCTCAAAATATGCGTAGTTAGTTTATTACTTGCTTTGCATCATACTAATCCACAATGTTCATCTACTGGAAAAAAGGCTAAATGGTAATTTCAGAATTGTACGTTGAAACACATGGAAATGACAATTATAATTCCCACAAATAGATAGAACACCATGTATTATACACACTTTCTGAAGATCGGTATCCAAACTCAGACTAAGATTCCTGGGGTCTGGTATGATTCGTCTAACGACGATTGGTCCAATGCCGATTCGTCCACAGGGACAATTGGTCCAAAGGTACGATTCGTCCAATGGGACAACTGGTTCAATGGTACAATTAGTCCAATTCCGTCCGATCTGTCCGAAGTGCTACTCTTGTGAAACAAATCTCATAAGTTCAGATTCTTTCTCCGGCGTTGTATGGAAGTACCAGTAGTCCAAAGAATGTAAAATAATGTTACATTTTATGCGTAATACCGTGGTTATAGATTTTTTTTTCTTTTTCGGAACAGCTTTTTTCTAGTTACTCTGTCCTCGCTGCGGTACGAAATTACTGATGTATGAGTATTCAATCAATTTCATATGAAATCAAGTTAATAATATTGCGCTTTTACTTAGGCACTTAATATTAATTCATAGGCCGTAGGCATAGGTATTTTTAACAGTTTTTATTTTACCAATGTCATGTTCACAACATTTACACATCAAGTCAAGTTAATAATATTGCGCTTTTACTTAGGCACTACGTAAATATTAATTCATACGCCCCGGCCTAGATGCCTTGTAAAGAGGTGAGAAATGATCCATTGAGCGTCTTTTTTTAGGTTTTATAAAATGTTTACAAATGCCAAATATCTAAGTTGTAACTTAAATCTTCTGAAAAGGCTCACGGTCTACGTGTCTTCTAAAGAGCTGAGAAATGTTCCGTTGAGTGCCTTTTAACAGGTTTATAAAATGTTTACAAATACCAAATATATGGAAATCATTTTTCAAAAGGATATAAAGAGGAGAATAACTTAATTTATTATTCCTTTCTCACAAGAAGAAGAAAAAAAAAAAAAAGGCCTTTGGTAGGATGATACCATCGGGCGAATCGGCGTTGGACTAATCGTACCATTGGACGAATCGTCGATGTACTAATTATACCATTGAACGATCAGCATTGGAGTAATCGTACATTGAACGAATAATCCATTGGACCAAACGGCATTGGACCAATAGTCCCTTGGACGAATCGGCATTGGACTAATCGTCATTGGACGAATTATCTGGGATGGGATTCCTGAGACCCTCCTCAATCATATACGCATGCACATAACATGGGATGCTAGGGCCCCAAACTGTCTAAGTCAGTCCTGACACATGGCTGCAACACAATAAATGCTGGGACAGCAGAGTAATGATCAACTGGAACTGCAAGCAGCCTATGTGACTCAGGGGTGGAAAGTATAAGTTACCACTACTTTACAATAAAGCCTCTGCTATGGTGATCTGTCGCATCATAGTTCAACTGTAGATCAAAAAGTTTTCAGTAAAAACTTTTCTGACATTTTGTTTTTATATTTCAATATACTTATTTTGCATTTTTGCATTGCATCCCACAAAAGATTAATGCTAATACACCCTTACGTTCTGCAGAGAAAGATGAAAATTATGATGTGGATACATACTTAGGATACTATTTTAGTGACATTAGTCAGTAAATTGCATTCCTGAAATAGGAACAAATTATTATCATACTAGGTAATAAATTGGCAATGTAAATAGTTAAAAACTAGGTGAACCAATCAATATAGATAAAGTGAAAAGGTCCAGTTTGCCAAATACTTCACTACTTCAGATAATATTGCTTCCATAAGTGTTACCACTCAAAGAAATATGCATAGGAAAATTGGGGCACAACTGATCTTTAAACTCCACACAAGAGAAATAAGACAGCAAAGACAG
This sequence comes from Macrothele yani, assembly GCA_039090855.1. Classification (NCBI taxonomy): domain Eukaryota; kingdom Metazoa; phylum Arthropoda; class Arachnida; order Araneae; family Macrothelidae; genus Macrothele; species Macrothele yani. The sequence continues at coordinate 92,769,914 of CM077010.1, forward strand.
TGGGTACACAAAGAATTCATCTTGGAACATCAGCAGTAGTAATGGAATGATGGGAATGAAATTTTGCATTTTTGCATTGCATCCCACAAAAGATTAATGCTAATACACCCTTACGTTCTGCAGAGAAAGATGAAAATTATGATGTGGATACATACCTACATGTATTTAACATGCTTTCAGGTAACTTTTAACCTGCCATCACCAGAAGTGATGTTGACAGGATTCTGGGACAGCAAAGGCATCATAATGTTGTTAATCCACCTTTCCAGAAGTAGACAAAAATTCTGTGTTTTTTTTTTTTTTTAAAGACATGGTTCATACATTTTTCCAATCACAGAATTCCAGGACATTTCCAGGCCTTACTGTCCAAATGCTCCTACTTAAAATATAGTGACACAATAGGCCTTTCAACCTGTAACCTACAACTAACTCCCTACATGCTTGAGCAAACTTAATGCAGAATGTTGAAAATGATGCTAATAAGAAACTTAGAATCACAGATAAATACTGAAATACCAAAACTGTCCCTTAAAATGCAAGCAACCAGATTCAATTTCTACAAAACTTTTATATACATTATATTATACTGATTTTGAAAAAATTTATTCTTCTACTTTCACTTAAGTTCAATTATTGAAACAAATTATAGAATAAGAAAACTCTACAAAACTTAAAAATATATAGGTGTAAAATTGACAGTTTGAACATAAATGTGGCATTACTCTTGAAATGCTTTCATATACCACACAATCAATACATAAAAATACTATTTATAAATTATTTTGAAATAATGCTTACATTGGAAATTTAAGAATAAGGAAAGATGAAATATTTAAAACTTTTTCAAAGAAACAAAGGGATTATTATTTCTTAAACAAATATTCATGGGAGCAAGAATATGTGTGACATTTTATTTAGAGAAGGGATTTTCAACAAAATATTATATGCTTCTAATATTGATGCTTAGCTATGTTTTAAATTTGTTCTTGCCAGCAAACAAAGTATGCACAATAATTTCCAAAATGAAATGAAAGAGACTAACAGGAAATCCTTAAATCCAGGGGCTATGTGTACAGCTGCATTCATCAGTGATCAAGGCAATTTAACTGGGTGTAATTAGAAAACTAATTATAGAAGATGGAAGTGATTACTTAGCTCAGAAAGTACACAGAAACAATTAGATTTAAGTTTCTGATATTAGAAAGCAATCTGACTTTATGGAAAATTTTTACATAAAGCATATTCATTAGCAAATTTCAGTAAAGGTCAAAATAAGCCCCCCCCCCCCAAAAAAAATCAGCTACTTATAAAACATCAGATACTAACTTCCACCAGTGACTGAAAAGTATGTTATAAAAATTAACAAATAGCACACAAAAAGCTTCTCATAGCAGAAGGAAGGTATCAAAGACAAACATTTTAAAATTGAACAGTTAAAAAAAGAAATATAGAAGGAAACATGATACTACTATGCCTTCTAGTGGAAGAATTTTGCTTAATGGAAAAGTCGAAAATAGGTGAAAGGTATTCTTCATGGTAAAAGCTATATGCTAAGGAAAAAGAACTTTTCAAATATATCTCCTCGAAGCAGAGATAGCAAGAAAAAGGTTTTGAGCTTTAGGTCCCCTAGGGCAAAAGTAGTACATTATTTAAAGACAATAGTCTTATTGTAGCAAAAAACATTATTCACTCCCCATCTTTATTGTAGTGAATAGCATACAGTAAAAACAGAAGTTTCTCAATAGAGTTTTTAGAAGCGGAGATATAGCTGCAAACACAAACACCACCAGACAGCAGAACTGTGAACTACAAACCTCCTCAAATACAAATGTAGAGTGTTCCATAAGGTAAATGGTACCCAGTGTTAAAATAATTTTTTTGAAATCGGACATTTAGAAGTACAAATATTTAAAAAACATAGATTACATATTTGCGTCCCCTAAAATAAACACTTCGAATTTTTCATAGTAGTATGTGATCGAAAAAAAAATTTCAATTGGGTTTTTAGTCCCACAGATATTGCTGTAAACAGAAACAAGAACTTATGCCCTCTAGTGGCACAACTGTGCATTAAGAAAAATATGAAATTATATGAGAAACATTTTGCATTGAAAATGCTCTCCAACAAAGAAAGAATTCAATCAATTCTTCAAACATATTTTTGTGTTGAACTTTGTTATGTGGTTATAATCATTGTCTTGACAATAGTCCGAACATAGTTTCCCGCTGCACAAACACTCCCAAACTAGTTTCGACTATCATTTTCGTAGTCATCTTCTGTGGGCTAAACGATGTTTCTCACCGCGCTTGTTGTACACTGGCCTACTATCTCACAATCAGCTGGATGACCCAAAAGTTCCACATCGACCGAATCTTTCCGCGCATTCAGATTTTTGTTTTATTGTGCATTCTATGTCATGCACATACAAGTTCTTGATTGGAACGTCTGTCTTTGCTCCCAATTTCAAATTATCTGGTGTCGCAATCTTCCGTACGTCAATTGACTCTGTATTTGTCTTGTTCTTATATCTTTTATTTTGGCTGTTTTTTTTTCTTTCCTCTTTTCTTGCTCAATGAGATATCTCTATGCATATGGAAGGTTCATTGGTTCGTTGTAATTACAATTTCTTTCTCTAGTTTTTTCGGTCATAACTGCTTCTGATGTTAGAGAGAATGTTTCCTGCGAGCACTATGACGTTCATATAATGTGAGAAACAGTACACAATACATATATGAACTATATAGTTGAAAAATATGTACAATAAAGAAAGAATTTTTCAAATCAGACTCATAAAAACAAAGATGTCGACAAAATAAGATATACATCTATGCCCCCTGGTAGAAAAATTATGCAATATTTTAAGCAGGAAGTATTCTCAAAAGGTTTTCCGAGGTGAGCGGTATCGGTTCATGAAAGAATTTTTTCAATCAAGTTTTCAGAAGCTCAGATTTTGTTGCAAATGCATCAGAAGCAGAAATAAACATTTACACCCCCTGGTGACCAAACCATTCTTTACCAAAAATGAGAAAATATATGCAAAACATTTCGCATCAGGAGCTGTATCCAACGCAGGAAGAATTTCAAATCGGACTTTTAGAATTGGAGATATTGGGGAAAACGCGATTTACCCTTACGCCCCCTTAGCGGAAAATCTGTGCATTACTTGAAAAAGAGACTAACTAAAATAGTATTCAATATAAATGGCATCGAAAGGAAAAATAATTTTTTCAATCGGATATTTAGAAGCATATATATGAAATAAAACGTATTTTGAATTAAATAGGATCAGCATTTACGCCCACTTGCGGTGAAGTTGTGCATCGGAAAAATGGAATGCAAGGATCATCATTCTCACATTTCAAGCTTCCCAATGCAAAAGCATTTTACAAATCGAACTAATAATTGCAGAGATATGGTGTCCCCAGCCGGAAGGAAGAAGTGATAACACAAGCACGATCTTTTTTTGCAAAAGATGTGCTAATAATGCAGCTTCAGTACTGCTAACAGACAAGAAAACCAACAGCCCCTACATTTTGTTGGGGGTGGGGAGGAAATTTGTCAGACATAAGTTACATCAGCAGAAAAATTGTCAACTACAAAACATTGCGCAGGGACAAAAAGGCAGGAATGGATAAAATTCCAGGATATGTAACAGAATTTCAAGACTTTTTCAGGATTTTCAGGTTTTCCAGGACGCGTACAAACCATGTTAAAAGGTTTTCATTGTGCATTAGTAACTTTCAGTAAAAAGGGATATTATACAGGATTTTTCAAAACTAATGGAACAAACTTTAAGGGGTGATAGAACACACTGAAACAAGCACCTTTCATCAAACAATGCATAGTCGCAAGTTACACGGTTAGACGCTGGAGGGCGCTTTCCGTTGCCCCACACGCGCTGTCTTTTGCAACGCAAAGACAGGAACGGCACAACAAATCACAACAAAGCTTTATTGCAGACAAAATAAAAAACAAAGCATGACATTGCAAAAGTACATCGCATTTGCTAACATTAATAAGTAAATACTGAAATGAATTACAATTACAACAGCTTCTCAAAAGGGCGACTCACTCCTGATACACGCTTCACATCGTCAACATAAAGATGCTCGTATGTTGTGGAAAATACCAGGCATTTCCCGGACAGCTGCAGCCTGACGACTAGCTCCTCATTGGAATCAATGGGAGTGTCGTACATTACGGAATTCAGATGTTCCCATAAAAAGAAATCCAGAGGTGACAGATCTGGTGATTGTGGGGGCCAAGTGATGGGTCCACCTCGGCCAATCCATTGGCCTGGAAATGTGGCGTTCAAGTAATCATGCACTTGAGTGCTGAAATGAGCTGGCGCTCCATCATGCTGGAACCACATGTTACGGCTGACGGCTGCTGGTTGGTGCATGCTATATCAATTCAGGCAAGACTTGTTGAAGGAAAATAAGGTACATCCTCCCATCCAGACGTTCCCGTAAAAGATATAGGCCAATCAAATAGTCATGAACGATACCCGCCCAAACATTTACTGAGACATGACGATGATGGGCAAAACACGTAACAATATTAACAAATAAAGGTAACTTGATCCCGCTAGTTACGTTAAATAAAAACTTTTACAAAAAGTTCGTAAGTTGGAAGCTTTCGACCTTATCTTAGGTCTTCATCACGCCAATGGAGGACTAAGATTGTTGCCAGATTCTACATTTGAATTGTTCCTATTTTTGTTGCCAAAACTTACAATTGATCTCCAGATCATCGGAATGTAGAGAGGAGATTCGGAATTGCAAGTCATTGAGTTGAAAATAATTTCCAGGCTTTCACGGTAACGGAGGGCAAAACCATTGTCAAAAGAAGCAATTCGTTTTGCTTCGTTCCAGTGGGGAACTGCAGAAGTGTCTTCCATTGTCAAAATAGACAAGGCAGTATTAGGATTGGTTTTCGAAACATCTTTTTTATGTTCCAAAATTCTATGGCTAATGCTCCTGTATGTGCTTCCAATGTATAAGTTATCCCCAGTAGAAGAAGAGATAGGAATGCAGTGTTCAGGCTTTCAACTTTGTCCCTATCCCTTTGTAGAAGTTTCAAAATGTTTGGGGTAGATTTAATGGCAAGATGGTAACCAAAACTTCTAAAAAGAATCTGTAACTTATAAGCATAGGAAGGATGGTAAGGAACAGAACCACAGAATTTCAGGTCTTCTTTCTTATGAAGGAGGAGGCATTCGATTTTCGAATGGTTTTCATATTTCTTTGTGAGGGAGTTGACTGTAACAGCAGGGAAACCATGGGAGAGGGTTATTGTAGAAATTTTGGAAAGTTCTTCTTGAAGAAAGAGTTGGTTGTTGCAAATGATATGAGCCCTGTGGATGTAGGACTTTAATGCTGCAAGCTTGTAGAGATGCAGGGTGTAAGATTTGTAGGGAATTATGTTAGTGGCCGCAGAAGGTTTACGATAGACGGAACGAGTAATAGAGAGATCAGCATTTCTGCAGATAGATACATCCAGGAAATCAATTTTGTGGTTTACTTCCTTAGACATAGTGAGATTAATGGAAGGAAATTTTTCCGTAATGTAGTTGATCAGTGTCTGTAGTTCAGACTCGGAATGTGGCCAGCTAATAAAAATGTCGTCCACATATCTTAACCATAGGGAAGGTTGAAAAGGGTGTTGAGGAATGATGGAAACTTCAATATGTTGCATGTAGATTTCTGCAAGCAGAGGGGAAAGAGGTGAGCCCATGGGGAGACCAGATTGTTGCCTATACACAATTTTGTTGAAAATAAAACAACTATGTTGATGAATAGTGTGGAAACAATCATAAAGATCTTTGATAAGAGTACCGGGGGTTCAAAATGAAGAATCAATTTCTTCACGAGGAGCATGTAGGAATTAAAATATGGTACAGAGGGAAACAAAGATTCTACATCAAGAGTATACAGATTAACACTAAGAGAAAAGGAATGAGGAAGTTTGTGGATGAAGTTTGAGGTAGAGACAACAGTATGAGGATGGTTGGCTGCCAGGGATTTGCATTTGAGGACCAATCTCTTTTCAAGGATTACTGCTGGAGAAAAAGAATATTCCACTAAAAAAGCCTGATGGGGTTACCAGCTTTATGCAGTTTCACTTGCAGGAAAAGCCTGGGAGTTCTAAAGTGAGGAGGGGGTGAGATATCACCAAGGAAGGATTGAAGAGTTTCTTTCTTAGCTAATCTGTCAACTGAGTTTTTGAGTGAGTTGGTGGTGTCTGACTGCAAAGGAATGCAGTTAGCAGATGTGAGAAATGAATGCACTTTTTGGTTTAGTCTTTCTTTACCAATGATGACTGGGCAACCAACTTTATCTGCTTTGCATACGGCTAGGTCATTTTCCTGAATAAATGACCAGAATTCTTTTAAACAAGAAGAAGAGTACTTGATTGGCACAGAATTTTGCTTGGATAAGATAACAGCAGCGTTGGCACGAAGGATAGGCTGGTGAACTGATCCTTCCTATGCTTATAAGTTACAGATTCTTTTTAGAAGTTTTGGTTACCATCTTGCCATTAAATCTACCCCAAACATCTTGAAACTTCTACAAAGGGATAGGGACAAAGTTGAAAGCCTGAACCTCACAGGAGTTTACTGCATTCCTATCTCTTCTTCTACTGGAGATAACTTATACATTGGAAGCACATACAGGAAAATTAGCCATAGAATTTTGGAACATAAAAAAGATGTTTCGAAAGCCAATCCTAATACTGCCTTGTCTATTTTGACAATGGAAGACACTTCTGCAGTTCCCCACTGGAACGAAGCAAAACGAATTGCTTCTTTTGACAATCGTTTTGCCCTCCGTTACCGTGAAAGCCTGGAAATTATTTTCAACTCAATGACTTGCAATTCCGAATCTCCTCTCTACATTCCGATGATCTGGAGATCAATTGTAAGTTTTGGCAACAAAAATAGGAAAAATTCAAATGTAGAATCTGGAAACAATCTTAGTCCTCCATTGGCGTGATGAAGACCTAAGATAAGGTCGAAAGCTTCCAACTTACGAACATTTTGTAAAAGTTTTCATTTAATATAACTAGCGTGATCAAGTTACCTTTATTTGACATTTACTGAGAAACGTAGCTGGTAAGAATGTTGCTATGTTGCGCATGGATTATCGCTGGCCCATACATGCACATTGTGGGCATTCAATACGCCTTCACGGGTGAGCGTTGCTTCATCCATGAACAGCACGTGTTCCAGAAACTCGAGATCCGCTGCATTTTTCTGCAGGAACTAGCGTGCAAATTCAACACGTGCAGGAAAATCTGCAGGTGTCAAAGCGTGAACTCTCTGCACATGGTATGGATGTAATCGTTCATCACGTAAAACACGTCAAAGTGTGGTATGGGGTACACCTGTCCTACGGCCCACAGTTCTTGTGCTGGTGTCAGGATGATCTTCTACCTGACGTAGAATCTCTTCTGCTGTGTCTGGCGTTCTTACACTTCTTCCACGACCTGTATCATGCATGGCAGCAATGGAGGATCCCCTTTCGGACAGTTGGCGGTTGGTGCAAGCGATAAAACATTCTGTGATCAAGCATATGTCTCTTGGGGAAGCGCTATCGGTAAAGCCTTTGGGCTTCCTTTCCATTACTGAGACCGTAGACGAAATGCATGTCCGCCTTCTCCTCCTTCGTATACTGATCCATTTCAAGTCGCTAATGGTGGTGCATGCGAAAACCAGCGTTTTTATAGGCGTGCCAGAAAGCGCCCTCTGTCTGTGCGCTGTGAAAGACGGCATGTGTGGGGAAACAGAAAGTGCCCTCCAGCGCCTAACCGGGTAACTTGCAACCATGCATTCTTCGACGAAAAGTGCTTGTTTCGGTGTGTTCTATCACCCCTTAAAGTTTGTTCCATTAGTTTTGAAACAACCTGTATAGGAAATCATGACTGTAGTTGGCGATTCTTTATAAGTATATTTTGACACTGCCTATTTGTTTTTATTGTACATTATTTTAAAATATTTTTATTCTGTGTAATTAATTTCTGGAGCAGCTGTATCATTACACATCACTAATTGCAATGATAATTACGTAAGATCTCTTTCTCAGGATATTAAAAATGCAGAGAAAAAAGGCTTGTAAAACAATATGGAAAAAAAAAAAAAAAAAAAAAAAAAGGAGGCGAAAGACTTGACCACACTTAATAGAAATCCCAGGTAATATGAACTCGCATCAAGCTGAAATCTTTTCTTCTACAGTCAAGATGGCAGTAGAAACAGTTCAGCAACTAGTGGAAACAACAAATGTCCACAGGAGTAAAAGATGCATACTAAATGTATGAAAGCACATGAGAAATAATGTGAGAAACAGTATTATTGCTACTTATATTAAGTAGTGTTGCTTAAATATATTGTACCCCATATAATGTTCCATGCAAGATCTGCATTTCGAACTTTTGATATTGTATGAAAGCACTCTTGCTAAAGTTTAATGACAAACATGTGAAAAAGTGCATAATGCTTTTACAAACTGAGTTAACTAATATATGCAGTATAATGCCAAGTCACATCAAGATGTGTCGTAATAACTGCATGTTACAATCTGTATGAGACATACACATTTGCTGCAGTCTGAAATCATCATGCTTCAAGAAACATGTTTCACTATATGCAGCTAACAAAAGCTTAAAGAAGCTGGGGCTATGATCTTTCACCAGTCTTTATGGTCCTCCCTTTTCGGGATTTCCCTTTGTTAGGGATGCTGAAAAAAAAAAAAAAAAAAAAAAAGAAAGAAAAAACACAAGTATGCTGTTCACCAATAACTTCATATCCAACCAGCTATGTTCTGTGACAAAAAATGTATAGCCCGATAAAATGAATGTCTGAACAAATTTGGTAGTTACAATAAAAATTGGTTTAAGAACGATTTTTCATTTGCATATTCTGAGATAGATGTTTCTAGCAACAGAATACATCAAGCAAAAGCATGTTTTGATTTATTCTTATACAGTGCACTCTCATGGGAATTTTTCATAACATGTTATCAAAATGTCGTTGTTATAAACTTTCAGCCACATATGCAAAGGTAAGGACACGCTTTAAAGAATGTGAGTGGTTATAAATTAAATCTGACCAAGAATATTTGCCAAAAGATGAATGGAACACATTGGTTAAAATAGTTGTGACCTCACCTTTTCCACAAAACACATACACCACACACATACACAAAATCAAACTCACTGTTAAATCTGCATAACCAAAACATTTTGAGTACTTTCCCAGATTTTTGTATCAATTTACTTTTATCCATCTTTGCCACCCTTGTGACCGAGTGGTCAGTCATTGTTTTCTGGCTAGTCATCCAAGATGGGGTTGCGTTTGAGTCCCGGATGAGGTATGGGTGGTGTGTTTGTCCTACATCATTGGCTCTCTCTCTACCCTGGCACCAGTGACCCTAAATTAGGAATAGGCAACTACTTATAGCCTTAAGAGCTGCACATGGCAGTTGCTAGACTACAAAACAAAACAAAACAAACAAACAATGGAAAATGCGTGCTCAGCAGATCTGACTGTGAATCCCTATAAAAAGATTTGTGGAATATATATACTACAATAATTAAAAAATATTTTTAGAGATATTTTTGACAACACTCATTGAAAAGATAAGTCTAATCAAAAATTCAAAATCTAATATACCACAAGCATAGCAGCGTGAGGTGGGTTACCCATCACTAATTTAGTGCTATAAGCTGCAGGCAAAAGAGAACACAAACTTGTAAGGAACTGAAACATTCATGCATTCTTTGAGTCTCAAATCAAAATTTTTTTAAGTATATGTATACCTAGCTCAGAGGATAATTTTGTGCATTATACTACATTGGCATATGTACATTACCAAGACAGTGGTTCTCAAAGTGTGATCCACAGATCCCTGGCGGTTCTCAAGAGCCTTTCAGAGGGTCAGTGAGATCAAAATTCAGGTTCCACCTCAGTTTTAATTTATAATAAAGTAAATATAACTTACATAAACTCTTTTGGAACCACCATATTTTTTAAGAGTGTAAAGGGGTCCTGAGACCAAAACATGTGAGAACCACTGTTGTAAGACAACTTCTCATAACAGAGCCAGTGAAACATGACAGTTAAGACACATGTGGTCTTACATAAGAGAATTACATTCTTTATAGCTAAATGGCTAATTTTTCTTTACTAAGCACTCACTTTTTCAGTAGAACTCAACAGACTGTCTTCTGCTACTTATGAACACTTGTGGTGTATGTAGCTGTGGCCTACATACACCTTAGACATACTTTATCTCTGTTCAGGTTTAACAATACACACACAAACATTTTCCCACACACAACGGTTTGCGGTATGATCACACAGAAACACACACAGATTGCGTCATATGTCAGTCTTGCAATGGGATATTGTCACTTCATTTACACACTGTTTCAAAACCGTTTTTAAAGTACCTGATACAAAAAAAGGAAAAAAAAAAAAGAAGTTATACACAAAATGCCAACCAAGAAATTGAACAGCATTTTTAAAAAGGTAGCTTATGTTCCTTCTTTTTAAAGGAAGTATGCAAGATTTGCTTTCCAATTGTTTCATGAGGTTAAGTTACAAGAACATATGCACAAATAAAATGCATGTGTAAGAACATAGCAAGTTTCTTTTTGGAAACATTTCCCTATTTCATCAATGAAATATTCAAATTGTAGAAATACAGCATGTGTGCAAACAAAAGCTAATCAATTTAATTTTATCTAGTGTAGTAGTTATTCCTACACAGTTATTCGTAATTTGTGTTTAAAAATTTCTAAATGCTTAACAGATTTTGATCCTTGGAAAACTCATTTTCTGGGTCTGATTCGCAGTTTGTATTTTTTACGACTTGCCATGCAATTAAGTTCTTTAAATCTTCAAGTTAACGAGCTGTGTCACAGCATGTAGCAAAAGCAATAACTGGTTGAGTCACAAAGTCTAGTTCTTATCTCATTACACATTATAAACATTATTCTACATTCTTACACATTCACTTATAAACATTTTGGTCATTAACCACCAAAAAATGTGGAAAGCAACCTAGGCAGCCAAATACATGGTCATTAGGCGGTGATAAATTATTATGCAAAAAAGGCTCCCTTGGGAGCATGAAAGAAACTTTAGTTCCTATTAGAGTAACAAGTAAGAACAGTTGCAGATATTATGCAGAAAGAAAACACAAAAAGAAAGAAAAAGGAAAACCCAGAATAACCACCCATGCAAATGTTTCAGTTCATTACACCATTTTTTTTTCAGTCTTTGAATACTGCACACTTTTTTGCAAGAACATTTTATGCATGACAAAGAAAAACATATTCTCAAAGAGCTACTAAAGTTTAGAAATAATAAGCATACACTGGGGTAGCCCTATCACCACAGATTAAGAGATGAATAACCACAACCTACCTGACATAATTCTGAACAAAAAAACTGATGACAACATAATTAATTAACATGGCAGTACTACTTAAAAGGAGCATCTAAAGAACAATGGTTAACAAAATCTCCAAATACAGAAACCTGTGAACTGCTCTAGATTTTTGTATGTCATTTTGGCAAATATACTGGTGCTTAACAAACTCCTTTGAAACACCTTTAACAATTGTGATTGCTATAACAACAGTTTTATCCTATCAAAAATGCAGTCATCCTACAGATTTACAATCTCTCTTAAAAATTCAATGTCCCAGTCTAATATGTGCTTTTTTGCCTTTTACATGCTAGCCCAGGGGTTCCCAAACGTTTTGAGACCTCACTGCCCTTCAAGTCACATTTTCCGTATGACGCCCCTGTACCCAAAATTAAAAAAAAATTGCACACATTCGAGTTTGGGGTATTTTTTTAAAAAATAAAATAGTCATTTACATTAGTAGCTTGTATTCTTTTTAATGCAAAAATACAAAATTAAAATAAAATTACATAACTGAATAAGAAGAAATTGATGAGATAGGCATATTTTCACAATGGTAACACTCTTCATTTGGCTTTCACATTTTTACAGTAATTTTAGAAACTACATACCAGAGGTATTTGCGTCTTAATCGGATCGGGGAGCTTGTTTCTCGTCACACAAAACATCGGATCTGGAAACAATGTTCAATACAGCTACAGGAATCTCCTTCTCAACATTAACTTTGCTTCTATATCTGAATTATATTACCGCAGAGCTGCAAGTGCTGCCTCACAAATGTTGGATGTGGCAAAAGGGAGAATTACTCTCACGGTTTTCTGACTCAATTCTGGGTACTCCTTTGCCACACTGTTCCAAACCTCTGGCTGAGTTCCAGAAGAGAATGTCATTTTCAGTGTGGAGTCTGAAGAAATGTCTATTAATTGTTTCTGCTCAGCAATACTGAAGATTGATAGTGGATCTACTGCAAATGGGTCTGTAACCGATTTGTGTTCATCTGTTTGTGGAGGAACATATTTGCCAAAGTGAACGTTGAGTTGAGATGGATACTCCGAAATCTTCAAGTTGCATTTCACTATAAATTACAAGTTTCAGTTTTTCCTTATAGTCATGATGCCCCGGTCCAAGCCCAGCCTGGGGCGTCACATAGGTTGGGAACCTCTGTGCTAGCCTATGTTTACAAAATCTAAAGTTAACAATAACAAGAAAAAGAATGGTAGTCTTTTCTTTTATTTTCAGTAATGAACTTTAGGGTATATGGGAAATTTTCCTGCTTCAAGTAAGAAAGCAAATTCATAAACATTTGTTGGCAGTTACATCCACATGCAAGGGATTTAACTGTGAAAATGCATGTGGCTACTTCTGTATCAACTGACTGCATTTGTGCAGTAAATCAATTATAACATTTTCATAAGAGGTAATCGACTGGACTTTGCAACCAAACCTATCACGTTGAGCTCATAGTACTGAAGATCTAATATAATCAGCAATTAACCCATATAACACTTCAACCGTGTTAAGCCATCAAAAGTATACTCAATCTATTAAGTAGCTTTTATGTGGAATGTTCCTACAGAGGAACATTTCTTATGGAAACCGTAAGCACAACTTAATTTGAATGATTCTGGTATGATGTAGGCAGCCATTGGCCTATATTTCTTTGGGTTCAAGGAGAAAACAACATATACCTGAACTCCCTGCAAACTAAAACTTGGGTAGAAATGGGAGATCAAAGGTCCACAAATTTTGCAAATGATAGAAACACTTGAAAGGAAAACACATTTCACTGAAATACTGACTAAGCTTTTTTTTTCCTTTTCTAGTAAACACATACTGGAATGTCATTCAAATGAGTCTGAAGTTGAGTTTCATTCACAGTTGACCAATGATTGACTCCACTGCATACAAAAGAGCTTAAAGACATCCCAATGACTTAAAATAAACATATTGATCAAGCAAGCTTTAAATGTATGTAGTTGGATGGACATAGATAAAAGACAATACTATTAGTTATCATTGTGCAACAACTACCACCTTTCTGCATATCAGATGGAGATAGATAAAAGACAAGAGTATTAGTTCTCATTGTGCATCAACTACTACCTCTCTATACGTGAATGATTGATACAGATATTTTTTAGAAAGATATATTTATTATTAAACAGAAAAATCAAGTTAGATAAAAATTTCTTTTTATCTTCTCAATTTTTCATATAGTCCTTGCGTCAAGGGTGTGGGACAGCATCATGAGATACTCTAGTTTAAATTTTTCTTGTGCAATAATGACAGGATTATACAAGTGCAACTCACATCATTGCAAGTTGTTGAATAATGGTTTTTCCTTACATGATTTACGTTAGTACTGCTGTTACAGTTTCCTTGAAATAGTCAAAGAGTGAGAAAAATGTTTTCTATAGTCTGCGTTCAAAAACAACAATCCTCACTGAGTGACAGTCACATTCACAGCTATTTGGATGGTACTGGTTATGACTTCTTCCTACCAACCACCCCCGAAAGGAAGTTCTGCATGTCATTTTGTTGCTTATACATCAATTCACTCAGAAATATTCTTGAATTTCTGATGCAGTTACATAGGAATTTGATCTAAAAAGCACATGATTTTGTTTATCTCTGCTATAAAATGTCTGACTAAAAATTCTTAATCTATTAGACACAGGAAAACCAGCATAGCATTTCAGACACATTCCTCTTTTCATTCATCTGGTGTTCAGTCCCTCTACCTACCCATATGTCCTATTTTCTGACACTATCTCCCCTTCTCAAAGTTAGATTAAAGACATTCTTTCCATCTGATAAAGCATAGCATATGAACAAAATCTGGCAAGTCTAATTCCATTCATCAGATAGGCAGTCATTCAATCAGAGAGAGAGGGGGAGAGGGGGGAGAGAGAGTGCGCGCGCGAACACATATGTTTTCAGTAGCGATTTAGAAACAAAACAAAATTCAATCTAACATTTACAATTGGTGATCAGATATTGTTTCTCAAGATTGGAAAAGTGACATGAACAAGGACAGACATTTCCAATCCAGCTTTTAGCAGTGAAGATATGGCTTTTGCAGACTGGTAGGAGAGACATGCCACTGAATTCCTTTATCAGACCTAGGACGAATTCCTTTCTTCTAACTTTTAGAAGTGGAGAAATCACTTCTGCAAAGTAGACAGACAGAAAGATAGACTGACTGACTAACAGGTGGATGAAATGGAGGAGACTTGTCCAACACGGTAAGGATTTTTTGGTCTAACATTTTGAATTGGAAATATTTTTCAGGAGAAGGAGAGAGATTGAAAGATAAATGCATCACCAAAACCATATGGTTTTTTTTTTTTCATGAGACTTGTAAATAGCCAAGAGCTAAAAACAACAAAATGGCAAACATGATGAATTAACACTAGCAACAAGTTGACTCAAAACAACACACACAATATGTGAGCAGTATCGGTCCAAGCAAAAATTTTTTAGTCTAGTTTCAGGAGCTCAGATTTTGCTGCAAATACCTCAGAAGCAGAAATTAACACTTATGCCCCCTGGTGGCCACACCATTCTTTATCAAATACCAGAAATTATATGAAAAACATTTTCCATTAGTAGCTGTATGTGATACAGTAAGAATTTCTCAAATCGGAGTTTGAGAAGCAGAAATAACGGGGAAAACCCAATTTACCTTTGCCCTCCAAGGCGGAAAAATCTATGATTTACTTGAAAATTCTGAATTTATATGAAAAACATTTCACATTGGAAACACTATCTGACAAAGAAGGAATTTTTCAAATCGAACTCCTAGAAGTAGAGATATCAATTGACAAAAATAAGATATACATCTACACCCCCTAGCGTAGAAACCATGCATTATTTTAAGAAGAAAATATTCTTTAAAGGTCTGTCGACATGAGTAGTACAGGGCAAGTAATAAATTTTTTTCAATCGAGATTTTAGAAGCTCAGATTTTGCTGCAAATACATCAGAAACAGAAATTAAGACTTATGTAATCTGGTGGCTAAACCATTTTTTACCAAAAATTAGAAATCATATGCAAAGGATTTCCCATCAGGAGCTGTATCATGTGCAAAAATTTTTTTCAAATCGGAGTTTTAGAAGCAGAGATATCGGGGGAAACGCAATTTACCTATACAGCCATTAGCGCAAAGTCTATGAATTACTTGACAATTTTGATGTTATATGAAAAACCTGTCACACCGGAAACTCTATCCAATAAAGAAAGAATTTTTTAAATAGGACCATTAGATGCAGAGATCTTGACAAAAAAAAGATATACATCTATGCCCCTGGTGGAGAAACCATGCAATATTTTAAGAAGAAAATATTCCGAAAAGGTTCATCGACGTGAGTGGCATCGGTCTACAAACAATTTTTTTAATCGAGATTTTAGAAGCTCAGATTTTATGGCAAATACATCAGAAGCAAAAATTAACACTTACGCCCCCTGGTGGCCAAAGTATTCTTTACCAAAAATTAGAAATTATATGTAAAATATTTTCTATCAGGAGGTGTATTCGCTGAAAGAAAAAAAAATTCAAATCGGAGTTTTATAAGAAGAGATATCTGGGAAAACGTAATTTACTTTTAGGCCCCCTAGAAGAAAATCTATGCGTAAATTGAAAAAGTAACTATACCTAAAAATACTCTTCGACATAAATGGAATTGAAAGATAAAAGAATTTTTTTAATCGGATATTTAGAAGCAAATATATGGAATGAAATGTATTTTAAATTCCATATCTGCATTTACACCCTCTAGCAGCGAAACTGTACATCATAAAAAAAAAAAAAAAAAAAAATAAAATAAAATATCATTCGCATATTTCAAGCTTCTCAATGCAAAAATAATTTTTCAAATCGGACTAATAGTTACAGAGATATGGTGTCGTCCACAGACGGACAAACCGATAACATAAGCCCAATCTTTTTTTTACAAAGGACGTGCTAAAAAGAAAATATTACATGAAAGCATTACCAAGGAAGAAAGTAAAGGAGTACCTACAGGTAATGAAATCAAGCTTTGCTGTGAGTACTGAAATGGTTAAGACAAACCTTGCAGAGGCATATTCTGAAGGAGGCACAAGGAACTTTGCCCCCCCCCCCCCCAGTGTTTTTTTAAATGTTTTTGGTTAAAATGCAACTTTTACATTAAAAATAAAAAGGCTTTAGTTTAACAAAAATTCATCAAAAATGGTTTAAATTTTTATTCCATTTTTTATTAATTTTTCATTTTGTTCTGATGAATTGCAAAAACTTTCATTTTTCTTTGACCCCCCCCCCCTTTCCCTGAAAAAATTATATATACATCCCTGATAATATGTATGCATCTAATCAACAAGGATTGCTGTAGCCAAGATCACACTGACCCAGAAACTCACTTACTAAAGAAAGCTATACTTTCACAATAGCCTTTTAGTCAGTTTTAAGGGCTCATGTACTGTAGCATTTACACTGGAATACTTATGAATCAAAGTATGCACAGTATATCACACATCATTATCATCAGCAGTGAAATAAAGATCGTATTTATAACCTCTCATTCACCATGTGGTAAGTGCTGGCATAAATTCAATCAAAGAAATCATGTATGCATACATGACACAACAAAATAAAGTATCACAATAAGGTAGTTTCACCAAATGTAGGAAGCAGAAAAAATGCTTTCAATTGTTCACATGCATTTTTTAACCTGAAACCACCTACTTATTTTGGCAAAATTACATACACATTCATTATTATTTGTAAGTCTTAGATTAAATACTAATCAAAATACTTACCTGACTTCATTTGTAGGGAACTACCACTATATTATGCAAATTTACCTTATTTATGATAAGGAAGGGGGGGGGCTCTCTTAACATTAATTCATCAATTTTTTTTATACACCTCACCAAACTATTACTTAAAAACTTCTTACAGATTTTATTTAAAAATATAAAACAAACAACAACACTTAAACTCACAATTGAAACCCATAATGAGTACCTGTTCTTGTGCTTTACCTTATTTCAATGCAAAACATAAATAAACTGATGAATCCAACAATGTTAAGTATTAGAGGCCCCTATTGTAAACATGTGTAATATAGTGGAAGTCTCCAACAAATAAAGTAGGGCAGGAGTTTTGATTAAAATTTAATGTAAGACTTATAAATAATAAATTATATGTAGCATGTTACATAAACCTGATTAACTTTGGTGTTTTTGAATTAAATACTAATTGAAATTTGTATATTTCAAACTACATACACATGCAAAACTGGATCTAAAAACATAATAATCCATACATAGTAATGGCACAGTGCAGCTCTTGCTGAATATGAAAAAATGCTAACATTCATTCCCTTCGACAAAAAATATGCTCTCCAACTGAGTTGAAGCAAAAGTTATTGATATAGTATAGCACTTATAAAATCATGCATGTATCAAAACTGAAATCATGGATGATTTCTACTTAAAAATCTGAAATGAAAGTTCTTACCATGGATTAGTCTGAAATATAGTATAATATCATAAAAAACACTTTGCTACAATTATCAAATTCCATACAAGTCAAGAAAGAAGAAAGAAGAAAAAAAAGTTGTTTAACTTTAGTATAGAACATTAGAGTGTACAGTTAATGAAGGTTAAAAGCTGGCATTGTTTGTCATAATGAAATATTTTTATCTCTGCATATATAAAATTATGGTACTGAATTATTGGCGCTCTACAACAAATAATTTACTTTCCCACTATCCTACACTACTCAAAGGTTTGTACAATGACCTTCAAAACTGGCATTAAAATCGCAGAAACAATCCATTTATTTTGTGTGCCTGCGATTCTTACATTGAAGTGATACATCTTTATATATGTTGCAGTCCTATGTATAAATTTTATGTAATATTATACACAGTAAAGATTTAAAAACGTTTTCAATCTCCATCAACAATGTTAAGTACTTTTAATTTGTATTACTAAATATAAATTTCAAATTTTAGTGTGGAACTTCATCTGACATGTACAGTAAACTTTCTGAAAATGTAATGTTCTAGTTTTAATTGCATATAGTTGGGTAAATATCACTAAAATACTGCAGTTGAAGCTGAATTCAAGAATTCTGGGAGACTGAAAATAATATAACAAGATTTTCACTATGTGCACCATTGACATCTAAGATTTTCTGCAGATGGCAGTTAATATTTCCCCCAAATATAGTAGCTAGAGTTATCTCACTAAAATTGATCGCTGTTAAAATTTCTTGCTGTATTCTTCAATTGTGTTTAAATTGTTCTAGTGAAATGTATTTTTCAAAATGGTCTAGCAAAAAAACTGCAATGTGTACTGAACATGGTGAATATTTTCTGATTTTTTTTTTTTTACCAACAACACGCTTTTTACTGACAATCATACTTTCAGTCACTTCAAAATTATAAAGCAACCTGTTTACTTTAGGCCTGTTTCATGTTTTCATGCATTAAAATTTCACCCAGAATTCATGCTGATCTGTGATGGCACTACTAGCCTGATAAAAACCTATTCATTAAAAACATATGCTGCTCCATTGGGTACACCCATCTTGAACAATGCTGCTTTTTGAAATTACTTGCAATTTTTTTTTTTAATTTCAGTTTCATTGCCTAGTAAGACACTTTTGGTCATTATTTTGTGCTATGCTAATCCTCTTCAAGTCAATAGTATTAGCAGAAGCTCAAAATAACAAATATGGAATCAAAGAGACTATTGTTTTGAAAACACCAGACACCACAAACTCTGAATTTTAAGTCACTGACATTACCTATGAACTTCAATCTGAATGAAGTTATTAACTACTGTTATTTTTGCAGGTCAATCAAGTGGTATAAAGTATAAAGCCTAATGATCAACATTTTTATAAAAACCTGAGCCTTATTCTATACTATGAGTATACAATTCTTGAGAATCATTGAAGCATGTCACACTAACCTGAACCTTTTCGGCAGCAAGTACAACAGCATTTTCATCAGTGACATCAACAACATATGTCTGCAAACTGATGTCCTGAGCTTCCAACCAGTCTTGTAATTCACACACCAAGTCAGCCCACATTTTATTAGGTCCACTCTGAGGCAGGGGAGAATTTGTCAAATTCCGAGATCTTCGAGCTGTAAAACATAGTACTTTTATTTCACATATTTTGGATCAGTGCTTTCATGTGAAGAATGTTAATCACTTTTTTTTTTTCTTGAGACTGTACAAAAACTAATAAAAGTGCAGAAAAAGATAAGTATTTTATGGATTGTAATTCATTTTACTTAAAAATAAATTAAGTCACAAAAAGTTTCATTATGACAACTTTAGGAACTTACATAAAATTCAGCTTTTACTGTTAAGAATGAACACAAGGACATTTTTCTAATGTAGGGGAAAAATATGAACAACAAAACTTAACCAGAATAACTAACATTTTAAACTATTTTGAAAGGCCATACAGTAATGGATCAGTGTTAATAATAAAAGCAGAATGATGAGTTATCATTTCAGAAGACCATCATTAAATTGCACTGATGGAAGAAGATAATGAAATACACATTGAAAGAGGAAGTAGCAGCTAACAATGCATATTAACATCACAATGTAAAATTTTCCTTTTTAAAAAATGCAAGTGCATAACAAGTTTAACAGCAGCTTTATGAGGGAATTGCTTATTATGAAAACTTGAATCATCAAAATTTTACCAAATGTAGTGAAACTTCTGAGTAACAATCACCACTCAGATTGAGAAAAAATGGCAATTGTTCAGAAGGTTACCTCTAAATTTATAATGTTTGTCAGTTGCATTTGGGCTGAGAAAATCTTAGAAAACAATGTGGAATTAAGGCAGATGTTAATACAGACATATGATGTGGACCAGGAACATCGAACAGAGGTCTTCGCTCTTTCCACGTTTATAAGTGAGTCATGGAAAAATTCTCATTGGCCGCCACTGGGAATCGAACCCAGGGTCTTCCAGTTACGCGAGGGATATGCTTCCACTGCACCACAGCAGCCTCGAATTCCTCCAGACTCACACACACTAACTGCCAAGCAGACCCTGGGTTTGATTCCCGGTGGCGGCCAATGAGAATTTTTCCATGACTCACTTATAAATGTGGAAAGAGCGAAAACCTCTGTTCAATGTTCCTGGTCCACGTCAAATGTCTGTATTAATTATTCATTTGCATTCTAATTATTTGTTCAGTTGCTGCTTACCATCTTTGGTGAATCCCCGGCATTTTGCGGGGCTTCAAGAAGCAACCTGCCAAATTAGCTTGGCAGTTAATGTGTGCGAGTCTGGAGGAATTTGGGGCTGCTGTGGTGCAGTGGAAGCATATCCGGCACGTAACTGGAAGACCCTGGGTTCGATTCTCGGTGGCAGCCAATGGGAATTTTTCTGTGACTCACTTATAAATGTGGAAAGAGCGATGACCTCTGTTCAATAAGACAGATGTGGTCAGTCATTGTAGTGATGCAAAGATCAGAATGCAGATTACATAATGTTAGCCTACAGAAACCTAAGCTTAATTCAAGAGCAAAAATATTCTGATTTAGAACAGTAAATATAACATTGTTTGGAACTAAATTTATGAATCTGCAATAGAAGTTTAAAAATGCAAAACTGTTTCTTATGTCCACCTATTTTTCATTAGAACTGGATGACCTACACCTAAACTTTTGCAATTAATCATGTAGAGGACTTTAGGAAGACAGTGTCTGACTCTTAGTCTTAAACAGCCCTTAAAAATAGCAAGCTAGGATATTAGGGTTAGGTACTCTTTTAGGAAAGAAAATCAGAACAATTTTAGAGAGAGTTAAGTGAAACTGTACAGTTCGGTGGCTGTGCACACCAGAAACAAACCACGAGACCCAATGCAAATGAGCAATATTCCAGACACCAGCACCATCCTATTAGTTTCATTGTGGGATTGAGACACACATGGAAGATGGAGCTCATCTCAAGTAATTAGCATCACACTTTAAACTAAACTTTATCTCCCTTCTTTTCACTCAAGCACTCCATTGTGCCCGACATAACGCAGCCCATCCTACCCGAGGCAACATTCTTTGTCCCCAACTTGCACATCTCCTGAAATACCGAAGGAGCTAAGTAAAATCCTAAGAGACAAGGTGTCCACTAGTTCTCCTTCCAGATTAACTGCAGGGATGGGGGGGTCCATTAGACCTTTTGGACTGACGACTGGGGTGTCCACTGACTGCTCCTAAGAGATTATGTTGTTTGGAGGTTACTGCTAATGTTAATCCTACTGCAACTGTTCTGTACCAACCTAAACCTGCAGTTGTTTGGGGAGGTGTCTGTTAATGGAGGTTTTATTGTACCACTTGAACCCACCTTCTCCTATTGTCTATAAGCCAAATTTGCCAAACCTATGCTAAAATAAAATTCAACTAATCTAGAATTGCATATTTTGGAAGAATGCCATCCAAATAAGTATTTAACTTCAATGACCTTATCAAAAACTTTTTACTAAATTTCATTGATTTCATTTTAAGAATGCATTATATACACCAAAGTAAGCATAAATGTATTTGTCTACTATAATAAGAACACATACATGAAATATGACTATTTCAGAGTCACACTGAAATTGCAATGATGGTATATTCATAAAATTTCTGTGGGCAATATAAGAATGCTGGTTGGAAATGGCAAATTTTATGTTTATACACAAAATACACCAGTAAGCTAAGAAACTCGCAAAACAATAAGGCCATGTACATGTTTTGGCATAACTACAGTTATGTCTTCATCAGTAGCAGTCTCACAATACGTTCAGTATGCAAAAAGACATTTTGAGAAAGGAAATTGGTAGAAATGGATTGGTTATGATGTAATTTAAATCAGGTGTATTCATCATCCTGGTGTCTCATGGATAAGTTCCAAAAATTCAGGATGTTTGCAGAAAGGCCTAAATCTTTGTTTAAAACTGATTTTTGTTCTAGAAGATCTCCAATGCCTGCCTCATATTGAGATGAGGAAGAAAAGAAGACTTAAAAACTAATTTTGCATCTTCCCATTTAATATGGTTTGAATCAGTTGAATGTTCTACAAAGATCAAATTTTGTGGCTTCTTCTTAATGTGCCATCTCCTAATGGAGGTCGGTGACCACCTTGGCAAAACTTTTACAATCAGCTGCAGCTCTAAAAAAGATGCCTGATGTTCATTTCAGTCCACTCCTTAATATTGTCCAGCTCCTCCTTTACTTCGGGGATTTTATATTTGTTGTTTCTGAGTAAATGCCCAATGTATGCAGTTTTCCTTCTCTTGATGTTTATTAACAATTTGTGGCTTCCCTTTATTTTCTTTAGAACATTTTCATTTCTCACTTTATCTATCCAAGAGATCCAGAGATGCCAACCTGAGAGAAGGGTCATCAGTACAAAAATCCGAAGTTTTCAGTAGTTTTCAAAACAATTGCTTTAACTTTCAGTAAGATTTTCAGTACAACAAAAATATTTATTTTAAAATTCCATAAGTGATTAATTGGCCTTAAGACTCAATTTAGTTGCTTTTTTAGCTCTGTTCACTTCTTTTGTAAACGTTTTCTCATAGCAAAGTTCAGATTTTGCAATGTCCATGGTTTTCTCAACCATCAACGCCCTTAATGTTCCTGTTGACAAGTTGGGTCGTAAATTAGTGGCATTTGTCCGCACCAAAGAGAAAACTCTCTCACTTGCAGCTTTACTATGAGGAACAACTAAAACATTTTTCATCAATTTACTTAAATTTTCGTATTTTGTCTTCCCATTATCGTCTTTCATTATAGAAATTTCATGCCACACTTTGTCCATTCTACTAATTTATCAAAATCAAAAGTTTCATTTTGATAGTTGGCAAATTCTACTTCTAACATTTCATCAGTGGAGAAATTAAAGATGGATGATAAAAATTGTATTGATGAAAAAGTTACTTCTTTTTGCAAACTGATATCAGCAACTACAGCATGTGATAAAAACTCATTATCTAAGGGAATTTTTTTTATGATATAACAAACAACATGCAACAACTTGTGGCTTCCCTTTATTTTCTTTAGAACATTTTCATTTCTCACTTTATCTATCCAAGAGATCCAGAGATGCCAACCTGAGAGAAGGGTCATCAGTACAAAAATCCGAAGTTTTCAGTAGTTTTCAAAATATTTATGATAGTTGGCAAATTCTACTTCTAACATTTCATCAGTGGAGAAATTAAAGATGGATGATAAAAATTGTATTGATGAAAAAGTTACTTCTTTTTGCAAACTGATATCAGTAACTACAGCATGTGATAAAAACTCATTATCTAAGGGAATTTTTTTTATGATATAACAAACAACATGCAGTAGCATAAAATTCTCTCACACAATGGTAAAATGATCCAATATCATCTTTGCTCAAAGCAGAACAATTTTTAATGTATGCACAAATTTTTGCTCATGCATACATATTACCAAATCATTATCAGCTTTCTGGTTTTTAACCTTGTCATATTTTATAAGTTTATCATTTTTGGTAGTGTCAAAAGCATGAGGTTTGATAAACCTTGAAATTAAACTCATTAATAAATTATTCACCTTACCTCTAAGCTTAAATATCAATGGTTTTTCATGCTGCAATTCTTGATTAATAGCAGTAAAAACTGGAAGTGTTGAAGACAGGAACAAACAGTTCAACTTGGATAATGGGTTCCTTATAATGGGACTGCAAGTTTTTAAACTGTCCATGATCTTCATCAGCATCAAATTTTTTTCAAGAGCTTCCCATTGTTCTAAAATTCTATTAACACTTTCAAGAAGTGATAGCCATCGAGTAC
Organism: Macrothele yani; assembly: GCA_039090855.1. NCBI lineage: Eukaryota > Metazoa > Arthropoda > Arachnida > Araneae > Macrothelidae > Macrothele > Macrothele yani. The sequence continues at coordinate 92,794,175 of CM077010.1, forward strand.
TTATGAACTTCAATATCTTGTGTGGTTTTGAATTGCAGATTGCTTGGCTAATTTTTAATGCATTTTTCTTCTTGAGCTTTTATCTAAGTAGAAAAATAACTGAACTACAAATTGCTCCACATCAAAATTTTTAAGCTTTGAGGAAGCTTTTTGCAGCCAAATGGATAAGATGACAAGTGCAAGGAGCTACGACGATAGAAGGTTGAATCTCTTTTATTAGAGTTGCAACACCTTTTATACTGCCCACCATCGTACTCGCATTGTTGCATGAAAATGCTACACAGTTTTTCCAAGATACGTTATTTTTTTTCAGTTCACTATCAATGGCAGTGAAAATTCCTTTAGCTGTGTTGTCTGATGTTTCTATCAATGAAAGCACAACTGTTTTATTGCCGCCATTTATCGCATCAAAGTATGTTATAACAAGAGGATAATTTTTTTTATCATTTGTATCATTAGTTCCGTCAGTTGCTAAAGAAAATGCTTGCTCTTTAATAACAGACAATATTTTTCTTTGGTTGAATCAGCTAAACAATGGATGAGTGCTGATGTTTTTGTTCTAGCACACGCATAATTTTTTGCAACTTCCGAATCCGGAAACATCCTACGAAACAGATTTTTGGCATGGTCGGCAGCTGCGATAGGCAAGTTGTGTTCAATTATGAACGATGTAAATAAGAGCTCTGCTTCAGTAGAATCATTAGTTTTCACAGAAAAAAATTCTCCAAAGACTGGGATTTCAACTTGACATAATCTTTATGCTTCTTGCTCTCCGCACGACGCCTACAATCATTGCGGCCACCATGTGCTATACTAAAATTGCAGCCGCATGGTCTTACAAAACACGTGATTCGGCGAAACTTTAGATGCTTCATAAAAAGTCCATTCTTTTTTCTTTTTTTTTTTGATTCGAGGTTTAACGACCACCGTGAGCAACTCAATGGGCTATAAGGAGTCGCCCGTCCCTAATTTAGAGTCACTGGTTCCAGGGAAGGGAGAGAGCCAGTGCCGTAAGACAAACACAACATCCATGCCTCACTGGGATTCGAACCTGGACCCCTTTCGGATGAATGATCAGAGGCCATCACTTAGACCACTGTGCCACCAGGGCGGCATCTATTCTTTACTATATATCTCGCGATACACTTGACAATAAGTTTTAACTGACTTTGCTCTTTTTGTTGTCACAGCTGTTTCACTGCTACGTTTCATTTTGTTTTAATCTAAATTAAAATATTTCATTGCACTAAAATTTTCACGAGCACAAAGCCACATGTAAATCAACGTAAACAGTTCGCAAAAGGTGCTGAGCAGCTGAGTTCCTGCTCAGTTTTTGCGCACGGCACTCTCAAATACAAGCGTCTCGGCGCAACCAGTTTCCCGAGGGGACTTCCGTTTGCTCCTCGAGAACGTGGCAGCGCCATGACGTTTGCCTCTCGAATGGCTGTTCGGGGAATCATGCGACGATCAGTGATTACAGCCTCCGTTAACAGAGGCAGAGCTTCCGTAACCTCTTACAGCATTCATGTGTAGTCCAAGCCATAAAAATGCGTAGTTTTGAGCTTTCATGTGTAGACACAAGAAATATTACGTAAAAGTATTTTAAGATGTTTTAAATTTACTACAGACTAAACAGTTATAAAAATAACCAGAAAAAAAATCAATATTGAGAACTGTAATGTGCGGATTTGAGATTTTGATTTAAACAATTAGCGACTTATACACAAATGAATAACATCAGCATTTTATTTTCATGAAAGAGAAGAGCAGCTTAAAAGGACCAACAGGCATGTGCCATTTGTCACTCGCATCAGAGACCCACGGGGGCATTACGTGGGCGGGACTCCCATAATCTATTATGTGGGTTTCGGTAATGTCTTCACTTTCATTCACGGCAACCTGCTGAGTTACTCCTTCCCTAACTAAGAATAAAAATGCAAAAAAAAAAAAAAAAAAAAAAAAACAAAAAAAAACTAATTTTCACTTAATAGAGCTGGATTTTTGACAGATGACATAACTTGGTCTTATAAGAATACCCTGCAAATTTCGCTTGAATCCATTGGAAACTTTTAAAATTACGCACTTTTCTTTTTTATTATTAAGACGTTCAGAGAAAGAAAAATCAACTTCACAGGAAAGCGCAGATGAGTGAGAACTATGAGCTAGCAACATTCATTTCTCACCCCCTTTTACTCTGAGCCCATTTGCCACCTGCTGTTGTCGTATTGCGTCTTTGCTTAACTGAGGATTAAAATGTGAAAAATTAATTTTCCGAATTTTCATTTTAAAAAGCTGATTTTTTTATAGATGTTCTAACTTGGTCAAACAAAGTTACCCTGAAAATTTCGCCTAAATCCGGTGAAAACTTTTTAAATCACATACACACAAAAAAAAAAAATTGGACACTTAGAGAAAGAGGGATTAATAAGAAAATTGCATTTCTAACTCAAAAAGTTTTTAAGTTATCGAAGTGAAAATTTCAGGGTCACTTTGTTTTAATAAATGACGGCATCTGTAAACAGTTCTGTACATTTAACTGAAAATTCGGGAAAAAGATAATCCGCAATTTTGTTTCCCAGTATGTAAAAACATCACACTGTTTCACTGGGCGGGGATCCCTCACTTCAGTAGTTATCTTGAATCATTCACCTACTACGGACATTGCAATGTGCTTTCAACAGCTTAAGCCGGCCCGAGTGACGCAACTTAAACAAAACCATTGCAAAGAATGCCCGCATGTAAAGCGTGATTTCCTTCTTTCTTTCCTTCTGGCCTTTTTTGTTTTTTTCCGGATTTTAACAGTTTCGGAGAAAAATGATTGTGCCAACCCTTGAATTTTTTAACAATACAGAGCAATTATGAAATAAAATGCAGTATTTTTTCATTTTATCGTATCTACACCAAGATTGGTCATTTTGTCCGAGGTAGGGAGTGACATCGCCAAAGATCAGCGTGGAACCTCCAGCCTCGGCGGCGAAGCAGCAGAAGCGCCACCTATAGGCAGTTGCTTTGTTGTAGCAGACGACGCAGGCCAGATACCAAAGTATAGCTGGCCAAACATTGATGGAGATTCTGCATTGCGCTTTTTGACTATTCTTATATGCAACCTGTTATTGAGTTGTCTGAATACACTAAAGCACTTGGGTCCATGACAAACGCTAAGGGGGTCCACAAATAATACAAAAATTATGCTAAATAAAGTTAGTGGGGGAGGGGGGAAATGCGGCGTCATAGCAACAAACGTGTAGTATTAGGCATATGATGCGTAGTAAAGCTAAACAAATGCCTAGCTTCTACGCCAAATGCGTAGGGGTTGGCATCCCTGCGAAAGCGTATAAGGACTATTTGTAAAGTGCGTTTTTTTCCCCAAAAAAAGGTAAAAAATACAAAATTGCGTTCAGGAATCTTGCTGGGCTTTTCCGTAGTTTTTTGGGTGCCTTCCGTAAAACCGTAGGACGAAGTGAAAATCCGTACAACTTACGGAAAATCCGTACAAGTTGGCATCTCTGAGAGATCCTCAGTATCTTTCTGTAAACCCACATTTCAAATGCTTCTACTCTTTTAATGGTGGTGGATTTTTGTGTCCATGTTTCAGCACCATACAGCATCACAGCCGAAATATAGCACTTCATCATGAGAATATGAAGATCCAGGTTTAAGTTTCTATTACATAGCATAGACTTCATTTTAAGGAAGCTTTGTCTGGCCATTTCTATTACTGATTTTATTTCCATTTCAGTGTCATTAGTGTCATTTATCCAGCAGCCCAGATATTTAAACCTACTGACTTTCTCTATTTGTTTTCCATTTAGTATTAGGGTTGTTCTTGGAATAGGACCACTGTTTAGAATCATCAGTTTAGTTTCGTTGGTATTTATTTTAAGGCCCATTCTTTCACTTTTACTTGATGCAGTAAGGTCTTGCACGTTAGTTGCAAACACGGTAGTGTCATCAGCATACCTTAAGCTATCTTTTTTCCATTAATAAATATTCCTTCATCTTTGGTGTCCAATGCTCTTTTGAATATGATGTCAGAGTATAGATTAAACAGGAGAGGCAATAGTACACATCCTTGCCTTACTCTCTTCTTGATGCTGGTACTGTCTGTTTTCATGTTTTCAACCAAAACTGATGCGGTTTGTTTTTAACATAAGTTCCTTATTATTCTAAAGTCTTTTCCATCGAGGTTGATGTTTTCAAGTATCTTTATGAGTTTTGAATGTTGGACTCTATCGAAGTCCTTCTCGATGTCTATGAAACAAATATAAACAGCTATCTGTTATTCTTTGCATCTCTGCATCATGACTTTGGCACTTAGTAGTGCTTTCCTTGTTCTTAAGCCTTCTCTAAATCCAAAATGAGTATCATCAATGGACTCTTCACATTTACGGTAGATTCAATTTTGAATTATTTTAAGGAATAATTTTAGTACTTGGCTCATTAGACTAATTAGTCTAAAGTCCCTGCATGTTTTAGAATTTGGATTTTTGGGAATGGTGATAAAGGTGGATTCTAGCCAATCTTGAGGAATGTTGCCAGAATCACTTGTGCTGCAAAATACAAAATTCTCTTCCATCACCCAAAACTCCGACTCCAGATTTTACAAGGCTGGATGGAATTTACACTATACCTTGTGCATGCAATAAATTTTAAGTGGGTCAAATGTGAAGAAACTTCTATCCACTTAAAGGAACACAAATGCGCAGTAAGGGATCAAAATGCCACAAAATCTGCTCTTGTGGAACATTCAACTGATCCAAACCATGTTAAATGGGAAGATACGAAATTAATTTTCAAGTCTTTTTTCTTCCTCATCTCAACATAACAGAGCAGTTGGAGATCTTCAAGAACAAAAATTAGATTTTAAACAGAGATTTAGGCCCTCCTACAAACATTCTGAACTTTTGGGAACCTGTCTTCGAGAACCAGGATAATGAATATACCCAATTTACTATGAATATATTTCTACAGTTTCCTTTTTCAAAGTGCCTTTTTGCCAACTGAATATATTGTTAGACCTGCTTGTGGTGAAGACATAACTGTAGTTAAATTGAAATATGTGGAGCACCTAGTTGTTTGTTTTGTAAGTTTTTTTTAGCTTACTCGTGTCCTTTGTGTCTAAAAATAAAAATTGTCATTTCCAACCAACATTCTGTAATGATGTTAAAAAAATTATTACAATAATAAATACAACAAAAAGCACAAACCTTCAATTATTGCACTAGTAACCACTGATGCAGATGAGGGTGTTAAATCCAAAGGTACTGGAGATGAACAGCGCTCATATGGTCTTAATTTTTTCAACAACTGCATTAAAATTTCCCATTCACTCACTATTTTGTTAGTACTCTGTTTCACAGTAGGTGACAAAATCATGCAAGCAGCATGACTACTACTTTCCAGCTCTCTCTGCTGTTGAACAAGCTGTGATATAACATTTTTATGAGCAACAACAAATTCTTTCATTGCCTGTAAAAAAGAAAAAAATACGGAATCAAATTTGAGATTTCTTCATAGGCATTTGAACAGAACTTAACACGCGACACAAATTTATAATACTCAATATAGAATAAAAAAGGCACAGAGTGTTCGATAATGAGCTAACTGCGACTCTTGTTCAACGAAAAAATGACTGTTTCATGAAGGTACAACTTCATGTGTATGCAACATTACTTTCAAGGTATTATAGCTATAAGAATAAGTTAATATTGGGTTGTCAAAAAAGTCGTGACGTATTTTGGCACCCGATGGCAGTTGGGCAGATAATGAGCTAACTACGACTCTCGTCCAACAAAAAAATGACTGTTTCGTGAAGGTATAACTTTCATGTGAATGCAACATTACTTTTAAGGTATTATAGCTATAAGAATAAGTTAATATTGGGTTGTCGGAAAAGTCATGACGTATTTTAGCACCCGATGGCGGTTGGGCAGTTTTGGAAGTACTAGAGGCATGCATGTGCAGCTCTGTTATTGCTATGGCATTCGACAGATGTCAGTTCTAGCTACAGTCTAAAAGGAATAGTGAGCGATTTGGTTGATTTGCGGAGATTTGACATCAAGTTGAAGATGGAAGACCAAACTGTGCATTTTCACCATATTTTACTATTTTACTTCCGTAAAGGGAAGAATGTGCGTCAATCTTGTGAAAAGTTGCATAAAGTGTACAGTGATAATGCTCTGAAAAAAAGTCAGTGGCAGTGATGGTTCGCAAAATTCTGTGCTGGTGATTCGACCTCAACGATGCTCCTCGGTCTGGGAGGCCAACCGAGGTTGATGACGACCAAATCAAGGCATTGATCGAGTCAAACCCACGTTACACGACATGAGAGATTGCAGACACATTGCACATCCATCATTCAAGCTTTCATGACATCCTCAAGAAGCTGGGATACGTAAGCAAGCTCGATGTGTGGGTTCCTCATGAACTCAAAGAAGGTCAATTTGACGGCGCGTATAAACATCTGCGGTATGCTCATTAAACGATCATTTTTTTAAGCGACTGATAACTGTTGACAAAAAGTGGATTGTGTACAACAATGTGCTGCGCAAACAGTCTTGGTCCCGACATGCTGCTTTGCCTCAAAGGACATCCAAAGCAGACATTCATCAGTGGAAGGTTCTGGTCTCAGTGTGGTGGGATTTTAACGGCGTCGTGTTTTTTGATCTCCTACCACGGAACCAAACAATCATTTCAAATTTGTACTGTCTGCAATTGGACAGTTTGAACGAATCCATCATCCAGAAACGTCCAGAGCTCGTTCATCGTAAACGTGTTGTGTCCCATCACGACAACGCGAGACAACACATAAGTTTGATCACCCATCAAAAATTATTGGAGCTCAGGTGGGATGTGCTGCCACACCAAGCATACTCGCCTGACCTTGCGCCATCAGACTTCCACTTGTTTTGCTCTTTTCAACAGTCCTTACGTGGTATAACATTCAATTCAGATGAGGCTGTAAATCAGCACCTTGTACAGTTTTTCGCCACGAAAGACAGGTCCTTCTATGAACGAGGCATTCTGCAGCCCACTGAAAGATGGCAAAAATTTATCGAACAAAACAGGCATTATATCATTCATTGATCTTTGTTCTTTCTATCAATAAATGACCTTTGCAAAACATGGCTACAATATGTCGCGACTTTTCCAACAACCCAATATATAGAACACTTCAACAGATAAAATTGAAATACAATCTGCTACATGCATCCTTTACTATGATCAAATCTCATTTATTTATGATTTAGGAAGGCAGGATTAAATACCACACTAACACAAACTTCTTCAAGGAACAGTAGGAAACACCCAAAGAGACATTATAGATGCTACTGTGAACCAGCTTGCATGACATAAAGGTGGAGAAGATATAGAAGACAATTTACACCACATATGTTTTTGTACTTCCAAAGCAGTGGAACAAATATGATTGTTACAGTACATAAATGCTAATGTCATTACAGTGTCTGGGAAGGAACAAAGCCTGATGAGATCTCTGTTCAGTTATGTGATATTCTGTCAGATGATACAAAACTGCATTAATGTTTATTTAGAACATTTTTTTAAAGAGTGCTGTAACAGTAAAACTTGGTGTGTGTTGTACCATGGAATCAAACTTGTCTTTCCTGGTAAAGGCCTTTAAAACCAGATTGATTTATTGTGTTAAAGTTTTGAGCTAACAGCTGAATTCTAGAGGAAACACTCAAAGAGAAATAAGTGTAGTAAAAAAATTGTAGTTATGAAATGGATGTATTGCAAAGCATAAATAGACAAATTTCCAAAGCATTTGCTTGAGGTAAAGTTGCACTGCCAATTCTGATCCATGAATTCCTGAAATAGCCAACAACAGGGGAGTTGACTTCATCAAATTATTGGGAGCAGACTTAAAGAGATTATGCATGAAAAGAAAGAATGATTTTGGCCAGGAGGAATAAAATGTGAAAAAGGAAAACTACAAGATTTGATGTATGCTTTAATAACTGAAAATACAGTTATAATTACTCATAGGCAAATAAAAGTAAATATTTCTACTAAATATTAACATTTAGAAAATTGTAAAATATTTAAAGCTTTTATTTCCAAGCATTTAAAATATGGGATATCCGGGAGCTCAATGAAAAAAGGAACAAAAGTGTAAAAGTAAGAAAAAGAATTAGTACAAAATAAATAAACATGCAAAAGATACATTCTGTGGGCTTTTTATTTATCTACTTCATTTTTTGGTAAATGTTTTAAACACTTGACACATTTTATGTGAACATCTGAAGAACAATACAGTCCTGGCAATCAGGTAGTTATTTTCCTTATTTATCAAATGAGCAATGTTAACAATATGAAGAGAGAAGGAGTTTTTACTTATTTAGTTAATCATTATCAATTTGGAAATGAATCTATGTATCCTCACCATTTGGAGCTTTGTCCATCTTACAACAGATAATGCATTTCAATATAAGAAAGAAATGCATTATTTGCAATAAGATTGGGCAAGCTGTACTTTTTGGTTGGGGTCCAAACTTCTGAGCCCCACCTAACTGGGTGTGACAACACATGTATTGCTTGTTCAAAACAAGAGCCCCATAAGACTTGCTGAACACCAGATATCAATAACAACCAATCAATTGTGAAGTCAATTTCATAATGGAGAAGGAAAATATGTATCATTTAGAATTTGGTCTGTTAAAAAAGCAAAGCATGTGATAGAGCCTTAATAGCTTGGGAATTCTTTTTTTTTTTTTTTAGATATATTTCATGTTTTTAATGACATACACAAAGAACAAAAGAAATTTATTAATTTATTTCATTGAGCATGTGTTTCTTATATATAGAAGATATTACTTTATTATTGAAATTATTTTTATGCACATTTTCCTAAATAAGTCAGTTTATTTGTTTTGTTTGTATCCAAACTTCTTGGGAGTATCCCTGATACCTGAAAATTCTTTTTCTCTGTACTTTGAGCTCATGAAACCTCTTTTGATATAATTTTTTACAGCAGTCATTTGCAGGACCAAGGCTAATGTGTATGTTTTCTGGTATGTGTGTCATTTGGAAAGTAGGTTTCCTCTGTAGACATTGTGATAAATCTTATTACTTCAGATTAGACTGATATCTAAAAGGGGTAGGCCTGTATTATTTTCCAGATTTTCATGGTTAAATTCATTTCTGGGCCAAAAGTGCTTTGAAATTCCATGATTTCTTTTTATGATCTTCCATTTTTATGGCCTCAAAAACTAAAAAAGTAATTAAAACTGATTAGCACATTTGCTGTTTTGGGATTTTTCCTCTGCTTTTTTTGCATGTTTACTTCTGCATCTATTGTCAATATTTATTGGGGGCAATTACACACAAAGTATGAAATAAACAATCCTGGAACAACAAACTTAAACTCAAAATGTGCTGATATTACATAAATATCATACCTGAATGGAAACAAGAAGAAAATTAATAATCTAAAGCAACTTATGGGAATTTACTAGGAAATTTTTTCATTTATAGCAAATTTTCGGAGAAAACTCTTCTCCTTCTTCAGGCTCTCTAGTTGTTGTCACTTTTTGCTTGTCACTATCATGGTTACGGTTAACCTTGACGGTTTAGGTTATTTTTCACCAAATCCTGCCAGATGTTAGGCAGGGAAAATCCTTTGCAGTCATTGATGATGGAATTTTGTTTTTTCTCAATCTCTATTCCTTCTTTCAGTTTTCTTTTTTGGAAATTGCTTTGGAAACTGATTACTTTAAGGGAATTCCAATCCATGCTGTGCCCAGTTTCTCTAACATGCCTATCTAATCCAGTCTTGTTGGAGCAATTTTTTATAGCTGCTTTATGCTCAGCTATACGAGTTTCTAGTCTGCGACCTGTTTCACCTATGTAAGATAGTCCACAACTACAATTTACTTCATAAACTACTCCTTGCATTTTTAAAATATCTTCTTCTCTTTGAACTATTTTAGGGAAAAAATTTTTAACTTTGTTCTCTAAACTTGGAGCTAGCCTAATATTGTATTTTTTACTAATTCTCTTTAAAGCCTCAAATAAACCTTTGTGATAAAAATTGCTCCAACAAGACTGGATTAGATAGGCATGTTAGAGAAACTGGGCACAGCATGGATTGGAATTCCCTTAAAGTAATCAGTTTCCAAAGCAATTTCCAAAAAAGAAAACTGAAAGAAGGAATAGAGATTGAGAAAAAACAAAATTCCATCATCAATGACTGCAAAGGATTTTCCCTGCCTAACATCTGGCAGGATTTGGTGAAAAATAACCTAAACCGTCAAGGTTAACCGTAACCATGATAGTGACAAGCAAAAAGTGACAACAACTAGAGAGCCTGAAGAAGGAGAAGAGTTTTCTCCGAAAATTTGCTATAAATGAAAAAATTTCCTAGTAAATTCCCATAAGTTGCTTTAGATTATTAATTCAATTAAACTAGGAAGCCATTTCTCAATATGAGCTTTATTCAAAGAAGAAGAAAATGATAGTAAAATGTAAACAAGAGCACAGCAAAGTATTTTAATGACAGGAAATAAAGCAACACAGTGAAACACCACATGCTAACCTAAGCATAAGGATGACATTAATACGAAACTAATCACTGTGAAAGGATATCCAGCAAGAAAAGGCAGTTCCATGATATAACACTTATAATATGTAGTGAGTTCACTGAAGGTGAATTCACAAGAATTTGAAAGGATAAGGATTTTATAAATTTTTTTTTGAATTTATTGCAAGGGGGGGGGGGGGGTAATATTAACGGACAACATGTTCAAATATATTTTCATCTGACCTTTATTTTATTTTATTTTGTCAACCATGAATAGAATTAATTCCACTGATTAGGTATATGAGCACAACTTGATGTTTTTATGCTGAAGCAATTTTTAATAAGAAAAAGTTGTACAGAAATAAAAAAGGTTTCTGATAATACACTCATTGCCATAAAAATCCACGCACCGAGAAGGCGATGTCAGATTTAAATAAGATTTTAGTAGTGAGATAGCACATACCAAGGACAGAAGTGATTACAATATCATAGCAGCAGAACAATTTTCTGCAGACATATGGTACACATTTCGGTCAGCGTTAGTACCCCATCGGACTGCCTCGTGCTCTGATGCATGCAGTGATATGGTCCGGCATAGAGTCAAAGAGATGCTGTATGTTATCCTGGGGCAGATTATCCCACACTTCTTGCAACTGGCGCTCTAAATCACGAACACTGGGACATGGAGAAAGCTGGCATCCCATCTGGTCCCAGACGTGCTTGGTGGGCGAGAGATCAGGCGGTCTGGCAGGCCACGGAAGCATCAAAGCATGACGTAGACAGTCCTTGGAAACCAGAGCCATTTGCGAATGAGTGTTATCTTGTTGGAAAATGGCCCCGGGCCACCCCTCCAGGAAGGGCAGCACATGGGGGTGCAGGATCTCCTGTATGTAGAGCTGGGCTGTCGACGTCCCTTGGATCACTGCAAGGGAAACCCGGCTGTCATACATGATGGCTCCCCAGACCATTACGCCTGCAGTTTAGGATGTGTGCCGCTGTACAGTGAGGTAGGGATTGTAGTGCTCACCTGCAGTCCTCCACACTCTGACATGGTGGTTTTTCGTTCCCATACAGAAGCGGGATTTGTCGCTGAACACTATATATTGCTAGTCCATAGCATTCCACATTGTTCCCTTCCGACACCACTCCAATTGATGCCATTGATGGTCAGGTATTAATGGCAGAAAATGTAAGGGCCGTCAAGAGTCCATTTTTGCCTCTGCCAGGCATCTGGAAATGGTTCTGGCAGACATAGGAGTCCCCTTGTACAGCCGCCACATGTCTCTGGATATTGGGCAAGGACGTCATTGCATCTGTTCATGTAGTTCTCACAATCTCACAGTCCTCTGTGCTAGTGGTGTGACCGAGCTGTCCAGAGCCCATCATCTGTGCTAGTGGTGTGACCGAGTTGTCCAGAGCCCGTCCGCCGTATCTGGGTGCCTTCCTGTATCCATTGCTCCCAACACGATTGCACCATACTTCCAACCAGCCCAAATGGTGGCCAATTCAGCGAGCCGGCCACCCTGCCTCTCATATTCTGACAGTATGGCCTTGTTCAAACTCCATCAGTTGCCTGTAGGCACGTCTATGGCAGCTCCTCATCATGTCTATAACTCAGGGATCTCACCTGACTCTTACTGTGCACTTTGGCATAAATGTAGAGTCCCAAACATGGCAGCTTATAAGCCCCAAGGATTGCGATTGCAGCACAGGTCCTGGACGCATGGGCATGTAGAATCACATGGAACTTTAAGCATTTGCATGTCTGCCCTCCCTGTAGCTATTTGCTGAGTTTTGCGTTAATCGCACGTTTTTTTCTTGGTGTGCGGATTTTTATGACAATGAGTGTACCAGAACTATTTTATTTCATTGCACCAGTTCATATGAATAATAAACAGAAAATGACCCAACAAATAAATTATATGTAACAAAATTTTAGTGCATAACATGGAAATGCAATCTCAAAAAAATAAAGAGCATGAGTAGCAGCTTGAACATATTTGTGCACAGCAATTTACAGAAGTGAACAAAACGCATCTCGTAATACTAAGAAAGTAATTTTTAGCTTCAAAATACAATCAAGAATTACAAGAAAATTACAACGAAAGATTCCATCATGATCAAAGTAAAGACCATCAAGCAGCAATGGATTAATTCAAAATGGCACCAAGAAACGTTTGGTCTTTTAAGGCTATCAATAAAGGGACCAAGACTTTTCAGCAGGAAGACTGCTTAGTTTCAAGTAGTACACTTCATCCCCATCTGATGAATCAAGAGGAATAACACTAACCAAGTATGGTTATAGGTGGCCAGAACACACTCCTTACAGGGTAGATACAGTAGCGAACAAAAGCATTTGGCGAAACCCCTTTTTCGACCATAATTTTTTTTTCTGCTGGACCAAATCAGGTCATTTTGGGATATGATATGTGTTATTCAGTTGTAAACATGACCCATATGCAGATGGATTGGAAACCCTTAACACAGATCAGGTACAGAGCTTAATCACAAAGATCATACAAATTGCCCAACAAAGTAGGTGTGTATCACATTCATTTAATGCAACGATAACAGAAAACAAGTATGAGAAAACGACAAAACAATAACTAATACTTAGTGGGATAACCACGAGACTTAATAACAGCTGCACAACGGGCTGGCATCGAGTCCACCAGCTTTTCGACGGTGACCAGTGGAATTCGCGCCCATTCTGCAGACAGCTGGTCGAACTTCTGGGCTCTATTCCGGCAGGTTTTCTAGGCACATCGTCTCCTCCAGCTCCTCCCACATGTGCTCGATGGGGTTGAGGTCTGGAGATTGGCTTGGCCAGTCTAGAAGTGTGACCTGTTGCTGCTTGAAGGCTGCCTTTGCTACTCTGGAGGTGTGCTTCGGTTCGTTGTCTTGCTGCATGATCCATCCGGGTGGCATGTTCTGGTTTGCCCATGGGAAGACATCATTGATGAGCATGTTCGTGTAGCTCTGGCCAGTCATTATTCCATCAATCTTGATGATGGGGCCCATTCCATTGCAAGAGAAGGCGCCGTAAATCATGAGCGATTCTCCTCCATTCCTGACAGTTGGCTGAATGAACTGGGGGTTGAATCTGGCCACATGGACGTCGTACATATCGGATGCCATCACTTCCGAACAAGTTGAACTTGCTCTCGTCGATGCAAAGCACCTTACTCCAGTCCGCCGTGGTCCAGTGTCATTGACGACGTGCGAACGCGACTCTGGCTCGTCAATTCTTGACTCCGATGAGTGGTTTCTTGGCGGGGCGTCTTCCATTCAATCCACCAGCAATGAGACAACGGGAGATGGTCATTCGGCTGATGTTCAGGTCGTTGCTGTCATGAAATTCGGTGGCGATGTCCACAGCAGTCAAGGTGGTATCAGCACGAGATCGACGGAGGATGCGTCTATCCTGACGCAACGTAGTGGAATGAGGCCTACCACATCGCGGACTGTTCTCTACGGTCCCAGTCTTCTTATAACATTACATTGCAGGATAGCTGAAATGGACTGGTGTTGGATCTTCAGGGCCCTCGCAATGTCAGTGATGCACATTCCGGATTCCATCATGTTCACGGCCGCCTGGTGAGCTCCAACAAGGATCTCCGCCTTTTTACCCATTTCTCAAAACCTAAGATTGACTTATTATCACACTACACATCACAAAACCCAGAAAAATCACAAGAAAACCATTAATACATGCAGCAAACAAATGGGTAATAATTGGCGACTCTTGAACATGGCCCATTTCGAATGACAAATTCGCTCTGAGCGAAATACAGACTATGTAGCATTATTACCCACGAATCAACACATATCATATCCCAAAATGACCCGATTTGGTCCAGCAGAACAAAAATTATGGTCAAAAAATTGTTTCACAAAATACTTTTGTTCGCTACTGTACCACCTATTATTTTTTCCATATTTTCAGATCTTCACTGAAGAAGAGGAGAAAAAATTAAGAAGTGATCAATGCAACAAGATGTTTTCTGTTCACTTCATATTACTTTTTTTTTTCAAAAGCATCAAAGGTAAAGGCATTTTGCCACTGGGTAGTTTCATTCATTCGATCAGACATACACACAGATAGATATATACTTCCCTACCAATCATCATCATTAACAATTCTTAATCTACACTGCTGGATGAAGGTCTCCCAAAGTCTCTTCCATAACTCTGTCTTGATTAATTCTTTTCAATGTCACACTCCTGAATACTTTCAAATTTCATCCACCCATCTTTCATGAGGTCTTCTTCTGGATCTTTTCCTGCCCCATGGTTTCCAGTCTATTAACAAATAAAGGTAACTTGATCACGCTAGTTACGTTAAATGAAAACTTTTACAAAAAGTTTTTAAGTTGGAAGCTTTCGACCTTATCTTAGGTCTTCATCACGCCAATGGAGGACTAAGATTGTTGCCAGATTCTACATTTGAATTTTTTCTATTTTTGTTGCCAAAACTTAGAATTGATCTCCAGATCATCGGAATGTAGAGAGGAGATTCGGAATTGCTATCTCTTCTTCTACTGGGGATGGAGATATCTCCATTACTCATTCCGTCTATCGTAAACCTTCTGCGGCCACTAACATCATTCCCTACAAATCTTTCACCCTGCATCTCTACAAGCTTGCAGCATTAAAGTCCTACATCCACAGGGCTCATATCATTTGCAACAACCAACTCTCTCTTCAAGAAGAACTCTCCAAAATTTCTACAATAGCCCTCTCCCATGGTTTCCCTGCTGTTACAGTCAACTCCCTCATAAAGAAATTTGAAAACCATTCGAAAATCGAATGCCTACTCCTTCAATAAGAAAGAAGACCTGAAATTCTGTGGTTCTGTTCCTTACCATCCTTCCTATGCTTATAAGTTACAGATTCTTTTTAAAAGTTTTGGTTACCATCTTGCCATTAAATCTACCTCAAACATCTTGAAACTTCTACAAAGGGATAGGGACAAAGTTGAAAGCCTGAACCTCCCAGGAGTTTACTGCATTCCTATCTCTTCTTCTACTGGGGATAACTTATACATTGGAAGCACATACTGGAGCATTAGCCATAGAGTTTTAGAACATAAAAAAGATGTTTCGAAAGCCAATCCTAATACTGCCTTGTCTATTTTGACAATGGAAGACACTTCTGCAGTTCCCCACTGGAACGAAGCAAAACGAATTGCTTCTTTTGACAATCGTTTTGCCCTCCGTTACTGTGAAAGCCTGGAAATTATTTTCAACTCAATGACTTGCAATTCCGAATCTCCTCTCTACATTCCGATGATCTGGAGATCAATTCTAAGTTTTGGCAACAAAAATAGGAAAAATTCAAATGTAGAATCTGGCAACAATCTTAGTCCTCCATTGGCGTGATGAAGACCTAAGATAAGGTCGAAAGCTTCCAACTTACAAACTTTTTGTAAAAGTTTTCATTTACAAAAAGTTTGTAAGTTGGAAACTTACAAACTTTTTGTAATCAAGTTACCTTTATTTGTTAATATTGTTACGTGTTTTGCCCATCATCGTCATCCAGTCTACTATTTTAGCTGTGCACTGGTGGTCAGGTCTTCTAACAATATGTACAGCCCTTTGCCACTTGAGTCTTTACTTCGTTCATGGCATCATCTACTCTTGTCATTTTCTAATTCAGGAGTTCCTTTTCCTGTTTTTCTTGGTTACACCAAGCGTGTATCTCTCCAGGCTTCTTTGAGTTGTCTGTAGGGGCTGTACATCTTTTTAGTTAAGAGAGAGATCCATGTCTCTAATTCATAAGTAAGAACTGGATGATGGATGCACTGAAATTAAACACTTTTCTTTGTCATAAAAGAAAAGTGTTCAATCAATTGAATCCTTCCAGATGTGATCCACATATGGATTAGAGAAACATGGTGACTTAACTAAAAAAGACACACAGAGGCTGTGGACAACTAAAATAAGCCTGGATATGTAAGGTGTATTGTTGTGCAACATAGCCTCTTCTAGACAAATGCCAGGCCTACCACCTTCTTGTGGTGCATCCCACTCTCACTGTACAACCACAGTTCTCAACTTTCAGGACCAACCAATAACAGTTTAACTGTACCAACAGAATTTGAACAAATGCTATTCCATACTCCTCATTTTGTATGGTCAGTGTTCTAAGTTATGGCCAAAATTTTCTTTGCCAAATGACTTCATTTCTATCAGTAAGTATTCAAAAATGATCAATCACCTGTAAATATATTTCTCTACCTACTCCATGGTGCATTCTCTGCAAATAGTTAACCAGTTCTAGTCACATTTTAAGTATTTAATCTGACAAGACTCAAGACTATCGAATCAGCAGCATTTGATATGGTATCATAGTTCAATCATTTGTTTACAGTGATGTAACAAGACAAAAAGCATGAACACTGTCTTTATATCTGTGAGAGACAAAATATTACACATCCACTCTTCCCTATTATGGACTCTATGACTGCAAAAGAATGGAACTGCTGCTATGAAACAAATATGTTAGAAATTCAAAGAAAAAAAATCGAATTACCTTGTTCTCTCCTTCAACAGACCTTCCAGCACTGTAAAGGGCTAATCGTTGCTCCAAATGTTGTCTTGTTTCTGATAGCCAAACATTCTCCTTCTGCAACTGCTCAAGAAACTTTGATAAACTCTTCACATAAATATCGAGATTTTGCCTCTGCTCTGGTAACTGATTTGAAACCTGTAACAAAATTTAAAAAATGATTACAACTGTTGAAAATGGGTATAAAGAATATATTATGAAAAACAAAACTCATACATAACTAGAACATAACTCATCTGAATATACATCATTAACTAAACAGAAATTCTTAGTGTATGTTCCATACAAAACAAAACAAAACATACTTTCTCAGAAATTTTCCACAAACAATAAAATGGCATTTGTGTTGCATTTTTAGTCATTACTCGACAAAATCAGTGACTAGTTGGCCAAAATTTTTCATTTGAACAGTTGCTGACCCTATGAAAACCCAATTCACCTTGTGCTAGAATACTTTCTCCAAATTTTAGTTTTTGATCCCCAAAACAAATCCAGAATATGCAAAATATATATATATATATATATACATATAAATAAATTTAGTTTAAGTTGGTTGGTATGTATTTTGTGGTGCAAGAGCCTGAATGGGCCGAAGTGTAACAAGCACCACATAAGTGTTTTAATTACTCCAAGAAACACTATCATGTAGCACCTATAATTGTGTCTAACTATTACTGATTGTGTGTGATAAATTTGTTAGTTTTCAATCCTCTAATATCAATGAAAGTTAAAAGAAGCATCTACACACAAAAGAAACACAGAAATGCTTGCTGCTAAACAGTTATTTGACACAGCAATGTAAGGGGAAGGCTTGATCTCTTTTGTTACTCACAACCACTCCCCAGTGACAAATGGCTTTATCACAGTTCTAGGAAGAGGCAAAATAACAGTGTAGCCACTGATGTTCATCAGTTCAATATGAGAACATCTTATAGCATTTTAAAACATGAACAGTACTATTACTGGTAAAACTACACTGCTGGCCACCCAAATCGCAACACCAAGAAAGAAGGAAGCATCCGATTAGCCTGAAATTCGCAGCATGCGTAGCCCACAAGAGGACATGCAAACGATTAGCATTGCAGGGCATATGCAAATCACGTGCGCCCGGCACGCCACCGAGAAGCACTATAAGAAGGGTGCACAGAAGGCAGGGTGTAAGTAGTGGAAGTGTGTTGTGCTGCCGGACATATGCGTGGAAAGCTTCCTGATGCCTCGTCGCAGAATACGGCAGTCATTCCAGCACATTTCAGAGTTCGACAGAGGACGAATAGTGGCTTATTGCGACAGCGGTTTATCGTACCGAGACATCGGCACCCGTGTGGGACGACATCCAGCCACAGTGAGG
This sequence comes from Macrothele yani, assembly GCA_039090855.1. Classification (NCBI taxonomy): domain Eukaryota; kingdom Metazoa; phylum Arthropoda; class Arachnida; order Araneae; family Macrothelidae; genus Macrothele; species Macrothele yani. The sequence goes on from CM077010.1 coordinate 92,812,633, forward strand.
TGAATATGGATTTGGTGGGTGCAGGAGGGATGGATGGAGCGAAGTGAGCGATTGCCGCAGCCGCGGCACACCACCGAATGAGAGGACAGGCATGTCGTGTGACGGCCATTGATGGCTCGCATCGCCACATCATGATCGTTAGTGCAGGAATTAGGGCGTGTTGCGCAATGACCTGTGTCAGCACGTATCGTTCGACGTCGTCTGCAGGAGCGGGGACTCCCGATATGTCGCCCATCGAACACGTCTGGTCGCTGATCGGCAACTAAGTGGCCCGGCAAGCACCACCTGCGGCTACGCCTGATGAACTGGTCCACTGTGTGGAAGCACGTGGACCAACATACCCCAAACCCTCTTTCGTTCGATGCAGCAGCGTGTAGCGGCAGTTATTGCCAGCCATGGGGGCCACACAAACTATTGATGTCTGCGTGTTCCGCAAGTTGCACGGGCCTGTAAGCTCAATCGTTTTATCTTTGTATCTGTTGTGATGTTTCCAGTAAATCTGGCTTTGCTATCTCGTGTCCTTTTTGGTGTTGCATTTTGGGTGGCCAGCAGTGTATGAATTGGATGTACACACTGAGAAGAAAGTTATTAACATGTAAAAGAAAAATGGATACTGACAAATCCAATTATTCAATTGTCTGCATCAGGAGTAAATGAAATGCATTAAACATGCACCCTGAACAGGATGAAAACCATCTGACTACATTTTCTTTAGAACACATGAAAGCCAGACTTTATCAAAAGTGAAACACCAGTGCCATAACTTCAGCTTCACCAAACTTTTCCACAGTTATAATCCAGGTATGGGTGGCACTGTCTAGATTTATTATTTAGGAGTCACCAAGCCCAAGTCCTGAGGTACCTAGACAAACAATCAACTTTTGTTTGTATATTTATTTCAGTCTTTTTTTTTTTTCCAACCCTCCTGTTGCTTAGCACACTTTGGTCACATTAAATCCTTGACCTATAAAGCTCTGGTTCACTAACTCTGTTCTTAAAAAACAAACTAAAACTTATGCAAATATAAGAAGAATAAAGGCAATACATAAATTCTACAAATAATAGATATTAAAATAACCTTGGTATAACGTTGCTCTAATACTTCAACTTCTTCAGTCTTCAGCAGAGTACCTGCCAACATAACTGTGAGGAGACTTGCTCTTCTGCTTGGCAGTTCGCATTCATAATTCTGCAATGAAGAATTTTGAACAAATTAAATACTCTAAAATAAATCAATAAATAAAAGCAAATAACCAACAGTAATCATACAGAACATATTCCACAAACTCATTGATATCTATGATAATGAACTGCCATTACTGAGACTGACATCTGTAAACAAGCGTGCAGCTTCTCCCTAATCGAATGCAAAATGTCTCACATTGCTGTCTTCCAACAATGATCATGGATTAGGTAAATAAAAAAATGGAACTTAAATTATTCATGTGAACATAAAAAAAATATCCCAGATAAACAATGGACAAGGCTCCTGGCAATTGAATTTTAATCTAGCATTAACTTCTAACACAGTTTGTAGTTTAATGGCACTTACAATCATCTAAGGTTAGAGGAAATCATTGTCATAAAAAGGAGAAATTGATGGGAAAAACCAAAAGACAAAACGAAGTCCCTCACTTACAGCCACAGATTCCAGAAAAGGAGCCAGTGGCATACGAATCAACATATCTATGACTGATATAGAATTCCAACATTAATTGGTCCAGCACTATGAGGGGCTGGAAGTATGTACCCTAGACCTCTTTTACCATTAAGTGACAAACAAAAACCCAGATTATCAATATTGACTACATGCTACACCTGTATTGTAATCAGCTAAGCCTTTATTGATTACTGCTCACTTAATTTCTTTAATAATAATAATTATTATTATTCAGAAAAAGTGTGGTTCAAGTTTTAATTGACACTGAAATTTATACATACCTTTGTGGAATGGCTAAAATAAGATTGGGGAAGAAGTGTACTAAATTGGAATTTTGGCTATAATTTATAATTTCATATCAGAAAGACAGGGAAACATGCAACTAACCAGATACAACTTTTGGGTAAAGGGGAAAGCTAGGATCAAAATCAATAAATACTACAACTATCACTTTTACTTCAATTTTGAAATTCCAGAGAAAATGAAAAGGTACCAAGGTTTTTGAAATAGTAAATTTCAAATACTGTAACACAAATTACAAAAACCAATTTCATTACTTCAAAATATTTTATACAACATATCAAATGCTTAAATTTTCCCTCTCAATAATGATCCATACGATTGCTCAAGTTAGTGTTATCACTAAAATGACCAACATGAACATTTTAAATATTCAACCAAAAAAAAAAAAAAAAAAAAAAATCCATCTTTTCTTAGAAAATAAGTAATATGTCTTTCTTCAGTGGATCTGCAATTCATAAAATGTAGACGTTTTTGTGATGAATTTTCTGTCATTTTCTTTTAATCAGGTTTGGAACTGGCTGAGAATGGTCTGGTTTCTCCATCCCCAGGAGAAATGGTGAATGTGGGACAGCATTTCTCATAGCCCAATGTTACACATAGGGATATGGGCAATACTTGGTCACCACAGCCCCCCTACATCAGAATAAGCAGTGCTACATGAAGGCAAAGAGATTGCAGGCTGAGATAACTTCTACATCGTCGGTCCATTAGCAGCCTAACCTACTTACTCAGAAAACAAGATTGAAATGGAATACAGTCAAATAGCTTAGCATGCTTGCCTGCTTTTCTATGCTGTAGCAAGTGCTCAAGATAGAAATGCAACTGATGTTACATTATTTAGAAACTTCACAATTAATGCCTTTCATATGAAGCAAACTGAAATGAATGGAATCCCCGTTTGTGTATGTTCTACTTTCATACCACATGCTGCTTTTGATAAAGGTGAAAAGGGAAACTTGTGGAAGGTAACGGAAAAGACACTAAAGAAATCCCAGGCAGTAAACAGGTGATCATTGCAGGAAATCTTCACAAATATCCAAGACAAGCAAAGATGACAAAATGAAATGAGAACTAGAGCTCAAGGACCAAAATCGAGATGGTAACAGAACAACATACTTTGCTGTGGCATCTAACATGATACTGGCCAAAACTTTATTTGACAAACAGAATGATGAAAAAACATCATTGACACATTACATATTATACAGGAAATCTCAATGGAGAGAAGTCACAACCATGCAATAATTCCAGTAGAACTATTGTGCCACAGTATCAAGTGCTCATTATCGAACCTGGAAACAACAGGTGGAAATTCAAAGAAAAAAGAAAACAGATTATAAAGAAGCTAAAATTAGATGTTGGAAACTGAAGAAAGAGAAACATAAGTTACATTTAACCCTTTGAGTGACTAACCCAAGCTTAGCTCATTGGCACACTAACAGCAGCACTCAGTGGTATTAATGAGCTGGGCTCGCATCCCAATGCACATCCCTCAGGCATAAGAAGCTGGACTCGTGTCACCAACTGTCGCTTCTAAAAGCGACAGTGGGTGAACAAGTCCAGCTCCTTATAAAAATCTCAAGGACTAGCACAGACACAGCAACAGAAAATGCTTTGTGTGGAACAAACAAATTAGTCTCATCAACCCAATTAATTACAGCTTCTGTTAGATGACCATAGACAATGTTAGAATTAGAAATAAATCTTCTACTGGCACAGCAGACCGCTGGAATGTGCAAATTACTGGTCCACCAAAATGCCAACTGGTCCGTAAAAAATAATAATAAAAAAAACTTAAAAGACATTTACAATATATGTATAAAATAACGCATCATTTCAATGGAATTATCTCAAATATTTGTTTTTAAACCTATCATTAGTTTGCAGCCTAAAAAGAAAACCATACAGCAAGGTAAAAGAAATAGAAATTCATTTTCTAACTTGCGACAAATTAGAAAACAAACAAACAAACTTACTAGCCATCCGGGCCAGTAAAATCAATAGTTCAGTGGTTCGACGGAAGTTTTACTGGCCAATGGACCACTGGGTAATTCGAACGCTGATAGATGTTGCTAGTTATGCAAGTATTTTTTGCTGGTTTTTTTTTTATTCATTTTTTTCTTCCCCTTTTCTCACGCTATAGGAGAGGTTAGTTCTGCTTTCATCTGGGACAAACTAATTCAAAACGTGCTTTTTGGACTGTTTTGGTGCAATGGATGGAACTGATGAAGAAATTATTTTATATTATTACAATTCTGGTTCCAAGGAAGGGATCTGATGATTTGTCATCAGTTGTGGAGTCATCAGATGAAGAAGAAATTGATGATGTATTGCTGGCAAAATTTTGGTGCAAACTTCCTATAGAAAAGTTTTACCCAGATGGCTTTGATGAAGAATCCTTTGACCTCCATGGATCGCTGGAGTTAAAAGTTCCTGTGAATGACAAGAACAACCCCCTTTGATATTTTGAGATTTTCTTTGATAAGCAGATAGTCAATAACATAGAAGGGAAGTCCAACAATTATACCAGAAGACTAAGCACTTTCTTAAAAGGATGTTCAAAATACTGGTTTGAAGTAAGAAGTAATGAAATTCGAGTTTTATTTGCAATTTTTATTTTGAAAGGCATAGTTAGTTCACAAACCACAGGAAAGGATGTACTTGTCAAAGAAGAAGCCGATACATGTGCCCAGTTTTGCAGCACTTTTCAGTGAAAGAAAAAAATTGCCCCATCATGCAATTTCTGCATTTTAACAATAGCAAACTTTGCAATCCGTCTTCTCATGCAACCCAAATTAAGAAAAATATTGACTGTTTTCAGCAACTTGCTAAGAAATGTATGATGTACACATGCTCAAAAAGGATGTATCTATAGATGAAAGCCATCTTTTGTTTAAAGGCCACTTGTCATAGGTCTGGTATTTGCACCTGAAGAATGAAAAACTCAGAATCATTTTTTTCTTAGTCCTATGCCAATCTGAAATTAATTATTTTGATAAAGAAGCACATATTACAGGTGACTAAGGAAATTGCAGTTTATCAACAGAAATAAAGATGACTTTGATGAAACCGCTGTTAAACATTGTTATTATGGATAACTACATAAATAATTCTCCCAAATTAAGATAATTTCTGACAACAAATAGAATTGATTTCTATGGAACACTGAAAGCATGCAGAAAGGATGCACCTAAAAGATATTAACAATGCTAAATTGAACGAGAGAGAGGGAAGAGTTAAAAGCGAGGAAATTATGGCGATGAGGTGGAAAGATAAAAAGGATATAACATTAATCAGCTCAGTGCACAATCTTGAAATGGTTTTCATAATATTGTAAAAATATGAGGTGAATGAAGAAATGCATCTGATCCTTGAATACACCACCATGGAAAGGGTTGATCTCATAGAACATCAACTATGAATATTACGAGGTTGTACAAATGAGAAAAAGATACACATTTCAAGAAAATACTCAGACATTTGCTGGATATCATGATTCTCAATGCATATGTTTTATATAAAGTAAAAAGGAATGTGAAAACATATCTGTAATGTTGTTTAGAACTGGAAGAAAAAATTACCGAGAAACACCATACATAACAAAACTGTGCTTGTGCCATACTATGCATTAAAATTTTCCACACCCAAAAAAAGTACTGCATCTTTAAGAACTCAGATGTGTATGGGTATAGATGTGCAGTATATGATGCATGATTTTTATATTAAGTATATCACTTTCTTCCATGAGAAATGAGTTTTTAACTGATAAAATTGCTTTCTTGCACCTTTCCAATGTTTACATCTGTGGCATTTCGTTGCTTACCCCAATATCTCTTTACTAAACATAGCAACTATAAATGCAATTACAGATCTGATGTAATACACATGTAACAAATTAAAAAAAAAAAAAAGGTTGTGAAGAATCACGCATGTTATGTTCTGAAAGAAACTGAAGATACACAGAAGCTTTCAACCCAGCTTGGGTCTTGATCACCTGTAAACAGTGGAGCTAGACTCACTGTTTACTTCAAATCTATCTCTGCTAATAATGAAACACATATAGCGTATGAAATCCATTTATTTTTGTGGTGTAGTCAGCACAAATATTCACCAAGCTTTCGCACTCCACTGGGAGGTTTTTTCAAGGCAATGGTAGACACAAAATTGCAGAGAATTGGAACATGTAAAGAACGAAGATGATTTTTGAAAATAACGCGGGTGACATCACGAGCATATTACATGAATTTTTTATCACGTAATTATACAGTGCGCCATGATGTGTTTCCATCTTTTAATAACACATGCCAAACCAGTGGTAGTTCAGTACAGACTACACTGAAGTGCCAGAAAAACTGGTACAGACGAGCTTATGCAAAAAACATACCAATGTCACCTATGTGCGAACTCGGCTGCATCCGCCAGTGCATATATAAAGCGATAGACATCTTTGCCAGCTGTCAGGGGGCCGCGGGTGGCCTAGTGAGCAACGTTCGTGACTGCCACGGAAAGGACCTCAGATTCGATCCCAGGCAGGTACAAACACTCAATCCACTAAATATCTGCCGTATGTCGGATGGGCACGTTAAGCTGTCGGACCCCGGGTACTGGCCCCCTGGTAATACATAAGGGGGTCTTCCTCCCCCTTTCTACTTTGCTTCAGTGTGACTTTCCTATCGGGCACTATAGCCCAAATATCCTAGCTTCCTATTTCTAAGGGTTGTTTAAGACCTGGTGTCAGACACTCCCTTCCTAAAATCCTCTACATATGATCATTTGCCAGCTATCACAGCTGTTTTCGGCATGAGAATGACAACTGTAAAAACGATTTAAGTAATTTTTAACGCGGTGTCATAGTTGGCACTCGTGAGATGGGCCATAGTATTTCGGAGGTAGAAACAAAGTTCGGATTTTCACGGACGACCATTGCAAGGGTGTACCGTGACTACAATAATTTTGGCAAAATCTCCAACCTACAATAGCAGTGTGGCCGCAAAAAAACATTGGGGGAACGTGACCATCGTTGGCTGTCAAGAATAATTTCATGTGATAGGCGTGCAACACTCTCGCAGGTATAATCGGAATTCAATGCTGGAGCCTCAACAAGCATCAGCGTCCGGACTGTGCAACGTATCCGCCACGACATGGGCTTTGAGAGCAGACGCCCAACTCGCTTCCCCTTGATGGGTGCACGACACAGAGTTATGCGCCTCGCCTGGGCACGGCAACACTGCCACTGGACACTTGATGGCTGGAAACAAGTAGCCTGGTCTGACGAGTCGTGTTTCCAACTGCATCGGGCAGATGGAAGGATTCGTGTGTGGCGCAAACCCCATGAAGCCATGGATCCCGCCTGTCAACAGGGAACTGTACCGGCTGGTGAGGGGTCCGTAACAGTATGGAGTGTGTTTAGCTGGACTTTACTGGGACCCCTGGTACGTCTACAAACGTCTGTGACCAGCCAACGCTATGTGCACATCCTTTCTGATGAGGTACACTCGTTCATGTCCTGCATTCATGCTGATGGGTTGGGCCTGTTCCAACAGGACAATGCATCTCCATACAAGTGTCAGGATGCCACATTATGGTTAGAGGAGCATTCATCTGAGTTTGGGGTATTGCCATTCCCACCCGTCCCCAGATCTGAGCGTGATAGAACACATTTGGGATGCCATGCAATGCGCTATTGAACACAGGAATCCGAGACCTCGCAATACACCCGAATTGTGGAATGCTTTGCAGGAAGTATGGTATGCATTGCCTACAGCATATTTCCAGAAGCTAGTGGAGTCCATGCCTAGTCATATTTCTGCAGTACTGCACTCCTGTGGGGGACCTACTAAGTATTAGACTGGTGTACCAGTTTTTCTGGCACTTCAGTGTATATCGTTGCATGCCACTTTGCTGGATAAGATTTCCACTGTTTCCCTGATGGCAGTCTCTTTGAAATTCGTGTAAGGGGCAAATTCTTCTAATATTATTCCATACAGGAGCGGCTGAGCAATGCATGACTTCTCTCGTGAGGGCTGTATTCTGCATGTCCCGGTTCACACTTCATACGTGTTCCTTACATCTAGTGTCCAAGGATCGCTTTGTCATTCCTATATATATCTTTTCCACAGTCCCCTTCATAAATGAATCGACTGTAACTATGACGGATGAACGAGTAAAAGTTTGGGAGCATGGGCCAAAATATTGCCCTCCATCGAAGCCTAAAATCAAGCAGTTAATATCAGAAGTAGAAAGTATAATCTCCCAAGTTCCAGCAGAAGACCAGATGTTTAGCGGTATCGAAATTAAGAAGCAGTGTATTGAATTTTAACAGGAGGAATATTGAAAAAAGGAACTTTAAGGAAAGGGACAGACAGATTAAGAAAGTTTTGGAGAACCTATTAAATGACCCTAGAATATCGATTACCCAAACTGACAAGTCGAATCAGATAGCCATTATGAACAGGTCTGATTATATTAAAAAACTTAAGGAATTTGCTGATCAATCGGACTCAATTCCACAGTCGAAGAATCCTCTAAACAGCATAACACGGAAAGTTCAAGCTGTGGCCAGGGACAAAGATTTACCGGAAATTATTAGAATGTCAGCGAAGCTTCCACCAGGCCCTACAATTCCACCACTCTTTGGATGACTAAAGAATCATAAACCTGGATCTACCCATAGACCTATAAGTTGCAAAAAACTAAGCTCCTACATACATATTAGAAAAATCTGTAGCTAAATTCTTCTCTGAACGTTTAAAAAACTCTGATTACGTAATCAAGTCAACAAAAGAATTTGTGGAGCGCGCAAGAAAATTAAATATATTTGATAATGATATAATGGGAAGTTTCGACATAATGTCTTTGTATCCATCTATACCTATACCAGAGGCTGTCACAAACCTTGAAGAAATAATCGTCACTTCCCGTGAATTCACAACAACCCAAACAAAGAAAATTATTGCTGCCTTAAATTTGATTCCTAACCAAAATTATTTCAAGTTGGATGGAAACATCTACAAACAAACTAAAGGAGCACCGATGGGTTCAACTTTATCTGCAGTCCTTGCAGAAGCAGTACTTAGACCGCTAGAAGAACTCATCCTTTTAAATTGTATCAAGAAAGCCCGAGTTTGGATCCGCTATGCTGACGACATATTCTTCTAATGGGAACTTGGGGTAGATGAATTAAATGATTTAATGCACAAGATAAACAATGTACACAATACAATAAAGTTCACCATGGAGCTTGAAAAAGACGGGACGTTGAATTATTATGACGTCGCGCTCAGAAGAAATAGAACATCCAGCTTCGATTTTAACGTTTATTATAAACCGACCGCAGTACCGAACCTTGTCCCTCCTGATTCGCACTGCCCAAAGGAGTACAAACTTTCCGCATTTAGAGCGTAGTTCTATAGAGCGTACAACGTATGCAAACCCGACTACCTAAATAATAAAGAAATTGACAATATTTATAGCAAAGGTCTAAAGGCTGGATATAAGAAGGATGACATAGACAGAGTGCATAGGACTGTGAGAAATGGTATAATATCAGCAATAGTAAATTGCCTAGTAGGACAATGAGATACGCAGGATCCATCACATATATCCCAGGCTTTACATATTGGTTAAAGAATTTATTACGCAAGTACAGCATATTAATAGCAATGAAGTCCCTGACCCCCTTATCACATATAATATCAAGTTGCAAGGAGAGACAATGTGAGAAAGAAAAGGCGGGTGTGTACGCTATACCGTTGGTATATCCTGACAACACAGAAAAGATATATATCGGAATGACAAAGCGATTCTTGGACATTAGATGTAAAGAACTCGTGCGAAGTGTGAACCAGGATATGCAGAATACAGCCATCACCAGAGAAGTCATGCATTGCTCGGCCGCTCCTGTATGGAATAATATTAGAAGAATTGCCCCTTACATGAATTTTAAAGAGACTGCCATCAGGGAAACAGTGGAAATCCTATCCAACAAAGTGGCATGCAATGATATAGTCTCTACTGAACTACCAATGGTTTTGCATGCGTTATTAAAAGATGGAAACACATCACGGCACACTGTATAATCACGTGATAAAAATTCATGTAATATGCTCGTGATGTCACCCGCATTATTTTCAAAAATCATCTTCGTTCTTTACATGTTCCAATTCTCTGCATTTTTGTGTCTACCATTGCCTTGAAAAAGCCTTCCAGTGAAGTGCGAAATCTTGGCGCATATTTGTGCTGACTACACCACAAAAATAAACGGATTTCATACGCTATATACGTTTCATTATTATTCAACTCTGGTGTATTTATTTTAATAAAGGTCTAGCTCTGATGTTTACAGCTGATCAAGACCCAAGCTGGGTTGAAGGCTTCTGTGTATCTTTAGTTTCTTTCAGAATGCAAAATGCATGATTCTTCACAACTTATGAATGCAGTTAACTAAGCTTTGAAAAATTAATTTAATTTTTTCCACATTTAATTGCTAACAAACATTTTATGTTTGAATATTTACTCTTGTAACCTTGTCCCAAAGAAGAGCCACCCCTGTGCACCCTTTCCTCTACAGAAGAATCTGGCTTCTCTTGCATAAAAGAGCCAGTGCACCATATCCTGTAGAAAACAATCAGCTTTCTCTTGCCATGTCCCATACTGAGGCATTAAAGGGAGTAGGGGCAACCATTATCTACAACGTAAGAATGAAAGAACCAAAATGTATTGAAAAATGGAAGAGAGAGGAAATGCTACAGTGATGAGGCTGGCAGGAAAACACTCTAAAAATGGACTAGAAACCCAAGAAATGCAATAGAGTACAGCCAAAAAAAAAAAAAAAAAAAAAAAAAAGGCAGTATCTGAGTGGAATCTATGAAACTGAAACATGAAATTAATCAATATTTTATATACAGAAGACAGTGCAATATACACAATTTCGTATGTGTTCATGTGTAGAAATAGCGTCATCAGCCGCTGCCTAGGATGATTGCATTTCTATGCCAAAATATTATGCTTTTATATAAAACTATCACAAAAGCATGAAAATTAACAGCAATGGAACAAAAAGCAAAACGGCTTATTTTAATTTTCATTTAGTATTTTATGACCTCAGAGACTTGGGAAAGCACTATTTTTAATGATGTTACATTAAAAAACAATAACCTGAAAACAGTATAAACAAAGCAAAAGATAAAAGGATTTAAACTTGCTTCTTCTCACTCTATACGAAGCTAGAAAACTTTAAAAATGGAAGCCACCACCCTGTAAAGCAGATTGGAATAATAAATTTGGAATCAGGTGACAATTCATTGCATATCACCTCGTTCATGCATATGAACATAAAATTCAGGAATGTTCTTGACACAGACAATTTTAAATAACAACCACCACCAGAACTCCTTCAGAGCAACTTTGTCACAATGGAGGGGTTCATGTGCTTCAGTGATGTTTAGAAACAATGTTTGCAGCAATACTAGAAGGGATACTAAAACAAGACAAAGTGTACCTCACCCATTCCAAAAAAATATATATATACTGAACACAAAAAAAACCCAACAAAAAAAAAAACATTCATGCTGGATGATCCACCACCTAGATCAAAAAGGGCTGCATCAGATACTACAGCTCCTGGGCATTGTGTGATAATGAGCTACAGGGTTCTCTTTTCCTGCTGGCAAACCAGGTCAAGGAACTGTAATACAACTGGAAATACATTCACAATGAAAAGAACGAACTTTGTCAGAAAACAAGGATATCAGGCAAATTTATTCTAAATCAAACCCTGCCTCAAGAGGATTAAAAAAAACCCCTTCAAATCTGAGAACAGAAATTTCCACACATCCCAATTTTTGAGTGAACCACAGATGCACAAATGAAGGTTAATAATCAGAAGCAGAGTTTCTCCTGATGTAGAACTTGAAGAACTGCAAAGATATAATGAAAATGGAATTCAATACCTTGAAGTCCATGAAATGGGAGGAACAAATGGATTAAAGAAAATGTAAAATGAAATTAACCTCAATGAACAAATAAAAGACCAACAAGTTCATCTATATCCAAGACAAAAGATCTAGCAAAAGAGATTTTAGGACGAATCAAAGATTCAATATAAAGACAGTGAAAGAACTACCAGCACCAAAACACAAAGGCAAGAGCTATAAAAATTCTGCATGGCCCACATTCAGCAATTGAAACCAATTGGCCACCACTTGTATGAGCAAATCAGTTAACCTATAGTGCTGCACCTGTAGTTATACACACACACACACACACACACACACACACACACACTGATTTTCAAATAAAGAAAACACAAAAACAAGAAAGAAGAACTCTGAATTGAAGGCTTCATTAGAATCAACAAACTCCAAGCATATGTTAGAAATCTGATATTGAAGAAGGAAAACCAAGACCAGCTTACTGAAATATAATATTGAAACAAGAAAAGGAAGTAGTGCACAAGTTTCTAAAGTACAAACAAAAAGAACTACTGCAACATTATAGGAAATCAAGCAATAGGACAGCAGGATTTGTCAATATGGAACAGATTTCCAATTTAATATGTAAATATGTATACAAAGCATACATTAGCATTATTAATAACATCTATGAAAATGCACGTGCAAAGGCTTGGCTCTATTTGAGGTTCATGCACCAATAAAAATAGGAAAGGGAGTGAGATGAGACTAAAACATATCTCCCTAACTCTTTAATGCCACATTCCAAAATGTCTTTCAATCACTGAACTGGGAAAACAAAGAGATAAAGATTAATGGAAACCATTTAACTCACCTTCATTTTGCTGATGACATCATTTTTCCAACTGCTCCTTCAGAGCTTCAGAGTATGATCCAGGAACTTGCTGACAACAGTAAAGAAGTAGGATGACAAATGAACCCTCAAAAGACAAAACTGATGTACAATGCTTTTACAAAAAATGAAGATTTATCGATTGATGGGGAAAAGCTGGAGATAACTAATACCTACATTTACCTTGGACAGCAGATATCAAGTGAGGGTCACACAGGAAGAAATTAATTGGCATATAGGACTTGGTGGGAGAGCTTTCGGAAGAAACAGTTCAATTCTTAACAGCAATATGCTATTACATCTCAAAAGCAAAGTGGTTAACCAGTGCATCCTTCCAGTGTTTACATATGGAGTGGAGACATGGACCTTAACTAAAAAAGACATACAAAGACTGCAGACAACTGAAAGAAACCTGGAGAGATGCATGTTTGGTGTAACCAGAAAAGAAGAACTCATGGATAAGGAAAATGACAAACAGTGGAAGACATCATGGTAGTTTGTATTTCTTTGTGGAGCTAACCTCTGAATCTCAGAGAACAGCTTGGTGGTGGTGGGGTGTGTGTGTGTGTGTGTGTGTGTGTGTGTGTGTGTGTGTGTGTGTGTGTGTGCGCGCGCCAAGAGATAGAAAAAGACGACCACATGGGAGATGGATGAAATCTGAAAGCACACCACAGTAACATGGAGGAGCTGGCTCAAGACAGACAGTTGTAAAAGAATGGGGAGACCTTCATCCAGCAGCAGATAAATAATGGGTGATGATAATGGTGATATATATAGTTTCATGAAAATATTGATGGAAAAATTCAAAGTGCTCCTGAAATTTCAAATAAAATTATACAAGACTAGGTGAAAGCACATCAATAATGACAGGGAAAAATAAGATAAGATTATATATACAGTAGTGGCGAAAATTGTGGAAACCTTTTGGAAAAAGTGTGTTTTTGAGGTTTGATGGCTCATAACTAGGGATCCCAGACACATTGGAAAAAAATATGCAGCACTTACGACCAAGGGTGAAAGTTTAGTATGCGCATCCATCACATATGCCAGTCTTACAAAATTATTCTAACTATTCTTATTAATCAGTCTCTCTCTCTTGCAATACTTTTCTGAAGAATGAATTTCACTTAACAATTTTTTGTTTTTAATAACCATGTCATGAACAGCTACACAATCCTCATTGAAGAATGATTTTACAATAAACATTGATTTTACAGCTGAGTTTTTACAGACAGTTTGTTTTCCTCATCAGTCCACAGTGCGTTCATGTGAGGAAATAATCTTTTGACACACGCATTTGTTCCAGGGATACACATAATGAACTCCACTAGTTTCTTTAAATTTGATAGTTCTCCAACATTTTTGAAGAGATCCACCCAGACTTCATCTAAATGTTTGGATTTCAACATGTCCTTCACTTCACTATCTTCTTTGGACTTCAGAGCTGTTTTCACTACCATTACTTCATCAAACAAATCAAATTCAACAATGTTTGATATGACAGTGGTCTGATTAATAGTTTGGACTGTTTGAAGAACATTTTCCCAAGATAATGCTGTTCGCAGTTTCACCCAAGACATACTTGTCTAATTTCAGCATATACTGTGACCAGTCTTTTATATATGACACACATGTATTGTAGAAATCAATTTTATGAGATTGGAATGCCTTTTCACTAATCAATCCTTCCTCTTGCAATGCAAGAAGTAGCTTCTTTTCAGTGGTAATTGCCAAATTTTCATCTCTTCTTATTTCAATTTTTCCAACCAGTGACTGTATAATTGACTGTGCTTCAACGAAAGATATCGTTTAGCCTTCTGTGCTCCTGATAGTAGTATGGAACATTTCACATTGCAACTCCAGAAAAGAAGAAAACAGATTCGACACTGGGTTCTGGAAAAAGTCTTTCAATGTTGTCGGACATTTATCTATTGAAAGAAAATAGGCTTTAAGTCCTTCATACACTTCATTCAACCTTTTGATAGCTGGATGCAACCACAGCCACCTTGCCTTCGAGTGTCCTAGAACTGTTTTATACTCATTGTCCACAAATTCACAAAATTCTTTTAGGGACTGGACTCTTACAGAGTATATATATAAAAGTGTTGAAATATTTTAGCTATAACAGCCTCATTGTCTACAGGCAATGTATCAGCTGCAGTTTGCACAGCATTGTTTATAATATGAGCTGAGCAACCAACTCCAATCAATCTGCAGCCAAACCTAATTCTCAATTTATGGTACACATTGTTTCTTCCCTTTCTCGAACATCCACTGAAGTTAGTATTAGGTATTGTCTGCTGACAAGGCCAAGACTTTATCTTCCAAGATTTTAACAAGTCCCATATGTAACCCGTAAGTTGTTCTGCGCTTTCACTAGGAAGGTCTGTAAATTCTAGAATCATGGTTTTAACACCTGTTTCTGGAATGAAATATCGAACAATCAATGGCACTAATTTTGAAGCGTCAATCAGGATAGATATATAATTTGCTTTCTCTATTTCCAGTTTGAATTGCTTGATTGCAAATGGAGCCAAAACATTTACAATTAACGTTTGTGTTGTTGTTTGTCCACACATTAATTTTCTATCATATAACTTACGTATTATTTTAGATGTACAATCTATTGATCAAAAACTCTGGTTGTGGAAGCATGTGTGATATGCAAAAGTTGCTTCCTCTGCAGCAAGATTCTTTTCCACTTCCCCCATCACTTTTTTGGTAAAGAAATCACTGACTTTTGCACTTGCACTAGCTCGAGATGCAGATTTATGTCTTTTCATAGCTATGTACTTGGTAATGTCGGACTTTCCGCCATGATCGATGCTAAACAAGCCACCACAAGCCGTACACTCCACTTTATCACTCGCCCAATTTAGTAGATGTTTTTAAAAACGGAAATTCAGTTTTTAAAGAGACTGTAAAATCACACTTCCTTTTCGGCATTTTCAACATTCAACAGGGCCACAGGAGAATTGGAAAACCACACATTTTAACAGCAGCCATACAGTAATTAATACTCTGCAAGCACCAACCTGTTTCCCACGGAACAAGCTACTAAAATGACATGGGCCAAGTGGACTGTTCCGCTGCGGTTAGATTACTGACTGCATCCACCAGGTGTCAGGGTCACGTGCCCTCCCCTTCCCCGATATCAATCTGCCATGGTTGTGCTTCCCTACGTAATGATAGCATTGACTACAGAGTTAGACGCGGGAGATAACAGTCAGCTTAGGGGAAGCTTGGCGTGCAGGTTAAAAAATAAGTTTGTAAAAGAATAGAAATTATAACTCCTCGATTTTGTTTTTCAGTCTTGAACTCTAAAATACAGGACTAAAAGCTTTCCTGAAGAGTTTTCTCAGGACAACGGGACGCATTAGCCAAAAACGGGACGATCTTGTATTTTACGGGACGTCTGTGATCCATACTCATAACACCACTTTTTTTTTGACTAATACCATAAAATTATATCTCAATGGAAAGATAATTTCATCAAGAATGTAATGCAACAAAGTGTTCAGTTACCTGTATTCTACGAAAAGTTATAGCCAAATAACCAGAAAAAAGGAAGCACAACTTGCTAAGGCTGATATGAAGAAGCTTTCTTTCATTTGAATGTAGCCAATGAGCATTTAGAGAGCCAATCAGGTGTCATCTTGTTTTGGCAATGAGCCAATCAGGTCACAGTAGGATTCAGCTATGGATGTCATGTATTGGAGCTGCAAGTGTTATGTGATTGCTAGCAAGTTTTTTTTTTTTGTGTGTGTGTTCTTTCATTTAGCGTGCTTGTGAAACGTAATAAAATTAAAAAAATGGCACAAAGAATTGACTGGTCACCCAGAAAGCGATGTAAAATAGTACTATTAAATGAACAAGGCTTCAGTTATGAAGAATTTAGAAGACAATTTGGTGGGAACTGAACTAAAGGTGGCATTTCTAAATTTTTGAAGAGGTATAAGGAGACTCAGTCACTACAAAACGAGACTGGTAAAGACAGGAAAAGGTGCATAACAGCAAGTGATGATAGAAGAATTAAGAGACTGTGCCTGGGTGGCAGAAGAAAATCATCTGAGTGTATACAAGATGAAATGGCACAATGCAATGTGAAGTTTACTGCAAGGACTGTTCGGCGCACACTGCAGGAATTTGGTCTAAAAGCTACAATTCCATGAAAAAAGCCATTTTTATCTCTCAAACAAAAGTTGAAAATATTAAACTGAGCGAAAACCCATGTTAACTGGATAGCGGAACAATGGGACAGTGTTATTTGGAGTGATGAGACCAAAATCTCCCTGTTTGGTAGAGATGACATAAAATACGTAAGGAGAAGACTCTGAGAAAATTTGCATCCTGATTGCATTACATGTACCGTGAAACACCCAGTTAGTGTTATGATCAGGGTTTTTTGACATCAAAAGGTGTGGGCAGAATTTGCATGATTAATGAGAATATAAATGGCCAAAAATACATTAATAAAATACTTGAGTCCAAACTGAAGCCTTCCACACGTTATCTTTTCCAAGATAACGAAGCATTTATATTTCAACAGGATTCAGCTCCATGTCATGTTGCTGCTGTGTGCAAAAAGTGGTTTCAAAATAATCATATTGCACTGCTGGAATGGCCTGTGAATAGCCCAGATCTTAAGACCATCGAAAATCTATGGAGCAGACTAAAGAAACTTGTTAGTCAGAAGCAACCCAGCAATAAAACCCAATTAATAAAAGCAATAATTCAATCTTGGTTTCACATTATAACAGCTGTAGAACTATAAAACTTGGTTCACTCCATATGAAGGTGTTGTAAGACCATAATTAACGCTAAAGGTTACCCAACTAAGTATTAACTGACGTGAGAATTTTTGTATATCTCATTTTTTCTATGTGCTTCACTTTTCTTATTTATAACTGCTGCTCTAATACAAAATCTTTCATAAAAGTTATTGCATTACATTCATGATGAAATTATCTTTACATTGATACATAATTTGATAGTATTACTCCAAACAAATGTGGTGTTATGAGTCATCAAACCTCAAAAATACACTATTTCCAAAAGGTTTCCACAATTTTGGCCACTATTGTATGTATATATATATATCTCAAAATATAAAATATTTACCTTTGATAAATACCCATACCACTCTGATACTGAGCAATGCAGCTGGAAACCAAGAGTGAATAATACATACATACACTGCTGGCCACCAAAAATGCAACACCAAGAAGGAAGCATCCGATTGGCCTGAAATTCGCAGCATGCGTTGCCCGCGAGAGGACATGCAAACGATTAGCATTGCAGGGCATATGCAAATCATGTGCGCCTGGCACACCACCAAGAAGCACTATAAGAACTTAAGAAGGGTGCACGTAGTGGAAGTGTGTTGTGCTGCCAGACCTGTGAGTGGGAAGCTTCCTGATGCCTCGTCGCAGAATACGGCAGTCATTCCAGCACATTTCTGAGTTCGACAGAGGACGAATAGTGGCTTATCGTGACAGCGGTTTATCGTACCGAGACATTGGCGCAAAATGTGGGACGACATCCAGCCACAGTGAGGCAAGTATGGATTTAGTGGGTGCAGTAGGGATGGACGGACTGACGTGAGCGATTGCCACAGCCGCAGCACACCACCGAACAAGAGGTATAGCATGTTGTGCGGAGGGCATTGATGGCTCGCACCGCCACATCATGAACATTAGCGCAGGATTTAGGGTGTGTTGCGCAACAGCCTGTGTCAGCACGTACCGTTCGACGTCGTCTGCAGGAGCGGGGACATATCGCACAGCACCCGTTGCTCCGATTACCATTGACGTTACACCACCGGTGAGTGCGGCGGTAGTGGGCCGTTGAACGCCGCACCTGGACTACGGAATGGCACAACATTGTCTTCTCTGACGAATCCCGCTTCTGCCTGCAACACCACGATGGTCGGATCCGCGTGTGGCGGCACCGCGGCTAGAGACTGTATGACGCCTGCATCATGCATCGCCATACCGGTCCGTTGCCTTGCGTTATGGTTTGGGGCGCAATCGGATGACACCTGCACCCCTCTGGTCCACATCGCCGGTAAACTGAACAGCTACCGCTACATCTCCAACGTTTTGGAGCCTGTAGTCCTCCCTTACCTGCAAGACCTACCAGCAGCCATGTTTCAACAGGACAATGTGCTCCCACACGTGGCACGCATTGTGCAACAATTCTTTACTGCCCATCAGGTGTCACTGCTGCCGTGGCCCACCTGTAATCCCGATATGTCACCCATCGAACACATCTGGTCGCTGATTGGCAACCGAGTGGCCCAGCAAGCTACGCCTGATGAACTGTGGCAACGTGTGGAAGCAGCCTGGACCGACATACACCAAGCACACATCCAAAGCCTCTTTCGTTTGATGCCGTGGCGTGTAGCGGCCGTTATTGCCAGCCATGGGGGCCACACGAACTATTGATGTCTGCGTGTTCCGCAAGTCACACGGGCCTGTAAGCTCAATTGTTTCATCTTTGTATCTGTTGTTATGTCCAGTAAATCTGGCTTTGCTATCTCATGTCCTTCTTGGTTTTGCATTTTGGGTGGCCAGCAGTGTATATACATAACCACAAGCAACACCTGATATAACATTTGATACAATATTTTATTTGGGTTTTTTCTTTCCTTATTAGTATCTTTATAAATTTCTGCTGTGTGATTTTTAGGTATTCTTTATCATTCTTCTTGTTCTACTTTATCTTTTGCTGTAGTCTGGAGTTCATTTGCTGTCATGTACTAGTTGGAGAGGTGTTGCTTGTGGTTATTTCTATATCATCATTGTCAACCATTATCAATCCACTGCTGGACGAAGGTCTCTCCAAGCCTCTTCCACAACAGTCTGCCTTGTGCCAGTCTCCTCCAACATACTCCCGCATACTTTCGAATTTCATCCACCCATCTTCCATGTGGTCTTCTTCTGGGTCTTTTTCTGTCCCTTGGAATCCAATCTAAAATTTTGACTGTCCATCGATGGTCTGTTCTTCTAGCAGTATTTTCAGCCCATTGCCGTTTCAGGGATTTTACTCTGATCATGATGT
This sequence comes from Macrothele yani, assembly GCA_039090855.1. NCBI lineage: Eukaryota > Metazoa > Arthropoda > Arachnida > Araneae > Macrothelidae > Macrothele > Macrothele yani. The sequence goes on from CM077010.1 coordinate 92,832,461, forward strand.
CTTCCACTCTTGTCATTTTTCTGATCCACGAGTTCCTCTTCTTATCTCTCCTGGTTACACCAAGCATGCACCTCACCAGGCTTCTTTGAGTTGTCTGCAGCCTTTGTATGTCTCTTTTAGTTAAGGTCCACATCTCTGCACCATAGTAAGCACTGGAAGCATGCATTGATCAAACACTTTTATTTTTAAACATAATTGGCATATTGCTCTTGAAAATTATGCTGTTTCTTCCAAAAGCTCTCCAGGCAAGTTTTATACTCCAATTAATTTCTTCATCAATGTGACACCTCACTTGATATCTGTTGTCCAAGAAAAACGTACGTGTCTGTTATCTCCAGCTTTTCCCCATCAATCGATAAATCTTCATTTCTTGTAAAAACATTGAACATCACTTTTGTCTTCTGAAAGTTCATTTTTAATCCCACTTCTTTACTCTTGTCAGCAAGTTCCTGGATCATACTCTGCAGCTCTGATGGGGTAGTTGCAAAAATGACTACGTCATCAGCAAAACGAAGGTGAGTTAGATAATCTCCATTAATCTTTATCCCTTTGTTTTCCCATTTCAGTGATTGAAAGACATTTTCCAATGTGGCATCAAAGAGCTTGGGAGATATGGTGTCACCTTGTCTCACTCCCTTTTCAATTTTTATGTGTGCTGTATTCACAAACAGCCAGATCTTTGCACTTGCATTTTCATAGATGTTATTAATAATATTAATGTATGCATCTTCAATATCGCAGGATTTAAAAGCCATTGTAACTGTTGATGTTTTCACGGAATCAAATGCCTTTTCATAATCGATAAAAGCCATGCATAATGGAAGTTCATATTCCCTCACTATTTCAATTAGTTCTCTCAGTACATGGATATGATTTATAGTGCTGTAGCCACTCTTGAATCCAGCTTGTTCTCTCGGTTGAGCCATGTCCAATATATATAGAAATAGGAATGTAAGGTCAGGTGATGTGCAACATAATACAGCCTCTCCTTGACGAATGTCAACCCCGCCTTCTCGTGGTGCATCCTGTTCCCACTAAAGGGGCTCTGACGACCGCCAATAGTGGTATAACTATACCATCGAGATTAGAGGAAATGCTATCCAACACTCGCCAACCCACTTGGGCAGCGTGGTGAGTTATGGCCAAACCCCTCCAAAATGAATCCACAACTTAAATCTTGGCCCTTAGTCTCCGGCAGCTGGAATGTACCTGGCCAAGGCAGCGGCCAGTGCAACATGAAGGCAGAGGGTGCTAAAATCACCGGAGCTGGACTAGGCTGCCATCTGATGCTGACCTTGGCTACGTATAATGGATTCAAGGCTCCTTGAATTAGAAGAAGAACTACAAAGGATCAAGTGGGACATCATCGGGCCAAGTGAGGTAAGGAGAAAAGGAGAAGATCTCATTGAACTGAAAAGTGGACATCTCTTCTACTATCATGGAAGAGATACTGGCAGACCTAGTGGTGTTGGATTTATAATAAACAAGAAACTGAAGGATAAAGTTGTAGAAGTTGAAAATTCCTCTGACAGAGTTGCACGACTTGTTATCTAACCCTCGAGAAGATACAAGGCTCAGGTTATTCATGCTTATGCACCCACCGCAAGTCATCCTGAAGAAGAAATTGAAGAATTTTATGAGGAAATTCGTCATCTAAATAATAAAGGGAAGCAGCACTTGAAGATCATTATGGGAGATTTCAATGCGAAAATAGGGCAACGGCAACAGAACGAAATTTCAGTAGGTAAATTTGGTCACGGTAACAGAAACCAGCATGAAAATACTCTCGTAGAGTTTGTAGAGAGCAGAAGTGTTTTTCATCATGAACTCCTTTTTCAAGAAAAAGCCACAAAGGAAATGGACATGGAGACATTCCAATGCATTGACAAATTGCAGGTAGCTTTGGTTATCCAAACCATTTAATAAAAAAGAAATGGAACACAGAAGTAATAAAGAAAATAAAAAATAATGCTGTAGTAAATAAAAAAAGAAATCAAATATCTGAATGGTTTTCCTTACATTAAAAGGTACTACTACTCATGAAATTAATAATATTTGTAAAAAGCATAACATTCAAATTGGAGGAAAAGTAAATACCATCAAAAATAATGTAAAAATAAAAATGTTAGAAAAAGCAGGTATTTACTCAATTCCTATTACAGTAAATCCTCCAATGGCATATATAGGAAGTACCAAAAATAAGCTTAAACACAGGTTAAAACAACATGTACAAAATTGGCAAAAAAAGAAGAAAAAACAGCACTTATTCAATATTGTCTGGCTAACCACAAATATCTTAAATTTGAAAATATAAAAATATTAAAAAGCTGTAAATTCGAAAAACACCTCAGAATAGCAGAGTCGGTAATGATAGAAAAAAATAGAGCAAAAGTTTGCAACCATAATGACCCTAATATTTTAAGAAACAGTTGGAGGAATTTAATTAAAATTGAGCAAAAAAATGGAAAATTTCGAAAAATGACATCGGTGACCAACAAGAGATGGCGCCACAACGCCCAAGAGGAAGCGATAGCCGATAACAGTTGCAGCCCGCGAGAACCACCGAAATGCCCTACTGACATGGTCCGTGAGGATAGGAGCAAACGTCCCCTAGATGACGGTAACGAAATGTTACCAAAAGTACTCGGGTAAAAAACGTATTAAAAGAATGTAGAGGCAGCAAAGGAAAAAAACTCATTTAGTAATGAGACCAATAAAAACTAACGGAAAAAAACTGAAGAGGACCCGAAACTGAATGAAAAACCCCCATGCCGCATCTACATAACGGAAATACGAAATAATGCCATAAACCACGTGCGGTAAGTGTTAATCGAACTTCACCAACACAAAAGGTAAGTTCAAAAAATGCAATTGCATTAATGCACGTCAAAAAATTAACCTCCAGTATCGGAAGTAATTGAAAAAGTGAAATTGATTTTATTATGTGTAACAAGATATTTTTGATGGAAGACTGCAGTGTGCTGAACAAGTTCAACACAGGTAGTAACCATAGAATGGTAAGATGCACTTCAATGCTAAACTCGAGGGTGGCAAACTCATAAAACAAACATGGTGTATTGACCTGACCAACCTTAAAAAACATCATAATACCTTTAAATTGGAACTGAAGAACAGACTCTCTGCTCTAGAAGGTCTAACGTCAGAAGAAGTGGACATCTCTGAAGTTAACAGAAAACTAACCAAGGCTCTTATGGAAACAGCAACAAAAATAGCTGGTACTAAGAACAAGTTGCATATGAACAAATTATCAGAAAATAATTGATACAAAAAAAAGAAGAGAGATGAGGACAACTAAAGGAGATATGACTTCCACAGTGGAATATATAGAGCTATGCAAGACAATACAAAAAAGTATCACTGAAGACGTAAGGAAATTCAACTGTGAACTAGTGAGGAAAGCAACTGAAAACAACCAAAACCTAAAGAGAGTGCAAATGGACATCTGAGTAAGGGAAGAAAACAGATTATGGCACTGAGAAAAGAAGATGGTTCTGTAACAAGAAATAGAGGTGAAATTTTGACAAGTGTGAAAGATTTCTACACAAAACTATATGAAAGGGATGATACATGTACTCCAGACATTACCAAAGGTACCAGAGTTTCTCCAGTCCTCCCAGCAGGTTACACATGCAATCAAGAACAGGAAACGGGGAAAAGCTCCAGGAGAAGATGGAATTACAGTAGACATCATACAAGAAGCAAGTGGAGAAATTGAAACAGTACTCGCCCAAGTTTTCACTCGATGCCTTAATGAAGGGAAGATTCCTGAGGATTGGAACAATGATCCTGCTACATAAAAAAAAAAAAAAGGTGACACTGAGGATCGCAGGAACTACAGACCTATCAGCCTCCTATCAGTGGTTTATAAAATCTTCACTAAAGTTCTTTCACACCGCTTGAAGGTGATAATGGACATGGCTGAACAGAGAGAACAAGCTGGATTTAGGAGTGGCTACAAGCACTATAAATCATATCCACGTACTGAGAGAACTAATTGAAAGAACGAGGGAATATGAACTTCCATTATGCATGGCTTTTATCGATTGCGAAAAGGCCTTTAATTCAGTGAAACCATCAGCAGTTACAATGGCTTTGAAGTCCTGCGGTATTGAAGATGCATACATTAATATTATTAATAACATCTATGAAAATACAAGTGCAAAGATTCAGCTATTTGAGAATACAGCACCCATAAAAATTGGAAAGGGGGTAAGACAAGGTGACACTATATCTCCCAAACTCTTTAATGCCACATTGGAGAATGTCTTTCAAACACTGAACTGGGAAAACAAAGGGATAAAGATTAATGGAGATTATCTAACCCACCTTCGTTTTGCTGATGACGTAGTCATTTTTGCAACTACCCCATCAGAGCTGCAGAGTATGATCCAGGAACTTGCTGACAAGAGTAAAGAAGTGGGGTTAAAAATGAACTGTCAGAAGACAAAAGTGATGTACAGTGCTTTTACAAAAAATGAAGATTTATCGATTGATGGGGAAAAGCTGGAGATAACCAATACCTACATTTATCTTGGACAGCAGATATCAAGTGAGGGTCACATTGATGAAGAAACTAATCGGTGTATAAAACTTGCCTGGAGAGCTTTTGAAAGAAACAGCATAATTTTCAAGAGCAATATGCCATTATGTCTTAAAAGAAAAGTGTTTGATCAATGCATGCTTCCAGTGCTTACGTATGGTGCAGAGACGTGGACCGTAACTAAAAGAGACATACAAAGACTACAGACAACTCAAAAAAGCATGGAGAGATGCATGCTCGGTGTAACCAGGAGAGATAAGAAGAGGTACTTGTGGATCAGAAAAATGACAAGAGTGGAAGACATTATGATCAGAGTAAAATTCCTGAAATGGCAATGGGCTGGACATATTGCCAGACAGACAGACCATCAATGGACAGCCGAAATTTTAGACTGGATTTCAAGGGACAGGAAAAGAAGAAGACCCCATGTGAGATGGGTGGATGAAATTCGAAAGTATGTGGGAGTAACATGGAGGAGACTGGCACAAGACAGACCGTTGTGGAAGAAACTTGGGGAGACCTTCGTCCAGCAGTGGATTGATAATGGTTGACGATGATGATGATATAGAAATATAAGTTATTATATATTTAAGATTTGTGATGATCTACAAAAGTATAACAATGCCTCTGCAGAACTCACTCAACAGAAAGCACTTTGCTTCTTTGGAGGATCACAAAAATCATCGCTTGCCCAGTTCTTTGCCCCAAAATCTGCAAAGTTCTAGATGAATGGAATCTTCAAGGTACCCACCAAATTGCAAGAGGTAGTAAAAAATAATGGTGCCTACATTTCTAAATAAAGTGGCAAATTACTAATAAGTGGCAATAAGTACATTACTAAATAAGTGGCAATAAATGTTTCACTTTTGTCTACAGATGTGAAAATACTTCTACACAACCCAATATCACCACAGAATTTAACATACATGTTCAGATTCCCTTAATATGCTCCCACCAACGTTTTCTTCCAACACGGGAGTACCCAGTTCAGCTCCGATGTCTGCATTATCAAATCTTTTTTATTTCTGAATTCACCTTTTTTTTTCTGGTTATTCTGTTACTCTCATGTTTGAAGCTTCTAACATCCAACAGCGCGGTTTACTTTATATCCATCTCTTGCTGCCATAAAAAAAGGAAGGTCTAAATACTGCACTATGGATACACAGAATTTAAATTTAGTTCTCTTGAAGTAACTGTAACAAAGCTACTTTTGTAATTTAATTTAACAGACCTTTAGTTTCTCTAATTTTTCTTTGGCTGCAGTTAGTTCAGTAGTGTGAAGGGTGCCACTGATCAGTGACTCTGTTTCATCCAACCAGAAAGTCAAATCTTCCATCTCATCACGAACCTCTGCAAGGGTGTTTGTATCTTCCTCCAGTCTAAAAATGATAAAAATACAGGTAAATTTTTAAAACTAACAAAATCTATGTGAGTACTGCAGCTAAATGACAATTGATAATGATAATAATGTTTTAATATTATCAATAGTACCACACATTAGTTTATTAGTTTTAGGTTACTGACTTAAAAAAAATAATATACAAAATTTGTAAAAAAAAAAAAAAAAAGAACAGAATTCAGCTAAATAGGACAGTGGGGAAATATTCTAACAGCTTTAATAAGAAAAGAGAAAGAAAAAAAGGATGATCACACAACACCACTAGCAACACTATCATTTAAGCTGAAATACAGACATTTATGGAATAGAATGCTATTTAACAGCAACACAGGGCAGTAAGAATACTACTGCCCTGTGTTGTTGTTAAATATCTTAAATTCTGCACGATACAGAATTTAAGATTACAAAGAAATTTTCGCGTAATCTAACTTCCATTTTCGGAAATCATTGCCTACGTTTTTAAGCAAAAATATAAACACTTAGGCAACAAAAATGACATTTCACAACAATACTAGACAGAGGAAACATCTAAAAAAATTATGGTTATGGAAGTAATAATTTTCACTATCTGACTTCCGTTTTGGGGAAGTTTTGAAAGACTTTCTGAAAACAGAAAAGTCTATCTGCAAATTATCCACTCTTCACTTTCCCCATTTGGTCTCTTTCTCACAGAGATCAATAGGCAATTATTTTTCTGTAGAATGACACCCTCCCCAAAACTAATTCCCAAAAATTGTATCTTCAGTTTTGCGGCATCAATCTTGAGAATGGCCGAAATGATGACGAAAAAACCCAGATTTCCACTAATGCGTGGAAGAATCACAAGCTGGCACAAGCATTCAACTGAGAAGCAACCCCATTTCACTGGATATGTCTGGCATTTGATAGTATGCGTATTTAAAACAATGTTTGAGCATTGTTTTATAGTGTCATGACAGTGAATGAATAATACATGCTAAAGAGAATAATACATGCCCTCTGTTCTGCTCTATAAAATGAAACTTTCCAATAACAGACACCTACAGAGAACAGCAAATTGTCCATCACCAGGAATTGCCTGTTACCGGGTAATACAATAAAAGAAACTATTAAAGCAAAAAAATTGCAACACTTGAGCACCTATATTAAAATTTATACTAACCATTAAGATCCTTTTTAAGGTTACATAAAATCTAATCTTTAAAGAAATCCAAACTTGTAGCTTGTTTTAAAAAGCATTATTTGCTATCTTTTACTCAAAATGAATTTGTACTTCTGAGAACAGTTTTTATCCATTAGGATAAAAAAAAATTTCTAAAGAAAAGTTCTCTCTTGCTGCATCATCATAATAATCAATTTATACTATGTTCATATCCTTTTCAGGGTTGGTGTTTTTTACATAAGCAATAAGATTAATGATCTTAGTTCACATTTTTTTTTTATTTTTTGTGTCACTTTTTTAACCCAAGGCTAACAAAAATTCACAGAAGAAAACTTAGGTACAAACATAATAGAAATTTTGAGCAGCTTAGACAAGGGAAGGCAGGCATTAGAGGCATTAGTGTAATGTCTAATGTTGCTTGACCTTACATGCACATACATTAACCTTCCCTGTGGCCACAATTTAAAAAAAAAATGGGAATCAAGGTTAAGGCATTAAGATGCCAAAGAAAGATATACTCCACATATGGGTGTGCATACGTATACCGAATAAAACTTATACGACCTGTTGTGGCAGAGTCATATCCTTATTGTCCCCAGTTGAGAATCATTGCTCTGTACCATAGCCACAATGAATCAGAAAAGCAGATGTTTCTCGATTCGTTAAAGAAGTCTGCACATTAGCGGAAGATTTAAGATGTCCACATTTGTATTTTTGTATTCAGAAAGTCTGCTATTTGGAAGCAAAAACCTCACAAGAACAAATAGCAACAGCCGAGGAATATAAAAAATGTCAGCTATTCAGAAGTGTCTGCTAAGGGAAGTTTCACTGTATTTAAAACTTTGATAGCAAAGCACTATCAGATATGACTTGGAAGTGCGGCCCAGAATACAGAGAGCATCACTATTATACAAAGCATGACCTCTTTTTTACGCTTTCCAACCGTAGGTTGAAGAAGCGTATATGCTCCCATCATTGTCCGTCCGTCTGCCTGTCCATCCGTCCGCACGATAACTCGCGTAAAAATGGTTCGATTTCGATGACATTTTAGTATATGATAAGGGACCACCTGGGGACGAACCCTATTGAAAATGGGCGAAATGTTGTCAAAGGTCATGACAAAGGAGCGAGGTCAATTCCATTGCTCTTATGCGTCATAACTTGCGTAAATATGGTTCGATTTCAATGAAAGTTTAGTATGTGGTAGGGGACCACCTGGGAACAAACCCTATTGAAAATGGGCGAAATGCGGTCAAAGGTCATGACATAGGAGCGGGGTCCATTCCATTGCTCTTATGTGTCATAACGTGCGTAAATAAGGTTCGATTTCAATGAAATTTTAGTATGTGGTAGGGGACCACTGGGGACGAACCCTATTGAAAATGGGTGAGGTGGGGTCAAAGGTCAGGACATAGGAGCGGGATGCATTCCATTGCCCTTATGCCTCATAACTTGCGTAAAAATGGTTCGACTTTGATGAAATTTTAGTATGTGGTAGGGGATCACCTGGGGACGAACCATATTGAAAATGGGCGAAATGGGATCAAAGGTCAGAACATAGGGTCGGGATACATTCCATCGCACTTATGCGTTATAACTTACGCAAAAATGCTTCGACTGAGACAAAACTTTATCATGTTGTTCCAGAAGTATACCTTACCGGTTCTGTTGAATATCATCAAAATGGGGTCATAGGTCAGGTTACAGGAGCAAGATTTATTCTACAGTCATTATCCTCATAACTTGAGTAATAATTTCTGGTATTTTGGGAAGCGTATCATAATCACAAGGGTAGGAGCGATAAAAAAAAAGACGCAATTTTTCTTAAATTTCAGGGAAATTTCAGGACATATTTTGGCAGACCTGGCATGTAAATTAAATCAAATATTGGTATAAATGCAGAAATGTTATTCTTTTTCTAAAAATCTATCTAAATTATTAACCAGTTCTTAGCAGGAATTTTTGCACTTTTAAGGCTAACAACACCCCTAAAGTTTCAGTGGCTAGGTTTGGCCTAAATTCTGTTTGACTCTTACAGACAATGCTAAAAAGTTGCATTACTGTGTGGCACAACAAGAATAGTATGTATCAGGTGTGATAAAACTTAATACTTTTTTGCACCAGTTGCACGAGTCATTTTTAAAATGTCTGACCATGCGGTATCAATTGTAGGACTACTCGAAACACCTTCTTCCAATTCATCAATCTGATATAATGGCAAACTCCAATTCCACCTTGTCCAGCCCATTGTCACTAACACAACAGCAGCTAGGAAAATATCTGCCAAGCATTTTTTTTTTTTTTTTAATTTCAGGTTTAACAACCACAGTGAGCAACTTAATGGGCTATAAGCAATCATTCGTCCCTAATTTAGGGTCACTGAGTAAAGGGAAGGGAGAGAGCGAATGCCGTAAGACAAACAACATCCATGCTTCACCGGGATTCGAACCCGGACCCATCTTGGACGAATGGTCAGAAGATTGCTAAGTACATTGCTGAAGAAAAAGAAGATTCTTCCATCCTAATTCCTATATTAGCATTTTCTGCATGCAGCAGAAATTCCCTTTTCAGTCAGAATTTCTTCAAAATATAGTCATATGTAACACTTAACGTAAGGTCAGGTGATGCACAACATACTACAGCCTCTCCTTGATAAATGTCAACCCCGCCTTCTCGTGGTGCATCCTGTTCCCACTAAAGGGGCTCTGATGACCACCAATAGCGACATAACTATATCATTGGGATTAGAGGAAATGCCATCCCACACTCACCAACCCGCTTGGCCAGCGTGGTGAGTTATGGCCAGATCCCCCCCCCCCCCAAAGATGCTTACACAATTTCAAACTTGGCCCTCAGTCTCTGGCAGCTGGAATGTACCTGGCCAAGGCAGCAACCAGTGTGACTGAAGGCAGAGGGTGCTAAGAATCACCGGAGGACCAGACTAGGCTGCCATCTGATGCTGACCTTGGCTACTTACAACGGACACTCTGTATCTTCTGATTCAAGGCTCCTCTTATTGGAAGAGGAACTACAAAGGATCAAGTGGGACATTGTCGGGCTAAGTGAGGTAAGGAGAAGATCTCATTGAACTGAAAAGTGCACATCTCTTCTACTATCGTGGGACAGATGCTGGCAGAACTAGTGGTGTTGGATTTATAATAAACAAGAAACTGAAGGATAAAGTTGTAGAAGTTGAAAGTTCCTCTGACAGAGCTGCACGACTCGTTATCCAACTCTTGAGAAGATACCAGGCTCAGATTATTCAAACTTATGCACCCACCACAAGTCATCCTGAAGAAGAAATTGAAGAATTTTATGAGGAAATTCGTCATCTAAATAATAAAGGTAAGCAGCACTTGAAGATAATTATGGGAGATTTCAATGCAAAAATAAGGCAACGGCAACTGAATGAAACTTCAGTAGGTAAATTCGGCCACGGCAACAGAAACCAGCGTGGAAATACTCTCGTTGAGTTTGCAGAGGCAGAAGGGTTTTTCATCTTGAACTCCTTTTTCAAGAAAAAGCCACACAGGAAATGGACATGGAGACATCCAAATGGGACAACAAGTGAAATTGATTTTATTATGTGTAACAAAAAATTCGTCATAGAAGACTGCAGTGTGTTAAACAAGTTCAACACAACAGTTCAACAATGACAGAGTATTCTCTCTCTCTCTCATTCTATTTTTTTTATTTACGTAGTACTTGTAAATGCTAGATAATGAATCACTATACATAGTTTACCATTTATTTTTAAAATTTCAGGATTACACTCAAATTTTCATGATTTAGAAAAAAAATAAGGACATTTCAGGACAAAAAAAAAAAAAAAAAAAAAATCAGGAACTTCAGGAAAACTCCGACCCCTGTAATCAATGCATTGCATGATTTCACTAACTTGCATTATATGGTAATTTGAAATGTACTAAAGTGGAGGGCATAAACAACTGACAGCTGATAAAAAGAACTGTATAACATTAAAATAGCTGGAAGTCAAAACACAGGAAGCAAACCCTAATTATCAAAGGGGCATGCAGGGCAGCTGCCATGGACCCTTACTTCAGGGGACCACCCAAATTAAACTATGTTGCTCTAAATTTTTAACTGCTGTTTACAGAAAACAAAAAATTACAATATAGCAAAAATCTTCGAATAGGATGAAAAATGACTTTTAATAATGAATAATTTTATATATATTAAAAGCAAAGGAGCCAGGAGTCAAGATTAAATTAATTTCAAGTAATGTTTTAGAAATATACGCAGGCATATCAAAAAATAAGTTTCATATAACTTTTGTTAAACAATGAGAAACCAAAAAAGGATAATTTCTGAAACATATACCTTTCCTTTATTTTCCCAAGTAATTGCCAAGTTTTAGTAAAAACTTCTTGGAATGAGAAATCAGCTTTTCAATATCAAAAAAGTAAAAGTTCACTCCAAGTTCATGGACACACATTTTCACAGAGCCTCTTGACTTCATCATTTGTGGAATGCATGCCCCCAAATTCTTTTGCATTTTTAGGGACAAGTGGTAATTGTGGGGGACTAAATCAGGACTGTATGGGGGATGCTGCCATATACTTCCCACCTGATATTGCAAAAAATTAGCTGCTACCATTTGTGTGGTGAGGTTGCGATGTCATGCAAAAAAATCATTCCTTTTGACAATTTTCCTCATCTTTGATCCTTAATTGCTTTTCATAATTTTTTTCAATGTCTTGCAGTACACTGCAGCGTTTATCATACTCCCTTTTGCCATAAACTCTGAGTGTGTACACCGGCCCCTCGCAGTCAAAAAAGACCAATTTGCCATCACATTTTTTTTTATTGGGGGTTTAACGACCACCGTGAGCAACTCGTTGAGCTACAAGCAGTCACTCATCCCTAATTTAGAGCCACTGGTTCCAGGGAAGGGAGAGAGCCAGTGCCGTAAGATAAACACAACATCCGTGCCTCACCGGGCTTCGAACCTGGACTCATCTCAGATGAATAGTCAGAAGCCATCGCTTAGACCACTGTGCCACCAGGGCGGCACCATCACTTCTCAGGCAGACAGCAAGACTTTTTTTGCAGTTGGTGAGCTGTGATGTTTCCACACCATAGATGCCAATTTGCTTTCTGGTGCAAAGTGATGCACCCAAGCCTCATTGCCAGTGATGATGCACTGCAAATAATCTATGCCTTTTTCAGAATAACTTTGCAGAAATGTAAGACTGGACAGAAAACACTTTTTTGTGTGTGTGTGTGTGTTGTTCCATTAAAGATTATGGAACCCATCTTTTGCTCGCTTTTCTGAAATGCAGGTGCTTGTGAATGATAGCGTGTACACTACCATATGAGACCCAAATCTTCGAAAATTTCATGAATTTTAATGTGGCGGTTATCCCTAATCAATTCCTCAAAGTGGGAAATCGAATAAATGGTAGTCGAAGTGGAAAGTCTGTCTCTCCCTGGTTCATCTGTCAGAACCGTATGTTCTTTTTTGAACTGCTTAACCATTTTCCAACTGCCTCTTCTCCATAAATAACCAACACTTCACGATGGATTTCAGTTGAATTAAAACGTTTTGCTTATAAAAAATGCACCGTTCCATGAACCTCCAAATTTCAAGTAATACTCCAGCTGCTGCTCCATAACAAATGACCATTAACGAATAAACTATGCAGCACAATTGTGCCACACTCCTTCCACAAGCAGATGACAAAACTTATGTCACTCTGCAGCCGTGTTATTTTCTCCTTTCCATTTCTGATAGTTGCTTCTATGTGAAACTTATTTTTTGATAAACCCTTATATCAATACAAAATAAATAAAAAAATTATTTGCAAAAATATTTTAAAACTGTAAATGTGGGGAAGGGAGGGCCTTTAGGTTGCATACAAGCTAAGTTAAGCCCTGACAGGAAGTACTGACTTATATAGGACCTACATATGTTTAATGGATGGCCTTAGACACATTTTTATGCTTACCTCAAAAAATTTTTTCGATACTAATAGTGGCTCTTCTTCTAAGTTACTCAGTCCAGGGACTGGTTGTTCAGCAGATGTACTCTGTTTCTCCATTCCTCTCTATTCTCTGCCATTCTCTTCAAGTCACAGTATGCTAGTATTAGTGTATTGGAGTAACTGTGCCACAAAACTATTCCTTGGCTGTCCTCTTCCTATCTTGCCATGAATTTTCCCTTCCAAAACTTTCATAATTGGGCCTCCATGGCGCAATGTGTGTCCTATCCATAACATTCTTCTTCCCTTTAACATGTTGATCAGATTCCTGGGTTCTTCCACTCTCTCCAGGACCTCCTCATTAGTCTTTCTACCAAGACAACTTATTTTCTCTATTCTTCTATAGCTACACAACTCAAATGACTCCATCCTTTTCACTTCCCTCTTGGTCAATGTTCATGTCTCAGAACCATAGAGAGCTACTGGCCAAACATATGCCTTTAAAATTCTTTTCCTCAGTTTTAGATCTATATTTTTGGTTGTCAGTAGTCTTTGATTCTCTCTTAAAGCCATTTTTGCCATCCCTAGTCTCATTCTAATTTCCTTTTCACATCTCACATCTTCAGTAATAATTTGACCCAAATAGGAAATGATTTAACTTGTTCGATGTATTGTCCTTCAATTTTAAGGAAAGCTTGTTTTAGAACCTTCCCTACTACTATTAGTTTTGTCTTATTTTTATTTATCTTCATTCCATAGATATCTGCATTTTTGTGTATTTTTGACATCATGCGCTGTAATGATTTTGGCCCCCGATGGTATCTTCACCACACATGACTGACCCAAAGGAGAAAAAAGAGGTGGAAAGAATATGTGTCAGAACTATATAATGAGGAGAAGGAACAAGAACCACATCAGTTAAATTCAGACTTAGTCAATGATGGAATGCAGAGGGGTCTGAAAATTACAAGAGAAGAATTTGAGGAGGCACTTAGATCAATTCCAAAGAACAAAACTCCAGGGGTAGATGAGATACCCATCGGACTATTAAAAGCATCTGGAGAAGCTTTAATTATATCAATTATTTGTCTTTGTAAATTGTTGCTATCAAAAAGGAATTTGGCCTGCTGACCATACGACCTCCATAATTATTCCTATACCAAAGAAACCTAGGGCAACGGAGTGTGAACAGTACAGAACCATAAGTTTAATTTCACATGCATCCAAGATTCTGCTGAAGGTTATTAAAAAGAGATTGGATATTAAGGTGGAAGAGGTGTTGGGAGAGTACCAATTTGGATTTAGAAGAGGAAAGGGTACTAGGGATACGATTGGCACCCTGAGATTCTTGGCTGAAAGAATGATCGACAGGGGCGCTTCCTCTATATGTATGTTTCATTGATTAGAAGGTCTTCGACAGAGTGCCTTGGCCAAAACTTTTTCCAATCCTAGAGAGACTTGGCATGGATGATAACAGTATCCAGCTTATCAAAAATCTCTACGTAAATCAGGAAGCATTGATTTCAATTCAAGAGGGAATGACTGATTCAGTCCCAATAAACAAAGGTGTAAGGCAGGGATACTTGTTGTCACCTGGCCTTTTTGGTATTTATGCTGAAGTTATGATGGATCAGGCCTTGGGGAGCACCAGTGAAGGAGTTTGGGTTAATGGAGAGAGAATTAAGGCCATTAAGTTTGTTGATGACCAAGCAATAGTTTCGGGATCAGCCAAATCACTAATAGTGGCATATTTACTAAATAACATTATTACATTAAAACATTATGTACCACTTCAAAATAACACGCAGACACCATTTTTCATTTTTCTTTTTTCTTTAAAACAATAACTCAATTTTAAGATACAACTTACTTAGCTTTTCTGGAAGCAAGCTCTGCTACTAATGTTTTCCATCTTCTGCTCAAAGATTCCATTTGCTCTTGCAGCAGCACAGCATCAGGGGCTGAACACTGTTCTGCAACTTTACGGCCTGTTTTGTTTATGTTTTCCAGAATGCCCATTTTCTCTGTTACTTGCTGTTGAAGCATCTGTTCAATATCAAGAATGTAAAAATTCAGAATCTGGAAAGCACACACTAAGACCAGTTTCTCTCAACATCGGTGTTTTTGTGAAATACTGCATTAAACACTATAATTAATAAAAGAATAATGAGAATTTGCATTCAGTTTTAGCAGTTGAAGAGTAATGAACAAAGCACTATTGTTAGGTAAAGCGCTATATTTCTCTTTTGCAGTCGGTCATCTTCAGTTACATGCACAATAAAAAAATTAATGTTATGTTTTTTAACTTTTTCTTCTTTTTTTGGTCATTTCAGCTAGAAAATATTGGTTTGTGCTGAAAGTGACTCACACGTATGAAAATATAAATAAATAAAAGTAATATATATATATACATGCATATAAGAGAAAAAGACATGCAATTGAAATATATCTAAAGATATTCCTAACTCTTCTAGTGCGTTTTTGCAATAGGTTCATAATGAAATTACATATTTTCTTAACTGAAACTCTACCAAATGAAGTCATTAAAATAACATAAATATACTAGTAATCCAAATTTCTTGGTGCAAAATAGAAATCGAAGTTCCCAAGCTTCCTCACATCAACCAGATGGCTATTTCAAGGAAGGTAGACAGCAAACTGAATAATACAATGTTTCAACAATTTGAATGTGGTGCCTTGTGACACACTAAGGTTAGCTTCTGTCAAGTAAAGGCAATGCATTCAAATTGTTGAAGCCTTTTATTATTCAATTTGCTGTCTGCCTTCCTTGAAAACATCCTCTGGTTGATGTGAGAAAGCTTCGGAACTTTGATTTTTATTCTACACCAAGAAATTTGGATTACCTGTATAGTTACACTATTTTAAGTATAGTTGGTGTACAGTTCCTTGCTATTAATAACTCATTAAAACATTAAGAACCACACTTCAGGAAGAATTTTGTAACAAGATAAAACTTTTTATAACATTTTTCATTTGTTTTTATTGTATGTCACAGGTATCTTAAAAATCATATGATTAAAAGAATGCAGATAAAATATGAAAATGCATACAGTAAAACCACTGGGGATATATATTTGCTAACAAAGAAAAATAAATAAATAAAGTAAGTTGCTACAGGGAAAAAGCAAAACAGACAAATAAAAATGTTAGTTTTTGAAACATAAATATATATATTTCTTGTAATATTTCTAAGAACCATTAGATTTCTAACTTCAAAATTCACTATATATCATGGAAATTTGATTTACATTATTCATCAATAACAGTGCTATAATAAATTGCATTTTTGGAAATTAGCATCCAATATTAATTTATTAATTTGGTATGCTCATTTCGGAGTAAGGCTTAAAAAATTTGCATCACACCATAATTCAGAAAAAAAAATGCTGTCTGCTAATGGTTTTGGGAAATATATTACTTACCAAATTCCTGAAGAAACAGTGGACAGAATGTAACATATACTGAAGGAACATAAGAGAAAGTAGGACTACTGTGATGTCATAACAAAAGCTTGTTTATTTTTGATCAGTTGCAGCTTGTATGGAGTTGAAGCTGGCTGTGTTATATATACTTGTGTTTGTTTTCTTGTGAACTAACAATTACAGAAAAGAAACTTTTACAGATATATGAATGTATCATAAAATGTTTCCTATGGGTACTAACATCTTGAAAGCTAAGTCACAACTGATGTATAACAAATACTGGAAAATAAGTCTATTCTTCATACTTCAACAGCATTTTGGGAGATCACGACATAAATTTGGCACCAGATGTTGTATGTTGCATAACACGCTAGGTAAACGCAATGAAATGTGTGAAAGAAAATGATATGCTATTTACCATTCCAGTGATATGAAATTTCCCCAAAAATCTGCAAGTTCCGTCTTACAAAAACTTAAGTGATTTTCATGGAGAAGTAGAAATGAGAGAGAGTAACCAAACTTTGTCACTAATGAAGCCAGTGTTTCACAAAGAAGATATTTCTGCTTTAGTTCCACAACTAAACTGGAATAAATTCATCAACAGATGTTGATCCAAGTTACATTTCACTGGTTAGCCATCATTACATTTGAGAAAAATGAACATGACTATTTAGCACATGATTTAGTTCTGTCAATGAAACAAGGAAAACTTCTTGCATACAGACTACAACTATGGAATTAGCTGGAAAAAAGCTTGAAGATATGTAAATAAAGAGAAATAGGGAACAACACATACACGCACAAGAAAAAAATTTAGAACATCATTTCCCCCGTTCAGTTTGGTGTTGTTCGTGGAGTTTTTGCTTTATAAAATTGGTGGATTAGTTTCACTTAAATAACACCAACATTTTAAACCGCATAACATGTTATATAAGTTCCTGTACTTTGAAAACAAAAGTAATGCATACTGCAAATTTTTAACTGCCATTTTCATAATCAGCCAGATGTCTTCGAAAATGAAATGAATAAATAATTTCATCCATATAATTGAAAAACAATAAAAAGTGGATTCTTATTTGTAGTCTGAGATGCCATTCTAATGAGAGTCAAAAACTTAGTTTAATTTTAAAATCTATTAATGGGACACAGATAAATTACTTAAACAACCCTGTTACACTTCCAGTAATTATGTATGAACTTCTAGGCTAAAAGTTTACATGCTTTACTGTTTGTTAAAGGAATGATAGCACTGTTCATGTACACACATACAGCGATTAAAGTATACACAACCAGAAACTACAAAAAGATGCGTCAAATCACAATGTACCCTAAAAAATAGATGCAGTTTACAAATCAATTACAGAAAGCTGAGAAAAATCCCTAGCAAGCAACTCACTATGCATTCATAAATTAAAACTGTGATGAATAGAATACAATGAGAACTGGAAAGAGGTAAAACAGCTAATTTCAAACATTCATACAATAAGTATCTTATAAACTGCAACAAAGTGTAACAAATATGCATAACTGCAGAAGTAAATTTATTAAAGAAAATAGAAAAAAATTTCTCTACAAACACACATGCTTTTACTACGACACTCAAAAAGTTCCGGAACTTTCTGAATATTTGCCAAATGTTGGTGAAATGTGTCATTTCCAGCAGAGCAAGTGAAGAACATGATGTGACCGACCAGCCAGAACTGGTTTGATCCAGATACAACACGTACAATGTATGTGTGTAGTTCGTGATTACAGGCATTCAAGGCTCTCCATCGCGAGGACAACAATGTCGAATTTTGAACAGCGTTCAAGTGCAAAATTTTGTGTTCTGCTTGGAAAATCTTTCGCTGAGACAATGATTAAGTCAGGGTACGATGAGAGTGCAATGCGTTGAACTACAGCTTATGAGTGGCATTGATGATTCAAAAACGGGCGACAGAGTATTGAGGATGATGAGAGGTCAGGACTACCTTCAACATCCACAATGGAAGAAATTGTGAAAAATGACCGTCGAAAAACTGTTGAAGCGATTGTAGAAGTTGCTGGCATCTCAGTTGGAAGTTGGCATGCCATTTTAACAGAGAACTGGGCATACATCACGTGTACCAACAAATTGTTCCCAAAAACCCCATACAAGAAAAAATGGATGTGCGCATGCAAGTTTGCGGGGATAACATCGATGCAGTGGATTCAGATCCCGATCTCTTGAATAGATTGATTATTGGCGATGAAACTTGGTGCTTTCCGTACGACCCCCAATCCAACCAAATAGTCAAAAGTGTGGAAATCACCGTCGTCACCACGACCAAAAAAATTCAAGGCTGACCACTCCAAAGGAAAGGTCTTGTTAACAGTTTTCTTCGATTGCAAGGGGGGGGGGGGTAGTACGCAAGGAATTCCTTCAACATGGCATACAGTCACTAAAGGAGAGTGCGTCAACATCCTGAAACATCTTCAAGAATCAGTGAGATGCAAGCGACCCGATCTTTGGAAGACTAACTAGTGGTTCCTCCATCACGATAATGCTCCGGCTCACAGATCCCTTCAGGTGTCCGATTACCTGTCCAAACATCACATTGCCATTTTTCCACAACCAGCTTATTCCCCTGATATTGCCCCGTGTGACTTTTTCCTTTTTTTTTTCCGGATGAAGAATTTGCTTAAGGGACAACGCTTCTCAAGTTCCAAAGAAGTGCAATGAATGAGCTGCGATGGAGGCACTGGAGGATGTGGCAAAAGAAGGCTTGCAATTTGCATTTAAATCTTTGTGTGAGCACTGGCAAAAATGTATAGTTGCACAGGGTAACTACTTGAAGGGAACACCGTATAAACAGGTATTATCTGCACATTCCTTTTTAATATACAAAAGTTCCGTTTAAAAGTTTGAACGTAGTAACATATCTAATTCATTACCAGAGTCAAAAATTTTTATCAATTACTTTATTGCTTGGTAGTGAACTATATACCTTCATATAAAACACACAACTGAATTTTCATGATTTAAAATATTTTATATCTCTCTATTCTTAAAAAAAGTAACTGCTGCCACAGCCACCGGCGTCGTTTTAGAAATTTTGCGACATGCACGCTTTCCTAGCTCGCAGTGCAAAAAACATTGTACCCAAAAATATGAAATTTACATCGTTTGTAGAGAATTGTTTGGAGAACACACTGAAATAAACCGTTTTTTGATTCTGGTAATACCTCAAGAGCTATTAAGGTAAGGTAAGCAAAAATGCGCTTTCAGTTCGCATTCCAGACACACTAACAGCAACAGAATCACAAAACTTTGTAGGCATGTAGGGCCATGGTCAAATTTTTGCACCTAATCACCCTTTTTTTTTAATTTCAATTTAGTTTACGCGAAATTAAAATTTTAAATTTCACAAAATTCTCTATTTTGCGATGAGATCCACTGTAAAAAACGGATATATGCAAACTATAAATCAAAACGCATTGCAATTTTTACATCATAAACACAACTATCATCACTCTTTTAAAAAAAAAATTTAAGAAAAAAATCATCTGTATTTTCAGCATTTTTTTAATATGCATAGGAAAGGAACGAATGTCTTCCTTTGCCTTCAATGCTAACTAAACAGGAAAGTTCTGGTCCTGTGACCTGCTGCCATGGTGACGCAGCTATTTTTAGCTCTGACAGGCTACAATCGAACTGGTAATGACGCAATGCTTAATGACATAGCAACGCTTTTAAAGTTCGGCATTTTCCGCTGGCATAAAATAAATTAAAATAAAAATAAAAATGGTGGCTACGGAATATTTCTTTGCTAGAAATTTTTGTGAATTGTTTGACTACTTCTACATGACCTGGAGATCTGAAAATTGTTATGTTGAAAGGTCTTAAGGTCCAAATGCCTAGAAGAGTCCAAAAAAAATAAAATTAAAAGGCGGCTTTGGAACATTGTCTGCTGGAATTTTTTGCTAATCGTTCGACCACTTTTCATTAACCTTGAGATCTGAAAATTGGCATGCTAATAGTCCTTAAGGTCTGGATACCTAAAAAAAGTCTAAAAACCAAACAGTTCAAAAGGGAGGCTTAGCTTTACTGTTGAAAATGTTGATAGGTTTAAAGATAATTATGCCAGAAACATTGAAATGCTGTAAAAATTCCATGAAATTTTTATTTAAAATTAAGGGGCACCAAAGCCTGATCAGTTTTACGTCAAAACATATGCACTGATGTCACGACCCTGTTCTAAATTGTGAAATGGTTACGGATCTTAAATTACTTTTCTTTCCCTTAATTACTTTTTCCTTTCTTTAACTTTTTGTTCAAAAAATTATAGATTCACAGTTCGGAGATTGGGTATAACTGCTACTTAAAAAAAAAAAAAAAAAAAAAAAAAAAAGATCCAAAAGAAACAGACTTTGAGAATTCCAAAAATCTTAGACACAAGCTTCCATGGGAAAGCTAAGGTCTGTGGCACCATAATAGTGGGTAACAATGGAGGTGATGCTTGGTAGAATAGTGAGATTGAAGATACAGTAAAGTGAAAGAAGGAAGCCTTTTTGGGGATGTTGCAAGGTAGAGTTTCGGTGGATGAATATCGCTGTAATAAGAGTGAAGCAGCTAAGCTGGTTCACCACAGTAAGGCAAAAGATAGGAAGGAGAAGGTGGAAGGGCATGAATTAGCTTTTTGGAAAGATAGAAAAACTTTCTTGAAGTACATGAGACTCAGGAAAAATAGGGGAAACAAACGAAGTTGTAAGTTGTGTGAAGAATAAGATTGGGGAAATGATATGGGAGCCCAATGAGCTAAGTGAAAGATGGGGTGAATACTTCTGTGAGTTGTTAGATCAAGAAAGCAAAGGTAATTCTGAGGCAGAAGCAGATGATGTCAGAGTGAAGGAAGAAACTCAACAGAAGAGGTGAGTAAAGCTCTAAAATCTCTCTTCAGAATGGCAAGGCTCTGGGAGTTAATAGCATAACTGTGGAGATGTTGAAATATGGTGGTGACTCTGTAATTGACTAGTTAACTGAAATTTGCCAGTTGTGCTGGGAGTTAGGAATGGTCCCTCGGGATTGGAAGGATGCTATCATCATTGTTCCCTGGTATAAAGGAAAAGGTGAACAGACTGACTGCAATGCTTTCATGGCATTAGCCTAATGAGTATGTATAATGCCACCATGGCTGTTTAATATATTTATAGAAGCATGCATGCGGGATGCCAAGATGGACAATTCTGTTTTATGTCTTGGTAATATTCGTGTGCACAGATTGCTGTATGCTGATGACACAGTCCTGTTGGCAGAGAGCAAAAGTGAGTTGCAGAGTATGTTGCCCCGGATGAACAAAGTTTGCATGAACTTCAAACTGAGTATAAATAAGGTAAGAAACAAAAATATGGTTTTTGAGCGAGGAACTGTTCATACTGAATGCAGGATAAGTCTAAATGGCACAGTGATTGGCCAAGTGAATGAGTTTGTGTATTTAGGAAGCATGTTTGAGAGAGAGAACACACTGGATGGTGGAATTAGTAGGCAAGCAAATTCTTCATTGAAAGTCATAGCTGCCTTGGGAGGTTTTCACAGGAATGATGGGTTCTCAAGAGAGTTCTGTATGGCTGTGTGTGAAAGTGTAATTGTCATTACTCTGATGTACGGCAGTGAAATCTGGGTACTGAAGAAGAAACATAGGATCTGTTTATATATTGGAGAAATGCATTATAAGTGGGTTTGTGGCAAGACATGCTCTGATCTTGTGAGAAATGAAGATGTGTTGCAGTTGTGTATTGTGAAGCAAAATGTTGTTAGCAAGGTGGTGACTAATATGCTTCGGTGGTTTGGCCATGTTGAAAGAATGAGTGATGAGATGCTTACTAAGAATTTTTTTAGCCCAAGTGGCAGGCAGGAAAAGCAGAGGAAAGCCAAGGAAGTCATGGGAGGATCAGATTCAAGAGTGTCTGCATGAGAAAAATATTGTGAGTATGAAGTATATAGAAGGTCTTGTGCACATAGAGTGATGGATCGAGTCAGTGAAGCCCAAGTTGTGTGTCAAGATCGCTGTAAATGGAGAAGTTTGATACGGCAACAGAAAGTAAAAATTATCTGGTAGTTTGTATTTCTTTGTGGGGCTAACCTCTGAATCTCAGAGAACAGCTTAGTGATATGTATGTATGTATGTTAGACACAAGCTATAGTTCAGAAAAAGTCAAAAGTTGAGTAACTGGCTTGGAACAATAAGTAAGATGCTTCATTTTTATGTATTTATTCATTCATTTTAGATACTTCTTCAATCATGATAATTTACACACAATATAGCCATTCATGTATGTTTAACTTGTCTTTTAAAGGGAATTACCTCTTGGTGTGTGCGTGCTCTTTCAAAATCTAGTTCACCTCCGGAAAGTCGACTGTGAGCAAGAATTGTTTCTGAGCTGACAAGCCAAGAAGTTAGATTTCTAAGGTTGCTCTCGAATTCTTGCCATATTTCTTTAGCTCTAAGCCAGCGCCTAAAAATTTGGAAACAAATAAGAAAAGATACAGTGTTGAAATTTTCATTGTTATTAAGATGGGATAACAGTAAGAACAACTGATATTCACAGAAGTAATTAGCTGGCTATTTCAGGATGAAAAGGATAAATACACTGTATGTACACATATACAAAGTGTGAGTTAAGTTTAAGTTCATGGATTAAGACTGTAAATAACATGTGAAAACACTTTGGAGCTATTGCTTTTTCTTTCCTACACAGTACATTCTCCTGGTATTCACTATAAGTTCAGTGTACTTTCTAATTACAGAAGCATTCATAAAGTTCCCCTTCCCTTTGCAGTTCTCACCTAGAGCTTACAGCACATTTTCTTGGAATGTTTTATTAATTTCAAATGCTTCTCTTTCTGACATTATAAGTGGGTAAGTGTGATAGATCTGTCCCCTCGCCTCTCCATCAACCTCACCTCACTCACTTCATTCATTCATTCATTTATCTAGCTATTTATTTATTCATTCATTTATCTAGCTATTTATTTATTCATTCATTCATTGCAGTTGGTCTGATACACTTGTATAATTTTGCTGATTCACTGCCCCACTGGTGTGGAGGAGTGCATTCACAGTGAATGCTTCCCAATGAATCATAGAAAATGACGAATTTCACTTTAATATGTAAGTTATACATTTTCAATCAGCAAATGTGCAGTCTTCCACTGTCAATAGTGAGTTCCCTTTTCCGTCAAGGATTCTCAATAAATCTGACACTAACATAAGCAATATTCAGTTGCAAAAGTCTACACTACATAAAATGCCAATTCCACATTCTGACTGTCTCATTTATTAATTATTAATTAACAACCACCACATATTAGAGCTTTCACTCACATGTTTCATAAACAGAATAGATGGTTCAAGAGCCATCTTGGGACACTTTCCAGCAGTGTGTGAATCACTCTACCTCTTCCAAAACAGCAATTTTGGTAACACTGTAACTACACACCTTCTTTTAACAATATAGCAGTTTCTGTTGCTGACTTCCCAATTTTGCAGCCAAACTGCATTCAGATTCTTTGCTTGTCTTTGTGGTTATTTTTTCATTCATTTTTCGAACCACAAAATCTTCCACAAAAGAAAGGCAGATCTACACTTAGCTGAGTGTCCAACAGTGATGCAATTATGCAGGCCAGATAAAGAGCAATTGGTGTATATGATGGCATCAGTCCATAAACTTCTCAATCACACCTTGTACTCACATGCATGTACATTACACCTGGTGAAATATAAGAAAAACAGCATTTATTATGTCAACATAAATTTTTCGAATACAACACTGAATTCATACTGTCAGACTGCACAAATTTTGACTTTAAGATGAATAACTCAAAAAGAAGCAGGCCTGATTTTATTTTTATTATAGAGTCTCATTACGATGCTTCAGAGTCACCAGTCTTTCTTTGTTAATCTTTATCTACATTTAGTTTACTTCTATGAAAAAAGCCATCGAAATATTTTACTGGTCTTCCAATGCACTTCACAAACACACACCACATGCTTATCAAGGAAACAAGTTAACCTATTGAAATAAAAAGTTTAACCAACAATTGCTAATGGCATACAAGATGTATGGGAAACTTGAGATGAAATCAAAAATAATTTTAACTAAAATGCCAGACAATGCAAGTAACCATGATAAGAGCCCAAGTGACTGAATCAATGCACCAGTTGCTGTGCGTCGGATGGGCACGTTAAGCCGTCGGACCCCGGGTACTGGCCCCCGGTAATAATAAGGGCGTCTTCCTCCCCCTTTCTACTTCGCTCTTCTATGTCACTTTCCTATCGGGCACTCTAGCCCAAATCTCCTAGCTTCCTATTTCTAAGGGTTGTTTAAGACCTGGGGTCAGACACTCCCTTCCTAAAATCCTCTACATTTGATCAGATCAGTCCACGCACCAGTTGATATCATTTTGAAGCATTTTAGTTAAAATAAAATTATATTTGATTTTTTCCCAAGTTTCTCGAGTTACCCTGTTTTAGGTCAAGATAACTCACACTGGCAAATTGATTTACTTTCAAACACCAATACTAACCAAAGCAGCAAAAGGGAAGAACTTTGAGTGATAATTATAGCCTTTAGATTACTGACTTACTATTCTAAAGAAACTTTTGTTCAACAATGAAACAATAAGTGTTTAGAACATTTTTCTCATTAAAAAAAATTCTGACACAGTGATTATCTTTTTGAGAATGACAATCTAAATACATTTTGATAAAAGAGAATTTTTTCCACTTAGTATAATTTATTCTTTTAAATACAGTACAATGCACTTGTTATGAGAAGCTTGGGACTGATGGAAACCCTCATTAAATTGCTAGATCTATTTTTTGGTGAAAATTCCCACCCTGTAAAAATATGTACAATATACATTTATGTTCATATTGTACATCCACAACAATTGGGTATACTTGAAAAAATTGATTAATTAACTACATCAGCACTATAGCTAATTAAAATTTTCAAGTATATTCAACTTGACAGCCACATGAAACTGTCCATTACTTAATTGTACAATACACATGAAGCAAAAGTCAAAACAATCCTCTTAATGCAACACACACTTGGAAAGTGAAAGAAGAAATGCACACAATTCCAAGAATTGTTATGCCCTGTTTTCCCTCCAGCGACATATGATACCCATTCAATTACTCTCCTATTCCTCTCTGTAACTGTCGCCTAGAAACCCATTACATGTGTGTGAGTCCCATCCATTCATCTTGTTTTTGACTAGGAGTAAGTGGCCTATTTTGAACTCTGCTGATGCATTACACCCAAGGCATAGCCCCTTGGACTAAATGCTAGAAATACTCTCGCACAACTCGCTTCTTCAGCATCTGATTTACTTCCTTCCCCACTGCTTTACTATCAACATCCTTCTATTAACACACAAGGATTTCCCTGCAATGCTCCAATTTCATCCTGCATGACACCATTTCTATTGCTCTATTCCAGAACAGTGCATAGCATGTTTTTGTATAAAAAAAAATAGTGGATCACCTCATTAAATACGGAATTTCATTCAATTTTGTTACTTTGCTTGTTAGAAGTGATCATCTTAGCTTGCATTAACATTACACCAAACAAAAGTTCCTGTTTTGCCAGTGTACTTACATTGAGATGTCTGTAACAATCTTAACATTGAATTTTATTCAGCATTTTCATGAGAGATGTCAAACCAAATCTGGATGTTTAATGTTTTGGCTGTGACAGCAGTCATAATGTTACTGTTATCTACCAGACTATTTAGGCCACACTACAACTCTCCACAACCACTCCCCTCGACACCACTTTGATGTTTTTTTACAACTGCTGTATGATGCACATTGATGTATTATCATGTATTAAAATTCGAATGAAACATTTTGCTTGGTTGGAGCAATCTGGTTAAAAAATGAAAAAAAAAAAAAGTACTTTTCAAGTGGTCAATGCTATGTCTGATTTTGGAATGTTATACCTGAAATAAACTGTACTTATTTTGCATAATATTTAATATCTTGTATAAAAGCAAACAAAACAAACTGTATATTTCCTAAATTTAACATGTTACAAATTTTGTTCATTTTGAAGTTTTCAGATAAAAGGTATATGATGTTACAAGCAAGAAATTGTTCAGATCTGAGAATTATAACAATCTTCCAAATATGCATAATTCAATATGACGAAATAAACACTGATGCAAATTTACATGTGCTGACGTTAAAAATTTTTGGGCTTATTCAGAAAATGCGGTGACTTATGGATGGATATCAGGAAGAAAACTCACAGTTTTTGTCTAAAAAAAAATAGTGGATCACCTTACAAAAGGATTAAAAATCAATTATTCTACATACCAAAAAAAAAAAAAAAAAAACTCTCCACAAAAAAAAAAAAACTCACCAAAATCAGATAATGCATGGATAGATCGTTTTTGAATCAAAGATTATACTTACAAAAAGTGCCAGTAAAAAAACTATAATGGGACCATAGTTTCAGCCACAAGGGCTCTCTTTAGAAATCAAATCGTGTACATTTTCCCATTCTTGACCAGCTTTTGAATCTCTCATCACAGGGTTGTGGCCTTGTGCTGCGATCTCCCTGATGGAATCTGTTGAATTTTCAGAAGACTTTAATTGGTCATTAATATTTTGTGAAAACGATGTGAGAAATTTATCCCAAATTTTGTTAACCCATTCATCAAAATTACAAAATATGGGATAATTTTCTCGCATTGTTTTCACAAAATATTAACGACCAATTAAAGTCTTCCAAAAATTCAGCAGATTCCAGCTGGGAGATCGCAGCACAAGGCCACAACCCTGTGATGAGAGATTTAAAAGCTGGTCAAAAATGAAACAACGTACGTGATTTGATGGCTGATAAGAGTCCTAAGACTGAAATCAGGATCCCATTATACAGAGAGTGAGTCAAAAGTTTTGCAATATTTGCATAAACACATGTGCTAAGGCAGGTATGTCACGTGTTTAAACTAGTTCAAGTCGTGCACTGCAGTCAGTTGAAAGGGATATAAAGTGGTAGTTGTTGCTGTGAAACAGCATTACATGTCATCATTCTGTTTGTGATTGGGACACCTAAAAGATGAACAGCCACAACTGACTAATTAGGGAACTTTTATTTTACAAGTTTGAACTCGGCCATAATGCTGCTCAAGCAGCATGAAACATTTGTCATGCAAAAGGAGAAGGTTCCGTGGACCCCAGCACCACAACCACATGGTTAAAGAAATTTCGATCAGGTGACAGAAACCTCGACGATCAGCCAAGGTCAGGTAGGCTGCGAACAGTGGATTCGGACGCTGTGTGCCAGGCTGTAGAGGCAAATATGACAACCAGCACTAGGAGATTATCAGGCAAGCTGGGAATATCACAGACCACCATGGTTCGTCACCTTCAGGACCTCGGCAAGGTCTATAGGAACTGCCACATAATCCCTCATGAACTGGTGCCAGCTAAAGCAAACCGCCGAGTGGAAGTGTGCACGAAACTCCTAGAAAACCAGCGCGATGTATGTTTCATCAAGAGAATTGTTACCTGCGACGAAAAGTGGGTCTATTTCTGTAATCCTAACACACAACGGCAATGGTTGAGCCCGGGTTATCTTCTTGAACCTGTTGCCAAACGTGGGCACTTTAAGCACAAGGTGAAGCACTGCGTCTGGTGGAATTTCGAGGGAATAATCCATTAAGAATTTGTTCCAGATGGTTGGACCGTCAACACCAACTTCTACTCTGAACAATTGGAGCAGATGTATGCTGTTTTGGAGGAGAAGTACCCAACTTTGATGAACAGAAAGTGCGCTCTTCTACAGCAGGACAACACTGGGCCTCATATCATGCAAACAACCCGAGCAAAACTCCAGGAACTTGAGGGCATTGAACTGATGCCACACCCAGCATATAGTCTGGACCTTGCCCCCATTGGATTATTACTTGTTCCGGTTCATGGCCCACTTCCTTTGTGGGTGGTACTTTAACAACCAGGAAGTGGAAGTTGGGGTGAAGGAGTTCTTCGCCTTGAAGGACAAGAACTGGTACTGTCGCAGAATCGAAGAGCTGGCAGACAGATGGCTAAAGATGATGCAACACGATGGCCTATACTTTGAATGCTAGTCAGCTTTTGTTGTAAAGGTACATATGAAGGCATAAAGTGATCCAAATATTGCAAAACTTGTGACTCACACTCTGTACTTTCCTTTACTGGCATTTTTATAAGTATAATCTTTAATTCAAAAATGATCAATGCATAATGAAATGCCATTAGCAAAGTTTTTCTCTGATTTGTTATATAACAGATAATGCATGCTTTCATTAAACAACCAAAAAAAAAAAAAAAAAGATAGCATTGTATTATTTATTAAATGTAAAGAATAGCCTTATGTTGGAGGGATATATAAGTTAACAATATGTCTGGCTGATTTCAATAGCTGTTGTACAGATTTGTGTCCCATCTTCCTTATGTGAGGACTTCTTTGAAAACAAACCATTTGCCAATCTCTCTTTTGCATATACTTAATGTATAGAGTGATTCACTTACATGTCTGATTAAATAATTATATATCACAAATTACCAATGAAATTTAAAATTGATGTAATGATGACTGAGCCACAAGAAGATGTTGAAAATAATAATCTATTAAGATGGTAGGTGTTTCTGCAGTTGGCAAGAAAGATTGCAGATAAGTTTGTGAGAAAAGAAAGGGAAAGGGTATCAGTGCAACTAGAAAATATTGTTTCATCTTTGTGATGCATCTCCACACTTGCTGATGCTTACTAACTGTTAGCATGGTAATTAATAACCACCACAATTTCAGTTTTTTTAAATACTGAACATATTTACTATCTCTCTCACATTTTGTTTTGGCTGCTTGCTTCATGACACTTCATCCCAGCAAACTTAATATCCCAATAACTAAGCCCAAAAAGCATATATACTTTGAAATCAAATACAGTGCGATCCACTTGATGTGTGACCCTGTTTTTGTGAAATATATTTGTTGATTGGACACAGATGAAAGCAAAACACTTTTGTATTTATTCCATACCTTATGAGAAATAAGTGTGGACATTAGCAACACCATAGGATAGCTGACACCAGAAGGACACATTCTGCAGTTCATATCTCATTTTGCAGTTGGTTAGCAGATACACAATTATTTTAGAAGAATTGTGGCTAATCCAATCACCACACCTCACCCCTCAGAACTATTTCTTATGGGAACATCTCAAAGGAAAAGTATATGCTAACAAATCTTGGGTAATTGAGCAAGGAAAAGGCATTTTTTTTTTTTATTGGAGGTTTAACGACCACCGTGAGCAACTCAATGGGCTATAAGCAGTCACCCATCCCTAATTTAGGGCCACTGGTTCCAGGTAAGGAAGATAGCCAGTGCAGTAAAACAAAAACAACATCCATGCCTCACCGGGATTCAAACCCGGACCCTTTTCGGACGAATGATCAGAAACCATCGCTTAGACCACTGCACCACCGGGGCGTCTGGAAAAGACATCATCAGATGTAAGATTGTAGCAATTTCCAGTGCTTTAGCAGGTTTTCTTCAAAATGAAGCATCACATAAAAATATGCCTGGAAGCAGGTGGCAGACATTTTCAACATCTTCTCTAATGCAGTTTACTACTCATGAGGTAATTCATCATATGAATCCAGTGCATATCAATTTGCTATATTCACACACTCCACAGTTCACAAAACCAAGGTTGTGCAGTGAGTGGATCACACTTTACATTTTATGGATAAGTCATATACAAGAGTAAGTTTGCTTATGAAGTATCACAGACTGCCATTTCATATTTCAGTAGTCCATGGGGAATAATGAAGGTCATACAACTTTTAAAAGCTGCATTCATCACTATTTACATTTACAGCTAATTACTACAATTTCTATTACACTAAAATATCCCACCTCTCCCAGAAAACCTGAAGATTCAGAATGATTCAGAGCTATGACTTGAATCAAAGTTTCTTAATTTCCATCAATTATTCATTTAACACCAACTCAGTAAGCAAGCAACAAAACTTGCTAAAGCGGATCTTGTAGGTATATATAAAAAATAAGGCATAAATGTAGGAATCAGCATTGTGCAGTAAGATAAATTTTCATACCTCCAGTCTATACTATGAATTTTATATACCATGAAATAAATTAATTTCTGAATTCCATTTCACAACTTTGTGTAAAATATCTGGTACATGAATCTAAAGGTACTGTAACTTTCGAGCTAAGCACTACACTAGCATAAGAGCTGCTCCTGACAAAAATTGCTATTTAGGAAATAAATTCATTGAAAAATTCACACTAATATAAATGCCACACTTAAAATTTTGTAATTCTTAACCAACAATATAAGAGCTTTAATAAACATTGTAGTCATTTTTCCATGATGTCAAAAATCTTTTAAGTTACTTTCTGTAATTTAATGAGTTAACATAAAAATGAAATGAATGATGGCATTGAAAATCCCGAATGCCCTTTCCTACAATATGTACATACATATCACTAAGCTGTTCTCTGAGATTCAGAGGTTAGCTCCACAAAAAAAGACAATCCACCAGATAAATGTTTAATGGATTATTTACTTATTGTTGCCATACCAAATGCCTCCATTTACAGCTATCTTGGCACACAGCTCAAGTTTCATTGATGGCATCACATGCCGTACGCAAGAACTTCTATACTCATAATCTTTTTCTCATGAAGACACTCCTAAATCTGATACCCCCATGATTTCCTTGGCTTTCCTCTACTTTTATTTCCTGCCACTTGAACTGAATTTTTTTTCTTAGTAAGCATCTCATCACTCATTCTTTCAACATGGCCAAACCACCTAAGAATATTAGTCTCAACCTTACTGACAACATTTTGCCTCACATTACACAACTGCAACACATCATCATACCTAACAACAAGACCACAGAATGTTATGCCACAATCCCTCTCCCCCCATAAGTACCGCATCTCTCCCACACACAAACAAACCCTATGTTTCTTCTGTAGCACCCAGGTTTCACTGCCATACATCAGAGTAGGAACAATTATGCTTTCATACACAGCCATGCACAACTCTCTTGAGAACCCATCATTCCTCTGAAATCCTCCTAAGGCAGCTACAACTTTCAATGAAGAATTCGCTTGCCTACTAATTTCACCATCCAATTTGTTCTCTCCATCAAACATGCTTCCTAAATACACAAACTCGTTCACCTGGTCAATCACTGTGATATTTAGACTTATCTTGCATTCACTACTAAGAGTTCCTCACTCAAAAACTATAACTTTAATTTTTTCCCTTATTTAATACTCAGTTTGAATTTTGTACAAACTTCGTACATCTGGGACAACATACTCTGCAGCTCACATTTGCTCTCTGCCAACAGGACTGTGTCATCAGCATACAGCAATCTGAACACATGGATATTACCAAGACATAAAGCAGTATTGTCCATTTTGGCATTGCACATGCACACATTCATAAATGTATTAAACAGCCATGGTGCCAATACACAATCTTGTCTGACTCCTGTACCAATAGAAAACCATTTTGATAAAACACCATTCACTCTTACATGAGCTCTACTACCAGCATACATGGTTTTCATGCTATTAACTAGATTTCTAGTAATACCATATTTATTCAGTACCTTCCACAGAAGTACCCAATTTACTCAATCATAAGCTTTCTCTAAATCTACGTAGGCAGCAAAATTTTTTTTACCAACAGCCAAATACTTTTTGATCATTATAAGTAACGCCAAAATTTGGTAAGTGCGGCCCTTATCAGACATAAAAAGCCACTCTGAACATCCCATACTTTCTCTGATACCTTTCCAAGCACTTTCCCTGTCACATTCAGGAAGCTAATACCATGATAGTTTTTGCATTGAGTCTGATTGCCTTTTCTCTTATACAAGGGAACAATGATAACATCCCTCCAATTCTGAGGGATCATTCCTAACTCCCAGCACAACTGACACATTTCAGTTAACCAGTCAATTACAGAGTCACACCACCATGGGCATTGCTGGCAAATAGGAATTGAGGGGGACACAAGCATGCAGTAATAATACCTAATTTCTTTGTTTTTCAAAAAGTTTTTTCAAATGAAATGGGGACAGCAAATCTTCAAGTGTATAGTTCAGGTCAGTGAGTGATGAGAGTATGAATGAAAAAAATGCAAGACACGAAAAGCGTTGCAGTCAGAAATATGGAGGGCACTCATAAATATTGGTAGGGACATATCATCCCCCTCCCCCAAGTGACGTCCATGGTCACCACCATATTTTAATATGTCAGTAGTTATGCCATCTACTCATGGTGTCTTACCATTCTGAAGAGACTTTAAAAGCTTTACATATCTCTTCTCTTGAGATCCCCCCTGTGCTTCCATCTCTCACTGTGACATCATCTGATTCTGCCTCAGAATCACCTTTGCTTTCATGATCTGATAACTAACAGAAGTATTCACCCCATATTTCACTTAACTCATTGAGCTCCCATATCATTTCTCTGATCCTATTCTTCACACAACTTGAAACTTTATTTCCCCTATTTTTCCTATATCTCATGTACTTCCAGAAATTTTTTGTCTTTTCAAAAAGCCAATTCATGCCTTTCCACCTTTTCCTTACTTTGCCTTACTCTGGCAAACCAACTTACCTGCCTCATGCTTCTTACAGCAATATTCATCCTCAGAAACTGTAAGCTACATTTCCTTGCATCTTTTTAATCAGGTAAGTACACCAGTGTAGGGGATTAGCCCACAGCTGATGGTTCCAGTTGGTCATTCAATCTAAGGATTCTGGAACAAAACCCAGTGAGTTGGGGTCTTTTTGCCAATGTCACACAGAACTAGCTGGTACCTCTCCAAGATTTACAAATGCCCTTGTTGCTGTTCTGTGTGTCATTGTTGCCCATGGAGCACCCCGAGAAGGTTCACCTATTTACAGTTAATAGTAGTTCTTAGAGAGTGTAACTGATTATGAATTTCACATTGTAAATACAGTTTCACTGCATGAGCTCTATGTTGTTTTTAGTTGAAAAGACTGATTTATGCTATTAAAAGTACCTGAATGAAAATGAAGTGAGAAATATTAAATAGCCATTTCTTATAGAAGAATATTCATGAAAAAAGGACAAATCAATGGATGAATGAAGCAGAAATGTATTGGGAAGGAGAAATAAAAATCAATTATGTTTTTAATTACAATTACTTTTACTGCCTGCATGAAATTCCCAAATGTCATTTTTGATAAAACCCTGTTTCCTGAAACAACACTGAATTCTAAGAAGTGCTGCAGGTTGTAACATTACAGAAATGTGACAACACTTCTACAGATTCCTGTAACACAAGGTCCGATCAAAAAGTTTCGAGACTAGGCCGACATATTGCAAAGTACTAGTTTACTTAAATCTGACCATGATCTCCCTCAAAGTAGTCTCCTTCGGCAGCGATACACCACTGCCAGCGTTTTTGCCACTGTTGGAACACTCCCTGGAAGTCCTGTTCACGAATCGTGTCAAGCACAGTCTGCGATTCGCATATGATCTTGTCTACGGTTTCAAAACGGTGACCCTTAAGCTTCATCTTTGGGTACAGAAAGAAGTCACAGGGAGCCAAATCCGGTGAGTAAGGCGGGTGAGGAAAAATAGTGATGCTGTTGTGGCTGCAAAACTGGCGTGTTGCTAACGCTTTATGAGCTGCTGCATTGTCGTGATGGAGCAGGAAATCACCCTGCGCCACATTTCAGGTCGTTTGTGGCGAATGTCCTCCATAAGACGGAGCAGAACATTGCAGTAAAAAAAAGGGCGGCGACGGTCTGGCCCTTGGGGACGAATTCACGGTGCACAACCCCACAAATGTCGAAGAACACGATGAGCATGCTTTTGGTTGCGCTCCGTGCCTATCGGGCCTTCTTCGGTCATAGAGATGTCGGGCTCTTCCATGCAATGACTGTTGTTTGGTCTCTGGGTCGTAACCGTAGACCCAAGTCTCGTCACCCATGGTGATCCGAGACGGGAACGTTGGTTCATTCACCACCTGCTGATGATGATCTTGATAGAGTTTGACATGGAGCACCTTCTGTTTGGGGTTCAGAATCTTTGGCACAAACTTTGCAGCAATGTGGTGCATGTTCCATGTTCAAAACCAATGTCAGAATTTCTTGCACTGTTCCGTATGACACATTGACGATGGTAGCAATGTCTTGAATGGTTCTCCGACAATCCTCATGCACCAGTTCCCTAATTTCTTCCACATTTTCAGAGGTTTTGCTCGTGGACGGTCGCCCTGACCTCTTGTCATCTTCCAGTGCCGTTCCGCCGCTCTTGAAGTGCAGTGCCACTCAAAACACCTTGCACGACTCATTGCTTCATTGCCATAAGCATGATGCAACATTTCATTCATCTCCGTTCCCGATTTGCCAAATTTGACGCAAAATTTGATGTTCGCTTGCTGCTTTAGTTTGCAGTTCATACTGAAATCACAGCTGTGTTTTGCACTTGGTCACCAAATATTGTGTAGCACAGCTCCCGATGTTCACAGAAAGATGCCATTCGGCGCAATGACTCATGAAGGTCACTGCCCTTAACCGCTGCTTGTGCATTTGTGTACTGTCACGTAACTAGACTCGGAACTTTTTAATTGCACTACGTACATATGTACATATTTGACTTTTAAGTTGCTGCTGCCCACTGATGAGAAAAATGTCCCCCAACTTCTTCATGAATGGTGATCACAGTCTTTAGCTTTTATCTCCATGCTAGGAAGGTGACAAAAGAATCTCAGAAGGACAGCAAAGTCATGTGATAGTGGAAAGTGAAAGAGAAAGCATCCATCACAACAAGAAAGTCAAACTTAGCCTGCCATTCCCCAAGAGAAAGAGTGGACAAGAGAGAAGGTGAAGGCTCATAAAACCATGGCATTCAAATGGAAGGTATATGTTGCTATGAAGCTGATGGCGGTGGTCTAAATTTCTGTGTGAGAGCTGCTATTGTTAAACAGGAATACTTACATTATTTTAAACCAAATGATTTTGTAGACAATAATTAAGGTACATTATGAGCTGTATTAACGAAAAAGTGTTAATGTGTTCAAAGTCTGATAATTTTATCCTTACACATCAATACTAAATTTAGTGATATAACAACACTAAATTTCAGTATTTTTGTTAGATTTCACTGTGTTCTAAAACTTTTGTGCAGTGCAGTTCTGTAAGAAAATTGGAAAAGACAAGTCAGTGGAAAAAAAATAGCAATAGTCATACCTGTCAACTTTCAAAAACTGAAATCCATAAAAAAATTTCATCATATATTCGATAGAAAATTTAGTTGATATCTTCAGTTAAATTATTTATCTAGCATATTGATTAAATGTAGCGAACACATTGATTAAAAGTCGATATGTTACACAAATGAAGTATTAACTTTTAATTGCTGCTTTACTACAGGTTAATTTTGCGTCTTAATTTCTAAAATATTGGGTTGATGCGAATGTAATGTCCGGCAAAGGACCAGCACATGTGGGCGGCGAGAATGGAAAAGTAGGACAACTTACCAAGGCAAAATAATCCCCCTCGGCATCAACACATTGCTGCCATCTGTCCGGCAAGTCAATGATCCCAGAACGAAAAAGTCTTGTGACTGGGACCCGAAGAAGTAGTCAATTGTACGCTGAACCTCGGTGTCTGTGAACTGTTTCCCAGAGAGGAAGCGATCTAAGTGACAAAACAGATGATAGTCTGTCAGAAACAAGTCCAGGGAATAGGCAGGATAAAGCAGTGCTTCATAGCCCAAAGTACTTAGTGTCAGCATCATTCATTGTGCGACATGAGGGTGGGCATTGTCCTGGAGCAGAAGAACATCATGTCTGTTCACCAAAGTCAGTTGTTTCTGCAGCAATTTCTGGTGCATCTGGTGTAATTCAGCACAATAATGTTCTGCAGTGATGGTTTAGCCTCTTGCCAAAAAAACTTCGATGAATTATCGCGGCTGTGGACCACCAGACAAGGAGCATCATCTTCTCAGTGTGTAGGTCTGGATTAGGATGTCGTCTAGCAGGCATCCTAATCCAGTGCTTAAACATTATGCAGATTGTTTCTGATTATCATAAAGGACCCACTTCTCGTCACAGGTGACAATTCGATGCAGTAGAGGTTCCTGTTTATTCCTGACAAGCAGCGACATGCAGATTTCTAAATGCCTAGTCTTGTTGGCAACTCGTGTGGTAGCCTTTTCTTGTTGGCAACTCGTGTGGTCCAGCTTTTTGACCTTACCCAGCACAACCAGACACCAAATAACTGTTGTGTGGTGGACACCTGCCTCTGCCGCTATCTCAGGCCACAATTTTCGGGGGTCCGTTTCCACCACACGTAACAGAAAATAGTCAGAAACAGCAACAGGTCGGTGACCATGAGCTTTGTTTTCCAAGTCCGTATGTCTGCCTCAAAATTTCACAAACCATCGCTGAATGTTTCATTCGTTGGCTGTTTTCCCTCCAAACACTTTAACGTTTCGAGCGGCAGTTCCTGCAGATTTGCCCAGTTTAAATTCATACAGGAAGACGACTCTCAAATCCGGCACCTGCATGTTTACTTTTCAAGCCACGTTACGTCCAAACAAACCATGCCTGAACCTTGTTCTTCACACACGTGCTAGCTATTTATAGTAACTCCGTGAGGTAATACCCACAACACCTATAGGTGATTCCATTCTGCCATGATGGGGGCCTGTCTCCACTGCTCCTTTGTGCCGGACATTTCATTCGCACCAACCCAATAAAAAGCTATCACACACGTTGTTTTATAATTAAGAATTCTATCCAAATCAGTCAATTTTTACAGGTTATTCTGCAAAAATTCTGACAAACAAATCTCGTGCATATACAGACATAAAAAAAAAAAAAAGGAGCCACCCCCTTAACTTTGGAACTGTTTGCCGCATATAAACAAGTAAGGTACCGTTGGGAAGGACTCGCACGGAACTATCAGATGATGCGAAGAAGCATGCTAATTAAGCTAATTAACATGCTATTTATCTATATCTTGGAATTTTTCTATATGAAGGATATGTTATTTTATGTGCATTATACTTAGCACATGAAAAAAAAACCTAAATCTTAAATATCGTCCAAATCAGATGATTCATAGCGAAGATATCTGCAAATAAAATTAGAGGGACTACCCATAAATCTACATCTGGGAAATGCACCTGGAATGCTTTCTTCCCTGCAAGAAGAGCGATAATGCTGGAAAGTTTGCGTCTTGACCGAATCTCCAACAAATTGAATACAGAGTATAGAGGAGTACAGGATCATGTCCATAATCTGTACAATAACTTGGATACATCCCATCTAGGGACGGGGTATTTTACTCCTTTTTTTTTTTTTTTTTTTTTTATGACAACTTTATTTATTTGTGCTAATAATCTGAATTAGTGTTAGAGTAAACAGTATATATTTTTCTAATAATCGAAAACCCGAATTTGTGCAAGCTGAAATTTGTTTCGAATATTCTTGTTTCCGATCATTACATTTTCTCAAGGCACTGAGTATTCACTTATTACTGAAAGGTTGTTTCATAATAGAAAATTGAAGCACAACCATGAAATCCGTTTTTTTAGCGTCTTTTGTAAAAAAGATCGTGCTAATGTTACTGGTTTGTCCGTCCGACAGTCTGTGGGCATCATATCTCCGCAAATATTAGTCCGATTTAAAACGTTCTTTTTGGATTAGGAAGTTTGAAATGTGCAAATGATGATCCTTTATTTCGGGGTTTTTTTTTTTTATGATGAATAATTTTGTCGCTAGAGGACATAATACGGATATCGAATTCAAAATAAATTTTATTCTATATATTTGCTTCTAAACAACCGATTGAAGAAATTCTTTTACCTTTCAATTCCATTTCTAGCGAAGACTATTTTAGGTATAGTCACTTTTTCAAGTTAAGCACAGATTTTCCGCTAGAGGGCATAAAACTAAACTGTGTTTTCTTCAATATCTTTGCTTCTAAAACTCCGATTTGAAAAATTCTTTCTGCTGTGGATACAGCTACAGATGGGAAATCTTTGCATATGACAACTAATTTTTGGTAAAAGTGGTTTGGCCGCCAGGTGACCTAAGGTTTAATTTTTTCTTGTGATGCATTTGCAGCACAAT
This sequence comes from Macrothele yani, assembly GCA_039090855.1. Taxonomy (NCBI): domain Eukaryota; kingdom Metazoa; phylum Arthropoda; class Arachnida; order Araneae; family Macrothelidae; genus Macrothele; species Macrothele yani. Next base: position 92,871,124 of record CM077010.1, read on the forward strand.
CTGTGCTTCTAAAATCTCGACTGAAAAAATTTGTTTATGAATCGATACCACTCACATCAATAAACCTTTTCAGAATCTATTCTTAAAATAATGCACAGTTTCTCCACCAGGGGAGTAGATGTATATCCTATTTTTGTCAATATGTCTTCAAATTGTAAAATTCCACCTTTGTTGGATAGTTTCCTGTGCAAAATGCTTTTCATATAATTTAAAAATTTTAAAGTAACCCATAGACTTTCATCTAGGTGGCGATAAGATAAATTGTGTTTCTCCGACATCTCTGCTTCTGACACCCCGATTTCAAAAATTCTTCCTGTATCGCATACATACAGCTCCCGATTGAAAAAATGTTTTGCCGAAAAATCCTAATGTTTGGTAAAGAAGGGTTTAGATACCAGGGGCATAAGAGTTAATTTCTGGTTCGGATGTATTTGCGGAAAAATCTGAGCTCCTGAAAACTAGATTGAAAAAATTCTTTTGTTGACCAATACCACTCACATAGAACCTTTGGAGAATACTTTCTTCGTAAAATAATGCACAGTTTTTCTGCCAGAGGGCATAGCGTATATCATACATTTGTTGATATCCTTGCTTCTGCGAGTCCAATTTGAAAAATTCTTTCTTCCTTGGAGAGCCTTTCCACTGCGAAAGGTTTCTCATATAATTTCAAATTTTTCTTAACGCACAAGTCTCCCACCAGAGGGCCTGAGTTCACATTTTTGTTTACAGCAATATCTGCGGGACGAAATACCAGATTGAAAAATTTCTTCCTTCAGTCAGATACTACTAACTATGCAAACTCTGTGTGCGTATTTCCTTCCCAAAATAATGTAAAATTTCGCCTCTAGGGGACACAAATGTCTGATCTGTTGTTTTCAATATGTCTGCTTCTACATGTGCACTTTTAAAAAATTCTTTCAACACCGGAAGCCATTTACTTTGTACAGTAGAACATTTTAGTCTAGTATATGAGGAATTTTACAATTCACAGTTCTGTCAGCAGGTTGTGTTTGTGTACTATTGTTTGCAGCTTTATCTTCACTTCTAAACAACCTATTGAGAAATTACCTTTTTTTTTTTTACTGTATGTCATTCATGACAACAGGGATATGGACCATTATCTTCCTTAAATAAATGCACACATTTCTCGATAGATGGTGTAAAGGTCAATACATTTTTTTTTTCTATCTCTGATTGCGGGAGACGTAGCTAAAGAGTTCTTTTTTCCCATCATAGCTTTTTCTATGAAGAATATTTTAAGCCTGTTTGAAAATCAACATTCCCATTATGCAGAATTCTTCTGCTAGAAGGTGTAGAATTATATTATGCTTCTTTCTGTATTTGTTCTTTTAACTGTTCGATTTGAAAATATGTTTGTCTTCGATATCCTGCTATGAACAATTTTTGTGCGCCATTCGTTAATCTTTGCAACATACATTTTAGCTGCTGTTGGAAGTAATGTAGCTCTTTCTATTCTGGATGTTTTATCGACTGTAACCATCCGGTTGATTTTTTCTAACTGGTTGCATTGACTTTGAATAACTTTGAAAAATTTATTTCGCGTCAGAAAGGATTCAAAAGATGTGCTCACTACAACAGAAAATTTGGTGTCATTATTCTTTTATTTCGAATATTTGGAAGGCACAAATATAAAAAACGAGGATGTATTAGGTGTACAAATAAGTTTTGAAGCATTTTAAGACAAGGCAACATGTACTTTGAGAGAAAACAACAATACCTTTACGAATCAAAATATGCACGGCCATTACCAATCACCTTCCACCATCCTCGGGCAGCTGACAAATTCCAGCCATAAAGAATACTTTGTTTGTGTGACGCGATAAAGTCATGAACCCATTTTTGTATTTTGCGACATGTCCGGAACCGTACAGCAGACAAACCATGTTGCATCGATTGGAACAAATGATAGTCTAAAGGGGCTATGTCAGGACTATATGCAGGGTGCTCCAAACTTCCCAGCCAAGCGTCAATAATGTTTCCTTGACCGATTTCGCGACATGCGGCCTAGCATTGTCATGCAGTAATTTCACGGGACGCAATCCTTTGCCTGTGAATGGACGTTTCCGACCAATTTTCTGGTTCAACTGCAGCAATTGATGCTTGTAGCTATCAGTAGTAACAGTTTGGCTCTGTTCCAATAGTTCATAATAGAGCACACTCTTCATATCTCATCAGATGAACAGCAGAACTTTCTTGGAGTGAATGTTGCATTTCGGTGTCGAAGTCGTTACTTCACAGGGTTCTACACAGTGTTTTTTGTGTTTGAAATTGTCGTACCATATCCACTTTTCATCACCCATAACGATTTTCCACAGGAAAGACTTTCTTTGTTTATTCAACAGATTCAAACACATCATGACACGCTCATCTTTGTTCCTCTGGCTCAGGTCATGTGGCACCTATTTCCCTTCCTTCTGAATTTTTCCCACTGCATGCAAACAATTGGAAATGGTTTGTTAAGTTACCCCCAGTTGTTTAGTTAGTTCTTTTTGCATTTGAGATTAATCTTCACCCAGCAATGCTTGCAGTTCCTCATGTGCAACCTTCTGCGAGACGTAGGTACCTTCTCGATCGCCAACATCAAAATCACCTTGCTTTAAACTGTGTAAACCAAAACTCACATGTGCTTTTCAATACAATATTCTCCCCCAAGAACAGAACAGATCCATGCACCTGCTTTTGCAGCACTTTTTTGTTGATCAAATTCATAACGAATGTAGTTTCGAATAAATGCAGTACGCTTGCCATCTTTAATCTACCAATGTGCAAGTGCGTTTGACTGTTGGGCAAACTTCTGTGTCACATTTTATACTCTGGACCAGTTAAGGTTACATGAAAACAATGCGGGGAAATGTCGGATACGTAAATTAGCGGTACATGTCATGCAAAAATGCTTTAAAACTTATTTCTAAACCTAATAAATATCAAATATAACTGTAAATACATATAAAACTGTACGCTGCTTATCATTGGTTACATATCATGAAAACCAGCTGAAAAGTCCACATTCAAGCCAGACACCGCCACACGTGAACAAGGAGTCCAAATACGTAGTCGAAATTCGGACAGGGGCTGGTTTGACCTAATGAAATAAACCTGCAAATATAGTTTATGCTGCACTCTGATACACATACCATGGAATATACAAGGACTGGTGCTGATGTTAATCAACTGAATGGATAGCAGAGAAATGTCTATGTGCACCAAATGACACATGACATGTTTGATGTCAAGTTTCACTTACCCAAAACCCACTATTTAAGTGAATTAGTGCATTAGTACAGTTAAAATGATGCAGATGCTTGAGCCATGCCCTACTTCGATAACTCTTTTCCTAGCTGTCCTTGGCATTTCGGAATATATAGCACATCAATGTGTTCCAACACTGATGAGGAAAGGTTAACAACTCATTCGAAACACATCGAGAAAGTAATTCTGGAAAATGTGTTTCGCAGTGTGTTACGACAGTGTTCCATGCTTTTTCCACGAAGTGTTCCGAATGTGCTATGTACAAATATTGTCTTCTATCATAAAATATTTTGTGGAGGAGAGAGCATTGTTAACACATGCAGAGAGCATCGATAACACATACACATTAGGAACACCTTTGGAACATATAAGGAACGCAATAATCACTGTTTTTGTTTTTTTTGTTTTTTTGGAAATGGCTTTCGCAAAATGCTACAAAAATGTGCAATCTATTCCAAGTGATTTGTTACTTGGTTTTTTCCACCTCAAAAACTCACTTTGCTTTCATAGTTATTGGACTTAACACACGAATAAATGGGAACCGCTATGTCTTGTAATTTAAATTTGCACCTCTGATATTAATTCTATGAGACAATCTAAAACAATATAATTTTCTTTGTTTGAACGTATGAATTGTCCCATTTTGTTGCGTACAGCACATGTGTGTACCACTTTGCTTTGTTGTCATAGAAACAAAGACCAATTTTTAACAGCTTCTGGTGTGACGCCACCTCATCTAAATCATTCTGACATGACGTCACAGATGCATTACGTCATATGATCAAATCTTTTGAAACAGGAAAATGCTACATCAGGAATTTTGGATCTACTTTGTCGTTCATAAACGACAAATGGAATTTTTCATTTAGAATCCTATCGTATAAAATTTAATTTTAAGATTTCCGTTGCAAACCTAAAATAAACATTTTAAACCAGTTTCTTTTCTCCTTTAAGTCTAAAAATTGTCAGTTCTAATAGAGTAGGTAACAGTGTCTTTTTATTATTTCATGCATATGCTGAAGAAACATGATTGGGAACTTATTAACTATATGTCAACAAAATAGTTTCCATATCATCTACTGTTTCGCACGTTACTAGAAATTCGAGCACGGGAAAAAACGTCCATATAATAAAAAATTTTTATTTCAACTTGTTACTAATATTCCTTTTTTTCTTTTTGATGTTCCTTATAATAGTTTAGAATTTTATTATGAAGATTACAAATTTATATGAAAAAATGTTTTTATACGTGCAGTCATATGCATCATAAGTTGTCAAAGTCCTCCAATACGTAGAGACAATATGTATTTAAATGATAAATGTTATTCCAGTTTTTTAACTCATGATTCACGAAATTAATACACTAGAAAAGAACTTTCGAACCTTTTGATTATGATGCGTTGAATAAGTAATAAGCCATCTTGTTATCGAAGAAGGCACGATTTTTCTTTCCTGTGTATCAGCTTCCTAGTTGAATTTCGATCTTATACTTTCTTATTATAGATGATGGTTGCACGTTTCATTTTCCGTGGCTCGGTATCCCAAACTAGTTTCAATTCCTTCTTTTTGGAATCATCTTCAGTGGGTATTATGATCTACTTCTCATACACGTTGTGTTTCGGCCACTTACATCGATTTTACTGGCAGCGTCCGATATTTCACGGCAGTTGTACTCTTGCGCATGCTATTTTTGGTATTAATGCACATTCTAAGTCGTGTTTTGATATAATTGGATGATATGAATTCCGATTATAAATTAATTGGTGTTGCCATTCGTTTGTTGAAAATAATTAATAAGGTCTTTTATTATATTTTTTTATCGTTAATTTCTTTTTCGATAAAATATTTCCAAGCGTACGGTAGACTCATTGGATCATTATTATTACAATTTATTTCTTTAGTTTTTTCAATCATTACTGCTTCTGAGATTAATATTTGATTTTTAGTTTTATGTGAGGTTATTAATTTTTCATCATACCAATCAGGATAAGCTTCATTTTCAATACAATGATTTATTAATGATGTTTTGTTTTCTTTTTTATTCCAGTTCGATATATGTTCTTTTAATCTGGTCTTAAATCTTCTTTTTGTACTTCCTATGTATACTTTATTTCTTTCATTTCTTTCTATTTCTGTATAATATTTTGTTGGTATAGAATATACTCACGCTTTATCAAGCATTGATCTTCTTTCATTGCCAGTAGTTAATATAGTTTCGTTATCTATGACGGTTTCTGCTAATATTTTTCTTTAACGCATTCCTTTTTTAGGATATCTGTTATTGGAGGAATGTAGGGAATTTTACCAGCAAATTTTATTTCATTTTTTTGTTTATTTTTACTTTCATTTAAAGATTTCTTTATATTTTCAAGTATATCATCTATGATATTTTTCTTGTATCCAAATTTCATAGCAGTTCTTTTTATCCAGTTAATCTCAATCTTTTCTTTGTGTTTATTACAGGAATGGGTTAATGCTCTTCTTATGTAAAATTGAAGTGCTGCCCTTTTATATTTCCAAGTATGATTTGAATCAATCGGAATTATCGTTGGAGTATAAGTTGGTTTTCGATATACTTCGTATTCAATCATATTATTTCGCCTGAATAAAGAAATGTCTAAATAGTGTAGTTGTCTGTTAACTTCTTTTTCCATAGTAACTTGTATTGTAGGATAAAAACTATTGTATTTGTTTACAAATGTTTCAAGTTCTTTTTCAGATTGCTTCCAGAAGATAAGGATATCGTCAACGTATCTTACGTATAGTATTAGTTGTTTTTGATTGAATGAATCCAAGAGTTTATTTTCTATGTCTTGTAATATTATTTCAGCAAGAAGTCCCGAAATTGGTGATCCCATTGGTGCACCTTGTTTTTGTCGGTATATTTTTTATTATATGTGAAGTAGTTATTATCAGCTACTAGTTTTAATGCCTGGATAATACTAATTCTTTGTGCTTCAGGTATTTTTTCATCTTTTAACTTCTGATCTAACAATTGAATTGCTTCATAAACAGGTGTATTTGGATATAGGGAAACAACATCTAGACTGATCATCAGAAAATCGGTTGTTTTTAGTTCTTTAACTTTTTTAATCACTTCAATGGAGTTGTTAATTGTATAAATATGTTGAAAGTAATACTGTTTTAAATGTTTAAATAGTTCTTTTTCAAGGAGAATTGTTGGAGCCGTTGTTTTATTTACTATTGGTCTTAATGGTTCTTCTTTTTTATGCGTTTTGATTTTGCTGAATATGCTTGGAATAGATGCTCCAACGGGCAGAATGGCTTTGTTTTTTAATATTATCAGGTAAATGTCCATGGTTTTTTATATAAGCCATTTTTCTTAGAATTGTATCTGTTGGGTCAAGTGTAGTTTCTTCGATATCCAATTTTTCTATAGCCGTTTTCATTTTTATATCATAATCATCTTTGTCTAATATAATAATTTGTTTGGCTTTATCAGCGCTTACGCATTTAATTGCTGGGTTGTTCTTGAGGTTCATTAGCTCTTGTCTCTCATATTTTAGAGCTGGTATTTGTTCTTCTTTTTCTTTGTTATTGATTGCTCTTAATATTTTAAATCTTGTAGGGTTTTGTCTTTTATTTGGTAGTTTCTTGATGACGTCTTCTATATACGGGATTATTATCTCGGCTTTCGAATTTTTTGTTTATATGCATATCTCGTTCCTCTATTGAGTGCTTTAACTTGTAGATATGTCAATTCATTATTAGATTTGTTAATGAACAGTGGTTTGTCTTCTAATGTTGGTATTTTTTCTTTTTCTTCTTTGTTATTATGTTTTTCTCTTATGAGGTTTTCAATTTTATGAAAGTGTCTCCTTCTGTCTTTAAATTGTTGTCTTTCTATAATAGCAAATATTTTCATTAATGCTATTTTTGTTTCTTCTTTATCTTTCTCTTGCATGCATTGATTATATAATCTGTAGTTTTTCTTACTCAATCTATCAGTCTTTTCTTTTTTCTCTAATAGAGGCTCTTAATCTTTTAATTTCACAGGTTTGTAAAATGGTTTTATCTTTATAATTCATTGGTTTATTTCTAATTTGTAAAAATTTAGGTGTGATTCCATTGTTTTTACAAGTTGTCAAAAAGTTTAAATGTTCGACTTCTTTGCTCAACTGGATTCTATTCTTTTTAAAGTTTTTGATATTCATTTTGTTTAGTTTGTATATATTATGGTTTCATCCATGAAATTCAAATTCTCTCCAATAAAATCAACATTATGAGCCTTTTTAAATCTCCAGTTTCCATAAATTATATTAATTCAACATTTGTCGAAAACATTACGTGGTTTCAGAAATTATTAACTACATGTCAACAAAATAGTTTCCATATCATCTACTGTTTCGCACGTTACTAGAAATTCGAGCACGGGGAAAAAACGTCCATATAATAAAAAAATTTTATTTCAACTTCTTACTAATATTCCTTTTCTTCTTTTTGATGTTCCTTATAATAGAATGGCAACACGAATTAATTTAGAATCGGAATTCATATCATCCAATTATATCAAAACACGACTTAGAATGTGCATTAATACCAAAAATAGCATGCGCAAGAGTACAACTGCCGTGAAATATCGGACGCTGCCAGTAAAATCGATGTAAGTGGCCGAAACACAACGTGTATGAGAAGTAGATCATAATACCCACTGAAGATAATTCCAAAAAGAAGGAATTGAAACTAGTTTGGGATACCGAGCCACGGAAAATGAAACGTGCAACCATCATCTATAATAAGAAAGTATAAGATCGAAATTCAACTAGGAAGCTGATACACAGGAAAGAAAAATCGTGCCTTCTTCGATAACAAGATGGCTTATTACTTATTCAACGCATCATAATCAAAAGGTTCGAAAGTTCTTTTCTATTGTATTAATTTCGTGAATCATGAGTTAAAAAACTGGAATAACATTTATCATTTAATACATATTGTCTCTACGTATTGGAGGACTTTGACAACTTATGATGCATATGACTGCACGTATAAAAACATTTTTTCATATAAATTTGTAATCTTCATAATAAAATTCTAAACTATTATAAGGAACATCAAAAAGAAAAAAAGGAATATTAGTAACAAGTTGAAATAAATTTTTTTATTATATGGACGTTTTCTCCCGTGCTCGAATTTCTAGTAACGTGCGAAACAGTAGATGATATGGAAACTATTTTGTTGACATATAGTTAATAATTTCTGAAACCACGTAATGTTTTCGACAAATGTTGAATTAATATAATTTATGGAAACTGGAGATTTAAAAAGGCTCATAATGTTGATTTTATTGGTGAGAATCTGAATTTCATGGATGAAACCATAATATATACAAACTAAACAAAATGAATATCAAAAACTTTAAATAGAATAGAATCCAGTTGAGCAAAGAAGTCGAACATTTAAACTTTTTGACAACTTGTAAAAACAATAGAATTACACCTAAATTTTTACAAATTAGAAATAAACCAATGAATTATAAAGATAAAACCATTTTACAAACCTGTGAAATTAAAAGATTAAGAGCCTCTATTAGAGAAAAAAGAAAAGACATTGATAGATTGAGTAAGAAAAACTACAGATTATATAATCAATGCATGCAAGAGAAAGATAAAGAAGAAACAAAAATAGCATTAATGAAAATATTTGCTATTATAGAAAGACAACAATTTAAAGACAGAAGGAGACACTTTCATAAAATTGAAAACCTCATAAGAGAAAAACATAATAACAAAGAAGAAAAAGAAAAAATACCAACATTAGAAGACAAACCACTGTTCATTAACAAATCTAATAATGAATTGACATATCTACAAGTTAAAGCACTCAATAGAGGAACGAGATATGCATATAAACAAAAAATTCCGAAAGCCGAGATAATAATCCCGTATATAGAAGACGTCATCAAGAAACTACCAAATAAAAGACAAAACCCTACAAGATTTAAAATATTAAGAGCAATCAATAACAAAGAAAAAGAAGAACAAATACCAGCTCTAAAATATGAGAGACAAGAGCTAATGAACCTCAAGAACAACCCAGCAATTAAATGCGTAAGCGCTGATAAAGCCAAACAAATTATTATATTAGACAAAGATGATTATGATATAAAAATGAAAATGGCTATAGAAAAATTGGATATCGAAGAAACTACACTTGACCCAACAGATACAATTCTAAGAAAAATGGCTTGTATAAAAAACCATGGACATTTACCTGATAATATTAAAAACAAAGCCATTCCGCCCGTTGGAGCATCTATTCCAAGCATATTCAGCAAAATCAAAACGCATAAAAAAGAAGAACCATTAAGACCAATAGTAAATAAAACAACGGCTCCAACAATTCTCCTTGAAAAAGAACTATTTAAACATTTAAAACAGTATTACTTTCAACATATTTATACAATTAACAACTCCATTGAAGTGATTAAAAAAGTTAAAGAACTAAAAACAACCGATTTTCTGATGATCAGTCTAGATATTGTTTCCCTATATCCAAATACACCTGTTTATGAAGCAATTCAATTGTTAGATCAGAAGTTAAAAGATGAAAAAATACATGAAGCACAAAGAATTAGTATTATCCAGGCATTAAAACTAGTAGCTGATAATAACTACTTCACATATAATAAAAAAATATACCGACAAAAACAAGGTGCACCAATGGGATCACCAATTTCGAGACTTCTTGCTAAAATAATATTACAAGACATAGAAAATAAACTCTTGGATTCATTCAATCAAAAACAACTAATACTATACGTAAGATACGTTGACGATATCCTTATCTTCTGGAAGCAATCTGAAAAAGAACTTGAAACATTTGTAAACAAATACAATAGTTTTTATCCTACAATACAAGTTACTATGGAAAAAGAAGTTAACAGACAACTACACTATTTAGACATTTCTTTATTCAGGCGAAATAATATGATTGAATACGAAGTATATCGAAAACCAACTTATACTCCAACGATAATTCCGATTGATTCAAATCATCCTTGGAAATATAAAAGGGCAGCACTTCAATTTTACATAAGAAGAGCATTAACCCATTCCTGTAACAAACACAAAGAAAAGATTGAGATTAACTGGATAAAAAGAACTGCTATGAAATTTGGATACAAGAAAAAGATCATAGATGATATACTTGAAAATATAAAGAAATCTTTAAATGAAAGTAAAAATAAACAAAAAAATGAAATAAAATTTGCTGGTAAAATTCCCTACATTCCTCCAATAACAGATATCCTAAAGAAGGAATGCGTTAAAGAAAAAATGATATTAGCAGAAACCGTCATAGATAACGAAACTATATTAACTACTGGAAATGAAAGAAGATCAATGCTTGATAAAGCCGGAGTATATTCTATACCAACAAAATATTATACAGAAATAGAAAGAAATGAAAGAAATAAAGTATACATAGGAAGTACAAAAAGAAGATTTAAGACTAGATTAAAAGAACATATATCCAACTGGAATAAAAAGAAAACAAAACATCATTAATAAATCATTGTATTGAAAATGAAGCTTATCCTGATTGGTATGATGCAAAATTAATAACCTCACATAAAACTAAAAATCAAATATTAACCTCAGAAGCAGTAATGATTGAAAAAACTAAAGAAATAAATTGTAATAACAATGATCCAATGAGTCTACCGTACGCTTGGAAATATTTTATCGAAAAATAAATTAACGATAAAAAATATAATAAAAGCCTTATTAATTATTTTCAACAAGCGAATGGCAACACCAATTAATTTATAATCGGAATTCATATCATCCAATTATATCAAAACACGACTTAGAATGTGCATTAATACCAAAAATAGCATGCGCAAGAGTACAACTGATTTCACAGAAAAATGTCAGAAATGATTTCACAGAAAAATGTCAGAAATATTATAACTGGCTGTAGCTTTTGTTTTTCATATATTTCATGAGCTGCCTATAGAAACATCCGATGTGCGGCAAACAAACACTGGGAAAATGCGAGCGGTTGCCGATTTTGATTGTTGAATCCCTGCCTGAACTGATAATGTTTTGTTTTTTTCTCCAAATAGTATAACTATACTAATTATTCAAAGTTCTTGGAGTAGAATAGAAATAAAACTTTCAAGTTTTATTTCTGTTCTACACAAAGCAATTTGGATTGTTAATATAGTTATATTATTTGGAGTATACTGCCGTCCTAAGAAAGAAAGCAATAACTCCAATTTTGAAGATTAAAGAAAAACTGCTTTAATGTTTCTGCGGCTGGGCCACCATTTGAAATCTGATTTTCATCGTGATAATGACACATGTTTGATGCAGTATGACACACATTTCAATGTGATTGCATAAAAAGTATTTTTTTAAATGATTTAGATAAAAAATGGCAGTTATTGCTTTTCAGTGTAGTATATTGTCAGCATGTTAGTGGTAAATACTAAGCTAATAGCAGTAAAGGCCTGTACTGCAATTTAGCAATGCATCACCAGGGTGAAACCCATTGTTGTGCAATAACATCTAATCACCACTGGCATGAAATGTTAAGATGAAAGGAGTACGTTTAATTATTATAAAACCTGGAATAATATTGAAATAACAGTTATTGTATAAAATAATGTTCATGACTTAAAAAAATTGGTCAAATGAAGATGAAATTAAACCAGTGAACAAATGTCAGAAGTTGTTTTATTAATGCCAAATCCGAATAATGTGAGAGATAAATGATTGAATTATCATTGACCTTGAACAAGTGTTTTTATATGTGACAAACCTTTCAGAAATGCTAAAAAACATTTTTAATGTACAGCGATAGTAAAAAAAATAATAAAAGAAAGAAAAAGCAAAAGTAATACAAAATCCTGCATTATATGTTTCTAAACAGTTGAGGCAAAAGAGTGCGAGGGTGCAAGAAATGGAATCACTCAAAGAAAAAAGCAAAAGTAATACAAAATCCTGCATTATATGTTTCTAAACAGTTGAGGCAAAAGAATGCGAGGGTGCAAGAAATGGAATCACTCATCCAAAGCGGACACCTGTTTTCCAGAATTAATGGTATCAAGTGCTGCAAGATCATGTTTTTTCTCTTGTTCCGTGATGCCTCTTGGAGTTGCGATGGTTGGTGGTTTTCCAAAGTTCCTACTGATGGCCTTGAGATTCAAAAAATTAAAAACATAGAAAGCATCTGCAGTAAAGCTGGTTCTGTAGGCCAATGTGTGCTTTCCTTGCTTGGTGACAACTTTGATCATGTCTTTTAAATACTGCCTGGGACTGATGCGATTAATTTTATATGAAGATGAATTATCCGGCCAAACAAAAAAGTCTTCTTGCTTCATCTCCTTAACATCGACTTTTCCAGAATTCGTCGTTTGCACACAACTAACGAAATCCGAGAAATGGTATACTTTATTCTTTCTTTGAAGAGAAAGTTCAACTTGGTGGTGGAAACTGTCAGCTGACTTAAGTATGACCAGCCTCGAAATATCGTAGAGTTACAGACTGTGCTGCTATTTCATCCGAGGTAATAATATAAACCAAGTAATAAAACAGGGTCCAGTTTTTAGTTTGACCAGCACAATTGTCCAGTCAGAGAATGATGTTTTGAGAATTGCACATGTGTAGCAGAAAAGCGTGAAACGTGCTTACGAGATCCTCTTTTTTTCCATCCAGAAATACATTTAGGCCACAGGCATGCAAAGGTTTTCAGCTTGTTTTTTCCCCTTCTGTAAGAAAACGCTCGTTAAAAACAACAATTCTTTAGCAAAAAATTACCCTTTTGAACATGTCGATAATTATCTTTTGAAGAAGAGCTGAGAAGCACACAGTATTTGGCCCTATATCATCGGTATCACACCTGTACTTCTCACGAGCCTCTTCAGCTTTAATTTTATGTAGACTCCAAGCACTGCAAGTTGGACAATCAGGGGATATGGAATTCACATCGTGTGCTGGATTATACAGCTTGAAACTCTCATATTGCTCACACTCTTCATGGCTGAGGGACGTAAAAGAAATGTTTAAGTCTTTTGACACAACTTTTCTGTAGAGTTCATAGGAACACTTCACGTTAGGATGCGTTTTAGTGAAATCCTCGTGCATCCTTTTTATAGTTATGTCACTCGGCAAATACCCTTTATTCGGAGCATGTTCCCTCCTGTAATGGGATACAGTCAGTGAGAACAATTCAACATAATTTTTAATCGGCTCCCGATCAGTCTTTGGTGTTTTCTGATGTCTGCCTCTCCCATCACTTGCAGGAGAAATTGCTGACCCACCGTCATTGCAAAAAACATTAGTGATAATCCAGTCATTCTTTCATATCCCAGCGTAGTGAGATAAAATGTTTTGCATATCTTCACATTTTCCCCATTTTCGTTTTTTAGGAAATATCTAAGTGACATTGTACGCTTACTGTTTTCACTTTTCGTATGCCTTGTCTTCAGCAGATACGCTGGAAGAGACAAAAATCAGCCTTTCCTGCCAATTCAAGGACCAGTACTGATTATTAATAACATTGCGACGGTCATCAGATATTTTTTCATTGCACATGAATCTGCAGTTTTCACAACAAGCCCAAACACCATGATTTCTTCTTTCTTGCATTAATTTATCTTGTTTTCTTTCTTTCAAACTTTTTTCATATTTTCTTCTTTTTCGAATTTCTCCCTTTTTAGTACATTCTTCATTTGTTGTGATTCTGCAAGAATTGGCGGTTATTTCTGCTTCACGTCCATGATTTTCTGGCCGAGTTGACGAATCTTGTGATCTGTCGAACTTTGTTTTCACCTTTTTGGGTGCTGGCTTCGGATCGTCAGAAGCAACATCACATTCCTCCGAAATTTTGCTGCATAACAAGTCTGGGTCATTAAACGAATCATGTGACTGTGGAAAATCAGTATCAGCTGAAGTTTGATATTCTTTGTCATCAAATCTACTAAACGATATGTCCAAAAGCTCAACTTCAGCATCTTCTCATTCAGATAATTGCTGATGCTCCTCATCGGTAGCGAATGTATAATTTGCATTGATCGACATGTTTATCACTTCAGACTGCAGCTGTTGTAGTTCACTACCAACACTCTGATTTAATTCTAGCTGCACGAGTTCAACCATTTCTTTGCCACTGTGAAAGGACATTGCAACGCGTAGTAAACTCTTTCACACCTCAGCGCAGGGACCGAACGTATAACAAATGGAAAAAACAAGTTGGTGTAAGAGGATATATTTCTACATAGCATATATCTACTCGCAAACAAAACACAGAATCCTTCACCTCCAATTCGTTAAACTGCCGTCAGCAATTAATGAACCTCGACAGGAATTAATAGACAAAATCGAAAATGGCGGAGACTGAGCAAATGGTAAAAAATGCGGGTTCTGTAAAAACAATGGTCTCATGCGGCTAATAACAGTTTGAATGAGGGATAGTTCATACCTCTTTACAGCAGTTTCTTGAGTGACACAATCACCAGCTTTTGTAGCCTAAAACAATTGTCACACACAACTACCAGAAAGAATGGAAACATAATTTTTAATCACTGTTCTGTAAAACTCACTGTGATAACTACAAACAACAAACGCACAACTGCGCAATCAAACTACTGCATCGTAATGAAACTTCTCTAGCATTCCAAGGTCATCATGGGGCTCATCCTAACTAGAATGCAGTGGATCCCACAAACGTGGGAGATACTGCATTCAAGCTTAGTATCGCCCACTCGTGCAGGGAGCAAGCGGTCTCATCCTACACTACCAAGCAGTAAATTCCACATTCATTGGACGTACTACGTTCAAGCTTAGTGAACATCGCTAACTGCTTTCTAGCTATGTTCTCAGCTGTTTCAGTGACACATACTGCAAATGTCGTAGACTATTTCGATAGGAACAAGGTCTTGCACTTCATTCTAGGGTTGTAGGATGTTAGATTTAATGATATAGAACCTGCTGCATGCGTTAACTCCAAATGGCCGAAACTGGAGTTACTGCTTTCTTGTTTAGTATGGCAGTATAATTGGTGTACAGTTCCTACTTATTAATTGCTTTTTTTTATTGTTGCAATGTTCATTAAACATACTTTCAGAGTTGGACATCACAACAAAAAACAAACAAAAAAACATCTGATTATTAAAAAATACACATCTGATTTTAACCCGTTATTATTGATGGGCTTTCACCTAGTCAATTATAATTGATTTGTAACGCCGATGCTGGTTTCGGTGGTTCACTGAGATATAAAAAAATAGTTAAAACCTTATTTCTGCGAGAGATATCTGTCCACACAATTGCCTAAGGAAATGTAGCATGCCATCTAGTTTGACCTGAAGCTAAAATTAAACTAATGGTAGCTCTGCTTAGGTATTTGCTGTATTTTAACCTCAAGAGACATAGCAGTAGACATGTTCTGCGGCATTGTGGGACACCGTCTTTATTAGTTACATAGCTACAAGAGTCAGCAATGTAACTAATAAAAACGATTAAATATGTAACTTCACGAACTATGTCGCAAGTTAAGTTATACTTGTGTAAATTATTAATTTATAATGTTCTTCATTAAAAGTTGCAATTTTGAATTTGGTGATATAAAAACCGATTCTGTGTCCCATGGTTTCCTTCCTTGCAACCAAATTCAGTATCAGTGTCATGTAGAAACACTTTCTTCTAAGTGTTTCCAAATACTGCGGGGTAAACCGTTTTACAGTAAGTAGAGGAAAATATGTTTTTTTTTATGCACGGCCCCTTAATCAATGTATGCTTGAGTTTTTGCTTATATCTCAGCAAGATTTTATGCTATTATGCATTATGCTGTAACTTTAGATTTATGGGTTTAAAAATATTTGGCATCGAATGGGCTATTAATCAGATATGGTCATAATACATTTTTTTCATGATCATATTCCATAATCTATAATTCCCTTAATATATCAATTCTGTTCTTGCATAGTGGCTCATATTATCTTGGTCTTTCTGTGTTTTACTGTTGCAACATCAAATCATTGTATTTGTTCTCAATTAAATGATACAAATCAAAAACGAATTCCCAGCTTAACATTAGCGGCATCTTTTTTCCGTAGTTCACTGTACACGTATTTACAGGTCCTTTTGTATGAAATTTGGAATATAAGGGTTTTACTATGTGCTGAATAAAAGGTGCATAAAATAACATACCTCTTATATGGAAAAATTTGGAGATAGAGAGCTAATTAGCATGTTAATTAGGCTAAGTAGCATGTTTCTTTGCATCATATGATAGTTCCCTTTGAGTCCTTTCCAACAATACCTTATTTGTTTAAATGCGGCAAATGGTTATAAAGTTAAGGAGGGTGGTCCTTTTTTTTTTTTTTTTTTTTTTTTTGGTGTCATACATCCCCACAAGGGCTGATAACCATTTTCAATAGGATTGGTCTACTACACATCCTGAACAGCATACCAAACCTTCACCATGCAGGAGTATCAATTTTGGCTCAGAAATTCCACAGATTTAAAATCTGTTTTATTTTATTTTATTTTTTACGATACCTACATTCTGAGATTGCATTTTGAACTGGGGATAATAAAGACCAGTGCTCCAATGCCAGACACCTCACACCAACCTATTGAGATGCTACTACTTGGGGACAAGCAATGCATTATCTGAAAAGGGAGGGATTGGGCAAACATAGCAAGAGACTGAAAAGCCCAAAACTGGGAAAGTTCAGTTTACGCACGGCTCAAGCTTTAGTGTTTGAAATGACGCAAAACAATAACTTAAAACATGTGGGAAAACTACAGACAAAGTTTTCCCACAAAAGCACATGTAGCAGAAGAGAAGTTTATTGACTAACATACATCCGCTCTTTATTTTAAATGGATTAAGTTAAATAAAAAAAGTTTTAATGGTGTGGGAGTAAAATCATTAGGAGAAAAAAAAAACTCCAGGTGAAACGCTAAATTGTAAAATTAACATCTTGCCCGTAAAACAAGTCGCATTTACATAAGTTTTATGGGTAAATCATAAAACCTGGCAGGTCTGAATAGTGGGTCCTTCCCTTGTTCATAATAGTCTAGAACGGATACACAGGTTCAATACATGGAGAAATCCATGTCTATTTACTGTGAGAGTGATATCACACACAAATTTACAATTTCTGTTTGCAGAGTCATTTAGGGGGGGGGATTTAAGGTAAGTGCTGGTCAGCATAAGAGCTGATATGTTTTACCATAAAAGCTATGGCTTTTTGCTGAAAATTACAGTAACTGTAATCCAGAACAGATATTCTTTAAGCATACCTGAAATTCTGCATTATCACAGGTTTCCAATTGCAATTAAAAAAAAAAAAAAAAATATTTTCTAATTTTTGAAGGTACAATATAATTCCTGGAGGTATTAATATCAAATATACTAATAACAATGAATAATGTAATAAGAAATTTAATCAAAATTTACACTACGATATCATTAATAGCATTTGGTAAACCTACTAACAATACTCACAACAAGGTTCAAATTTCTATACTACATTCTACTAAATTAAATAGCTGAAAGAATAGAATATTCACAATGGCAGTTTTATCTGAATAGGTTTATACAGATTATAAAGATATACATCCACTTTAACATTTAATTCTATGAAAGGAGGAAAAGTACTGATCAACCATTAAAAACAAAAAATGAATTATGCTGTACATGTATGTAATAATTACCTGTGCCGTTCTTCATAAGATACTTCCAGTTTATGCCATTCTTCATTAAGTTTTTCTGTCACCCTTACAACCTGGATGGCCTCAGACTCAGCAGCTTTCTTAGTAACGGTTTCTTTCTCTATTTGAAGATGACTGATGCTGGGTTTTAAAGAATCAATACCCTCTTTCACTGCCTAAAAGCACAAACATAAAATTCAAAGTATTAAATTTTAATTACAACATAAAGGAAACAATTTCTGATCCTGGACATACATACATACATACATATCACTAAGCTGTTCTCTGAGATTCAGAAGTTAGCTCCAAAAAGAAATACACACTACCAGATAATTGCATTTTTGAACTTACCGTTATGTTGGTGAAGTTCGATTAACACTTACTGCACGCGGATCTTGTTTTTTTTTCGTATTTCCGTTATGTAGATGCGGCATGGGGTTTTTTTCATTCAGTTTCGGGTCCTCTTCAGTTTTTTTTTTTTACGTTGGTTTTAATTGGCCTCGTTACTAAATGAGGTTTTTTTCCTTTGCTGCTTCCACATATACTTCAATATGTTTTCTACCCGAGTACTTTTGGTAACATCCCGTTACCGTCATCTAGGAGACGTTTGCTCCGACCAGCACGGACCGTGTCAGTAGGGCATTTTGGTGGTTCTCGCGGGCTGCATCTGTTATCGGCTATCGCTTCCTCTTGGGCATTGTGGCGCCATCTCTTGTTGGTCACCAATCTCATTTTTTGAAATTTTCCAGTTTTTTGCTCAATTTTAATTAAATTCCTCAAACTGTTTCTTAAAATATTAGGGTCATTATGGTTGCAAACTTTTGCTCTATTTTTTTCTATCATTACAGACTGCTATTTTGAGGTGTTTTCGGATTTACAGCTTTTTATGATTTTTATATTTTCAAATTTAGGATATTTTTGGTTAGCCAGACAATATTGAATAAGTGCTGTTTTTTCTTCCTTTTTCTGCCAATTTTTTACATGTTGTTTTAACCTGTGTTTAAGCTTATTTTTGGTACTTCCTATATATGCCATTGGAGGATTTTCTGTAATAGGAATTTAGTAAATGCCTGCTTTTTCTAACATTTTTATTTTTTCATTATTTTTGATTACCATATTTTTGACGGTATTTACTTTTCCTCCAATTTGAATGTTATGCTTTCTACGAATATTATTAATTTCATTAGTAGTACCTTTAACGTAAGGAAAACCAATCAGATATTCAAATTGGAGGAAAAGTAAATACCATAAAAAATATGGTAATTAAAAATAATGAAAAAATAAAAATGTTAGAAAAGGCAGGTATTTACTCAATTTGTATTACAGAAAATCCTCCAATGGCTTATATAGGAAGTACCAAAAATAAGCTTAAACACAGGTTAAAACAACATGTAAAAAATTGGCAGAAAAAAGAAGAAAAAACAGCACTTATTCAATATTGTCTGGCTAACCAAAAATATCCTAAATTTGAAAATATAAAAATCATAAAAAGCTGTAAATCCGAAAAACACCTCAGAATAGCAGAGTCGGTAATGACAGAAAAAAATAGAGCAAAAGTTTGCAACCATAATGACCCTAATATTTTAAGAAACAGTTGGAGGAATTTAATTAAAATTGAGCTAAAAAATGGAAAATTTCAAAAAATGAGATAGGTGACCAACAAGAGATGGCGCCACAACGCCCAAGAGGAAGCGATAGCCGATAACAGATGCAGCCCGCGAGAACCACCAAAATGCCCTACTGACACGGTCCGTGCTGGTCGGAGCAAACGTCTCCTAGATGACGGTAACGGGATATTACCGAAAGTACTCGGGTAGAAAACGTATTGAAGTATATGTGGAAGCAGCAAAGGAAAAAACTCATTTTGTAACGAGGCCAATTAAAACCAACGAAAAAAAAAACAACAACTGAAGAGGACCCGAAACTGAATGAAAAAACCCCCATGCCGCATCTACATAACGGATATACAAAAAAAAAAAAAAAAAAAACTAGGATCCACGTGCAGTAAGTGTTAATCGAACTTCACCAACATAACGGTAAGTTCAAAAATGCAATTGCATTAATGTAAGTCAAAAAAATTAGCCTCCAATATAGGAAGTAATTGAAACTACTAGATAATGTTTACTTATTGTTGACGTATCAAACTTTCCATTTACAGTGATCTTGACATACAACTCGGGCTTCACTGACATCCATCACACGCCGCACACAAGATCTTCTATACTTCACACTCAATCTTTTTCTCATTCAGACACCCCTGAATCTGATCCTCCCATGATTTCCTTGGCCTTCCTCTGCCTTTTCTTCCTGCCACTTGGGCCAAAAAGGTTTTCTTAGTAAGCATCTCATCACTCATCCTTTCAACATGGCCAAACCACTGAAGCATTATTAGTCTCCACCTTGCTAAGAACATTTTGCTTCACATTACACAACTGCAGCACATCTTTATTCCTCACACGATCAGAACGAGTCTTGCCACAAACCCTAAGTAATGCATTTCTCCAGCACACAAATGACTCCTACGTTTCTTCTGTAGTACCCAGGTTTCAATGCCATATATAAGAGTAGGAACAATTACACTTTCACACACCGCCATGCGGGACTCTCTTGAGAACCCATCATTCCTGTGAAAACCTCCCAAGGTAGCTATGACTTTCAATGAAGAATTCACTCACCTACTAATTTCACCATCTAATTTGTTCTCTCTGTCAAACATAGTCCCATAATACACAAACTCATTCACCTGGTCAATCACTGTGCCATTTAGACTTATATTACATTCAGTACTACCAGTTCCTCTTTCAAAAACCATAACTTTGATTTTTCCCTTATTTATACTCAGTTTGAATTTCATGCAAACTTCATACATCTGGGACAACATACTCTGCAACTCACTTTTGCTCAGAAACCATAACTTAGGTTTTTCCCTTATTTATACTCAGTTTGAATTTGATACAAACTTCATACATCTGGGACAATATACTCTGCAACTCAATTTTGCTCTCTGCCAACAAGACTGTCCTCAGCATAGAGCAAACTGCACACATGCATATAATGCCAAGAGATAAACCAATATTATCTACATTGGCATCAGGCATGCACGCATCCATAAATATATTAAACAGCCGTAGTGACATTACATAACCTTGTCTGACTTATGCACCAATAGAGAACCATTTTGATAAAACACCATTCACTCGTACATGAACACTACTGCCAGCATACATGGCTTTTATACTGTTAAGTTGAATCCCTGTAACACCATATTCATTAAACACCTTCTACAAAAGTGCCCTATTTACTTGGTCATAAGCTTTCTCTAAATCTATGAAGACAGCAAAAACTTTCTTACCAACCAGGGCTAGAGAATAAGGAAGGGCTGGCCCACCAGGCAGTCCAAAGCAAGTCGCTTTGCTGGGGAGGACGTGACGTCACTGCGAGTACACTGACGATTTGGGATGCTGCCTTCGAGGGCAAAAGTCATAGCTGTCGGAGTAAGCTGAACACCTCTGCACGTATTATATATTTTTTACACAACTCTGAACGTTATATACATATATATTGTAGCAAGTAACGTTTTTGTTTATTTTATCGGAAGGCGTAAATAATAGAAAGAGAAAAATTTATTAACATACCTGTATAGCTAAAAAGGAGGAAGATATTCACCATGTTTAGATATTGACAGCGTTGTGCTACGTTTGTTAACGGCAGAATTTATCCATTTGGTTTTCTTTTGATTTGATTTTCTTTCCGAGACTAAATCTTTGTTGTGATTGATATACCGAATTCTGATAAATGTTCGTATGCGGCAATAAATTTTCACAGCTTCTTTGCAGGTGTCTGGAAATCTCTCTTCTATTACAGTTTTTAATTTTTGAATTATGCCTTTCTCTCGGGAAATCTCTGTCCCGTGAATTGACTTAAAAATTATTTCAAATTGATCTACAGTTCTCATCCACTTTGGAGAAGGCACCGTTACTCCCCGAGTGATAAAGTTTTAATCCATTGAGCAGATGGAAAATCTTCGGCATTTCTAGAAATTGTTCCGAGGGAGGGATCTTTATTGCGTAAGCGATAGGCAATATAACCTGCGACATAACTCAGAGCTTGTTTCTCAGCATCACATTGCTCATCTTCAACTTTTTTAAGTATGTCGTCGTCCCAATCTTACGGCCATGGCTCATTGCAAATTTTTTCTAAAGCTTCTAAGTCATCTGCGTTTATTTCTCCAGATACTTCATCAAGAATTTCTTGATTATCAGCTGTAGTGAAAGCTTCTTTTAGTAGCTCTGCTGTCAAATATGTTTGGAGCGTTTTGCCTTCTTGAAACTCTGTATAAACTTTTTTGGACGAATTAGGTGATAATAAAGTGTGTTCCTGTATCGTAACACACTTTATTATCACCGTGTACTTCATCAAAGCTTAAGACGCAAACTTTGTCATTTTCGGAAAGGGTTTCGCTATTTTTCCGCATAAGGAGCAAAGCACTATGCAGAATTCCGGGGTGACAACTAAATTTAAAACACCATCGCTTTAACGTGCTAGCACTTGGCAAAGGAATGCCAATTTTACACTTCCAAAATTTGTAAGCTTTTCTTGAAATAACTCTAGTTACTATTCCTCTAGATATATCTTTTTCTGTCCATTTGTTAATAATTTTTTGTGTTGCGAAAAATTTTTCCTGGGGTTCATTTCCATCTGTTCAAGTATTTTATTTTTCATATTATCTTTTGACAGGGCTTTCTGTATTAGCACAATTTCTGCTCTCTTATTTCGTATGCTGATATTTTTTTGACGCAAAACTCGAACAGTATTTTTGTGTTTGCTTTTCAAGCTGCGTATTTCTCGTTACAGTATATCAAGCTTCTCGGTGAGAATTTTGTTCTAACTTGTAACCTCTGAGCAAGACATGCACTGAACTGATTCACACTTTTCTTCTGAATATCCATTGTCAGAATTGCAAGCAACTTCATCGATGTGTAACTTTTCAGGATTTGGCTTCAAAGTTTGATTCAATGCCTTTATACGGATATCTCTCTTAATTCTTCTATGTTCTTGGCTTGTATGTATCGTTGATTTTTCATTCGGTAAACTCAAACTGGGAACAGCTGTGGGTTTCAGAATTTTTAATTTTTTTCGGGAAGCCCAAGCAGGCGATTTCGCATGTCATCTTTGTAGTCTGAATTTTGGAAATGATCACTACATATTCTTGCACTTCCAACTTTAAATTTGTCAGCACGCTTACACTTAACAATCCATTCTTTTATCACATTAACATTTGAAGGGAAAACATGGTAAATAACGCCACGTTCTTTTGTTTTCTTATGCGTATTTGTACAATTAGCGACAGCACAGGATGAAGGCATATTGCGTATTACTTTGAATGAAAAAAAAAATATAAAAAACAGACGCTGAATTTTAGTTAAAATAAATTTTACATCAGTAAAAAACAGACGTTAATAAAGAACTACATAAACTACTACCAGTAAATTGAGAGCAACAGAAATAGACTGCACAGAACGACTAGAATGTCACCGTTCTCCGGCCCCGGGTTGGAACAGGGGTCACCGAGTGTCCTCGCAGTGACGTCACAGCGCCTTCCAATTCCCCCTCGGTCGGAGCACGAAACTGAGACCGCAAGACAAAAGGATGAGCCAGCCCTTCCTTATTCTGTAGCCCTGTTACCAACAGCCAATCATCACACGTAATGCAAAACTTTGGTTAGTGCAGCCTTTACCAGGCTGCAAACCACTCTGAACATCCCACACTTTCTCTGATGTAAGACCCCGTACTTTTTCAATAACGACCTTACCAAACATTTTCCTTGGTGCACTTAGTAGGCTAATACCAAGATAGTTCTTGCAATAAGTGTGATCACCTTTTGCCTTATACAAGGGAACATTGATAGCACCCTTCCAATCACGAGGGACCATTTCTAACTCCCAGCACAAATGGCAAATTGCAGTTAACCAGTCAATTACAGAGTCACAACCATATTTCAACATCTCAGCCGTTATGTCACCAACTCCTGGAGCCTTACCATTCTGAAGAGATTTTAGAGCTTTACACACCTCTTCTCTTGAGATCCCTCCTGTGCTTCTATCCTTCACTGTGACATCATTGGCATCTGCTTCAGAATCACCTTTGTCTTCCTGATCTAATAAACTCACAGAAGTATTCACCCCATCTGTCACTTAACTCATTGTGCTGCTATATCATTTCCCCAATCTCATTCTTCACACAACTTACAACTTTGTTTTCCCTATTTTTCCTGAGTCTCGCATACTTCCAGAAGGACTTTCTATCTTTCCAAAAAGCCAGTTCATGCCTTTCCACTTTCTCCTTCCTATCTTTTGCCTTACTGTGGCGAACCAGCTTAGCAGCGTCACGCTTCTTACAGCGATATTCATCCACAGAGACTCTGCCTTGCAACATCCCCAAATAGGCTTCCTTCTTTTTCTTTACTGCCTCTTCAATTTCACTATTCCACCAAGCATCACCTCTATTGTTACCCACTATTGTGGTGCCACAGACCTCTTTAGCAGCAGTGACAACACAGTTCTTAAAACATTCCCACTTCTTTTCTACATCCCTCTCACAAGACTTCAGCTCCTTCAGTCGTTCTCTGAGTATGTCAGAATAATGCTGATGATCTTCAGGGAGCCTTTCAACCTTTATTCTTTCCATCCTGGGCCTCTTTCTATTCCTTTTCCTCTGACCAACATTTAGTTTCACTGGTGACACTACCAAGTAATGATCAGAACCAACATCCACACCTCTCATCACACTAATGTCAACAAATAAGTGTTTGAGACGCTGATTGTAGACAAAATCTATCACACTCTTTCTTTATCAAATTGTGTCTCATTTCTTTATCAGATTGCACCAGCCTGGTGGTATATTGGAAAGTATAAATTTTCAGTACTTCCAAGGTGTGATTTCAAGATTGCTAATCTCAATACATATGGAAGCCAGATGCATTGATGCAAGAAACAGTCAGATTAGGAACATTAATTACTCGAAATGCATTGGAAGAAAATAACATTTTGAGATTTGAACAGATAATTGCTGTAATGAGTTCATGTTACACTTCATAATGATAATTTTTAAGTTTCAAGTAGTATTGTGCCATATATAAGCACTCTTATAAATTATTTCTGTTATAGAAAACCATAAGTCAATGTGCTGTTTTTTTTATTCAATTATCTTTTCTTACAGAAAAAATATAAACTGTATTTTGCCTAATGATGCCATCTTACACTGACAAGACAACATATTAGAGCTTACTAGTGAGGTATAAAATAAATCATTAACAGCAAATGAAATCACCTTAAGAACTCCTTCCTGCCTCCCAAAATCTTCAAAATCTTTTCCAGATAATTCAGGTTGATTCAGCTGCCTGTTGACAGCTGCCACAGCTTCTCTTAATTTATTCACTTTTGCAATAAAGTCTGGAGTGATTAAAATATCTGACATTTCAGATATTGTTGTTGTTTTTTCTGTCTGAGTTAAAGCAGTTTTTACACTTGTCAGTTTAGGAGTGCTGAGAACATTCAGATAAGCTTGAATTTGTGACCATTGTGCCATAGGTAATTGCAGAAGAGATTGTACAGCATGTTCAGGAACACCATTTTCTTGGATCACTTGGCCTTCATCTTTAAGAATGATGAATTCTTTCTCCAGACGTTCTGCTTCTTCCTTTAAAGCCTAATTGGGAAAAAATACAAAAATATGAAATTAGACAAAAAAATTAAAAAGTAAAAGCAAAAAAGATTAAAAGTATCAAAAAGTTATAAGCAGCGCTATTTACATAACATGAGATTTGTTTCAAACAATGTAAAAAAAAATATTATCTGGTCATGACAGAAGTCCTCAAGGTATCCACATTTCTTGAAAATGGGATGAATCAACAATTTTATCTAAAGAACATCTGCTATAATTGTTATCACACTAGAAGTATATTAAGTAGTTTCAGAAGGTATGTAGCTGCTGATGGTTTTGAGAACAACTGGGTAATGGCTGTTTCCATTCACTTTACAGCTCAATAATTCTATTTGGAAAGACATATGAATGACAAGTCAAAATTCTTGCACCACTGTTAAGGTAAAGATCTAGATGACAAGCAAGTTAATCAAAGGCTTTACTCCTTTTCACAGCAGTTATTTACCATTATACAGTTCATTCACTGCCAAGTTTTGGCTCCTTGCAGCCTCTCCTTGACAAATGTCAACCCCGCCTTCTCGTGGTTCATCCAGTTCCCACTAAAGGGGCTCTGACGACCGCCAATAGCGGTATAACTATACCATCGGGATTACAAAAAATGCTATCCCACACTCACCAACCCGCTTGGCCAGCGTGGTGAGTTATGGCCAAACCCCTCCAAAAATGACTCTACAACTTAAATCTTGGCCCTCAGTCTCCGGCAGCTGAAATGTACCTGGCCAAGGCAGCGGCCAGTGCGACATGAAGGCAGAGGGTGCTAAGAATCCCCGGAGGTGCGGACTAGGCTGCCATATGATGCTGACCTTGGCTACGTATAATGGACGCTCTCTATCTTCTGATTCAAGGCTCTTGAATTGGAAGAAGAACTACAAAGTATCAAGTGGGACATCGTTGGGCAAAGTGAGGTAAGGAGAAAAGGAGAAGATCTCATTGAACTGAAAAGTGGATATCTCTTCTATTATCGTGGGACAGATACTGGCAAAACAAGTGGTGTTGGATTTATAATAAACAAGAAACTGAAGGATAAAGTTGTAAAAGTTCCTTTGACAGAGCTGCACGACTTGCTACCCAACTCTCGAGAAGATACCAGGTTCAGATTAATCAAGCTTATGCACCCACTACAAGTCATCCTGAAGAAGAGATTGAAGAATTTTACGAGGAAATTAGTCATCTAAATAATAAAGACAAGCAGCACTTGAAGATCATTATGGGAGATTTCAATGCGAAAATAGGGCAACCGCAACAGAACGAAACTTTAGTAGGTAAATTCGGTCATGGCAACAAAAACCAGCGTGGAAATACTCTCATAGAGTTTGCAGAAACAGAAAGGTTTTTCATCATAAACTTCTTTTACAAGAAAAAGCCGGAAAAGGAAATGGACATGGAGGCATCCTAATGGATTGACAAGTGAAATTGATTTTATTATGTGTAACAAGAAATTTGTCATGGAAGACTGCAGTGTGCTAAAGAAGTTCAACACAGGTAGTGACCATAGAATGGTATGATGTAAGATGCACCTCAACGCTAAACTCGAGCGTGGCAAGCTCATAAAACAAAGTGTATTGACGTGATCAACCACAAAAAACATCATAATACCTTCAAATTGGAACTGAGGAACAGATTCTCTGCTCCAGAAGGTCTAAAGTTGGAAATCTCTGAAATTAACAGAAAACTAACCAAAGCTCTTATGGAAACAGCAACAAAAATAGCTGGTACTAAGAACAAGTTGCATACAAACAAATTATCAGGAAAAACCAAAATTCTGATGCAAAAAAGAAGAGAGATGAGGACAACTAAAGGAGATGTGACTTCCAAAGTGGAATATACAGGGCTATGCAAGACTGTACGAAAAAGTATTACTGAAGATGTAAGGAAATTCAACTGTGAACTTGTGAAGAAAGCAATTGTAAACAACCAAAGTTTGAAGAGAGCAAAGGGATATTTGAGTAAGGGAAGAAAACAGATTATGGCTCTGAGAAAAGAAGATGGTTCTGTAACAAGAAATAGAGGTGAAATTTTGACAAGAGTGAAAGATTTCTACTCAAAACTATATGAAAGGGATGATACATGTACTCATGGGCGGCGGAAGGTAGGATCCCCTTTAGAATTTCATGGTCCCCCTCACGGAGGGGGTCCACCCAGGAAACGTCCTAAAGCTATGAAAAAACCATTAGGAAGTACCAATCACTCACCCTAAAGATCATGGTAACCTCCAATGACAACACACTTCCAACACGTCAATCATCGTGATGTAACTGGGCTTCCAAGGTTTACAGACATCTTGCTTACGCTTCTTACTTCCGGGTGTGAAACATCGTATTTTTTTTTTTTTTTCCTTAGCCTTATGAGATGTTACTATAAAGCTTGTCAATTCCATAAAAAATCACACATACTACTCATTCATACAATTCAAGTAAAAACTATGTACATAACCTTACATTCATAGGTGGTTAAACCTTTGTCAACTGTTATTATCAAACTGCTTTTTCTGTTTCACAACCCCTGCCACTCCCACTGCAAGTGTCACACTCATTCAGCCATCCAATCCTCTAGTACTTTCAACAGGCCTCTGTCTTCCTCAGGAGGCAGGTGTGTCTCACCCGCCCACCACAGCTCAAGTGAGCAGAGCCATCAAGGCACGGGCCCCAGTCGCTATCTCTGAATCATTGTGTCTCTGGCGCCATCTATTGTCCCTGCCGTTCTTTTTCCCTCTTTCCTTCTACGCTGCTGTTCAATTTTTATTAGGGCTTTCCATTGTTCGTTTAAGTTACTTGGCCCATTAATGTTGCATAATCTTGATCTGTTTTTTTCAGTTAACACTG
Source organism: Macrothele yani (assembly GCA_039090855.1). Lineage (NCBI taxonomy): Eukaryota > Metazoa > Arthropoda > Arachnida > Araneae > Macrothelidae > Macrothele > Macrothele yani. Next base: position 92,899,625 of record CM077010.1, read on the forward strand.
ATTCTGCAATTCTTAACTGCCTTTCGTTTTTACAGCTCTTAATAATTTTAATATCTTCAAACCTTGGACATTGTTGATTTTCCATACAGTATTGGGTCAATGCTGTCTTAGCTTCTTTTTATTCCAATTATTAATATGCTGGTTCAATCTATACTTTAATCTTGGTGCTGCTGCCTATATATGACACAGGTGGTTGCTGGTTTATTGGGATTTCATAAATTCCTGCTCTATCTAATTGGCTCATTTTTTCATTTTTAATCACTAAATTTTTTATAGTAAGTACCTGATTTCCTACCTGTATGTCATACTTGCCACAAACTTTATTAATTTCTGCTGAAACATTTTCTATATATGGTATTGCTCCTACATATTTTACAAGTTTTTTATCAGTCTTGACCTTATTGTAACCTAGAGTTACTTCATAAATCCATTTTTAATACCTGTTTAGGGTATCCAAAATCATATGCAATTTTTTCAATATATTCAATTTCTTCTTTTCTATACTGTTCAATTGATGAGTGTGTTAAACTTCTTTTAATTAGTGTTTTAACACTATTTCTTTTATGTGTTAATGGATGCGATGACTGAAATGGTATAAGTACTGGGATATATGAAGATTTTCTATGTACTCTGAATTGCATATTCTCCTTTGTTTTAACAATCAAAACATCCAAAAATGCCAAAGTATTGTCATGTTCTTGTTCTACTGTCAGTTCAATAGATGGATAAATTTCACTATACTTTTTGTCAAGTCCTCAAGTTCATCATTTTTTAGCCTGGACAACAGAAAAATGTCATCAACATATCTGCAGTATATCAGTGGTGGATCCTCGAGTTTACTTATTTTTTCCTCAATGTCATTCATTATAATTTCAGCAAATAAAGTTGACAGTGGTGACCCCATAGGTCCACCATGATTTTGTTTGTACATCTTGTTGTTAAACTTAAAAATGTTATTTTCATATATGTACAATAAAATTTCTCTTAACTCCTCTATTTGTATTGCATTCATTGTCTGTAGCACATATAATTTTTCAATAATTATTTCTATTGCCTGAGGTACTGGTGTGCTAGGAAAAAGAGCTCTCACATCCATACTAGCCATATGAAATTCACTAAAATCTTGTTTAATTACTTTAATTTTCTCAATAAATTCGTATGTATTCTTCACAGTGAACCTTGTCTTCATGAACAAAGGTGCCAAAAATTTGTAGATATTTTTTTCCAGTTTTATTAGTGGGGAATTCCTTTTTGATACAATCACTCTCATAGGTGTATCAGGCTTATGAGTTTTTATTTTTGCAAACATTTTTGGTATTCCAGTACCCATTGGTGGGTATGCTTTCTTTATTTCATCAGGCAAGGTGCTGTGATTTCTTATTCTAGCTAAGTACCTTACTTGAGATTCGGTTGGGTCTTTTGCTAGAATGCTGCAATTCAGTTCTTCTATAGCTCTATTCATTTTTAGATCATATTCAGTTGTGTTTAATATTACAATTTGCCCTGCTTTATCAGCTTCACAGAATTTAATTGTTGGGTCATCTCTTAATTTAGATCAATGCATCCTTCCAGTGCTTACGTATGGTGCAGAGATGTGGACCTTAACTAAAAGAGATGTACAAAGACTACAGACAACTCAAAAAAGCATGGAGAGATGCATGCTCGGTGTAACCAGGAGAGATAAGAAGAGAAACTCGTGGATCAGAAAAATGACAAGAGTGGAAGACATCATGATCAGAGTTAAATCCCTGAAATGGCAATGGGCTGGGCATACTGCCAGAAGGACAGACCATCGATGGACAGCCGAAATTTTAGATTGGATTCCAAAGGACAGGAAAAGACCCAGAAGATGACCACATGGGAGATGGGTGGATGAAATTCAAAAGTATGTGGGAGTGACATGGAGGAGACTGGTACAAGACAGACTGTTGTGGAGGAAACTTGGGGAGACCTTCGTCCAGCAGTGGATTGATAATGGTTGACAATGATGATGATGATGATGATGATATATGAAAAGTATGAAATTTATTGACCCCAACAATACAACCAAAAAAAAAAAAAATCCCCAATCACTGATATTCTCCAGCTGAATTGCTATCCCAACTCTTAAATGGAGAAAGAGTAAGTTAACGTGTTTATATGCATTCAGTGCTCTGAAAACAATGAATACAACTAATTTGGACAAATAAATGCTATCATTTCATTAAAAATAAAAATTTATATAGTGATTTTAATTAGCACAGTGGCACTGCAATGGCACCAATCACTGAAATGGGAAATGAATGGAATTACCATTCATTTCCCATTTCTGTGATTTGATGAAAAATCATTTATAAGAGTTTCAGTATTACCATTCATTTTTATAAGAGTTTGGAATTATCATTCATTTGCCATTTTCATGAATCTGAAAAATAATTTATAAGAGTTTATGTATTACCAAATGACAGGAAAATTTCTTATCTACGTAAAAATACAGTGAAACATGATTTTACTTCATAGTAACTGTTACAATTTTCAGCATGAAGTTAAATGAAACTGTCTTACCTTTTGTTGAGGTGATTGCCCATTCTGTCCAACACTCAGTTTCTTAATAAACACAGCAAACTGAAATGACAGTTTTTCCTTTGACTGCTCCAACTTAGACCACTGTGTTAACAGACTCTGATACTGCTGATTTCGTTCTTCTGCCACTTTCTGAACTTCTGGCCATCGTGCCTGGAGAGACACCATAGTTTTTCTCAGCCTTAAAATAGCAGAAGACTCAGAAGGACCTAATCTTGATTGCAGCTTGCTCCAATCTGTATTTAAAACTTCAATATTCTCCTCCACTTCAACAGCTTCTTCTTTTAAATCCTTAAAACAAACATTTTAATTTTATGAAGTGGGAATAAATTTTAATTTAAGATACACATGAAAAAAAACAAAAACATGTAACAAGCACCAAATTTGTATAAAGTGCTTTTTCAGAGACAGAAATGTTGTAATTTAGATTAAAAATACAAAATAAACAGAAACAGTTATTTACATGCATATTTTTAAGATTATTGTGATAAACATTTATATTTTAAGTCACTATCATCTACTGTACAGCTGTAAACTTAATTCTGAAGAAAATGCAATGTTCTTACATCAGATTTTAGGATTTAAAAAAGATCTTAAAAGAAACATGATTACCAGTGCTATCATTCCAAACTTTCTGCATTACTTACTGCATTACAACTGGGGTTTTGGTCCACACATTATTTATGCTTCCTTTTTGCAACAACTACACAAGATAAAAAATTCTGAGTATGCACTAAGTAAAACACAAAACCTTATTCAATGTCATTGCAAATGCCACAGAAGGCACCTTGCTGATGATATAGTTCCACGCTGATTCAGCCAGTAAGTATTCTTACCACTCACAATGCAATTTTCATAGCAGAGATATCACTTTTACCTACTCCTTTCACTGAATTTACAATACTGTCATATCTGCATTGCTTAGATAACACTTTGGGGGAGGGACAGAGGGTAAATAACCATCATAAGCATCCAATGCTGTAATAATTGTCCATCTCTAATTTGGGGCAGTGGTTCCACAAAAGGGGGAGAACCAATGCAATATGACAAATACACCACCCACGCTTTTTCGGAACTCAAAGCTGGGTCCAACTTAAATTATTAGTTAGAAGCCCCTGCACCTGTGGCCACTTGGCGAACAGGGTGGTGTAAATTTATTGGCTTCACTGAGTTCTTGTTGTTGACTATCCTGATTATATATTTTCCAGCACTTTTTCCACCTGAATAGTAAAACAATTTCCTTAAAAAGTGCAACCAGGAGGAAAAAAGACATTTGATTCACTAAGTTTCACAATATTTAATTTACTTATTTTTACTAATGGGCATGCAAATGCAAATCCACTAAATGAAAACAAAAACAAAATGACTTAATGACAATGCAGATACATATTCTAAGATATGCTTACAAACCACATTAACTGAATAAAAAACATCCCAACCTATGAAGTTGATATACACTATTTTATATGCAGGGATAAGTAGTTAATCTCAGTTCACTGTATGCTTCTTCAGAATGAACATTTATATCGCACAGTTCCTGTAGGTTTCACTGAGAGGAAAAACTCTCAACAAACAATTTTTAGTATCACCAAAAATTATATATAAGTTCTTTGAGATGATCAAATTTCAGCCCACCTGCCTCCCTTTCCTTTGAATGAAATTTCTGATTCCCTGTTAACAGTCATGAAATGAATTTAGCTGAAACAAACATAACTTCAAATCTTCTGTTAAAACAACATGGCACAAGTCATAGTAAATTCAGTGTGTGCAGCAATTTTGTAAACAGTCACTTTTTTTCATCTGCCTTTCCTACTGATTAATTTTAGTTGAAAGGCCATATTGAGCATAAGTTACAACAGGTATTTATACATCCCTTGAAAATGACAGATTTGTGTAGAACACATTGTTTTCTCTCTATTGCATCACTCAATTTCCATTCCTGACTTTTAAATTTTGTTGAAATTTGACATACAGCACATTTTGTTCCAGACTGCCTGACATAATAGATTTGTGTAGTTAACAAATATAATTTTGTTTTTAAAATGAATCACAAAAAGGCAAAGCACTGGAATGACCTGTTAAACTCAGATGTACATGTATGGATATGTTCACCAAAACTGTAAGCCTACATAGTTCCATTTGCTGTAGTCTTGATTCTTTTTCTGGGCAACCCTAGCATAAATAATGGCAGTGCAGTATTAAATAAGTACAAATAAAATAAAGCAAATTAAACTTTTAATCTCCATGCACCACTTTTAAGCATTCACCCAATGCTATGGAAGAAAGAAAAAAGGTGAGGAAGAGGAGAAAAGGAAAACTGAACTACCAAAATAAACAAAGATTCAACACAGCTTACCTTAAGCAACTCTTCTAGCTCACTGTGAACATCAAATGACTGAAGTTTTGATCGCTCTTTCACTTTCTTTTCCAAATGGTCCACACCTAACAAAACCTTTTTCACCTTTGTTTCAAATTCTTCTAAATGTGGAGATCCTGGTTCTGAGGAAGGAAGTTCGACAGGTGAAGCCCATAACTGTGTAACTGTTGATCTCTGGATATCAATTACTTCAGGTTGTACATTGACTTTCTGTGAAGAAATATTAAAGAATATCTAATGTATATAATTTATTTTTAATGAAGGTCAAAACAAAGGAATAAAAAAATTGTCACTATACAAAAATTTAACTGCATCTTAGCACTGTGTGCTACAACAGTTGAAATCAATACTTAAAAATTAGGTTGTAAGTTCTACAGTAATTCTACATATTTTTACTTGCCATTTATTCATCCCATTTTCACATTCATCAAACCTTACAAGATGTAGAATTGCAATAAACAGCTTAAAGGTGACAACAAATACACACTTTTGAGAGCAGGTCAGGGTAGGAAGATTAAGTGCTGACCACCTGGTGTCTTCCCAACTGGCTGGTGTTGGCCACAGACAGTCCGTCATGCTTGAAAGACACTTCTGTCGAGCGCATCTCATTTGCATATCCATTAAAGAGTGAAAATGGCCGTTTTCTCACCAAATCTGCCCCCTCCCCCAGTAAAGTTTTATCTAGGACTATTTTGATAAATTGTCTCATCATTTCTTGGCTTAGCTGCTGGTTCTCCATAAGCAAAAATTGCCTTCAGACACAATAAAAATATCGGGACTTTTTATTTCACAAAAGACTCATAATGAAAGACAAACCCTATAATGGATATCACTATGTCTTTTTTCTCAATTTCTATCTCTTCAAATAGCATATCTTTTTCACACTAAACTTAACATATATATTGTACATCTCAAGTATTGCAACACCCAGTACAAAATTTCAAAGAAATTACTGAATGGCTGGCTGCCATGCAATCCATCCACCCACCCATGTCTGAACAAAAGTATTATTCTAGAACTGAGCTTGTTAAGCTTTCAACTTGCACATAAAATATGTCATACATAAAAAACAGGTAATTCTATATTTTCATAATTCATTATTAAATTATTAACAGCAGTCATATATCAGTTTAATATTAAAGATTTATATTACCTTCACTCTGTTTGCAACAGATTGCCATCTTGTCTCTACTTCTACAAGCTCTGGTTCTATAGCATTCTGAAGTTTTTCTCCTCTCTTCATTAAAGTATGACCAGTGTCATGTAATTTATTCATTCTCTGAGCAATGTCTTTGGCTTCTGTTTGCAGACACTGGAATTAAATAACCCAATCAACATCAAAAGAAGACAGGAAGCAACAATTACACATCTAAATAACAAAATCAAGAGTGAAAATCACACTTAAAATTACTTTCCTAAAATCATTTGTAACATTTGTAGTGAAACAAAAGTTATTTTTAGATGGAAGTATCCAATTTACTTTTATGATTTTGAGGAAAAGAAAGATCAAACCATTTTTTGTTATTTCCAGGCAATTTTGTTTTTCACGTCATGCTCTCTTTTGAAAAATGTAGCTTATTCATGCATGATAAGTCAACATATCAAGGAATACACAATATTTTGAAAATGTAAATTTTGTAAGACTTTGAGAAAAACATGCGTCTGTTACTCTATATATTTATTCAGTTAAATTGATCTTTTTTTCCCCCTTCCCTTCCTTAAAAAGGGTATAGTCAGTTGCTTCAATGGGATCAATGAAATAAACATACCAGAAGTGCAACAATGCACATGCAAAAAAAAAAAAAAAAAACTGAAGGGCCAGTATGCTCTGCAAAAAGGAAAAATTGTTGATGCACTTTTTTTTTTTTTTTTTTTCAAATACCTCAACAAAAATTGTTGCAAACTCATTGGAACAATCACAAAACATGGCTAAATGAAATCTGAAGATGAACAGTAGTGGAAAACCAAGTTCAACAAAACAGGCAGAATGGTGCTAGTATGTAATGTGCATACATGAGACCGGCCAATGACAAAAAAAGCTGAACTTTTTAACTGGGTGGAAAATTGGGACACGCGAACGCGCGGTGTGAGCAAATTCAAATACAGCATATACAATATTTAAGATTGCACAAGCCATATGGAATTATTTTCTGTAAATTATGTAAGTAAATATTAAAGTGAAGCACATTATTATATTCACAATAGAAAAGTAGGGAATCAAGAACAAAATAAAATGAGATATTTTTAAAAATCAGATTTAAAACATACATGTAAATCTTTACTAGCTAAATCCTGAGGTGAAAAGTATTTGTCTAGGAAAGTTTGTGCATTTAGTCAAGCAATTAGAAGCATATCCACAGATTAGTTTTGGTCAAACATCAGAGTACAAGAGATAAGTCAGTCTTGTTGGCTTAGTAGCACTCTAATGTACCAAATTTTTCAAAAATAAAATGTGTGTGGAAATAAGTTAAATTCACAGATTCTTACTAAATGATAATTGGAATATGTATTTGAATATGTACAAATTAAAAAAAAAACATGACTAGAAGTTATGGTTTTTAAACAGATTGCTTCAAAGATATTTTGCCCCTTTTTTGTTGTACTTGCTTGCACAACAATTCGAATTTCCTCTTCTGAGCAAGCCTGGCTTTCTTCTCAGCAAGCTACACGGCCATATTTATTTTACGTTGACTGCAGCTGAACAGCATCCATTGCTAACTTTTTCTTTTTGCTGATAATTCCTTTTCTTTTCCTCTCTATTTCTTTGGTATAACTTGTTTCTGATGTCCTAAGATTTTGGCAGAGGTTGGCATCAACTGCTTCTTGGAAAAAAACTTCTTTACTGAAGAAATTAACTGCAGACTTACCCTGTGCTTTAAGTTTATACTACACAGTTTGTATAGCTGAATAGGTTTCAATGTTCATTCTTCCTGATTTTATATCTATGGTTTCAGCCATCATGCTGAAAGAACTTTCAACCTGTGGACCATGGAAGCATGATATAAAGGCTTTTACTACTTTAGATAACATAGTGTACTTGTAGAGATAACATAGTGTACTTGTACCTTTGCCCACCACGCATCAATTTTTACAAAGTCGGGAGATGGAAGTCGTGATTCAAACTGATACTGGTGAATTTCTAGAGCATAGCTTTCCATTTCCTCTGAATTCAATATATTTCAAAGAAACTGTGGAAGTTTTTCAGTCTTTTTAAAGTTAGATTATGTCCCCTTGTAGAAGGATCAATGATATGTACATTAAAAGATCACTACATAATGGTAGTGTCTTTTGCATGTATTTTGCATGCTGAATATAAGCTTCAGCAGCCTGGCTTAAAAAAATTCCCCACAATGTCATTTGATTCGCTTTTCAAAATAATGTTCCTGATCCAAGAATCTTTCACAGGTTTGCCTTATCAAATATTTCATAGGTTTGCCTTTCAGTATCGCTTGTTTTAAGAAACAAGCTAAGAAATCCAAGAATAGTTGCTTCTGCTCATCAAAAACTTTATGAATTAATGGCTCCTTTGTTTGAAATAAGCATACATATTTTTTCAAAAGAGGTAGAGCTGCAACATAAAAATTTAATATAAGCAAGGTTTTTTTTTTTTTTTTTTTTTTTTTTTTGAGCTTTCAAATAATTTTGCAACAATTCTAGATTTCCATTTTCTTCCATCTTCTGTTAGATTTTTTTCCCGTAATTTCTTCCAAAGCTCCTGGAATTTTAACTTTTTCTTTCTAATCTTTACATATTTTATTTATCACATCCATGTATATTGGTCTTTCATTAGGCTGCACAAATCCATAATACAGCAGCAAAAGGGCATCATGGATATGTAAACTGTTTAATGCCACATGATAGAATGACAACCACCTGCATTGCACCATGTTCTTAATTTCAGTGAATTTTAGCCCTATAATTTCACAAATTTCAGCAAGGGCTTCATGTTGATCTGCCGACCATTTAAAGTAATTGAAGAAGTCAATAAAGTATTTCTCAATGTAAGCTTAAAATGGCTTGCAAAATTTTTTACTTGCATTGTGAATATGGTGACATGAATCTCCATCAATGTCAAGCAAGTGGGGAGATTTTCTCTGCCGAATTCTTGTTTTTAACCATGTTTATGGGCCACTCATGACACATTTTTTCCATTTAGCTTTCAAACAAGCAAAACAAATTCCTCCTCAGAAAGAAAGAAAAAAAAAAAAAAAAAAAACGGAAAGCTGCGCCACAAACTTTGTTTAGAGGGTTCGGGCCGACGTAATACTGGCCCGAAGCCGTGCTTTTTTCTCCCACTTAGCTTTCATACATGCAAAACACATTTTTCCTTAGGAAAAAACGAAAGAAAGGAGAGAAACAGGGTTGCGTCACGAACTTTGTTCAGAGGCTACGGGCCGACGTTATCCTAGCCGGGCGCCGTGCTTTTTTTTCACTAAGTTTTCAAACAAGCAAAACACATTCCTCCTCCTCAGAAAAAAAAAAAAACACAGAGGTGCGTCACGAACTTGGTTCAGAGGCATCGGGCCGGCGCAATTCCGGGCCACAGCGAAAGAAGCACGTCCGAGCCAACGTAATTCCGGATCACGGCAAAAGAAGCACGCCAGGCCTACGTAATTCCGGCGTGGCGCCATGCTTCCTTTCCACTTAGCTTTCAAACAAGCAAAACAATTCCTCCTCCTCAGAAAGAAAAAAACAACGGAAAGCTGTGTCACGAACTTTGTTTAGAAGCTTCAGGCCGACGTAATACTGGCTGGGCGCCGTGCTTTCTTTCCACTAAGTTTTCAAGCAAGCAAAACACATTCCTCATTAGAAAAAAAGAAAACAAAGAGGTGCGTCACGAACTTGTTTCAGAGGCATCGGGCTGACGCAAGTCCGGGCCACAGCGAAAGAAGCACGTCCGAGCCAACGTAATTCCGGATCACGGCAAAAGAAGCACGCCATGCCTATACGTAATCCCGGCGCGGCGCCGTGCTTCCTTTCCACTTGGCTTTCAAACAAGCAAAATAAATTCCTTCTCTTCGGGATGGGGGGGGGGGGGCGAGAGAATTTAAGAAAAAGAAAGCTGCGTCACGAACTTTATTAAGATGCTTCAGGCCGACGTAATCTCGGGCCACAGCGAAAGAAGCACGTAATAGCGGGCCATGCCGAAAGAAGCACGCCGGATTTATGCAATCCTAGTGCCGTGCTTTTTTTTTTTTTTTTTTTTTTACACTTTCGAACAAGCAAAACAAATTCCGCCACCTCAGAAGAAAAGAAAAAAAGGATACAAAGGGCTGTGTTACGAACTTTATTCAGAGGCTTTTCATCGATTATTTACAAAACCATTAAAACTTTCTTAATAACAGCGAAAATCTGAATATCCATAATTTTTTGTTAGTCACCCGTAATCCCGGGGGAAATCCGTAATAATTACGGAGATTCCATAATTTTTGGCAATTACGGAGATTCCGTAATTTATGTGCGTCCTTTGTAGAAAGAGATTTCACGAGAACTTCGATTCTCTAACGATCTCAGAAAAGTGGGAACGCATTCGGATACATCGCAAATTACAAGAGAGAGAGTTCCTGGCGATGACGTCACGGATAGAATGCAGAGTGGCGATTTCCCGCAAGACACGGAATGGCTCGTGGGCTGCGGCAGTTTCCCTAAAGCACGAAGTAGGCGGAGCTTCCACCCTTCGCGCTGCGATGCTCAAGTGACTGACCCCATCCATTGTTGACAGCAGTAAACGAATTGAGCTCCTGACTCCACCCTCCAACATTTCTTCTTGCCCCCCAGCGCCTGCTCCAAAAACAACGCTCTCAGCTAGAAAGCGCTTAGTTCTTTTACACCACAAAAAAGCGGAATCGCGGAATTCCGCTTTTCAAGGATTTTTCTATAGAACGACCCCCCCCCTAAAAAATTCTGAAAATTTTCTCTTCATTTTTGCAATGACCTCGAGGATGACCAAAATGATGCAGAAAAAAGCGGAATTCCGCGAATTCGCGGAAGAATCTCATGTATGAATGTGGCCAAACACACAAAACCAGCAGCTGCAATAACCACAGAATTCCATATTCATCTCAACAATCAAGTTTTCAGCAGAATATTTTGTCAGGAACTGTGCAGAACAAAAACTTATGGCAGATTTGCTCACACTCATTTCAACTTCTCAGAAATGCCAGTGCTCTGAAGTGGAAGAACTTAATTTTCTTAAAAATACAGCCTTTCTACTACAGACAGTGCTTTCAAATATTTTTGGAAACTAAGACGGTCTCCACACTGACTCTTATTGTACATCCATTATGAGAACTGCGTGCCATTGTTCTGTTTCTTCACGATATTGCCTTTAAAATTTCCTAAATTCTCAGAACTTAATTTTAAAGTGATTTTCAAGCCCATGAAAAAAATGAACTTTTCTGGAATCAACTGACAAAAATTCAAGACAGTTAACATTATTGATGTCACAACAATTTGAATATTTACGTGCCATTTGTTTTGATGAAGCTGGACATTGTACAGTGAAACTCTGGTCAACAAAAAAATAAAATTCATTGTCACTAACTATTTATTTCTTTATTGCTACACACAATAATGCCAATAACTATAGAATTTGAATATTAAATCAAGAATACTAATTCCAAAAAAATAGAACATATAATTTCTACACCATATACATATAATGTTTCCCTCAAATGGCATTCACTCTGGAGCCTAAAGAATTATATTAACTACATTATTGGTAAATAATTAAAGTCAATAGTAAAAAAAATAAACATACCTTCATCTTCTCTTGTTGCAATTCAGAAATTTGCTGCTCCAGAGTCAACTTTTCTGAACTAGAGAGAAAATTTTCTGCTGATTCTATCCAATTTCTTATGCCTGCTAGAGATCTAAAAAAGTGTTTCAACATATCTTCTCCTCCACCAGAAAGAGCCTGAAGATTAAAAAAAAAAAATGAATCACACACAGATGCTCACAAAGATTTTACTGTACAATCAAGCATAATAATTTTACAGCATTACTTACAGCACAATTTAATAATGGTTAAATATTAGACAATGGGGTTCAATAATCCCTCCCTCAAATCAAACCACCTGTGTCAAATCCACAGAACCCTGCAATTGCTAAGAGAGTGTTCAAACTTATATTAATCTGAAATTATACTTCCATTTATAACATTATTTCCTCAGACCTGCCTACTTTCAAGAACTGAAATCTCTGTATAAAATTTTCAGTAAATGTTTGATCAAAATGTTTGATTAATTGATGTATTGAACATATCAATTAAAAGCTGATTTATTAATGCAAATGATCTGTCTCTTTTAATCAATTTCATATGCAAACGTGCCAACTTCTAGAAACTGAAATCCGTAAAAAAAATTTCATCATTATATCCGATGAAAAATTTAATCAATATCTTTGATTAAATTACTTATCTAGAATATTGATTAAATGTAGCGAACACATCGATTAAAAGTCAATATGTTACATAAATCAAGTATTAGCTTTTAATCATTGCTTTACAACAGAACAATGTTATTTTTGTGCGTTAATTTCTAAAATAAAAAGCTATCGCAAATGCATTGTTTTAAAATGAAGAACTCCATCCAAATCAGTCAATTTTTGCAGAAGTTATTGTGTGAAAATTCTGACAAGCAAATCTTTTGCATGAGCACACTGTCCACTCAACTGCTGATAACCATTTTTAGTAATTGGTCCACTACACATCCTGAGCAGCATACCAAAATTTTGTCATGTTGGGGTATTGATTTGGGCTCAAATACTTCGCAGATTTAAAATCCGTTTGAATTTTTTTCTACGATAACTATGTTCTGAGATAGCATTTCGAACTGGGGATAATCAAGACCAATGCCAGACTCCATGCCAGCCTACTGAGAAGTTGCTATTTGGGGGAAGAACAATGCATTATCAGAAAAGGGGGAGGGGGTAAACATAGCAACAGGCAGAGAAGCCGAAAGCAGAGAAGCCGAAAGCTGAACAATGCATTATCAGAAAAGGGGGAGGGGGCAAACATAGCAACAGACAGAGAAGCCAAAAGCTGAGACAGTTCAGTTTATACACGATGCAAGCTTCATTAGTGTTCGAAATGATGCAAAACGATAACCTAAACATGTGGAAAAACTACAGGCAAAGTTTTCCCACATGTAGCTGAAAAGTTTTTTCCTAACTTACATCTGTGCTTTATTTTCAATGGATTAAGTTAAATAAAAAAAGTTCTAATGGTGGGGGTGGAAAATCGTAAGGAGAAAAACAAAAATCTTGGTGAAACGCTAAATCTGTAAAATTAGCATCTCACCCATAAAACAAGTTGCATTTCCATAAAATTTACGGGTAAATCACAAAACCTGGCAGGTTCGCATATGCTGTAAGACATTTAAGACTATTTCATGTTTACAGAGATTAAAATGCAATCAATACATAATTAATATCTCATTAGTGCGCTATCATTAGGTTACAAATGCAAATACAAAATTTTGTTTGCAACTGCAAAATTGCTGTGATTGCAGTAACGTTTTACTTAACTGAAGTTTTGATCTTAAGTTCTTGTACCAATATGTTAGAAAGCCTTCAAAAATACAGTTTTAAATCTTATGTGAGATTCAAAATTTTAAATGCTCTCTCTTTATTTTAGCAATTAATGTCAATTCTAATCCTACAGCATTTTTACAGCCTTTCCTGCTAGGCTGGTGGTTGGAGATGCACAAGTGGGTGAAATTGTGACAAGGTAAACTCGAATATGCAGGTTGTGTGTCCTTGGGATCAGGGTGGGAAATTAGAGAGTGCAAGGTGCAAAATGCGACTGTAATTTTTTGTTCAATGACAAGTATTTTGACCATGAACACAAATACGCAACTGCACAAATTTTAATTTTTTTAAATTTTAATATTACATTTTCTCTGGTGAAGTTAAGAAAAAACAACTGTAAAACTAAAATAACTGCGGGCAAATAAGAATGCTGTGACGTCACAAAAGTTGGGTCCTGGTTGAAGGTGGGGAGAGGGCACACAAGGTAAACTCAAAAGGGCATGAAGAAAGGGTGGTTTGTTTGTTGTGTGCCTGTCCACAGATGGAAGGGTTAGCACACACACTCTCTTCAGTCTTCAATCCGAATGAAGTAGAGAAGGGAGGGACGGAAATGTGTGATAGCCTTGACTTTCAATGTAAGAACTCAAAAGAGGTTATTAAAAGACTTTGGGGAAGGGAAACGCGGAAAGATAAAGAGAAAACTGCTGTTCCCCTTTTCCTAAACCTTATACAAGCTTTTGTAGACTAGTGCATTCCTGAAAGAGAAAGTAAAAATTTTGAAACACCTTGCTGATCGTATGACAGTTTCATCCCTAGAGCTACAAATAAAATCAAACAAAAATGAAAAGCAACTGTTTCACTTTTTTTTTCAAATGCAGCATGCATCACGGGAAATAAGCATGCGAAGGTGGAAGTGGAGAATCTTTTAAATAGCTTGTAAGCCTATGTTTTGACACTTCACCTTGAGGGGGAAGGTCAAAGGCTGTCTGTTGGGGAAAATGGGACACCTGGCTAGACTGTTGTAACATTTCCTAGTAGCAGCAATATTAACTGCTGTAGGGGTTGTAATTTTTGATGGATGGACTCAGTATGTTAACTTCTGTTACTCACATAGCGTAGATATAAACTCAGTAAATGCCTAAAGATTTTCTCTTCCTCCTTGTTTTTTTTTAAACAGACAAATCTATGGAATTTGAGAAATAGGTGAATTCATGCATGCAGTTCATTTTAAGTAGAAGTTGAATATGGTGAACCAATATTATGAAAATACGGAAAATTTCAATTTAGTTTACGTGTCCATGGCATTTATTACACATCTGCGATGGAGAAAATGAACATTTTGCAGGTAAAATAAAGAGTTTTAAACTGCAGTTTACCATGAGTTTGGATAAAATGTGGATTAAAAATTCGCAAAAATTATCACGAACCCCATCCTGTGCATGAAATTTTTCATTCACATATAAGTCAAATTTCAAACATTTTCAAAAAAACCCATATTTAATTCACAATTTCTTTTAAGTGCATGCAAGCATATCTTTTATGCACATTTTTGCATGTTTTTTACTCAAAAAACATTTTTCGCCTGGTGAAGTAAGATTTGCTCCTATAATTGTAGCTATACAGGGTGTCCACAGAATTATCAAACCTGATTTCCCTGACCAAATATATAAGAAATCCCTGACCTTACACAAATAGGTTTATTTGGGTTTTTCAATATATGTGCCATGATAATAAATAAAATTGAATTGGATAATTGAGAAACCTATATTTAAAAGTATTTCCGTTTGACATATAAAGTTTCCCAAATAACTGATTCATCTAATTTTTTATTTTTTTTTATTGGCCTCCACCTTCCCCATAGCCATCCAACTCACACCTTTTTAATTTTAAGATTACTCTTTTTTTCATGGTTTTACATTTATTGAAGAAACACTCAAACAAACCCATACACAATATTCAGAACAGTTACTATAAAAATATTACAGTAGGAACACAGTCACTGTTTTTACATTACACACCACTTTTCTTCTTTTCCCAATCTGAAATCTTCGCCTGCAATGCTGCTTCTTCCAACTCTAGTTCCTTCCGTACTCGTTGTCTTTTTTCCTTCAATTCCTTTATTTCATGATCAATTTTTCTTTTTTCCTTCAGTTTTCTTTCTTCTTCATTTTGAAGAACACTTTTTTTCTCAAGATAATCCTGATATCTTTGTCTGGAGGCTCTTACAGAAAGAAGAAGCCTTCTATTGATGGCAATGTGTTCTACTCCTCCCACATTTTTAATGGCATCAGAAACTGTTCTCGGACAAATCAGGGATTCTTCCAGGAGATTTTCCACAATAAGAGACTTATTGACAGAAAATCCACCTTCCACTGAAGCATTTCTATGAGACATAATGAGACAAATTTTTTATTACATCCCAAAGTTCACTGAATTGTTTTTGATTGTGAAGCAGAGCACTGTAAAATTTGTCTAATCCAATGGAATCATCATGACTGCCTAAAAGTTCATCAAACTGAGACTTTAAACCAGATTGAGCTTCTACACACAATGAAGTGTACTGTTTATTAGCTTTTCCAGCACAGTCATCTGAAATCCTGTTTGCACTAAGTAAAACTTTGAGCACAATTTACACTCTCTTCTTGCCTAGACTCGGCTGCTGGACTATAATATTTGGGTCCAAACAAGTTACCCCAGAGACAAACTTAAATTTTAGTGGGCTTTTCTCACGAAGTTTTTCAAACATACTGGTCACAAGTTTCCTAAATTCAAGCTTAAACTCTAATTTCTCCCTTTCTGAGCACTTCACTTCTTTTAATTGATATTGGATTTAGTGCTAGCTTTTTAGCACAAAACCCAATATCAACTTTCTCAATTGAGAGAAGATTTTCACTTTTTGATACATCCAAAGTTAACAGATTTGAGACACTATCAGCTTCACTTAATTTGTCAGGCTTTAAGCTTCGTGCCATCAAATTTTTCATCAGATCCAGCAAATCAGTGTGTAAGAAAGGAATTAAAGGCTTTGGGCTCTGGAACCTTCTCAAAAAAGATTCACACTCTGAAGCTATAGTCCTAAATGCAGCCAATTTGCATTTCAACAGTGGACTTTCCATGAATTCTGCAAGAAACATGTGCGGTTTGCTGGAAACCGATGATTCTTGAACATATTTCTTGATATGATCATAGACAAGCAATGCCCTAGTCAAGCAATTAACATTTTCCAACCACCTTACGTGCAAAATTTCAAAGGGAAATCTTTACATCCAGTAATCATAGTATAATTTGCACAGCGAGCAGGACTATCTTTTAAAAGGTAGTACAAGTTACGCAGAAAGTGATGTATATCCCATTTCACTGCTTCAAGTCCAGTTTTCATAGCTCCATTGACCACATGAAGACCACATACTCCAATGTCAACTAATAATTTACCATCTGGACTTTCAGTACTAAGTTTATCTTTCAGCTTTTGAAGAAAGCTGAGATTAACGTTAGGTCCACCCATTGACACTTGTAGCATGTTATCCAAGGGAAGAGGTGCACCTTTAATGAATTTCTCTAAAAGGTCATTTAGCTGTTGCTCATCCTAAAAACACACTACTTAAGTATCTAGTGGAAACTTTTTGCAGAATGACGTCCCAATAACGAACAAACAGATCCATTTGCCCACACTGAGCAATTTTGTTTAGCGATTCATCAAAACAAATAACAAAATCAGTGCACTGCTTCAGATCGTCCATTAAACATTCTTTGAAATGTGGTGCCAATCTATGGTTTATCACATAAGATGCTTTGCTTTTGCCTAAAGTAAATTTTGAATCTATCGCACTGTTAGGAAACATTAACTAAAATGTTTTGTTAATCTGTGTACAAGAGTTCAGAGACATTCGCTTGGACAACACTTCCATGGCCCATATTATTTCCGACTTTGTTACATCATCTTTCACTACATAAGCATTAAGGTCACTGGGCTTCACATCATCTTTCACAACATAAGTATTTGAGTCATTAGACTTAATATTTTCTAGAAGTACTGATTCCACATTTCCTGAGCTTGCTGATGGCAAGAGCTCGTTATTACAAAGAGAGTTCTTTTTCACAGACGAAGTGAAAGAAGCAAGACTGGGCCGAGACATTTTAGCACGGATGTTTTTCAAATGATTAGGGTCATTTCCGTGGCTGGAGACTGCCCGACGCCCCGTATTGCTAAGCTTGAAAGTTTTAAAGCACATTTTACAAAATGCTGATTCATTGTCGCCGTTCACAGCAGCTATCCAACCAGAAAACTCAGGATTTAATTGTTCGTCCAACTATTGTTCATTAAACACACAATGCTTTGACATTGCTGCAGTCTTAATTGCCTTTTAACAAGGAGGTATAAACTTATATCACAAATTTTCTTCTACTCCTTTGACCTAAAACAAAAAGAGAAATGCTAACAAGAAATGTAACACAACTTACAATAATAGGTAGGAAATACAAGGTTACATTAGTAGGAAGGGGAAGTTAGTGACTGTCTGCAACACCAAGTGCAAGTGTGTTGGGCGATGAGGGCATCACTCCCCGGACGCCGGGTTAAAACTAGTTGTAGTCTAACTCTAATTGAAATTTCCCTGACTTTTTTAAATATCACTGATTTTCCCTGACTTATATCAACATTTTGGGCATTTCCTGACTTTCCCTGACCAATTTTCATTTCCCTGACTTTCCCTGATTTCCCCTGACTTTCGAGAATGTGGACACCCTGCTATAGGTGCAATTTTGGTACATGCCAAATTTTTCTAATTTCCCACCCTGTTTGGGATCATTTATTCTCCCTCAGAATTGCACTAACCTGTGGAAACAAACAATAAGATGACATATGTATAAACGTTTGATACGGCAACAGTACTGGTTGGTTGGTTGTTAGGTAGGTACAGTATGTATGTATGTATGTATGTATGTATGTATGTATGTATGTATGTATGTATGTATGTATGTATGTATGTATGCATGCATGTATATCATCCATCCAAGTAGAATTTCCACAAATTTTATGAGTAAACCATAAAAATTAGCAGGTATGTTTATGATCATTTTCCAATTATAGTCTGCTTGTTCAAGAAAAATTTTAATTTCATTAATTTCTATTCTATTTAGTCATACAAAATTATACAATACTAGCTTTCTTTTGTTTTGTTTTTTCTTTCATAAAAACAGAAGATGGGAGGAAATTCAATATACTTTCACACTCATGCAGGCAAGATAGAATTCTACCATCAAGAATTTTCAGATGTAGCCAATATACTTCTGATTTTCTATACCTGAATTTTTCCATCAACATACAAAGTTTTTAATAGCAGTA
The DNA here is from genome assembly GCA_039090855.1 of Macrothele yani. NCBI lineage: Eukaryota > Metazoa > Arthropoda > Arachnida > Araneae > Macrothelidae > Macrothele > Macrothele yani. The sequence continues at coordinate 92,918,437 of CM077010.1, forward strand.
AAACTGCAAATAACATATTAAATTATAACAAAATAATGTACTGGCTTACAATCAAGCTTTTTATCCCCATCATGCCCTTAAACACAACTTAGTACAACCTCAAAATATGCAAAAACAGAAGGTTTGTAAGTGTAGGAGGGTGAATCATTATGTAGAAGAAACACATGGCATCTGCTTTGGTAAAATTGTGTATCTTGCTACAAAAATTCATGTAGTTAATATAAAAATGGATTTAAAATAACTGATACTATGGACACAAATGGGAGGGAAGGGAGGGAGATAAAACTGAAGCCACTGTGAAATGTGTCAAAGGCATGAATTATTGTAAATCTTTTGAAATTGGCATGAGGTTATGACAAAAAAATCACATTTAAAAGATGAAGGGACAAATGCTTCCATACAATGTTGCCCAATCTTGCTAAGTAACCCAACAATATGTGAAAACACTACAGAACATTTTTGTCATATTAAACATCAACAAACATTAAGGATCTGATGCTGGAGGTATATACATATCATCATCATTCTTAACCATTATCAATCCACTGCTGGACAAAGGTCTCCCTAAGTTTCTTCCACAACAGTCTGTCTTGTGCCAGTCTCCTCCATGTTACTCCCGCATACTTTTGAATTTCATCCACCCATCTCACATGTGGTCTTTTTCTGGGTCTTTTCCTGTCCCTTGGAATCCAGTCTAAAATTTCGGCTGTCCATTGATGGTCTGTCCTTCTGGCAATATGTCCAGCCCATTGCCATTTCAGGGATTTTACTCTGATCATGATGTCTTCCACTCTTGTCATTTTTCTGATCCACGAGTTTCTCTTCTTATCTTTCCTGGTTACACCGAGCATGCATCTCTCCATGCTTTTTTGAGTTGTCTGTAGTCTTTGTACATCTCTTTTAGTTAAGGTCCACATCTCTGCACCATAGTAAGCACTGGAAGGATGCATTGATCAAACACTTTTCTTTTAAGACATAATGTCATATTGCCCTAGAAAATTATACTGTTTCATCCAAAAGCTCTCCAGCCAAGTTTTATATGCCAATTAATTTCTTCATCAATGTGACCCTCACTTGATATCTGCTGTCCAAGATAAATGTAGGTATTGGTTATCTCCAGCTTTTCCCCATCAATCGATAAATCTTGATTTTTTTAAAAGCATTGTACATCACTTTTGTCTTCTGAAATTTCATTTTTAATCCCACTTCTTTACTCTTGTCAGCAAGTTCCTGGATCATACTCTGCAGCTCTGAAGGGGTAGTTGCAAAAATGACTACGTCATCAGCAAAACGAAGGTGAGTTAGATAATCTCCATTAATTTTTATCCCTTTGTTTTCCCAGTTCAGTGATTGAAAGACATTTTCCAATGTGGCATTAAAGAGTTTGGGAGATATACTGTCACCTCGTCTCACTCCCTTTCCAATTTTTATGGGTGCTGTATTCTCAAATAGCCGAATCTTTGCACTTGTATTTTCATAGATGTTATTAATAATATTAATGTATGCATCTTCAATACTGCAGGACTTCAAAGCCATTGTAACTGCTGATGGTTTCACCGAATCAAATGCCTTTTCATAATCAATAAAAGCCATGCATAATGGAAGTTCATATTCCCTCGCTCTTTCAATGAGTTCTCTCAGTACGTGGATATGATTTATAGTGCTGTAGCCACTCCTGAATCCAGCTTGTTCTCTCGGTTGAGCCATGTTCAGTGTCACCTTCAAGCGGTGTGAAAGAACTTTAGTAAAGATTTTATAAACATATATATATATCATCATCGTCAACCATTATCAATCCACTGCTGGATGAAGGTCTTACCAAATTTCTTCCACAATAGTCTGTCTTGGGCCTGTCTCCTCCACGTCACTCCAGCATACTTTTGAATATCATCCTTCCATCTCCCATGGGGTCTTCTTCTGGGTCTTTTCCTGCCCCTCGGAATCCAGTCTAAAATTTTGGTTGTCCGTTCTGGCAACATGTCCAGCCCATTGCCATTTCAGTGATTTCACTCTGGCCATGATGTCGTCCACTCCTGTCATTTTCCTTATCCACAAGTTCCTCTTCTTATCTTTCCTGGTTAAACCAAGCCTGCATTTCTCCATGCTTCTTTGAGTTGTCTGCAGTCTTTGTATGTCTTTTTTAGCTAAGGTCCATGTCTCTGCTCCATACGTAAGTACTGGCAGGATGCATTGATTAAACACTTTTCTTTTGAGACATACTGGCATACTGCTCTTAAAAGCTGTACTGTTTCTTCCAAAAGCTCTCCATCCAAGTTTTATACGGCGATTAATTTCTTCATCAATGTGACCCTCACTTGATATCTGCTGCCCAAGATAAATGTAGGAATCGGTTGTCTTAAGCTTTTCTCCATCAATCGATAAATCTTTGTTTCTTGCAAAAGCATTGTACATCATTTTTGTCTTCTGAAAGTTCATTTTTAATCCCACTTCTTTACTCTTGTCAGCAAGTTCTTGGATCATACTCTGCAGCTCTGAAGGGGTAGTTGCAAAGATGACTACGTTATCAGCAAAACGAAGTCTTCATTAATCTTTATGCCTTTGTTTTCCCAGTTCAATGATTGAAAGGCATTTTGCAATGTGGCATTAAAGAGCTTGGGAGATATGGTGTCACCTTGACTCACTCCCTTTCCAATTCTTATTTGTGATGTATCCTCAAATATCTGAACCTTTGCACTTGCATTTTCATAGATGTTATTAATAATGCTAATGTATGCATCTTCAATACCGATGGATTTCAAAGCCATTGTAACTGCTGATGGTTTCACGGAATCGAAGGCCTTTTCATAGTCAATAAAAGCCATGCATAATGGGAGTTCATATTCTCTTGTTCTTTCAATTAGTTCTCTTAGCACATGGATATGATCTATAGTGTTGCAGCCACTCCCAAATCCAGCTCGTTCTCTTGGTTGGGCCATGTCTAGTTTTACCTTCAAGTGATGTAAAAGAACTTTAGTGAAGATTTTATAAACCACGGAAAGGAGGCTGATGGGCCTGTAGTTCCTGAGATCCTCAATGTCACCTTTTTTATGGAGCAATATAATTGTAGCATTGTTCTAATCCTCAGGAATCTTCCCTTCATTAAGACATCTATGTTTACACCAATTCTCCCATTACCAATCGACTTCTGTTGTATCATAATAAGAGTAGGAGTCTTGAACCTGCACAGGTGTAGCTCACATTTACTGCCCATCACAGATCCCATTGTAGGTAATCTTTGAGAAGTTTCATTACCTAAACAATAAATTATAAATATTTAATGGGAATTATCGAGGATAAATTTATTAAGGTACATTACCTCTCAAATTTTTGATCTATACAATAGATAATTTTCAGGAGTTCTCCTGAAGTATACAGTTTCAAATCAACAGGAAGGAAAGGGGCGAATACTTTGTCCTTTACATACACCCACGGCAAAAAGTCACAAGGTGTTAAGTCAGGACTTCTGGGTGACCATTGGGTCAGTGGCATGTTGTAGTCTGCGACACGTCCAATCCATCGGTGAGGAAGTGAGTCGTGTGACTAAGGGTGCACACATAGAACATTTGTGACTGTCTCTAAAAAAAACTTGAAACATTCCCCTACAATTCTGTTACAGGTAACATAAAATATCTTGCATTGTTCTTATGTTAAAGTGTGTTGAAACTGTATACTTCTTTATGGTTGGTTGGTTGATTGGTTGGTTAGTTTTAATGGCGCAAGGACCATGCCTGGCCAAAGAGCACCAAACACTAGACAAGACACAGGACAGACAAACAGTATTAAAAATATGGGAGAAAACTTAAATACTTCTTTATGAATCACCCTGTATATCTGCTTTAATGATAAATTTTCCTCTCCTACAATTTGGCTGAACTCGTCAACAAAATGCTCAGCAGCTCCTTTTTCACCGCATAAATTGAGCTGTCTAATACCATGACGTTTTAAAAAAATTTACAGCCAACCGGATGAATACTCACACAGTGTATTTAAGTTCATGTCCGAATGAAATATCTTCGCCTGCACTGTTAACATTGGTCCTGTTAACGGTACGTTCTCGCTTCTTCATTGGCGAACCCATTCGATCATCACTTTGTCCACATCTTCATTGTTTGCCTGGCGTAAAGTTTTTCTCGTCCATCACCAATGGTGCATCACTATTGGCAAAAAATTTCAGAATGTCACCCTTTTTTTTTTTGGAGATCATAAATCGTGGATTTACCAACACCGAATTCTTCGCAAAGATTGTGGACCGAAATTCCTCTTTCCAATTTCCGAAGTAAATAAACTTTCTTCACAATTGTTAGAAAGGTATGGGTTTTTTTCGCAACTACTGAAGTACCCGATGGTTTGGTTTTTTAGACATACTGTTATTTGAAACTACAAAAAACTATCAAATGTACTCAATCCCGATACGTAGCTGTAATTTGTTGAGGATGAGATTACCATGTGCAGTTAACCAAAGAAAGAGAAAGATTAATGCCTCTCCTCTGTTGCCAGTTGCTGTGAAAAGGTATTTCTTTTTTTTTTTTTAAGTGAACACATGAGCCGACTGCGACTGCTAGAGAGAGAGAGAGAGAGAGGGGGGGGAGGGAAATGGGATATGCAGGCTTTCAGTGAACATTCCTTAAAAATAATAAAAAGAAAATGCCTAACTTTTAAAGTTTTCATCGGATTTTGACGAAATTTCACATGGGAGTTTATTTTGATGTGTCTTGGTTACTGTAAAATTTGCATTCGGTTATTTAAAAAATTGGAGAATTTTTTTTTCATAAAATTTTTTCCTAGTACGACTTCCTTAACGCAGGCACTTGAGCTGTCAGCTGCCATCCAAGAAGTGATTCTTTGTCAAAGAGAAGAAACTTTCATCCCCCACGCAGCCTCCCGAACCTCGTATTCCAACGATGACACATCACCCATGGCACATTCTTTGTGATCAAAAACCGACGCCCTCACCTTTTTTATGTACTACGTATAAATGTTTTTTTTTTAATCTTTTCTGTTGTTCAAGCGGAATGGAAAAGGTAATGACCAACTTCCATACAAGTCAAATTTTGTACGATTTCCATACATTTGGAGTAAAATTTTTCCACAACGTGCGAGTTCCATACAAGTCAAATGTTTTAATCCGTACAGTACAAGTCAATTGAAAAGTTTTTTTATGAAACCATTGTGAAATTTGTTGTTTATTTTAACACAAATCATATACACAGTACATTACATAACTTAATACAAAAAGCATTTTAAGTTATACTGTACAGTATGTACTGAAATCTCACGAAATGAATACAATTTGAGGTGTACAGAAGTAGTGTAGCACATAACCAATGAAAAAAGGAAAGTGATATTTCGTGTCTTGAAAATTCAACATCTTTACATACATATGAACAATCGGCAGAATTATGAGAAAATGGTGGGTCGCACAACAAATAAAACTGGAAAACGTTCTCTCTCTCTCTGAGCATGTGTAACTATCAATCCCCCTGCCAGTTTTTCTCCAATCGCGGCCAAGGGTCGGATCAGATTTTTTGAGTTGGCCAGGGGCACATTTCAGTTCATAGTGAAGTTGTTTGTCGCTGGTCAGAACTCAGTACGTATGTACGTACATACAAGTTCAGGAATTTTATGGGATTTGTGCAGCTCGGAAACTGTAACACCCAGTGGCGTAACTAGAACAACGTGTGCTCCCCGCAAGTTTTATTTCCTTGCCCCCTAGCACAGTAATTTTCCCTGGATTTCGAACCTGCAGTATGCCCCGTTGTTGCCTATGCCCTGCCGCAGCTGCCGGGGTGGTAGTAATGGCACTGGTAACACTCATTTGCTGCCTATCAGCACCAGATATTTTTCGCAGCGGCGGATTGTGACAATTCTTGAACCCTGAAAACTCGCAGGAAATCTTCGGTGCAAAAGTGTGTTCGCAGGAAGAAAATACATTGTATTTTTATATGTACAACCCTGCGCTAGAGGAAGACACTTGCTACACTCTTCCAGCAACCAATTGGAAAGCAGCATTCCTGATACATGTGCAACTTATTTCCATGCAATGCACTTTCTTCCTTACCACGGTTGCAGTTACATAGTGTTACTGAGTTAGGGATTGCGACATCATATTCTATAAATTTCTGCAAAAATTTTATCTCATCTTTTTAGTAAATAATCAATATATTTGTTTTTGAAATATCATTCAATATGCATAATCTTACCCTGTTGTTTTAAACCCGCAACTTCGGCAGTCCAGCAGATTAAAAAAAAAAAAAAAAAAACCCGTAAAATTAGAAAAGGCCCGAATTTTGGAGGTTTCCGGAATTTGGAGGTCCAGATTTTCGAGGTTGTACTGTATTAGGAAATCAATGGAGAATTTGTAATTTTGAGATGCAGGCTACATCAGATTACTCAACAGTTCTGCTGAATTTTTCACCTGATATAAACTTATACTTTATAATAACATCACCTTTTATGTACTGATATCAAGTAAGATGCCATTTTTTAAAAACCAGAATTTTTCTTGTAATATGTCTGAATAAAAGCTACAGATAAACTTTTGAATACATATGTAAGGCGCAAGCCCAAGAATTTTGAAAAGGACAAGAACATGTTAAAGTACAATTCACATTAAAAAGCATTTCAACGGTGATGAAGGTACACAGCAAACATATACACACTGAAATAATTACAGACATCAAAAATTTACAAGAGATGCCCTACCTGCAAAGTTTCAATATGGGACTTTAGCTGTTTTTCAAGTCTGGACCACTGATCACGCATATCATCTAGGGTCCTTTCTAAACTGTTTAAACTACCTGGTTCAGCCATGCTCATCAAGTTACTGCACAAATCAGATACAGATTCAAACAATGTTCTTTTCTCCTCGAGCTCCAGAAGTGTGTCCTGAATAAAAAATGCAAAGCATGACTTTGTGATAATACAGACACTGCATAATTCACTGAAATACACAATGCACTTGCACAGCAACCTCATCATAAATAACACTAGTCTGATAGACAGAAGTCATGGAACAATTACATTAATTCATCAATCCCCTAAACATAAACCACTGTATATATAATCTTTTTTTTTACATATTAGGGTATTCTTTAATTATGTACAGAATGAATGACAGAATGCAATTCCCACAGTGCCTATCAATGATGCAGAATATTTCCTGGACTGTATACATAAATTACAAAAAATATACATAAAACTATATAGAAATTAAAATACTTCTCACAAAAGAAAAAGCGTACATTAAAGTCAAAACATTTTCCACACTTCTTTGAATAAAGCTCATATTGAAAATTGGCTTCCTAGTTCCTTAATTCAATTACTAATCAAAACAAACTACTATTATGGGAATTTTTACTAGGAATTTTTTTATTTTAATAGCAAATTTTCAGAGAAAACTCTTCTTCAGGTTGAAGGAGAAGAGTTTCCTCCAAAAATTAGAATTTAAAATAAAAATTTTCCTTGTAAAAATTCCCATATTAGTAGTTTTGATTAATAATTGAATTTTGCACACTTTGCTTTTAGCTTGCAACCTCCTTCCAGTTCAGAAAACTTATTTTTACAGTAGCATTAATTTCCAAAGTGAAAATCCTCCAAATACGTGGCAGCTGCGAATAAACAAATACATCGCTCTTTCCACATTTTACCAACACACAGCAACCGAAAAATTGTTATTCGGTCACCGTCGGGGAAATGAACCCCGATCAAATCCGTGCAAGGCTAACGCGCCCGGCTAGATATAGAGATATTCGGGGTTCCCCGAAGGTGACTGAATAACAGTTTTTCTGTTGCTGTGTTGGTAAAACGTGGAAAGTGCGATGTATTTGTTTATTTAGCATTAATTTCAAGTGACAGAAAAGAATTTGCAGAAGTTAAAGATATAAAAAAGCACATTTTTATGTCCTAAAAGAAATCTTAATGTTTATGGCAATTAATTAAATATACACATTTTAAGAATGCATTTGCATACAAGAAAGTCATATTGCATCAGTTAAGTGAATTTTAAATGCACAAACAACATTTTTAAAACTATCAATCAACTTTTCAGGGAAGGCATCATTATTTTTCAGTGTTTACATGCATAATTAATTTCTACCCAATGATGACAATCAATTAATCAATAACTGCAGAAAAAAAGCACTAAGAACAGTGTGTCTCTATGATGATAATGGCAATCCCATTTGAGCTAACATTAAAATCAACATATTAGAAAAGTTCTTACACAAAAATGTTTTGAATGCACTGTTCTTCCTTTCATTTTCATTATCCCTATAACATTAGCATACCTGTATTCTGTATATCTACAGGGTGTTTAAGCATGTTGCTGACACAGATACTCAGATAGGATGGAAGGGATTATGGTTAGCAATGAACTTACTCCATCTCTTTTTCTCCTATGCAAGAATTTCTGCCTCTTAACACAATACATCCTCAAATCACTAGTTGATGATTTTACAACTTCATACAATTTTGTATCAACCCTTAGTCTGTAGTCCAATACCACAGAATGTATCATATGTTTAGCTAATAGCTCACCTCCCAAGAGGCTTTCATTGTCCAAACTAACTAAAATTATTCTCAATAACTTTTTCTTTTATTAAAAAGAAGTACACAGCTCACTTCTAATGCCTGCATTATTAATTTTGCTTTGATACTTAATACACTTATATATCCCAACATCTACAAATGCATATATCCCAAATACCACTAAATGTTACAATTCCCATATCAGAATTTGGCACCTCCTAACAAGCTCTTTATTTTGCACTGAGCTCACACTTCCACTGAAGAAGGTAGGTGCAGCTACCACACTGCATGCTGCCAGTTTGGTTTTTTAAACAGCCTCTATCTTAGTGAAATCAAGTTTTATACATCTGAGAAAAGATTTTTCCTTCTTTGCTGATTCAGTTGTCTAATTTTTTAAAAAGCTTCCTAGAACTATCAATAATTACACCTAAAAAAACAATTACATACTGTATCCTCTCTCATCGTACATAAATGCTATGAAGGTTATTAAATTAAATAATCATTAATGCACATTTAATATGAGGTTATCACTTGAATTTAAGGCAACAATTCTTACCCTCTAATCCTTAACATATTAGCATGTTTCTATTTCTGCAGAATGTGCTCCCACCGTGATAAGAGGCCAAACACCATGTGGTTACATGTTACTAAAACTATATATTTACAAGTTAAAATGAACTATAACAACTTATCCTTTACAATACCTTAATTAATTTTAATTTAATACGTAAAAACTTCAAACTGTTAAAAATACTTAATGTTAAAAACATATGAAACCGCCATCTCATCGGGTTCGGAGACATTTTTCGCACTGACACTCAATCATCTTTACGAGCGCTTCCATTAACCTAGGGTCAACATCATCAGGCAGTTCACGACTCTCGCGAGGGTCACCACACCTGTACTTAACACAAAGTTGCACGTCGGGAAGAGGAGGGGCGTAGCATGCTCATAATGTATACAGAACGTCAAATACTCCACAGTGCTGCCATCTATTGGAGGTCAGTTTTATCATTCAATTATACATGTAAAAATGCCATAATACACAGTGCGTCAAATAATTTTTAAGACTGGCACTAGATTTCAGCCTACAGTGGCTCCACCAGTGTAATCGCGAATGCGTTGTAAACCGTGACCATCTGCTTGCTTTCTGCCAAAAGTACTGCGCAGTTGTTAAAGTAACTCAAACGAAACGGGCGTTCATTAGAGAAGTAAAACTTTTTTCATGTTGAATTATTAAGATGGAACAAAGGAATGTTATTAAATTTAACGCAAAACTTGGTAAAAGTGCCTCGGAAATGTACCAAATGATGAAACAAGTTTACGGTGAGTTTTGTTTAAGTAGATCAAATGTTTTCCTGTGGCACAAAAGTTTTTTGGATGGAAGAGAGACGCTAGAAGATGATAAGCACACCGGAAGACCAAGTTCATCTAGGACACCTGAGAATATTGAAAAAGTGCGTGATTTCGTGGGAAACAATCGATGTGCATCACTAAGAATGATGGAAGAGTCTTTAAACATCAACAAAGAAACGATTTGAACCATCCTGCATGAAGATTTGGGCAAAACAAAAGTCCGTGCTAAATTTGTTCCACACACGTTAACCAATGAACAAAAATCAAGGAGAAGTGCACATTGCAGAGACATCATTTCAGCAGCTGAAAATGATCCAAACTTCTTAAAATCGATTGTTACTGGTGAGGAAACATGGTGCTTTCAATATGATCCTAAAACAGAGCAACAAAGTGTGGAATGAAGTCAAAAAACTCGTCACAAGCCAAAAAAACAAGAAAAGTTCAATCGAAAATCAAAACAATGCTCATTACATTCTTCGATAGTAAGGGTATTATGCACAAAGAATTTGTTCCAAGTGGACAAACAATTACTGGTAAGTTTTATTTAAATGTTTTGAGGCGTTTGATGGGCAGAATTCGTCGCATTCGTCCAGAATATCGGGATGAAAACAGTTGGTGTTTTTGCACGATAATGCACCCAGTCACACCTCACTTCTTGTTCGTAGATAAATAACGTCTGTCACTTTTTGTTCGTAGATAAATAACGTCTGTCAAAAAATAACGTCTGTGTGTTGAATCATCCACCGTATTCGCCTGATGTAGCACCCTGTGACTTTTCTTTGCTCCCAAAATTTAAAATGACGTTAAAAGGGTGTTATTTTGATGACATTTCGACCATACAAACAGCTTTGACGCATGCTTTGGAGGCAATTCCGCAAAGTGAACTAGAACAGGCATTCGAATCATCATTAAATCACTGTAACAGGTGTATTGAAGCCGGAGGGACTTATTTTGAATAACAAACCCAAACAAATTATAATTTCTTGTTTCTATTTTATTTTACAGACCCAGTCTTAAAAATTCTTTGACGCACTGTGTATGCATATATCTTTCAGTATTATATATATTGAACGGGAATTACAGACGATAAATTTATTAAGGTACTTTACCTCTCAAATTTTCGATCTAGACACTAGATCATCTTCAGGAGTTCTTGCGTCTTACTACTTCCACAGGTCTGGCGACCAAGCCTGATGGATTTTCCATCCAGCATGGTCGTTGATGTTGCCACCTTGTGTCTTGTAAATTTCCATGGATTCCTCTCATTTCTGGATAATTGTGTCGGATTGATGTTTGATTATTTGCAAGGAGTCCCAGTCCATTTTGTGGCAAGTTTGTTGTATGTGCCGGTCTAATCCTGTTTTATTTGAAAAGTTCCTTATTGCTGCTTTGTGTTCTTTAATTCTGGTGGTTAGCCTTCATCCTGTTCTTCCTATATATGGTAATCCACATGAACACTTGATTTTATAAATGACTCTTTCCTGGAGTAAAGCATTTTCTTCTCTTTGTTTCAGGGATGGTAAGTATTTTTTTAATGTTGTCATTTAAACCTGCCCACTGGGATTGAAAAATCCCCAAAACCTCTCATGCACAAATCCATATTTTTCGTGCCTATAAACAAGTAACATTTGTAAATGCTCTGAAATGTCCGTTGTCTCGTTAGCCATTAATGCTACAAATTTAGCTTCATCCATTTCCTGTTTAATGATTTTGTGACAGATTTCCACAGCATGCAGTCCAACAATTCATTTTGAATTGTTTTCGAAGTGCCTTTAAACACTGAGCTGCTTTGAATGTGTTGGTTTACGACACAATCCAAAGTACCCACAAGATCCACAAGACCTCGGAATATTTCACGATTATTGGATGTCTCAGTTTCATCGTGACCTTGTAGCGCCAACTCGAATGCACCACAAAACTTAATACAGTCCATTATTTTAGACAGAATATAGCTATTTCTTTCCACTAATTCATGGTGCTTTTGTATTGAGTCCTGATATGCCCAATTTAACTGTGTTGCTATATTCACTCTTCCAAATGCACTGAAGTCTAAGTACACTGTTAATATGCCTTTTGCTTTCTGAATTTTTTTTTTTTTATGTACTTTTTAGGTGTCCAAGATCTTTTATTCCTCCTTTGGACCAAGAATCATTGCTTCCAAACAGAAAGCAAAAAGAACATTCCTCACTTCACAGCCACATATCCACGAATTGCTATCATATCTTCTGACTGAATTGCCTCTTATAATACACTGGCAGAAAGTGAAAAAAGAACACCAAGAAAGAATTGGCGGATGATCATGAAATTTACATATGTTAATGGGGCCGAGTTTATGTTTGTGTGATGTTAATTTCGGGACCAACCGGTGAGCGTTTACGCCACAGCATGGCATAATATGCAAATTATCGTCGGTGGTATTTAAGGAGTACGGCGAAGTGAATGTAATCAGTCGTTGGCGTACGGACACGTGAGAAGACCCTGAAGAAGCTGCAATGCCTGGACATGGAAAACGTGTACGATTTCAGCAGTTATCAGACTTTGAGCGAGGTCATCTAGTCGGACTCCGCGAGGCCGGGTGGTCGTATCATCGTTTTGCGGAGCGAATTGGACAGGAAGTATCGGTGGTGGTACGATGGTGGCGTAGATGGTCCGAGGAACATTCCTACACGAGAAGACATGGAACCGGGAGTCACAGACGGACTGATGAGCAGACCGATCGACGCATAAGAAGAGCGGCGTTGTCAAGCAGAACATCCACTGCGAAGCAAATCCAAGCTGCCATTGCACCTGAGGTGACTGTTCGAACAATTCGCAACAGTCTACTGGATGCAGGACTACGTGCACGTGTACCTCCGACTCCAGCCCACCGTCAGGAATAGCTGCAGTGGTGTCGCCAACGTCTGCACTAGAAAATGCAATGGCGATCTGTTGTGTTCAGCGATGAAAGCAGATTCTGCTTGGGAGCCTCCGATGGCCGTATGCGTGTTTGCAGACGCACAAGGGAGCGTCTCCACCCTTCTTGCATCCGCCAGCGACACACAGGGCCTACACCTGGTCTCCTGGTGTGAGGAGTGATCAGCTATCACTCCCGTACACAACTAGTGTTTGTACCGGGTATGTTAAACAGCACCTCCTACTTCAACAACATCATTCAGCCTGTTGTTGTGCCATTTGTAAGGTCGGTCCACCGTGGTGTTTTCCAGCAAGATAACGCACGGCCACACGCGGCACGTGCAACACTACATGCACTTCAGGGTGTGAGACAACTTCCATGGCCTGCACGTTCACCGGATTGGACCCCCATTGAGCACGTGTGGGATTTTATGGGACAACGACTTATCCGATCTCCACGACCAGCCACGACCATCCCCAATTTACGCGTCCAGGTTGAGGATGCTTGGAACTCAATACCCCAAACTTACATCCAACATCTGTACGACAGACTCAATGCCAGAATTGCACAGTGTGACGCAGTACATGGCAGTTCAACCTCGTACTAACCATGTTACATGGAAATGTTATTTTTCAGTTTACCAGCAAATACAGCTGTATTTTGCCATAATGTTTTGATCACGTTATCCTCTGTATTCCGTTATTATGCTGCATAAATTTCATTGGTATCAGAAGTCTCCTTCTTTGTGTTCTTTTTTTCACTTTCCGCCAGCGTATGAACGATCTTTCCCGCATTTTGGAGTCCGAGCTATAGTCAAATCTGGTGTTGGTAGACCAAAGGATTTTACTTCAATTTTTCCCTCTAAAGTTCTTGAAGAAAATGGTTCTTTCAACAAAGAATCTACTGTATTAATCACAGTCTCTATTCATGAAATTAAAAGATTATGAAAATGACAGAATAAAGAACAAAAAATTAGAAGCTCAGATAGATTTTAACTGACTGATCAAGCAAATGTTATGAGAGCACAGAAACAAACGAACAATCAGATAAGTTTCCCCTCTATTCTATTGGTCAACTGCCTTGCTCCCAGTTCCAAAGGGAGAAAGAAGGGGATGGGGGTCTGGTTTCAATGCTGTTTGCTGCCGGTGATTTTATATCGTGCTGAGAGAAATACAGCATGCTGGAAACTCTTGCGGCCAGCTTGAGAAGAGGACCTCCAAGAGGTGTGTGGTGTAGGAGGCAGGAATGACACGCTGTTGGGCTGTGCTATTTGGTTTGCAGCACAAAAGATCGAACACGTAGGCGGCAGCAGAACCAAGCTTATTCCTGTGTGCTAACTTGACACCACAGACTGAATGACGAACAGAAGCCTTGATTACAGCCCATCTAAAAATCAGGTTTTGTGCTGGCAGCAAATCATATGCATGCACTTTCAGGCTTTCAGCTACACTAAACAATACGAATCGGAATTCAAAATGTTTCAGCGTGCTGCAGCACGGCAGCACATAGTCACCGGCCGCCACTGGATGAGATGCTTACTAAGAAAATCTTTTTAGCCGAAGTGGCAGGAACAAAAGGCAGAAGAAGGCCAAGGAAGTCATGTGAGGATCAGATTCAGGAGTGTCTGCATGAGAAAAAGATTATGAGTATGAAGTATAAAAGATCTTGTGTAAGGCGTGTGATGGATGTCAGTGAAGCCCGAGTTGTATGTCAAGATCGCTGTAAATGGAGAAGTTTCATACAGCAACAGTAAGCAAAAATTATTTGGTAGTTCGTATTTATTTGTAGTGTTAACCTCTAAATCTCAGAGAACAGCTTAGTGATGATGATGATTTTACATGCAGAGATGCAAAACCCAAATAAATATACATTTTATGCCACTTTGCTTCAGAAATATATACTAACCCTATCTAGCAGAAAATTTATGTCCCGTGCAAAGCACGAAATAACGGAAAATTTTACTTCACTCATATTTTGAAAACTAAATGCAAAAATAATGTTTCCAGTATCAGAATTAACAGTAAAGCTATCACATAAAGTGCATAAATTCATTTATGCCATCCAGATGAAAGCTGTCCATTGAAAAAAAAAAAAAAAGATGGAAAGAAAATACCAGGGTCATCATTTTTGTGGAGTCAGCTATTGTATGAAAAAATAACTTTTATATCTAATCTACCAATACGAAACTATTGTGTCAACACAGACAGAAGAACAAACATAGCAAGGGAGGGTACAAGCTATTGTATGAAAAAAGAACTTTTATATCTGATTTACCAACATGAAAATATTGTGTCAACACAGACAAAGGAGCAAACATAGCAAGGGAGGGTGCCAGCACATTTTTTTTCTCTATAAGTTTTGCTAAAAAGGGTGTAGACTGAGAACCATATTTAAAAAAGTGCTGAGGTACAAAGTACAAGACCTACTTGTTTCATAAAATGCCAGCAGAATTGCTTTGATAGTGGCAGATTATGTAATACTGCAGCAACAAAACAGAGATTTTGTTTCTGGACACAAATAATTTATTATTATTTAAAATTTCAAACAAGCACAACAGTTATTGGAAACATGATACTGCTATTTGTATTAAAAATGGGAAATCTCACTTGCAGTGCATTTTACTTGTAAAAAATACAGTGAATATGGTGCATTAAGTTAAAATATTTTATTTCTGGAATTCTGTATCACTGCTTATTGTACTGTTTGCTTTCACATGAAGAAAAGGTAGAAAATGTTAATAACAGAAGAAAGCATTTAGCACCTCTTAAAAATGTTACCTTGTCACTCAGAAATTTATCTAACACATATGTTCAAGGCAGTAAAACACAAATATAGCACAACATGAAGCTTACTTTTGAAAACTTCACTTCATTGTCAACAGAATCAGGTTTCTTCACATATGTATGACAAGCAACTTCTTTTTGGGTGGCATTTAACCAATTCTGCAATTCCTGTACTTCAGATTTTAACTTGGTGCTAGTTCTACTTGCAGTTTCAAGGTGTGTCTTACTTTCTGTGACCTAAGTTTTAAAAATAGAAGAAATATTAATGCATATAAAAATTTAAAAACAAACAGTTGCTTTAGTAGAAACTATATTTTTGGATTATAGCATTGTATTTATGATGTACACTTTCTTCATAAATACAAAGGAGGGAAGGAAGGGGGAAAAATCAGGTATAAACAGATTTTAAATCACACCAAATCTAAGTTTTATTAAATGAATCCGAAATGCCATTAATGAAATGCAGAAAGTAAACAGACAGAGATCAGATTTTAGGAAGAACTTTCTCTACAAATATGGAACAGAATTTTACTAAATGCAGATACAAAGCTGACCTCTGTCTTTCAGTACAGCAACACATATGTGAAGCCAGAAATAGTAGGGAAATCTAAGATATTAAGACACATTCAAATTAAACCATTAGTCAATTAGCTGACACAGCAGTTCACTCAGTGTAGTGATGGCTAACCTATAGCATAAGTATATTATGTGCCGCTTCATTTAGGTAAAGTTCACATATTGCTACGTGGAAAAATATTCTTCATGAAGATGTTTACTGTCTTACAACCTTCTGTTGCACACGTTTGTAGAGGGCACAGCTTGCGGTGGTGTACCAAGTTTAAAAAAATTTGTATACAGTTCAGTGAAAACGTTTCTATAAAGTTGTTACTTACATACAGAATCCACTTTGTGATGTCTGTTGTCCCTTCTTGATGTGTAGCTATGTTGGCCTTAACCTTAACACAACTGCTCCACACATCGCTCGGTTTAGGCTAGTTCACCATCAATGTGAACCCATAGGAGAAATGCTGTGAAATGCAATAGCTGTAATGTAGCATAGTTCTGTACCAACATTGAAGGCTTTTTGATCAACAACTGGTTCATATCTCATGTGAAGCACTATGTAGTATTTGGACATTAGGGCTAAATTTGCTAAAGTACAACTCACACAGAAACCGCAAAGGTAGTGACAAACGCATTAAATTATATCAAATTCAAATGGAAATAATAAAAATAAAAAAAAACTGAGAGTAAAACTTCTATATACACTATATACAACCACCTACAGGTAAGTATGTAGGGCAGCTTATAACTTCACTACTTAACGCGAAACCGTTTACTTCTTGTGCTCTAATATTTCCATACTTTTCTTTCATACTATTCTATCAGGGCAATCTGCTCCTAACTCTCTTAGATTCTCTTTCACCTGCCAAAAGGCGCATAGCGCTGTGGGTTCGGGTATCTCAACCTAAATCAGGAACCCTTGTCTGTCTTAACCACTTGAATCACTCACCCTATCCAGATGCGCTTTTTGCACAAGTTCTCCCCTGGCATATTCAACGGAGATGTCTGACACTCTGTCAAAATTTGATCAGTCATGTGCCTTAGTATGCGTGGGCCATTGCGTAACAAATCTTCAATGCCATCTAGTGTAGAAGTGTATTAGTCGGACATTCTTCTATATTATTTTTATCCTCCCTTATTTTCTTCCTCTTTCTTCTTTCCTTTCTATTTAATTTCTTTTCCGTCTCAATCAGATTCTTGCAAGCATATGAAAGATCATATGCGATGTTATTGTTGCAGCTGAATGGCTTGGTCTTATTCATTACAACTGCTTCTGCAATATGTGTTGTTCTCGCATTATTCTGTTGATTAAGTATTTTAATTTGTTCCCAGTAGGGTACACATGGTTATTCAAGCAATAATAATCAATAAGTGCTGTTTTTTATTTTACATCTGTTATTAATACGTTCAGTTAATCCAATTTTTATATTTCGTTTTGTACTGCCTATGTATTGACTAACAATCTTATTTTGATCATTTATTATTGGTATGGAATATATACCTGCTTTCTGTAAAATCGAAGTCTTTGCATGGTAATTACTTAGGGAATTTGCTATATCCCTCATCCTCACACCAAAACCCAGATAAAAAATTTTGCAATTTTTCTTCATAATACTGTTAAATGGATGTATGGCAATGATCCACAATATTTTTATTTCTGGCGATTCCGTATGATTTTTGGATTGCTTCTATTAATCAGGTTATCTATTTTCTTCACATCGTAACCAAACTTTAATGCAGAAAAGTTTTGATGTGAAGAAAATAAATAACCTGATTAACAGAAGTAATCCAAAAATATGGTTGTAAGACGGTAAACGTCTTCATGAAGAATAACCTATAACATGCACGATGATTTTTGCTGGCATGCTGCTGAAATGGAAATAAAGGTAAATTCCTGTGGTGAATGTAGAGACAAAGGGAATGATACCCAACAATTCAATACATAATGTTACAAGCCACAACAAGTGAGTATTTCATTTACCTTCCCTATCCCTCATACACAGCATAAGATGACAAGGAAATTTATATCAAGCAAGAATGACAAGAAAATTTATTTTTCTTTAGTTTTGCTATATCTTCTTGACACAGATTTACAGGGGGGTGAGTCGTGTGATTTAGAGAAAGGCCACCAGAGAGAGAGGGGGGGGAGCTGCCATGATGGGCCTTTGAATTTCTACTGATGAGCAGATGCAGGTCATCACCTGTCAATTCATTTTAATCATTTATCCAACATATAGCCCAAAAGCATGTTGGTTACTAAATTGTATTTCTTTCACAAGAACTCCAATTTTTGGCCTGTGTGAAATTAGAACAGTTTACTAAGTCACCAGTATCCTTCTTCTCTAAGCTGTGAGCGAGTTTTTCAACATTCACATGCCAGTACAGCGGTGCTGATTAGTGTGTTAAGTCAAAACATAAAGTGATTGAAGCTGAAAACCGATGCTGCTGTTATTGCATGGTATTGGTTATGATTAATTACTGTTTTTATTTCCTTTAATTCTTCCCTCACATAATGGTGGAATCTAAAATTAAACCACAAAACCTTCAAATGAAGGAAGTGGAAAGAGTTTTCAAGGTTAGTGGACTGAAAAATATTGTGTGACTTAAAAAGATAAAGCATTATGTATTTTGTATAGTGAAAGTGTAGTGTAAAGTAGCATTATGAAACTAATCACTGGTGGCCATTTAGAGAAAAAATGAAGAGGAAAAAAAAATATAGAGCATCTATGTGAAAAATGAACAGTATCCTTCTCTAAGCTGTGAGCAAGTTTTAAAACTAAAACTTTTTGTAAGAAACTTATTGAAATTTTTTACCAGTCCTTCACATTTGGTTACTACAAGTTTTATTATTTCACAAGCTATTTCTCAGTATGATAAGCCATTTAGTGATGAAAACTTAATTAAAAAAGCATTTCTCTTGCTTTGTGATTTAACAACTGTTATGGTGACATTGAGGATCTCAGGAACTACAGACCTATCAGCCTCCTATCAGTGGTTTATAAAATCTTCACTAAAGTTCTTTCACACCGCTTGAAGGTGACACTGGACATGGCTCAACCGAGAGAACAAGCTGGATTCAGGAGTGGCTACAGCACAATAGATCATATCCACGTACTGAGAGAACTAATTGAAAGAGCGAGGGAATATGAGCTTCCATTGTGCATGGCTTTTATCGATTATGAAAAAGCCTTTGATTCGGTGAAACCATCAGCAGTTGCAATGGCTCTGAAATCCTGCGGTATTGAAGATGCATACATTAATATTATTAATAACATCTATGAAAATGCAAGTGCAAAGATTAGGCTGTTTGAAAATACAACACACATAAAAATTGGAAAGGGAGTGAGACAAGGTGACACCATATCTCTGAAGCTCTTTAATGCCACATTGGAGGGTGTTTTTCAGTCACTGAACTGGGAAAACAAGGGGATAAAGATTAATGGAGATTATCTAACCCACCTTCGTTTTGCTGATGACATAGTCATTTTTGCAACTACCCCATCAGAGCTACAGAGTATGATCCAGGAACTTGCTGACAAGAGTAAAGAAGTGGGATTAAAAATGAACTTTCAGAAGACAAAAGTGATGTTCAATGCTTTTACAAGAAATGAAGATTTATCGACTGATGGAGAAAAGCTGGAGATAACAGACACGTACGTTTATCTTGGACAGCAGATATCAAGTGAGGGTCACATTGATGAAGAAATTAATCGGCGTACAAAACTTGCCTGGAGAGCTTTTGGAAGAAACAGCATAATTTTCAAGAGCAATATGCCATTATGTCTTAAAAGAAAAGTGTTTGATCAATGCATCCTTCCAGTGCTTACGTATGGTGCAGAGACGTGGACCTTAACTAAAAGAGACATACAAAGGCTGCAGACAACTCAAAGTAGCATGGAGAGGTGCATGCTTGGTGTAACCAGGAGAGATAAGAAGAGGAACTCGTGGATTCGAAAAATGACAAGTGTGGAAGACATCATGATCAGAGTTAAATCCCTGAAATGGCAATGGGCTGGACATACTGCCAGAAGAACAGACCATCGATGGACAGCCGAAATTTTAGATTGGATTCCAAGGGACAGGGAAAGACCCAGAAGAAGACCACATGGGAGATGGGTGGATGAATTTCGAAAGTATGTGGGAGTAACCTGGAGGAGACTGGCAGAAGACAGACCGTTGTGGAAGAAACTTGGGGAGACCTTCGTCCAGCAGTGGATTGATAATGGTTGACAATGATGATGAGCAATTTTAAGGGCTATAAGCAGCTGTTCATCCCTAATTTGGGGCCACTGGTTCCAGGGAAGGAAAAGGGCCAGTGCTGTAATACAAATGCATCAAGCATGCCTCATCTGAGACTAGAGCCTGGGCCCAACTCAGATGAACAGCCAGAACTCTGATCACCAGAGCAGCTACACTTTTTGAAAAGTGCATAGTTTTTATTTGATGATTTTCAGAATAAAGCAAATGTTATTCATAAAGCATTATGTATTTTGTATAGTGTATTAATGATTGCTTAGTGATAGAAATACAGTAAGAGAGGGAGTAATAAAAATAAGCACTGGTGTAAACAATCGAGCAAGAAAGGACTTAATGCCAATTCTTTTCCATATGCATGGATGAAAGCAGTAACATCACATCATCAATCTGTTTAGGTATTGTCACACTATATCTGAAAGGTAATGAAATTTATGAGGAACTGATTAAGTTAGCAGTTTACTTTTAAATATGACAGGAGGTGACATTAGCATTCCAAGGCTGAAGAAGGTAAAAGTCTACCAAAATGCCCAAACTTTTAACACTTCTTTTTATGTAACTTAAGAGTTGTTTCATTAGAAAAACTATGTTTCTCTGCCATTTGAAATTATGACAATTTTGGACCAGAAAATATAGAATTCATTACTCAACAAACTAATGTAACTTGGCCTGCTTATGAGACTTTTGTCACACTACACTGTCCTTGCACTTGAACAAGTGGAATATTAAATTATGAGTTTCAAGGAAAACTGTTAATGCAATTTTAGCCATAATAAAAGGCTTTGAAATCAGTATTCAAAAGTGATGTGGAAAATAGTGTAGTCTTAATTACTTTCCCGCTCCAAGTATCTTAATGAAACAGAATTGCGTAACAAACTTCACTAGGAAAACTTTTGAAAGTAGTTTATCCTAAGCTCAATGATCAAACAGTTTTCATCCAGATTAATATAGTTAAGGGAGTTTGAAGGTACTGCACAATCGATAAAATATCATGATACTTTTATTTTGGAAGATTTCAGATTATAAATGACTTAAATGCAGGTAGTCAAGTTTCAGTAGTCCTGTTCAATTTGAAAAAAAAAAAGTTAATTGATTTATGATCATTGGAATGATCAGACACAAGAAAAGTTGGGTAAAATCAGTTAAGAATAGTAATGAAGATGGGTTTCAAAGTATGAATTACATTCCTAAAACTTTTGACACACTTGAAAGGGTTGCTAAAGCTATTTTGACAATCTTTTCACCAACTTACTCAGGTGAAATATATTAACTTTTTGGACACCACAAAGACAGGCGAAACAGATTGACTAATTATGTTAGTACAGCTTGTGCAACATTGAAATGAACAAACTATACACCTGCTATAGAAGAACTATCTTCCACAGTACAGCAGCAGCAGAAATCACACAGAGTAGCAGGTAAAATGAATTGATACTTTGTGATCTGTTGACGTTTTTCCGATCTCTAAATTAATGGGCCAATATTTTTGGATCGGAAAACCCATCACCAGATCAACGCACTCTCAATGAGAGTGATAATTTTTGTCATGAGATGATCTCAAATCCCTTTGGCAAGGAGGGAGTTAGAAAAAAAAAAGATTTAAGAGTCAAGAAAAATCAAGTAAATTCTTTTCATTTCTTTTCTTTTCTTTCTGATTTCTCTGTGAAGTGTTGATCTCTGTGTATGTAGTTAAATTTATGTGAATAGGTCTAAGTAAGTTAGCCTTGTGATGTCTGTTGCTAGTTAAGGGAGGTGTAACTAGCTGGGAAGTAGATTTAAGGAAGTTTGACATCATGCTATATTGCTGGTTTTTTTGTTGTTCTTTCATGCAATGTTTTTGTTCTTCCTTCCATTGCATTTTTTTAGTGCACTGTTTACTTTTAGGGAAGAGATATTAGTGAAGTTTGTTTTAGTGCAGTATATGATGTAGTGTATATGAATTGATTTGCCTTAGTTTCTTAAGTGTATAGTGCAGTTTAATATGTATAGTGTTAGATGTATCAGTTTAAAATTATCGGCGACGCCGCGGCGTTCGACGTTATTGTTCGTCGGGATAACGTAGCGATAAAAAGAAAAATTGTAAGGTTGTAGTTCCGTATTTACCGTCGTTATCGCGATTTCTTTTATTGTATTATTATGTAAGCTTTAATAATGGAAAAGTAATTTGTAAACATGTAGTGTTTGAAGTATTTTGTCTTAGTGTAGTGGTATCTAATGGGAAAATCGCGTGTTTATGCCATATGTCAGTAGCGTGTATTGAAATCGTCGTTGTGTGTATCGGGCTTAATTTAGTAACCTTTCGTAATTAAAATCTTGCTTGGTATTAATATTTAGTTGGTTTTAGTATGAATCTTACTTGGTATTAACTAGTGATAGTATAATTCAGCGACTGATAGAAAAAGCGGGTCGGCGATCGCTCCGTAACGAAGTGACTTTCGTAAATTAATTGCGCGTGCGCTATCGTCAATGATATTTAATAGTCATTTAGTAAAAGAATAAAATTGTGGCTTAATGCATCAGGGCAAAATAACACATCGTTGCGTTACGCTATTTTTTCGTAATTCCGATCGTCGTACCTGTAGCTAGAGAGAATTCGATTTTTATGCGTTACGAAGTTAATTGTAACGATGTTCGTTAATGTTAGTTAATTTGTTTAATGAATTTTTGTAAAGGTGGTCTCTAAAAGTCTTTGTTCAGAAAGAAAGAACGAAAATGGCTACAGTTTCTGGTGTCGCTTTTCTAAAAGCGATAAATTCGTAGAATGGCATCTGGGAGGACGTTTTCCCAGCTTTACCAGTGCAGAAAGTCCGATTTATTTATGCTCTTGTTTACTTCGAAAAGGCATTTTTCGCTTGGCACATGGAACACATCAGGATTTGGGCGGAATTCTGCGAGGTTCACCGCAGCGCCCGTTTTCGTGGGTCAAAGTTCAAGCCAGCGATTTCTGGGAATTGCGTCTTTCTCTCCGCCTTCTGACTTAACTTCGGGCCAATTGCCTTCCGCCATTTCGGGCGCGTGCGCAAGGGATTCGGCGAGGAGCGGAGAATTTTTGCGTGCTGCTGGACACTTCGATACCAGACTTCGTAAGGGAGAGTCCCACAATAAAAAAAATAAAAAAATCGAGTAAAGGAGGGGAGTCCGAACGACGGACGTCCGGATGCTGAAACTGCCGTAACCTCGTGCGGCCGCGATGGCCCAAGAACGGTAGGAACGATCCTTTTCTTTTCAAATTTTTCCATGGCTAAAAATTTACTCTGCTGCCGAGATGGCGCGAAAAAGTGCTTGACATCGTCCCGAGGCAATAGCGGGCATTACGCCTCGTAACCCGCTCGGTAACATCGCTGCCGCCTGTCGCCGTGTGAGAGAGAGAGAAAGTCTCCTCAAAGGCCGGCATCGGGAGTAAGTAAGAAAAAAAGGAATAAAAGAAAGGAAGGAGAAGAGGGAAAATCCTACCATGTCATCATAAGTGCATCAGGCCCCGTTTCCACGGCGTGCCGGCTCTCGTAGCGACAGCACAAACACCAAATTCCAATTCGGCATCAAAAGGAAAATTTAAGGAGGAGGAGAAACAAAGAGAAAAAAAAATGAGTACCACCTAAAATTGAAAAAAAAAAATTATGTGTCTTGATCAGAAATGGAATGATGTAAAAGGTTAAAATTCAGGGGTGAGAGAAAAAATGGGGGGAAGGTGAAATTAAAATGGGAGGAAAATAGAGAAATGCAAATGTATGTTTGGAATTAATGTTCTGGCAAGAACCAACAAATGTAATATGTCATTGTGTAATTTTTTTTGTAAAAATGTCTAGTTAATGCCAGTGACCAAAGAAACGGATTGAAATATATTAATTTTGGTTTCCTGTTAGAACAGGGGTTTTTTTTGTTAGCTCAAATGAGAGGAAAGTGACTTGACATTTTTGTTTGTTTGGTTTTCTGTACTGTAAAGTAAGAAAGAGATTTTTCCAGGTAACTGATCAAAATCAGTGTGTTGTAAAAAAAAAAAAAGAATAAAATGTCACTCTTAACCATCTAAATCTAAATTGTAAAGAGCATTTAGCTCAAGGTTCAACAGTTATCAGATATGCACATGGAGCATTAAGCTCTTAGCACTCTTTGAGTGAATGATCACATTCTTTAAAGATTTTTTGTAAGGCAGGCTGGTAACCAAATTGTGCCACTTACCTCCTTCATCCTCTAAACCACACAGGTGAAAACTACTAGGTTTGCAGACCAGGGTTTCTGAGAGGATTATTTAGGACTGTCAACATACTCTGGACTCTAAAATTCATAGCTAAATTCTTTTTTTTTATTCGGCCTAGCCACTTAAAGTTTCCTTGTATCAAGTGTTTTTCCAACCTGTGCCTGGGAGCACAAAATAAATTTATAGTTAACCTGGAACATATGCTTAATCAAATTATTTTGTGTCGTATGTGAATTTCTCTTGTCGGTGGTGCTGGAATCACCTTCCCTTTACTGGGAGTTTTTAAGGATCGTACCTGGGGTGTTAGTCATTGATAAAAAAAATTCTTAATTGGGGTCCCTAGATTGACCACTGGCCATTTTCTTCTTTTTAAAAATAAAATTGGTAATATTTGCATTTTTTCAGAAGTAAGTTCATCATCGTAATAGAATAATATCTTAACAACCAAACCACGTCGTATCATTTGTTAGTTTTGTCTTTGTGTTTAATTTGCGTTGTATGAACAGATAGGTAAGCTTAGGTAGTGTAAATAAAATGCACATTCTTTAATGCATGCAACATAGATGTGGAGAGATATTGGAAAGAAATGGTATGTTATGATCGGGGCATGAATATGATAATATGTGAATACCACAGAACTGTGGACATTTTAAACCAAATGAAACACTGTTATAAATCCTTTTATCCTATAATAAATACCTCAATAGAAGTGCATATTTTCCAGTGGAGCTTGGAAAATACTAATGGCATGTTCTTTCTCTTCAGTAGTTACACTTATGCATGGCATTAGAGATAAAACATTATATCTTATTTCATTAATTTTGGCATGCTGGCTCAGAAAGATATGCCACCACTGACCTAGTGGTGTTAATTTATGATGCTTTAAAGCATAACTTAGCACAACTGGTGCAATATTTAATGAAATCTGATTAATTCTGGTTCCCCTAAGGTAAACCATAAAAAAATTTACACTATTCTGGGAAAAGTGGGAAAATGTTTTTATCCTAATAATCATACAAGACATAATTACATATTCCAAGAGATACCAATTACACATCACGCATGTGGAATCTTTGAATGAGAATTCAAAAGCTCAGTGTCTTTAATGCTTTGAATTCCATCTAAAGAAGTTCAACACATCCCTTATGCAAAAGTTGAAATCATTTTGAAACTCACCATTGCACTTCACAATTCAAGTCTTATGGTGCTTTCCCAAGATCAATATTAAAAGTTGCATACCATAAATATTTTTAATAATCTAAAGCAACTTATGGGAATTTACTAGGAAATTTTTTCATTTATAGCAAATTTTCGGAGAAAACTCTTCTCCTTCTTCAGGCTCTCTTGTTGTTGTCACTTTTTGCTTGTCACTATCATGGTTACGGTTTACCTTGACGGTTACGGTTAACCTTGACGGTTTAGGTTATTTTTCAACAAATCTTGCCAGATGTTAGGCAGGGAAAATCCTTTGCAGTCATTGATGATGGAATTTTGATTTTTCTCAATCTCTATTCCTTCTTTCAGTTTTCTTTTTTGGAAATTGCTTTGGAAACTGATTACTTTAAGGGAATTCCAATCCATGCTGTGCCCAGTTTCTCTAACATGCCTATCTAATCCAGTCTTGTTGGAGCAATTTTTTATAGCTGCTTTATGCTCAGCTATACGAGTTTCTAGTCTGCGACCTGTTTCACCTATGTAAGATAGTCCACAACTACAATTTACTTCATAAACTACTCCTTGCATTTTTAAAATATCTTCTTCTCTTTGAACTATTTTAGGGAAAATTTTTTTAACTTTGTTCTCTAAACTTGGAGCTAGCCTAATATTGTATTTTTTACTAATTCTCTTTAAAGCCTCAAATAAACCTTTGTGATACGAAATTTTTCTAGTGAATTTTACTTCTTGCTTTTGTGGGTTCTTCGTACCATTAAAATTCAGAAGCTTCTCAATTTCTTCTTTAGGATAGTTATTTTCTGCAAGTATGACTTTAAGCTCTTCTTTATGGGCTTCTTTTTTATCTGCAGTAGAAACTATTTTATTAATTTTTTCTAAAAACTGACTTGCTACATTTTTCTTAATAGAAACTGGATGATACGAATTGAAATCCAGTAGTCTTTTAGTATTCATTGGTTTTTTATACCAACTAGTGAGGAATTTTTCATCTTCATAATAGATAGTAATATCTAAGAAGTTTATTCTTCTTTCTTTTTGAAGTTCAATAGTGAACTTAAGGGAATCATCTAATTCATTGAATGAGTCTAGAATTCTTTCTGGAACAATTTCTGAGCTATCTATTATAAATAAGATGTCATCCATGTATCTGCTATATAAGCAGAAGTATGTGGGTTGTACTAGTATCTTTTCTTCTAGTTTTCCCACATAATAGTTAGCTAAGAGTGGGGAGAGTGGGGAGAGTGGGGAGCCCATAGCTAGCCCCGATTTTTGAATGAAAAAAGTTTTCCCAAATTGAAAGTAGTTGTTCTGCAAAGAGAAAGTAAGCATTTCAAAAATTCCTACTAATATGTTTTTTTCCTTGTTGTGAAAAACTATTAGGTCTGCCAAGTCTTCCGCTATAAAGTCTATAAGTTGATCTATATTAATGTGAGTATACATAGACACTATATCTAAACTACCCATAATAGGAGAATCTAATTTAGGAAGAAGTTCTAGTTTTTCTTTTAGCTGCATTGAGTTTTTAATCAAGTTAGGTGGCTCTTTTAAAAGTTTCTGAAGGTGTGACTTTAAAAAATAGTTTAGATTTGAAAGAATAGAGTTTTTTGAGTCTATTATTGGTCTAATTGGTTGGTGTTCTTTATGCAGTTTGACTATTCCATATATTTGAGGTAATCTGAACTGTAATTTTGAGAATTGTTTATAGTTTTCTGGAAGCTGGTTTTTCTTTTTTGAAGTGAAATAAGCTTAGAGACTTTTTTAATCAAATCTGGTAGTGGGTTTTCTTTTACTTCTTCATACATAGGTTTTTTTAGTTCTTCTTCCATCTTTTCTAGATAATCTTTCTTATCCATAATAGTAATCAACTTACTTTTGTCTGTTTTCACAGCAACTATACTTTCATTTTTTCTGAAATCTTTAAGAGCTTTTAATTGACTATTATCAAAATTTTTTTGAGGTTTCCTTACTTGCTTCTGGAATTTTGTAAGGCTATTGTAGTAATCTTTTCTGAGGAGGTCTAGAAAACTCTTCTCCTTCTTCACGGTTACGGTTAACCGTGAAGAAGGAGAAGAGTTTTCTCCGAAAATTTGCTATAAATGAAAAAATTTCCTAGTAAATTCCCATAAGTTGCTTTAGATTATTAATTCAATTAAACTAGGAAGCCATTTCTCAATATGAGCTTTATTCAAAGAATTAGAACAGAGTATGGGTCAGATACTTGGCAAACAATAAAGAAAGTTCAACAAGCTACATTAAAGATGGAAAGATCCATAGCTCAAATCAAGTTCCTGAAAAATTGCAAGGTAAATAACTTTATTCCAAATTCATTTAGACTTAGAAAACCATTTAAAGATTTACTTTCAGCCAACTTCATAAGAAAAATAGAGCAAAAAACGTTAAAAAGAAGTATTGAAGCAAAATATAAAAATGTTGCTTATTATAAAAAAGTAAAAGTAGAAAATGAAAAGAAAATTTCTGGAATCTTAAGGGATACAGTAAAAGCAGAATTGGATGACTGGCTAAAAATTGGAGTAAGCAACAAAAATAAGAAATTTGTTAAAAAGCTGAACCTTAAAGAAGAAAAATTTTTGAAGAAAAACTATTCAAGTAAAAACAAAAAAACTGCAGTTCTTAGTCATGTGAAGGACAACACTGCTACTGGAGTTAGCCAAGAATTATTACAAGTGATAAATAAAGGAAGTAATTTCAATCTATCCAAAGAAAAAATAAATCCAGAAAAATTGGTAATTGAATTGGAAAGCATCTGCAGCACTTTAGAAAAAGAGGACCAAATTAAAGCAGACCTCCTCAGAAAAGATTACTACAATAGCCTTACAAAATTCCAGAAGCAAGTAAGGAAACCTCAAAAAAATTTTGATAATAGTCAATTAAAAGCTCTTAAAGATTTCAGAAAAAATGAAAGTATAGTTGCTGTGAAAACAGACAAAAGTATGTTGATTACTATTATGGATAAGAAAGATTATCTAGAAAAGATGGAAGAAGAACTAAAAAAACCTATGTATGAAGAAGTAAAAGAAAACCCACTACCAGATTTGATTAAAAAAGTCTCTAAGCTTATTTCACTTCAAAAAAGAAAAACCAGCTTCCAGAAAACTATAAACAATTCTCAAAATTACAGTTCAGATTACCTCAAATATATGGAATAGTCAAACTGCATAAAGAACACCAACCAATTAGACCAATAATAGACTCAAAAAACTCTATTCTTTCAAATCTAAACTATTTTTTAAAGTCACACCTTCAGAAACTTTTAAAAGAGCCACCTAACTTGATTAAAAACTCAATGCAGCTAAAAGAAAAACTAGAACTTCTTCCTAAATTAGATTCTCCTATTATGGGTAGTTTAGATATAGTGTCTATGTCATCATCATCATCATTGTCAACCATTATCAATCCACTGCTGGACGAAGGTCTCCCCAAGTTTCCTCCACAACGGTCTGTCTTGTGCCAGTCTCCTCCATGTCACCCCTGCATACTTTCGAATTTCATCCACCCATCTCCCATGTGGTCGTCTTCTGGGTCTTTTCCTGTCCCTTGGAATCCAACTTATAGACTTTATAGCGGAAGACTTGGCAGACCTAATAGTTTTTCACAACAAGGAAAAAAACATATTAGTAGGAATTTTTGAAATGCTTACTTTCTCTTTGCAGAACAACTACTTTCAATTTGGGAAAACTTTTTCATTCAAAAATCGGGGCTAGCTATGGGCTCCCCACTCTCCCCACTCTCCCCACTCTTAGCTAACTATTATGTGGGAAAACTAGAAGAAAAGATACTAGTACAACCTACATACTTCTGCTTATATAGCAGATACATGGATGACATCTTATTTATAATAGATAGCTCAGAAATTGTTCCAGAAAGAATTCTAGACTCATTCAATGAATTAGATGATTCCCTTAAGTTCACTATTGAACTTCAAAAAGAAAGAAGAATAAACTTCTTAGATATTACTATCTATTATGAAGATGAAAAATTCCTCACTAGTTGGTATAAAAAACCAATGAATACTAAAAGACTACTGGATTTCAATTCGTATCATCCAGTTTCTATTAAGAAAAATGTAGCAAGTCAGTTTTTAGAAAAAATTAATAAAATAGTTTCTACTGCAGATAAAAAAGAAGCCCATAAAGAAGAGCTTAAAGTCATACTTGCAGAAAATAACTATCCTAAAGAAGAAATTGAGAAGCTTCTGAATTTTAATGGTACGAAGAACCCACAAAAGCAAGAAGTAAAATTCACTAGAAAAATTTCGTATCACAAAGGTTTATTTGAGGCTTTAAAGAGAATTAGTAAAAAATACAATATTAGGCTAGCTCCAAGTTTAGAGAACAAAGTTAAAAAATTTTTCCCTAAAATAGTTCAAAGAGAAGAAGATATTTTAAAAATGCAAGGAGTAGTTTATGAAGTAAATTGTAGTTGTGGACTATCTTACATAGGTGAAACAGGTCGCAGACTAGAAACTCGTATAGCTGAGCATAAAGCAGCTATACAAAATTGCTCCAACAAGACTGGATTAGATAGGCATGTTAGAGAAACTGGGCACAGCATGGATTGGAATTCCCTTAAAGTAATCAGTTTCCAAAGCAATTTCCAAAAAAGAAAACTGAAAGAAGGAATAGAGATTGAGAAAAATCAAAATTCCATCATCAATGACTGCAAAGGATTTTCCCTGCCTAACATCTGGCAAGATTTGTTGAAAAATAACCTAAACCGTCAAGGTTAACCGTAACCGTCAAGGTAAACCGTAACCATGATAGTGACAAGCAAAAAGTGACAACAACAAGAGAGCCTGAAGAAGGAGAAGAGTTTTCTCCGAAAATTTGCTATAAATGAAAAAATTTCCTAGTAAATTCCCATAAGTTGCTTTAGATTATTAATTCAATTAAACTAGGAAGCCATTTCTCAATATGAGCTTTATTCAAAGAATAAATATTTTGTTTCCTAAAATATTCATTTAATAATTAAAATGTTTCAGATCATGATAGCACTCTCTCCATAAGACATGAACAGTTCTGGGCTGTAAACAAAGTTCATACATCTTCCACTAAAAAAAAAAAATGAATTTGGGGTGGTTGGCTTGAAAGCTATGTAAAATCATCTTTCCTACTTTTATCTTAAAAGATATGTTGACCTCTTAACTAGTTGCAACACTTTTAATACAATTTGAAAATGAAATATAATTCCAAAAAATGCATCATAATAAATCTGGAAATTATTGAATACACCATCAGCATGGATGTCATTACATTGCTGATAAATTGGCATAAAGTGCATAGTAGCTTGCTACTCACGATGGTGCAATGCTAGTATATTAACATAGTCAGAATCTAAGTATCCTAGATATATTTCAGGTTTATGAAATTTCTTTATACAAAGAAACAGATGGGGAAGGGCAAGCTGACCACAGGAAACCAAGTTCATTAATGTTAAAGAAAAAATAAATAAATAAATTGAGAAATTTTTTTCCATCAACTTCGAATATCAAATACAACTTCCAAATCAGACTCATCTTACAGAATCATTATTTTACACAGAGAGCAAAATATGTCACATAAAGGAACTTTGTAATATTATATAACTGCTGAATGTTCAGACTTTTCAAGACAAGCATACAATGTGACAATTACATGTACATAACAGATCACATGCAGATCAAATTTTCTTAAATTTCTATTTAAAAAAAAGAAAGGAAATTTACTTTGCATCCCAGCTGGTTATATCGACTTTTTATGGTATCAAGGCGTTCATTTAACTTATCAGGATTTTCAGTGTGCTCAGACTCTGCAATCTGCCTTCCTTGACAAATGCACAGTTCTACATCACCTTTGATTTCACCTAACAATTTATAGAAATGCTTTAAAAAAAAAAAAAGAAAAAAAAGAAGAATTAGTACACAAACAATAGATGATAGAAACTTTTCAGAAAACAAATATTTCATAAGACAAAGAAATACTTTCATCACAACATACGGTTGTTAATATTCAAAAAAATAAAATTATTTTGATGTGAGATTTAAAGTCAACAATGAAAATTAAAAATAATTTCATATATTTCTAATGCAAACTGGAAACTGCAATATGTAAGAATGAGGAAATCTGAAGCAAGGATTCAAATTTCTTATAGATAGCAAAGCAAACATTTTGTAACTCCTGTTTTTTTGTTTGCCCTTTTTTTTCATCTTAAAAACATCACACACATATACACAACACTGATCTATTTATTAAAAAAGAAATAGAAGAAAAAACCCTAAAATGAATTATTCAGACAGTGTATAATATTTCCTGTAAAAAGGCACTAAAAAATAATCTTTTTAATTTAAAACTGAAAAGAAACAAAAATAAATCCCTAAAACTAGAAAATTGGATGAAATGAAAGCAGTTTCTGTTTGTTTTCTAGAAGTAAACCTTTTCTTTACCATCAATAATGAAGTAAGTATCACCCATCTACCTGGCACATAAGCAACATGAATGCATTATTAATACCCTCTTCATGTATTAATAACGCCTAGTATTAAGGTATTAATAATGCACAATGTGATTTTGTTTTCTAGTTTGCTAGCATAATGCTGGACTAGATTTCTGTGTGAAGGATTTATTTTTGAATTAAAAAAGAAAAACTTATATTACTGCTATTAGTAGTAGTTAGAAAAGCACCGCATGAAGCTTAATCTCCTTTATCACATTTTGAAAAAAGCACCAGGTCTGTTAAGTTATTTACTAAAAATTCAAGGAGGAAATTAAAATTTACATTAGTATACATGAATACTATGTCCAAACTTCTCATAGTGCAGAAATTTATTCTCAGAAGTTGATTCAATCTTTTATTTCCAAACTTTTATCTGAGTAGATGGTTCAACTTTCCAAAGATGGATCTCCCCATTATGGATAGTTCAAACTCAGAGTCTGGTCATTCAGCTATTTCTCACACAATAAGTTTTTCTTCCTCTTACCTTCTGTACAACATACACAGAATTCTATTATCCATACCCATAAAGTAGGGTATGTTTGAATTTTCTTGCTGGAAAAATGAGGAGCAGCTACAGTTAACCAAACAGAGGAATGAGATGGAGCTATGCTGCTACTGTCAAAGAAGTAGTAGTACACCACACTGAAAACATCCCAACAACTATGAAGCTATAAAGTCTATAACGTTAAGAGATAACAAAACAAAAAAAGAAAAAACTCCAATAAAAGAACTGAAGAATGCAATTTTGACAAGAAAGACATTTAGAGGTCCCAAATCAGCAAGACAATGGAAAGCAGGAAATGAAACAGCTGAATTTATTAGGATTAAATAAAGCAGGTATATCTCTAACATACTATGATGGTAGAAATATAATTATTTGCACACTACAATATTCCAAAGCAAGTGCTCACGAAAAACACTGGATAAGTGAGCCAGAACACAGATTTGCAATGACTTTGCTTTAAAAGACTAAAAGACAGCAAAACATTTAAAGTAAGAAAAGGAAATAACAAAATACGATTGGATCAATGATTGCTTGAAAATAATGAAAAGAAGTTGACCAGGTACAATAATTAAATTATTCATTTCAAAATTCAGAAACAAAAATAGCTGTATACACTAAAAGACAAATTTTCAAAGCAAGCACTGTATGGACAGCCAAAATGATGAAAAGAAATGAGAAGTAATGATGATGATAAAGCAAAATGGCAAGCTGGCTCAATGACAGCCTGAAAATTAGAAAGAGAAACTAATAAACTACTAAATTAGATCATTCATTTGAAAAAAATAAATGCATGAAAGAAAAACTGCATACATTACAAAAAATAGCTCAACACAATATTCTAAGGAAAATTTTCAAAGTGCGAACTAGATGCGAAGCAAAAGAACAAGAGCCAATCGACTTGTATTACTAAAGATAACCCTGGCTCAACAACTTGAAGAGTAACTGGTAAGTTACTAACATAATATAATTAATTTGGGGAGTGGAAAAACCACACATATTAAGAGTAAATGTACACCTCAATATTTCATAGCAAATTTTGAAAGCACTAGACAGATAGCTGGAATAAGATACACCTGTGTTTTATTAAAAAGAAGATCACTCTGACTTAAACAACTGCCTGTAAACTATGAAGAGAGATTGAAAAGCTGGGAGTGCTATATAATTGATTTGAAGAATAGAAAGAAAAATGATTTTATCTTTCAAATAGATAATGCAGATTAAATCATTTTATTTTTCACATAGCAAAATATATGCTGGTCAATGATAGTACAAAATCTGTATTAGCACATTCAACTTGTAATAAGAAGTTAAGAACAGTAGACATGCTTTCTTTATTAGCAGATACTATAAAATTGGCTCTCTACATTACTCTCACAAGCTTAGAAGGATGACAATGCTAAAATAAATGTTGCACTAAATGGAATTATGTTCAGGTGTCAAGTGAACACAACTGAATAATAAACAAGCTCAGTATTGCTGGCTGAAATCTTTAAGGAACAGATAGATAACTAGAAAATCCTAAGTGCAAAAGTGCACATAGTGAATAATATGTGGCTAAAGAAAATGAATCTAAAACTACTACTTACAGTAGCAAAATACTGTTCTTCATGTGTTTACACTAGCAATTTTAAGCAGAAGTCAACAGGTTCCTTGGTAATATTAACAAAAAGCAAACTACAAGCAGCACAATCAAAAGGACTTACCCCAACGTTGAAAAGTAGGCCTACATCTATTGTCGTCCAGCTTCTTCTGCAAGTAACCAAATATCAGCGGCCGACAAGACATATATCACTACGAACGGTAAAAATGACCAATTGAGTAAAACGTGAATTAAATGGTATAAAACCAAGTATAAAATGGTGAAATTCGAATGAAATAAGAACATTAAAATCTATTGAGAAGTAAAATCAACAAAGTTAAATGCTGAAAATGACAATGTTCAGATGTGTTACCAAGAACAGCGGCATTGATTTGAAAGAAATGAAATGACATTAAAACTGCCTGAAAAAAAACCTACTTCTTGATGTAAATATTACCAAAGAATTCGAGACAAGCTTCCAAAAGATCTGAGAACAAAACAAATGTGAATCAAATACAGCATGCAGACTATAATGAAGACAAGGAAGATAATGAGAAACAGGTGATACTAAATTGAAATGAGTAAGTACTAATTCATATTTGATGACCACCTTTTTTTTTAATTTGTTCATTTGACAACATTTTTTGTAATCAAAATCCCTTTAGATTCTTAGAAATACAGTTTTCTGGCATTCAATGGTATAAGAACTGCCCTTAGAGCAGTGAGAACTGAAAACTACAAGTTGCTTAGCACCAGAATAGTGAAAGAATAATAACTAAAAAACTTTCATGACAAATTGATATCCTAAATGAGCAGCTAATCCTTAAAATAACCAACTTCAAACATGAAAAACAATCCACATGTTTTTTAAATTTAACTTCATGAACCCATCAAATCAATTGCATGCCACTTCAAGGGGACATGCTAAGTGGCATGAAGCCCCACAGGAGAATGTTGACCTTGGAGAATGATCACCACATCATCATACATCCACACCAGTATTGTGATTAAGCACCTTATTGGCACAGACCACTTAAAAGAATAAATAATACTAATGTTTGTTCACCATGAGCTTTCTCCACATCTTTCCATCCACTGTAAGATTTTCTCCTTCTCGCATACCACTTTCCCTATTCTTAATTGACAGTCCATCTCATTTTAGGTCTGACTCTTGATTTCTGCCTGAAGACAGGTTGTAACATTTGCCAAAGTGATCTTTCATCTCCTATAACAACACATAAGTTCAAACCACCACATTATGGTCTTTCATTAGCTTTCTTTTCTAAAAAACCCAGTTATTTCTAATAAACTGAATTACTATTTCTGTTCTGCCACTGAGTATACTTGTTTTCTACTGCCATTCTTCTTACACTCTCTTGTCAGAAGTCTCTAACTGTCTACAATTTTCTTCACTTCATACCCAATTCTCACTGCAAATATCTTTCTTAGTGAAAACAGTTTTTTCATATACAATAGCATGATATAACTTTCACCCATGATTTGTTGCTTCTGTTCTGTAATTTGAAAAGCTTTCCTTCTTCATCAACAATTATATTCAAATAATTGAAATCATGCTCTTCAACCTTGTACCCCACAGCTAATGATCTTTGAGGATTAATTTATAACTACCAATTCATACTTCCCATAATTGGTCTTCACAATTTTGGGAACAATGTGTGATGATGTAAAAATATTTAAGACAAGGAAAATGGAAAAAATCCAAAATGGGAGGTGAAACGTTATTTTTTCCCTGTAGGAAGAAAACTGACTTCAGGTCAGCCATATTGTGTGCCCAGGGTCCCACGAAAAGGAGAAGGGGGAAGGAAATTCTTTCAATGGTGAATTCCACGCTGAGGCAGGAGTTCACAGAACAAGGAGATGTCTTCCTAGTGCAGGAAGTTTCAAGCAGCTAGAGACAGCTGAGGAGGGAAAAGATATTTACTACACGGCCTCTTGCTCTGAAGGCCTCCGCTTACAGGATTGGTTGTGCAAAGTCTGGGCTGCACAAGTTTAAGCGGGAAAAAGTTGTAACGAACTTTTGCGGGACACTTCTTGCTCGAATAGGAAGAGGACGGTCGTTTTGTAGTCATCGCTCAAGAGATCAGAGTGCTCAAGATGTACACACGCTAGTCGGCTGTGGCTGACTGGTTAACTAGTTAGAAGACTACCTGCGGGTTAAGGCCACTAGGGTACATGCATTGCATTACCTGCGGGTAATTGGGTAGTAATACCAATCACATGCCAGACTGCGGTCTGCCAAGAAAATGCTGCACCTGAGAAATCCAGCCACCTGTGAAGAGCATAATTGCTACGTATAATAACTTCTTGACACTATGGGCACACTTATAGTGCAGAACTGAACTGTGAGTGAACTATGATCATGCTGTAATGTCGACTTGCTCAAGATCAAGAACCATTTTTATCACGTGACATGTATTTTCATCATACTCGTCACTAAGCTGTAAATAAAGTAATGTATATAGTGGAACCAATGCTCAGCTCTGTACTCTGCAATTCATCTTATCCTTCACCATGCCTCTGAGGAGCAACACAACAGTGTAAGTTGACTGGGACAGAGATATCCTGGTCTGGTGGCAGCTAATTACCATACCGGAGTCAATTAATCTAACTCCAATCTACTCCCGCAAAATATAAAGAACGAGTAATAAGCAAGTATAATAAATATATATATGAGCATGACAGCCGTTACGAATATGACACCATGAATCAATATTTCTCATTTCCTTTCCTTTTATCTAATTTATTTCCATCCCAGTCCTGCTAAGTTTTTAAAGGCAACACTGTAAATTGCTTACACTCTTAAAAATTAGCACAAAGTCATCTGTATACAGCAGCATGCTGTTATTAGAACAACTAGCTTCAACATCTGGCAATAGGTTCCATACTTAAGCAGTCTGTTAAGTCTAGATCATAAACAAAAATGCAGCCAGTCATTTTTGTTAATGATCTAGACTAACATCATTAACTCAACTACCATTTTTGTTTGACCTTTCCCTGCCTTACTCTATTGCTCACATTTATATATATAAATACTTTCTCAATCCTGACTGTTGTAAGACTCCCAGTGTGAAGGCTTGTCACCAAGTTCATTAGCTTGCCTTTCACTCCATAAATTTTTAACACATTAGTTACTTAGACAAAAAGCCTTTCCGAAGTTTAACCCAAGGGTTGGCAACCCACTGATTGTGGCCCCACTTTTGGTTGCTCACGGAGAAATTTGAGTCACAAAATTTTTTGTGCACGTTAATCAATAAACATTGCATATCCACAAGTCATACTATCTTTAGAAGTAACTGATTACAACACGACAAACTTTATTGGGACTCTCTCAATCCACCGTCCGAATATTTTAACTGTGCTCACAACATTTCAAGAGTTGTGTTTATTGCTGCAGTAGCGCAGCAATAAATTTTTAAATGTGAACTACATTATGAAGGTAGTAGTAAAACTTATAAACCAAGTACCAGCCCATGCTTCAAAGAAGACAGTTCAAAACATGGATAGAAGAAATGAATCTACAGTAGGAAGAACCAGTTCTTTATATGTAGGTGTGTTGGCTTAGAAAAAGGAGATTCTCTGTCACTTCTATGATCTTTTGCCAGCTATGATTTCTTTTTTTCAAAGAACATGATAAAAAATACTCCATTTTAGTAGACCTGTGGTGGCTGAGAGACTAGGATTGTTAATTGACATCACAGAAAAAATCAATTAACTACACCTGCAACTTCAAGATAATGACAAAAACATTTTGCAAATGATTTCAGAGATAAACTCATTTACTGCAAAATTTCAAGTGTGGAAAAAGAATTTGAGGCAAGGTGATGTGAAACATTTTCCTTGTTTGAAAGAACAGGTTGAAAAGGAACAAAATTTCCAACCTGATACAAGCGATGAGAGACATAGAAATGTTATCAATACTCAGAGATTATTTCCAAAGCTAGTTAGCTGACTTCAAAGAAATAGAGACATTAGCTCAGTTCATTTCACATCCATTGTCTCTTGATGCAGAAAACTTGTCTCACACCATTGAAAATCAGTTTCATGAAGATGGAACTACAGCTGAACTCCAGATATTTACAATACAAAATGACTTGCATCAGAAAAGTGTCACTGGACTAGAAAATGAAGAAAGGTTTTAGTCTTTTGTGCCCAATGAGAAATATCCAGTGTTGGTCAATGTAGTTCTGAAAATGAAGGCATTATTCTGCTCTACATATCTTTGCGAGTCAACATTTTCTAACAAGAAGTTTATAAAATATAAATGCAAGAACAA
The DNA here is from genome assembly GCA_039090855.1 of Macrothele yani. NCBI lineage: Eukaryota > Metazoa > Arthropoda > Arachnida > Araneae > Macrothelidae > Macrothele > Macrothele yani. The sequence continues at coordinate 92,957,051 of CM077010.1, forward strand.
AGTGATAAATAAACATTTTGATTCTTGCATCTGGCTCAGTATAACTATGAACCAGATGTCAAGAAACTGATAGAAAATGGACTGCCAAACATCCCATTAAAAAGATGATTTTGTAATTAAAGTGTTATGATAATATATAATATGATGAAATAAAGTAATGAAATATTTAAAGTATTTTCAGTACTTTAAATATTTCATTACTTTTATTTCATCATATGTTTTTTTCTGTTTATCATTGATATTTCCACGTAATTAAACGCTTGAAGTTAATAGATAACATTTATTTCCACCTCCAATAGTACTTTTGTACTATCCATTTTGAAGCACAGTAAAAAAATACAGTTTGAACACAAACACAAAATTTGAGTCAAAACTTTATTTTTCTTTAATCTCCTTAAAAAATATGCAAATAACAAAAAATGGGATTTTTAGTGTTCACTTTTTAAAGATTTTACATTATATACACATGCTATATAGAATAGGCCTATATAAATACTATAAAAACAGTATAAATACTTTTATATATAGGCCAACTGTTAATATGTATAGTATAGACCTACCCTACTACATACATTGAAGATCTTCAGCAGTTAGCCATTTTGTTAAGTAGCCATTGGTTACAAACTATTGGTTTGACCTATCTTAATTTCCTTCATGAAACTTTCTTCAGAAAGCTGCCTGAGCAAAAATAAATTATTCTGGCATCCCCCTCCCCTCTGAAGCCACAAGATCCCATCAGATATCTATCCTTCTTACTCAACATGCTTGACTGAACTTTGTAAGAAATGCTAATTAAGAAGAAGCTGCAACTGTTACAATTTTCCCAGCTCCCTTGGTAAACTGGTAAAATGACTGACTTTTTTTCGACAGTACTGTGAAATGAATGCAGTTTTCCACGCTATGTTACTGATCCTGAGAATAACTAAAGGGCATATCTATCTTATTTCATTAAATTAAACTAATTCTGGAATAATTTACTGCAATATGCAGCACTACTACTTTCTTGGGGACAGTATCTTCCATCTCTTGCATCACAAAAGAACATAATCCCTAACAATAAATAATAATAAGGAACTATAGACCAACAATACTAAGAATAGTATAACTATAATAGGAATCCGAATTTCTTTGTGTAGAGTAGAAAATAAAGTTTCCAAGCTTTTGAACATCAACCATATGGCTATTTCAAAAAAAGTAGACAGCTAACTGCAAACTGGATAATAGAACACTTCAACAATTTAAATGCGGTGACCTGACTAGACAATAAATGAATAGGTGCAAATGTAATAATTGATTCAAAGAAATGAGGTCACACTGGTTGGGCATGTGGTACCATGGTAGCAGCCAAATTACCACCTGGCCCTCAGATCCCAAAACAATTTGGAAGACAAACATCACGAGCCTGGCAATCCATTGAGACCAATTGTGTCCAGAACGTCTGCACCTACTTACCATTTAGAGAAAGCATTATCCAGATTCCTGACTAGTCATCTACCTGAATCGGGCTTTGTATTACCTTCTACTTTAGATTTCATCGTGAAAACCAAGTAACTCATTGTTCAATAGCACGATATTATTGGCAGTTTCGATGTGGTTTCTCTTTACCCATCGGTCCTAGTGCTGGAAGCCATCAGAACATTAAAAAAGGCTATATCTAATTCATCAATTTATTCGCAGGGGTCTTGCCACAGTATCTTCAAATTAATGGACTTGGTATACACATTCCATGAAAATGATAATGTTCAACTTCTTTTGAAGTTTACACACGGTCAGTTTTTACACAATGTGAATAAGAGGAATCATTGTAACATCTATGTATGAATATATTGCATGGCATGATTTGAGATACTAGTTACTTTTCAGAACTGCAAAATAATTTTAAGAACACATACTACAACAAAAAGTTGCATCTTCATTCCTAGACTTCAAAGCTTCACATTACACAGCCCTACATGGATCAACTTTTCATATATCCAACAAGAATTTATTGCTTTTATATGTACGTATTTCAAGAAAAAAATTTCTAAAGACAACAAATGCCAGTATAATTTTCATACAGAGATGCTAGAGCACAAAAAACTGGATGGAGGGGTGGGGGGATGAACCTGGATGTCTGAGAGTTTCAACATTCACCTCATTTTTCAAGAAGTGTATGATCCTTTATTTTTTCTTAAAAATTTTGGGACAGCGATGTCCAACATTTTCTTAGAAGGGGCACAAATTTTCAAGCTGCTGTAGTTTCAGCACCCTGGGGTTTCATACTAACATTGTTTTCAGGCACCAGATATGTTTATTCACATGGGCTAACTTTTAACAGTCCTTTTTTGGTCACTGGTGCTATTTTGCTTGAAGCTGATCAAATTCTTACTATCCTTTTCCATAGAAGAATGGAATACCATGAGAAGGCCTATCTGAAAGAATGTAAATCACCTGATTAAATAAAGGTCAATTGCAGTTGCATTATTCAGATGGCAAGTGCAGGGTATGAAATAAAGTTATGTTAAAGGAGATTCTTCAATGCTATGAACTGTTGCTACTCTCTCCTTAAACACAAAAAAAAAAAAACCCATTGTAATCAGAACTGTCAGCATGTGCATTCAATTTCACTCAGTATGTTGCACATGAAAAGGATTTAATCTGTGTAACACACACACACACTGTACCGTGTAACCCAAAATCCAGTTACTGAAAAATGGCTTCCTTAAATAATCACACAAACGGAACACTACCTACAGCTAAGGAATGATTTCCATTTCCATGCTTATTTTCTGTTTTCCTACAAAGCTGTAAAAAACAGTTTTATCACATTATCAACAATGTGTTTCAACCAGTTATCAACAATGTGTTTCGCCAGTTGGAATCATGGAATCTATTTTGTTAAAGCAATGGCTATTATTTCTCCTGGAAGTAAATAACCAATATAATTAATCACATACCATGCTCAATTAATATTGAATGAACTAAAATTCAGCAAATTTACCATGCACTGTTCAAGTTGGTCTTGAATATCTTCAGGGCTTTCAGATGTTATCTGAATGGTACTCAAACCTTCTTCAATTTCATTTAGCATACGATTCACATGGCCTAATTTAGCATCAAAATCAGGAGGCTTTTGAAATTTTGCAAATTTTACTTTCAGTTCAGCAAATTTTTTCTAGAAATACATAAAGCAAAAATTCACTGTATTGAAACACTGAATGAAATATAGATTAAAAAAAAATCATGATTTGTAAGAAAACTGGAAACAAGTTTACACAAGGGAAACAGTACTGCCCAATGACAGCTTTAAAAAGTTAGGAAATATGCATTTTGGAACATTAAACTTCACTCAAAAATTATTAAATTTACTCTTAATGGACCCTACGCATGGGTGTGAATTTTACTGTGACTGCTCTGCCCTTCAGTCACTGTCAGGCAGTTGTGATAATAGTACGTGTACTGTGTGCTCGTCGCATTTGTGCTTGGAGTGAAAATGGTGGAACGTGTTGATCAAAAGACCTGCATTAAATTTTGCCAGAAACTGGTGACACGCAATCGAAGACAATTGAAAAGATAATGATAGCTTTGGGTAATGAAGCCATGGGTGTTACACAGATTAAAGAGTGGTATCATCGTTTCAAAGATGGCCTTCAATCAGCAGAAATCTCAAAAAAATTGAGGAAGTGCACCGAATAGTGATGGAAGACCGTAGAGTAACAATTGGAGAGATTGAGAACAAAGTAGGAATTTCATTTGGCACAGCGTAAGCAATTCTGACTGACGATCTTCGCATGCAATGTGTCGCCGCAAAATTTGTTCCAAAACTCCTCACTAATTATCAGAAGGAAAAACGTCTGCAAGTTGCGTGTGACATGCTGAAATGTGTCAATGCTGGCTCTGATTTTATGAAAAAATCATAACTGGATATGAGTCCTGGGTCGATGATTATGGCCCAGAGACAAAGGCACAGTCATCTCAATGGAAAACGCTAGTCTCTCTACGGACAAAGAAGACACGGCAATCACGAAGTCATGTGGTGATCATTTTCTTCAATTACCAGGGTGTAGTACATCATCAGGGTTCCCACTCAGTTAGTGAAATCAAATTCCCTGACTTTTCCAGGTTTTCCAGGTGTTTGCAATGGCCTTTTGAAAATATGCTTAACAACATATAATGAGAAAAAAATACTGGCTAATTAGATACTTCCCCAGATTTGCATGCAAGATATTAAAATATTGTTTTAGTTAGCTGAGCAGAAACTTGTGAATAAGCAATTCCATAACAGGATATTGAACTAGCTTTAACTCTACTGAGTCATATAATTTGTTTTAGAAGTTTACATTCTTATTTAAAAAATATGAAATAAAAATTGGTGAACAGCAAAGAAAAAATAAATTTTCTGCACATACCAGCATGGTCTTGGCTTATCCTGCTGAATAATTAACATACCTAATGATTAAATACTGCTGTTTTTAAGTTATCTGTACCCAGAGGGGTTTCTTTTTTTTTTTTTTTTTTTTTCTCATATGAAAATAACTGACTGAGGTTCAAAGGCAACTCTAAAATCATTGAGATCTAACTGGCTAACAAAAAAATATGTTCAGATTTTTGTAAACACATTATAACTACACATGTAAAGTGAAACAAAAATAAGTCACTGCTTCCTTGCAATAAAATTTACACTGAATACTAGAAGAAATCACTGAAATCTAGTTAGTTTTATGCACAGTTACATCAATTTTGACAATTCCTGAATTTGCTGGTCAATTCTTCCTGTCTCCAAAAGAACCTCATGAGACAACTTTCTTTTCTTTTGCACTACAATACACTGCCGGACAATTGCTAAGGACGAATGACAATAGCAACGATAGCAACCATAAAATGGAAGGCAGGAAAATGTGGAAATTAGCATAAGTGCGGGATACAGTAAGACGTGTTGTGCGTATGCAAATTTTGGATTGCCGAACTTGTTCGTGACGTCATAGCGCTGATAAGAGATATAAAGGATTTGAAGCGTATTGACCGTTGTTGTTCAAACGCAAAGTTGAAAGGGAAAGAATCAATTGACGATCTTGCAATTTTCAGTATGTCTTCCCCATATCACCTAGATGATTTTACGCGTGGCCGTATTATTGGCAAGATTGAAGAAGGGCGAAAAATAACAGATGTTGCCAGGGAGTTCGACGTCAGCCACAGTGTTGTTTCAAGGCTTTGGAAATCATTTCAAACAAATGGAGAGTGTAGCAAATGTCACGGGGGAGGTCGTGTTCACAGTACGACACCTGCAGAAGATCGGTACATAGTGCTATCAACAAAAAGACACCGGCGCAGCACAGCTAGTGAGGTAGCAAATCAGTTTATGGCTGCTACTGGCAAGCGGATCTCCCCATCCATTGAAATTTGCAACAGTTTATTTAAATCTAGTTCTGAAACTCCTTCACAGAACTTTTCAATGAGATCAGATGCTCTTGCATGGCCAAGAAATACTGAATTCAAATAACGTGTACATACCTGGTTCAATGACTTAGACCAAAAATCTAACAATCAAATCCACCTGCCCTTTCTGAGCTACTTTATTAAGGGCTTCATCAAAGCGTATGACAAATTCAGTACCTGATATCTCTGATAATAAGCATTTAGAAAAATATGGCGCAAGCCCAAAACAAATTATATATGACATTTTTGTTGCACCAAGACTGACCTTTTTTGCTATATCACTGTCCATAAACATATGCTGGAATACATCGCTAGCATCTTTAAAAGAGTTGTATGAAGAATTTGACATTACAAGCTTCATGGCCCAAATTACTTCTGCTCTTAAAATGCATTCTTTTGTCATAAAACTAGTGTTGTTCAACATTGAAATATTAGTAGGAGATACAGTGGATGAAGATCCACTCTGCTTTGCTACAAAATCTGCTGAATATTTCATGGATGGTATCAAATCAGGAGCAGCAGCCATACTGCCTAAAGTTCCACTTTTGTTTTTCTGAACAATCCTTTTGAAGTGGTGCAGTATCCAATGTAAAAAAAAATGTCACAGTATGAGAAGCAGAAACCTGGCTTAAAGCTTTTATGTGTTTAGCACTTCATTCATGGCTCAAAGTCGCTTGGTGGCCTACATTGCTCAAGTTGAAACTTCTTAAACAAACTTTACATCTTGCTTTGTATGGGTCAACCTGAACAGGTAACAACCATTCTGACCACTGTGGGTTAAGTTTTTCTTCAAGCCAATCCACATTAAATAGAGTTTTCTTGGAAGTCATAATTGCACCAGTCAGAAACCTTGCAGACCCCTCAATTCGCCGATTACTTTAATTTGACACAAACGCCGTCAAAAACTCTATGCAAGGTGCAAGCACGGGAGCAAATACCGGGGGGCAGGCACCACGTGGCCGGCTGTTTGGGGGTGACGTGGGGGGTTGGCAGAAACTCTCTGATCACAGTAAAAGCATGCGCGCCAGTAGGAGTCCCTCTTTTCGCATTGGCCAGAGGCTTTGGTTGATAGCGAAGTATTCAACATGGGGTTCTGAGACTGCGATAAAAAATGTTGAAAATATGTTTTTGTGGATTTTTCGCAAAACTGACTGAACCTTTAATCAACTCCATAAATCACTAACAGGAATGGGCCCCTTAAATTTCAAGCGAATCGGATAAAAGCTTAAAAAAAATAATTTTAAGCTCGTCATCCTGCAGCACGTTTTTCGCGGAGAGTGAATTCATAACTTTATTATGCGGTTATAATAAATATCAAAATGAAAAAAAAATTAAAAGGAATAAATATATTCATTGAAATATTTAGCACGCAAACTAAAAATCAAACATTGAAGCAAAATCTTTTCTTGCAGAGAAAAGAGGGGAAAAAAATAGAATACGAACACTTCATCTTCTTTCTGAATAGCAGTAAAAAAACGAATGAAAAGCATTCTGCAACATATTCAGTGAAACATAAACATTTACTCCGAAAAGAGTCTTGGAACGTTAAAGAAGGCAATAACTCAGTTGGCTCCTGTTGGCACATGGAGTCATTGCAACAGCTTAAAGCCCGTTTAGTGACCCTTCACCAGTAAGCTCTCCCAGCCTAAAATGCACTGAGGCACGGCAAAGCTCACCAGAAACCCCCAGTAAGAGCGCTACATTAAAGATTTATCCCATTAAAAATTTTAAAGGATAATTTCAAAAGTTCTTTACCGATTCACGCGAAATTTTAGAAGTCAGCTTCTGTTAACCAATTATGGTGTATGTAAAAATTTCAGCCAGTTTCATGAAGAATAGAAAAAGTTAGTTTTCACCATTTTTATCCCCAGTCTGGCAGTCAAACAAAGGCATGAAGGGGGCAGGAAGTGCTTTGGTCACTCCATCGTAACCCCTCCACAGGCTCCACTCTCACTCCAAAACTATGCACCCTTTTCATTTCCTAGTAGCCACCGTAGGGGTTTCCTCCCCACGTGGCTGCAATGAATTCCTTTTCTAGTGCTCAATGATGGAGAACTCTGCCAAATACGTTAGTTTCACCCCCTTCCCCTTTAACCTACAGTTTGGTCCTTGGGAGTGAACTTAACGAAATATTAAATACGGAGAAAGATCAAACACAGAGGAAAAATAATTTTATTTTAGAAACTCCCCAAATTCCCTGACTTACGAAATAAAATTTCAAAATTGCCAGATTTTTTACGAAAATTCATGTTTTCTCTGACTTTTCCCTGACTTTTTGAGCCAATATTTTTTTCCCTGACAATTCCCTGATTTCCCGATTCTTCAAGTAGCATGGGAACCCTGATCATGAGTATGCTCCACAAGGACAGACCATCAGCAAGGAGTACTACCTGTCTGTTCTCCGCCATCTATGAGATGCTGTTAGACGCCAGAGATCTGAACTCTGGCAGAGTGGTGACTGGTTGATCCATCATGATAATGCTCCAGCCTACGCATCGCACCTCATTCAGAACTTTCTAGCGAAACACAGCATTACACAGGTTCATCAGCCTCCCTACTCCCCAGACATGGCCCTGTGTGACTTGTGCTATTTCCCAGACTCAAGATGCCACTCAAAGGAAATAAATTTCAAGATGCAGAAGACATCAAGAGAAATGCGACAAAGCATCTCATGAACATTCCAAAAAAGTACTTTGAAAAATGTTTCCAACAGTGGACACACTGCTGGGAGAAGTGTGTGAACTCAGAAGGTTCCTATTTTGAAGGAGATTCGCACTTGAACTAAATATGTGAGCTAGATTTTTTTCCTGGCCTAAGGTCAAATACTTTTTGATCAGACCTCATATTATGAGAAGTTAGCAATAAAATGACATATGTAGTAAGAATTCTGTTTATCCACAAAACGAAATATAAAAAAACATGAAATTAATGATACCTGCACTAAGAGAAGTTGCTCTTCCAAGCGCAGAGCTGCTTCAATGCGACCCTGAGATCTATAGTGTTCAACATCATCATCTAAACCTTTGATAGCAATTTCCTTTTCACTAAACTCTGTTTGTAGTTGCTGAAAGAAATATGTGTAAAATGATGAAAAGATACACGAATAATAAGTATAAAAATCAATACACAAATTATTAAGCATCAAATTTAAAGATGCATTTACCAAAAAGTTTAAATACCTACACTAATCAATAACCTGTTAATTGCTGCACTTTTACAGCTGTTAGTGCTAACTACATGAATCCATAAAAGTTAAAAGAACTGACTCCCCAGCTATTCTAACAATCAGTAATAAGAGAAACAGAATTTATATCAGTGAAACAATACATAAGAAGTAATTTGTAAATCACAAAGCTATTGAAATGCTGTACTGCAGCACCATGTAATTTTACTGGATATAATCATCATTGTCAACCATTATCAATCCACTGCTGGACGAAGGTCTCCCCAAGTTTCCTCCACAACGGTCTGTCTTATGCCAGTCTCCTCCACGTCACTCCTGTATACTTTTGAATTTCATCCACCCATCTCCCATGTGGTCTTCTTCTGGGTCTTTTCCTGTCCCTTGGAATCCAATCTAAAATTTCGGCTGTCCATCGATGGTCTGTCCTTCTGGCAGTATGTCCAGCCCACTGCCATTTCAGGGATTTAACTCTGATCATGATGTCTTCCACACTTGTCATTTTTCGAATCCACAAGTTCCTCCTCTTATCTCTCCTGGTTACACCAAGCATGCACCTCTCCATGCTACTTTGAGTTGTCTGCAGCCTTTGTATGTCTCTTTTAGTTAAGGTCCACGTCTCTGCACCATACGTCAGCACTGGAAGGATGCATTGATCAAACACTTTTCTTTTAAGACATAATGGCATATTGCTCTTGAAAATTATGCTGTTTCTTCCAAAAGCTCTCCAGGCAAGTTTTGTACGCCGATTAATTTCTTCATCAATGTGACCCTCACTTGATATCTGCTGTCCAAGATAAACGTACATGTCTGTTATCTCCAGCTTTTCTCCATCAATCGATAAATCTTCATTTCTTGAAAAAGCATTGAACATCACTTTTGTCTTCTGAAAGTTCATTTTTGATCCCACTTCTTTACTCTTGTCAGCAAGTTCCTGGATCATACTCTGCAGCTCTGATGGGGTAGTTGCAAAAATGACTACGTCATCAGCAAAATGAAGGTGATTTAGATAATCTCCATTAATCTTTATCCCCTTATTTTCCCAGCTCAGCGACTGAAAGATACCCTCCAATGTAGCATTAAAGAGCTTCAGAGATATGGTGTTACCTTGTCTCACTCCCTTTCCAACTTTTATGTGTGCTGTATTCTCAAACAGCCGAATGATTGCCCTTGCATTTTCATAGATGTTATTAATAATAATAATGTATGCATCTTCAATACCGCAGGATTTCAGAGCCATTGTAACTGCTGATGGTTTCACCGAATCAAAGGCTTTTTCATAATCAATAAAAGCCATGCACAATGGAAGTTCATATTCCCTTGCTCTTTCAATTAGTTCTCTCAGTACATGGATATGATCTATTGTGCTGTAGCCACTCCTGAATCCAGCTTGTTCTCTCGGTTGAGCCATGTCCAGTGTTACCTTCAAGTGGTGTGAAAGAACTTTAGTGAAGATTTTATAAACCACTGATAGGTCTGTAGTTCCTGAGATCCTCAATGTCACCTTTTTTATGTAGCAGGATCATTACAGCGTTGTTCCAATCCTCAGGAATCTTCCCTTCATTAAGGCATCGAGTGAAAATTTGGGCGAGTACTGTTTCAATTTCTCCACTTGCTTCTTGTATGAGGTCTACAGTAATTCCATCTTCTCCTGGAGCTTTTCCCCGCTTCATGTTCTTGATTGCATGTGCAACTTCTGCTGGGAGGACTGGAAAAACTCTGGTACCTTTCATGATGTCTGGAGTACATGTATCATCCCTTTCATATAATTTGGAGTAGAAATATTTCACTCTTGTCAAAATTTCGCCTCTATTTCTTGTTACAGAACCATCTTCTTTTCTCAGTGCCATAATCTGTTTTCTTCCCTTACTGAGATGTCCCTTTCCTATCTTTAGGCTTTGGTTGTTTTCAATTGCTTTCCTCACTAGTTCACAGTTGAATTTCCTTACGTCTTCAGGGATACTTTTTCGTACTGTCTTGCATAGCTCTATATATTCAACTTTGGAAGTCACATCTTCTTTAGTTGTCCTCATCTCTTTTCTTTTTTTCATCAACATTTTGGTTTTTCCTGATAATTTGTTCACATGCAACTTGTTCTTAGACCTAGCTAATTTTGTTGCTGTTTCCATAAGAGCTTTGGTTACTTTTTTGTTAACTTCAGAAATATCCACTTCTTCCGATGTTAGGCCTTCTAAAGCAGAGAATCTGTTCTTCAGTTCCAACTTGAAGGTATTATGGTGTTTTTTAAGGTTGGTTATGTCAATACATTTTGTTTGTCTTATGAGCTTGCCACGTTCAAGTTTAGTGTTGAGATGCATCTTACATCTCACCAATCTATGGTCACTACCTGTGTTGAACTTGTTTAGCACACTGCACTCTTCTATGACGAATTTTTTGTTACACATAATAAAATCAATTTTACTTGTCATCCCATTTGGATGTCTCCATGTCCATTTCCTGTGTGGCTTTTTCTTGAAAAAGGATTTCAAGATGAAAAACCCTTCTGCTTCTGCAAACTCAACGAGAGTATTTCCACCCTGGTTTCTGTTGCCGTGACCGAATTTACCTACTGAAGTTTCATTCTGTTGCCGTTGCCCTATTTTTGCATTGAAATCTCCCATAATTATCTTTAAGTGCTGCTTACCTTTATTACTTAGATGACGAATTTCCTCATAAAATTCTTCAATTTCTTCTTCAGGATGACTTGTGGTGGGTGCATAAGTTTGAATTATCTGAGCCTGGTATCTTCTCGAGAGTTGGATAATGAATCGTGCAACTCTGTAGAGGAACTTTCAACTTCTACAACTTTATCCTTCAGTTTCTTGTTTATTATAAATCCAACACCACTAGTTCTGCCAGTATCTGTCCCACGATAGTAGAAGAGATGTCCACTTTTCAGTTCAATGATATCTTCTCCTTTTCTCCTTACCTCACTTAGCCCGACGATGTCCCACTTGATCCTTTGTAGTTCCTCTTCCAATTCAAGAAGCCTTGAATCAGAAGATAGGGAGCGTCCATTATATGTAGCCAAGGTCAGCATCAGATGGCAGCCTAGTCCGGTCCTCCGGGGATTCTTAGCACCCTCTGCCTTCATGTCGCACTGGCCGCTGCCTTGGCCAGGTACATTCCAGCTGCCAGAGACTGAGGGCCAAGATTTAAGTTGTGGAGTCATTTTGGAGGGGTTTGGCCATAACTCACCATGCTGGCCAAGCGGGTTGGTGAGTGTGGGATAGCATTTCCTCTAATCCCGATGGTATAGTTATACCGCTATTGGCGGTCGTCAGAGCGCCTTTAGTGGGAACAGGATGCACCACGAGAAGGTGGGGTTGACATTTGTCAAGGAGAGGCTGTGATGATACGCATCACCTGATTACTGGATATAATACTGTTTAAAAATAATTAGTGTGCATGGATCAAGGTTGATCTAGATTTTTCTTATCTTCATTTACACAAAACACATTCATGTTAAAAACACCAAACAAAGCTTTTTTCAAGACATTCTCCCTTTATTCTCCCTTTTTTCAAGACATTCTCCCTTATCCATATTTGGGTTAATAACACCTGGAAAAACAGCAACGAAAACAAAGGAACCATTTCTATCATTATATACTCATGCTATAAAAGTTGTTTACAAATAAATGAGACAGACTCTGCATGGTTGGGTGCTGTTTCACATTGCTGAACAGCACTGGTGGCAGCATTTATTTTAGTGTGGGGGTGGGGAGGCACAGAGTAAGAAAGCAAACCTGCAGTTGTTACTGGCAACTGATAAATAAAATATCTTAATTATTCTATGACTTGATAAATTATTATCTATTACCTTATTGATTGATCAAGAATGGAAAATATTCACACTAAACTGAGATGGTGCCAGTTTTCAACTCAAAAGTTTTTTTGCTTGCTTTTTTTTTTTTCAAATGTTTAAATAAATAAAAAAGAGCAGCTTCTTAAGGGGGTGCTCCCAGCAACCTTCTCCCCTTCTCCTGGATTCACTAGTGCTGAATAGCCTTTAGTTATATACAATATAATTCAAATGAGAAACGGGAACTAAAAGCAGCTTATGGGTAAGTCACTATTTCTGTATAGCATTTTTATAGTTATAGGATTTTCAGCCTGTGAATTTGAATCACGCTTTTGGATGCACTGAACACCTACTGATTAACACTTTCCAACAAGATGTCAGTCTTTCTGGACACCAATTTGCAATGTGCACATAAGCAGTAAGATTATAATGAATCCGGCAGGTAGTGTGGGGTTGCAATACAACAAATTCTACCGAGTCTGAGTACTAGCATATCGTACCATCATGCTGCTTGTGCACTTTCATTTTACTGTTGCAGCTTGATTCTACCTTAAAAATATAAAAGAATCTCATTATGTGCTTAGCCACTGATTCTTATTATTTACTTCACTTTTTTTGGTTTTCATGGATGATAAGTGTGGAGTGTGTTGAAAGCAATAGCTCTATTTCATACTTCAACACTTTGTCTAAGTCATGGGTATGAATGATTTCCATAACTATAAATGTATAATGTGTATACATATCACTAAGCTGTTGTTTTTGATTAAAAGGTTAGCTCTGCAAAGATAGATTATGTTAGATTTCACTTACTGTTGATGTATCAAATGTTTCCATTTACAGTAATCCTGGCACACAACTTGACATCATTGCATAGCTCACACCCATACTCATTATTTTATTCTCTTGCAGGCATTCGTAAATCTGGCCCTCTCATTATTTCCTTGGCTGTATCCTTGACCTTCCTTTCCTGCCAAGTGGCTGAATAAATTCTCTTAGTTAGCATCTCATTACTCATTCTTTTAAGGTGGCCAAACCATATCTCAAAATACAGGGTGTCCCAAAAAGTTATAACTAATTTCAAATGATGATAACTTTGGATACAAAACTAATACAAGAGTAACAAAATATGGGAGCAAACCGCCCACGGGTAACAGCATCAGAAAGTGGTACAAGCCATTCAAGGAAACTGGTAGCATCCTTACAAAGAAAAGCCCTGGATGACCATTGCTGGTTCCAGAAAGGGAGGAGGTTGTGAGATAAACATTCACTCACAGCCCTCGAAAGTCAATCAGACAAGCAGCATGACAGCCAGCCATCCTCAAGTCATCAGTGCATAGAGTGTTACATCAGAGATTGGAAATGCACCTGTATAAACTACAGATAACCCATCACATAACCACAGATGATCATGTGAAACGTAAACAATTTGCCAAAGAGATGTTGGAGAACATTGCAAGTGCTGAATCTTTCCTGAGGCAAATGTTTCTCAGATGAGTGCATTTTCAATGCTTTTGGAACGGTTAATAAACAGAATGTGAAAATCTGGGGAACTGAACACGCGCATTGCACAATGGAACACGAACATGCTAGCCAAAAAGTGAATGTTTGGTGTAGCATAATGCTTGACCGTGTTTTTGGACCCTTTTTCTTTCAGGAAGTAACTGTGAGAGCTGATAATTACCAGGACATGATTAAGCAGTTTGTCTATCCCCAGTTGGATGAACTTGCAACTCTGGTCATTTTCCAACAAGATAGGGTGCCACTTCATTGGGCTTTGATCGTGAAAAGGTATCTGGATATCAAATTTCCCAATCGACGGATTGGGCATGGTGATCCCATTACATGGCCCCCTCGTTCACTGGACTTACATCCTGTAACTTTTTTTTTTTTTTTTTATGGGAATTCATCATGGGTGAGGTTTACAGCACCCCTGTTGCAGACGTTGCTGACCTAAAGAGGATCATTATACATACACTGCAGAAAGTTAATATAGACATTCTTGAACAAACATGGTTGGAACTGTTATACCATTTAGACATTGTTCAGGTGACAAATGGTGCCCAGGTTGAATGTCTGTAAAACTTCATGATCTGTTCTGTCAATTAACACAAGTTGTGTTTGAGATCATTTATATTAAAACTTATGTTTAAAATACAAGATGAAAACTTCGTGCAAAAGGATCAATCTAGATACTATGCAATACCGTCTTAGCACGATTTATTTGAAAGATGAAAATTATGTACAGGTTAAAAACACATACACTAGCACTGTTGAGGTGACGTTCACCTCATCTTCAGATGTACCAAAACACGGCAACATGACAACTTATACATATACAGATGTGCACCATGGGTACGTTACTGCATAGTCACGTGACAAGACATGGCTATTTGTGAACATTATATGCAAGTCATGATGAAGGTAAGTTGTGAGGATGAGATTATTCCAGAATTAAACACATCATGCTACTTGATAATATAATTTGTCACGAAATGTATGAATGAGGTGCTCCCAATTTCTAGACAATTCAAAAGGGGTGTAATCATTAAAACATTGGTTACCAAAGGCTGTAATATATATACTTTCCATGCATAATAGCAAGTGGGCAGAGGTTGCCAGTAATTTGGTGTTTTGCCAGTCTGGGTGCATAGCTCCGGAGTTAACATTCCTTGCAAGGGCTGTAGGTTGGCAAGCAGTGTTAACTCCGGAGCTATGTACCCAGACTGGCAAAACACCAAATTACGGGCAACCCCCGCCTCTGCCCACTTGCTATTATGCATGGAAAGTATATATATTACAGCCTTTGGTGACCAATGTTTTAATGATTACACCCCTTTTGAATTGTCTAGAAATTGGGAGCACCTCATTCATACATTTCGTGACAAATTATTGTATCAAGTAGCATGACATGTTTAATTCTGGAATAATCTCGTCCTCACAACTTACCTTCATCATGATTTGCATATAATGTTCACAAATAGCCATGTCTTGTCACGTGACTATGCAGTAACTTAATCATGGTGCAAATCTGTATATAAGTTGTTGTGTTGGCGTGTTTTGGTACATCTGAAGATGAGGTGAACGTCACCTCGAAAGTGCTAGGGTATGTGTTTTTAACCTGTACATAATTTTCATCTTTTAAATAAATCGTGCGAAGACGGTATTTCACAGTATCCACATTGACTTATGTTTATTTGAGATTGGTTACACCTTTATGGGGCACCCTGTATTTGTCTCCACTCTACCAACAACATCTGCAACACATCGTTGTTCCCCTTGTGATCAGAACATGCTTTGCCTCAAACTCCTTGTGAACAATGCACAAACTACTCCTGTGTATCTTCTGCAGTACCTAAGATTCACTACTGTATACAACTTTCATACACTGTCATTTGGGATTTTTTCAGGAACCCATCAATCCTGTGAAATCCTCTTAAGGTAGCTAGCTATGACTTTCAAAGCAGAATTCACTCTCATATGAATTCCATCATCTTTTTCTCTGTCAAACACACTTCCTAAGTACACAAACTCATTGATCTGGTCAAACTCTGTACCATTTCGACTAATTTTGCATTCAGTACTAACGCTTCCTCACTTAAAAAACATAACATTGCTTTTTCTCTTGTTTATACTCAGTTTGAATTCCCTACAAATTTCATACATCTATGACCACATATCCTGCTACTCACTTCTGCTTTGAGCCAACAAGACTGTGTCATCAGTATACAGCAACCAGCAAACACTGGAAATAATAAGGCCAATCTTGCACTGACTATACTGAGATCTCTTCGTCATACCCTGTTTATCAGTTCTAGTTCACTTCTGTAATGGACTCGCCTCAGCCTCAAATGTGGGAGGCCCTCCATATCCCAAATCTGTTTCTCGGATGAGTGAACTTTCCAAATCATAAAATCATAAATAGTACATCAGTGTTTGTAGGGAGAGGGGGGCTGGAGTCCTATTAGTCATTCAACCTGGAACAAAACCCAATGAGTTGGAATCTTTTGGTCAGTGTCACATGGACCTAGCTGATACCTCAACAATATATCTACACTGAAGCTTAATTTCATGTCAGCTTCTTTGATTCAGAGAGGAAAGACAAAAATGATCCTATGCAAAAACAACTATACTGCCACAAGATCAGTGAAATTTTTATGTGGTGTCCACCATACTCCCTTCCTCTTTTAAGAAAAAATTACAATGTTAAATACTCCCCATGATGGTTGCTTTTCCATTTTGTGCATGCAGCAATGGTGACACGCATACCTAAAAGCATATATGTCACCACATATCTCAGATACTGTACACTACAACTAAAACTGAAAATTAAAGTAAATCCAAAGAGATGAATTCTTATGAAATTCCAAATATTAAACAAGAGAGTTTAAAAAGTAATAAAAACATAAAAAATCACTACCTACAGAGATTAATTTTCATCCTGTAAGTTATTATGAATAGTGATTGAGTAATACGTTAAGCACCATAGCAAAAAGTAAGGGCATGATGATGTATGCCTTTCAACAAAACAAAATACACTTCAACATTTGCTAATAAAACATCACTGCTGATAATGCAGAATTATACAGCCTTTCAAGCCATGTAGATTATTAATTTATAGTAATCTACTGATAACCATGTATCAGAAAACTTTTTTTTCTTTTTGACATTCAGATTAGATTTTGCTTTAGTGAACTAGACCCTATCAACAAAACTTATCATCCAAATTTCATCACACCTGATAAAATCTGCAACAGACACAATGCTGTGTTGATAGTAAAGCAAAAATAAAAACAGTGTGATAAAATTTCACACCAACCCCAAAATAAAAAAAAATAAAAATACAACATCCAAATATTTTTTATTCACTGTAATAAATATGGTGGTAATCACAAACATAAGCATGGTATTTGTAGAAACACTGAATGGAAGGATAAGATAACATATGTGCATGATGCAAAGGGGTTAAGAATTAAAAGAATACTTTATAGGTATTAAATAGGAGTAGGGCAATTGACCAAAAATTGTGTTTTTAGAGCTTAAAAAAATGAGTTCTAAGAGAAATTCCTTTATGGACAAAGGAATGAAACTTACAAATTGTCACAAAGATGTAAAACTAGGTAAAGATTGGTGATTCCCTATCATTTTATCAGTGTTCATTTTGTCCACATTCACTTGGTCCAGTTCATTTCATCCACTGTTCACTTTGTCCACATCCATCTCGTTCTCAGAATGGATGGAATACCCTGGAAAGTTTCTGTTTTGACAGAATTTTTGTTACTAGGCAGAAAAAAGGCAGTGGCCATTTCTCACATGCAATTATTTTCCTGTTTAAGTTTTTTTATTAAAATATAACGATTTTAAATGTTATTTAAAGTAAAATGAGGAATTGAACTTTGAAGAGCTTTTTAACTCTTTTGTGTGGTACAATGTGAATCACTAAGACATTAATCAAAGTTTATTCCAATGATCATAAATGTGTTGGATTGAAGAGGAAAATTTTAGACCCCTTTTCTCCTTTATGTAAAAAGTCTATTGTCCTTCTCTCACACTGCAAATTCATGGTAAATATCAACCTAAAACTTTTTTTACTATTACACATTTATGGATCATAATATTTGCCCTTTTTAGGTATCAATCACCAGCAAAGTGCGTACTTTACGTGCAATTCATTAATGATATACTATAAAAACAACCATTCACTTACCCGAAAGATCTTGGTCATTTTTTTTATCTTGTAACACTTCAAAGCACGTCAATTATATTGTTGTTGGCTTTCTGAGGTTGAACTGACTCTTTGCCTATGACTTTCCTTCCTATGGGAATGAAACATCGTACTATATATTTTTTTTTTTTTTTTTTTTTTTTTTATTTACTGGACAACACACGCAGGTTTCTTTCTACCATATGAAACGTAACTATAGCTCGTCATCACAATAAAAACCTTACACATACACACATTATAACCACTCATTCATACATTCCATTAAAAACACTATGTACATATTTATTACATTCTCAGGCAGTTAAACCATTTGTCAACTGTGATTAAAAAAGTGCTCAATCCGTTTCAAACTCCGTGTTAACCCTATTGCATGTGCCAACCTCGTTCAGCCAGTCATACACAACCCTCTAGCGCTTTCAACAGGCACTCTCTTCTTCAGGAGGCAGCTGTGTCTCACCCACCTACCACAGCTCAAGTGAGCTGATTTATTGAGGCTCGGGTCTCAGTCGCAATCTCTGCGTCTCTGGCGCCATCTATTGTCATTGCTGCTCTTTTTTCTTTTTTTCTCTCTTAGCTGTTGCTCTATTTTTATTAAAGCCTTCCATTGTTCACTTAAGTTGCTAGGCTCATTAATGTTGCATAATCTTGATCTGTTTTTTTCGATTAATATTGATTCTGCAATTCGCAACTGCCTTTCGTTTTTACAGCTCTTAATAATTTTAATATCTTACAGCTCTTAATAATTCAACAATACATTGGCATTTTTGGATATTATGTTAATCAAAACAAATGATAATATGCAATACAGAGTGCATAGAAAATCATCATATATTCCTGTGTTAATACCATTTCAGTCATCGCACCCGTTAACACATAAAAGTAATAGTGTTAAAACACTAATTAAAAGAAGTTTAACACACTCATCAATGGAACAATATAAAAAAGAAGAAATTGAATATATTGAAAAAATTGCACATGATTTTGGTTACCCTAAACAAGTATTAAAGAAATGGATTTATGAAGTAACTCAGACTAATAATGAAGGCAAGACTGATAAAACACTATTAAAATATGTTGGTGCAATACCATATGTTGAAAGCGTGTCAGCTGAAATTAATAAAATATGTGGCAGATTTGATATACAAGTAGGAAATCAGGTACAGACTATAAAAAATTTAGTAATAAAAAATGAAAAAATCAGCCAATTGGATAGAGCAGGTGTTTATGAAATTCCTGTAAACCAACAACCACCAGTGTCATATATAGGCAGCACCAAGAACAAATTAAAATACAGATTGAACCAGCATATAAGTAATTGGAATAAAAAAGAAGCTAAGACCGCATTAACCCAATACTGTCTGGAAAATCATCATTATCTAAGGTTTGAAGATATTAAAATTATTAAGAGCTGTAAAAACAAAAGGCAGTTGCGAATTGCAGAATCAATATTAATCGAAAAAAACAGATCAAGATTATGCAACATTAATGAGCCTAGCAACTTAAGTGAACAAT
The DNA here is from genome assembly GCA_039090855.1 of Macrothele yani. NCBI lineage: Eukaryota > Metazoa > Arthropoda > Arachnida > Araneae > Macrothelidae > Macrothele > Macrothele yani. Next base: position 92,976,683 of record CM077010.1, read on the forward strand.
GGAAGGCTTTAATAAAAATAGAGCAACAGCTAAGAGAGAAAAAAAGAAAAAGAGCAACAATGAAAATAGATGGCGCCAGAGACGCAGAGATTGCGACTGAGACCCGAGCCTCAATAAATCAGCTCACTTGAGCTGTGGTAGGTGGGTGAGACACAGCTGCCTCCTGAAGAAGACAGTGCCTGTTGAAAGCGCTAGAGGGTTGTGTATGACGGGCTGAACGAGGCTGGCACATGCAATAGGGTTAACACGGAGTTTGAAACGGATTGAGCACTTTTTTTAATCACAGTTGACAAATGGTTTAACTGCCTGGGAATGTAGTAAATATGTACATAGTGTTTTTAATGGAATGTATGAATGAGTGGTTATAGTGTGTGTATGTGTAAGTTTTTTATTGTGATGACGAGCTATAGTTACGTTTCATATGGCAGAAAGAAACCTGCGTGTGTTGTCCAGTAAATAAAAAAAAAAAAAAAAAAAAAAAGATAGTACGATGTTTCATCCCGGGAGGAAGGAAAGTCGTAGGCAAAGAGCCAGTTCAACCTCAGAAAGCCAACAATATAATTGATGTGCTTGAAGTGTTTACAAGATAAAAAAAGTACCAAGATCTTTCGGGTAAGTGAATATTTGTTTTTATAGTATAACATTTATGGATGTTTTTCTCATGTAAGATAGTTATGACACATATAGAGAGCATTATGTCATTCATATGAAAATTAGTAATACAGAAATTATAAACAATTATTAATCAAAATGAAAAAGAAATATACTGAAAAACTAAGAACTATATGAAAACAATATACAAGTTATATTTCAGAACATTGAAAGATTTTTGTAAAACTTTTATTTGCCTACGTGATTAACATCGTACCACACAAAAGAGTTAAAAGGCTCTTCAAAGTTCAGTCCCTCATTTTACTTTACATTATATTTAAAATCGTTGTATTTTAATCAAAAAACTTAAACAGGGAAAAAAAATCATATACAAGCAATGTCTGCTGACCTTTTTTTCTGCCTAGTAATAAAAATTCCATCAAAACATAAAATTTCCATGGTATTCCATCCATTCTGAGCAGTGGTGATGCTAGCAGTTCAGAACTGGGTGGGCTATTGAAAGGGGAGGGGGGGGCTAAATGTGGTACAGGGAGGGCTCAAATTTTGAAGAAATTGGCAGTGATTTTGCCCAAAAAATTCTCTTTGTGTAGATTTTACTCAATGCTGATGTTATCGCCAGTGCAAAAAAAAAAAAAAAAAAAAAGAGAAGTTTTCAGGCATATACTCTATGTAGTATTTTTTCAGTGTATATGGAACTGGAAACCACGGATATGAAACCTCCATGGCCTTTAAAAAGTTATTATTTCTGTGCAACTTTTGCTTACTTATATCATTTTTATTAGTTTTTTTAAATACAGAGAATGTTCATACATTTTTAGAACAATTTTACAGCAATATAATTGTTTAAAATAAAATTATTGCTTTTTTTAAATGTTCATCTCATAATCCTTTCTCTGGACTAGGAACCTACATCTAGATTTTCAAGGTAACGGGACATTTCTTAAAATTGGTAGTGGTATTTTATTCCACTCCTCTTCCACTGCTTTCCATACTCCAAGCATTGTTTTGGGTCTGCTTTTAGAAAGCCCACTTTTTAGCAGTCCGAAGCCATTGATGACACATCAGGGGACTTTGAGGGAATATAAGCAAAAGGCATAGACTTGATACCCATCTCTTTTTTTCATTTTTTCAAGAAATAGAGTGATAGATTTGGATGTATGACTAGTAGCCTTATCCTGATCGAGTTCTACTTTTTAAAGACTTTATGGATAAAGAAATGGAATTTCTTCTTTAAATATAGGAGTTAAAACATTTTTTGATAATATGTAGAATTGATTTGAACATTCTTTTCAACTTTTCTTAACTTTAATTTCCAATTGTATGAGAAACCAGCAATAATCGTGAATCCTTTACTGAAACTTTTTTTGGGATTCTTGAAACCAAGTTTGTAAGTCTTTTTCTGCTCTTTTGCAATAGTACATCGATCCTTTTTTGTTACAGTCGCTTAGGTAAATGCACAATTCATCAATAGTAATAAATTTCCATTTGCCTCTGGCTAAGGGATTTTCATAAAGAGACTCTACATTGTGTTCTGCGCTCAACCGTGTGCCTAGGTAAAATGCTATGAACATTACGTTTTTTTGGTTTCTTTCAGATTTAAATATTTGTTTATTGCCTTGCTTACAGTTGATACAGAGATTTTTAATGACTTCATGATTGCTCTTTCAGTCGGTAGATTTCTTTTAGGGCCAGAGAGACCTTACTTTTGAAATAATCATAAAAGTACTACCTTTTTTGGATATTCGTTTTGCATTCTTTTTCATGGTAAAAGCAATGGCTGACGATTTGCCCATCTATTATTAATAATATTGCTTATTTTACATTTAGAAATGCTAATTCCATGATTTTCACAGCATTTTTTAATTACAGAATACGAATATTTCCCTTCGTAAAGAGCAAAAACATACTCTTCTATCCACAGCTTGCTTATGTGCACCATTTTTTTAGCAGGCGATATTTAACAGCAGCAGATGTTCTTTTCGTGTTCATCTAACATGCTGTTGCCAGTTTCAATTCTTTAACTTTTTATTTTCTGTAATTTCTTATCGAAAATGTTCTAAAAATGTGATGTGTGATCATTCCCTGTATTTGCTGTCATAAGGCTATTTGTGAATTTTAGTTTGTAACCTGGCAAGGAATATCTCTTTATCTTATCTTTTTAAGCTATAATTACAAAATTGGTGTCTTTCAACTACTCTCTTAGACATTTGCTCTGAGAACACCTTCCATTTCACAGAATAGTATAACACTAAATTTAACAGAAAATTAATTGTATATAACAAAATTTCTGTGAATTCAAAAAATTTATCTAAGTTACCTAAAATCATAGATGGCTGCACTTGCCATGTACCCTAACTTCTTAAATATTTTGGAGGAATAAAAGGAAGGCTCAAAGAAAAAGTTGGGTGGGCTTCACCACCTGCAGCGTTATGCCCGATTCTGAGGATGAAATGAATGTGGACAAAGTGAACGGCGAACAAAGTGAACAGTGGACGAAATAAACTGGACCCAGTGAATGTGGATGAAATGAATACAAAGTGATCCATCACCAAGATCTCTATCTCTCTCTCTCTCTCTCTCTCTCTCTCACACACACACACACACACACACACACACACACACACACACACACACACACACACACAACCTCCATGACTTTTAACAAGTTGCCACTTCTTCAGAATTTTAACTTACTTACATCATTTTTTATCTTTCTTTTAATCTTTGCTGTCATAATGTGGTTTATGCTTTTCACTTTGTAATCTGACAAGAAATATTTGATCTTTTAAAACTATAACTGTGAAAACAGTGTCTTAGACACTCACTCAGGGAATTTCCTCCATTTCACAGAACAGTACAACATTAAATATAACAAAAAAATAATTTCATATGACAAAATTTTTGTGAATTGGAAAAGTTCACATACTTTTATCTAAGTTCCCTAAAATCTTAAATGATTGCTTAGGTATTTTTGGGCAGGCTCAAAAAAAGGTTGGGTGGGCTTCCCACCCATAGCATCGCACCTGCATCATGCTCATAAAAAAATATTGAAAACCCAAACTAAAAAAATTAATAAGACTCATTGCTAATATGAAATGAATATTTAAACCAAAATCTAATTTTTATGGGTATTAAAGGAATGGCAGTTCGGTATTTCTCCTCACATTTTCAAATTAAGTCCACACTCATCTTCAGGAGTTATTTCTTCAATATTGATGATCATGCTAGACGATTCCTCTTAATGCTTATAAAAACTAGTCATTGGTTTAAATGGTTTCATTATTAATTACAGAGTGAATATTTAGTTACCACAACCAAAAGTTTGTCTCACTTTTCATTTCTTATTAAATTTAATCAGTTTTCACCACACAGAAAATGGAAGTATTAACTATGTCACAGCCCACTGGAATATGTTTAATGCAATGGCACTAACAAAAATGAAAACTGGGACATCATTAAAGAATGGTTCAATTTTGATGATGTTCAGAATTACAAGAATAAGTTATCAAATTTTCAAAGAATTTGATTCAGTGTCAAAATAGACAGAATTTGTTAACAAATCCTCCAAGAATTAAGATTGATTTCTTGTTTACATTAAAAATCAGATTATTATTATTAAAACGCAATGAAGTTACAAACTAATTCTGACAAGAAAAAATTGCTTTGCAGTCCTCCCTAATTTGCTTCAAGAGAAGATGGATGGTCAGCTGCCAAGAAGGCAGAATGTCATTTTATGTTACTGCTCAATGAGCTGGTCAAAAGGAGTCAAAGTTCATCAGTATTGCACACCATATGCTTTCAAAGTTCAAAAACCAAGCACAAGACTTCCCTGAAGTACAGATGCAAGGCAGGACTGGAATATCTCGCAGATGGTTTTGACAAACAGGACAGCCAATTCAGCCTTAATTTAGGAGTGCCATTGTGCCCTATACAGTCCCTGCCCAGTTGATAATCATCTGCTGGAAGCTAGCTTAGATTTAGGTGTGCCATCGTGCCCTATACAACCCCTGCACAGTTGTTAATTCATCTGCTGGAAGCTGGCTTTTATTTAGGCGTGTCATTGTGCCCTATACAACCCCTGCAAAGTTGATAATCATCTGCTGAAAGCAGGCTTAGATTTTGGAAACACTGAATTGTTTGCCTCTGAATTCTGCTCATCATCATACACACACTTAACAGTGGTGTGCACAAGGAGCCCCCCCCTTATGGGGATTTAACAACCACCATCAACATCCAGGGTTACAAGCAGTTGCTTGTCTCTAATTTAGGGCCACAGGTTCCAGTGAAGGGAGAGAGCCAGTGTTACAGGACAAACACACCAATCATTCCTCATCCAGTACTCAAATTCTAACCCAATTCTGACAATTAGCCAGAAACCATCATATCTAACCCCTCAGCCACAAGGGTAGCAGCACAAGTTGACTGCAGGCCTGAAAGCTTTTAATTTGTTTTTTGCGGTGAGACATGTTTGTGTTTAGCGTGAGTGATAAATGAGGGAGAATCAAAAAATTATGCTGACAAGAAAGAAAGATGTTACCAAATTCTCTAAGTGTGATGGCTCAGGAAACCATCAGATATTATAAGAAAACACAACTATTGCGTTTTTGGTAAGCAGTTCATCAGCCCACGTTACACAAAAACTATTGCAAGCCCAGGGGCCATCTCACTTTAGACAAATACAACTACTGCATATCCACATCCTGTCAGCATTAACAGATCAGATCTTCAAGGAGTGAATGTTCATCCATGGTCTGAACAAACACAATAACTGTACCTAGTCAAACACATCTGGTATGGGATTGAAGAGTGCCAGGTGTCAAATTCGATTTTGGTACTTTAATCTTTTAACTGATGACTCAAGTGGAACAGCACTAGAATGACAAGATAACATCCCATACCTCTTTGACTGAATGCATGGCAGAGCCCATATTTGCGTTCAAACATACAAATCATACATAAGGTAAATTTGGAAACATTGCAATAAGACCTTGTATCATTTAAAATGTTCATCACTTATTTTTTATGACAACTTACTGCTGATATTAGTCAAAAACATCTCTTTTATGAAATTCAATTTTCACTTCTTTTAATGGATTATGGCATTTCTGTAACTTTGCTTGGCAATTTTTTTTTTATATACAAGTTCTATATGCTGCATTGCAACATCTGCATCAGTAAATAGTACAGCCCCCCCCCTCCCCCCGGATCTTGCGTCAAAGATAGGATCTCCCCACACATCAGTTTTATTCTTCAATTACAGAACAAACTTCAAAAAAAAGCTTCTAATTCATTTACTGTTAAAAATAAATAAAAGTATTATTAAGCTGACAATAGTACACAAATGTGATAAGTAATTTTTCTTCATTCCAAACCCCAGATCCATCACTGACCTGAAGATATACATCTTGATGCCATAAAATTGTTTCTCCCAAATATTTTTTGACAGCCTCTCTCTTCGCTATGAAACATTCATAACAAGTAAAAAGCTGGAAACTGACATTTTAAAACACAAGTTTATGTACTTGAATGGCATCTCTTTGCAAATAGCATTCTCACTGCAAAACATTGGCTTCTATGAATATTAGATGATGAAAAATGCCAATGAAGGTTTCCCTTCATTAGTATTTGTTGTTATCATCTAATGGCACAGAAGCCATATAAGCTTAGTAGCTGAGCCACAGAGATGCATGAAAGTTGAACCTCAGAGTGGAAGAAACTCTCTCTCTCTCTCTCTCTCTCTCTCTCTCTCTCTCTCTCTCTCTCTCTCTCAACCAATGAAGTCAAGGAAAGATCCCCCCCCCCCCCAAAAAAAAAAACAAATTCATATCCATAGTCTTCTTCGGAGCAACAATTATGCACCGACTGAGTACCATTCCTGCCTCTCACAATAAGGTCAGAGCAGCATTGTTATTTAATACAATATACTTTTAAAATGAAAGCCCACAACATCTCACTCTGGACATTCACATACTCTTCAAGTATCAGTGTATTTTTTGCCCACAGCTCATATAACTGTGTTCATTCTTCATGTACCATATTAATGTTTTGTTAAAGGAAAATATCATAATCCATATTTGGATGCATATAAGCAGTGATTAGAATGCTACTTTTTAAAAGTAGCTAGGTACATTACAAATACATTCTTGAAGAAGTAGCTTGTTACAGCTACTTCTTTCTGAAAAGCAGCTGGTTACACTACTTTTTTTTTAAAAGTAGCATCGTTAGCTACTTTTCAGCTACTTCTTTTATCTTCAGTTTTCAATTACAGGTACAAATTCTAAGGCTGATGTTTATATGTACATCCTTACATACAGCAATGAGAGCAAAATACCATGGCAAATTACACAAATAATTTATCTTTGTATTTGCCTATTTACTGCAGTCATCATATGTAACACTTTTCAATACATTAATACAGAAACTGCAGATTACTGAGGGTCAAAATATGTAAAAATAAATGATAGAAAAGTATCTTTTGGAAATTACATATTAAGACATTCATAACAAATAAAGATAAGTATATCATCCTAGTTACATTAAGAGATTAGAACTTTTACAAAGAAAGTTCGTAAGTTGGGAGCTTTCAACCTTGTCTTAGGTCTTCATGACACCAATGGAGGACTAAGATTGTTTCCAGATTCTCCATTAAAATTTTTGTTATTTTTGTTGCCAAATCTTAGAATCTATCTCCAGATCATCAGGATGTAGAGAGGAGACTCGGAATTGCAAGTGTTTGGGTTGAAAAGAATCTCCAGGCTTTCACTGTAATGGAGGGCAAAACGATAGTCAAAAGAAGCAATATATTTTGCTTCGTTCCAGTGGTGAATTGCAGAAGTGTCTTCCATTGTCAAAATAACAAAGGGTGTATTTGGGTTGGCTTTAAAAACATCTTTATTATGTTCAAAATTTCTGTGGTTAATGCTTCTGTATGTGCTTCCAATGTATAAGTTATCACTTGTTGAAGAAGAGATAAAAATTCAGTAAACTCCTGGGAGATCAAGATTTTCAACTTTGTCCCTATCACTTTGTAAAAGTTTCAAGATGCTTGGGGAGGATTTAATGGCAAAATGGTAACCAAAACTTCTGAAAAGAATCTCGTACTTATAAGCATAGCAAGTATGGTAAGAAACAGAATAAGATAATTTCATGTTTTCTTTCTTTTGAGGAAGCAAGCATTCAATTTTCGAATGGTTTTCATATTTCTTTAAGTAGGAGTTGACTGAAAGAGCAGGGAAACCACGAGAGAAGGCTATTTTAGAAATTTTGGAGTATTCTTCTTGAAAAGAAAGTTGGTTGTTGCAAATGATATGAGCCCTGTGGATGTAAGACTTCAATTCTGCAAGCTTGTAGAGATGCAGAGTGAAAGATTTGTAGGGAATGACGTTGGTGGCCGCAGAAGGTTTACGATAGACGGAACGAGTGGTGGAGAGATCAGAGTTTCTGCAGATGGAGACATCCAGGAAATCAATTTTGTTCTTTTGTTGCCAAATCAATCTGCAAAAGCTCTGGCAGAAAATGGGACACTTAGTATGATATATCATCAACATTGTTACCCCATCCTAAGTGGAACACAAAATTCAAATTGTATATTTAAATCTGTGCTCATAAACACATCGATTAACACAGAGATGAAAAGACAGAAAAAAAGTAACTCGTAACAGAAGGTTGAATTATGTTTATGACTCCACGCTATTCCAAATGCAAAAAAAAGTATGACTAGTGGTGCCTTTTTAAGCTCACACACCGTGGGAAGTTTAGCCTCTGTGTTGAAATAACACGGAAATAAAAACATGACCTGTAGGGCCATCTGGAAAGCTTTGTATAACAGTTGTTTTAACAACCTTGGGTGTCCTCTGATAAAATAGCACTCCTGCAGCTGCAAATATTACTTACTACGTTTTGTTCACTGAACGAAGCAAAAAAACCTTCTCCTCTTCACAAAAATATTGCACAAAATAATTAATTTTAGCCACTTACACAAGCAAAGCCTTAGGACAAACTTTGGCGAGTCTTATCAGAAATACATAGAAAAAAAAAACCCCAAAAAAACACCATAACAGCAACTCTTATCACAACGCTGAATTGCAGTGGTCTGTGGGACAGAAAGCGGTGCTCATTTTGGCTAGCACACATTAAGAGTTCCGCTGTTACGTTTGAAACCACAACAGGGAAATAAGAACGTGGCCTGCAGCGCCATATGGGGAGCACTTGTACCACAGTTGCTTGAAAATCGTTGAATGTGCGAACGTGAAACCGCACACCCGAGGATCTTAGCGCAAATGCGATATGCTTACTAAACAAACTTTTTCTTCTTAATGAAAGCATTACTTAGGGAAATTAATTTTAACCACTACTTGAAGGCTTAGGAAGAACTCTGACGAGTTTTATTGAAATAAATCCGAAAAAATAATATTGATATTATATGTTAAATTGCGACTCTGTGTGGGTGTGCGCCACACACCTAGCACACCCCGAATATTCGCCTCTGATATCTACGTCTCCTTGCAGAAACCCTTATGTACTGTTTTAAGCAGAAGGTATTCTCAGAAAGTTTTCCGTGGTGAACAATATCTGACCACAAAAGTATTTTTTAATTTGAGTTTTCAGAAGCGCAGATATTGCTGCAAGAACATCAGAACAAGAAATATACTTTTACGCCACCTAGTGGTAAAACTGTTCTTTATCAAAAATTAGAGTTTTCATGTAGAATGTTTTTCTCTGTGAGCTTTATCTGGTGTAAAAAAGAAAAAAACTCAAATCGGACTTTTAAAAGCAGAGATGTCAGGAAAATCACGATTTTACTTTAGGTCCCCTAGTGGGAAAATTATGCACCACAGGAAAAAAAATTCCAAATAGTTTTCGTCATAAATGGTATCGATCGGAAGAAAGAATTTTGTTGATCGGATATTCAGAAACAAATATATGGAATAACACATTTTTTGAATTCTATAAGATCTGCATTTTAGCCATCTAAGCAAGGATCATCGTTCTCACATTTCAAGCTTCCCAATCCAAAAGGAAGTTTTCAAATCAGATTTACAGTATAATTGTAGAGATGTGGTATCCACAGACGGACGGGCTAAAAATGGTTAAATATTCAGCTGGCTTGACAATGTAAGACAAATCAGGCAGGTAATGATAAGTGGGACACACTCAGCCCCTGTTTCAACCAATCACGCTTCAGTAAATATGGAAATATCACGTAATTTGAGAAATTATTTTTTACTCTTTTTTTAAAGTAGCAGAAATTTGTAGCGTAATTTTCCACTACAAGCTACTTTATTTTGTACAGTGCAACTGCTACAACTACATTTTTCTATTTGCAGTAATGCTACATATAACACTACTCTAAAAGTAGCATGCTAGAGTAGCAGTGCTACTTGTATCGCGCTACTTCCGATGACTAAATGTAAGTCTTCACAAAGCTATATAAAAGTTTAAAAGCCTTTCGTTCTTTCTTTCTTTCTTTCTTTCTTTCTCTCTCTCTCTCTCTCTCTCTCTCTCTCTCTCTCTCTCTCTTACATCTTTTGGTATAAAACACTCAGAAAAGATTCAAGTTTATTTTGTTTTTGTTTTCATTTCAATACACTTTCATATGGAACTATTTGTTGCCAAGCGAATTACATTAAAAAAACTAACTTCTGTCTAACGACTACAAGAACAGTAAAATTGAGTAAAGTTATTATCTTCCATGAATGTAGGAAAACATAATTTTCTTCAGAATTTTCATCAGTGTGGTGATTCGGAATTGCAAGTCATTGAGTTGAAAAAGATTTCCAGGCTTTCACGGTAATGGAGGGCAAAACGATTGTCAAAAGAAGCAATTCGTTTTGCTTCGTTCCAGCGGAGAACTGCAGGTGTGTCTTCCATTGTCAAAATAAACAAGGCTGTATTAGGATTGGCTTTCAAAACATCTTTTTTATGTTCTAAAATTCTGTGGTTAATGCTCCTGTATGTGCTTCCAATGTATAAGTTGTCACCTGTTGAAGAAGAGATAGGAATGCAGTAAACTCCTGGGAGGTCCAGATTTTCAACTTTGTCCCTATCCCTTTGTAGAAGTTTCAAGATGTTTGGAGTGGATTTAATGGCAAGATGGTAACCAAAACTTCTAAAAAGAATCTGCAACTTGTAAGCATAGGAAGATGGTAAGGAACAGAACCAGAGAATTTCAGGTTTTCTTTCCTTTTGAGGAAGGAGGCATTCAATTTTCGAATTGTTTTCATATTTCTTTAAAAGGGAGTTGACTGTAAGAGCAGGGAAACCATGAGAGAAGGATATTTTACAAATTTTGGAGAATTTTTCTTAAAAAGAAATTTGGTTGTTGCAAATGATATGAGCCCTGTGGATGTAAGACTTCAATGCTGCAAGCTTGTAGAGATGCAGAGTGAAAGATTTGTAGGGAATGATGTTAGTGGCTGTAGAAGGATTACGATAGACGAAACGAGTGATGGAGAGAGATCAGCATTTCTGCTGATGGATACATCCAGGAAATCAATTATTTTGTTGTTTCATCATCATCATCATTGTCAACCATTATCAATCCACTGCTGGACGAAGGTCTCCCCAAGTTTCCTCCACAACGGTCTGTCTTGTGCCAGTCTCCTCCATGTCACCCCTGCATACTTTCGAATTTCATCCACCCATCTCCCATGTGGTCTTCTTCTGGGTCTTTTCCTGTCCCTTGGAATCCAATCTAAAATTTCGGCTGTCCATCGATGATCTGTCCTTCTGGCAGTATGTCCAGCCCATTGCCATTTCAGGGATTTAACTCTGATCATGATGTCTTCCACTCTTGTCATTTTTCGGATCCACGAGTTCCTCTTCTTATCTCTCCTGGTTACACCAAGCATGCACCTCTCCATGCTTCTTTGAGTTGTCTGCAGCCTTTGTATGTCTCTTTTAGTTAAGGTCCACGTCTCTGCACCATACGTAAGCACTGGAAGGATGCATTGATCAAACACTTTTCTTTTAAGACATAATGGCATATTGCTCTTGAAAATTATGCTGTTTCTTCCAAAAGCTCTCCAGGCAAGTTTTGTACGCCGATTAATTTCTTCATCAATGTGACCCTCACTTGATATCTGCTGTCCGAGATAAACGTACGTGTCTGTTATCTCCAGCTTTTCTCCATCAATCGATAAATCTTCATTTCTTGTAAAAGCATTGAACATCACTTTTGTCTTCTGAAAGTTCATTTTTAATCCCACTTCTTTACTCTTGTCAGCAAGTTCCTGGATCATACTCTGCAGCTCTGATGGGGTAGTTGCAAAAATGACTACGTCATCAGCAAAACGAAGGTGGGTTAGATAATATCCATTAATCTTTATCCCCTTGTTTTCCCAGCTCAGGGACTGAAAAACACCCTCCAATGTGGCATTAAAGAGCTTCGGAGATATGGTGTCACCTTGTCTCACTCCCTTTCCAATTTTTACGTGTGTTGTATTTTCAAACAGCCGAATCTTTGCACTTGCATTTTCATAGATGTTATTAATAATATTAATGTATGCATCTTCAATACCGCAGGTTTTCAGAGCCATTGTAACTGCTGATGGTTTCACCGAATCAAAGGCTTTTTCATAATCGATAAAAGCCATGCACAATGGAAGTTCATATTCCCTCGCTCTTTCAATTAGTTCTCTCAGCACGTGGATATGATCTATTGTGCTGTAGCCACTCCTGAATCCAGCTTGTTCTCTCGGTTGAGCCATGTCCAGTGTTACCTTCAAGCGGTGTGAAAGAACTTTAGTGAAGATTTTATAAACTACTGATAGGAGGCTGATAGGTCTGTAGTTTCCGAGATCCTCAATGTCACCTTTCTTATGTAGCAGGATCATTGTAGCGGTGTTCCAATCCTCAGGAATCTTTCCTTCATTAAGGCATCGAGTGAAAATTTGGGCGAGTACTGTTTCGATTTCTCCACTTGCTTCTTGTATGATGTCTACAGTAATTCCATCTTCTCCTGGAGCTTTTCCTCGCTTCATGTTCTTGATTGCATGTGCAACTTCTGCTGGAAGGACTGGAGGAACTCTGGTACTGGTATCTTTCATGATGTCTGGAGTGCATATATCATCCCTTTCATATAATTTGGAGTAGAAATCTTTCACTCTTGTCAAAATTTCGCCTCTATTTCTTGTTACAGAACCATCTTCTTTTCTCAGTGCCATAATCTGTTTTCTTCCCATACTGAGATGTCCCTTTGCTATCTTTAGGCTTTGGTTGTTTTCAATTGCTTTCCTCACTAGTTCACAGTTGAATTTCCTTACGTCTTCAGTGATACTTTTTCTTACTGTCTTGCATAGCTCTATATATTCCACTTTGGAAGTCACATCTTCTTTAGTTGTCCTCATCTCTCTCTTTTTGCATCAACATTTTGGTTTTTCCTGATAATTTGTTCACATGCAACTTGTTCTTAGACCCAGCTAATTTTGTTGCGGTTTCCATAAGAGCTTTGGTTACTTTTCTGTTAACTTCAGAGATGTCCACTTCTTCCGATGTTAGGCCTTCTAAAGCAGAGAACCTGTTCTTCAGTTCTAACTTGAAGGTATTATGGTGTTTTTAAGGTTGGTTATGTCAATAGATTTTGTTTGTCTTATGAGCTTGCCACGTTCAAGTTTAGTGTTGAGGTGCATCTTACATCTCACCAATCTATGGTCACTACCTGTGTTGAACTTGTTTAGCACACTGCAGTCTTCTATGACGAATTTTTTGTTACACATAATAAAATCAATTTCACTTGTCGTCCCATTTGGATGTCTCCATGTCCATTTCCTGTGTGGCTTTTTCTTGAAGAAGGAGTTCAAGATGAAAAACCCTTCTGCCTCTGCAAACTCAACGAGAGTATTTCCACGCTGGTTTCTGTTGCCGTGACTTTACTTCCTTAGATATAGTGAGATTAATGGAAGGAAATTTTTCCGTAGTGGAGTTGATCAGTGTCTGTAGTTCAGACTCGGTATGTGGCCAGCTAATGAAAATGTCATCTACATATCTTAACCACAGGGAAGGCTGAAAAGGGTGGTGAGGAATGATGGAAACTTCAATATGTTGCATGTAGATTTCTGCAAGAAGAGGGGAAAGAGGTGAGCCCATGGGGAGACCAGATTGTTGCTTGTACACAATTTTGTTGAAAACAAAACAAAACAACAGTGTTGATGAAGAGTGTGGAAACAATCATAAAGCTCTTTGATAAGAGCACCGGGTGGTTCAAAATGAAGAATCAATTTCTTCATGAGGAGCATGTAGGACTCAAAATATGGTACAGAGGGGAACAAAGATTCCACATCAAGAGTATATAGATTTACACTTGGAGTAAAGGAATTAGGAAGTTTGTGGATGAAGTCTGAAGTAGATAGAGACAACAGTACGAGGATGGTTGGCTGCCAGGGATTTGCTCTTGAGGACCAATTTCTTTTCAAGGTTTACTGTTGGAGAAAAAGAATATTCAACTAAAGGTCTGATGGGGTTACCAGCTTTATGCAGTTTAACTTGCAGGAAAAGCCTGGGAGTTCTAAAGTAAGGAGAAGATGAGATATCTCCATGGAAGGATTGAAGAGTTTCTTTCTTAGATAATCTGTCAACTGAGTTTTTGAGTGAGTTGGTGGTGTCTGACTGCAGAGGGATGCAGTTAGCAGAAGTAAGAAATGAATGCACTTTTTGGTTTAGTATTTCTTTACCAATGATGACTGGGCAACCAACTTTATATGCTTTGCATACGGCAAGGTCATTTTCTTGAATAAATGACCTGAATTCTTTTAGACAGTTCTAAAGTAAGGAGAAGGTTCTTTTAGACAAGAAGAAGAGTCCTTGATTGCCACAGAATTTTGCTTGGATAGGATAACAGCAGTTACCACCCATCCCGCTTTGCTTGATGTTTTTATGGTTCGTATCAACCAAACCATTTCAGCAATAGAAGTTAATGAATATGCTCGCCTTAAAAAGAAATTTAATTTTCTTCTTTCCAAGCAATAAAGTCAAGCAACATCTACTCCGTCTTCAGCCTCTACTGACAAGCAAAAGTATGTAAATCTTTCTTCTGTTACTATTCCTCCTAGCTTGGATAAATTCTTATCATAGGCCCAAAATTTTCACCAGGTCTTCCTATCAATCTTCCACAAACTGTTTTTCTTATAGAATCAGCCATGCATAGAACTGAGAGTGTTCACCAACCTATCCTTTGTGCCAATGCTGCTGTTTTCCTATCCAAGCAAAATTCTGTGCCAATCAAGTGCTCTTCTTATTGTCTGAAAGAATTCAGGTCATTTATTCAAGAAAATGACCTTGCTGTATGCAAAGCAGATAAAGTTGGTTGCTCAGTCATCATTGGTAAAGAAATACTAAATCAAAAAGTGCATTCATTTCTTACTTCTGCTAACTGCATCCCTCTGCAGTCAGACACCACCAGCTCACTCAAAAACTCAGTTGACAGATTATCTAAGCAAGAAACTCTTCAATCCTTTCTTGGAGATATCTCACCCCCTCCTTACTTTAGAACTCCCAGGCTTTTCCTGCAAGTTAAACTGCATAAAGCTGGTAACCCCATCACTGCATAAAGCTGGTAACCCCATCAGACCTTTAGTTGAATATTCTTTTTCTCCAACAGTAAACCTTGAAAAGAAATTTGTCCTCAAATGCTAATCCCTGGCAGCCAACCATCCTCATAGTGTTGTCTCTACTTCAGACTTCATCAACAAACTTTCTAATTCCTTTTCTCCAAGTGTTAACCTATATACTCTTGATGTGGAATCTTTGTTCCCCTCTGTACCATATTTTGAGTCCTACATAGTCCTCATGAAGAAATTGATTCTTAATTTTGAACCGCCCGGTACTCTCATCAAAGATCTTTACGATTGTTTCCACACTATTCGTCAACACAGTTGTTTAGTTTTCAACAAAATTGTGTACAAACAACAATCTGGTCTCCCCACGGGCTCACCTCTTTCCCCTCTTCTTGCAGAAATCTACATGCAACATACTGAAGTTTCCATCATGCCTCACCACCCTTTTTAACCTTCCCTGTGGTTAAGATATGTAGATGACATTTTCATTAGCTGGCCACATACAGAGTCTGAACTACAGACACTGATCAACTCCATTACGGAAAAATTTCCTTCCATTAATCTCACTATAACTAAGGAAGTAAACAACAAAATTGATTTCCTGGATGTATCCATCTGCAGAAACGCTGATCTCTCCATCACTCGTTCCGTCTATCGTAAACCTTCTGTGGCCACTAACATCATTCCCTACAAATCTTTCACTCTGCATCTCTCCAAGCTTGCAGCATTGAAGTCTTACATCCACAAGGTTCATATCATTTGCAACAACCAACTTTCTTCTCTTCAAGAAGAATTCTCCAAAATTTCTACAATAGCCCTCTCTCATGGTTTCCCTGCTCTTACAGTCAACTCCCTCTTAAAGAAATATGAAAACAATTTGAAAATTGAATGCCTCCTTCCTCAAAAGAAAGAAAACCTGAAATTCTCTGGTTCTGTTCCTTACCATCCTTCCTATGCTTATAAGTTGCAGATTCTTTTTAGAAGTTTTGGTTACCATCTTGCCATTAAATCCACCCCAAACATCTTGAAACTTCTACAAAGGGATAGGGACAAAGTTGAAAATCTGGACCTCCCAGGAGTTTACTGCATTCCTATCTCTTCTTCAACAGGTGATAACTTATACATTGCAAGCACATACAGGAGCATTAACCACAGAATTTTGCAACATAAAAAAGATGTTTTGAAAGCCAATTCTAATACAGTCTTGTCTATTTTGACAATGGAAGACACATCTGCAGTTCCCCGCTTTAGCGAAGCAAAACGAATTGCTTCTTTTGACAATTGTTTTGCCCTATGTTACCGTGAAAGCCTGAAAATTATTTTCAACTCAATGACTTGCAATTCCAAATCTCTTCTCTACATCCTGATGATCTGGAGATCATTTCTAAGTTTTGGCAACAAAAATGGAAAAAATTCGAAAGTAGAATCTGGCAACAATCTTAGTCCTCCATTGGCGTGATGAAGACCTAAGATAAGGTCGAATGCTCCCAACTTACGAACTTTCTTGTAAAAGTTTTTTTCATGTAATGTAACTAGCGTGATCAAGTTACCTTTATTGGAATGTCACAAATCTCTTAATCACAACATGAGAATTAGTAGCAACCCAGATCAGCCAAATATGATGATTAATTAGCTACCTACATTAGCCATAGTTCAATAAAGTCCACACACAAAAGAAAAAAATTTCAAAACATAATTGTGATACTCAAAATAGTATGACTATACTCGTGACCCTAATTTCTTGGCATAGAATAGAAATCAAAGTTTCCAAGCTTTTGCATGTCAACCAGATGGCTTTTTCAAGAAAGATAGACAGTCTAGTCTATCTTCCCTGAAAAAGTCATCTGGTCAGTTTCTGAAAGTTAAGGAAGATAGTCTGTCTTCCTTGAAAAAGCTATCTGTTTGATGTGCAAAACTTGGAAACTTTGATTTCTATTGTATGCCAAGAAATTTGGATCAGCAGTATATAGTTACCCTTTTTTGAGCATAGTTGGTGTACAATTCCTGTTTATTAATTAAATAATTGTAATACTCACAATTTTCCAAAGAACAGCACCTGTAGATTTCTCTCATTTAAAATAAGTAACCTCGATTTCATGTTTTATTTGTATACAGACTTACCAACCTTAAGAAGTGAAAAATCCTGCAATTTTCTATGAAAATCCTGCAAGCCTACTTCCGTATGTTTGAAATATCAATAGACATAATTTGAAGCACTAATGTTACGTTAAGGCATATAAAAAATGTAAAACAATTTCTGTTAAAAAATATTTAAAAAATTTCTGTTAAGTATGCATCGATCTGGAGGATAACCCAAATTATGATGGAAAAGGAGAAATGCCTCAAAGCTGTCGCACTCTCATGCCTAAAGATTACAGCAAAATTTTTTCGCCGTCGAATTTCCGATTTCGGAAATTTTTCCTCCATTTTTAAACTGAAATACAAATATTTATGAAATAAAACGATATATAACAACAATACTGGACAGAGGCAACATCACAGGAAAAACAAATTATGATTACGGAGAAAATCTTTATTTCGTTTACTTCAGTTTCTGAAAGGAAAAGTACCGTCCCAATGCGCATTTTTCGAATTGGTAAAATTATTCAATGTGTAGTTTTACACGCGAGAAAAAAACATTTCCTACGCGTATCTTTACGCATCGAGAAAAATTTCTGATGCGTATTTTTATGTGTTGATAAAATTTCAATGCGTATTAAACATGCAATTACGCATTTTGGCGAACTCTGGTCGGCACATCACTTGAGCACTCCCGTGGAGAGTGAGAGCTACCGCACAATGCCACGAAGTCAGCAAGTCAAAGATGACATCATCGCGTGACACAGCGCTCGTAAGGTCTGGTAGAAATAAGTGGATGGTTGCAGGGGGTTGAAATATTTCGATTGTGCTATCGAAATATTAAAAAAATCTGTTAAAAAGACCTCTATCCGTAAATCAGTAAAATTAAGCAGAAATCCGTAAAAGTTGGCAAATATGCAAGTCTATTTTTGAAGATTTCCCCATTTCGGCAACAACGCACAATGTTTTTGTCCTGTCACATGCATATTTTTTTGCAATGTTACTATCTGGGAACATTTTCTTAAAAAGCACACTTGCATGGTCAGCACAGCTTAAAGGTAAGTTATGTTACATGAGGAATGAAGTAAACAAGCACTCAGCATGGATAATGGCATCGGAAGAGGAACTATCTCGAGTAAAATTTAAAGTTTTGTTATTTTCCACGCACTTAGAATTGTCCACGTGTTTTTGCGTACGAATGTGATTAACCATATCTCCTTTGCCTTTGTGGACAATGGAAAAATCACACCTACAAATAGAGCAAAAGGCAAATTATTGGCCCTTCCTTGATTTGATTATACACGGATAATCTGTCATATAACACTTCTTAAAAACAGACCGATATTTTTTACCAGCCATCGCTTGATTAAACACGTGCACAAAAAGTTCTCAGAAATTCCTGTGAAGACAACAAAGTACATAAAACAAACCAAAACACTACTGCGCGCTTCCGATAGAAATCAGCGTCAGGATGTACGGTGGGTGCGTGCCAAGGCCAAGCTCGCTCCTACTCCTTGCCTGCAGCGCCAGAGATCATTAGCGGACAGAAGAGTAAACATCGCTGCCAACACCATAGGCTGCGGCCAACGGCAGAGCAAAACTGCTCGCTGCTGACTCAGAAGGGAAAGATCGCTTCTCCGCTAATGAACCGATGCCTCAGAGAACTTCGAACTTTTCAACTTTTGTTACTTTTTAATTTACGCTACGGTAATCAACGAAGTTCTCGATGCCTTGGAGAACTTCGAACTTTTCTCATTACTTTTTAATTTATGCTACGGTAATCATCGAAGTTCTCCAAGGCATTCAGGGTTCGTACTCTTTTTGGGGGAAAAAATTCAAGGACTTTCCAGGCCTTTTCCAGGCCATATACAAAAAATTCCAGGATGATTACTACGCTTTACAGTATCATGCTCAAATTAGTTTTTAAAAGCAATTTCAGTTTTAAGTAATAAAAATGATGAAAGATGCAAATGGATGAGTGTGCTTTTTTACCCATTACATTTCTTTTTAAAGTTTTTAATTGGCGAATTACCCAATAATGCTAAATTGAATCATGATGCAATTACCACAAGGCTATTCAGAAAATCCTTTCCCTCAATCAGAAAATGATTAATTTAATCAGTCATTTTAGCTGCATCACTATTCTGCACTATCTTCCATGTAATCAGACTATTATTGATAACAACTGAAATTATTATAAAATAAAGTGAGGGCAGATTCAGAATTTAAGAATGGGGAGGGCGCACGTCTAACAGAGGACTGGTAAAAAAATCTGAGATTTATTTCCTCCAAAAAAACACGGTGGTAAAACATGGAGGACCCATAAGGGGGAGATGGGGTGCTTGCCTGTCAGAGTACATCACAAACAGCAGTTCTGAAGTACTGCTGTGTGGATCACTGAAAAGTTCGGGCCAATGTAAGACAAAACGTGGAGTTGCAAATCCATAAGTGAAAAAGTGTGATGTCTGAAAACAAGAAATGTGAGACAAAGCAAAGCACTTATCTACTTACTCAACCCCCCCCCTTTTTTTTTTTGAAACGGGGCATGTGCCTGTTATGCCCACAGGTGGATTCTAGCTCTGATGAAAAGTGTTTCCATACATGGGAATGATTTTTTTCTTTTTAACATTCCCAATAACTGCCACTGGTGGCTGCATATTGGGATGTGACTTTTGAAGGCAATGAAAATCTTATTACTAGACAGAATATGTTCCAGACTTGAGGAAAATTTCCCCCAATTGTAGTACAGTTATGTTAAATCAAAAAGCATAAGCCACGGAATCACTATGCACCTCAAGAAATGATTCGGGAGTGGACGATCATAGAAAGGTGAACCAATAGAGTTTAAAACAGAAAGTGTAATTTTAGGAACATGGCAACAAATTTCAAATAAGTTTCATCATAGAAGTCAGAAAGTCCTGGCCCACCACCCAACCCAAAAGAATCTAACCACCTTTATATGTCTACCAGTACACTTGCCTCATATTACTTTCCAAAAATTATTTTTCATATCAAACAAGATTGCCTCAATTTACTTTTATTTTTTTAAATCAAAATCACTGCTAAACTAAATTTATGAAGTGCTACCCCAAAATGTGGAACTAGCTAAACTATTTATAAAAACCTTAAACATAAAACAATTTCAGTTTTTTATTGGTATAAATTAGGATATTCTTAAGTATTTTACATAAATGAAAAATGATGAGCATAAGGAATCTCTACCTCCAGTTAAGCTTCAATCATAACCAGAATCAGAATAACCACTTTTGGTTCAACTCCCAAAACATAAGACAATTATATGAATTAAGTTTTTAAAAGCTTTTTTTAAAAAAATTGGAAGTTTGTCAGTTATATAAACCAAAATCTGATCAATGCATTAAGGACAATTGATTGAATTGTTTTGGCCACAAATTCATAGTAAAATGTACAGCAAAAATATGTTTTAGGAGCCCATGAGTATTTACTGTACAAGTATATATAAGGTTTTATATTACTTACCAAAGTTTTAGTCCAATAAGAAGCCCAATTGTGGAAGTTAGTTGCAGAAAGTTATAAGTTTTTGGAACAGAAGAGTTCATTAGTCTATTTACATGAACTTCATATGAAAAACACTAAATAATTATGAAGATAAAAGATCAAAACTGGTTTGAAGTTCAACATGCTTCAAAGAAAGAAAAAAAAGTTCATTTCTATTGTAAATTGTACAAATATAAAATTTTTATGTTTTAGTATTAATTCTCTATATGCTTGGAAGATACCACAAATATGGAGTATCAATGGATGGTTATACAGATTTAAGATTGCTGACTTTGGTTTCAAGTTCCATATCCATTTTTTTAAGTACTGCTCTTTTCTCATGAGCAGTTTTTCTAAAGCTATTAGATTTTACAATGTATGTATTGTTATTTGTAGTTTCAGCTTTTAAAGCTAAATCATCAGCAGAGTTAAGTAATTCTTTGACTTCTCCTTCAATGAGTTTCCTTTTCTTTTTTATGCTATCAATTTCATCTAAAATAGCTTTCCTTTTTCCACATATGGCTGCTTTTTCCTTTTCTTTGGACTTATCATCCAAATAATGTATGTATTTTTGCCTTGCAGCTCCAACTGATAACAGAAGGGATTTTGAGATATTTACCTTATCAATACCACCTACATAGGATATATGATCATAAATAATTCTCTGTGCTACAATTGACTCCTCTCTCATGTTTTCTACAATGAGCTCCTTATTGACTGAAAAACCCCTCTCAACAGAAGCTTGCCCATGTGACAACAGTAAAAGAAGTTTCACAACTTTCCACAGTTCACTAAAAGCTTTAGTAGAAGACATGTACTCATACAATAATGTGTCTACTCTTTGTTGTTTATCTTCTGGATCAAAGTTTATGAATGAAGATTTTACTGCTGCAACACTGGTCACAAATTCCTTAAACTGCCATATTACACTATCACATAATTCTGGTTGTATTCTATGAGCATCAACAAGAAGTGTGAGAATGAATGTTAGATTCTTAATACAAGTCTCACTATTTTTTGACATCAACCGAGGATCTAAACACTTCATGTGGCGAACAAGGGAGTACTTAAGTGGATTTTTTCCAATAGCTTCACAACTAGCTTTTGCAAAAATATTCGGCATTCCATTCTAAACTCCGTAAGTTTGCGTTCACTAATGTTCTTAGCACTTAATTCTTTCAATACCTTCTCTGTTTGAAACCCAACATCAATTTCTTTATAGTGACAACACTGAGATGCATCTGTAAGGTCTACTTGTAACAGCTTTAAGGCAGAGTTAGCTTCTGCCATTACGGTTCTTTTAACAAAGCGATTCATCATATTTCTTAGCATCTTTTCAAGATCTGTGGCCATAAAAGGCATCATTGGCTTATCTGACTGATATGCCTTGAGAAATGGTACCAGCTGTTTTGAAACTGAATTGAAGAAATGCAGTTTAGCCAAAACAAAAGGATCTTTAGTGAAAGTTTTGATAGCATCAAATGATACAGTGTGGGGATTCTTGATGCACTTCTTTTCAACTTGGTTAACATAATTTTCAATGTCTGCCCAAATTTCTAATGCTCGCTCGCAGGCAGGAGTATTTTCTAGCCACCTGTGTGGGCAGAATTTTAATGGCATCTTACTGGCTAAAATTATTTTAGAAAAATCTTCCCTCCTTGCAGGTGAATCTTTAAAAAGCCTAAATAATGATGAAAGCAACTTTTGAATTTCCCACCCTGTTGCTGAGGCTCCATGTCGAAAGGCATTGTTTACAATGTGAAGTCCACAGCTCCCTGTGTTTAGGAGTTGGACATTTGAGTCAGCACTAAGTGTTGATTGCAGCATATCAAAAAACTTCCAATTAACATTGGGTCCATCCATTGATAACTGCACAATGTTACACAGTGGGAGGCACGCCATGCATTCAAGAAATTTTTCCATCATTATGTCTGCACTAGCATGACCCAAAAAAACTGATGACAAATATCTGGTTGAAACTGTTCCTTTTTCCCATAAACGAACATGTATATCCATTTGTTTTGACTGACTAAACTTGTTTAAACTTTCGTCAAACAAAATCACAAAATTTTCATTTTCGACTTCCTGAACCAACACTGATTTAAAGTGAGGTGCCAAACCAAAGCAACAAATGTAGGAACATTTTTTTCGCCACAGCTGAAGTTTCCAGCAATTCTGCTGTCAGAAAACATTAGGCTGAATAAAACATCATTACCTGCACAAGACCTGTAAGAGTAATGGGATTTAACCACTTTTAAACACCACAATGCTTCTGCTTTAATGGTTGCATTTTTTTCAAGAGGAATATGCAGAGGATTAGATGTGGATGCAATAGGCTGTACTTGTTTATCACTTGATACACATAGCAATTTATCAACAGTTAGTGGAACATTTTTACAGCTTTCTGTCAACATACTATGTTTTTTTCCTTTCATGTGGCTTCTTAAAGCGGATTCCCCCATATTCGAAACATCTATTATTTTAATGGATAAAAATGCATTTTGCAACATGGCAATTGCTTTCATCTTTTTTAATCCATCCAGCATATTTAGGATTTATTAGCCAAAGATCACTAAAAGTACACTTACCCATATTTAATGGGGAGGGGGGTGAAAAAAATGGGTAAATCCACTGAAACAGTAAATGAAAACCAAAAAAATATCTAAGATCAGGAACCACACAACTAAAAATTGAGAATTTCCCCTGAGTAAGGGGCTACACATGTGACCAATTACTATAGGCCAGATTTTAAGTAATTAAAGAAAAAGGGGTCTTACTGCTATGTTCTTTCCTGCTCCCCCAGCTTTGTCCTTTAGGCAGCCTGGGTTGCAAATGCTTTGGCATTGATTTAGTCTTCATTCAAAACAAGGAAACAACACTTAGTGAAGTTACTGTTTTATGACCTGTATGCCAATCAGTAGACAGAGTGTTGTGCTAAAAGACTGTTACAATGCATCACCTCTTACAGCTGGGCTCCAAACCAGAGGAAAGGAAATGTTAACAAACACTTAGTGCCTGAGGGAAGCAAAACTTTGTACTGGGTCTCCTCCAAGTCTCAAATCTTTCATACTTACCCAGCTGGAGTGGACGTAGGGCTTCAAGCTTGGAGAATGAATACTGCTCTTATATCTATGCCTTTGAATTTAATTTCGACCATTTTCAACAGGGTAGGTTCCTAGGTTGTACCTAACAGCATACTAAAATTTCGCCAACATCCAACCCCTTTTACGTGAATTATCGTACGGACAAATGGAAAAAAACCGAAGCATAAACGTTTCTGCAACCTACAGTTCGAAAGGGTTAGTAATTTCTAAAATAAAAACATAACGAACAGCGTGAAAACTAGCTCATACACAGAATATTTGAAACTACAGTATGCGCTTTCAATTATTAGGGATGATAGGGGGAAGGGAATAGAACTGTCCATAATTAGCATGTTCTCGTTGCGCTAGGCGCTTAAGCACTGCTGAATTCCGTCAGACCCCCAATGGTCAAATGATTGAAATGCGCTGATGTTCATGGAATGAAATGGTTGATCAGCTATGATAACCGCATAAAAGTTCGAAGGGGGAGGAGGGGGCGATTTTTTTTTTTACTTTATGCAACATTCTACATTACTTCAGTATTTATCTTGTCATCATCAACAATAGCAATGTAACTACCACTTACGATCGCGGATATCGGCCGACTGAAAATCTGCCATACAACTAAAGGATACAACACACAGGTATCCTGTTACAATGTATTGTAATTGAAAAAAAAAAAAAAAAAAGGTTTCAGAAATTAAAATCGAAAAAAAAAAAAACCTTTCAGAAATTAATATCAAGTCATGGTGTTTCAAAAATCCGCTTTCCTTTATAATGTTTAAAAACATGTAATGTTTTTTCTTTTTTACCTGTCGTGTATAATAAAATGGGTTGATTTTTTTATGGAATCAGACGTCCATATGTCTGATTGTCTTCGTCTGAGTTCACACGTTAGCTACTGTGTACAAGTAGACATATTTTTTCAGCTCAAAAATATGTAGTTTTGTATGTATTCACAGTATAACTCATTCCGTATTCCCACAGAACAAAATTCAGCAGATACAAATGAAGAACATCAAGACCCACCCAACACCATGTTTTCGATTGTCTGCTGTTTATATTCAAGAAATGCGAATATGGATCAATGGTGAATGCAGCAACTATGGTTTTTATTTATTACCAAGAAAAAAAAAAGGAGCCTGAAAGCTGTAAAGCTGAAACGGATATTTCTCCCCCTCCCGAAAACATTCCGATTAAGTTCAAACAGCAGGAGCACGCGTCCACGCACACTCAACCTCTGGAATGTCCTGATGGAACGGCTTCTTTTCATTTGGCACATCGCCATAAATCACCACCTGCAGCAGCTCACTGAAGTGTCTTCCTCCTTCACCCTAACTATAGGAGAAAACGTAAAAAAAAAAATGCTGCCCAATTTTCGACAAAATGACCAAATTTACGTCATAACGTTGCAATTTACTAAAATACGTTTATCTGCTGAATTTCGCCTAAATCCATTGAAAACTTTTTAATTATAGATTTTTTTATTAAAACAGTAATAAAAATGTATGTAATTAAAATAGAGTCCATATCATCACAGAAACAAAATTTAAGGATCACTCTGTTTAAATAAACCATGGCATCTAAAAAAAAATAATTTGCTTGCTTTTCCCGTAATTTATAATTGCCGTTTCTTTTTTTGAATCCGATTTTGCAACGGAAGATTTTTTTTTTTTTTTTTTGCATCTGCTAAAGTTTCAAACGGAATTCGGCGAAATTTGCACTAGAACTTTATTGTGATGTATTTTAACCACTGTAAAAATTTTACTGTGTTATTTTCAAAATTCCGGAAAATGGATTTCTGAAAATATCTCTTAGTCCTTTTGAGCCGTGGAAGTGATAAACAGGTGTTTGCTTTCTTCCCAACCAAGGGCTTAGGATCAGCGCTCCCAGCTGTCAATCAACCGTTGCTATGGTAACACACTTTCTGCTCAAGGCTCACTGTCTAAAGAGGCACACATAATAAAAATTTCCAATGCTAACTTTTTAAGTTTTAAACCGATTCAAATGGAATTTTGGGAGTGAGCTTCTGTAATCCAATTATAGTAAATGTAAAAATTTCAGTCACTTTTGTGAAAAATTCGCAAAGATAGTTTCTTATTTTTTATCATAAGTAGCCGAAGTCTCTTGAGGGGTGGGCCGGAAGCAAGGGTCTTAATGCAATAAACAAGGAGCAGATGAATGTGTTGTTCAGGCATACTCTTCACTGGTGGATGCCAGCTGACTTGGTAAACACGCGACCCCCTTGCAAATGCTAAATGTCTCTTCTTTCCCCTTCTGTTGTTCTCAGTAGTTGTCGGACGGACATCAAGCTCAGGGCTAGAGAATGCATCAAGCTCCCCTTCCCTAACAGACCTGCTAGTAATCATCCAATTTTATTGCACTGGAAGTAGTGCCCCCCCCCCCCAAGCCAAATTAGGATTTGGGCACATCCGAAACACCACTGTAGCCGGCGGTTTCTTTGAGAACAGAGGAGAGGAACTTAAAAAAATTAAGGGGTAACAGTCAGTAACACGATTTCCTAAAAGGGCATTTTTTTTTAAGCACTAATTTCAAATTTCAAGGCTTTTCAAGACAGCATTAAAAAAATACCGTTTTTCCAGGATATTCCAGGCCTTGAAAACGTAATCATGATTTTCCAGGACTTTCCAGGTTTTCAAGCACGCGTGCGCACCCTGGGCATTGGAAAACTTTTAACTTTTCTCATTACTTTTTATACGCTACGGAAATCATGATGGAATCCGGCAATATTAATTTCTAATCCGGAATTCCGGGAAGTGTAATAAAATCTGGCACTGCTGGCCTAAACCCGGAGAGTTGGCACGTCTGTGTATATTTTATAGACTTACAATTTTGCATCACTACTTCCGCAGTTTGTAAGAAAATGCTTGCCACGAGAGAGACCTCTTGAGGCTTTATATAGACCAATATTTTATTTGATCAATACCTTCCAATACTATAGGTTTCCCATTTAAAAATTTCAATGAGTTTTCCATTTCTGCAAACTAAACACACATCTGCTTGAGACAGCCCTTACTGTATGTAAGATTTGTGTTGTATCTTTTGTACTAATGATGGCAACTATGCTACTATCATGAAAAGAATACAAAAGTCATGAAATATATACTGTTAACACACTGCAATGTACAAGATATTGTTTTCATGAACTGCTAGTGGAGTGATGTATGCACAACTGAAATGCCAAGTCTTGTACAGATGTAGTCCCCCCCCCCCAGTATATAAAAAATAAAAAATGTTATATACTTATCAATGTGCCTTTTCATGGCACATATTGAAAAGTATATATATTTTTTATATATATCTTATATTCAAAACAGCACATTCCATCTCTGTAACTTGTTAATTTTTAATGTATAGAATTTTAAAAAGCGAGTGAACTAGTTGTGCACTCTGCATAAGAGAAAATATTTCATGATGATTTATTTCACAGGCATTAAAATATGCAGTTAATTAAATTCTTAACCTATAAGCATTCAAATATGCAGTTACAGTATAACCATAAATTCTTAACCTATAAGCATTAAAATGAACAGCTACACAATAACCATAAATTATTAACCTACAAACATTTAAACTAACTTACAGTAAGCTCCTCAGGTACATCTTGAGCAGATATGTCATTATCTAATCGGTTCTGCAAAACAGTGTCAATATGCGAGATCCAAGCTTGAACCATAAGAATTTGCCTTTCACATTGCTGAGCTTGGGCTATACTGCTTTCAAGTACTTGCTGCCTCTCTTTACCCTATTCAAAAAATGAAAATGTCATACAATACAAAGAGTGGTAGATTATATATTAGATAAACAAAATTTCATACTGCATTTGGCAAAATTACCTAATTTGCAGCATCCTCACATGAACTGAAAGAATTTTTTTTTTCACATCTAACAATTTCTACATAAGGTAACATTTTACATTCCTTGAAATAAATAAGTGTTTTGGGAAATGATTGTCTTATTCTGGACAATCAAACTTTCAGATGCTGGTTACACTATCGGATGATAAGTCTTTTAAGATGTGAAAGGGCAGTCCCTCTCCCCCTTCCTCGGTGTTTCATATTTAAATACACAACATAAAACCATGCTTTTTTTAGGTGGTAACAGAGTTTTGTCTTTTACCCAAAAATCAACCACACTCATTGTAAATATGTATAACAGATATCTGAACACAGCAGGGTGATGAGATGCGAAAGTTGTGCATGTGAGCTATACTCATTTGTAATTAATGTAATAAATACAACTACAGCTGTAACAGCAAGGGAAAAAATGGTTGTGTCACCCAGTAACTAAATGGACAGATTATGAGCTTTTCACATCAAAGGTATTTCTTTGAATCCAAAGTGAGATACAGTAGTAGTATTTATTTTTTGGCTCTGAGATTTCATCAATCCTTGGAACCAGAAATTGAAAATAAGAGATGATAGATACATCTCCACCTAACATGATCTTGGCTTTTGGTTAATTGTGATTAATTACAAAAGACCAATGGTTGTATATTGATATATACTGAAGTAGCAAATCATTAGGAATGCCCAATGGTAATCAGACATATGCCATCCTCTTTGCCGCCCCGGTGGCGCAGTGGTCTAAGGCGCTGGCCTCTGATCATTCGTCCGTAAGGGGTCCGGGTTCCAATCCCGGTCAGGCATGGATGTTGTGTTTGTCTTACGGCACTGGATCTCCCTTCCCTGGAACCAGTGACCCTAAATTAGGGACGGGAGACTGCTTATAATAGCCCATTGAGTTGCTCACGGTGGTCATTAAACCTCCAATCAAAAAAAAAAAAAAATGCCATCCTCACTTGTGTATGAAACTATGACACTGAGATGGTGTTATAAACAGCTCACTGCAAAGGATTCAGATATATACAAAGCAAGAAGCAAAAGACCTGCAAGTAACTTTGAAAGAGGCCCGATAATGGATGGTAGGCAGGCAGGTGCAAGCACTTCCGAAATGGCAAACCTTCTTGGTTATTAAGGAAGAGTGTAGTGATGAACAAACAACAAAACCAGAAGTGTGAAATCTCATGGGCAGAAATGACTGGTCAATGTTCAAGGGCAACAGCAGCTGGAGAGGACTGCAATTATCATGCATACAATATAAAAAGTCATGAAAAATAACTATACACCATCTGACAAAGTTCCACAATATAAAAAGTAATGAAAAATAAACTTTTAATGCACTACAATATATATACAAAATCTGACAATAACAGCTGCTGTTAAGAGGAAAGTTTAATGCACTGAGTCCAACTGTGGTTATGGTTTTTCAAAGTAGTCCTCCTTCTTATTAATGCACCATTTTGATCACTCCACTAGATGTGTGAAACACTTTTTGAATTCATTCACCGGAACTCTGTTCATTTCCACGGTAACGGTTTTCTTGATGTCCTGAACAGTCATGAAAAGTCGTCCTTTCAATGCCAATTTCACTTGGGGAACAGGAAGTATTCGGCGGGAGCTAAGTCTGGGAAGTAGGGCGGATGGTTGAGCCTGGGTACTCCAGACTTGGAGAGGATCTGTGTCGCCGACAGTGCCAAGTGGGCAGGTGCACTGTCATCCAGAAGGAACCAACTTCCACGTGCTCGCAGGAGTGGCCTCACATGATGATTTCTCTTCTGTAGGCAATCAAGAACTTGCAGGTAAAAGGCACTGGGGATTGTTGCACCCTCTGAAAGCCATTCCCTGGGAATGATGCCACTGCTGTCAAAAAATGTAATCAGCATTACCTTGATTTTCGATTTTTGCAGGCGAACCTTCTGGGATCTCTGTGAACTTGGTGCCTTTCATTCCCTGCTTTGCCTCTTTGATGCTGGATTGTGTTGAAAGCCCCACATCTCAACACCTATCACAATGCGGTGTAGCATCGAAGGATCCGATTCCACAGCTGCAATGAATGCCTTGCAGCTTTCGACTCTTTGAACTTTCCGTTCTTCAGTCAAACTGTGTGGCACAAACCTTGCGCAAATCTTCCTTTAATCAAGATCTTCTTTTAGAATCAGCCAGATTGTTTCACGATTGATATGGAGTTTATCCTCCATCATCCATACTGCATTCGACGATCTGACTGTACCAGAACGCAAACTTTCTCCACAATTTCCTCAAAACAGCTGGTTGATGGTCTTCTGATCCTTGGGTCATCCTCAACGTCTTCCCTTCCCTTGCAAAAGCGAGCATATCATTCAAAAACGTGACTACAGGTTAGGGCATTGCCCCCATAAACAGTTTTGATCATTTTGAAGGTATCCATTGCTGACTTCCCGGACTTGCAGGAAAACTTTATGTTTACCCACTGCTCTCTGTTCAAATCCACGACAATGGTCTTTGGGGTACCTTCTATTAACAGTCATCAGAATCGGACAGGTTTGCACTTTCTTAGATCTTCATGTGTCCTGCAAGAGAGGAAAAACAGTTACAATTTGACCCATAGAACAAATTTTTACCACTACCATTAACAGAGTAATACCCACTGTCGTGGAACTTTATTGTCAGACAGTGTAGAGTGCTTTTTCAGAAACAATTGCTACTGTAGTGTTATATCCGCAACGAAAGTATCAAATTAACTGACAAGCTCCATTATGTCAAGTTACCCACAGTACAACAGTGGTATCAAGAGGTCAATTTCAGCATACACAGCATACCATAACAGCAGACATCCCATCATGTACCACTCGTCTCTGCTAAAAACTGACAAATTCATCTGCAGTGAGCACTGGAGCACCAAAACTGAACTCCTGAGGACGGGAAACAGGTTGTTTAGTCCAATGAATCATGTTTTTAATTAATACATGCCAATGGACAGGCTGCAAAATGGCATCAACAGCATGAATTGATAGTTGGTTGGTTGGTAAGTAGATTTTAATGGCGCAAGGGCCATGGTTGGCCAAAGAGCGCCAAACAAAGGACATCAAAACAAAACAAAACCAATAAAAAACGTACACAAGGTTAAAAACAGGCTGATGTGGTAAAAATGAAATATGATAGTGAACAAGTTAAAATCTAGATGAGTTTAAAAAAGTCAATATCTTGTAAAAACGAAAACACTGCTTTCATGTTGCAGGCTTCGCCAATAATAGTTTGCAGCGTAGCTGCTCCTTCGTCCAACAGATGAGAGTGAAAATGACGAAAACGATGATTACAAAACCGAATACAAGTACACAAAACATGAAGGACAGTGAGACGACAGTTGCACGCCTCACACACCGGGACACTCTCGCCACACAGCAAAAAGCGGTGAGTAAAACGACAGTGCCCAATGCGGAGACGTGCAAGAACAACTTCCTCACGACGGTTCTTCCGCAAACTACACTTCCAAAGTCCGATCTGTGGTTTGATAGAATGCAACTTATTGCTGCCCTGCTGAGATCACAGGGACTGCCACTCGTCCAGGAGAAATGTCCGGATCAAAGGTCTAAAATCGTGGAAAGACAGTGGCAGCCGAGCTGGCGACATGGAGGAAACAGAACTGGCAGGGAGATCTGCCAGCTCGTTACCCCAGATCCCAACATAGAATCGGACCAGGAAGCCATCACCCTCCAAAGTTCCAAGAAGACGACGGACATCACGGATGACAGGTGAGTCCGTGTCCTCTGGAAAAGATAAAACCTGGATGACGGACTGGGAATCAGAGCAAACCATAGCGCGACGATGCGATCGAGACTGTATGTGGCACAAAGCAAGGTGTACCGCACGCATCTCTGCCGAAAAGACGGTGGATTCAGGCGGAAGTCTCTCAGCATGTGAGGCATCGCCACACACAAAAGCGGATCCAACGACATCCACGGACTTCGAGCCATCGGTGAACACAGGCACGAAATCCGGGTAGACAGACTGTAATTCAGCAAAGAGCTGCTGGTACACCAGAGCAAGAGTGGACGACTTTGGCCACACACAAAGAGAAAGGTCAGCCGTTGCTTGAACAAGCTGCCAAGGAGGGTGGTTAAAAAAGGTGGTCAAACCAATCCCAGGCAAGTTTAGACCAGCATCGCGCACTATGGCAGACATCCGAATCCTGAACGTCGGAACACAGGAGGGGGGGGACAAGCGGACACAGTCCGGTTGGAAGATGGAACCATGCAGTGGATGATCAGGTAGAGATTTCAGTTTTGTATAAAACTGAAGAGACAGCTGCTTACGACGGATGCATAACGGTGGCTCATGAGCCTCCGCATACAGGCTATGTACGGGAGAGGTACGGAAAGCACCAGTACATAGCCGCAATGCCTGGTGATGGACGGGGTCCAAAGGCTTTAAAATTGATGGACATGCTGAACCGTACGTAATGCATCCGAAATCTAACTTCGACTGAATAAGAGAGTGGTAAATGCGAAGCATTGAGCACCTGTCAGCCCCCAAGATGTTCGAGAGAGGACCTTAAGGATACTCAGTGACTTCGTGCAAGTCACCTTCAAAGACTGAACGTGAGGCCGGAAGGTGAGCGCCCGGTCAAAAGTTAGCCCAAGAAACCTGGCTTCTGACACCACAGGGATGGTAGAACACCCCAGACAGAGGCTGGGGTCTGGGTGAAGACCCCGTTTGCGGCAAAAATGCACGCAAACGGTCTTCTGCGATGAGAAGCCAAATCCATTTTGGGAAGCCCAGTGAGAGATCTTGGTAAGACTGGAGCTGTCTCTCGATGGTGCGCATGTTAACGGAGGCGCAAGAGATCTGCAGATCATCCACGCACATGGTTCCACGAACCGTCGGAGGAAGCAGTTTGAATATGTGATTCACACGAAGGATGAACAGAGTGACTGATAAAATGGAGCCTTGAGGTACACCCTGTTCTTGTGGGTACATCGCCGAGAGGGTCGACCCGACGCGCACACGGAAACTCCGGTCCTGGAGAAATCCGGTGATGAAAGATGGTAAATTTCCCCGCAATCCCCACTCGTGCAGATCACAGAGAATGCTGTATCTCCAGGTACGATTATAGGCTTTCTCCATGTTGAAGAATACGGAGACCGTGTGCTGACGCCGGACAAACGCCTCCCTGACAGATGTCTCAAGGCGAAGATGATGATTGGTGGTGGATTGAGATTTGCGAAATCCACTCTGATGAGGTGAAAAAATGTGATGAAACTCCAAATAAAAAATGAGACGAAAATTAATGATACACGCAAGTACTTTGCAAAGGCAGCTCGTCATAGCAATTGGCCGGTAGTTCTACGGGTTGGTGGGATCTTTACCAGGTTTGGGAACAGGAACGACAATGGCAGTGTGCCAAGATTCGGGAAAGACATGCTCTTGCCAAATCCTGTTAAACAGGATTAGCAGACATTCAAGAGAGGATGGAGAAAAGTGCTTCAGCATCTCGTAATGGATGTTATCTGGTCCGACAGA
Source organism: Macrothele yani (assembly GCA_039090855.1). Lineage (NCBI taxonomy): Eukaryota > Metazoa > Arthropoda > Arachnida > Araneae > Macrothelidae > Macrothele > Macrothele yani. Next base: position 93,009,887 of record CM077010.1, read on the forward strand.
TGTCCGGCCGGACCTATTCAGAGCGATCTTCAGCTCCACGGCAGTCAGCGGGCTGTTGTAATCTGCGGAAGAAAACGGTCCAAAAGAAATCTTGGACCTTTCAAGCCGTGGCTGTAACTGCCGGAGCGAAGCAGGGTAATTGCTGCTGCTGGACACCGAAGAAAAAGCGGCGCCCAGACAGTCAGCAACCGTTCCTCCATCACTCTCAAGAATGGATATTTCCCCAGATGGGTACTGTCCCCGAATCTTACGGATCCTGTCCCAAACGATCTTAGCGCTAGTATTGGTGTTAATCCCGGATACATATTGTATCCAGGACTCCCGTTGACTACGCCTACAAAGCAATCGTGCGTAGGACTTGGCTTTCTTGAAAGCAAGTAGGTTCGCGTCTGTGGGGTACCGACCAAACCTACTCCAAGCCCGATGTTGGGCCTGACGAGCTGCCATGCAAGTGGAATTCCACCAAGATCTCGGGCAACGTGGAAGATTAGTGGACGTCCTGGGGATGGTAAGTTCTGCCGCTTGCACAATACAATCCGTTACCGCCGCAACAGCGTCATCGACCGTTCCTGAGGTCACCATAGCTGGAGTAATAAATGCCGAAGCCGTGAATGTGTCCCACTTGGCTCGATCAATATTCCATCTAGCAGGGCGAGTAGGGTAACGGTACCCGCCACTCGCTAGACGGAGAAAGATGGGAAAGTGATCGCTGCCAAGGGGATCACCAGACACGCTCCAGGACCAGTCAGGATATAAAGATGGTGAACTCAGAGACAGATCAATGGCTGAGTACGAGCGGGTGGGTTCATGAAAATAAGTAGTAGCACTCATGTTGTGGAGACAGAGGGACGTGTTGGAGAGAAGGGACTCAACAACACGGCCCCTGGAGTATCGAGTGGTAGAACCCCACAACCTATTGTGTGCATTGAAATCTCCTAAGATGAAGAAAGGAGGTGGCAGCTGGTCAACTAAATTTTCCAGATCTGAAAGGCTTACAGCTTCATCTGGTGGTATGTAGATGGAACACACCATGAACTGAGTGTTCACAGATAGTCTCACTGCCACTGCCTGCAAAGTCGTCCGAAGGGCAACTGCAGTGACAGGAACACCATGAGAAACAACGACGGCCACTCCTCCACAGGCGATAACGCCGTCCTGGTGATCTTTGCGGAAAAGGGAATGTCTCCGCAGTGAAGGAGTGTCCGTTGTGCGAAGCTTTGTCTCCTGGAGACAAACGCACACAGGTGTGTGCGAAGACAGTAAGCCTTTGAAATCATCAATGCGTGATCGCAGACCTCGGCGATTCCACTGAATGAGTGTGGCCATAATGACAAATGAAATGAAAGAATGAAAAAGACAGACGACTAGAAAGTCTCAATGTCGTCCATCACCTCCAATCCATCAGCAGTGTCTGGAGGTAACACAGGGCTGTGTTTACCCCTTGTGTTGAGAGGTGGTTTTTGCCTGCTCTGTTTCGGGGAGGATGATCCTGGTTTCAACTTCTCCGGCTTCTTCTTTGCAGTGCCCTGGGTCCCTGTGCTGGCAGAAGATGTTTTCGGCAAAGAGGAAGGTTTAGGCGACGATGTTGATGTCACCTTGGATGCAATGCGGCAAGACTTCAGCGCCTCCAATCCAGCAGCAACGATGTCCTCAAAATCATAAGGACAATGCGCTGGGATGGTCACCTCAGTCTGGACCACCACTGAAGCCTTCTGCACCACAACTGAAGCATAGGACCGCCGGCCTGGTTGTAAAGGGGCGATCCGCCGTCTAGCCTCGGGATAGGAGAGATGCACAGTTGTCTTCAGGCGTTAGATTGCCTGTTCCTCTATCCACTTTGGACACTGCTTAGAAGAAGCAGGATGAGACCCTTCACAGTTGACACAATGATCAGATTCTGCTGAGCATTCCGCCAAAGAGTGTTTTGTGGAACCACAGCGACCACACTTTGCAACATTACGGCAAGACTGCTGGGAGTGACCGTAATGCTGGCACCTGAAACATTGCAAGGGGTTCGGGATATACGGCCGAACATCAAGCCGTAAATAACCTGCCTTGATGGAAGTAGGCAGGGTTGGGGAGTCAAATGTTAGGATGATGTTACGGGAGGGAATAGATTTTCCATCCCGCCTAAAAAGAATCCGCCGAACCCCAATGACATGCTGTTCACCAAGTTCCTCCAGCAATTCCTCATCGCTGCATTCAAGCAGGTCGCGGGAGTTGACGACACCGCGAGAGGAATTGAGGTAACCATGGGGAGAAACCTGAACAGGAACGCCAAGCAAAACGGTCGTTTCCAGCAAGGTGGCACTGTGGCGTGGAGTAGAGGTTTCCACGAGAAGATCCCCGGAAGGGAGCTTCTTGACACTCTTTGGAGAGCCAGCAACGGCTTGCAGAGCCTTGTTGATCCAGAAAGGACTCCTGCTACTGAGCGACTGTGAAGAGTCCCCAGATTTGATCAAAAGAAACAGAGCATTGCAATTAGATGTGACAAGTTTCTTTGTGGAGGAAGGTGTACTTTCCTCCACAGAGTGCTTTAAATTGTTAGCATGGGAAACACTTTGGGTTTCCATGAAGAAGTGAAAAGATTCGTCTGCCGACCTCCCCACCCACTACCGAGCCCAACGAGGGAGAGCCGGAGGTCCGCAAGCCCAAGAGGATGCAGGACACGGCTCTAGGGATAGTAAGCGGATATAGCAAGTTGGTAGGGCAGACACACACTCTGCGTGCACCCAGACTTTCCCGTGCCCGGAGAACACCCCTTTGGCATGCCCACCCTACCCCCAAACTCACCCTGCCGAACAGAACGACAAGACGCTAGAAGTCTGGACGCCCTCGGCCACAGACTTCCTGACTAGGAGTGGGTTAGCTCCCAGCCTCCCGTTTAGGGTGAAGCAGAGGACAAAGAGGAGTGTTGGCATCTGGAGACACTACAACCTGGCCCCCAGATACCTCAGCATCCCCATTTCCACCTGTACGGGTCACCGCACACGGCAAACGTGCAGGTAGGTCTAAGCTAACCAGCTCCGGAAAAACAGAAAAAGTAACATAAAAGAGAAAAGACAGGAAAGGGAACGAGGAACGAAACCCGGAGCTGGCGCCTTATCACAACCTCAGCAGCCTACAACTGAAGCGGGTACATGTCAATATATGAACGAAAGACGAAAAAGCAAAATTATAAGAGAAAATCAGCTCGGGCCGTGGGGACGCCATCACCCATCAGCTGGAAGAACAGCTGTCCCTTTGGTGATGTTATTGAACAAGAATCAACGAAATGTATACCATCACAAGGTGAGCTCGGGCCGTGGGGTCGCCACTCCCCAAATAACTGGAAAACCAGTTATCCCCGTGCGGGGCATGAATTGATGAATCTTAGCTGCTCAATGTTAACTGTACAAGCTAGTGGTGGCGGCGTAGTGGTCTGGAATCTGTGCCCATGGTGGGCATGGGGTTCCTTAATACCTCTGCAACGGTATTTGAATGCCACAAGGTATCTTAACATCACTACAGATTATGCATACCCATACATGTGCATGGTGTTTCAAGACAGAGAGGGCAACTTCCAGCAGGATATTGCATTATGCCACAAGCCTTGCATCATCATCACATGGTGGTTCCAGGAGCATGACTGCAACTTAAAAGTGCTAAAATGAACTCCACATTCCTAAGATCTTTACTCAATTGAATAACTGTGAGATGAGATTGAGCGAGCCATTCGTAACAGAGATCCTTCTCAAGAGAACATTCGGCAATTGACACACGTCCCATCCATTTGGCTGAACATACCTGTAGAATGAAATTCACACCTTGTTGAGTCCATTCCATATTGAATCAAAGCTGTTTTGATGGCCAAGTTTTGATTTCAGTGCAGTTTTACATAAAATGGTGAGCCTTAAAAAGTATGAAATTTGTGTGTTGCCCAACTACAAATTAACATTTCACTGTTTCAGTTACATAACCTTTTGCAAAGCAATACCACTCTTTGCAGATTATATGACTATAATAAACAATTTTTCTAACAAGAATTTTTGCTATCAACCATAAAAAATTTTGTCACATCAGCAAAATTAAAAACATATTTGTTACAAATTGTACTTCTACATTGTAATAAACACATGTGCTGATTTTCTTTATAATACAACAGAATGTGTTTCAAGACAACAGATTTTTCTTCACATGCAGAAATACTGCATAACTGTTTATTTCTTAAAACATATAAATATACTGCTTGAAACCATTAAAAGCAAAGCATTCTGCTACTGCAAATAACATACCTGCCGGCTTAAATCATTCCAACGTTTTGTGATGTGATCAACGTCTTTCTGAACAGGTGATGACATAACATCTTGTTCCACAAGAGATTGACCAATGCTTTGAATTTTAGGAACTCTGTCTGAAGGGTGGTGGCGCAAGTAGTTCTCCAAATCCTGTAATTGAAATATTTCAAATATAAAGATATGTTCCACATACCTCCAAGTACAATGTGTACTCAAAAGTCAAAAGTACCAGGGACTACAGCTATAGTTATTGTGCTTGGTGTGCAACACTAGAGTTCAATTTATAGATATGATGGCAGCAGGGTTGCTCAAGGTCATGAACAGTTTCAGGTCTGCACCTGCTTTTATTCTCACCTATTACTGGGTTAAGAGTTATCTTTTAATGGTTCAGAGGATTTTATAATGGCCAATGTGCACATCATTCTCAAAAGCAAGCTGCAACTGGGACATCCTAGCGTTAGTAGATTACAACATTATGTGGCATGCTGTTGAAGATGATCCTTTAGCAAACATTTGCAACCTCCTGTTCGAGCTTGGTTGTTCACAAGCAACTAAAATGGCACATCTGCAAAGCATAAGTAAGGTAGCCACGAGTTCTGATATGTTTCTCATGAACTTGGCTACTAAATACATTGTATCAAGATCAGCAGGATACTCCTTGCAAATCCACACAACCATCTCCTCAAGCAGTGAATTGTTATGTGCTATAAAAAGTGAATCTACTCCAACAATGTAAGCAGTCAGAAGCAGTGGCTTAATGCTAGACAGCCCACAACTTCTTTTCAAACATAGTGGATAACTCAAAATGAAGGCAATGTTGTAAGTTTGATGGTATTCTTAGGGTCTAGTGTATTTCAAACTGATTGCCAATGTACATGTCATCAATGCTGATGCCTACTCAGCATTACTAAAGCATGTGCACTTTGTGGTACTTCAATGCCATCTAGGATTGGTGAACAGATAGTAGGTATTGCTCCACCATGACAATGTTAAACTGCACACTATGGTTTGGACTGAAAAAAAACTTGTCTAAACTAATATTCATGAACCAATGAAAGTGCAAAGGAAACAAGTATGTTGCACATGCCCACCATAAACAGAATTTAATACATGATGGGTTAGTATCATGGATTGCTTTACATTTAGTGGTCCTTAATGGTTAAAAGCTTTTAAATACACTGGTGTGCAAAAATTAAGGACGAAGAGGAGAAATTAGCATAACAGCGGAATGAGCAGGCAGAACAGACCGAAAGACCACTCAGGAGATAGACTAGGGTCCGATACGGTAGGGCATGTGCATATATGCAGCATGACATGGGGGGGGGATATAAAGCACACGGGCGGTGTACGCTCAGCAATTTGGTGAAAGCTATTGCACGGTGTACATCGGTTTGAACAACGTCGAGTTGCTGTCACCGTGTGATATGGCCAACAGGCAATCAAGTAGACCACATCTGGATGACTTTACCTGAGGTTGCGTCATTGGGAAGTTAGAAGAAGGTCGAAGTGTGACTAGGGCGGCTGAGGAGTTCGGGATCGCCCACAGCATCGTTTCACGAACTTGGAGAGCATTTCAATAGACAGGAACAACTGTCTAAAAGTTTAGCAGTGGTCGTCCATGAGAAACCACGGAGGCGGATGACAGGTATATTGTCCTACAGGCGAGAAAAGACAGCGGGAGAAATCACAAGGCACATGCAACAGACAACTGGGCATCCGTTATCGCGTTTTACCGTGGCCAGGAGGCTGCACAAAGGTGGTCTATTTGCATGACGACCAATATGGTGTGTGCCATTAATGCCTGCTCATCAGAGACGGCAGTTTCTGTGGTGCCAGGAACACAAGAACTAGACACATCAGCAATGGGGTCGAGTTTTCTTTACAGATGAGAGCCGATTTAGTCTGACGAGCGATTCTGGACGTATACACATCTGCAGAGAGCAGGGAACACGCAATCACACCTCCAACATCATCAAAAGGGACCAGTTTGGAGGTGGCGGAGTTCTCGTTTGGGGCGGTATCATGCTTGGTAGCCGTACTGACCTCCACATCTTCCAAGTAGGTTCAGTGAGGCAGGTTCTCCTGCCTCACGTGCGTCTGTTTAGAGGTGCTGTGGGTCCTGAGTTCCTCTTCACGGACGACAATGCTACACTTCATCGTACAGTGGCTGTCGCAGAGCTGTTGGAGAGTGAAGACATTCAACGCATGGATTGGCCCACATGGTCCCCGGACCTAAATCCAATCGAAGACGTGAGGGACCTTCTTGGGAGAAGCTTGGCAGCACGTCACCAGCTGCCAGCAACGATTCTGCAGCTGCGATTGGCACTACAAGAGGAATGGGCCGCAATGCCTGAACAGCTCCTTGACAACCTCGTTCTCAGCATGGACAAACATTGTAAATCCTACAACGCAGTCAGGGGTGATCATATCCGCTACTAAAGACTAGATTTTTCTTGGCAGCCGCCTGTCACATGGGCGTTTCTGTCTTCTGTCCAGTTGTGCTCGAAGCTACCTTTTCAATAAAGTGCCTTTGTATCCTTTGGATTCCTTGTTTGGAAGGTTTTGCTCACTTGTCCCATATTCTTATATCTTGGGGATCTTATGGTATGATTTGAATCGATGTGGAGCACTTCTGCATGACCTTACATTCGAAAAACTGTCTCGTCCTTAATTTTTGCATGCCAGTGTACAGCAAGAATGCTAATCGAGCCTCAAAGACACTCTTCACATTTTAACAAAACTCAATGAAAATGCTTCATATTTAGAATTAGTTTTAATCTTTCATGTCAAATCAGCAAACTTATTATTTACATTTTAGTTCTCTACTTAAAAACCAGAGGCCAAAAACAAACAAAAATCATTACTAAATAGCTAAACAGACCTTAAGAGCAACTTCTACACTGTTAAAAGAGATACAGTATTATGTCTAACAGGCCTACAAAAGTGCATTGACTTCATAATGTGTTAGTGCTTCAAAATTCATTAGTACACATTTTTGCTTTTTTCATTTTACTTTATATTTTCTTGTCAGTACTAATGAAACAGCTCCAAAAAGAAATACAAACTACCAGATAGTTTTTATTTACTGTTGCCGTATCAAACTTCTCCATTTACAATGATCTTGACATACAACTCAGGATTTTTTTTTTTTTTTTTTGATTGGAGGTTTAACAACCACCGTGAACAACTCAATGGGCTATAAGCAGTCGCCCGTCCCTAATTTAGGGTCACTGGTTCCAGGGAAGGGAGTGAGCCAGTGCCGTAAGACAAACACAACATCCATGCCTCACCAGTATTCGAACCCGGACCCTTTTCGGACGAATGACAACTCTGGCTTCACTGACATCCATCACATGCCATGCACAACATCTTCTATACTTCATACTCATAATTTGTTTCTCATGCAGACACTCCTGAATCTGATCCTCCCATGAGATTCAGGAGTGTCTGCATGAGAAACAAATTATGAGTATGAAGTATAGAAGATCTTGTGTATGGCATGTGATGGATGTCAGTGAAGCCAGAGTTGCATGTCAAGATCACTGTAAATGGAGAAGTTTGATAAGGCAACAGTAAGTAAAAACTATCTGGTAGTCTGCATTTCTTTTTGGAGCTAACCTCTGTATCTCAGAGAACAGCTTAGTGGTATGTATGTATGTACTAATGAACATGAACTGGGCAATAAATCTGATAGCAAGTACTGTTTGAAAACTCATCCATGCCCACAACAGTAGTTGTTAATATTTCCTCAGTATGGTATCTTATAGTGAAATAAAATATCTTAAGTAGTTACCCAGATTTCACAAACTGAAAAACAAAACTGCAACAAACTAATCAGCAAAAATCAAAAATGAAAAAAAATATACTAGACGAAACCTGTTGGAATCACCAGTTAGTTATTTTTTTTTTTAAAGAATAAACTCATATGAAACAACAAATGCAAATTTTATTTGATTGACAAATTCATTCAACGACTTCAGTAAAGACAATAGTCCAGGTTCGTGATTTTTTTTTCTTTTGACTGAAGGTTTAACGACCACCATGAGCAACTCAATGGGCTATAAGCAGTCGCCCATCCCTAATTTGGGGTCACTGGTTCCAGGGAAGGGAGAGAGCCAGTGCTGCAAGACAAACACAAGGTCCATGCCTCACCAGGATTCGAACCCGGACCCTTCACAAACGAATCATCATAAGCCAGCGCTTAGACCACTGTGCCACTGGGGCGGCCAGGTTCGTGATGAGCATCATGACTGCACCCTTTTTCAGTCGTAAAATGTGAGGCGAAAGTCCTCTTGTGCGCAAAAATTCAACTGGATAGTGCACTCTTTTACTCTCATCTTCAGTCACAACCGTGTTTGTAAATGTTGTTGGAATGAGATTCGCGTTGCAAATACTCTTCATTCTCTCTTGTCTGAGACATAGTTGCGATCCATTGATCGCTCACACCTTCCAGTAAAGCTCTAACGTTTTTTTTTTGTTTTTTTTTCTACGGGAGAGACATTCTTTAAAGGTTAAGTATGCAATGAAGTATTTACTTACTTTAGGACTGATCATAGAACATATGCACACACCAAGTCAGACACTGAACAGAGCACCTGATGTAGATAAGGGCTGCACACTTCTCCCATAGACTTTATATGGGAGCTCTGCCTCCCCGCCATGCCCGAACCGTTGTCCAAATCTTAGTTTTCTCTTCGACTGGCACATCTACATGGCAAGACCTTTAGTTTGATACCTGAACCATATTTTTATGCTCAGCCTTTCTCTCAAAATAGGTTTCACAGTAAAAAAACTTGTAAAATGAAGATATAGATGGTGCAACTCAATATGTACATTCTAAATATTTTCACTAACAATGGTCAACGGAATGTTTATTTACATCTTTACATAATGGGAAACATCTCACCTACATGGATAAACTGGATCGAATGAATATTAAATTGTATATATACATATCACACAGTCCAACGGCATAACGCAATCAGGTCTTCGAGAGTGTTCGCTGTTCCGATTAGAAGAACTTTGATACGAATGCCTGCTAGTGTTGCTTTGTGCAACGGTTCGCTCAGAAAAGAGAAGGCTTCGGACTTTGGACTATCTCAGTCCCTCCATGCTTCCGCTTTCAACAGCGAGTGAGTCAACCGCATGCTTTTCCCATAGACTTTACATATGGGAACTTTACCGCTCCACAACACCCGAACCGTTACCCCAATCTCATTTTTGTCTTCGACTGGCACATCTACATGGTAAGACCTTTATTTTGATACCTCAACCATATCTTTATGTTCAGTCATTCTCTCAAAAAAGGACTCACAGTAAATAATATGTAGATTCTAAAAAAATCATTTATATTTTCATCACAAAATGCTTTTGGAAAACATGTTATAAACCTGAAAAGCATTGGCACAGTTATTAGTTCCTATTAAAAATTAGAATTAAAAACCATTAAAAATATAGATACATTATTTTTCAATAATGGTACTACACAATGAACAAAAATATTTTCAATTTAATCTCACATCTAGATTTTCAGATATTTCTTCAGCATCAGCAGCTGACTGAGGAGATCGTTTCAGTTTTTCTCTAACCTGTCCAACCAATCATTTTCCATCATAACAAGACCTAAAAAAAGTAACAAAAAACAAAATTTAAATGAAAATGAAATTTAAATTTTCATCAAAAAGAAAGGTTCCACAGAATATAAGCAATACAAAAATGACATAACTCAAATCAGTTTTACCAAACAAGTACATAAAAAATCTAATGTAGTTTTAGGATTTTTTCCCCTTCGTTTTCAAAACAAACATGATGGCATATTTCTAGACACAAATTTAACAGACATTGCAAGCATGAGAGTAACAAAAAAATAATAAAAAAAATTGAAAATAGAAGATCAGTTTCTGAAGATAAAATATAAGAATTCAGCAGTTACAGGGCTCACGACAAATCCTTGGCTTAGTTTAATATACTTTATAGACTAGATTTAATAGACTTAAGACAAAAAAATATAAATAGCAAAGAGAAATGCCCTCCTCACCAGCTCCCTCTTGCATTTCTCTCTTTTATTTATTTTTTTAATACATCAATAAGAAAAACTTTTTAAATAAAAAGATACAGTATAAAGTCTTTCTGACTGGTTAAAAAAAATGTCTTAATTTGTATTAATTTGCAAAAATTGTCTTAATTTGGATTAATTGTAACAAAACAAAATTATGAAATGAACACAAAATTCTGATTGTGATTACATAAAACAAAAAGTAAAAAATGCAGTGAAAATATTTAAAAAAGTGTGGATTTATTTATTTTTTTTGAAAAAAGATGTGAATGGAGATTATTTTTTTACTGTGGACTTGCTTCTTCAGCTTGCTCTTTTTTTTCTTTTTTTTTCCTCTTGAAGATGCTGTGCACCATCCAACATTGTCTTAGCTACAGCCACCTCACTTAAATCTTGTTTCTCAATATGGCAAGTTTAAGTTTTTGTTGGCTTCACACAAAAGTGAGGATCCAGCATCACTTTTTATCTTCCTTTCTTCTTCCATTGCCTTTAAACCTTTTTCAGTATCTTTAATTTCTTTGACATATTTTTATTTACTTTTTTTAATCACTTTTTCCATTTTCTCTTTTTCTTCTTGGTTTTTTCGCCCCCCCCCCCCTTTAAGAACCTCTGTTGCTTTATAAGTACTGGTCGAGACTATTGTATGCCAGCTGAGACCTAGCAATCAGTTTTTGAGGAATTGGAATCTCGAGAATATTTTGATAGAACCTCAACTCATCTTTAACCACCATTACTGCATCTAAAGTCCTTTTAATCATAGAGGTTTTACCTTCAGTGATAAAGATGGAAACAGAAAATCTTTTCTTGATATCTGCATTAGCATGGTACAAAAACCAAAGCCACTCTGACAACTTTTGACACTGCAGGGTATTTCTGGTCTTCTGACAGAGTCTACAAACTGAAAATCTTGTTCCAAAATGCACTAGCTTTTTTTCCCCCTAGGCAAATCGGTTTCAAGGCTCAACAGTTTCCATTCATCCAACAACTGGTCAGATGAAACAGACACAGGAAAACTTTACAACATGAACAATATCTTTAAGGTTTTTCTCACAAGTGACCCTCTGCAGTTGCAGACAACCTAAAGTTTGTACCAATTTCGATGTCACTTGTGGCTTTTTCAGCAAGTGTTTACAGCCTTTGATGAAATGTTGATGAGCATCTTTCACAAACTTCATCCTATCAACCAATTTTAGTTTCTGTAGTTCAGAATGAATTTCCGCACTGAATGTTAAATCTTTCAGAGGCAGAAGATCGGAGTCATTCAAAAGTTTCTCAAAATTTCCAGAAGAAAACGATTTTTTTTTAATCACAGCTGGTTTGTAAACCTTTCCAATAAGCCTCTTAATTATTGATTCCAGTTCTGAACACAAGACTTGAATAAGTGGTTCATCTTTTTGAAATTGTTCTGTGAATCTTGAACACATCTTCGTTAGGACACAACAAAAAATGCTTCACCTTTAATCCCTGGCTTTTTCAGCAGGGATGTGATTTTCTTGACTGAAAATGACTGAAGAACAGATGGTTTTGCTTTTGTTGGTAATAACTTCAAAAACTACTGTTGAATGCCACCCCACTGTTCAATTAGTCTCTCGGCAGCACTCAACAAAGTCAACCATGGTGTAGTTGTATGTTTCACCAAAGACTTTGTTGGGAGTTTGAGCTTTTCTTGAATTGCACCACAGTCTCCAATCTTTCTGGTCTACCATGAAAATACTAGAAGATAGCAATTGCTAGTTATCTTCCCCTGAACATTCTAAAGGCCTTTAAGAACCCATTGTGTACAGTGTGAATACTACACGTGCTGATGTTAACCAACCCTTTAGAACATACTGACAGGACATCCTCATTAAAAAGTTTCCAAACCTTTTTGTTGATATTTGGGCCATTAGATTCTAACATGACAAGTTTCTGCAATGGTAAATTTGCTTCTGTTAATATTTCTGGAGTTTGGAATGAAGAGTATCACCATCGGCTTTACTCAGAAAAGAAGTTTTCAAGTGCTGTGAAAAAACTCTTTTTCCATCAGACCAAAATTTTATAGTTGCCTGGTTCCTTTTTACCCTTTACATTATTTGTCTTGTCAAATGCAAGAGAGTAATACTGATTACAAGCTTCCTCAAGCATTTCAGTCTTAAAATAAGGACCAATAGCATCAGTTAAGTAGTAGGCTAGCTTAGTTGGACTTATCGTAAAATTATCAGACTGTTTACAAGGCGACATGAACTTGAATACTTCTGGTAGTTATTAACTAGATGAAAATAAGAAATTGCACTTAACAGACATCAATACCCACATAACTTCTTGAACAACATCCTGGTCTTTTTAAGTATATATCTGGATAGTAGATGGCACGTTACGTGAAAACAGGAATTTTTCGATGACAGGAATCGAATCCACATCTCCTCGCTCCGGAATGAGTTGCTTTAGCTGACTAAGCTACACCAACAGAATGCATGGCGGCAGATTTTTTGTCTTGACATGCGCTTTACCTCTGCAGTACGTCACATTATCTACCTCTTAATTAAATAATTAATAAAAAATTTGTGAAGCAAAGTAGGAACCTTTCATTAATTCTAGATGATTTGTGGAATGAACGTCACACATTTTTCGAAGAACCCAATAGCCAATAAATCCATTTTTACATTCAGGCAACAATGTGAAAACAGGAATTTGTTGATGATGGAGATCGAACCCACATCTCCTCACTCCAGCGTAAGTTGCTCTAACTGACTAAGCTACACTGACGGAATGTATCTCTGCAGATTTGTCATCTTGACACGTGCTTTACCTCTGTAGTTACATACATACATATCACTAAGCTGTTCTCTGAGATTCAGAGGTTAGCTCCAAAAAGAAATACAAACTTCCAGATATTTTTACTTATTGTTGTCGTATCAAACTTCTCCACTTACAGCGATCTTGACATACAACTCGTGCTTCTCTAATATCCATTACACGCCGTCCACAAGATCTGTTATACTTCATACTCTTTTTCTCATGCAGACACTCCAGAATCTGATCCACCCATGTCTTCCTTGGCCTTCCTCTGCCTTTCCTTCCTGCCACTTGGGCTGAAAAGATTTTCTTAGTAATCATTTCATCACTCATTCTTTCAACATGGCCAAACCTCCGAAGCATATTGGTCTCCACCTTCCTAACAACATTTTGCTTCACATCACACAACTGCAATACATCTTCATTTCTCACACAATCATATCGTGTCTTGCCACAAACCCCACGTAAGTAACGCATTTCTCCAGCACACAAACGATTCCTATGTTTCTTCTGTAGTACCCAGGTTTCACTACCATACATCAGACTAGGAACAATTACAGTTTCATACACAGCAATGCGGGACTCTCTAGAGAACATATCATTCCTGTGAAAACCTCCCAGAGCAGCTATGACTTTCAAAGAAGAATTCACTCGCCTACTGATTTCACCATCCAACTTGTTCTCCCTGTCAAACATGCTTCCTAAATACACAAACTCACTCACCTGGTCAATCACAGTGCCATTTATACTTACATTACATTCAGTGCTACCCATTTCTCTCTCAAACACCATAACTTTGGTTTTTCCCTTATTTATACTCAGTTTGAATTTCATGCAAACTTCGTGCATCCGAGTCAACATACTCTGCAACTCACTTTTGCTTTCTGCCAACAGGACAGTGTCATCAGCATACAGCAATCTGCACACACGGATATCACCAAGACATAAACCACTATTATCTATTTTGGCATCACGCATGCATGCATCCATAAATATATTAAACAGCCATGGTGACATTACACAACCTTGTCTAACTACTGCACCAATGAAAAACCATTTTGATAAAACACCATTCACTCGTACACAAGCTCTACTACCAGCATACATGGCTTTTACACAATTAGGTAGATTCCTAGTAACACCATATTCATTCAATACCTTCCACAAAAGTGTCCTATTCATTCAGTCGTAAGCTTTTTTTAAATCTATGAAGGCAGTAAAAACTTTCTTCCCAACAGCCAGATACTTTTCAATCATCATGCGTAATGCAAAAATCTGGTTAGTGCAGCCTTTACCAGGCATAAAACCACTCTGAACATCCCACACTCTCAATGATGTAAGACCCATACTTTTTCTATAACAACCTTACCAAACACTTTCCCTGGCACACTCAGTAAGCTAATACCACGATAGTTCTTGCATTCAGTCTGATCACCTTTTCCCTTATACAAGGGAACAATGATAGCATCCTTCCAATCCCGAGGGACCATTTCTAACTCCCAGCACAACTGGCAAATTTCAGTTAACCAGTGAATTATAGAGTCACCACCATATTTCAACATCTCTGCAGTTATGCCATCAACTCCCAGAGCCTTACCATTCTAAGAGATTTTAGAGCTTTACACACTTCTTCTCTTGAGATCCCTCCTGTGCTTCCATCCCTCATTGTGACATCATCTGCGTCTGTCTCAGAATCATCTTTGCTTTCCTGATCTAATAACTCACAGAAGTATTCACCCCATCTGTCACTTAACTCATTGGGCTCCCATATCATTTCCCTAATCTCATTCTTCACATAACTTACAACTTTGTTTCCCCTATTTTTCCTGAGTCTCATGTACTTCCAGAAGGACTTCCTATCTTTCCAAAAAGCTAGTTCATGTCTTTCCACTTTCTCCTTCCTATCTTTTGCCTTACTGTGGCGAACCAGCTTAGCAGCTTCACACTTCTTACAGTGATATTCATCCACAGAAACTCTACCTTGCAACATCCCCAAATAGGCTTCCTTCTTTCTCTTTACTGCCTCTGCAATCTCACTATTCCACCAAGCATCCCCTCTATTGTTACCCACTATTGTGGTGCCACAGACCTTTTTAGTAGCAGTGACAAAACAGTTCTTAAAACATTCCCACTTCTTTTCTACATCCCTCTCACCAGACTTCAGATCCTTAAGTCGTTCTCTGAGTAAGTCAGAATACCGCTGATGATCTTCAAGGAGCTTATCAACCTTTATTCTTTCTATCCTGGGTCTCTTCCTATTATTTTTCCTCCAACCAACATTAAGTTTTACTCATGACACTACCAAGTAATGATAAGAACCAACATCCACACCTCTCATCACACGGGTGTCAAAAACTAAGTGTTTCAAACGCTGATCGTAGACAACAAAATCTATCACACTCTTTTGACCAAGAGTACGATTTTCCCAAGTATATGTGTGGATATACTTGTCGTTGAAAAATGTATTAGATACACACAAACCATTCTCAATGCAGAGTTCAATTAATCTTTCACCATTATCATTCACACAAGGATCATTAAACTTACCCAGAACATTGTCAGAAATTGCATTCTTCACACCTACTCTAGCATTGAAATCCCCTGCTATTATAACTTTTTCTTTAGCACCAAACTGGCTCAAAACAGCTTTTAGCTCATTCCAGAAATCTTCCTCCTTATCAGAAGGTTCCGAGTCAAAAGGAGCATACACTACAACAATTACAATTCTCTGAAGTTTCACTTTCAAACGAATCCAGAGAATTCTCTCACTTACGCAACTATAGTGAATCAAGTTGTTCTTTATCTTTTCACTTAAAATCACACCTACACTAGCCTGTCCTCTCATATTACCCAATACTCCAGACCACACACTCACCGTGCCATTCCCTTCTTCTACCCCAATTTCCTTCTTTTTGGTTTCACTTACACACAGCACATCCAGTCTATACTTATTCATCTCCTCAATCACCTCACTCACCTTGCCATTTATACCCTTAGTATTCCATACACCAATCTTACATTCACTCAGCCGAGATCTCTATCTCATACGCCGTTTAGAAAGTCCAGGTCGATTCCGTGGTGGACTGTCGTTCTCAAGTGTGGTAGGTCCACCATATCCCACACTTGAGTAATTCTATATTACCTCTGTAGTACGTCATAATTATTGTCAGTAACCACTATTTGGACAACTCCTTTAACTTCACTTAAAGAACTGGTTGGAACATGTCTTATGCATGTTTGATGTAAATTTTTCACATGAAAAGTGTTAAGATATAGACTTCAGAAACTGACTTAACAAAAATAGACTTTTATAGATTAATGCTAAAATTTATAGACTAATACAGATTTTATAGACTAGTTGGGAGCCACGCAGTTACTACTACTAATAAGTCATTATGAAAATTTTGAATGCAGTAAATTAATCAAAGCAAAGGAAATTCAGTACATATTTTATACTGTACACATAACAGCCACTTACAAAAAGCAAATCACTAGTTACAATGATTAATCTGAAAATTCAGAACATATTTTATACTGTGCACATGAAACTTACAAAAAAACAAATCACTAGTTACAAAGATTAATCTGTGGTTTTGTCCAAGTAAATCCACTAAACATTTTCCTAAATTTCAGAAATAAGGTAAGACAATCTCTAGAAATTTCTTTCAAATAAAGTTAACAGAATTTAACAGCGCTATGAAAAAGGGCATACTAGGAGGGAAAGTCAGGGTTAACATGAGTCACTTTATTATATAAGTGCAATGAACAGCAAACAGCCATCATTTGCATGCATTAATATTTTAAACAGAAAAATAATATCCAAATAGAAATCTTTCACACACGAAAAATATTTGAAAAAGATATTATGAAGCCTTTTAAAACTTTGAAAAAATATATTTGTTTCATTGGTTTATAAAACTAAGAGAACAAGTGCTTGATGAATTTTACTGACTGACTACACTATGAATAACAGTTCTAATAAACTATTATTTATGGCAATGACTACAATGACTTTCCATAAAATGTATTCCAAATTTGTTCTTACACCACATTCTTGAACAATTAAGTTCAGCTGCCATATTCACCACCAAGAAATATGCAAAACAGAAAGAATCAGCATACAATATGCACTATCTGATCAAAACCATCCAGACACTTGTCTATCCACAAACTCTCTGTAATAGAACAGAAATTAATGTTGAGTTGGTCCATTTTTGTTGCCATCACATCACCACTCTGACTTTCCACTACATTTTGGTACATTGCTGTGTGAATTGCCTTTCATTCTGCCACAGCAGCATTAGTCAGGTTGTCACAATGTCTCATGGTTTCAGGTAGCTCTCAGTTGGCATTTCAATTCATTCCAAAGGTGTTCCATGGGATTGAGATCATCCACACCCATCTCATCAAACCATTCCTTCACCAACCTAGCATTGAGGATGGGGACATTTTCCTCTGTTGGTAAAGAAAACAGTCTTTACAGAATTGTTGCCATAATGTTGAGAATGCAGAATGGTCAGGATTCAATCACAACAGAGAATGTGTTTGCACTGCTCCAGGGTCCACAGGCACTAAGCTTTACACCATTTCAACCAACATTTGGCTTTGATCTTGCTGATATTAGGCTTGTATGTGACTGCTCACATGTGCTTGGCCATTGGAACCCATTTCCTTCAGCTCTCAATGAATTGTTATGGTATTGGTGTTGCTTCCAGAGGTAGTTTGGAATTCAGTGGTGAGTGTTGCAACCAATGACAGACAATTCCGTCACATCATCCACTTCAACACTTGGCAATCCCACTCTGTCATTTTATGTAGCCTACCAGGTCATGTTTGCACTGTTGTTACTCCTAGGCATTCCGATTTCACGATAACATCTCTTACTGTCAATTGGGGCAGCTGCAGCAGGGCAGAAATTTTCCAGACTGACTTGTTGCTAAGATGGCATCCTATGACCATGCCATGCTGATGGCCCATCCTACTGTCCATTCTTGACTATGGTGTTTGCCAGACAATGTGCATCTTTTTGTACCTGTATGGGCCATGGCTGTGACATATATGGACAAAGCCACTACTCAAAGGCGGTGTCCAGATACCTTTGATCATATAGTATACTTTTCAATGCACACCATCCTTGCAAAAAGTAACATATTTACTTCTGGTTCAAAGACATGATTTCTTACGTATTCCAGAAATGAAACTGAGTTAAGATTTATCTAGGAAGAGTAACTGAACCAAATTATTGTTACATCCCATCAGATTAAGTTAATGCAGATATAAAAAAACTATACTTTGATTGAATTGAATGGGAGATAACACCAAAACAGTTAGCACATTTAAATGAACTAAAACTATAAATCTAGTTCAACTTCAGTGCTGCCTGATAACTGAAATAACATATTTACAAAAATAAATCATGACTTTAAAAATGAGCTTACTTGTAAACTCAGAATATTTTGCCACTGTTTGCTTGTATTTCTGAGCATCATTTCTTACACTTGATGATATCTTCCCCCAACTTTCTTTTAGCTGCATAAACTGCTTGGCAATCTCCTCCGATGCCAATCCCGATCGTTCAGACAAGACACGAGGAACAACATCACACAATTTTTGGTATGAAGATGATTTTGATTCTATTTTGTCACGGAGGGACTGAAAAAGAAATTATTTAAGTTTTGAAAAGCTAAGATTTTGAGGAAAAATTTTTATATCACTCTTTGCACCATCAAGAATGCAAATCAAACTAACAGAAAAATTAAAAAATTGTTAAACAGTTACTAGTTTATGCCTCGCCCTTTTCAGTTTACCAAAAGAGAAAACTCAACACAAGTCAAGTGACTGACTTCATGTTCAACATAAACTCAATTGTGAACTACACTTCCTTGGTGTCCTTAAAAAAAATTATAAATATATAACTTTTTTGTGTGTGTTTGATCTTTTGTACCTGTGTGTTTCTTGTGCTTCAAAGTGGATGTTCTCTTTTCTCAGGTACTGGTTACATGAGTAGATGTTTAATGGAATGTAGTGTTTGATGAATAATAATTGAACTGCAAGCAGAAGAAGCGACTCTTCTAGCATGATGCTCCTTCTGGAAGTGCTCCTGGTGCCAAGTGCTGCATGTTTCCTTTTGGCTTTATATCTTCTTATAGGCTTAGTGAATGGAACGATGACATTGGATGAATTTAAGCTTACATTAATCACATATTTTGAATAATGAAGACTCGTGCATTATCTTTAGCTAAACTTATCATTGTAACATTTGTTCATTCTCTTCCATTTTGATAATAAAATTGTTCCATTTTGTTTCTAGAAGTAAGGTGTATGAATAATAGTTTTCCCTTCTCTAATTAAGAGGCTCTTAAAACTAACAACAACAAAAAAAAAATCATGATGCAGTTTTTCTCAAAAACTAAGTCAACTTTTAAAATGCATTGCATAGGATCTGCATTGCACACATACAATTCAAAATCCTTGTTTTTTTAAGCTAAGAGTTTTATATAATTAAAATCAAAACAATCAATCTATTGTAATGGGATATTCAAATCACTAAAAGCAAGTATAACAAACAGTAGTTCTATGAGCAAAAAAGTACTTTTTTCCACACAAAAGACAAGACAGAATCCTCCCCCCCCCCCCTTTCCCCTACAATCATAAGCTTCATCCATCATAAAAACTTGCAGCTGCTTTTAATTATGGTGGAAATTGAAGTTTAATAAAATTAAGACAAGCACATGTGTAGCACTACATTATTATGATTGCACATGCAACATGCATCGCTTTGTACAAAAAAAAAAGGTATTTCTAAATTTTTGACGGCTAAGTTATACTGCTTCCAAGAATAAAACATGTGGCTTTTATCCCCATGATAGTTAATTTAAACATGAAATTAAAATTACAAACTTTCTGACTTTATTCCCACATATCAATATCACAATTACCTCTTTCCTTAAGAGGTTTTTTTTTTTTTTTTTTTTGGTACATCTACAAATATTACAAGGGCTTACAATGACTATCATTGTTTGTTGTGCAAATCTTATTTAAACTGGTGATCACTAATGACTCAGCTGCAGTAAACAACAAACAAAATAGAGCACTAAAATCAAACTTGGAAATGCATCAGAAATAGCCACGTATGCCTGCAATCAAGTAAGAAATTTAATAAAAAATCCTTGCTGATCTATAGGGCAGTGAAATACTTCTCTGCCATAGTTTTAGTGCATACCAAGAGACAGCAAAAATAAAACTGCAATGTACTATTATGGAAAACTCATGACAAGCTGCACTGTTTGGTTGGTTGGTTTAAGTTTAATGGTGCAAGGGCCAAAGATCTCCACATCAGAGCATTAAAATTGAAATAACCAACAGTATCCAGACGTAATGATTAGTGTTCTCTCTAGATTTTTTTTTACTGCTGGCTGGCAAAAGATTTTAGCTGGATGGTAGTTTTTAACCCCGTGTGTGTGTGTGTGTGTGAGAGAGAGAGAGAGAGAGAGAGAGAGAGAGAGAGAGAGATGTTGTTTTGCTTAACATTATTCTACTTATTATACATCTTTAGGGTGTGGTGGTAGGCAATAACATAACATGATTAAAACATTTGAAAATTGTACATAAATGATAAAAAAATAGTTATATTCACAGATTTCAGCCAGTTATCAATATTTATGGTGTATGTGGGAATAAGTTTTCCTCTTACTATTATGCACGTTATGAAAACGTTAATTAAGGAAAATTAAGCTGGGTGGCCAAGAAAATTAGTGGGCCGCCCAGTAAAAAGGCTCTAGGAAAAACACTAATGATAAATGTATAAAACGGTAACACCAAAAGGTGTACATGGCTGGTGAAACGATAAACAAAAAGCACTGGTATAACGGATACAACGATTAACACAGTAATGAAATATGGTAACAATGGTATAACATGATTAAAAAATGAACAATGATGTCATAAAACAGAACAAGAAAAGGATAACAGGTGTAAATCGATGGTAAAACAACAACACACTACACAAAATGTAAAACACCGGTAGAACAAAGAAAGGATAAAAGAGAAGACACATCACACTGATCATTTAAAAGATGACTCAATGTCTCTGAGTCATCGGGAAAAGTAGGTAAAAAGAAATGATGAACACGATAGTGAACAAAACAACAAGAACACCAAAAAGTGAATGATGGTCAGAAGTACATCACACATCCCACACATGGGGACAGTGTCGCCACACAGCAAATAGCAATAGGTGAAACGACAATGCCCAATGAGGAGACATGCGATTACAACTTCCTAACTACAGTTTCGACGACATGAGAAAATCCAGACACCAAGAACTGGTTTGATATGATGCAGTTTATTGCCAACCTGTTGGTCCCACAGACCCTGCCACGTTCGCTTGATATAATCATGGATCTGAAAATGCAAATCCTGGTGAAACAGTGGCAGAGGCATGACGATCAAATAGGAAGCAGATCTAGCAGCCGCATCAGCACACTCATTACCTGATATTCCAACATGGCTGGGAATCCAGCAAAATTATATCTGGAAACCGGCCTGCAGCAAGGTACGCAGTAACCGCCTCACGCCAAAAAGAAAAGGATGGTCAGATATGTTGGCAGAAGAGAGGGCCTGCAGCACACTCAAAGAATTCATATATATAGCTCGACGATGAGTGCTCGACTGCAGATGACAAAGGGCCAGATAGACAGCATGCAACTCCATAAAAAACACTGTGGCATCAGCTGGGATCTACACCATAGAGACGTCAACACAGACAGCCATGGATCCAATGATTCCATGCATCTTGGAGCAATCAGTGAAAATGGGAGTGTACTCAGAATTGAGGGAACGATACTTAGTGAAAAGCTACTGGTAAATGAACGCGGGGGTTGAGGACTTATCATATGATGTAAAGTTGGTATCAACCATGACACCAAGAGGGTGCGCCATGGAGGATCCTCAAAGCCCCTGGTTTCTCCAACAAAAGACAAGTGGAGCTCTGCATTATGAGCTACAGTCACCATACGAACACCGAAAGTTGGAATACGAAAAGGTCGGTTCTCAAACAAATGAGCATGCTGGAGGTGAAAAAACTGCATTGTATAAAAGATGGTTTGGAAGTGATCATAGTTTCAAGTACAATTGAAGAGATGGCTGCAGACAGCGTAATTCAAGTGACCGTTTGTTCACGTCAGCATAAAGGCTGAGAATGGGTGATGTGTGAATGGCTGTAGGGTTGAGCGGCAGATATAGCAAGTTGATAGGGTAGGCATGTGCTCGGCGAGTACCACAACCTTCCGTTGTCTTGGTAACACCCCTTTGGCATTCCTACACTATTCCCAGACACACCCTGTCATACGCAGCGACAAACCATTAGAAGTCTGGACTCCACTTGGCCACAGACTTCATTGACTAGGAGTGGGTTAGTTCCTAGCCACACATTTAGGGTGAAGCAGGGAGAAAAGAGGAGTGTTGGTAGCTGGCGACAACTATACCCTGGCCCCCAGAAACCTCAGCCTCCAGCATCCCCTTTTCCACCTTACAGGTCACTGCACATGGAAAACATGCAGGTAGGTCTAGCTAACTAGCCATGAAAAACAAAGATGGAAACATAAAAGGGAGAATAAAGGAATGAGAACAAGAAACTAAACTTCGGAGATGGCGCATAACCACAACCTTAGCAACCTACAACTGAGGCAGGTGCGTGTCAAGATAACAACAAAAGCTAAAAACATGGAAAAACATCATACAATAGAAGTCAGCTCGGGCCGTGCGGTTGCCACTCCCCACCAGCTGGATGAACAGTTGTCCCTGCAGTGAAATTATCATACAGAGACGAAATGACATGATGTTCTGTCTCAAGGTCAGCTTGGGCCGTGGGGAAGCTACTCCCCAAATAACTGGAAAACCAGTTATCCAAATGCAGGGCAGGCTGCACTGAACAATACTCTTAACATGCAAAGCAATAAAAAATTAATTCTCTTTCTCTCTCTCAATACTTTGCAAATAGTTACTATTGATGCCAATAACAATATTTGAATATAGCCAGGAATGATAAATTGTACTTCACAAAACTCTGAAATGTCAGTTTACCATAATTACATGGTAGTACTAACATACTTCTAAACAAGAAAATGTTCAATAAATTCTGTTCTTCACATATTAATGTGAGTGAACAAAGGATAGGAGGTCAAAATTGCTTTATTTACTAAGCAAATACATGGAATACCATAACAATAACATGGAAAAAAATACAAGCTGGGAATGAAGTGAACAAAAAGAACAGGGGCACATTGGCAATAAAAAGTTCCATGAACAATACACAATAGCTAGGAAAAAGTCAGTAGAAGAATAAAATAGCTGAGAAAGTCAAATTCCTGAGAAGGACAACATCCGGAGAACTGTTCGAAACGGCAACAATGATGTTCGATGAACACCAACCATGGACCAATAGCAAGACGTGTAGAAACAACTACGCGAAAGGCACGTTGAAGGGAATGAAGATCATCACAAACATCTTCATAGTCCAGTGGAGCATAGTTGGTACAGAAACTATGAAAAGCATCATCCAGTTTACGAGCAAAAAACAGTTTAGAGGCTAAAAAAGGAGAAACCACACAACTATAAGTGGGATCAGCATCCGTGATTGTGTGAACATCTTCAGACGAGAACTTGGGAAGAGGCAAAGAAGCAGCAAGCGAGAAGTCAGGAACAGAGCCAGGATAAACTGCAGAATGACACAGAGCCACAGCAGCACGAATGGGATCCATAGGCACATCACAAGGGATAGGAGCTAGATATTCTTGTGTACTTTCATCAGTTTTAAAAAATATATATAAAAACTTAAAAATTAAAATGCAACAAACCAAATTAGCAGTGAAGTACTTGATATTTGATGATACTAAACTGTCCAACATTATTAACATGGACTTAGAGCAACCGATTTGACAGCAACAACGAATCAGATCAACCTTGAAACTCTGGACAGCTGCCATTTTTACAGGAAATGGTGTACCATACAAAATTCTTTTGACTGAAACAACAAAATGACGGACATGAAACCCAAAACACCCAAAAATGAGCTACGAATTTAGAAAACTTCTGAAAATGGATCTTTTCAGAAAGAAACAGGACGAAAAGTTAACACAACATTAAAAGCACCAGATACCTATTTGCAATTGCTCACAGATGCATTTTGGAATGACACATTCCACCCGTTATCAGTGTGCATGCTACCTGGTGGGTTGTTTCCAGACAAATGCCTTTATTTGTCTACAATGCTTTTCCATTTCCCCTTTCATATTAGATTTTCCCAGGCATGTGACAGTTTAATAGGAGGGTTTGTATTGCAATAGTGTGTCTTCGTCTGTTTGATGAGAATATATTCTGCTATAAGTATTTGTTTATGAGAGGGGTGGGAATAGATTAATCCAATATTTTCCCAGTCTGGGAGAGCTTTATTATCAAGGCAATGTCGAATTATAGATGTTTGGATACTTTTTTGTTCCAGACTTGTAAGTGTTTATTCAGACAAATTTTTAAGTTTCTTTTAGTATTTTCTATTTTTAATGAAACTTCTAAATTCGTCTAAAGATAAAGATTGGAACAAAACAAAAAATCTTAAAACACTTAAAAAAGATAGGAACCCAAAAGAAAAAAAACCCATCTAAGAACATCTATGATTATTCAACATTGCCTATATAACATTGCTGTCTCAGACTGGGAAAAAATTGAAGTAATCCATTCCCACCTCTCTCATAAACAAATACAGCAGAATCAGTTGTCACAGAACAAACAATGACATACAACTGCAACACTAACCCTAGTACACTATGACAAAGCATCAGATTGCTTCAACTAGGGAAAATCAAAAGTTGCGCAGATTACTAAGAGGTAACTTTGTTGGAACTTTGTTGACCTGAGAGGTGTAAAGGTTAACATGCTCGAACAGAAATTAGAACATCACGATTCGATTCCTGCTCCAGGGCAATGCAATTTTCTAGTTTTCTGATTTGATGTCACATGTTGATCAGTAAACTAGAGCAATCCAGAGTCATAATCTGATTGCTGTATGAATAATCATGTGATTTTCCCACGTATTTAAGGAGGAACATTTCTTCCTTGAATTTCAATAATCCTCCAAATGAATTGCCACATGCCAGAAAAATCTAATATGAGAGGAAGAAAGAATTACTATGGAAAAGCATCATGAACAAATAGGAACACATCTGTCTATAAACAACTCTCCAGATGGCATTGCAGAAAAAGACTGCAATACAGAAATTGGACATGATGTCAATGGTGCGTCAGTCTGAGGTGATGAGCTTTCTGCACAAGTTTCAGTAATGCAATCCACAAGTGCAAAGGGCACTCCTGTGACCTGACCTGACCGACCCCATTTCGATGATATTAAACAGAATTGGTTCAGTATACCTCCAGAACAACACACTAAAGTTTTGTCACAATAGACATATTTTTATTCAAGTTATGAGGATAATGGCTGTGGAATAAATCCTGCTCTTATGCCCTGATCTTTGACTCCATTTTGATTATATTCAACAGAACCGGATCAGTATACCTCCGGAGCAACATGATAAAGTTTTGCCGCAATCGAAGCATTTTTACGTAAGTTATGACGCATAAGGGAGATGGAATGGATCCCGCTCGTATGTCCTGACCTTTGACTCCCTTTCGCCCATTTTCAATAGGGTTCGTCCCCTACCACATACTAAAATTTCATCGAAATCGAACCATTTTTATGCGAGTTATTGTGCGTACGGACAGACAGATGGACAAAGCTGGAGCATATACGCTTCTTCAACATATGGTTGGAAAGCGTAAAAAAGGTATTGCTAATATGTCAATACTTCAAGAAGTTCCAGGTCACTTTCTGCCCTGTATTTTGAACATGATTGTCCAAGCCTGTTTTGTTTGAAATGTTCTTTATTGCAACTTTTCAGTTCTGCTAGACATGAACAAAACATGGCATAAAGTGAAATGAGACTCTCTCAAAGAACTAGCACACCAACAGCACTTAAAAAAAGAAAAAAAGACAGCAGATGGTCTAGAAATTGAGAAGATGATGAAATACATTAAAAATGATTAAAAAGGTTGCATTTTATCATGGGATTGGCAGCCCCTATTGAGTCTTGAAGACAGGTAGATCTACTATCCCAAAATTTGAGGAGTGAGTGAAAATCATATTCTCTTTAAAAAAAAAGAAAGAAAGAAAGAAAGCGTGATTTTTTTTTAAGTTTTTTTAAAATAACTTTTAGGTATAGCCATGAAATATACAATATACAAAAATACAAAATTACAAAATAAATAGATTTTATTACACAACAGGCACTGAAAGGAAGGGCCAAAGCATAGCATCATATTGTTTCAAAATGTAAAACTGCTGAAAAGAATTCCATTTGATTTTTGGCTAAGTTATTGTACAACATTTTATCACATATGAAATACCATGATATCTGTAAATATTTTGGGCAAAATATATGCAATTCAAATGCATACTTAGGAACAAATGGCATCAAAAGAGTTTTAAATGTTACTTTAGTAGCATTACCCAGAAAATAAGAACTGCTCTTTGATAGGGGAAAAGCTTTCACAGAGGAAAAGCTGCTCACAGAAAAAATATCCATGCTACATTAAAATAAAGAAAAGAGATCCTTAAAGCCCCCTTCCCCCTCAGGAATATGTTCTCCCAAGCACAAGTTTGATCACATATTTATGCTAAGACGCTATAAAAATTTACTTCTTTGCAAAGAAATGTCCTATGATAGACTTTTATCATTTTAAACAAAGGACTTTATTTTTCCAAAAATTCAATTCAATTCCATTCACTGAGGCTTATGATAATGTAAACTGCCACAATATTAGAGTTCAAAGAAATAATTTTGTTCAACTGCTAATGTTAATAAGCCTTATGGATGTGAATAATTGAGTACCACAATAAATAAAAAATTATATCAGTAAAATTAAAAATAGGTTTAATGATATGAAAGTGAAAGGAACTACCAATTATCAATACATGACATCCACACACATTTGGGTGAGATGCATAAAAATTTAGCATAGAAAAATGTGTGACTTCATTCCATGAACAATGAGCTCAAGATCAGAACATTTAATTTACATCATGTCTGCAGAAACAATTCCTTTTAAATTAAATATGCATACATTAATTCCTTTTCACTGGTGTGATGATACTGTATATTACTATTATTCAGAAACCATTTTCCTATACATTTTTACATTTGTGGCCACGAATATTTCAAAACATGCAAATAAATAAATTTCACTACACTAAGTCATTAGACTAAGAATAGTGATATAATACACTCCATCATTAAGGAATTTACAATAACTGGCATTATTTGGTTAGATGCCTCAGCATGTACAGCAGGTGATACAAGACAGAGGTGGCCACATCGATTATTAGCTACATTGACACACCTGGTACTTATGACACCAAGATGGCTTAAACTGTTTGCATACCTCCTGCTTATCACCCATCATGAAGAGAACCCCATTTGTCAGCTGAGGACTTTGTATGCATGTATCCAATGTCAACAGAACTCCAGTAGAAGATGGCTCTGAAGATGCATGTGTCCATGTGAAAAGCTTTAACCAGGAGTAGGGTCAATTCGGAGGAGTGTTCAATTAATTATTATTATTATTTTTATTTATTTATTTTTTCCTTTATAAAAAAGTTTTCTCTTTGGGATAAAACTTTCTGCATGTTGTCTCCAGGTCTCTGTGCATGGCATAAGGAGGAAACTCATTGATAACTTTGAAATCTCAATATATAAAAACTTTACTTTAAAATCTTTAAAAATACTGTAGTTCTTACAAAAATGAAATATGATACAGCAAAACCGAATTGGGTGAACATACAACTGAATTGATACGAATAAAAAAAAAAAAAAAAAAAAGACGAATTGGAACGAATTTAAACGAATTGAGATAAAATAAAAAATAGTACATCAAAAACAAATTGGAAGAACATACCTTTCACCATAGCGCCATTCGTTGAGCGATTACGTTGTTCCAACCACGTCTTTGATGTGACAGGATTCCCTCAAGGCATGCACTACACTGAAACTCTATTCTTAACCCAGTATGTCATCAAACTTCACAAAAAAGAGAAAAAATATAGAGTTTCAGTGTGGTGTATGCCTTGAGGGAATCCCGTCATATCAAAGACGTGGTTGGAACAACACAATCGCTCAACGAATGGCGCTATGGTGAAAGGTATGTTCTCCCAATTTGTTTTTGATGTACTATTTTTTATTTTATCCCAATTCGTTTAAATTCGTTCCAACTCGTCTTTTTTTTTTTTTTTTTTCAATTCATGTCAATTCGGTTGTATGTTCACCCAATCCGCTTTTTGCTGTATCATATTTCATTTTGTAGGAACTACAGTATTTTTAAGGATTTTAAAGTAAAGTTTTTATATATTGAGATTTTAAAGTTATCAATGAGTTTCCTCCTTATGCCATACACGGAGACCTGGAGACAACATGCAGAAAGTTTTATCACAAACAGAGAACCTTTTTTATAAAGGACTCGTGTTTTCGTCAAAAACGACATTTCAGCATGTTATTGGAAACTTAGAATATCATATAGGTGAAGCTCACATACTTCATTTATCACTTAGGATATCTAAAAAGTTTTTCTGTGTTCAATTAATTTATTATGTAAATAGTGTACATATTGTGTAGGTTTTTAATTGTAAATATTTTAACTTAATTTTACTTTAATGGAGTATGTTGAATTACATGCATGGAGGCCCAGGTATGGCAATTTCTTTGTAATTAAAAATGGTTTGGTTTCTGTGTTCTAACTGATTTGGGTACAATAGCTGGATTACTTTGTATAAGTTGAACATCCCTTTCATGACAACATACTGAATAGAGAATGTGTTATGTGGTCGACAGAGGACGAGCATGAGGTATGTAAACAATTTAAGTTCCTGGTTATATCATGCTCTAACTTTATTGTATATTTCTTACATGCAAACAAAAGAAAACTATTTAATCCATTTCTAACAGAGTTTTTGATTGATAGGAGCACTGCACTAAATGTAACAGCATTCCAAATTGTGCATCTTCTCTGTTCACATCACAGAATGAAGTATTGCATGAATTTTGTAGTCTCCTTTATTTTTTATCCCTAGTGGCATTCATCAACGAGTGTTTCAACTGCACACTAGAGAAGCAGCATACATGTTGCATAACTTTTGTGTTTCTAAAATGTCAAAAAAAATTTTATGTATCAGCAGATAGCCCTCACATTGTAGGAACAGGAACTACCTGTTTATACACCGATCAGCCAAAACGTTAAAGCCACCTTACTAATATGATGTAGATCCTCCTCTCGCCCCCAAAATAACTCTCACCCGATGAGACAGAGTCAACGAGATGTGGTAGGTGTCTCTTGATATTTGGTACCATGACTGCAACAGAAGATACCACAGTTCCCATAAATACATGGTTGGTGTGATGCTGCTCGTACCCATTTCTCCAACTCAAATCACAAATGCTTGATAGGATTCATGTCCAGTGAATTTGGGGTCCACTGCAAAAATGGAATTCCTTTTCATGTTCTTGGAACTATTCCTGAGACAAAAAGACTAGTCTGCACTGACCTCTGGCATCAATGAGGAGTGGCCTACTTATGCCTTGTCGACTGCTCGAAGTGTCGCCTGTTTCAGACCATCTTTGATAGGTACTAACTACTGCATAGTGTGAGCAGCTTACCAGTGTCACTGTTTTGAGATACTCTTACCAAGGCATCTTGCCATAATGACATGGCCTTTGTCGAAATCAGATAAATCCTTTGCTGTTTCCATGTTGAAATGAAATGAAATACTGACAGAAAGCTCCGACCCAGGTATTATATCATTCGTGACCTTATCACGCAATGCCGATTGGCTGCATGTGCACTTATTTGCATAGTGCAGAGGTTGTTTTAATGTTTTGGCTGATTGCTGTAAATGTTCCTTGATTAAAAAAAAAATTACTCAAACCTTCATTGTCCTCAAGCATGAACATAGACAATTAAGATGCAAAGTACAGAATGCCTTAACAAGTTTACTATAGCCACCTCATATAAAAATTAAAAAGAAAATGAGGCAAATAAAGGTAACTTGATCACGCTAGTTACGTTACAAGAACTTTTACAAGAAAGTTCGTAAGTTGGGACCTTTCGACCTTATCTTAGGTCTTCATCACGCCAATGGAGGACTATGATTGTTGCTAGATTCTACATTTGATTTTTTTTTTTCTGTTTTTGTTTCCAAAACTTATAATTGATCTCCAGATCATCGGCGTGTAGAGAGAAGATTCGGAATTGCAAGCAGATAAAGTTGGTTGCCCAGTCATCATTGGTAAAGAAATACTAAACCGAAAAGTGCATTGATTTCTTACTTCTGCTAACTGCATTTCCTCTGCAGTCAGAAACCACCAACTCACTCAAAAACTCAGTTGACAGATTATCTAAGAAAGAAACTCTTCAATCCTTCCTTGGAGATATCTCACCCCTCCCTGCTTTAGGACTCCCAGGCTTTTCCTGCAAGTTAAACTGCATAAAGCTGGTAACCCCATCAGACATTTAGTTGAATATTCTTTTTCTCCAGCAGTAAACTTTGAAAAGAAATTGGTCCTCAAATGCAAATCTCTGGCAGCCAACCATCCTCATACTGTTGTCTCTACTTCAGACTTTGTCCATAAACTTCCTAATTCCTTTTCTCCAAGTGTAAATCTCTATACTCTTGATGTGGAATCTTTGTTCCCTTCTGTACCATATTTTGAGTCCTACATGCTCCTCATGAAGAAATTCATTCTTCATTTTGAACCACCCGGTACTCTTATCAAAGAGCTTTATGATTGTTTCCACACCATTCATCAACACAGTTGTTTTATTTTCAACAAAATTATGTACAAACAACAATGTGGTCTCCCCATGGGAGACCAGATTCTCTTTCCCCTCTTCTTGCACAGATCTACATGCAACATATTGAAGTTTCCATCATTCCTCACCACACTTTTCAACCTTCCCTGTGGTTATAAGATATGTAGATGACATTTTCATTAGAGGGCCACATACCGAATCTACAGACCGAATCTACAGACCCTGATCAACTCCATTATGGAAAATTTCTTTCCATTAATCTCACTATATCTATGGAAGTAAATGACAAAATTGATTTCCTCGATGTCTCCATCTGCAGAAACTCTGATCTCTCCATCACTCGTTCCGTCTATTGTAAACCTTCTGCGGCCACTAACATCATTCCCTACAAATCTTTCACTCTGCATCTCTACAAGCTCGCAGCATTGAAGTCTTACATCCACAGGGCTCATGTCATTTGCAACAACCACCAACTTTCTCTTCAAAAAGAATTCTCCAAAATTTCTACAATAGCCCTCTCTGATGGTTTCCCTGCTCTTACAGTCAACTCCCTCTTAAAGAAATATGAAAACAATTCGAAAATTGAATGCCTTCATCCTCAAAAGAAAGAAAACCTGAAATTATCTGGTTCTGTTCCTTACCATCCTTCCTATGCTTATAAGTTAGATTCTTTTCAGAAGTTTTGGTTACCATCCAGCCATTAAATCCCCCTCCCCCAACATCTTGAAACTTCTACAAAGGAATAGGGACAAAGTTGAAAATCTGGACCTCCCAGGAGTTTACTGCATTCCTATCTCTTCTTTAACAGGTGATAACTTACACATTGGAAGCACATACAGGAGCATTAACCACGGAATTTTAGAACAAAAAAAAGATGTTTTGAAAGCCAACCCTAATACAGCCTTGTCTATTTTGACAATGGAAGACACATCTGCAGTTCCCCTGGAAAGAAGCAAAATGAATTGCTTCTTTTGACAATCGTTCTGCCCTCTGTTACTGTGAAAGCCTGGAAATTATTTTTAACCCAATGACTTGCACTTCCGAATCTCTTCTCTACATCCCGATGATCCAAGATCAATTCTAAGTTTTGGCAACAAAACTAGAAAAAAAAAAATTCAAATGTAGAATCTGGCAACAATCTTAGTACTCCATTCGCGTGATGAAGACCTAAGATAAGGTCGAAAGGTCCCAACTTACGAACTTTCTTGTAAAAGTTCATTTCTTGTAACGTAACTAGCGTGATCAAGTTACCTTTATTTGTTATTAGTGTTATGTGTTTTGCCCATCATCATCAAGAAAACGAGGATTAACTTGTTATTTCCATATCACAAAATATTAAATAATATAATCTGCTTTAAGAAAAACTGTTGGCAAAGAGTTTTAGCTTAAGCTTATATACTGTCCCAGTCCAGTTGTCCATTTCACATAATATAACATTACAATTTTACTTAATCATCATACAAAGCAGAAAATAACTAGTGCAATATTCTAGAGGATAATGCTTACCTTGGCATTCCTTGCTAGCGATGAAAAACATTTCACACACGTGTTTTCCTGTCTTTGTTGATGTTAATGTCCGTTGTATGAGATGTATAAATTTACTTCACACACTTTTCGCTGGGTATACTCAGTGGATCTTCGCTTTAGGATTCAAACATATCAACTTTTACTGTTCTTTATACTCGAAATTCTCGCCCAGTCTCTGGGCATCCTCAGGAGCATGGCGACTTTTCCACCGATGTTTGTGGTTAACTTCGTGCTAATGGAGTCCGATACTCCTCATTGCCATTCGTCGGATATACTTTCTTGGATACATTTCGCTATCAAGCCCGGCTAGCGCCATCTATTTTTCATCAATATAACTAACTCTCTTTTTCTTTTCTTTTTTTTTTTTTAAATTTCTTTTCCTATCCTGGTTGTCTTCAGCTGTAGGCTAATCCCCCACACTGATGTACTTACCTGATTAAAAAGACAAAAAGGAATATTAAGAATGACTCCAGTGTGGGATATGGTGGACCTACCACACTTGAGAAGGACGGTCCACCACGGAATCGACCTGGACTTTCTAAACAGCGTATGAGAAAGCGATCTCGGCTGAGTGAATGTAAGATTGGTGTATGGAATACTAGAGGTATAAATGGCAAGATGAGTGAGGTGATTGAGGTGATGAATAAGTATAGACTGGATGTGCTGTGTGTAAGTGAAACCAAAAAGAAAGAAATTGGTGTAGAAGTGAATAGCACGGTGAGTCTGTGGTCTGTAGTATTGGATAATATGAGAGGACAGGCTGGTGTAGGTGTGATTTTAAGTGAAAAGATGAAGAACAACTTGATTCACTAAAGTTGCATAAGTGAGAGAATTCTCTGGATTCGTTTGAAAGTGAAACTTCAGAGAATTGTAATTGTTGTAGTGTATGCTCCTTTTGACTCGGAACCTTCTGATAAGAAAGAAGATTTCTGGAATGAGCTAAAAGCTGTTTTAAGCCAGTTTGGTGCTAAAGAAAAAGTTGTAATAGCAGGGGATTTCAATGCTAGAGTAGGTGTGCAGAATGCAATTTCTGACAATGTTCTGGGTAAGTTTAATGATCCTTGTGCGAATGATAATGGTGAAAGATTAATTGAACTCTGCATTGAGAATGGTTTGTGTGTATCCAATACATTTTTCAACCACAAGTATATCCACACATATACTTGGGAAAATCGTACTCTTGGTCATAAAAGTGTGATAGATTTTGTTATCTACGATCAGCGTTTGAAACACTTAGTTGTTGACACCCGTGTTGTGAGAGGTGCGGATGTTGGTTCTGATCATTACTTGGTAGTGTCACGAGTGAAACTTAATGTTGGTTGGAGGAAAATTAATAGGAAGAGACCCAGGATAGAAAGAATAAAGGCTGATAGGCTCCTTGAAGATCATCAGCGGTATTTTGACTTACTCAGAGAACTACTGTAGGATCTGAAATCTTGTGAGAGGGATGTAGAAAAGAAGTGGGAATGTTTTAAGAACTGTGTTGTTACTGCTGCTAAAGAGGTCTGTCGCACCACAATAGTGGGTAACAATAGAGGTGATGCTTGGTGGAATAGTGAGATTGAAGAGGTAGTAAAGAGAAAGAAGGAAGCCTATTTGGGGATGTTCCAAGGTAGAGTCTCTGTGGATGAATATTGCTGTAAGAAGCGTGAAACTGCTAAGCTGGTTCGCCACAGTAAGGCAAAAGATAGGAAGGAGAAAGTGGAAAGGCATGAACTGGCTTTTTGGAAAGATAGGAAGTCCTTCTGGAAGTACATGAGACTCAGGAAAAATAGGGGAAACAAAGTTGTAAGTTGTGTGAAGAATGAGATTGGGGAAATGATATGGGAGCCCAATGAGTTAAGTGACAGATGGGGCAAATACTTCTGTGAGTTATTAGATCAGGAGAGCAAAAATGATTCTGAGACAGATGCAGATGATGTCACAATGAGGGATGAAAGCACAGGAAGGATCTCAAGAGAAGAAGTGTGTAAAGCTCTAAAATCTCTTCAGAATGGTAAGGCTCCAGGAGTTTATGGCATAACTGCAGAGATGTTGAAGTATGGTGGTGACTCTATATTTGACTGGTTAACTGAAATTTGCCAGTTGTGCTGGAAGTTAGGAATGGTCCCTCAGGGACTGGAAGGATGCTATCATTGTTCCCTTGTATAAGGGAAAAGGTGATCAGACTGAATGCAAGAACTATCGTGGTGTTAGCCTACTGAGTGTGCCAGGGAAAGTGTTTGGTAAGGTTGTTATTGAAAAAGTACGGGGTCTTACATCAGAGAAAGTGTGGGATGTTCAGAGTGGTTTTATGCCTGGTAAAGGCTGCACTAACCAGATTTTTGCATTACGCATGATGATTGAAAAGTATCTGGCTGTTGGGAAGAAAGTTTTTACTGCCTTCATAGATTTAGAGAAAGCTTACGACCGAGTCAATAGGACACTTTTGTGGAAGGTATTGAATGAATATGGTGTTACTGGGAATCTACTTAATAGTGTAAAAGCTATGTATGCTGGTAGTAGAGCTTGTGTACGAGTGAATGGTGTTTTATCAAAATGGTTTTCCATTGGTGCAAGAGTTAGACAAGGTTGTGTAATGTCACCATGGCTGTTTAATATATTTATGGATGCATGCATGCGTGATGCCAAAATAGATAATAGTAGTTTATGTCTTGGTGATATCCGTGTGTGTCGATTGCTGTATGCTGATGACACTGTCCTGTTGGCAGAGAGCAAAAGTGAGTTGCAGAGTATCTTGACTCGGATGCACGAAGTTTGCATGAAAATCAAACTGAGTATAAATAAGGAAAAACCAAAGTTATGGTGTTTGAGAGGGGAATGGGTAGCACTGAATGTAATGTAAGTATAAATGGCACTGTGATTGACCAGGTGAGTGAGTTTGTGTATTTAGGAAGCATGTTTGACAGAGAGAATTAGTTGGATGGTGAAATCAGTAGGCGAGTGAATTCTTCTTTGAAAGTCATAGCTGCTCTGGGAGGTTTTCACAGGAATGATGGCTTCTCTAGAGAGTCCCGCATGGCTGTGTATGAAACAGTAATTGTTCCTACTCTGATGTATGGCAGTGAAACCTGGGTACTGCAGAAGAAACATAGTAGTCGTTTGTGTGCTAGAGAAATGCGTTACTTCCGTGGGGTTTGTGGCAAGACACGATCCGATTGTGTGAGGAATGAAGATGTATTGCAGTTGTGTGATGTAAAGCAAAATGTTGTTAGCAAGGTGGAGACCAATGTGCTTCGGTGGTTTGGCCATGTTGAAAGAATGAGTGATCAGATGCTTACTAAGAAAATATTTTCAGCCCAAGTGGCAGGAAGGAAAGGCAGAGAAAGGCCAAGGAAGACATAGGTGGATCAGATTCAGGAGTGTCTGTATGAGAAAAAGATTATGAGTATGAAGTATAAAAGATCTTGTGTACGGCGTGTAATGGATATCAGTGAAGCACGAGTTGTATGTCAAGATCGCTGTAAATGGTGAAGTTTGGTACGACAACAATAAGTAAAAATATCTGGAAGTTTGTATTTTTTTTGGAGCTAACCTCTGAATCTCAGAGAACAGCTTAGTGATATGTATGTATGATTAAGATTGCTTCTTCTCTCCTCATTTGCCTTTCAGATTTTTTATTCCTTTTTAGCATTTTAATTTCATCAAATTTTGGGAAAGTATGGTTTTCAATGCAGAATTGCACTAAAGCAGTTTTTGCTTTTTTTTTTTTTTTTTTTGCCATTTAGATATGTGTTATTTAAGTTTTTTTTAACCTGTTTTTTGTACTTCCAATGTACGATATTGGGTGTATGTGTGTAATTGGAATTTCGTAGGATCCCAATTCTTCTAGTATTTTTTCCTCTGTTTTTTTGTTAACAGTCATATTTTTCAAGGTGTTCATTGAACTTCCTAGTTGTAAGTCATATTTAGCACATTGCCTATTAATTTTTTTACTAACTCCTTACAAGTATGGGAAAGCACCAATGTATTTCAATTTTTTATTCCTCACCTTCTTTTGATTGTGCACTTCTTGGCCTTCATTTCTCTTAGTCACATGCTTTTTACTCTCATGTATCCATTTTTTAATTAGTTTACTCGGGTAACCATACTCTTGTGATATTTTCGAGATAAACTCTAACTCTTGATTTTTTAGCCTGTTGTTAGACGTGTGTGTACGCTCTCCGTATCAAGTTTACTATGCTGTTTTGTTTTGTTTTGTATCACTGGGTGGTGCGACAAGTATGGTATCAATATAGGTATGTAAGTTGCTTTCCTGAAAACAGAGTATTCAAAGTTATTTTTGTGTTTCTTTAGTTGAATGTCCAGGAAAATGTTTTCATTGCTAGCAAGGAATGCCAAGGTAAGCACTATCCTCTAGAGTATTGTACAAGTTATTTTGAAATATAGCACGTAAAAGAGAATAGTAGCATGATCAGAGCTATTTAATAGTCTGAATTAGAACTACTAATAGGAACAAAGCAGAAAGTTTAAAATCAAAAAGAGTAAATTTAAGGAATATACATAACAGCCTTTCTTGAAAGAGGTTGGTTTCCACTAAGTGTACACAATGTTGCTTTGCTAATAAGAGTTAGCTTACATACATAGTAAGCTCAGCTGCTGAAATTATGCTCATATATCACTCGTATTAAAGACCACGACACAAAAATATCTAACTTTTATGTGAATTAAGTAAAAACTTTAGCCAACTTTGCACTGATTTCCAAAGTAATAACATTAATTTACTCAAGTGCAATACCCCTATGAATGACAGAAAGTGATGCTTATCCCTTTTCAGGTGTTTATCCTAATTATTATTCACCCTTTTCAATTTTTAAATGCTTGTAATTTTTAACTTCAGAGGGCATTAAAATATTTTCCTATGCATTGTGTTCAAGTGTGATGACAAGAAGTTCACGAGTGTGTGGTGTTAGTCAAATGTACATATTAAGTTTTGATTTAGTTTAAAGAACCTTATGAATACAACCTTTTACATGGTGCGCCAACAAAATTCATTAGTAGACTGCCTGTGCATATGATTTTCCCTAATTAAATGCCCCTTGATTTGGTATTCTAAGACAAGAATAAGATTTACATAATATTTCACTGTTTTTCCATGGTGACAAAGATGGAAAAGACACGTCCTAATGCCTCAACAGAGAGTGAGGTACTGCCACCTGGGAGAAACAAGTAATTAAAAGCACATGGAAGACTTGCCTTTCATTTTCACATTCTGGAATTTTAATAGCACTATGCATCATATTAAAAAAAATGTTGATTTAATTCAATTCAGTTTATTTAGTTGTTACATTAAAACCAAAAATCCAAAGTAATATAACTACAGTGTAGGTAATTGTAATTGCAAGGGAGATCTGGGAAAAAACCACAAAAGTCCTGTCAAGGCCCTGATTTCCCTATACAAGTACAGGCAAGTCAGAGTTACACCTGACTCTGACTAGGTATGAACTCATGAAACAGGCATCTTATACAATGCCTGTTTCATGAGTTCATACCTGCAAGTATTTTCCCTCCAATTCCATGAAATAATTACATTTATATTAATAATTGCCTGGGGGGGGGTGCACTGATGATCACATACTTGTACAAATGGAGTAGCA
This sequence comes from Macrothele yani, assembly GCA_039090855.1. Taxonomy (NCBI): domain Eukaryota; kingdom Metazoa; phylum Arthropoda; class Arachnida; order Araneae; family Macrothelidae; genus Macrothele; species Macrothele yani. Next base: position 93,048,025 of record CM077010.1, read on the forward strand.
TTTTAAAAAACAAAACTTTTTTTCAACAAAGTTCAGGGAAAAGGAACAAAATCAATTTACAAAATAGAGTTAGTTAAGAAATAATTAGTTAGTTAAGAAATATAGTTAGTTGAGAAATAATTAGTTTCCTAGTGAAGAAATAATTAGTTGCTTACTTAAGAAATAATTTTGGGGACTGCTCAGTAAAAACCATATATACATGAAATGACTACAGTTAATTTACATTTATGACTTATCAATCTAACATCTGCCAATTTAGTATGCAAAAGTACCTGAAATTTCCGGTTCTTTGCCTGAAGTTCAGAAGAATTAGTAATAGCTGTTTCAGCAGGAATTTCTCTTTCCAGATGATCTAAATACATTTGCAACTCAGCAATATCTTCTTTAGTTGTTTGGCTGTTCTGGTATGCTTCTCTAAGATTGTGATTTTTTTCCTTAGCATCTTGAATTATCTAGAAATAATACCAACAAATGCTTTAAAAAAGTTTTTAAGCTCATATTTGAAAATTTTACAAGGCTACTGATTATTATGTCTTATTATTTCTTTTATTTCTATACTTCTATTTAAAGATAAAAAAATGTTAAAATGACATAAAATTTTATAACTATGAAGGCATAACAAAATGAAATATTTTTTTATTTTTTTCATGGAGAAAAAAAATGGAGGGCACTAGTTATGTCTCATATGAGATCTAGAAGTCAAAATCTATAGTGTGAGGTTACTTTTATGATTATGAAGACAATATCATAACAAAATAAAACAATGTTTCTTTGGGTTTGTTTGTTTTTTAATTTCATGGACAAATAACAAAAAATAAGAGCACTACTTATGTGTTGTATGAGATCTAGAAGTCAACACCTATAAGTATGAGGCCACTGTTTTAACCTCCAGGTTATAATGTGGATAAAACACCTATAAACTTAGATACCATAACAGGCAAAATAAATACAGATAAAAGACTGCATGAGATTCAGATAATAGTTGGACTCAGGATACTCTAGAAACACAAGGTTTGAGTTTAATACTTAGCAATTCTGAGAGTAATCTAATGGCAGGTCAGACAACAGAGGACAGAAATATTACTTTTGTGCAAAGTTTGCAGAATATAATTCAGTGAATATCTTAGCACACACACATACGAAAAAGATCAGTTACTATTGACACATACCCCCACACCCTCATTTTTCACACTCAGCTTTCCCATAGTTGTGAGTGCTGAATGGGAAATAAAGAGCTCATTTGAAGAACAAAGATGGTTGACATGAGATCACTGGAAAAAAACAATTCAGTAGAGCAAATATCATGAAACATGCACATTATCCACTTAAACCCAAGGTGATTATTGGAGAGGGCTGTCTTATTATACAGTACATTCTAGAATAGGCCATGGATCTTGATGCAGGCTTAGAAAACAGAGAAATGATGCGAAATGGATTACCATTGGCAAAAGTAGTGGCTTAGAAAAGAGAAAAGACCTTATACAGATTTGCAATAGATGGCAAAAGTTTGTTGAATCACTATGAGATTCTTTAATATGACACAAACTTAGTCATACTGCTGTACTGCTATGTTTTATGCTCTTCTCTTCCCCCCCCTCTCTCTCTCTCTCTCTCTCTCTCTCTCTCTCTCTCTCACACACACACACACACACACACACACACACACACACACACACACACACACACACACACACACACAAAAACCCTAATGTTGTTTGTGTATCTTAAGGTACTTGACATGCAGGTTTGCCCACATATCCTAAAATCAACAATTTTGTATTTGCTCATTATTTCACTTTCGTAATTCCAAACAGATAACCTGAATCAACTACAAAGTTGAATTCAAGTTGTGTGTAATACTACCAGCATTCAATTATGGTAACATAAAAGGAGACACAAAAAACTTCCATCTGACTCAAATGCATTTTACTGATAACTATTTTTTTTCTCTGTAAAATCTAGAAACTCTAAAATATAAACAAATGTACCTTTTTCCACTTATCATTCAACACAGCCACTTGCTCTTGCAAACGTGCATTGAAGGAAGAATCCGCATTTTGTATCAGTTCATTTGCAGTTTTGTTAATGTTGTTAACATTAGGCTGAAGTGTTTTGATGTCATCCTGCAATGCCTAAGAAAAGTAGTTACAAATAAATCAATGAATAATGCAATAATGGTTTTAAAGTTTTTAAATACACCTTGTTAAGAAATTCAAAACAACCACTACATAAAAAAAAAATGCAATTCACTCTACAGTCTCAGGCAGTGGAGATACTCATACACATAATCTGATATCATAAACAACCTCCAATATACACTGAATAGACAGAAATAATGAGATACTTACCTAGTAATGAGTAGGAACACCTTTCACTCAGATCAAGGCAGTCATATGGTGAGGAATTGAGTCCACAAGGCCACAAAAGCTTTCTGCAGGTATCTCCACCCATGCTTGTTGCACCACTGTCCATAGTTCCTTTGCATTCCTGGGTGGAGAATCCACAGATCAAATGGACCTTTCCACAGCATCCCAAAGATCAAGATTTTCCACAGGGCTCATGTCTGATAACAAAGAGGCCATTCCATGGTGGGAATTTTTGCAAAATGATCTTCTAACCATGTTGTATTCACCACAGAGCTCTGAGGGGAAGCACATTGTCCTGCTGGAAGAGTCCATTATCCTGTAGGTGCATGATGACCATGAACAGATGAAGATGGTCTCCAAGGATGGACACATTGTGTGGACAATTCAGAGATACCACCATCTGCTAGCTGAACACACCCCAGACCATAACTAAACCTTCAACAGCCTGAACAGTTCCTTATTGACATATTAGGTCCATAGCTTCATGCAGTTTCTTCTGCCAAATCTTCACATTCCAGCCTGCACAAAATAACTAAAAACAGGACTCGTCAGACCAGGAAACCCATATTCAATCATCCAAGTTCCAGTGTTTATTAATAATAATAATTATAATTTATGCTTATATAGTGTTTAGTGTTTATATTCTTTTACAGAGGTGGGGCATACAGTCCAATGATGTAACATTACCAATGGGATTATGGTGGGCCAGTAGCTGCCGTAACCTATTGGAGCTAACGATAGCCTGATGGTCTAGGGGGAGACATTTCTGGCAACTATCTTGTAAAAGTCAGCAGTGATTTGTGCCACTCACTGTTGCTCTCCAGTAGTATGCAACTATGCAAGACAGATATCAACTGTCATATTCATCCACCACCTTTCTCCGCCCATAGCTCTGTCTATTATGCAATGTTATTCCAGAAATGGCATACTTCCAATACACTCTTCATGCTGCTGAACGTGGATACTGAAATTCCTGTACCACCTCTGCCATAGAGTGACCCATGTGTCAGGCACCCAGTATCACCACCCTTTCAAACTCTGTTAACTCACAATTTATCCATACTGATATCAAATTACTGTCTATGTGAATGCAGTGAGATCCTCTTACCTATATGCCTGCCAAGAGGCGGATTCGTCCACTAGTGAGGGGGGTGACAACATTGTGTTGCCCAGGAACCAGATATTCCATTACAACTGTCCTTTCAGCATAGTTACTGAGTAATTTTAGGAGCCTCAATAATAGTTCCAGAAAAAGAAGATAAGTATAACATGAAAGACATGAGCACATAGCACAGATACAAATATCATGAACATACATTACATTAAAAAAATGCAAATAAGTTGGTCACCAAATATAAGTGGCATTTAGAAAAAAGTTTAGTAACTAAAATTTAAAAACATCTGATTAATATCAACTGATAATTACTGGATTCAGAGGATGCAGGAAATCAATGAAATAAGAAAAAAAAACAGGTGGTGGGTGAAAAAATCACTTAATGTTCACATGGCTGTAAAAAAGCCAAATGAGAACTTGAATACAAAAAAAGAAAAAATGACAGAAAAACCCCCCACAAAAATTCAACAAATAAAACAGATTAAACTAAAAAAAAAGAACAAAAAACGCATCTAAAACCTGAAAAAAGATTCAGATTATCATCAGTTAATATTTGTGAGAAAAGTGTAAATATTGCAACAGAAATGACTAACAAACAAACTATGACAAATACACTCATTGTTATAAAAATCTGCACAACAAGAATAAGGTGTCAGATTGAACTGAGATTTTAGTAGTGAGATGGTACATACCAAAGACAGAAGTGATTACAATATCTCAGCAACAAGACAAATTCCTGTGGACACATTCTGGTGAGCGTTAGTACCATGTCAGACCATCTCTTGCTTGGATACATGCGGTGATACGGTCTGGCATGGAGTCAAAGAGACACCGTATGTTATCCTCGCATAGCTTGGCCCACACTTTTTGCAAACACTGGGGCATGGAGAAAGCTGGCCTCCCATCTGTGCTCCATGGGTGAGAGATCAGGTGATTTGGCAGGCCATGGAAGCATCAAAGCATGATGGAGACAGTCCTGGGAAACCTGAGCAGTGTGCAGATGGGCGTTATCTTGTTGGAAAATGGCTCCGGGACACCCCGCCAGGAAAGGCAGCACATTGGGCCACAGGATCACCTGTACGTAGCGCTGGGCAGTCAACATCCCTCGGATCACTGTAAGGGAAGTCCGGCTGTCATGTGCAATGGCTTCCCAGACTATCACGCCGGCAGTTTAGGATGTGTGCCACTGTACAGTGAGGTTGGGATTGTTGTGCTCACCTGCGGTCCTTCACACTTTGACACGGTGCTCATCTGTTCCAATGCAGAAGCAGGATTCATCGCTGAACACTATACGTTGCCAGATCGCAGCATTCCACATTTCTCGCTGCTGACACCACTGCAACCGACGCTGATGATGGTCAGGTGTTAATGGCAGAAAATGTAAGGGCTATCAAGAATGCAGATTTGCCTCTGCCAGGCAAATCTGGTGGACACAGGAGTCCCTTGTACAGCCGCCACATGTCTCTGGATATTGCACAAGGACATCGTTGCATCTGTGTGTGCCACCCTCACGATCCCACATTCTTTTCTACTGGTGGTGTGTCTAGGTCGTCCAGAGCCAGTCCGCTGTGTCTGGGTGCCTTCCTATGTCCATTGCTTCCAACACGATCGCACTGTATTGTCCGACCAGCCCAAATGGCGGCTGATTCGGAGTGCTGGTCACCCTGCCTCTCTCATCCCGATGATACAATCTCGTTCAAATTCCTTCAGTGGCCTGTACGCACATCTATAGGGGCTCCTCGGAGTGTCTATTGCTCAGGGATCTCATCCGACTCTTACCATGCACTTTGGCACGAATGTGGAGTCCCCTGCGCTGCGCCTTATAAGCCCCAAGGATTGCGATTGCAGTGCTGATCTTGGATGCGCGGGCATGTGGAATCACACGAAACTTTAATCATTTGCATGTCTGCCCTCCCCATAGCTATTCACCAAGTTTTGTGTTAATCGCACGGTTTTTTCTTGGTGCTGGATTTTTATGACAATGAATGTTGTTAATAATGCATCACAACAAGATACAATAGTAGCATTACGATATCCAATGCACACAGACATGCAAGTACTTCTTCACAATAATTCTTCCTCAAATGGGATTGCTATAATCTGTTTACTGGGTTAAGAAAGAACAGTTTGTTCCAGACATGCCAACTCCACACAGCTTGCACAATACAACCAGGTCACAAATATTAGAACAAAAGTCTTACAAGTGCAGTGCAGACAAGTGAGATAGTCAGAAAATGCAGCTTACCAGAATGCATGCCAGCTTGTTTGCCTTGATAAAAACATGGTTATCAATCTCATAAAAATGGATCAAGAATCCAACCCTAGTCAGTATCGCATGTCAAGCATGCGAGCAATGTAAAACCCAGTGTTAAATCACCATCCACCAGTAATTAAGTCATTTGAAAAATAGTCATGGAACCTACATATTCCATCATGCAACGCAATGAGAATTTGATTATATGTGATGCACAGCACCTCCCATTTGTGATTAAATGATTCCTGCGGTTATCATAGAGAATAAAAATACTACTAAAGGTATGAAACTTTTTTCTATGTTCTGATCTATGGACATATCAATTTTCTGCTGTGTTACCAGGAAGCTCTATTACATTTGAAGATAATAGATATGACTCTGTAATTGATTGGTTAACTGAAATTTGCCAGTTGTGCTGGGAGTTAGGAATGGTCCCTCGGGATTGGAAGGATGCTATTATTGTTCCCTTGTATAAGGGAAAAGGTGATCAGACTGAATGCAAGAACTATCGTGGTAGTAGCCTACTAAGTGTGCCAGGGAAAGTGTTTAGTAAGGTTGTTATTGAAAAAGTATGGAGTCTTACATCAGAGAATGTGTGGTATGATCAGAGTGGTTTTATGCCTGGTAAAGGCAGCACTAACCAGATTTTTGCATTATGCATGATGATTGAAAAGTATCTGGCTCTTGGTAAGAAAGTTTTTGCTGCCTTCATAGATTTAGAGAAAGCTTACGACCGAGTAAATAGGACACTTTTGTGGAGGGTATTGAATGAATATGGTGTTACTGGGAATCTACTTAATAGTGTAAAAGCCATGTATGCTGGTAGTAGAGCTTGTGTACGAGTGAATGGTGTTTTATCAAAATCGTTTTCTATTGGTGCAGGAGTTAGACAAGGTTGTGTAATGTCACCATGGCTGTTTAATATATTTATGGATGCGCAAATGCGTGATGCCAAAATAGACGATAGTGGTTTATGTCTTGGTGATATCCGTGTGTGCAGATTGCTGTATGCTGATGACACTGTCCTGTTGGCAGAGAGCAAAAGTGAGTTGCAGAGTATGTTGTCTCGGATGTAAGAAGTTTGCATGAAATTCAAACTGAGTATAAATAAATGAAAAGCCAAAGTTATGGTTTGTGAGAGAGGAACTGGTAGCACTGAATGTAATTAAGTCTAAATGGCACTGTGATTGATCAGGGAAGTGAGTTTGTGTATTTAGGAAGCATGTTCAACAGGGAGAACAAATTGGATGGTGAAATTAGTAGGCGAGAGAATTCTTCATTGAAAGTCATAGCTGCTCTGGGAGGTTTTCACAGGAATGATGGGTTCTCTAGAGAGTCCCACATGGCTGTGTATGAAAGTGTAATTGTTCCTATGCTGATATATGGCAGTGAAACCTGGGCACTGCAGAGAAGAAACATATAAGTCGTATGTGTGCTGGAGAAATGCGCTACTTACGGGGGGGGGGTGGCAAGACACGTTCTGATTGTGTGAGGAATGAAGATGTGTTGTAGTTGTTTGATGTGAAGCAAAATGTTGTTAGCAAGGCAGAGACCAATATGCTTCGGTGGTTTGGCCATGTTGAAAGAATGAGTGATCAGATGCTTACTAAGAAAATATTTTCAGCCCAAGTGGCAGGAAGGAAAGGCAGAGAAAGGCCAAGGAAGACATAGGTGGATCAGATTCAGGAGTGTCTGCATTAGAAAATGATTATGAGTATGAAGTATAAAAGATCTTGTGTACGGCATGTAATGGATATCAGTGAAGCCAGAGTTGAATTTCAAGATTGCTGTAAATGGAGAAGTTTGATACAACAACAGTAAGTAAAAATATCTGGTAGTTTGTATTTCTTTTTGGAGCTAACCTCTGAATCTCAGAAAACAGCTTAGTGTTATGTATGTAATGTATCTTCCTAATAATATATATTTCGATGTTTTACACTTCACCAAAGCTGATGCATGTACTGAATGATTTGACAAGCCTTTAGCAGTGTACTTCAGAGACAGCTACTAATAACAAATGCCCAATGAAAGCTTGATGAAACACAACATATAAACTGTAAATGTATGAAAGAAAAAAAAAATACTACAGAAGCACAAGAGGTTCCCATACAGAGATGCAGAGCTTGATAGTAAATGGCATAAATCTTAAAAAAGAAATACTGAACTGATCCCATAAAACTCTCAGATATAGTCCAGCTTTGGCTCCAAAAGTGTCTACTCACTTCATCGTATCTCCAAGACAGCTGCCTGTTCTTCTAGGATAACAGATTATATCCAGAAGGTTTTTTACCTTCTGGATATAATTTGTTTTTGTACATTTCAGCTTCAGAGCAAGAATGCATTTCCAAAAAACAGCAGTTGCCAGAGTCATGTTCAAGTTCATCACAAATTACTTTTCTTCAGCAAGAGGCTTAGGAAAGGCTAAGCTGTATCTGGCACTGGAAACACTAGACTACATAAGGGATGTATCCCTGTACCTCACAGTTCAAATGCCATGATTTTATATCAGCATGAAGCTGTGAGGCTTTAAATGTAAGAATCAAATTCCTGGATGTAGCCAGAATAGCTGTACATCTGAACTAAATGGGCCTTGTTTTTCCAACAATAAAGCTTTTCTAAGAACCACCGCAGATCAATCATTCAAGTAACTTTCAGAGATCACTCTCTCTGAAACACGAAATCAAAAAGTTTGAAGTAATTCAGAGATTTGTCAAGAGACAATGTGATGCGGATATTCCTAAGTGTGACAGCTTCTAATGCAGGATGTACTCACTAGGATATCACCAGAATAGGGTTTATTAACAGATTTTGGTGTGCTTGCCATAATCTGAAATGCCTTGCTGATGAAAAAAGGTGTCACATTTTACTCAGCGGTCTTTCAGCATCTGTAGAAACAAATTATTGAGAACCTCAGTACTGTAGAAGAGCTAGAAAGTTCTGCAATTTGACTTCAGAAGATCCATGTGACCTGAGTTGTAACTTGACATTTTTTTCTAGCTTGATACTTGAAGTACCGTGCCAAAGAGAAAGCTCATACACAACAATTTTCAGGTGCTACTCCAATCATCTCAAAACAGCAGGACAATATTGTATGCCCATAAACCTACATAGACGCTGGGCACAACCCTTGGTGTTTGTAATAGTGCTCCAGTATGCTCAGGCTGATACAGCAGCCCCATCCTTCAATAAACCACTGCCGGAGATGCCAACCTGTTTCAGATATTTTCAGTAGTACTCGTACAAATTTTCAGTAGTTTTGGATATTTTTCAGTAGTCATACCAAAAAGAATAATATTAACCGAGGAAAACATGGTATTACTCACTTAATTTAATTAGTATTTTTTACTTACTTATTCATTTATATATACACCATGACATACTTTTTTTTACACAACAAAAAATTGATTCAACAGCTTTCTTTAGTGATTTGGCTCTACATTGCTTTGCAGATGGTTTTTTTTTTTTTCGGAAAAATCTTTATTTCATTCACTTTTGTTTTTGAAAGGGGAAATGCTGTTCACGATGCATATTTTTACGCTTTGGTAAAATTCTTCGATGCATAGTTTTATGCGTTTCTCGATGCATGTTTTTACACGTTAATGTGTATTTTATGCATTTCTCGATTGGTATTTGCACGTGTTGATGCGTACTTTACATGCTTCTAGACATGTATTTCTATGCGCCGCCAAAAATGCCCGATGCATATTTTGAGGCTTTGGAAAAATTTTGATGCGTAAACACACTTTTCGATGTGTACTAGAAGCATAATTACGCAGTTTGGCGAACTCTGCACGTAAGAACGAAATCCAAGCATACTTTTCTTTTCTGCAACACAAGAAAAAAATTCAAAATATTAATTACTGACATGACTGGCCGAACAGGCTTAAAAAAAAAAAAAAAAAAAACTCCGATGCCAGGCAATGGCACTCATGTTCTGCACCAAACGATTTTCAAGAGCTTGTCACTGCACTGCAAAAAGCTTCAGGACGAACTCCACCCACGTCCAATAAAGCAAGCTACGCTCAACGTCCCCAGAATGTTGCATGCTGGAAAGCAGACTTGCCAACCTTAATAAGAGAAAAAACCTGCAATTTTCTACGAAAATCCTGCAAGCATACTTTCGCATGTTTGAAATATCAATGGACATAATTTGAAGCACTAATGTTACGTTAATGTATATAAAAAATGCAAAAAAATTTCTGTTAAAAAATGTCTGTTCAGTTACGCATCAATCTCGAGGATAACCCAAATTATGATTGAAAAGAAGAAATTCCTTGAAGCCATTGCACTCTCATTCCTAAAGATTACAGCAAAATTTTTTCATCGTCGAATTTCCATTTTCGGAAATTTTTCATCCATTTTCCAAACTGAAATACAAATACGATAATACTGGACAGAGGCAACATCACAGGAAAAAAAAATTATGAATACGGAAAAAATCTTGATTTCGTTTACTTCCGTTTCTGAAAGACGAAGTACCGTCCTGATGCGTATTTTTACGAATTGGTAAAATTATTCAATGCATAGTTTCACACTCGGAGAAAAATTCCCGACGCATATTTTTATTCATAGATAAAAATTCCCGATGAGTATTTTTACATGTTGGTAAAATTTTGATACATACTAGACGCTTAATTACGCATTTTGGCGAACTCTGGATTCGGCACATCACTTGAGCACTCCCATGGAGAGTAACCGCACGGTGTCACAACACCAGCGAGTCAAAGATGACATCATCTCATGTGGCACAGCGCTCGTAAGGTCCAGTAGAAAATCTAAGTGGATTGCTGCAGGGGGTTAAAATATTTCGATTGAGCAATCGAAATATTAAAAAATCTGTAAAAAAAGACCTCTATCCGGAAATCAGTAAAATTAAGCAGAATTTCGTAAATTTTACGTATAATCCGTAAAAGTTGGCATGTATGCAAGTCCATTTTTGAAGATTTCCCCATTTCGGCAAAGACACGCAATGTTTTTGTGTCCTGGCACATACATATTTTTTGCAATGTTACTATCAGGGAACATTTTCTTAAAAATCGCACTTACATGGTCAGCACAGCTTAAAGGTAAGTTATGTTCCATGAGGAATGAAGTAAACAGCACTCAGCATGGATAATGGCATCGGAAAAGGAACTATCTTGAGCAAAATTTAATGTTTTGTTATTTTCTACGCACTTAGAATTGTCCACTGGTTTTTGCATACGAATGTGATTAACGATATCTCCTTTGCCCTTGTGGACAACAGAAAAATCACACCTACAAATAGAGCAAAAGGCAAATTGTTGGCAAAAACAGACTGATATTTTCTACCAGCTATCATGTGATTAAACACGTGCATGATATTTTCTACCAGCTATCATGTGATTAAACACGTGCAGTTCTCAGAAATTCCTGTGAAGAGAGACGAAGTACATCAAACAAACCAAAACACTACCACGCGCTTCCGATATCATTGACAGACAAGAAATCTGTGTCAGTACGTACGGTGCCCGCTAACGCCAAGCCTGTTCCTGCTCCGTGCCTGCAGCACCAGAGATCATTAGCGGACAGAAGAATAAACATCGTTGCCAATGGCAGAGCAGAACTGCCGACTCAGAGGGGAAGGTCGCTTCTCCGCTAATGAACCGATGCCTCGGAAAACTTCGAACTTTTCCCCTCATTACTTTTTAATTTATGCTACGGTAAATCATTGCAGAACTTTGAACTTTTCTCCCCATTGCTTTTTAATTTACGCTATGAAAATCATGATGGAATCCGGCAAAATTAATTTACAATCCGGCATTGCCGGCCTAAACCCAGAGGGTTGGCAGGCCTGTGGGGAGGGAGGGTTTTCACTTAGAATGACTCAGCACAAGGCCACACTCATGGAGTGGCGGTCGGTCGGTCGGTCGGTCGGTCGGTCGGTCGCTCACGCGAGGATCTGAGCAGCTTCGAGAGGCAGAACAGGAGGTGCAGGCAGCATCACATTTCTACGTGTCACAAAAAATTCCTGATGCATATTTTTACACATTGGTAAAATTTCGATGCATACTAGACACGTAATTACGCATTTTGGTGAACTGCACATAACAACGAAATCTAAGCATACTTTTTTGCAAAGCAAGAAAAAAAAACTTCAAAATATTAATTACCGACATGAATGGCCGATGCACACTTTAAAAAAAAAAAACCTCTGATACCAGGCAATGACACGTTCTGCACCAAACGATTTTCAAGAGCTTGTCGCTGCACTGCGAAAGAGCTTCAGGCCGAACTCCGCCCACGTCCACCAAAGCGAGCTACACTCAACGACTACAGAATGTTGCATGCTGGGGAGGGAGGGTTTTCACTTAGAATGACTCAGTGCAAGGCAATGCTCATGGAGTGCTGGTCGCTCACACTAAGATCCGAGCAGCTTTGAGAGGCAAAACTGGAGGTGCAGGCAGCATCACAAGCAAGACAAATGACGGATCGTCAGGTGGCCGCCATTGCATTGGGAAGGGGAACAATAAAAATAAAAATAACTGCTGTTAATTTTCCGTATTCCGTTGTACAAGAGCTATTTTTGTAGGAACTACGGAGATTCCGTAGTAGTTGGCATCTCTGTACTTCTATCATCATCACAAATTGCTTAGGCTCATGCCATTGTGTTATACAGCAATCTGTCAGGTGAATGGATCAGTTTGATTTAGACACTATGAACTAGAGTGGACCAGTTCTAGTTTTCCATTTGCAGTGAAGTAGAAATTAAACAGGAATGCTGTTTTTCTAGGTAATCTGAGACCTTAAAATCCATACAACTTTCACCACTATACTGATCATCACACGCTGCAAACATGCATTTTAATTTTACTATATCATGTACAGTACAACTAAACGACTGAAAGAAAGAATGGAAAGGAGTGACAAGGAGGGGGAATCCTGTGTTGTGTGTATTGTAAAATAGGAAAATTCTCAGACTATCAACTTTATTACTCATTGATCCTCTGTGGCATACATATGCCCACAGCAGACAATTTTTTTAAAAATAAAAAATGGGGTATGTCTAAAACAAAATCAGTGTAAAAAAATAGAAAAAGAAATGAGAAGAATGATATACAGAAATACTAGGATTATGGGCTTGCCACTGTCCAACAACTATCTGAACAGTTGTTCTCTGCTATTTCAGAAAAAGACAAATTGGGAACAGGCATGTATCCATGTCAGTTCAGGTATGGGGTCCTGAATTGGGTCAGAAAAAGACAAATTGGGAACAGGCATGTATCCTTGTCAGTTCAGGTATGGGGTCCTGAATACAATTACCCCAAACTTGAGTATAATGAAGAATGTTAACGCTCACAATATTTAGAAAATAGCCTTATGTACTAAAAGTCATCTTAAAGAAAGCATGTCAAGAAGAAAGCAAAGAGTCTAATAAAAAACAGTTTGAACTTGAATGTTTTGTGAAACTTAATACATGCATAGACACATTCCTAATCTATTCTCTGAGAATCAAATGTTAGCTACTCAAATCAAGATCATACGCTAAATCAAAGTTACTGATAATTGCAGACTTTATTTATGGCTGATCTATCAAATGACAGCAATCTTGACTCACAATTCGAGTTGCACTGCGTTCACAACATGTCTCACACAAAACGTTTTGTACTTCTAATACTTATCTTTCATAAATTCCCTAGATCTGGACTTCCCATGATTTTCTTTGCCTGCCTCTAACTTTCTTTCCTACCATTTAGGCAGAAAAAATTCTCTAGGTTAGCACCACATCACTCATTCTCTAAATATGGGAAAACCACGTCAAAAATATCTAAAAATGCTCAATGCATCTCGTATACATGCTTGTTTGGCACAAGGAAGTTATACCACTTCATAGTAAGTGGTTAAAATATTGCAAAAATGTTATCTGATAAAAAAAAAAAAAAATTACTGATATTCACTCCCTTTCTTCTCTCTCTCTTTTTTTTTATGTTCTGTATAGCCCTAAATTATAAGTGGCAATCTCTGGGATGGTTCTTTTAAAATACTGTCGGCAGTCTTCTATTTTAAATTATTCAAAATAAAATCTTTTTAAAAAGCACTTGTTAAAGATATATTGGAAGAGGAACTACAAAGGATCAAGTGGGACATCGCGGGGCTAAGTGAGGTAAGGAGAAAAGGAGAAGATCTCATCGAACTGAAAAGTGGACATCTCTTCTACTATCGTGGGACAGATACTGGCAGAACTAGTGGTGTTGGATTTATAATAAACAAGAAACTGAAGGATAAAGTTGTAGAAGTTGAAAGTTCCTCTGACAGAGCTGCACGACTTGTTATCCAACTCTCGAAAAGATACCAGGCTCAGATTATTCAAACTTATGCACCCACCACAAGTCATCCTGAAGAAGAAATTGAAGAATTTTATGAGGAAATTTGTCATCTAAATAATAAAGGTAAGCAGCACTTGAAAATAATTATGGGAGATTTCAATGCAAAAATAGGGCAACGGCAACAGAATGAAACTTTGGTAGGTAAATTCGGTCATGGCAACAGAAACCAGCGTGGAAATACTCTCGTTGAGTTTGCAGAGGCAGAAGGGTTTTTCATCTTGAACTCCTTCTTCAAGAAAAAGCCACACAGGAAATGGACATGGAGACATCCAAATGGGACGACAAGTGAAATTGATTTTATTATGTGTAACAAAAAATTCGTCATAGAAGACTGCAGTGTGCTAAACAAGTTCAACACAGGTAGTGACCATAGATTGGTGAGATGTAAGATGCACCTCAACACTAAACTTGAACGTGGCAAGCTCATAGGACAAACAAAATCTATTGACATAACCAACCTTAAAAAACACCATAATACCTTCAAGTTAGAACTGAAGAACAGGTTCTCTGCTTTAGAAGGCCTAACATCGGAAGAAGTGGACATCTCTGAAGTTAACAGAAAAGTAACCAAAGCTCTTATGGAAACAGCAACAAAATTAGCTGGGTCTAAGAACAAGTTGCATGTGAACAAATTATCAGGAAAAACCAAAATGTTGATGCAAAAAAGAAGAGAGATGAGGACAACTAAAGAAGATGTGACTTCCAAAGTGGAATATATAGAGCTATGCAAGACAGTAAGAAAAAGTATCACTGAAGACGTAAGGAAATTCAACTGTGAACTAGTGAGGAAAGCAATTGAAAACAACCAAAGCCTAAAGATAGCAAAGGGACATCTCAGTGAGGGAAGAAAACAGATTATGGCACTGAGAAAAGAAGATGGTTCTGTAACAAGAAATAGAGGCGAAATTTTGACAAGAGTGAAAGATTTCTACTCCAAATTATATGAAAGGGATGATATATGCACTCCAGACATCATGAAAGATACCAGTACCAGAGTTCCTCCAGTCCTTCCAGCAGAAGTTGCACATGCAATCAAGAACATGAAGCGAGGAAAAGCTCCAGGAGAAGATGGAATTACTGTAGACATCATACAAGAAGCAAGTGGAGAAATCGAAACAGTACTCGCCCAAATTTTCACTCGATGCCTTAATGAAGGAAAGATTCCTGAGGATTGGAACACCGCTACAATGATCCTGCTACATAAGAAAGGTGACATTGAGGATCTCGGAAACTACAGACCTATCAGCCTCCTATCAGTAGTTTATAAAATCTTCACTAAAGTTCTTTCACACCGCTTGAAGGTAACACTGGACATGGCTCAACCGAGAGAACAAGCTGGATTCAGGAGTGGCTACAGCACAATAGATCATATCCACGTGCTGAGAGAACTAATTGAAAGAGCGAGGGAATATGAACTTCCATTGTGCATGGCTTTTATCGATTATGAAAAAGCCTTTGATTCGGTGAAACCATCAGCAGTTACAATGGCTCTGAAAACCTGCGGTATTGAAGATGCATACATTAATATTATTAATAACATCTATGAAAATGCAAGTGCAAAGATTAGGCTGTTTGAAAAATACAACACACGTAAAAATTGGAAAGGGAGTGAGACAAGGTGACACCATATCTCCGAAGCTCTTTAATGCCACATTGGAGGGTGTTTTTCAGTCACTGAGCTGGGAAAACAAGGGGTTAAAGATTAATGGAGATTATCTAACCCACCTTCGTTTTGCTGATGACGTAGTCATTTTTGCAACTACCCCATCAGAGCTGCAGAGTATGATCCAGGAACTTGCTGACAAGAGTAAAGAAGTGGGATTAAAAATGAACTTTCAGAAGACAAAAGTGATGTTCAATGCTTTTCCAAGAAATGAAGATTTATCGATTGATGGAGAAAAGCTGGAGATAACAGACACGTACGTTTATCTTGGACAGCAGATATCAAAGTGAGGGTCACATTGATGAAGAAATTAATCGGCGTACAAAACTTGCCTGGAGAGCTTTTGGAAGAAACAGCATAATTTTCAAGAGCAATATGCCATTATGTCTTAAAAGAAAAGTGTTTGATCAATGCATCCTTCCAGTGCTTACGTATGGTGCGGAGACGTGGACCTTAACTAAAAGAGACATACAAAGGCTGCAGACAACTCAAACAAGCATGGAGAGGTGCATGCTTGGTGTAACCAGGAGAGATAAGAAGAGGAACTCGTGGATCCGAAAAATGACAAGAGTGGAAGACATCATGATCAGAGTTAAATCCCTGAAATGGCAATGGGCTGGACATACTGCCAGAAGGACAGATCATCGATGGACAGCTGAAATTTTAGATTGGATTCCAAGGGACAGGAAAAGACCCAGAAGAAGACCACATGGGAGATGGGTGGATGAAATTCGAAAGTATGCAGGGGTGACATGGAGGAGACTGGCACAAGACAGACCGTTGTGGAGGAAACTTGGGGAGACCTTCGTCCAGCAGTGGATTGATAATGGTTGACAATGATGATGATGATGATATATATATATATATATATATTTATAATTTACTGACCTTTTTATTTTCAGATAGTGTTACAAATAGAAGCAATAATTGTTAAGGATTATTTCTTCAAGAGAATTCATTTCTGATTGATACCTAACATAAAAAAATAGTTGAAATTGCAGAATCTAGATGGTACCATATGAATGATGGATGAATAGGAAGAGTCAATCAGAACGAAATGAAAAAATGCAAGGTTGAGGGGTTTTAAAGTGAAACATATTCAGCACCATGTCAGCAATTTTTTTTTTTTTTTTTTGCTTTGTTTGGGGGTTTAATGACAATCATAAGAAACTCTATGGGCTACAAGCAGTTAGGGTCACTGGTTCCAGGGAAGGGAGAGAGCCAGTGCCGTAAGGCAAACACAAAATCCATGCCTCACTGAGATTCGAACCCAGACTCATCTCGGACGAATGGTCAGAAGCCAGCCAGCACTTAGACCACTGCACCACTGAGGCAGTACGTGTCTGCAGACAAAGCACAGGCATTGTATAATGAAGTTCAATAAAGTAAGATATTCCCCCAAAGATGAAAACCATTAATGTTTTTGAAACACATTTTATGTGCAGGGAATACTTTTAATCTATTCAGGATCCCTTACACTAAGTACTATAATGATTTTACTGTATAAATGCTTTAATTTCATAGTTCAAATACATTTTATTTGCAAGCAGTTTCAACGAGAAGTGACCATCATGACGAACTGAATGCAGATGAATCATCAGATTGTGGCTGACAGCCACCTAAAAATGAAAAATGTCAGTAAATTTTAAAACAAAACTAATGTATAACAAAAAGTGTTTTAAAGTCTTTATTAATCTTTTAAAACAGAAAACATTGTCTACAGTATTTTAACAGAACCAACCTGAAGACAGCCACTTATAATTTAGTAGAATAAAAAGAAAGGGAGAGAATGTCATTAACTTTTCAACAAAAAACTTTTTTTCGATATATGAATCATTTACCATGAAGTGGTACAGTCCTTGCGCCTGAAGTACTTATGAGATGCATTGAGCATTACCAGATTTTTGAGGCTAAAAAACATGCTATAAAAAATTGATGTAGTTAGTGCACATCTCAAATAAATAAATAAATAAACAAAGATATCGCTCTTTCTATGTTTTAGCACACACAGCAACCGAAAAATTTTTATTCGGTCACCGCCGGGGAATTGAACCCATGGATCTTTCGACATCTAGCCGAGCACTTTAGCCTTACACCATGGTGGCCAACAATCCACAGCGATGTGTGTTTTTTCAGTCAGCTTCTGACATTATAAATCCATAACATGGGCTCAGCTACTGAAACGTCTCCATCTGGTGGGCATTAACGGCACTGGCTATATATTAAAATATACATAATATCTAAGGTATTTTACCTGATATTGTCAAAGTATTGTTCACGTTGTTTGCTCTGTGAGGCACGTTGTTTGCTCATGAGAAATACTTTGACAATATCAGGTAAAATACCTTGAATATTATGTATATTTTAATCAAAAGCACATTTATAACATAAGACAACCTATAAGGTTGCCTCATGAATTGCATTTTTTGTAAGGCTATATATTAATTATAACAGTTAAATCCAAAGGGCGAGATCCAAAGTGAAAATCCTCCAAATACATGGCGTCAGTAAATAAGCAAAGATATCACTCTTTCCACGTTTTAGCAACACACAGCAACTGAAATATTGTTATTTGGTCACCGCCGGGGAATTGAACCCATGCATCTCTTGATATCTAGCCGAGCGCTTTAGCCTTACACCACGGTGGCCAACAATCCATGGGCTATGTGTTTTTTTCAGTCAGTTTCTGACATCATAAATCCGTAAGATGGGCTCAGCTGCTGAGACGTCTCCACCTGGAGGGCATTAACGGCACTGGCTATATATTAATTATAACAGTTAAATCCAAAGGGTGAGATCCAAAATATTTGTCTAAAGATTTTCAAAATATTTGTCTCCATCCTACTAACAACATTTTACTTTACACTACACATATTCAACACATCAACATTTTACTTTACACTACACATATTCAACACATCTTTGCTGCACACTGTTCAAAATGAGTCTTGCGACAAATCCTTCATAAGTAATACATCTCTCCAGCACATAAATGACTCCTATGGTACTTTGGTTTCACTGGAATGCATTAGAGTAGGAACAGCTATGTGTTATAACTGAAAACATTAACCAAATTTTTTAAACACTGACTGACTAATTGTATGTGTGGGAGGTGGGGGATGGAGGAAAGAGAGAAACAAAGACAGATGTATGTATCTAGATACATAATTATTTTGAGAGTCATACACAACTTTATTATCTGGCAAAAATAGGGCTCCATGTACTTTTGCATAACACAAACCGAATTTAACACATCTGTAAATTTTTTTTTAACGTTTAGTTAAAGATAAGCCGAATTGCAAAGTGATTTTACAATTAAACAGAGAACTTAACAGGTGTTGAACAAGGAAAATTTTTAAGTTATCTATTTCTAATGGAATAATAGGAAGAAACAGTTAGGCAATGCTGAACTCTGAGCTATATATTTTAGCACATCAGGATATTAATGTACTACTGCCATTCAAAATGCAATAATTATTGCACTAAGTCCCTTTATTTTAACTAAATATTATAAAATTCTAACTGTAAATGATCTGAAATTTTAAAGATAGCAATGCACACCTTCTTTCTCAAGAATGATTATGAAATATTATAGCCCAGGATATTTATGGAACTTTTGTATAAGTTGGACACAGAAATTGTATAAGGATCCTCGGTACAAACACTAAGTGCTGACACAAACAGCCCAATATTATTAGTGGGAAATGAGATAGGGTCACAACAAGGTGAAAGTAAAATGATGATGTATTGAATACAATGATAACATGAGGAAAGATGAGCTGGCTAAATGAAGTGAGAACAAAGTACTTAATAAGGTGATTTCTGTTAAGAGTGAAAAAAAAAGTTAGGCCTCACATAATAGGAGACAAAAAGAAAATTCCTGAGGATATGTCTTTTTTTTTTCTTTTTAATCCAACATAGTTTTTACACCACATCCTTATCCCAGACAGGGTTAATAACGGCCATCCCTACAAATCCTAAATCCAATTAACGAATGTATGCATTGAAAAGTGATTTTACAATGTATGCATTAAAAGTGATTCAAAAGTGATGAAATCACTTCTGAATCACTTTATAGTGGGAAATGAGTCGCAACAAAAGTGATTTCATGCATTCAAAAGTGAACTGAGCAACATGAAAGCAACAACTATCAGAAACATGAAAAAGGGCAATTCCTAACTAACTGAATCATCATCATTAGATGAACACTCAGCATTTAGTGGACACACACAAGTAGTTTCGAAAAATTCTCTCATCACAAAATTTTGAGCGCTAAATAAACCTTTTTAAAGTTTAAACACTGAGACCTCAGCTGTTAGCAGTATACTATTTAAATATTAATTGCACTTACATTGCTTTGCTCAAACTGTGCCGTCAATTTTTCAACATCATTTAAGGCTGTATCTTCAGCATTAAGAAATTCTTCAACTTCTTGCATCCAGTTAGTCAAACCATTCACTTCTTCCTAGAAAAATCAAGCAACTTACATTGCGCATAATCTTTAATCCAAAATAAATTAATTAACAAATCTCTTATCTTAAATTTAGAGCAAATCTGAAAAATGAAACTTTTATCATCTAATTACAGTTAGTTTCAATTCACAGTATGTCCTAAACAGTGTATGTACAGATCTGTATATCTGGAAATAAAGTTACTTTCTGTATGCATTTAGAAACACCATTTTTTTTTTTTTTTAATTTTAGGTATTATCAATAAGGAAACAACAAAAGCACAATTTGCAGTATAAATAACTAATTTTTGAAAATGACCACCAATAAGAAATTTAACAGTTAGAGCATAATATGCTTTTATGAAAAATATTTATTTACAATGTAAATTGTTCTTTCATAGTTTCCTCGCACGTAAAAGCAGAGAAGGTTCTTCATATGATTCCGAACAAATATAAGCTATTCAAGTTATTTTTAAGAAATAGCTATAAAAATGCATGTATGTCATAAGCAAGAAGAAAAAACAAAACAAAAATGGAAGAGACTAGATAATATGCATAAAATAGAAAAATTAAAAAGGATAAAAATGTGAGGAAAACATAGCAGCATAGTAAACATTAAATTTATCACAGAGAAAATGTACATACAAATATATATATATATATATGAGAGATTATTCCTTTGTATCTACAATACTGCACAGTGATGATGTAGGTCATGAAGGACATAGTTGGCAAAATCATATGTAATGATGCTTACATCAGAAATAAAGTGGATAAAGGTAGTATGTACCTAATCTAATGGAAAAAATGCTTGTCATATATAGCTTTATAGAAAACACTTCATGCAAGTCACAATATGAATATATCAGCAAATGTTGCATCTTTGTTTTAACGAGAGAGAGAGAAAGCTATAATCTGTACCCCTAAGCTGGAAAACATGCTTCAAGAAAGAGGAATCATGTGTATAATGAATGAATCTGAAAAAGATTAAAACTGTACTTGGTAAATATTTCTTATTGTACCACAAAAAAAAAAAGGGATACTCCCTTTCAGTTAACAGTTGCTGGCATAAAATCAGGTAAACCCAATAAGCAAAAGCAAAACCTTTATTTTTTTTAGGGCACAAAGATGTGGGACAGATTATATTGTCTTTATGTCACAATTAAAAGTATTTTTTGCTTTATAGGATTTGGTGTTACTCTGAAAAACGGGGAACATAAAATTAAACTGGAAGGAGACGTACACATCAAACACCATGGCAAATATATGAAACCAGCTGGATCTAATAACCAATGTTTTACATGATATGAAGTTGAAGCTTTCTACCCAGTACAGATTTAAAAAGGAATGTGCTAGCAAACCCATCAGGATTCACTTGACAAAAATGGTCAACTTCTGGTACTGCACAATGAAAGACAGATCAAGTATTTTGAACCCAGGATGAATGAAAATCAGAAAAAACAGAATCAGGAAAATCAGGAACAACAGCCCAGTGAAGAATCAGATCTTGGAAATGCAAATGTTCACTGGGTAACTAAAGATGCTCCTAAAGTACATGTGCTGTTTTGTTATGGAACAATGATAGAGCTTCTGAGCTTGATAAGTATGATAGTTTTAAGAACCAGGTGAAAGCAAATGGATTCAGTGGTTTTGGGTTTCATCCCTAATTTTGGGCCATTGATTCCACAGAAGAGAAACAGCTGGTGCCAAAATGCAAACACACCTCACATGCTTAGACAACTAGCCAGAAACCCTGCCTCTGACCAGAGAGGCACCAGATTCAGTGGGATAACAGGACCACAAGTGCAAATAGTAAATCTGAGTTAGGTAGTTTTGTGAAAAACAAAGTCAACAAAAATATAGCAAGATGATATGGGCATGTAATACAGGAAATGGAAGATTTGCCTGACAGATGGTTATTTTCTATGTTGATAATATGAAGACCAGGGGTGAAGGAACAGGGGGGAGGCAGCTATAACTAAATATGTTGAAAAAATAGAGCTGGCAGTTAGTGACTGGGGTAGTAATATGTCAGATGCAGAATTTTTTTATAACTGACCAAAGGAAAGAGAGAGTGTTTACAAAAAATCTGGCAATAATTATGATGCACATGTACTATCTTTCTCAGCCTCTGTGTTTTCTGCCACTTCAAACTGGGCAACATCCAAATGCATTGGGTAGTTAGTTGATGTTTTGTGGGACACAAAACATCTGGGTGTGATAATGTGAAATGTTCACAATCATAATTTGCTCTGAATTTTTTGCTTTTCTTGTAGTAAAAATGCATATACACATATATAGTTGTCAGCTGAACAAAAGAAATATACATTATAAGTGCCAAGTACATGCATGCATCATTCTAAAATAATGTATGAGACTTAATCAAAATATTAGCTCAGAATTAATTTTTTTCCTTTCTCTCCCCCCTTTTTTTTTTTTTTTTTTTTTTTTTTTTGAACAGCAAGTACTTCAATCATATAAGACAATCTTATGATTCATACCACACAAATAGACAACAGTTTCTACTACCCATTCAGACTATGCATATCATCAGCAGAACCAGTTGTGACAATAATGCTATTTTTCTTTATACCTTGCTCATCTTTATAATAGGATAATTTTCAACTGCTTGTTTTGTACTCATTGATTTTAAAAAAAAATGTTATATCTAATGAGTAAGAAAATAACACAATTTTTACATAAAGTGAGAAACTTAAAAATAATAATTCATGAAGTGTAACAAAGTACAACATATCAAAATTGTAGAGGCCCATGAAATAACACAGACACAAAAAGAATTCCAAAGGAAACTGCCATCTTGAACTAATAAGACTGGACAAGCCACTGTGCACACATGAAACAAGAAAGATGACACCAAATTTTCGGGTGTAATAAGCACGTCTTTTGAATCTATTCTGACACAAATTAAATTTATCAAAGTTATTCATAGTCAATGGAACCGGTATGGAAAACAATAGTATCTGACGGAAGAAAGAAATTTTACGATCGGGTTTTTAATCCCTCATATGGCTGTAAACGGAAGCGTGAGCTTACGCCCTGTGGTTGCAGACTTGTGCGTTAAGAAAAACATGAATTTATATGAGAAACATTTCGCACCGGAAACGCTCTCCAACACCGAAAGAATTTTTCAAAGTGGACTCTTAGAAACAGAGATATAGACAAAAATAAAATCTGACTTTAAGTCCCCTGGTGGGAAAACCATGCATTATTTTAGGAAGAAATAATTCTCAAAAATTGTTTCCATGTGAGCGGTATTGGTCCAAGAATAAAAAAATTAGTCAAGTTTTCAGGAGCCCAGATTTTGCTACAAACACATCAGAAGCAGAAATTAACACTTATGCCCCTTGGTGGCCAAACCATTCTATACCAAACATTAGAAATTATGTGAAAAATATTTTCCACCGGGTCTTGTATGCGATACAGGAAGAATTTTTCAAATCAGAGTTTTAGAAGCAGAAATAATGCAGAAAACGCAATTTACCTTTGGGCCCCTTAGCAGAAAGTCTACGATTTACTTGAGATTTTGAATTTATAGGAAAAACATTTCGCATTGGAAACACTATCCAACAAAGAAGGAATTTTTCAAATCAGAATCCTAGAAGTAGAGATATTGACAAAAATAAGATATACATCTATGCCCCCTGACAGAGAAACTGTGGAATATTTTAAGAAGAAAATATTCCGAAAAGGTTTATCGATGTGAGTGGCATTAGTCTACGAAAGAATTTTTTCAATCGATATTTTAGAAGCTCAGATTTTATGGCAAATACATCAGAAGCAAGAAATAAACACTTATGCCCCCTGGTGGCCAAAGTATTTTTTACCAAAAATTTGAAATTATATGCAAACGATTTTCCATTGGGAGGTGTATCCACTGAAGAAAAATGTTTTCGAATCGGAGTTTTAGAAAAAGAATTATCGGGGAAAATGTAATTTACTTTTACGCCCCTTAGCGGAAAATCTATGCGTAATTTGAAAAAGTAACTACGTCTAAAATACTCTTCGACATAAATAGAATCGAAAGATAAAAGTATTTTTTCAATCGGATGTGTAGAAGCAAATATGTAGAACAAAACGTATTTTTGAATTCGACATCATCTGCATTTACGCCCTCTAGCGGTGAAATTCTACATCGTAAAAAAAAACGAAAAAAAGGATCATCATTCGCATATTTCAAACTTCCCAATGCAAAAAGAATTTTTCAAATCGGACCAATAGTTGCAGAGGTATTTGTGGGTACAGGCGGACGGACAAACCAGTAACATAAGCACGATCTGTTTTTATAAAAGACGTGCTAAAAATTAGGCTCCGACTAGATCATGTGAATGTTACCGGCCAGTCACACATTATGCAAGGAATGCATTTCTAAAGACCTTGCATGGTTTAAGACTAATTTCTCATAGAATAACTTTGACACAGGGAGATGCTACTATTTGAGAAAAGTGCTATATCATACAGAGATGCTTTCACAACCGCAGTTGCATATTTTTGCTGACCGATACAAGTTCTGTCATTTACCTTATACACTTACGTAATGACACATCCACCCTCTTCTATGATAGCTCTTAATTATTTGAGAAATCTTTTGCTGGCCTCAAACTCTGCAATGAAGCTTCTCACTCAGTTTTGCATTCTTCCACAAGTAGCTTTAAAACTAGAAAGCCAACCATGAATTAGAGTGAAAGATTTCACATCAACTGTTGTCTCCTTTCAAATCATCAAAAATACTACATGCATTATACACGCATTACAGCACCGGCAATAGTTTTCTTACAGTGCTGTAAATCTTGCAGCCATGTCACCAGTATTTTTTCAATTTTTTTCAATGATCCTTTCCTATTCATAATAGCAATTTTGTTAACACTTCACAGTGCACCTGCTTTAAGACTGCTTTTTACTTTATCACATATTATTACTAATAGTCTCTCTCTCCTAAATTAATGGTGCAATGTGTAGTGGTATCGTGGAAGTTGTTTGGTCTTCATAGCACTTAATAATATTTACCTTGTGCTATTGAGTTACTGACTTTTGGGGCTGCATTTTTAAACACTTGAACTACTAGCATCACTTAAGGAAAGCTAGGATGACACTGATATAGCAAATAATTTGTTTAAATAGTAATAACAGTGATTATTAAAGTAACAGCACAATAGTCACCAAAATCATTGCTGAAGCTCCACTGTGCATACATTAATGTATTTAAATGTTGCTACCATATAGCAATATCATTAACAGAATTTACCATTCACTCAATCAATCAACTTTAAAAATAGGCAATTATTGATATGATTTCTTTTTTACTTTGGGTAATCCACCTTATTTTAAATTTGCACATAAAGTGAGACTATATTTAATATCAAACAATTTCAAATTCACATAAAATGTAACCACCCTGCAAAAAATATGTCAGCATTGCAATGCTGAGTTTAGTACACATACAACAAATACAATGTATCAACACCAATTTCACAAAATTGTAAGTAAACAAACAATCAAGGATTTCTTTATTACTACAATCTATGTGCACAGAAAATTATTAATTAACTGAGCATTGGGAAAACTGCATCTCTGGCATGTGTGCTTCAATTTAGAAACAAATCGTAAAATCTTCTCTTAAGAAAGGAAGATTTTCACAATACCTGAAATTGTCGAAGTTGGGAAACTGTTTTCTCAAGCTTTTCTCTCCTTTCTTTCAACAAGGAACACACTTCAGACCACATGGTATTCAAATGTTGCATTTGCTGACTTAGACTGGGGACCCATGTTGCTTCAGGATCAGATGTAATAAACCGTTCTCCTGTACTTGTAACATACTGAAGGTTAGACTCTTCTTCTTCAATAGTGCCTTGTAGCTCCTGCAGGTTTTATGAGCATACACATTGGATGATTAAAAGAAATGCAAGCAACACACCAAAATGCACTGAATGGTAAGAATGAAAATCCCTCATGAAAACTAAAATTCTAAACAATTCTGAGGGTGCAACTGCTTTTCTGTTAAAACCATTTGCTTCCAGAAAGAAAAACAAAACAAAACAAAACATGGGGCATTAGAAATTTAGGGACACACCACAATGTTGCGTGAGTAGCTTAATTTTACTTAGTGCCACAATTCACAGCACATCAACAATATGAATTACTTTGGCAAAAGTTTAAAAAAAAGAACTGAAATTTAGGGAGAAGCAAGAAAATTTGATTTGCCATCACAATGAGATGCCAAAATACAAAACATTTTACAAAATCTAACTAATACAGACTACTTTAAAAAAAAACCTTGAAATTATGTAAAGTATTAACATTTTATGACTACACCACTCTTCTGGAATAACTTGTTCATTTCCACATGGTTCGGTTTTCTTGCACTGCACTCCCTCTCCCACTAAGTTTAGAGAATAGTATTTCCTGTTATACTGATAAAAGGAAATGTAGAAAATTTTCTGATAAGTGGAAGGCTTAATCACACTCATTTATCCATGTTACCAGAATGCTGGTTTGCTATCACAAAATTGTCTGGGTATGACAAACGTCAACCATTTCCATATCCATATCCCAGTTTAGAATAATAATGAAAAACATGGTCTGAATCTACAAAATATCCAGTAAAATGTTGATAAAACTACTTTACAGCGTCTACATTCACATTAAAAAAAACATCCAATACTACACTTGTTACTCCCCTTACATTTGGACAACAGTTAAATTCACATGCATACAGAAGTAATTTTCCTTCTCAAATCATCTTTTCAGCTACAAAGTGATTATTGAAATCCAATATTGAGAAAGTATTTGCAAAATTTTCCAAGAACATCCTGGACTTCTATTTCTGAATAACGTAATCAAGCAACATATGTAACAAGGGATCACCAATGTATCAAGTGCATGCACTCATACAGTTTAACTCCACTGAAACTTTCAAAAAGGCACTGTTCTCAGATTTATTGAACATGTCTTTTAACAAAAACAAAACCCTACTATGTTAAAGATATGCCAGATTGTTTATCCAGTCAGTAATATTCTCATAGAAACTGAATTTTGAGCCACCTGTGGAAAAATACTACTTTACAAGACATGGAAAACACATAGGAAACCATGGTCATGCATATGCATACAACACTCAAATGTAAAGATGATTTTTAAGTTAACATTTTAAGAAGTGCAGAAAAAAAGAGAATGACATATGAATATAAATTGATGTGTTTTCTAGTTGGGGAAATAGTGCTTCTGGGAAATCACAAGGCATGTGAATAATATTCATTGCAGTTGGAACTAGCCAGTGTTGCAAGAATTTTTCCAATCTGATCTACAGAAACTTAGGATTATCAAGTAAAAAAAAATCCAAATCCATGCCATTTTATAGAAAAATTCAACAACAACAACAACAAAAAAAAACTGGAAAAGCCATGAAAAATTTGTTTCCACTGCTACAGTAACTGGAAAATAAAAGAACTTTTCAAATTGAATTTTTGAAGTGCAGATACAATTTTAAATGCAAACATACCACAATGATCCTTAGCAGCAAAACTGTGCATTTGAGAAGTGAGATAGCACATCCATTACTATTACACACACACACACACACACACACACACACACACACACACACACACACACACACACACATCCCTAAGCTGTTATTTGAGATTCAGAGGTTAGCTCCTCAAAGAAAGACAATTCACCAGAAAAATGTTTAGCTGATGGAACTAGAATTTACTTACTGTTACGGTATCAAAAGTCTCCATTTACAGTGATCTCAGCACACAGCTCAAGCTTCATTGGCATCCATCACACAATGTACACAAGACCTTTTGTACTTCATACTCAATCTTTTTCTCATGCACATATTCCTGAATCTGATCCTCCCATGATTTCCTTGGCCTTCCTCTACCTTTCTTTCCTGCCACTTGGGCTGGAAAATTTTTCTTAGTAAGCTTCTCATCACTCATTCTTTCAACATGGCCAAACCACCTAAGAATATTAGTCACCACCTTACTAACAACATATTGCCTCACATCATACAACTGCAACATACCTTCATTCCTCACATGATCAGAGCGTGTCTTGGCACAAACCCCCATGAGTAATGCATCTCTCCAAAACACAAACAACTCCTGTCTCTTTTGGTCTCCTCTTCCCAGGTCTCGCTGCCATACTCCTAGGTCTTTTTTGGTCTCTCTTCCCAGGTCTCGCTGCCATACATCAGAGTAGGAACAACTGCACTTCCACATAGAGCCATTCAGGACGCCCTTAAAGAGCTATCATTCCTGTAAAATCCTCCTAAAGCAGCTATGACTTTCAATGAAGAATTCCCTTGCCTACTAATTTTGCCATCTAATTTGTTCTCTCTTCTGTCAAACATGCTCCCTTAATATACAAATTCATTCACCTGGTCAATCACTGTGCCATTTGAGCTTGCCTTGGATTCGGTACTAACAGTTTCTCACTCAAAATCAATAACTTTGTTTTTTTCTTTATTTATATATACTCAGTTAGAATTTCATACGAAACTTCATACATCTGGGACAACATACTCTGCGACTCACTTTTGCTTTCTGCCAACAGGACTGTGTCATCAGCATACAGCAATCTGCACACACAGATATTACCAAGACATAAACCAGTATATTGTCAATTTTGGCATCATGCATGCATCCATATATATATTAAACAGTCATGGTGACAATGCACAACCTTGTCCAACTCTTGCACCAATAGAAAACCATTTTGATACAACTCCATTCACTCCTCCACATGTTCTACACTGCCAGCATACATGGTTGATTTTTGATTTTTCCAGCATACATGGCTTTCATACTATTAAGTAGGTTCCCAATAATACCATATTCATTACATGGGCAACTAGAAAAGACAATAACTATACCATCAATTTTCTGTCTATATGCAAGACATATGGCAAATATTGCTTTCATTTTAGACAACATTTTGTTGTCTAAAAGCTCTTTTCATATGATATACCACACTTTTTCATCGCTCTGGATGAAGATCTGAAATTCACCTTGGAGTCAGTGGCGGCTCGTGGTTGAAAAAATAGGTCAAGAGCTACAAGAGCAATATGAAAAGATATCTACTGTCTTCAATGAAAATCACTATATGGGAACTGACCTATTTTTTGTATATTAGATCAATTCTTCTTTCTTTTAAAGCTGCAAATTTGTCGATTATGTCGTCATAGAATGGTTGTTTCTTCGTGAGCATCAATAACATATTCTGAATAGAAATATTTGCCAAAGAAGCAAGTCTGTCTTGAGAAATAGTGTTTCTTGAGTAAGTTTGTATTCTTTTAAGGCAAGAAAACCTTCTTTCCACTAACACACTTGTAGATGGAATGGTTAAAATGAGGGCAACTAATTTATAAGCTTCTGTAAAAATGTCTTTATCTTCATGAAGCACTCAAAGAAGTTCTTGAGTCGATATATTCCTTAATTTTTCGTTAGCATATACAAGACTCAGTTCATTTTTAAGGCGCTGGAGTTTAGTAAATATTTTTCCATAAAAATGTTGTAGATTTTCAAAAGCATAAGAGGGAAAGCTTGAATTAAATTGTTCGAATTTGGTTGTGTCAGCAAGACAAACAAATTGAAGTTTTTCACAGTCTTGAAATCTTATATCATTTCCATAAGAATGTGGTCTAAAATTACAAAATACAATTGTTTATAATTTTGAAAAATTGTTTCTTGTGTAAGAGCAGCATATTCCCGTTTAGATCTGCTTATTTCTGTGATTTTGCTAGCTTTTTCAAACAGTGTTTCAAATACTTCATCGTTCCTTTTATGACTCAAAATTTCATAAGCTTTTTTAATTTGAGTTACACAGTAGTTTATGTCTAGTGATTTTTTTCTGCAAAATTTCGAACAGATCAGTGGGGCCAAAAATGTAAATTCAAAAGTGTTCATATCGTTTAAAAACACCTTGGCAAGTTGAATTAATTTTTTGTCTGATTGCTCACTATTTGTCAGAAATTCGAATACTTCCTTCAATTTATCCCAATCTTCAACAATTACACTTACTAACTTCGAAGTGTAGGACCATCTAGTTTCTGCTATGGTTGGTATGCGTCTTGCGGTTGTAGATAGGAGTGTATAAGATCACTTCACTGAGTGGTGAAAAAACGAAGGAATTCCAGTGAGGCTTGCATAAAATATATGACACTTTGAAATTTTAGAAAAATCTGCTGTAATACAAGGTTCAAACGATATGCTAAGCAATGAACAAAAACAGCTTGAGAAGCTTTATCCTTGATTTTTTCTGGAGCCCATTCAAGTGTCCAGACATTACACTTGCCCCATCGTAACATTGTCCTATTAATTTGTGTTGATAATTGAATTGTTCCAAAATTTGGTCTAGCATTTTGTATAAAGCTTCTGACGTTCGATCTCCACTCACGTCGTGGAAACCCAAAAATCGCTCAGCCAATACACCTTCCGAATCAACAAATCTTATTATTAAAGAGCACTGAGAAGTCTGATTTATGTCTGTGGTTTCATCTACTTGAATATAAAAGCATTGAACTTCATTTATTTCATTTTTAATGTGATCGTTTATATATTCAGAAATACATTCAATTAATTCATTTTGAATAGTTTTTCAGTCACCTGTTAAGACATTTTTTATCTTTTCGTATTGATTTTGAATTTCTAAAGGACTTCTTGATATCAACAATGAAAGTAATTCCTTGAAATTTCCACGATTTATCGAGTCCATGCTTTCGTCGTGGCCAGGGAATGCTAGTTCTTGTTTGCTCAAATATAATACTGCATCAATCACTGTCTGCAGGAAAAGTCTATTTAAAATAACGTTTTCGTTGAAATGCATTTTCAAAAGCCTAGCATTCTCTCTCAGGGCATCGGCAATGGTGTTCTGATTTTTTTCAAAATTCCTAAGCATTTACTCGCATTTCAGGTGTTCGCTAGAACGCTAGAATCACCATGTTTATGAAGTGAGTGTGTTATATTTAATAAATCAGAGAATCCGTCTTTATTCCACGCCGAATGTTTATTACTAAAAAGTAAGCAGGGCCAACAAAATAATTTTTGTAACACAGAAGTACTATGAAACCCTTTATATTCAGTAAACCAACAATTTTTAAAATTTATATTGTAAGATTTACTGCTCTTCTTGATTTCTTTTTTGGCAACAATTGTCAGTGAATCCGTCGGTCGTTCTTGAAGTAAAATGTCTCTTTTATCTTCATCTTTCCACCGATTAAATGGAGTTTATAATAAATTACAAACAATGTCGTTCACAGGATACATACTTTAATTAAAACTGTCACTAACTGTTAAACTGTACCCGAAAGTACAGTAACAGCTAAACTGTTTGACAAATAATCACAAAGCACGAAAAAACTAATCCCTTTCGGAAAGCATATACCACACAACACCGCAAGGAAAAAGCCCTAGTGGATTGCAAGATACCCTGGGTAAACAGTTTCATCATGATCTCCTCGAAGGTCACGATTCCATCGGCAGAGCTTCGGCTCCGAAAGATAAAACACTTCACTTGCGCGCCAGATAGGGGAGGTTGACGTCACGGTTATTATAGCAACTCGGTTGAATGCTGCAGACTTCCAAGGGTTTTCATTTCGGCTCTTCACTTGCACTGATTTGCGTATGAGGACTTGTTTTCTGTATTAAACGCGCTATGTGAATTGATATCTAATCAAAATTTTGAGTATTTTGTAACACAATAGAGACAAAAGAGAACATATTATACAAATTACTGAATAAAGCTTTGTTTTAAGTAAAATAGGTGAAGAGGCACTTCACCTACTTCACCTGAAAAGCTGCTCCTGCTTGGAGTTGCAAAAGAAAATCTGCTAAACTATTTGGACTTTACATTAATTGTAAATGACGGAAAAATTGAAACACATATTTAAAAATGACTACCAATGATAACAAAACATTAGACTATCATGCAAACCATCCTATTTACTAAAAACAAATTTTGCCTCACAAATTTTAGTAAAGATTAATACTCTAAATTCTTTAAAACATGGTTTAAAACTCAGGCTTCACGCAACAATAACACATAAACACAGAAAACGAGCAAAACACACAGTCACGTATGGTAAAAGGTTCGTTTAGCGGTAGCTTTTGGACGTCCTATGAACGAAAGCTACTGCTAAACGAACCAAACCTCACCAAATTCCATTTATTTGGATCTCTCTTCTAAAATTTGGCAACATTTCCAACACCCCAACTTCAAATTGTAGTTCTGGCAACTAGCCCATCCAGTCGATCGCGGATGATCAAGGGGTCATAGGATGACTGAAAGCTATCACTAAACGAACCTTTTACCATACGTGACTGTGTTTCACTCGTTTCTTATGTTTATCTTTAGAGGATATAAAAAATGCACAAAAAGAAGAACTAAAGGCAATCATAGAGTAAAATAGTTATTCATCATATAAATAATAAGCATCTTCAACATAAAAAAAAACACACAGGGTTTTGAAAAACTTCAGAGGATAAGTAAAAAAATTCCAGTAAGACTACCTCCAGAATTACCCAATAAATGAAAGCAGAAACAAGAAAAAATTCTATTTCAAGATGTATCATCTACAACATAAAATGCGAATGTGGTTTCTGCTATGTGGGAGAAATGAGAGCATACAACTTAGAACAACAGTAACAGATCCTAAAGCTGCAATTAAGAAAATTCTGACAAAACCAGTTTGGACAGACATGTATAAAATACAGGAAAAAGTAAAGGACAATTTAGTACTTTGCAGAACTTACTGGCACACCAACAACACTCTTCTTCAAAAAGTCTAAAAGCAGAAAAAGGAGAGGAACTACATTAAATGATCCAAAGGATTGTATTTTATCACAGGAAGGGCAACATTTACTGAGTCTTGATGATGGGTAGGTTTAATGCCCCAAAATCTGACAAATAAGTACAAAATCATGTTCCTAAAAAAAACATATTAAAAGTTTATACAGTGATAACTTCTAGTAATAGCCATATTATCCTTTATTACAACATATAAATTCTTATTCATCTCATGAAACTTTTCAAAAAACTGCCTGAGTGCAATATTTGAGTCACTTATCCTTTGCTTTTCATGAAGCTATACAGTCTTAGCTCAGCATTTTCTGCCATTTTTCTATGTTTTTTACTCAAATATTTGAATAAATTTTGCAAAAAATACACATTAAGGAAATAACTTGGTAATTCCACCAAAGCTTCCTGCTCCCTTTCTTGTAAACTAGCATAATGCCTGATTTGTGCCAGCAGTCAGAAACCCAGCATTTTTCCATGTCACCTTAAATGATGTTCAACCAAAGCTCACTAGTTGTTCCATACTTACTCAATACTGGATTAATTCCATTGCAGTTTGGAGATCTGGAACAAAATTGAATTTCTTACTATTACTAATACGCAACCACTGTGCTGGTCATCATTGTTAACACCTTTCTCATCATTAGTTACCTCTCCATTAGTCCCTTGATTTTCATACAATAGGTCTTCAAAATGTTTACTCTAGCTATTCAATATATCCTTCGCCAATATGATAAGATGCAAGCCCTAATTAAATGTTCTGTCGTGTTTTGCGTTGACTTCCTATGTTGATTTCCGCCATCTTTACACGATCTTATTCAAATAACAGATTCAAAATAACACATTAAAGCTGCAAGCCTATAAGCTAGTCAACCCGGTGATTACATTGTCCATTATTTATCAAAGTGACTCACATTTGGATTTTTTTTCTTTTTACTTTGGAAGTTCTTTCCCACATAATTTTAGAAATCTACAGATTCCCTCCTTTTTACACACCAAATACCATGGCCACTTTGTTTTTACATAACTTTTTTTGCTTGTTTGTGTGTGTGAGAGGAACACTTTGAACACTTCCTAAATTTTCCTTGACAACTTTATTCAGCAAGAGGTTCTTTATTCTCTTTACACATTATCACAACACACACTTTTCTTGCAGCCTTGATTTAATCCACTCAGCCTAAATGCTCTTACATGGTGAAGTTTAAATTTTGAGATAACTTCAGTAATTCACCCCAGAAAATCTTACTGCACTCCAGCATTATTCTGCCTACTAACTCTGATGTACCTTGACATCTTTGTCATTTTGGGGAAAAGGGTAAAAGAAAGAAAAAGTTAACTCTTAACTATATTTGAACACAACTGTTTTTGAATCAATAACACAATTAAAAAACACCTAAACTATTTAGATATTATATGAAAAATAGAGCAAAATTGCTAATGGCATTTTATTATGTATAGATTGTTTTTGAATCATAAAGATTATATTTATTTAAATGCCAGAAAAGGAAACTGAAATGGAGCCATGGCTTCAGCCGCTAGGGCCCTCGTCAGCCATCAAATTGCGCACATTGTTCCATTCTTGATCAGTTTTTGAAATTTTCATCACAGAGCTGTGGTCTTATGCTACCATCTTTTGATTGGATTCTGTTGAATTTTCGGAAGATTTTAACTGGTCGTTTATACTTTCAAGCTCGCAATAAGGACCCATCCATTGGAATTAACAAAATATGGGATAATGTTCTTATGTTTTCCCAAAATATAAACGGCCGTTTAATTTTCCAAAAATTCAGCACAATCCAACCTGAAAATGGCAGCGCAAGACCACAGCCCTATGATGAAAATTTCAAATACTGATCAAGAATGGAACAATGTATGTGATTTGATGGCTGATGAGAGCCCTAGTAGCTGAAACCATGGTCCTGTTTTAGTTTCCTTAACTGGCATTTAAATAAATAGAATCTCTATGATTCAAAAACAATCTATTTAGGTATTAACTATATAAAAGTCAGCATGTTACTTACTAGCAGCACTGCTGTAAAGCACAGCAATATTTTTGAGTTTCCCTTTGCCAAAGTATACAAGCTGGATATTTTACAAACTGATTTTGTGCCGGTAAAATTTGTGATTTCACTATAAAAACTAACTAAAAAAAACTTCAAAGCATTCACATGAAACTCAGCATATTAACCAAATAATCTTGGTCTGTATGCAAAAACAATTTCAAACATGAGACTGATCATTAAAAGAAATTCAAGCATTCATTTTCAATTAACCTGAAAATCTCAATAAATATCTAGATCCTGACACTGACACACACACACACACACAGAGTAAATGCATTTTGGTATTACAGAAGTTTCAACCATCATGGCAGACAAAATCGCATGTGAAGTTCAACTTTATTTTCAGTTTTAAACATGTGGGAAAGTCATATATACCTGCATAAACATGAAGTTATGTAACAGGTACTCACAACAGTGTCCTCAAGTTTTGAGGGGGGTGAGGGTCTTATTTTATTGCATTAAATCTCCTTAGAAGAAAAGAAAAATCTTTTTCTAAACACGAAATACACAATTATTTGCCTTCATGGAGATTTTTAACCATCTAACGGCACAGCCAGTTTTAATTATCACTTATTGAAAAGTTATATTATATGAACTTCATACTATCATTTGCACTATCAAATATGACACAACAAAATATCATCAACAATCATTTTAAAATACAAATAAATTTGAACTTGCATATTACCTTGAATTTCTGAAGCTGTTCTTCTAAGTTCTCAATGTTAGTGACTTCAACTTTTTCTGAAACCAAAGCTTGTCGAACACTCACAAGCCAGTTATCTAATGCCTGTGAAGCCTCAAGGAACTTTGTAGGTGGAGTCTGTTGCACAGCATGACTCAACATTCTTTCAGTTTCTTCTGTAAGTACAAAGTATATATATATATTTTTTTTTCAAAAGCTACATTTGAACAAAAGCTTTTGTTTGTTGGTTTGAATATCAGTATAACAACGGAGAGGGATAGGGAGAAACACATTGTGTGTGTAACTGAAATCAGTAATGTGCTCTTAGAAACTTCAGAAATGCTAACATGAAAATGTTTATACTCTTGAGCCTAAGAATAAAAACACAATCAAAATTTGTTGAATAAATGATGTGTTAAATTGTGTAATATGGTAATAAGATCAGTTGAATTTTTCATGCTTATATTCAGATGTCAGAAAAAATTTAGTATGAGGAAGTGTTGTCCAGGTAAGCTTTAACAAATTTGGCAAACAGTCTTGTTATGAATACATACACACACATCACTAAGCTGTTCTCTGAGATTCTGAGGCTAGCTTCTCAAAGAAAGCTCATCTACCAAATAAAAGTTCAAAAGTGATAGTTTCCATTTATACGAACTTGGCACACAACTTGAGCTTCACTGACATCCATCACATGCCTCACACAAGACCTTTTGTACTTCATACTCATTATCTTTTTCTCTTGCATACATTTCTGAACCTGGTCCATCCATGATTTCCTTGGCCTTCTTCTACCTTTCTTTCCTGCCATGTGGGCAGAATAAATTCACTTAGTATCTCATCACTAATTCTTTCATTATGGCCACACCATAAGAATATTTCTTCTCTCTACCTTAATAACAATATTTTGTTTCACATTACACACCTGCAATACATCTTCATTCCTCACATGATCGGAACATGTCTTACCACCCCCCACCCCTCCACATAGGATAGTAACATATTTCTCCCGCATACAAACAAATCCTACGCTTCTTCTGCAGCACCCATATTTTACTCTCATAAATCAGCATAGTAAAAATTACACTTTCATACACAGGCATTCAAGACCTTTTAGAGAATCCATCAGTTCTGTGAAATCCTCCTAACACAGCTATGACTTTCAAGAATGAAATGACTTGCCTAATTTTGTCATCTAACCCGATTTTTCTGCACAGAAACTAATAATTTTGGTTCTTCTTTTATTTATAAATTCAGTTTGAATTTTAAACAAACTTTGTACATCCAGGACAACATACTCTGTAGCTAACTTTTGTTCTCCACTAATGAGACTATGTCAATCAGCAATCTGCACACAGAGATATTACCAAAATGTAAACCAGTACTGCCTATTTTGGATCTCACATGCATTCATCCATAAATATATTGAACAGCCATGGCAACATTACAGAACCTTGGCTGACTCCTGCACCAAGAGAAAACCATTTCAGTAAAGCACCATTCACTCATACACATGATCTACTGCCAGAAACATAGCATTAATATTTTAAGCAGATTCCTCATAATAAATTACCATAATTATTCAAGACCTATTTATTCATTCATAAGTTTTTTCTAGATCTACAAAGGCACAAAAACTTCCTTACCAATAAATATATGCTTTTCAGTCATCATACATAATTTCAAAATTGGATTAGTGCAGTCCATACCAGGCATAAAACCAGCCTGTACATCCCACACCTTCACTGATGCAACACCTCATTGATAATGACCCATCCAAAGACTTTTCCTGGTACACTCAGCAGGTTGAAACCATGACAGATCTTGCATTCAGTCTCACCACCTTTTCCCTTATACACAGAAACAATGATAATATCCCTGCAATGCTGAAAGACCATTTCTAACTCCTAGCACAACTAGCAAATTTCAGTTTACCAGTCACTTACAGAGTCACCGCTATATTTTAAAATCTCAGCATTTATGCCATCCACTCGTGAAGTCCTACCATCTTGATGAAATTTTCTAGCTTAACAAGATCCCCTGATATACTTTCTTCACTCTGTGCGGCATCATCTGCTTCTTACTGAAAATCACCTTAGCTTACATGTTTGTTTTTTTATCATTTTTTCATATTCTGACAACTCGCAGAAGTATTCACCCTATCTTCCTCACCGAGTGCTCATATCACTTCTCCAATCTTATCCTTCAACCAACTCAGAACTTTATTTCCCCTATTTTTCTGTCTTATGTACTTTCAGAATGAAATATTACAAGTCAAATTTGTGAGAACATTTTCAAGGTACCTACAATAGCAAATAACTTTGTTTCCAAACCAGGAAATAAAAGTTGTTTATACGGTGCAATTGTAATAAAACGGGATTTGTTACTTAACCCCTGAGGTTTATTTATAGGAAATGGTACTTATGCCAACTACAGATGAAATATTGAATACTGTTAATTCAGTGGCAACAACAGAACATTATTTTATTTGCAACATAAGCAGCTGAGCCAGCCAGCCTCTATCTATCTCTTTCTTTCTTTCTTTCTTTCTTTCTTTCTTTCTCTCTCTCTCTCCTCTGATGAAGTTACTTATTTTGGTAAGTTTTTGAAACAGTATAATTTTTAGTTTTTTGTCAAAAAAAAAAAAAAAAAGATTCAAGTACTTCTAATATTGTTTTTTTTTTAGTAAAAGTCCGCTATTGAAGGTTAATTTTTTTTGACGTGCATTAATGCAATTGCATTTTGGACTTACCGTTGAAGTTCCAAGTTGAACACTTCCGGCACGTGGATCTTGGTGTTTTTCCCGTATTTCTGTTATGTAGATGCGGCATAGGGGTTTTTCATTCAGTTGCTGGCCCTCTTCAGTTTTTTCCCCCGTTGGTTTTTAATTGGCCTCTTTACTAAATGATTTTTTTCCTTTGCTGCTTCCACATATACTTCTATACGTTTTTTACCGGAGTACTTTCGGTAACACTCCGTTACCGTCATCTAGGGAACGTTTGCTCCGACCAGCATGGACCGTGCCAGTAGAGCTTTTGGGTGGTTCTCACGGGCTGCATCTGTTAACGGCTATCGCTTCCTCTTGGGCATTGTGGCGCCATCTCTTGTTGGTCACCGATCTCATTTTTCGAACTTTTCCATTTTTTTGCTCAATTTTAATTAAATTTCTCCAACTGTTTCTTAAAATATTAGGGTCATTATGGTTGCAAACTTTTGCTCTATTTTTTTCTATCATTACCGACTCTGCAATTCTGAGGTGTTTTTCAGATTTACAGCTTTTTATGATTTTTATATTTTCAAATTTGATAGAGCAAAAGTTTGCAACCATAATGACCCTAATATTTTAAGAAACAGTTGGAGGAATTTAATTAAAATTGAGCAAAAAAATGGAAAAGTTCGAAAAATGAGATTGGTGACCAACAAGAGATGGCGCCACAATGCCCAAGAGGAAGCGATAGCCGTTAGCAGATGCAGCCCGCGAGAACCACCCAAAAGCTCTACTGGCATGGTCTGTGCTGGTCTGAGCAAACGTCCCCTAGATGACGGTAATGGAGTGTTACTGAAAGTACTCGGGTAACAAAACGTATAGAAGTATATGTGGAAGCAGCAAAGGAAAATTTCATTTAGTAAAGAGGCCAATTAAAAACCAACGGGGAAAAAACTGAAGAGGACCAGCAACTGAATGAAAAAACCCCTATGGCGCATCTACATAACGGAAATACGGGAAAAAAACCAAGATCCACGTGCTGGAAGTGTTCAACTTGGAACTTCAACGTTAAGTCCAAAATACAAAAAAAAGATATTTTAATATTTTTAAGGTAGCAATTTAATGACTTCTCTGCGTACTTTTCCAAAATTTGAACTTTCATTAAGACAACCACAGGAAATCAGTATTTCACTTTGCACTGCAATAAGGCATCAGCCATGTAAAAGTAAACAGAAAAAAAAATGGCAGCACTTACAACTTTGCATTTACATGTGTTTAATTTGGCTTGTTTAACCTGAGTACCTATTACTTTGCTTAATAAGTATGAGGGTAAATCAAAAAGTAAGGTCAATGTTGTCATATGACGATGATGAGCAAAACACGTAACAATGATAACAAATAAAGGTAACTTGATCGCGCTAGTTTCGTTACATGAAAAAAAATTTTACAAGAAAGTTCGTAAGTTGGGAACTTTCAACCTCATCTTAGGTCTTCATCACCCCAATAGAGGACTAAGATTGTTGCCAGATTCTACAGTTGAATTTTTTCTATTTTTGTTGCCAAAACTTAGAATTGATCTCCAGATCATCGGGATGTAGAGAAGAGATTCGGAATTGCAAGTCATTGAGTTGAAAATAATTTCCAGGCTTTAACAGTAACGGAGGGCAGAACGATTGTCAAAAGAAGCAATTCGTTTTGCTTCGTTCCAGCGGGGAACACTGCAGATGTGTCTTCCATTGTCAAAATAGACAAGGCTGTATTAGGGTTGGCTTTCAAAACATCTTTTTATGTTCTAAAATTCTGTGGTTAGTGTCCTGTATGTGCTTCCAATGCATAAGTTATCACCTGCTGTAGAAGAGATAGGAATGCAGTAAACTTCTGGGAGGTCCAGATTTTCAACTTTGTCCCTATCCCTTTGTAGAAGTTTCGAGATGTTTGTGGGGGGGGGGGGGATTTAATGGCAAGATGGTAACCAAAAATTCTAAAATGAATCTACAACTTCTAAACATAGGAAGGATGGTAAGGAACAGAACCAGATAATTTCAGATTTTCTTTCTTTTGAGGAAGGAGGCATTCAATTTTCGAATTGTTTTCATATTTCTTTAAGAGGGAGTTGACTGTAAGAGCAGGGAAACCATAAGTGAGGGCTATTGTAGAAATTTTGGAGAATTCTTCTTGAAGAGAAAGTTGGTTGTTGCAAATGATATGAGCCCTGTGGATGTAAGACTTCAATGCTGCAAGCTTGTAGAGATGCAGAGTGAAAGATTTGTAGGGAATGATGCTAGTGGCTGCAGAAGGTTCACGATAGACGGAACGAGTGATGAAGAGATCAGAGTTTCTGCAGATGGAGACATCCAGGAAATCAATTTTGTGGTTTACTTCCTTAGATATAGTGAGATTAATGGAAAGAAATTTTTCTGTAATGGAGTTGATCAGTGTCTGTAATTCAGACTCGGTATGTAGCCAGCTAATGAAAATGTCATCTACATATCTTAACCACAGGGAAGGTTGAAAAGGATGGTGAGGAATGACGGAAACTTCAATATGTTGCATGTAGATTTCTGCAAGAAGAGGGGAAAGAGGTGAGCCCATGGGGAGACCAGATTGTTGCTTGTACACAATTTTGTTAAAAACAAAACAACTGTATTGATGAATAGTGTGGAAACAATCATAACGATCTTTGATAAGAGTACCGGGTGGTTCGAAATGATTTCTTCATGCAGAGCTTATAGGACTCAAAATATGGTGCAGAGGGGAACAAAGATTCTACATCAAGAGTATATAGATTTACACTTGGAGAAAAGGAATTAGGGAGTTTGTGGATGAAGTCTGAAGTAGATAGAGACAACAGTATCAGGATGGTTGGCTGCCAGAGATTTGCATTTGAGGACCAATTTCTTTTCAAGGTTTACTGCTGGAGAAAAAGAATATTCAACTAAAGGTCTGATGGGGTTACCAGCTTTATGCAGTTTAACTTGCAGGAAAAGCCTGGGAGTCCTAAACTGCATAAAGCTGGTAACTCCATCAGACCTTTAGTTGAATATTCTTTTTCTCCAGCAGTAAACCTAGAAAAGAAATCAGTCCTCAAATGCAAATTTCTGGCAGCCAACCATTCTCATACTGTTGTCTCTGCTTCAGACTTCATCCACAAACTTCCTAATTCTTTTTCTCCAAGTGTAAATCTATATACTCTTGATGTGGAATCTTTGTTCCCGTCTGTACCATATTTTGAGTCCTACATGCTCCTCATGAAGAAATCATTTCGAACCACCCGGTACTATTATCAAAGATCTTTACGATTGTTTCCACACCATTCATCAACACAGTTGTTTTATTTTCAACAAAATTGTGTACAAGCAACAATCTGGTCTCCCCATGGGCTCACCTCTTTCCCCTCTTCTTGCAGAAATCTACATGCAACATATTGAAGTTTCCGTCATTCCTCACCATCCTTTTCAACCTTCCCTGTGGTTAAGATATGTAGATGACATTTTCATTAGCTGACCACATACCAAGTCTGAATTACAGACAGTGATCAACTCCATTACAGAAAAATTTCCTTCCATTAATCTCACTATATCTAAGGAAGTAAACCACAAAATTGGATTTCCTGGATGTCTCCATCTGCAGAAACTCTGATCTCTTCATCACTCGTTCCGTCTATCGTGAACCTTCTGCAGCCACTAACATCATTCCCTACAAATCTTTCACTCTGCATCTCTACAAGCTTGCAGCATTGAAGTCTTACATCCACATGGCTCATATCATTTGCAACAACCAACTTTCTCTTCAAGAAGAATTCTCCAAAATTTCTACAATAGCCCTCACTTATGGTTTCCCTGCTCTTACAGTCAATTCCCTCTTAAAGAAATATGAAAACAATTCGAAAATTGAATGCCTCCTTCCTCAAAAGAAAGAAAATCTGAAATTATCTGGTTCTGTTCCTTACCATCCTTCCTATGCTTAGAAGTTTTGGTTACCATCTTGCCATTAAATCCCCCCCCCCCCCAACATCTCGAAACTTCTACAAAGGGATAGGGACAAAGTTGAAAATCTGGACCTCCCAGAAGTTTACTGCATTCCTATCTGTTCTTCAACATTTGATAACTTATACATTGGAAGCACATACAGGAGCTTTAACCACAGAATTTTAGAACATAAAAAAGATGTTTTGAAAGCAAACCCTAATACAGCCTTGTCTATTTTGACAATGGAAGACACATCTGCAGTTTCCCGCTGGAACGAAGCAAAACGAATTGCTTCTTTTGACAATTGTTTTGCCCTCCATTACCGTGAAGGCCTGGAAATTATTTTCAACTCAATGACTTGCAATTCCGAATCTCTTCTCTAGATCCCGATGATCTGGAGATCAATTCTAAGTTTTGGCAACAAAAATAGAAAAATTCAAATGTAGAATCTGGCAACAATCTTAGTCCTCCATTGAAATGCATGATGAAGACCTAAGATAAGGTCGAAAGCTCCCAACTTACGAACTTTCTTGTAAAAGTTTTTTTCATAAGACGTAACTAGCGTGATCAAGTTACCTTTATTTGAAATGTTGC
Organism: Macrothele yani; assembly: GCA_039090855.1. Lineage (NCBI taxonomy): Eukaryota > Metazoa > Arthropoda > Arachnida > Araneae > Macrothelidae > Macrothele > Macrothele yani. Next base: position 93,091,050 of record CM077010.1, read on the forward strand.
CATACATTAAAGGAACTAAGAGGCATACACAGACAACAATTAAATTATTTCAATTCAATTCATTTATTTTGCTGAACGAAAAACAAAGGAACAGTACTACAGATAAATCAGTTGAAACGATGCCCAGCCATGAAGCAGGGGAAAAAGGCCAGCCAGGCCTGACAAGGTCTCATGCTCCCTAGATCAGTTTTACAATGAGGGCAGTAGTTTTAAATTACAAACAACAAAGGTATCATTAGGAGAATCAAACAACCAAAAAATCAAAAAAAGAAAAAAAAACAAAAACAGATGACATCTCGATATACAAGTCATTATTATATAAATATAGTTCCCATCCACTGGATCACTAAGTGGAGGTGACGCAATTCATTATAAAGTTTTTAAATTTTTTTTTTTTAAAAGGTTAAAGTTATTTAAGGAAGTTAGCTCCGTGGGTAATGAGTTCCAATAATGTGGGCCAATGTAGTTTAAAGTTTGCTTCATGGCTTCCGTTTTTGGAAGAATAGGCCTAATATGTGATTTAGTGCGCATGTAATGCGTGTGCATCTGGGGGTGTAATATGTATAATAACAAAATGTAAATTATTCTTAATGTGCTTGTACACAATTTTCCCAATATTGTAGTAATATAATTGGTTAATCGTTAGAATATTATATTTATTTGGGAAAACTCTAGTATTATACATAGTGTTAGTTGTGAATTTCTATCAAATTTTAAGTCAATTAATTTTATATATTGGTTTTGAAGAATTTGAAGTTTTTTGAAATTATATTTTTAGTTGTCTGTCCCCATGATAATAAGCATAATTAATATGAGTCAAACATGGTATAATATAAATGAATTAGTGTTTTGTAGGTAAGGTTTGTAAATATCAGGCTAATAACTCCAATGTTTTTAGACAGTTTGAGAAGAAGAGAGTCAACATGATGGTTCCATTTAAGGTCCCTATGTAAGGTAACCCCAAATAAAGTAACTACTTAACCACTTCAATATTAGTACTGTTAATAGATAATGTGATAGAAGTAGGTAGTGAGATATTTTGTTTTGAGAAAATTAAAGATTTTGTTTTGGCAGTATTTATTAGTAATTCATTGGAGTTTAGCCAATCTGAGATGTTATTAAGTTCAGTATTAATAATCATAGTAGTGTCTGTCATTGAATTGAATGAGGTAAAAATGGTTATATCATCTGCATAGAGGAGTAGGTCCATGTCACTTATTGAAACAAAGATATCGTTAATATATATAGCGAAAAGCAACGGTCCCAAGATTGAATCCTGTGGGACATCAGTTGGTGTAAGTTGAAGCATGGATTGATGTTGGTTAATTTTGTGTGTATTGTTGTCTATTTGATAAATAATTTTTAAAAGAGAATGTTCAAAGTTCCCAATTCCTATCGTGTGTAACTTATGAAGTAGAATATTATGATTTATGGTATCAAAAGCTTTGGATAGGTCTAAAAATAATGCAATAGTATGTAAGTTGCGTTCAAAATTATGTTGGATAATTTGTTTTAGGTATAGTAAGGCTGATTCTGTTGATTTTCCAGATTGGAAACCATGCTGATTTGGATGGATGATTTTTAGTTTATGAATGTGTGAGATTAATCTATTGTAAATTAATATCTCCAAAATTTTAGCAAAAATAGATAAACTGGCTATAGAGCGGCAGTTATTTGCATATTTATTGATCCGGATTTGTATTTTGGAATATTTTTTTCAATTTTAAGTAGATCTGGAAATTCATCAGTTTGGAATATGTCATTAAAAATAAACAATAGAGGATCCAGAATAAGATTAGCATAATTTTTAATAATGGCTGAAGATCATCACATCCAGTGCCTGACCTGGAATTTATATTGTTGAATTCTTCTAATAGTTCTGTTTCGGTAATATTGGCAAGATGAAAATGATTAGCCCTGTGTGCACTTCCTAGGTAATCAGTGAAGGGAATTTTTGGGGTAGTTACACTATTTTTCATGTTTGTGGAAATAGAGTAAAATGTTCATTTAACGCATTTGTAATATCTTGTATATTTATAAGCTGAAAGTTATTGCAATCTGTTAAGTATTGAGAAGCCGTTAGATTTGACTTTTTACCCATTAGTAAATTTAAATGTTTCCATGTTAGTTTTGAAGAGTTATGTGAAAAAATGTTGAGATAGTAATTACGCTTAGTATGTCTGATATCGCTATTCAGTTAATTACGAAAATTCTTAAAATTCTGAAAGTACTGGGGTAGTTTGCTTTTGATAAATTTCGCGAAGAGGTTATTTTTTTTATTTATTCTTTTTAATAAAGGATTGGTGATCCATGGCTTACGAAAAAATTTTAGTTTATTTTGTTTTATAGTTTTTGGAAAGGATTTATTGTAGAGTTGTGTAATAATTGTGATGAACAACTCATAATTTTTGTTAGCAGAACCATGAATCAAGATACTACTCCAGTTAATATTTTCTAAATTAATTCGAAAACTTTCCATATTTCTATTATTCATTTGCCTGGAAGTGTAGCCATCTACAGGTGTAGTAGTTAGTTGTTTAAGAGGGTAAATTGTAAATATAGGATGGTGATCACTGATATCATACTGTAAGGCTCCTGAAATGATAGTTTCAGATTAATACATTTGTGATGGAGAGGTCAATCAATGTCTGAGGTAGGGGTTATACGAGTTGGGACTGAAATAATGTTTTTGTGTCCAGAAGCATTAAGCGATTGTAGAAGCTGAAAAGAATGATTGGTGTTTTGTAGGAAGTCAACATTCATATCTCCCATAAGAAATGTTATTTTTTTTTATATGTTAGAGTAGTTAAATAATTCTGTAAGTAATGATAGGAAAGCTTCAAGATCTGAGTTGGGTGGCCTATAGCAGACAATAATTATATAAAATTGGTTATTGATAGTTAGAATTTCTGCATTTTGATTCAAGATTGCAAAATGTGGAATAATTGAAAAATCATTATAAACATATTTCACAATAATTGTAATTGCAACCCCTCCACCAGTTGAGTAAGTTCTGTTCAAATGGAAACTTTTATAGTTAGTAATTTGCAAAAAAAAAAAAATCAGTAATGAAAAGGTTTTGGCCTATATACTGGAAAAAATTTCCAAAACAAATAATTCTCTACATGCTTCACATATTCTTACACATATACAGCAAAGAAACCTCACCACTCAAAATTTAATTTAAGAATCATAATTCATCCAGGCAGTACAAGACTGTTAATTTTTTTTTTACAGCCTGTTCAGTTTTTTTTATATCATCATCATCAACCATGGGTACAATTCCCATAGGTGTCTGTTGCCATTTTAACTACACTGTCCCATTGAAGTCTGTTCATTGCAGCATGGCTCTGTTCTTGAAGAGTTCCACCACACCAGTCTTTAACATCGTCAAGCCCACACACGGTGAGGGCATCCTCTTGCATTTCTTCCATTCATTAGGCCAAACACCAATGCCTTTATCTTTGCCATTTTTTATTCTGCAGATGTGTCCAAAGAGTCTTAGTTTTCTCTGTGTGATTTTTTGGAACAGGGTCTCTTTTAGTTGTATTCTTCTGCACATTTCTTCATTTCTTATCCTCTGGGTCCATCTGATTCGTAAGGTTTCTACTATAGCACTTTCTTTCAAAAGCAAGTACCCTTCTCTCTGATTCCTTTGTCAATGTCCAAGTCTCGCATCCATATAGCATGCTGCTGAAGATGCATGTCTCGAGAATGCTTAACTTAGATTTGAGGCTAATAGCTTTGCTCTTCCAAATTTTATCCATGGTTTTTAACAGTGCAATTCTAATTAATTTTTTTATATCACTCTTCGTTTTTATTGGATAATGTTTGAATTACAACAACCAGCACTGAAAGAACTTATTCACATTCCATAAATCCAGAAGTTAGAGGACATTTCAGATGAGTGCAACTGGGGTGTCTTTTTTTTTTTTTTTTTTTTTCAAAAGCAGCATTTCTTCACAGTCCTTGCTACTTATTTCAATGTATCCCTCTTTGTTTGAACCATCCAAACCATTACCTCCACATTTCTTGCTAAGTCCCAATGATGTGGAGATCAATATATGACCACGAAAATATTTTTATCTAACTGTCATCAATGATGAAATTCAATATTTCAAAGCAACATTTCTACTAATACTCAAGACCAGTAATTTTTAAACAATGTAACTTACTTTATTCACAACATGATATATAAATAACTTTACATTGAAATACAATTTAGTTATAGGTATAGTCAATTTAAATATATAGTGACTTTTTTCATACATAACCAGGGCTTGAAAAATACCATGCCCAAGATGCCCGGGGCATATAAATTATTGGCCTGGGCAAGTGAAAATGAAATCTAGTTGCCTGGTCGGGGCAACTAGATTTAAAGAGAAAAAAAGTTTGGAATGGAGAATTTTCTGCTCTAGAAAAAAAGACGGTCGTCACATGCTTTTCATTTTACTGCAGTTGTATTATTGTTACAGAATAAGTGCTAAAGCCAGGAAAAAAGCGCTTCTTAATTATATTAGTTCAACATTTGTCGAAATCATTACGTGGTTTCAGAAATTATTAACTATATGTCAACAAAATAGTTTCCATATCATCTACTGTTTCGCACGTTGCTAGAAATTCGAGCACGGGAAAAACGTCCATATAATAAAAAAAAATTATTTCAACTTGTCACTAATATTCCTTTTTGATGTTCCTTATGATAGTTTAGAATTTTATTATATGAAGATTACAAATTTATATGAAAAAATGTTTTTATATGTACAGTCATATGCATCATAAGTTGTCGAAGCCCTCCAATACGTACAGACAATATGAATTAAATGATTAACATTATTCCAGTTTTTTAACTCATGATTCACGAAATTAATACAATAGAAAAGAACTTTTGAACCTCTTGATTATGATGCGTTGAATCAGCAATAAGCCATCTTGTTATCGAAGAAGGCACGATTTTCTTTCCTGTGGTATCAGCTTCCAAGTTGAAATTCGATTTTATAATTTCTTATTATAGAAGATGGTTGCATGTTCCGTTTTCCGTGGCTCGATATCCCAAACTAGTTTCAATTCCTTCTTTTTGGAATCATCTTCAGTGGGTATTATGATCTACTTCTCATACACATAGTATTTCGGCCACTTACATCGATTTTACTGGCGCCGTCCGACATTCCACGGCAGTTGTACTCTGGCGCATGCTATTTTGGTATTAATGCTCATTCTTAGTCGTGTTTTAATATAATTGGATGATATGAATTTCTGATTCTAAATTATTTGGTGTTGCCATTCGTTTGTTGAAAACAATCAATAAGGTCTTTTATTATATTTTTTAGCGTTATTTTCTTTTTCGATAAAATATTTCCAAGCGTACGGCAGACTCATTGGATCATTATTATTACAATTTATTTCTTTAGTTTTTTCAATCATTACAGCTTCTGAGGTTAATATTGTTGGTATAGAATATACTCCAGCTTTATCAAGCTTTGATATTCTTTCATTTCCTGTAGTTAATATAAGTTTCGTTATCTATGAAAAAATGATATTAGCAGAAACCGTCATAGATAACGAAACTATATTAACTACAGGAAATGAAAGAAGATCAATGCTTGATAAAGCCGGAGTATATTCTATACCAACAATATTAACCTCAGAAGCAGTAATGATTGAAAAAACTAAAGAAATAAATTGTAATAATAATGATCCAATGAGTCTACCGTACGCTTGGAAATATTTTATCGAAAAAGAAAATAACGCTAAAAAATATAATAAAAGACCTTATTGATTGTTTTCAACAAACGAATGGCAACACCAAATAATTTAGAATCAGAAATTCATATCATCCAATTATATTAAAACACGACTAAGAATGAGCATTAATACCAAAATAGCATGCGCCAGAGTACAACTGCCGTGGAATGTCGGACGGCGCCAGTAAAATCGATGTAAGTGGCCGAAATACAACGTGTATGAGAAGTAGATCATAATACCCATTGAAGATGATTCCAAAAAGAAGGAATTGAAACTAGTTTGGGATATCGAGCCACGGAAAACGGAACATGTAACCATCTTCTATAATAAGAAATTATAAAATCGAATTTCAACTTGGAAGCTGATACCACAGGAAAGAAAAATCGTGCCTTCTTCGATAACAAGATGGATTATTGCTGATTCAATGCATCATAACCAAGAGGTTCAAAAGTTCTTTTCTATTGTATTAATTTCGTGAATCATGAGTTAAAAAACTGGAATAATGTTAATCATTTAATTCATATTGTCTCTACGTATTGGAGGACTTTGACAACTTATGATGCATATGACTGTACATATAAAAACATTTTTTCATATAAATTTGTAATCTTCATATAATAATATTCTAAACTATCATAAGGAACATCAAAAAGGAATATTAGTGACAAGTTGAAAAAAAAATTTTTTTTTATTATATGGACGTTTTTCCCGTGCTCGAATTTCTAGTAACGTGCAAAACAGTAGATGATATGGAAACTATTTTGTTGACATATAGTTAATAGCTTCTTAATTATATTATGCTCTACATCCAGAAATTGGGGCCATACTTAATTTTGCTCCAGATGTTGTTCACAGTTAACGACTGGATGCATGCCTCGGACGAAACTAGCCTCTGATGTTTAGTGACAAAATGCGTAAACTGTCATGAAACAGGAGGACGCAGACTGATGGGCAAAAAAGCTGTGCTTTATGGGGGGGGAGCACCTTCGGGAGAGAGTGACAACGGAATATTTATTGCACAGCCACGGGTGGAGTTGGGTCTCTGACATAACTTGGGCAAGTGAGGGAGGGGAAAGTAGAAACTTCTATTCGCATGCGCACCCACGCACATGAACTGGCAGCTGAACTACTGAAGCAAAAGCTAAGTTTCGTTTAAGAACAAGCCTGTGCAATGTGTTCCACTTAATCGGGAGAAGAGCAAAAATTACTAACGCCGATAACTTAGTTTATCTGAGAGAACAGAATTCGTGTTAGTTGTGGTTCATGTTAGCTGTGGATATAAGTTGTATTTAGTAATGGATATACCATGTTTTTTGGAAAATAAAATCCAGCAATGAGAGTATATCTCATAGTACGCAATTATGTGAAATTCCTAATCTGTCAGCGGTAGTTACAAATTCGTCTTCCGCACTGATGAGTGACATAATTTCAGAATCTGAATCTACATCGTTGGCAAATCTGAAACTTATTGCAAGCGGACTATGATAAAGCATAAAAAAATAAAAAAACAGCTGTTGCACAGTTAAAGAATCTTGGATAAAAACATTTAATTGGCTAAAGTCAAATGACAAGACTATTATGTTGTGCACTGTTTGCAAAAACCATCCTAAAATTGCTGATACCACCAGTAATTTCTTTAAGCAATGTGGGGTGTCAGGTGATAATATAGTTTAATAATTAAGTGCACACAACAGTAGTCAAAAACATAAGATTTGCCTTTGTTTCTAAACAACAATTTTTGGGATATTTTATGATGCAAAATTACTTTTCTTTGCACAAGAGAAAAGGTAAATAATTTTTACATTCAAAATTGTTGTTAAAAACTACTTGAACTGCCATACAGTTAACTATGATTATTTAATTTTGTAAAACACAGGACATATATTAAAAATTCTTAAACATGGCATCATCACTAAATTTCTCAAATGCTATCGATTACTTTTCTTAAAACTTGAGATATATGCTTTTGTGCACTTTGAACACAGAAACTTTAAAATGGTGATGCAAAAGATGTATAAAAAGTTTATCATAATTTTTAACTTTAAAAAAATGAGGCTTCTGTTTTGTTATCTTAAAAGATAAATTTTTCTGGGCATGTAGATTTTACTACTGGGCAAGTAAATATTTTCCACACATGCCCAGCTGGGCGTGTAACTCTTCAGATATTTTTCAAGCCCTGATAACAAACACATATATGCACATGCACATGGAGAGAGAAAAGAAGTTGCACTTACCCAGTTTTTTGAAAACTGCAGACCATTCTTTACAAAATTCCTCCACTTCAACAGCAAAAGACATTAATGCTGGAGAACTTTTCTTAGCTTCATTAACTTCTTTACTCAGTTTTGAAACTTTTTCCTCCTGAACTTGAAGTGACTTAGCTCGGAGCTGGAAGTACAAACAGCCACTTACAAAAGGTGATATAAAGTTTGCAGATGTAAGTAACGTAAAATGGGATATAATATTCATATTTCATAAAGTTCAATGAATGCACTTAAAAAGTTGCAGTCTCTCAAAACTTTTAAAAGTTCTTAATAGAACTATTTTCATAGAAATTGTTGTGCAGTCAAAATGACAAGGCCACAAATTCCCCTGCATCTGCATGCACATGTCTATATGTAACACAGAACTTCTCATATTACATGAACAAGATATTTATTTCCAGTTTTTAAAAACAACTGGATGTGAAGAGGGAGAATGCACACACAAGGTGAACAAAAACATCCTTTATCATAACCAAAGTGCAACTTTTGAATTATGATCTTCTAGACCTTAGGAATGGAAACTACATAACAATATTATAATACAAAACAAACTGCTACATATCGATGGCAACATATTATTGTTATTAGCACCATAAAAATGTTAAAAAAGTTTCTTCAGAGGTTGTGTGTTGGTAGTTTGCTTGTCTCAGCTTGTTTCACAAAGCCACTTTCAAACTGAGGCATATGCAATAACATACCTGAAGGTCCTAGATTATAAAAACTTGATTACATAATCCTGTGTATTATTGAAGTCATGGCAAACTCTAGCAATAAAATATCTTAAAAACATAACTTAGTTACAGAGATTACTAGGATGAGACTTATTCAGTTGTGGTCAATACTGACATTCCATTAACTAGGACTCTCTAAAAAAAATTTCCACATCAACAGCACTTTGTGAAAAGTAAGTTGGAAGAAAGTCTACAAATTGAAAGAGGAGCCACAATTAATGAACAGGAAGACTGGGTATTAGTGTGCAAGTGGCAACATCTACTTTCTTGAGTCAGTGTTGGTGACAGATTGGTGTGCAACCAAAAAATTTTACAACAGTAAGTCTCATCCTAGTAATCCCTGTAACTAAGTTATATTTTGATTATACAAGTTTACAAGCTTTCAAAATTGTGTGTCATGAGAAGAATGCATCAGTAATAAACATATAAAATATCTGGGACCATTAAACATCAAACATCTTACATCTAATATTGATGGCTATTTTCTCTACCATTTTTGTGCTCCCTTTATTAATTTAGTCTTTGTGATTTTTAGACAACTTCAACCAGAAGTTTCTATTTTTTTCACTGATATAAATGGAACTCGGTAAAGTCACTTACTCCTATACTCCACTCATGATACAACATGATGAGGGTGCATTCTGACATTCTGATATGCCTCTTCAATCACAACTATTATTCTAAGAACTTACTGGGGGGAGGGAGAAAAAGCAGCTTTTTATTTAAAGCATTTATTGATTCCTAAACTAAAAAAAAAATATGTTTTCACAGCTATCCATCCTAAATTTAAAAAAAAAAATTCTAAAATATAAATAAATGGAAAAAAATTAAGTCATAATTACAATTAATGTACGCACTTTTCATGTTGTATTGTAGTATAGGCCTCTGACAACAAGATAACTCATGAGAGGCTTCTATTGGCACAGTGAATTCAATCACTAAATCCATAGGTGCGTGCTAGGCAAAGAGCAAACCCACACAATTTCCAGTGCAATCACTCACGTGACAGTGTAACAAGAAACTATTTAATAATGTTAATGCACTATGTACATTACTTTTGGTGGAGTACATGGCAGCTTTGGCCTTTTCAATTTCCCTAATGAATGAGCATAATGTCTATGCACCAAAATAGTATGCAGGTCTCCAGTCAGAGTAGGTGCTCTTTGTAGTAGTCAGTCATCACATAAAGCAAAACTGTACTTACAGTTCATGAAGGTGGCAGACACAAAATATTTTTCAGGAAACATCCAATGGTAGATCACACATACTTGATCATCATCCTCCTCCCTCTTGTCTAAAGGGGTCAAGAGCAAGAGGAGTTCCCTCACAGTATGTATAAATCAGTGAAAGTTTACACACCTAGAAGTGAATAGAAGATGAATGCAACACACCTCTTTGAAACATTGCAGTCACCTGTCTGCAAACATTTCTGCTATGATCCAAGAGCATATGGAACATCCATTAAAGAAGTTTCCTTACCCACAGCATTGCTGGCTTTCAGTTGGCAATGGTGTTTATCACAAAATACTGTAAATAATGGCCAAAAGCCATGGTAACAGCAGAATTTTGCCAGATGAACCTCCACAGTTAAAATCGTAATTATCAGTTTTGCACTCTTAATTCCCTTAATATTGTTACTGTGTGTGGTGTGTGTGTGTGTGTGTGTGTGTCATGCTATTTAAAGCTTATAGACAGGTACCAGAAATTTTGTGTGTGTGCATGTGTAATTCAGCACTGGAATGCCTAAGATGGAAGATTTATGTGAGTTTGAACTTGGTATTGTAGTTAATGTTGCACAAGTTTGTAAGAACATATTGGAAAAACAACTTTGATATTTTCATGCAATATAACGTCTCTGGTATGTTGCAAATGACAGAATGCTGAAATGAAATAACTATGTACAGTCCTGTGTCAGAAACATCTATTCGATGAAATAGGCCAACACAGGCAAACACAACTTGTAATGCATAGCAGAAAGTATACAGGAGAAAATAGAATTATTATTGATTTTCCTTAGAATGGATACTTATCAAAACGCACACACATTTTAAGTTCAGAAAGAAAATAATAAATTCTCTACAGGGCGTCCACAATGTCTTGTTAACCCCCCGTAATAAGAAATGTAAGTGAGCTATGTAGCTGTTGTATGATGTATATGTTGAGTTATGGTCTGTATTGTGTTTATTTACAGATTAGGTACCAAAACCATGTGTTATACCAGCGAATATAGCCTGGAACAGCGGATTGTTGTCAGTGTCTGGGTACACGAACATCCACACACAGGAAAGACAATGTGTGACGTGCGTGCCGATTTCCAACAACGATTCGACAAAGAGGCCCCTCCAAAACAGACTCTTCGAAGCAGGCAACATCAAGGATAAACCACAAACGGGAAGACCATCAACCAGAGTGCAACAGTGTCAAGCGGTTGAGGTATCAGTTATCAGGTCACCAACGAAGTCGCCCCACAAATGATCAGCGGAGCTTGGAGTACCACGATCGACAATGCATAAACACATGAAGAATGACCTGAATTTGCACGTTTATCGCCCGATGTTCGTTCAGGAGTTATTAGACATCGATTCAAACCGCAGACGGGATGCATTTGCAATGATGGTTCAGACATTTGTCACAATCCCAAAACGTGGAAAGGTCATTTTCAGTGATGAATGTGCAATATACTGCAGCTGTCGATAATGAAACGTTGTGTTCTGGTCCAAGGAAAACCCACATTATGTCGAAGAATTGGAACATTATCCTCCGCATGTCATGATATGGGCTGCAATGAATAGTCGACATCTGTGAGGACCGTATTTCTTTGATGGTCCAGTGAATCAGACAACTTATCTGGACATGCTGCAAACCTGTTTTGTGTCACAACTTGGAAATCTTGGCATTCTGAATGATGTATGGTTCCAACAGGATGGGGCACCCGCCCATTACACAGTCACTGTTCGGGAATACCTTGAAGAAGTCTTTCGGGATCGTTGGATTGGCCGAGGTTCCAGTGCTGCCCGCTACACTTGAATGGCCACCTCGAAGCCCAGATATCTCAAAGTGTGATAACGCCCTTGGGGTTTCATAAAGGAGGTTGTTGCACAGCAGCGCTACCAAACCACTGGTGAACTTAAACAAGCAGTGAGACGTGCTTTCTCTCGTATCACCCCGCAACTGCTTTGGAAAATGTCCCACAGAGCATGGCGTAAAATTATTCTCTGTCACGAGAATGACGGAGCCCAAATGGATCCACTGGATGTTTCAGGATGCCTCAACATATAACTCAACATAAACATCATAAGGTCAGGTGATGCGTAACATCACAGCCTCTCCTTGACAAATGTCAACCCCGCCTTCTCGTGGTGCATCCTGTTCCCACTAAAGGGGCTCTGACGACCGCCAATAGCGGTATAACTATACCATCGGGATCAGAGGAAATGCTATCCCACACTCACCAACCCGCTTGGCCAGCGTGGTGAGTTATGGCCAAACACCTCCAAAATGACTCTACAACTTAAATCTTGGCCCTCAGTCTCCGGCAGCTGGAATGTACCTGGCCAAGGCAGCGGCCAGTGCGACATGAAGGCAGAGGGTGCTAAGAATCCCGGAGGACCGGACTAGGCTGCCATTTGATGCTGACCTTGGCTACCTATAACGGACGCTCCCTATCTTCTGATTCAAGGCTTCTTGAATTGGAAGAGGAACTACAAAGGATCAAGTGGGACATCGTCGGGCTAAGTGAGGTAAGGAGAAAAGGAGAAGATCTCATTGAACTGAAAAGTGGACATCTCTTCTATTATCGTGGGACAGATACTGGCAGAACTAGTGGTGTTGGATTTATAATAAACAAGAAACTGAAGGATAAAGTGGTAGAAGTTGAAAGTTCCTCTGACAGAGCTGCACGACTCGTTATCCAACTATCGAGAAGATACCAGGCTCAGATTATTCAAACTTATGGACCCACCACAAGTCATCCTGAAGAAGAAATTGAAGAATTTTATGAGGAAATTCGTCATCTAAATAATAAAGGTAAGCAGCACTTAAAGATAATTATGGGAGATTTCAATGCAAAAATAGGGCAACGGCAACAGAATGAAACTTCAGTAGGTAAATTCGGTCACGGCAACAGAAACCAGCGTGGAAATACTCTCGTTGAGTTTGCAGAGGCAGAAGGATTTTTCATCTTGAACTCCTTTTTCAAGAAAAAGCCACACAGGAAATGGACATGGAGACATCCAATTGGGACGACAAGTGAAATTGATTTTATTATGTGTAACAAAAAATTCATCATCGAAGACTGCAGTGTGCTGAACAAGTTCAACACAGGTAGTGACCATAGATTTGTGAGATGTAAGATGCACCTCAACACTAAACTGGAACGTGGCAAGCTCATAAGACAAACAAAATGTATTGACATAACCAACCTTAAAAAACACCATAATACTTTCAAGTTGGAACTGAAGAACAGATTCTCTGCTTTAGAAGGCCTAACATCGGAAGAAGTGGATATTTCGGAAGTTAACAGAAAAGTAACCAAAGCTCTAATGGAAACAGCAACAAAATTAGCTGGGTCTAAGAACAAGTTGCATGTGAACAAATTATCAGGAAAAACCAAAATGTTGATGCAAAAAAGAAGAGAGATGAGGACAACTAAAGAAGATGTGACTTCCAAAGTGGAATATATAGAGCTATGCAAGACAACACGAAAAAGTATCACTGAAGACGTAAGGAAATTCAACTGTGAGCTAGTGAGGAAAGCAATTGAAAACAACCAAAGCCTTAAGATAGCAAGGGACATCTCAGTAAGGGAAGAAAACAGATTATGGCTCTGAGAAAAGAAGATGGTTCTATAACAAGAAATAGAGGCGAAATTTTGACAAGAGTGAAAGATTTCTACTCCAAATTATATGAAAGGGATGATACATGTACTCCAGACTTCATGAAAGGCACCAGAGTTCTTCCAGTCCTCCCAGCAGAAGTTGCTCATGCAATCAATAACATGAAGCGGGGGAAAGCTCCAGGAGAAGATGGAATTACTATAGACCTCATACAAGAAGCAAGTGGAGAAATTGAAACAGTACTCGCCCAAATTTTCACTCGATGCCTTAATGAAGGAAAGATTCCTGAGGATTGGAACAATGCTACAATGATCCTGCTACATAAAAAAGGTGACATTGAGGATCTCGGGAACTACAGACCTATCAGCCTCCTATCAGTGGTTTATAAAATCTTCACTAAAGTTCTTTCACACCGCTTGAAGGTAACACTGGACATGGCTCAACCGAGAGAACAAGCTGGATTCAGGAGTGGCTACAGCACAATAGATCATATCCACGTACTGAGAGAACTAATTGAAAGAGTGAGGGAATATGAACTTCCATTGTGCATGGCTTTTATCGATTATGAAAAAGCCTTTGATTCGGTGAAACCATCAGCAGTTACCACGGCTCTGAAATCCTGCGGTATTGAAGATGCATACATTAATATTATTAATAACATCTATGAAAATGCAAGTGCAAAGATTCGGCTGTTTGAAAATACAACACACATAAAAATTGGAAAGGAGTGAGACAAGGTGACACCATATCTCCTAAGCTCTTTAATGCCACATTGGAAAATGTCTTTCAATCACTGAACTGGGAAAACAAAGGGATAAAGATTAATGGAGATTATCTAACCCACCTTCGTTTTGCTGATGACGTAGTCATTTTTGCAACTACCCCATCAGAGCTGCAGAGTATGATCCAGGAACTTGCTGACAAGAGTAAAGAAGTGGGATTAAAAATGAACTTTCAGAAGACAAAAGTGATGTTCAATGCTTTTACAAGAAATGAAGATTTATCGATTGATGGAGAAAAGCTGGAGATAACAGATACGTATGTTTATCTTGGACAGCAGATATCAAGTGAGGGTCACATTGATGAAGAAATTAATCGGCGTACAAAACTTGCCTGGAGAGCTTTTTGGAAGAAACAGCATAATTTTCAACAGCAATATGCCATTATGTCTTAAAAGAAAAGTGTTTGATCAATGCATCCTTCCAGTGCTTACGTATGGTGCAGAGACGTGGACCTTAACTAAAAGAGACATACAAAGGCTGCAGACAACTCAAAGTAGCATGGAGAGGTGCATGCTTGGTATAACCAGGAGAGATAAGAAGAGGAACTCGTGGATCCGAAAAATGACGAGAGTGGAAGACATCATGATCAGAGTTAAATCCCTGAAATGGCAATGGGCTGGACATACTGCCAGAAGGACAGACCATAGATGGACAGCCGAAATTTTAGATTGGATTCCAAGGGACAGGAAAAGACCCAGAAAAAGACCACATGGGAGATGGGTGGATGAAATTCGTAAATATGCGGGAGTGACATGGAGGAGACTGGCACAAGACAGACCGTTGTGGAGGAAACTTGGGGAGACCTTCGTCCAGCAGTGGATTGATAATGGTTGACGATGATGATGATGATGATGAAACATCATACAACAGATACATAGCTCACTTACATTTCTTATTACAGGGGAAGGGGATAACAAGACATTGTGGACACCCTGTAGATAAAACACTTTGTTTTGTACAATTTCTAAATGGAAAAACATGTCAAGAACTTATGATTGGTGCTTAAAAGATGAAAGATAAAACTATGAAAATAAGTAGATAAAGCAGGGAAAAAAACTGGCTTTTGTTGCTTTAGCACTTGTAACAAACTATGGAACAACAATGAATCAAAACAGAAACTCCATAGAACACAAAATAATGTCTGCAAATAAATGCTGTAACATCAGATGTATATATATAATTTCTAGATAAACTTTACAAGAAGTTAAATGCAACTCACTCTACACTGTTCAGCAAATCTTCTGCATTCCTCAGGATTTCTGTTATTTAGTGAACGCTGACTTGTCTCAAGCCATTTCTTGTGAGAATTCAGAATAAGCTCAAGTGCATCTTTCTCACATCTCAGTCTATCAGCATCCAACATCTGATTCAATTTCTTACGTTGCTGCTCAACAATAAGTTTTACTTCTCGCCATCTAGATTCAACTTCTTCAAGTATTTTTTTAACAGGTGCAGAATCTTCGCCAACTATAATTTAGTTCAAAAGAGAAAAAATTATGTTGTTATGCATTATTTATTCTGCCTTTTATGATAAATTAATTCTCCATATGAAATAAAGTTTAACAATAACAAATGCTTAATAACACAGCATATAAAAACAAGTAATTTTGTACATACTATCACTAAACTGTTCTCTGAAATTTAGAGGTCAGCTCCTCAAAGAAAACTTATCTGCTAGATTGAAGTTAAAACTGATGAATTTAGATTTCACTTACTGTTGATGTATCAAATGCCTCCATTTACAGCAATCTTGGCACACTACTAAAGCTTCACTGACATCCATCACAGGTCTCTTACAACACTTTTTGTATTTTACATGGTTCATACGCTTTTACAATCACAAAATTACAGGATTTTTGGATTTTTTTCCCGGACATACGATCCAAACGCTCTTACTTAAAATATAACGAAACCATAGGTCTGTTAAACCAATAACTTACAACAAACAACTTCTTACATGCTTGGGCAAACTTAATGCAGGATGTTAAAAATGTTGTCCACTGCAGCTAATCAGAAACTTAGAATCATGGACAAATACTGAAATACCAAAACTGTCACTGAAAATGTGACCAGGTTTAATATCTACTAAACTTTTGTATACTATGCTACACTGATTTTGAGAAACTTTTATTTTTCTACTTTGGCTTTAGTTCAATTATTGAAGCAAATTACAGAATATAAAACAACAAAACTCAAAAATACATAGGTACTATATGTGGTATTACTCTAAAATTGCTTTCATATACCACACAGTCAATAAGTAAAATACTATTTATATTTAATTATTTTGAAATAATGCTTACATTGGAAATTTAAGGGTAAAGAAATGTGAAATATTGAGAACTTTTTCAAAGAACCAAAGGGATTGTTATTTCTTAAACACATAATCATGAGAGTTAAGTATTTGTGTTACATTTTATTTAGGGAAGGAATTTTCAACATAATATTGATGCAGTAGCTATGCTTTAAATTTTTACTTGCCAGCAAACAAAGTATGCACATAAATTTCTAACATGAAATGAAAGAGAATAATGGAAAAACCTTAAATCTAGGGGCTGTGTACAACTGCATTCATAAGTGATCAAGGCAATTTAACTGGGCATGATTAGAAAACTAATTATAAAAGATGCAAAGTGTTTATTTTGCTCAGAAAATACTAAGAAACAACTAGATTTAAGTTTCTGATATTAGAAAGCAATCTAATTTTATGACAAATTTTTATATAAAGCATTCATTAGCAAATTTCAGTAAAGGTCAAAATAACCCACAAAAAAAAACAGCTACTTACTCCCCCAGTGGCTAAAAAGTATGCCACGAAAATTAACAAATGGCGCAAAAAATATTTTGCATAGCAGAAGGAAGGTATTAGAGACAAAATGATTTTCAAATCAAACAATTAAAAGAGGAGATAGAGAAGGAAGCATGATATAATTGTATACCTTTTAGCAGAAGAATTTTGCACAATGGAGAAGCTGCAAATCTTTATTATAGTGAATATTTTATTATAGCGAATGGCATACAGTAAAAAAAGAAATTTCTCAATAGAGTTTTTAGAGGTAGAGATTGGCTGCAAACGGAAGTATATAAACACTACCACCCAGTGGCAGAATTGTGAACCACAAACCTCCTCAAATACAAACCTAAAGTGTTCCATAAAGTAAATGGTACCTGTTGTTAAAAGAATTTTTTAAATCGGATATTTAGAAGTACAGATATTGAGAAAAATAGATTAAATATTTGCGCCCCCTAGCGGCGAAATTGTGCATTATTTCGGGAAGAAATTACACACAAGGAGTTTTTATAGTTAACAGTGTTTGGTCGAAACAGAATATTTTTCAATCAGGTTATTAATCCCGTAGATATTGCTATAAACGGAAACGTGAACTTACATCCTCTAGTGGTGCACTTGGGCATTACGAAATATTTGAAATTATGTGAGAAACATTTCGCACCGAAAATGTTCTCCAACAAAGAAATAATTTTTCAAATCGTACTCCTAGAAACAGAGATATGGACAACCCCAGGTGGAAAAATTATGCACTATTTGAGCAGGAGGTATTCTCAAAATGTTTTTGAAGGTGAACTGTATTGGTCCACAGTGGAATTTTTTCAATCGAGTTTCGAGCTCAGATTTTATTGTAAATACATCAGAAGCAAAAATAAACACTTACGCCATGTGGCGGCCAAACCATTCTTTACCAAAAATGAGAAATTATAGCAAAACATTTCCCTCAAGACCTGTATCCAACGCAGGAAGAATTTTTCAAATCTGACTTTTAAAAGCGAAGATATTGTGAAAATCGCGATTTACCATTATGACCCCTAGCGGAAAATTATTAGTCCTGTAGATATTACTGTGAACGAAAACTTGAACTTATGCCTTCTAGTGGCGCACTTGTGCTTTAAGAAATATTTGAAACTATATGAGAAACATTTCGCACCAAAAATGTTCTCCAACAAAGAAAGAATTTTTTAAATCGTACTCCTAGAAACAGAGATATGGACAAAAATAAAATATAAGTGTACGCCCCCTGGTGGAAAAAGTATGCACTATTTAAGCAGGAGGTATTCTCAAAATGCTTTTGGAGGTGAACTGTATTGGTCCACTGAGGAATTATTTCAATCAAGTTACGAGCTCAGATTTCATTGCAAATATAACCATTTACGCCCCCTGGCGGCCAAACCATTCTTTACCAAAAATGAGAAATTATATGCAAAACATTTCCCCTCAAGACCTGTATCCAACGCAGGAAAAAAATTTCAAATCGGACTTTTAGAAGCGGAGATATTGGGAAAATCGCGATTTACTGCTACGCCCCCTAGCGGAAAATTTATGCATTATTTGAAAATGGGACTCTAACTAAAATAGTTTGGATAGAAATGTTTTTCGAAAGGCAGAATTTTTTCAATTGGATATTTAGAAGCAAATGTACGAAATAAAATGCATTTTAAATTTGATACGATCTTTATTTGCCCTCTAGCGGTGAAGTTTTGCATCGGAAAAAAAAACCGGAACAAATGGATCATCATTCTCACATTTTAAGCTTCTCAATACAAAAAGAATTTTACAAATGGAACTAATAACTGGTCTTCCCGGTCGGACAAAGTTATAACATAAGCACGACGCCAAAAGATGCTAATAACGCACCTTCAGTCCTCCTTAGAGACAAAAAAACCAACAGCCCCCCCCCCCGCATTTTGCAGGGGGTAGGGCGGAAAATTTGTAAGACATAAGTTATGTCAGTAGAAAAATCCTCAATTACAAAACATCGTGCAGGGACAAAAAGGCAGGAATGGATAAAATTTCAGGACATGTAACAGAATTTTAGGACATTTCCAGGACTTTCCCAGGACAAAATGAAATTCCAGGACTTTACCAGGATTTACAGGGCACGTACGAACCATGATTTTATATTCATTTTCTTTTTCTCATGCAGACATTTCTGAATCGGGTCCTCCCATAATGTCCTTGGCCTTCCTCTACCTATTTTCCCTCCCACTTTGGCTGAATGAGTCCTCTTAGTAAGCACCTCACCACTCATTCTTTCAACATTTTGTCTCCACCTTACTAACGTTTTGTTTCACATTACACATCTGCAACATATCTTCATTCTCTTCATGAACAGATGCCCCCCCTAAGTAATGCATCTTTCCAGAACACAAATGACTCCTTATGTCTCTTCTGTAGTGCCCAGGTTTCACTGCTGTATATCAGAGTAGCAACAATTACACTTTCATACACAGCCATTTGGAACTTTTTTGAGAACCCATCATTCCTGTGAATTCCTCTTAAAAGCAGCTATGACAAAGATTAATTCACTCACCTACTAATTGTTTTCTCTGTCAAACATCATCATCTTCATCACGATGTTTGACAGAGAAAGCAAATTAGATGGTGAAATTAGTAGGTGAGTGAATTAATCTGTTAAAGTCTTAAAGCAGCTATGACTTTAAAAGATTAATTGTTCTGTCAAACATGTTTCCTAAATGAAAAAACCATTAGAAGGAACCACTCACTCACCATAAAGATCATGGTAACCTCTAATGACCACACACTTCCAACACGTCATTCATCGTGATGTAACTGGGCTTCCAAAGGTTTACAGACTTCTTGCTTACGCTTCTTATTTTCGGGTGTGAAACATCGTATTTTTTTCTTTTTTTTTTCTTTTCCTTAGCCTTATAAGATGTTACTATAATGCTTGTCAATTCGATAAAAAATCACACATACAACTCATTCATACAATTCAAGTAACAACTATGTACATAACCTTACATTCGCAGGTGATTAAACCTTGGTCAACTCTAATTATCAAACTCCTCCTTCTGTTTCACAACCTCTGCTACTCCCACTGCAAGTGTCACACCCATTCAGCCCCGCACATCCAATCCTCTAGTACTTTCGACAGGCCCCTGTCATCTTCAGGAGGCAGGTGTGTCTCACCCGCCCACCACAGCTCAAGTGAGCAGAGCCATCGAGGCCTGGGCTCCAGTCGCTATCTCTGAATCGTTGTGTCTCTGGCGCCATCTATTGTCCCTGCTGCTCTTTTTTCCCTCTTTCTTTTTACGCTGCTGTTCAATTTTTATTAGGGCTTTCCATTGTTCATTTAGGTTACTTGGCTCATTAATGTTGCATAATCTTGATCTGTTTTTTTCAATTAACACTGATTCTGCAATTCTTAACTGCTTTTCGTTTTTACAGCTCTTAATAATTTTAATATCTTCAAACCTTGGACATTTTTGATTTTCCATACAGTATTGGGTCAATGCTGTCTTAGCCTCTTTTTATTCCAATTATTAATATGCTGGTTCAATCTATACTTTAATTTATTCTTGGTGCTGCCTATATATGACACAGGTGGTTGCTGGTTTATTGGGATTTCATAAATTCCTGCTCTATCTAATTGGCTAATTTTTTTCATTTTTAATCACTAAATTTTTTACAGTAAGTACCTGATTTTCTACCTGTATGCCATACTTGCCACAAACTTTATTAATTTCTGCTGAAACATTTTCTATATATGGTATTGCTCCTACATATTTTACAAGTTTTTTATCAGTCTTGACCTTATTGTAACCTTGAGTTACTTCATAAATCCATTTTTTTAATACCTGTTTAGGGTATCCAAAATCATATGCAATTTTTTCAATATATTCAATTTCTTCCTTTCTATACTGTTCAATTGATGAATGTGTTAAACTTCTTTTAATTAGTGTTTTAACACTATTTCTTTTATGTGTTAATGGATGTGATGACTGAAATGGTATAAGTACTGGGATATATAAAGATTTTCTATGCACTCTGAATTGTATATTCTCCTCTGTTTTAACAATCAAAACGTCCAAAAATGCCAAAGTATTGTCATGTTCTTGTTCTACTGTCAGTTCAATAGATGGATAAATTTCACTATACTTTTTTGTCAAGTCCTCAAGTTCATCATTTTTTAGCCTGGATAACAGAAAAATGTCATCAACATATCTGCAGTATATCAGTGGTGGATCCTCGAGTTTACTTATTATTTTTTCCTCAATGTCACTCATTATAATTTCAGCAAATAAAGTTGACAGTGGTGACCCCATAGGTCCACCATGATTTTGTTTGTACATCTTGTTGTTAAACTTAAAAATGTTATTTTCATATATGTACAATAAAATTTCTCTTAACTCCTCTATTTGTGTTGCATTCATTGTCTGTAGCACATATTTACAGACCATATTTCCAAAGGTTTACAAACTTCTTGCTTACGCTTCTTATTTTCGGGTGTGAAACATCGTATTTTTTCTTTTTTTTCTTTTCCTTAGCCTTATAAGATGTTACTATAATGCTTGTCAATTCGATAAAAAATCACACATACAACTCATTCATACAATTCAAGTAACAACTATGTACATAACCTTACATTCGCAGGTGATTAAACCTTGGTCAACTCTAATTATCAAACTCCTCCTTCTGTTTCACAACCTCTGCTACTCCCACTGCAAGTGTCACACCCATTCAGCCCCGCACATCCAATCCTCTAGTACTTTCGACAGGCCCCTGTCATCTTCAGGAGGCAGGTGTGTCTCACCCGCCCACCACAGCTCAAGTGAGCAGAGCCATCGAGGCCTGGGCTCCAGTCGCTATCTCTGAATCGTTGTGTCTCTGGCGCCATCTATTGTCCCTGCTGCTCTTTTTTCCCTCTTTCTTTTTACGCTGCTGTTCAATTTTTATTAGGGCTTTCCATTGTTCATTTAGGTTACTTGGCTCATTAATGTTGCATAATCTTGATCTGTTTTTTTCAATTAACACTGATTCTGCAATTCTTAACTGCTTTTCGTTTTTACAGCTCTTAATAATTTTAATATCTTCAAACCTTGGACATTTTTGATTTTCCATACAGTATTGGGTCAATGCTGTCTTAGCCTCTTTTTTATTCCAATTATTAATATGCTGGTTCAATCTATACTTTAATTTATTCTTGGTGCTGCCTATATATGACACAGGTGGTTGCTGGTTTATTGGGATTTCATAAATTCCTGCTCTATCTAATTGGCTAATTTTTTTCATTTTTAATCACTAAATTTTTTACAGTAAGTACCTGATTTCCTACCTGTATGCCATACTTGCCACAAACTTTATTAATTTCTGCTGAAACATTTTCTATATATGGTATTGCTCCTACATATTTTACAAGTTTTTTATCAGTCTTGACCTTATTGTAACCTTGAGTTACTTCATAAATCCATTTTTTTAATACCTGTTTAGGGTATCCAAAATCATATGCAATTTTTTCAATATATTCAATTTCTTCCTTTCTATACTGTTCAATTGATGAATGTGTTAAACTTCTTTTAATTAGTGTTTTAACACTATTTCTTTTATGTGTTAATGGATGTGATGACTGAAATGGTATAAGTACTGGGATATATGAAGATTTTCTATGCACTCTGAATTGTATATTCTCCTCTGTTTTAACAATCAAAACGTCCAAAAATGCCAAAGTATTGTCATGTTCTTGTTCTACTGTCAGTTCAATAGATGGATAAATTTCACTATACTTTTTTGTCAAGTCCTCAAGTTCATCATTTTTTAGCCTGGATAACAGAAAAATGTCATCAACATATCTGCAGTATATCAGTGGTGGATCCTCGAGTTTACTTATTATTTTTTCCTCAATGTCACTCATTATAATTTCAGCAAATAAAGTTGACAGTGGTGACCCCATAGGTCCACCATGATTTTGTTTGTACATCTTGTTGTTAAACTTAAAAATGTTATTTTCATATATGTACAATAAAATGAATGACGTGTTGGAAGTGTGTGGTGTTGGAAGTGTGTGGTCATAAGCCCAGTTACATCACGATGAATGACGTGTTGGAAGTGTGTGGTCATTGGAGGTTACCATGATCTTTATGGTGAGTGAGTGGTTCCTTCTAATGGTTTTTTCAGTTATGAATTGCACGTAAACTATGCGCACTTTGCAAGAGGTTAATAGCTTAAAAGTGCAAATATAATAATTGAGAATTACACGCAAAATTCTGAGCTGGGATAGTTGAGGTGTGGGGTTTGCAGTCGCTATCATACTCTGGGATTATGCGCTATAGGAATCAATTTCACAACTTCGAGATGAGAGATATTAAAGCGTTTAAGAAAGCTAAAATTAAATTAGTAAAGTCAGAAAATCAAGAAGAATTTTTGGTGACGTGCCGTGACCTAGAAATAACACCAAAGTATTTAAAAATACGGAATTGCCCAGTCACTGCTAAGGATAATAGAATAATCCAGGAGTGCCAAAAAAAGAGATTAAGAGCTGAAATTGTCAATAAAAGGAAACTGATTTTTAACTTGAATATGAAATGTTTACATTTAATCGATTTGATATGTTATAAAAAGTATAGAAAGTTCGACGGTAATTGGAAAGATGAGATTTTGGATGTAACCTTCAGAGAAATTTTTGACATCGTGGAATACGAAAAAAAATGCTCAAGAGCAGTCATGGAAAAAAAGTTGCACGTGATGATTGACAGACAACGTGTACAAGAACAACGGGAGAATATGTATGATGTATATCAGAATAACTCCAACTTGACCTTGAGCTTCACGCAAAGAGCTATTTTGCAGAGAGGTAAAAAATTTGCGTTTCCACGGAGCCTGCCGAGGACGGAGGAATTAATACCAAACTTAGAAGAAATGGCACGCAGTGTACCAGCAGAAGAACGTGAAAATTTTCGAAGTAAACTGTATAGAATTGTTTTGAAAGAATTTAATGAAAAAAGTAAGAAAAAGAAATATCATATAGATAAAATTCAGTATGAGAAAGAACAACTGATTAAATTAAGAGATGACCCAACAATTAAATTCTGTGAAGCTGATAAAACAGGGCAAATTGTAATATTAAACACAACTGAATATGATCTAAAAATGAATAGAGCTATAGAAGAACTAAATTGCAGCATTCTAAAAAAAGACCCAACCGAATCTCAAGTAAGGTACTTAGCTAGAATAAGAAATCACAGCACCTTGCCTGATGAAATAAAGAAAGCATACCCACCAATGGGTACTGGAATACCAAAAATGTTTGCAAAAATAAAAACTCATAAGCCTGATACACCTGTGAGAGTGATTGTATCAAAAAGGAATTCCCCACTAATAAAACTGGAAAAGAATATCTACAAATTTTTGGCACCTTTGTTCATGAAGACAAGGTTCACTGTGAAGAATACATACGAATTTATTGAGAAAATTAAAGTAATTAAACAAGATTTAAGTGAATATCATATGGCTAGTATGGATGTGAGAGCTCTTTTTCCTAGCATACCAGTACCTCAGGCAATAGAAATAATTATTGAAAAATTATATGTGCTACAGACAATGAATGCAACACAAATAGAGGAGTTAAGAGAAATTTTATTGTACATATGTGAAAATAACATTTTTAAGTTTAACAACAAGATGTACAAACAAAATCATGGTGGACCTATGGGGTCACCACTGTCAACTTTATTTGCTGAAATTATAATGAGTGACATTGAGGAAAAAATAATAAGTAAACTCGAGGATCCACCACTGATATACTGCAGATATGTTGATGACATTTTTCTGTTATCCAGGCTAAAAAATGATGAACTTGAGGACTTGACAAAAAAGTATAGTGAAATTTATCCATCTATTGAACTGACAGTAGAACAAGAACATGACAATACTTTGGCATTTTTGGACGTTTTGATTGTTAAAACAGAGGAGAATATACAATTCAAAGTGCATAGAAAATCTTCATATATCCCAGTACTTATACCATTTCAGTCATCACATCCATTAACACATAAAAGAAATAGTGTTAAAACACTAATTAAAAGAAGTTTAACACATTCATCAATTGAACAGTATAGAAAGGAAGAAATTGAATATATTGAAAAAATTGCATATGATTTTGGATACCCTAAACAGGTATTAAAAAAATGGATTTATGAAGTAACTCAAGGTTACAATAAGGTCAAGACTGATAAAAAACTTGTAAAATATGTAGGAGCAATACCATATATAGAAAATGTTTCAGCAGAAATTAATAAAGTTTGTGGCAAGTATGGCATACAGGTAGGAAATCAGGTACTTACTGTAAAAAATTTAGTGATTAAAAATGAAAAAAATTAGCCAATTAGATAGAGCAGGAATTTATGAAATCCCAATAAACCAGCAACCACCTGTGTCATATATAGGCAGCACCAAGAATAAATTAAAGTATAGATTGAACCAGCATATTAATAATTGGAATAAAAAAGAGGCTAAGACAGCATTGACCCAATACTGTATGGAAAATCAAAAATGTCCAAGGTTTGAAGATATTAAAATTATTAAGAGCTGTAAAAACGAAAAGCAGTTAAGAATTGCAGAATCAGTGTTAATTGAAAAAAACAGATCAAGATTATGCAACATTAATGAGCCAAGTAACCTAAATGAACAATGGAAAGCCCTAATAAAAATTGAACAGCAGCGTAAAAAGAAAGAGGGAAAAAAGAGCAGCAGGGACAATAGATGGCGCCAGAGACAACGATTCAGAGATAGCGACTGGAGCCCAGGCCTCGATGGCTCTGCTCACTTGAGCTGTGGTGGGCGGGTGAGACACACCTGCCTCCTGAAGATGACAGGGGCCTGTCGAAAGTACTAGAGGATTGGATGTGCGGGGCTGAATGGGTGTGACACTTGCAGTGGGAGTAGCAGAGGTTGTGAAACAGAAGGAGGAGTTTGATAATTAGAGTTGACCAAGGTTTAATCACCTGCGAATGTAAGGTTATGTACATAGTTTTTACTTGAATTGTATGAATGAGTTGTATGTGTGATTTTTTATCGAATTGACAAGCATTATAGTAACATCTTATAAGGCTAAGGAAAAGAAAAAAAAAGAAAAAAATACGATGTTTCACACCCGAAAATAAGAAGCGTAAGCAAGAAGTCTGTAAACCTTTGGAAGCCCAGTTACATCACGATGAATGACGTGTTGGAAGTGTGTGGTCATTGGAGGTTACCATGATCTTTATGGTGAGTGAGTGGTTCCTTCTATTGGTTTTTTCATTTATGAATTGCACGTAAACTATGCGCACTTTGCAAGAGGTTAATACCTTAAAAGTGCAAATATAATAAATGTTTCCTAAATATACAAATCCATTCACCTGGTGTATCTCTATGCCATTTAGACTGATCTTGCATTTAGTACTAACAGTTTCTCATTCAAAAACCATAACTTCGGGTTTTCTCTTATTTATACTCAGTTTGAATTTCATACATCTGTGACAACACACTCTGCAGCTCATTGTACTTCTCTGCCAGCAGGACAGTGCAGGCATGAAAGTGGCCATGGCAGAAAAAGTCTAAACTTTTCCCACAAAGGAATATGCAAAAATAATTAACCTTTCAGCATTTATTAATTACCCTAAGCACCGCATATACATATATAAAAGCCATAAAATTGTCTAATATTTCTTTAGGAACAAATAATTTTATTTTAGTCAATGTGCTTACATCAAACCAATAATGTCAATCCCATATTTATACTGATCTAATTTGTTTTATTTCAATTATTGCATTTCTGCATCGATTTCAGAAACTCCCTAGATGACTTTCTAAAAGGCAGAACTCTTTCACCCCTGAGAGCGTCATCAGCATAACAGCAATCTGCACACACAGATATTACTGTGACATAATAAACCAGTATTGTCTATTTTGGCATCACACATGCATGCATCCGTAATTATATTAAACAGCCACCTGATGTTACACAACCTTGGCTCACTTCTGCACTAACAGAGAACCACTTTGATAAAATATCATTCACTTGTACACATGCTCTACTGCCATCATATATAGCTATCACACTATTAAGCAGATTTACAGTTATACAGACTTGCCAACCTTAAGAAGAGAAAAATCCTGCAATTTTCTATGAAAATCCTGCAAGCCTACTGTCATATGTTTGAAATATCAATGGACATAATTTGAAGCACTAATGTTATGTTAAGGCATATAAAAAATGTAAAAAAAAATTTCTGTTAAAAAAAAAAATATATTTGCCGCCCCGGTGGCGCAGTGGTCTAAGCGATGGCCTCTGATCATTCGTCCATAAGGGGTCCGGGTTCGAATCCCGGTGAGGCATAGATGTTGTGTTTGTCTTACGGCACCGACTCTCCCTTCCCTGGAACCAGTTACCCTAAATTAGGGACAGGAGACTGCTTATAGACCACTGAGTTGCTCACGGTGGTTGTTAAACCTCCAATCAAAGAAAGAGTTGCCGCCCGGTGGCGCAGTGGTCTAAGCGATGGCCTTTGATCATTCGTTCGTAAGGGGTCTGGGTTCGAATCCCGGTGAGGCATGGATGTTGTGTTTGTCTTATGGCACAAGCTCTCTCCCTTCCCTGGAACCAGTGACCCTAAATTAGGGACGGGCGACTGCTTACAGCCCATTGAGTTGCTCACAGTGGTCGTTAAACCTCCAATCAAAAAAAAAAAAATATTTAAAAAATTTCTGTTAAGTTATACATTGGTCTGGAGGATAACCCAAATTATGATGGAAAAGGAGAAATTCCTCGAAGCCGTCGCACTCTCATGCCTAAAAGATTACAGCGAAAAATTTTCGCCGTCAAATTTCCGATTTCGGAAATTTTTCCTCCATTTTTAAACTGAAATGCAAATATTTTTGGAATAAAATGATATATAACAACAATACTAGACAGAGACAACATCACAGGAAAAAGAAATTGTGATTACGGAGAAAATCTTTATTTCGTTTACTTCCGTTTCTGAAAGGCAAAGTACCGTCCCGATGCGCATTTTTACGAATTGGTAAAATTATTCGATGCATAGTTTTACGCGCGAGAAAAAAATCCCGACGTATATTTTTACGCATCGAGAAAAATTCCTGGTACGTACATTTATGCGTTGGTAAAATTTTGATGAGTACTAAATGCGCAATTACGCATTTGGGCAAACTTTGGTCGGCACATCACTTGAGCACTACCGTGGAGAGAGAGAGAGCTACTCCACGATGTCACGAAGCAGCGAGTCAAAGATGACATCATCGCGTGACACAGCGCTCGTAAGGTCTGGTAGAAAATCTAAGTGGATGGTTGCAGGGGTTGAAATATTTCAATTGAGTAATCGAAATATTAAAAAAATCTGTTAAAAAAGACCTCTATCCGTAAAGCAGTAAATTTAAGCAGAAATCCGTAAATTTTACGGATAATCCGTAAAAGTTGGCAAGTATGCAAGTCTATTTTTTAAGATTTCGGCAACAATGCACGATGTTTTTTTCCTGTCACACGCATATTTTTTTGCAATGCTACTATTTGGGAATATTTTCTTAAAAAGCACACTTGCATGGTCAGCACAGCTTGAAGGTAAGTTATGTTACACGAGGAATGAAGTAAACAAGCACTCAGCATGGATAATGGCATTGGAAGAGGAATTATCTCGAGCAAAATTTAATGTTTTGTTATTTTCCACGCATTTAGAATTGTCCACGTGTTTTTGCGTACGAATGTGATTAACGATATATCCTTTGCCCTTGTGGACAACGGAAAAATCACACCTACAAATAAAGCAAAAAGAAAATTGTTGGCGCTTCCTTGATTCAATTATACACGGATAATCTGTCATTTACTTCTTAAAAACAGACTGATATTTTCTACTAGCCATCGCTTGATTAAACACGTGCACAAAAAGTTCTCAGAAATTCCTGTGAAGATAGAAGAAGTACATAAAACAAACCAAAACACTACTGCACGCTTCCGATAAAAATCTTCGTCAGTACGTATGGTGCGCGCCAAGGCCACGCCCGTTCCTACTCCGTGCCTGCAGCGCCAGAGATCATTAACGGACAGAAAAGTAAACATCGCTGCCAACGCAGAGCAAAACTGCTCGATGCTGACTCAGAAGGGAAAGGTCGCTTCTCCGCTAATGAACCGATGCCTCGGAGAACTTCGAACTTTTTCCCCTCCTTACTTTTTAATTTACGCTACGGTAATCAACCAAATTCTCTGATGCCTTGGAGAACTTCGAACTTTTCTCATTACTTTTTAATTTACGCTACGGTAATCATGGAAGTTCTCCGATGCCCTGGAGAACTTCGAACTTTTCTCATTACTTATTAATTTACGCTACGGAAATCATGATGGAATCCGGCAATATTAATTTCTAATCCGGAATTCCGGGAAGTGTAATAAAATCCGGCATTACCGGCCTAAACCCGGAGAGTTGGCACGTCTGGTTATATCATATTTATTCAAGACCTTCTACAGAAGTATCCTGCTTACACAGTCATAAGCTTTCTCTAAATCTATGAAGGCAGCAAAAACTTTCTTACCAACAGACAGATATTTTTTGATCATTATATGTAAAGCAAAAATTTGGTTAGTGCATCCCTTACCAGGCATAAAACTACTCTGTACATCCTACATTTTCTCTGATGTAAGACATACCTTATCGATAATGACTTTTGCAAACACTTTTCCTGGTACACTCAGCAGGCTGATACCCTGATTGCTCTTGTATTCAGTCTCAACACCTCTTCCTTTATATAAGGAAACAATGATAGCATCCCTCTAACCCTAAGGGACCATTCCTAACTCCTAGAACAACTGGGAAATTTCAGTTTACCAGTCAATAGTGATGGAAAGTTGTAAAATCATTTTTGGAGCAGCAAAATGCATTTTTGGAGCAGGTAAAATACATTTTTGGAGTGGTAAAATACATTTTTGGAGCAGCAAAATACGTTTTTGGAGCAGGTGAAATACATTTTTGGAGCAACTAAATGCATTTTTGGAGCAGATAAAATACATTTTTGGTGTAAGAAAACATTTTTTTGGAGCAGATAAAATATTAGTAGATAGAACAAACTCTTAAGCAAAAAATATATTGGAACTAGATGCACCCTACTCAAATTTAAAACATCTTGCATTGAAATACACATATGCAAAGATTTTAGTTTTCAAATAGATCAAAACATTTGTAACCATAGCAGGATTTTATTATTAATAATTTATTTTACAAAAAATATCTAATTTTTCGCTGCTTTTCTCAATATTTAATTGCTCACTTCTATTGTTTTCTCATTTTTAAGATAGTTAGCAATGTTTTGTTTTGCTTCTTTTAATATTAATAGTACCTGTCCACTTTCTATTGCACTCATGTCTTCTTTTTATGCCACATTCAATGTTCATCTCAGCATTGTTTAACATTTTATGAGAGGAATCCAACTGCTGCAAAAGTTCAGCTTTTCCTGTTTCAAATCACCATGTGAAAATTCAATTTCTTCTTTTCCTTTTCGCTTATTTTGCTGCATTTTTGCAGCACTAATCCGCTCTTGATATTTTTTTCCAGGATTCTTTATAAGCTGTCAGAAGTTTTTTTGGTTACCTTAATTTTACTCACATCTCCATGTAGTCTCTTGACATTATCTTTATGTTTCTTGCTCTCCGCATGATGGCTACAATAATCGCGGCCGCCATGTGATAGGCTGAAATCGCAGCCACATGGCTTACAAAATGTGATTCAGCAAAACTTTAGATGCTTCATAAAAAGGCCATTCTTTACTATATATATTGTGATACACTTGATGATAAGTATTATCGTATTATCTGACTTCTTTCTTTTTGTTCTCCTAGCTGTTTCACTGTTATACGTTTCATTTCATTTTAATCTAAATTAACCCTTTCCACTCGAATAACTTTTCACCCATACTCAACCAGAACTCTTTTTTTTTTTTTCTGCAGTATAGGCCACAACTTAGCAATGAAAGCTCAGCTTTGGCTCGCCAGCTCCGACATATGAGGTATAGAGGCATTATTGGCGTGTAGGGTGACACCTGACACGCGCAAAAATCTGAGAAAAAGAAATGTCTTGTAAACCCCAACACACGAGCTAAAGAAGCATCATGAGCTTGGCGGATGACACCCGACATATTCAGCGAAAAAGAAATGTCTCGCAAGCGCCGACATGCGAGTGACAACCGACACGCCAACGAAGTTTCTTTTTTCTATTTGGTGCAGAAAAAGAAATGTCTCGCGAGCCCCAACATGTGAGCTATAGAGGCGTCATCAACGTGGCGAGTGACACCGTCCTGTTCGACGAAAAATAAAGTCTCGCGAGCGCCGACACGCGAGCTATGGAGGCGTCATCGGCGTGCCGCGCACACCGTTCGCCGATTTCGTAATGTCGGGTCTCACCCGACAGTCGAGTGGAAAGTGTTAAAACGTTTGCAATGAAATGTTCACAAGCACAAAGCCACATGTAATCAATGTAAAGAGTTCGCAAAAGGCGGTGAGCAGAGCTCCCTCCTTTTGCTCATGGCACTCTCAAATGGCTGTACGGAGAAGTCAGAATGTCGAAGGCATATAGGGACTATCTGTAAAATGCATTCTTTTAACCAAAAGACGGTAAAAAACAGAAAATTGTGTGCAAGGATCTTGCATGGGTTTTTCTGTAGTTTTTTTTTTTTTTTTTTTGGGTGACTTCCGTAAAACCGTAAGGTGGAGTGAAAATCCGTACAAACTATGGAAAATACGTAAAAGTTGGCCTCTCTGAATACCTATGAATCCTTTAGAAACAGAACCATCATATCCAGCCCTGATAGAGCCATTTTCAGTCGTCCTCCACGTCAACGAAATAGCTAACGACTGACCTTAAGCTGTATTTACATAATCGCCCACCTCGCCCGGAACGAAATAACTGCGCTATCCCAAAGAGAAGGGAACGACATATAAACAATCTCAATTGCACAACACTCTGAAAGACCACCAAACCATCTGTAAGCAATCTTCATCAGGATTTCCTAACGTACAGCATCATTTCTCCTACATACCACGTGATTACAACAAAACACCTCCTCAATAAGCTCCACTTACATCGTGAAACCTATTCGTCACTTATGCCGAAAAATAACGAATTAAGATTGGCGGTAAGTGTTGATGAAGCGTTGTTATACGCTTAACCAAATTACGCGCAGACCTTAAAAAAAAGGTAATTCAATTCGCCATTTAAAACGGCATTTTTTGCCGGGAAAGAATTTTTTTCGCTCGGCAGTTTTTGCTGTGGATTGCCGTTTCGTCGCAGTTAGGAGAAAAATATTACCTTTTTTCGTAATTTGTAGCAGTTTCGCGCAAGATAATGAAATTGGCGCAAACTTTCCATCACTGCAGTCAATTACCGAATCACCACTATGTTTTAATATCTCAGCCGTTATGCCATCTATTCCTGAAGCTCTACCATTTTGAAGAGATTTTATATCTTTACAAGCCTCTTCCCTTGAGATTCTTGCTGCACTTCCTTCACTCTCTGTGGCATAATCTACTTCTGCCTGAAAATCAACTTTGCTTTCATGTTCCAATAACTCACATAAGTATTCATTCCATCTTCTACTTAACTAATTAGGCTCCAAAACCATTTCTCTGATCCTACGCTTTACACAACCTAGAACTTTACTTTCCCACCTTTTCCTATGTAGGTCTTATGTAATTCCAGAATGTTTTCTTACCTTTCCAAAAAAGCCAATTCATTCATTCCCACCTTCTCCTTCCTATCTTTTGACTTACTCCAACAAACTAGCTTTGCAGCTTCACACTTCTAGTAGTGATTTTCATTCTCAGAAACTCTACCTTGCAACATACCCAAATGTACTTCCTTTTTTTCCTATACTGCTTCTGTAATCTCACTGTTCTACTAGATCTCTACAGCGATAGTGACAAAACATTTCTTAAAACATGTCCACTTGTTTTCCACATCCCTATCACATAACTTCAACTTATTCAGTCGTTCACTTTTTGTACATGCATCTCTAAATACGTACAAATTCAAATGCATTGTACATTTAATTCTTTTGTGCTTACCTAATAATGATTCAGGGTGTTTCATAAAGAATGTCCCGATTTGAAAAGTGGATATCTCGACAACCATGAACCACCGATGAATGCGACTCGCATCATGTCTACAGGCGTGGCCCAGAGTTTGTTATGACTACCGCTAGATGGCAGCAAGAGCATCCAAACAGCCGCTACACTTAGTGAGTGAGAACATGGCGTCGAGGCAACAGAAGGCATTTTGTGTGCTCGAATTTAGCAAGACCAAGTCCGTGATTACGGTGCAGCGTGTGTTTAAATGGCGTTGTGGCAGTGCTCAACCAGTGGGCAAAAACATTTGTCGTTGGTATCGACAATTTGAAGAAACAGGATGTTTATGTAAAAGAAAGAGTCCTGGACGACCAACCACCTTAGCAACGAATGTGCAACGAATTCACGAGGTGTTTCAGCGAAGCCCACGGAAGTCTACTCATCATGCGAGCCGCAAACTTGCCATCCCTCATGTGACTGTTTGGTGTGTTTTACGATGACGTTTGCTGCTGAAGCCGTACAGATTGCAACTGGTGCAAGCTCTTCGTGGAGGTGACAAAACACAACGAAAAGATTTTTGTGCAACTCTGTTGGAGGACATGGAGGACAACACTGTCATACAAAGGTTGATTTTTAGCGATGAAGCAACCTTTCATGTAAACGGGAAAGTTTCGCGCCACAATGTTCGCATATGGGGACTGGAGAATCCACATGAAACTCTCCAACATGAACGTGATTCACCAAAACTGAATGTTTTTTGTGCTGTTTCTGTTAGAAAAGTTTATGGCCCTTTCTTTTGGTGGACAACACGGTTACGGGCAACTCCTATCTTGCAATGCTGAAGGACTGGCTAATTCCACAGCTGCAGGACGACTCTGAAGATTACATTTTGCAGCAGGACGACTCTGAAGATTACATTTTGCAGCAGGACAGTGCGCCACCACATTCGAACCTCCAAGTTCGTCAGTTTCTAAACGACACATTGCCTCAGCGTTGGATTGGACGCAGGGGACCCCATGACTTGGCACTACACGCTTGGCCTCTGAGATCTCCAGACACCACACCATGTGACTTTTTTTTATGGGGATACGTAAAAGACCGTGTTAATGTTCCCCCTTTACCCGCTGACTTGGGTGAGCTCCGAACAAGAATCACGGCTGCTGCAAATTCTGTGACTGAAGACACTATCCGATGCGTTTGAGATTAATTCAGCTATCGGC
Source organism: Macrothele yani (assembly GCA_039090855.1). Lineage (NCBI taxonomy): Eukaryota > Metazoa > Arthropoda > Arachnida > Araneae > Macrothelidae > Macrothele > Macrothele yani. The sequence goes on from CM077010.1 coordinate 93,125,478, forward strand.
TTGATGTTGTCCGTACAGCAGGTTAAGGGCACATTGAGCATTTGTAATTGTGGTGAGTGAAACTTTAGACCTTCCTTCATACTTGGCTCTTTGTTTTGTAACTATCCCACATTTGCCTTATTAAATATACTACTTTGAAATCGGGTCAATCTTTTTGAAACACCCTGTATATATGCCACTGTAAAAGGTTTTGCCTCAAATGTTTTCTTTTCTGCCTAAAATTATGAAAAAATAAATTTGTAGTTTGACAAGGAGATTGCTTTTGTACCTCATTTACAAACAGTATTTTTCTCAGAAATATGAAAGTAGATGGCAGTTCTTAATTACACTTAACAGATTCAAGGATTTTATGGGGCTTTACTAGGAAGGAACTGATCAACTAGGGTTAACGTCGAAGGAACTGATGATGTATACATCTGCTCCATCTGAGGGAGTTAATCATTAGAACTGATGTTTTAAGTCAGATGATACAGACCATCTTTTCAGGCCATATACTGTGCTTCATCCTCTTCCAATCTCCAGTCACTCTCCTAGTTTCTGTTGCAGAAACTCAATTTAAAAACACTAGAAATAGTTACGAAATATTAAATTCATGAGGCAACCTTAAGGGCTGTCTTATGCTATAGACGTGCTTTTGATTAAAAATACACAATATCTAAAGTATTGTTTACCTGATATTGTCAAAGTATTTTGCACGTTGTTGCTCTGTGAGGCACGTGCTCCCGGCCCAAGAGGTCTTTTTGTTACGGGTGTTTGGTTAGTTATAAAAAAACATTTTAGAAATAAAACAATTAGGTTATATATTTTCAGTTCTACATTCCCCGGCCCGAGAGGTCTTTTTGTTACGGGTTTTTGGTTAGTTATAAAAAAAATTTTTTAGAAATAAAACAATTAGGTTATATATTTTCAGTTCTAAAATTAGGTTATATATTTTCAGTTGATAAAACTGCAAAGCCAGATTTACCCTATGGCTAAATAATAAAAATATGTTCCTAACTAACATTCTTTTGGGAAGAGGGGAGATTATAATTGCCATGAACAACTTCACAGGATATACAGAATCGCTAGCCCTTAATTTAGGGCTGCTGAATTCAGAGATGAAAGAAAGACAATACCATAAGACAAACGCACTATCTATGCCTCACCTGGAACTTGAACCCGAACCCATCTTGGAAAACGATTAGAAGCCAGTGTATTGAAAAACGATTGTTAGCCTTCATGCCACTCAGCCAATGGAGCAGCTAACATTCTTTTAGAAGCAGTAATTTTAAGTTGAAATATAGTAGTGTTCTCGGCAAGAAGTTTGGGAGACCATATTTCACCTAGGAATTCTCCTGCTGCACTTTTCTGACATTGGCATCTTTATATGTATAGTTTAGAAGTTTGTGAATATCACACAACCTTGTATCTCATTCATAAAAACTGCACAACAGTTTTTTGTTTGTTTGTTTGTTTGTGACAAGTATCAATGTCATTAGACACTACCTTTTTCATGTGTTTGACATTAAACAATGTTTTCTTTCCCTCTCCAAGTTTAAAAAAAAAAAAACAGTACATGAGATTTCGGATCTTCTTTTAATTTTGTGCTGTAGAAAAAATTCAGAACATTTTTTCTTTAAGATGATAAAACTTTGCTACTGTTGGGAACTGAACAAGGAGACAGAGGGATGGGGAAATAGAAGAAAGAAAAAAGAGCTAATTATTATTTTGCATTAGAACACATCACCTGATTTTAAATCCTCAGCAACATGACGTCCTTGAGATAAGAACTTCTGCATTCTTTCACTTTGTGCTCTGACATCTGCTTCAATATCCTACAGAAATTTAACCAGTAAGAAAAATTCTACTAAAGCATGATAATCAAATATAATGAGACCACAAATAATACTAAAAATAAATAAACAAAATTCAGAAAAGCAGACATTTTGAAAAATTGTGCTGCATATGCATTCATTATCAGTACATGAAGGTACTGATAATGAAGGCATTTCAAACATATTTAATTTATGGTGTGGTAAGACCAAATTAAACAAAGATCAAAGAAAATCAGTAAAAGTATTGAATAAGATTATTTTGCATTCATTCTACTTTGTAACTATCCAATTATTCCTTCCTTTTCCCTAAATGTTTGTGCTTTAAATTGGAAAAGCCACAAATGCATTCAGGAAATGTGACTGGAAGCAGCAAGAAAGACCACTGAAAGGACTACAAAAGAATTCAGTAGGTCTTATGTATTTTATATTGACTAGGGCCATTGGAGCATAATTCTGAAAGCTATTGCAGAAGGTTATAATTTTGAGGTGCATCTCACCATTTTTCAAGAAGAAATAAATTTACTTCTTTTTTTTTTTTTTTGAATTAATGAGAAGATACTGAACCCCCATAAAGTTACTAGCTCCCCCTTTCCAATTCCAGAAGCCCAGGTGATGACTCAACTTTGGCATCACCAAAATTCAGAGTGCTCAGTACATCTGTAGAAAAAATTAAGTTATGATTCAAAGAAAACCCTCATGTCTTGAGTGGAATAAATCTAATAAATTTGGCAAAGCACCATCTATTGTTCAGTTAATTGATTATGATGAACAGCATAAATTGTCATTTCAACTTAAAGATTACATTTAACAGACATCACATTCCATGCAGAATAAAAATTGTTACAAATGAGCAAAAAATGTGAGCAATGAATTAATCACTGTTTTCCTGCATTCAGCAATGATTAAGAAGGATAGTCCTAAGTATACATTGAAGAGCAATTGAATTAGAGACAGCTGGCATTGTGCAAATGTGGCGCTGTGGGCGACCCTGTAAACAGAAACGACATGACGTATGCAGCGATCCGACAATATAAGGAGTGATGCGACGGGAATCAGTAAGAGTCGGACGCAGTATGGGTAAGACGAAGGATCTAAGCGTATTTGATCGAGGTCAAATTCTCGAGGCCCGACAAATGGGTCACTCTATCTCGGAAGTCGTGCAGGCACTAGGATTTTCATGAACCACTGTGTCACGGGTGCACCGTGAGTACATCGAATCCGGTAAAACCATCCCTGCAAAGGCCAACTGTCGTGGACAACAGCGTGTGGATGAGCGGGGTCATTGTCGGCTAGTTGCTTGCATTGTAACAGCAGATAGATGGGCCACAGTGCAAGAAATCACTTGGCTATTTAATGCTGGTGCACAAAAACGTGTAAGCAGCCACACCATCCAGAACCATCTCCTTGCTATGGGGTACAGAAGCCATCGTCCCACGAGGGTACCATTGCTGACCGCAGATTACAGGATGCAAAGATCAGCATGGGCACGGGAACATCGCCACTGGACCCTAGACATGTGGGAAAATGTTGCCTGGACTGATGAGTCGAGATTCACGTTGGTACATGCGGATGGCAGGATAGGAGTACGGCGTAAACCACATGAAGCGATGGATCCTTCTTGCCAGCAGGGTACTCTTCAAGCTGGCGAGGGGGGCATTCTCGTCTGGGGACTGTTTACGTGGACTGAAATGGAACCCCTGGTATGTGTGACTTCGTCCCTCACAGGTCAACATTACCGGGATAACCTGGACGACCATTTGCTCCCGTTTGGGCGTCTTCAACATCCCACTGGGGACCTCATCCTACAACAAGACAATGCACCGTGCCATCACTCCTGAATTTTATCCGAATGGTTGGATGAACACTCCACTGACCTGACCTTGCTTCCTTAGCCAACTAGGTCACCTGACCCCAATCCCATTGAGCACATCTGGGATGCCGTCGAGAGAGATATTCGAGGCTATGACCCCTATCCATCAAATCTTCGTGAACTGTGGGAGCTTGTTCAGGGGTCGTGGATCCGTATGGCTTCCCAACGCTTTCCGCGTCTTGTCAAGTCCATGCTGAGACGAATCGCCGCCGTCATCAGGGCGAAAGGTGGTGCTACACGTTACTAGACAGGTAGCTCTAATTCAATTGCTCTTCAGTGTATAATGCTGTATTTCACTTGCTTACTTACAAACATCCTATCCACTTCAATCAATTATTATGCTATCATATTAGACTTTGAACAACAACAACAAAAAAAAGATTAAAAATTAATGATCAAGAGACACAATCATGAAAACCTTCAAAAAAACTTCTTTAACATTTGACCAATGATACCTCCATAAGCACTTGTTGTTCATCCAGTGATAAAGTGTCCCAAGGTGAGACATCATTGTCTGAACTGTCATAATTTGCTAAACCCATTGTTGATTCAGTCCGATCCAGCCACAAGCTGATTGCATCTAAGTTTTTGTGCCACTCTTGAACTCTCCAACTGTCCAAACGTCGCTTCTTGGCCCCTCCTTGAAATGTTTCCTATTCAGATGAAAAAGACAAAAAAGTTCACTAAACAATCTCATTAAATATCTATAAAGATGTTCTTAATTCAGCAGAGAAAAATTCTCATCATATGTGAAATGCATTTTAAACTACTGAGTGCACTACACTTTTTTAACACAGAATATATCAAGAATCTCAACATACACTTCAGAAATAATGTTTCACTTAATTTAATTTACCTCCATGAAAGTTCTGCAACTTTCTAGTTTCAATATACAATGTAAGTAAGGTTCAAACAGTTCAAAAGCATATTCTTACTCTCTCTCTCTCTCTCTCTCTCTCTGCATGCACCGTGTGTGTGAATACATTTGCATATGAATTTCACTGACAATTCATCAAAATGTTTGTAATTTAAAATTACCAAATTCAGAAATGTGATCAGTGTTATTGATTAAACACACTAGGCAGTAAATGGATTCTGAAGGAACTGTCCAGAGATCTCATATTTCTATATAGCTTTCCAAGTCCCACTTTTATACAAACAAGAAGTAACATACATATGTGAGTTGAGTTACTGAGAGCTTTATAACATTCTAAACCTCTTTTTATTCATGGATTAGTTGCTTAACCCTAATTTTGTGCAAATGATTTTATGGACAGAGTTAAACACACATTTTAAAAGTGTGCAAAAGTAGCAATCAAGAGAGAAGTTTAAACATAAGCTTCACTAGTAAAGTATTATGATCATGTACAAGGTTGTGTAATGTCACCATGGCTGTTTAATATATTTATGGATGCATGCATGCATGATGCCAAAATAGATAAAATTGGTTTATGTCTTGGTGATATCCATGTGTGCAGATTGCTGTATGCTGATGACACTGCCCTGTTGGCAGAGAGCAAAGTGAGAGTTTCAGAGTATGTTGTCTCGGATGTACGAAGTTTGCATGAAATTCAAACTGAGTATAAATAAGGGAAAAACCAAAGTTATGGTCTTTGAGAGAGGAACTGGTAGCACTGAATGTAATGTAAATATAAATGGCACTGTGATTGACCAGGTGAGTGAGTTTGTGCATTTAGGAAGCATGTTTGACAGAGACAACAAGTTGGATGGTGAAATCAGTAGGCAAGTGAATTCTTCTTTGAAAGTCATAGCTGCTCTGGGAAGTTTTCACAGGAATGATGGGTTCTCTAGAGAGTCCCGCATGGCTGTGCATGAAACTGTAAACTGTAATTGTTCCTACTCTGATGTATGGTAGTTAAATCTGGGTAATACAGAAGAAGCATAGAAGTCATTTGTGTGCTGGAGAAATGCGTTACTTACGAGGGGTTTGTGGCAAGACATGGTCTGATTGTGCAAGGAATGAAGATGTATTGCAGTTGTGTGATGTGAAGCAAAATGTTGTTAGCAAGGTGGAGACCAATATGCTTCAGAGGTTTGGCCATGTTGAAAGAATGAGTGAAGAAATGCTTACTAAGAAAATCTTTTCAGCCCAAGTGGCAGGAAGGAAAGGCAGAGGAAGGCCAAGGAAGACATGGGTGGATCAGATTCAGGAGTGTCTGCATGAGAAAAAGATTATTAGTATGAAGTATCAAAGATCTTGTGTACAGCGTGTAATGGATATCAGTGAAGCACGAGTTGTATGTCAAGATCGCTGTAAATGGAGAAGTTTGATACGACAACAATAAGTAAAAATATCTGGAAGTTTTTATTTCTTTTTGGAGCTAACCTCTGAATCTCAGAGAACAGCTTAGTGATATGTATGTATGAATAAACCCACACAAACATCAACTTAAACCACTAACACTCCCGAGTACGAAAATGGTCGAACTCTTGTCGTGTACAACGTAAAAACACAGCTGAACTACCAAATACTGCTCTAGAACGAAGTTGAAAAAGATACTAAATAACACAAAAACCTCACTTCATTCTAGAGCAGTATTTGGTAGTTCAGCTGTGGTTTTACATCGTACACAACAAGAGTTCGACCGTTTCCGTACTCGGGAATTTAAGTGTTTTAAGTTGGTGTTTGTGTGAGTTTATTCATATTCCCTATTTTTGTGAAGTTTGGTGACAAACCAGGTTGAGAATAGAATTTCAGTTGTAAATGCATTTATGGCACCTCTATTCATAGTGATTGTGGAATAACTTTTTTTACGGGTCTTTTTAGAGGTTATTTTTAATGAAAGTTGGTTGTCAAATTTTCGAACTAAAGCCTAGTTCGTCATCAGGACTATGTCACTGGAGTAGTTGCTGCCACTCAATTGGAAGAGACCATCCGCAATTATCGTTAATTGTGGTACTTCTTCTTCTTGCTATTTCGATCCCTTCTTCTAGTTTTCTCTTTACTAAGTTTGACTGGTGGGCGATTATTTTCACTGAGTCCCAATTTATGGAGTGTCCACTTGCTTGTACATGTCTGTCTAGCCCTGTTTTGTTCCCAATGTTCCTAATAGCTGCTTGGTGTTCTTTCATTCGGACCTTAATACTTCTCCCTGTTTCTCCTATATAGCTGAGTCCGCAGTTACAGTCGATGCAGTAAATTACTCCTTCCTGCAATTGGATGTCCAATTCTTTCTGCTTTAAAGCTGGCAAGAATTTCTTTATTTTGTTATTAAGATCTGGAGCTAGCCTGATATTATATTTTGCTCCGATCCTTTTCAGTTTCTCGAAAAGTCCCTTGTGGTACGTAATTTTGCTGGTGAATTTGAAGTTGGTTTTTTCCTGCTTCTTTTTAATTCGCCACTCTCCAACATTAATTATTATTTGCTTGGTCACCTCAGAGATATTTTCCCTTCTCCTCCCTACCTACTAAAAAATTCCATGCAGCTAAAAAGAAAACTGGACAACTTGCCAGAATTAATTCATCCAGTAATGGCAAGCCTGGATATAGTCTCTATGTATACCAACATTAACCTGGACCTCCTACTGGAATTCATTGCAGATGACCTTGCGGAAAAATAGTATTCCATAATCACAATAGAGAAATACTACTTGGCATATATGAACTGCTCCTATTTTCCTTCAAGAATAATTTCTTCCAGTTTGGAAAGAAATATTACAGGCAAACTTCAGGACTTGCAATGGGTTCTCCACTAGCACCTCTGCTAGCAAATTATTATATAAGTAAACTAGAGGCAAAAATCCTTATACAACCCTCCTTGTTTGCTCTCTATGTAAGGTACATGGATGATGTCCTAATTATAGTAGATACTGTGGACCAATCTCTACCCTCTCAGATTCTGGAAGAATTTAACTTACTAGAGAATACCTTGAAGTACACCCTGGAACAGGAAAAAGACCATAGCATCAATTACCTGGATTTAACCTTGACCTCAAGAGAAGGGAAAATATTCACTCAGCTTTTTAGAAAACCCACCAACACAGGGAAGATGTTAGACTTCTGCTCATTCCACCCTGATTATATTAAATCGAATACAGCGAGACAATTTTTGGAAAAAATTGAAATCCTGGTCTCTTCAGCTTCTCAAAAAGATCTTCACAAAGAAGAATTAAAGGAAATGTTGGCAGAAAACAATTACCCCTCCCCATATGTTGAGAAAATATTTAAACAAGTGCCAAAAAAGAAGCAGGAAAAAAACCAACTTCAAATTCACCAGCAAAATTACGTACCACAAGGGACTTTTCGAGAAACTGAAAAGGATCGGGAGCAAAATATAATATCAGGCTAGCTCCAGATCTTAATAACAAAATAAAGAAATTCTTGCCAGCTTTAAAGCAGAAAGAATTGGACATCCAATTGCAGGAAGGAGTAATTTACTGCATCGACTGTAACTGCGGACTCAGCTATATAGGAGAAACAGGGAGAAGTATTAAGGTCCGAATGAAAGAACACCAAGCAGCTATTAGGAACATTGGGAACAAAACAGGGCTAGACAGACATGTACAAGCAAGTGGACACTCCATAAATTGGGACTCAGTGAAAATAATCGCCCACCAGTCAAACTTAGTAAAAGAGAAAACTAGAAGAAGGGATCGAAATAGCAAGAAGAAGAAGTACCACAATTAACGATAATTGCGGATGGTCTCTTCCAATTGAGTGGCAGCAACTACTCCAGTGACATAGTCCTGATGACGAACTAGGCTTTAGTTCGAAAATTTGACAACCAACTTTCATTAAAAATAACCTCTAAAAGACCCGTAATAGAATTTCAGTGTTGTTTATGCCTAGTGGGAATCCCGTCATATCGAAAACGAGATTGGAACAACGTAATGACTCAACGAATGGCGCTACAGTGAAAGGTATGTTCTCCCAGTTCATTTTTTTCATGTATTATCTTTTTTATTATATCCAAATTCATTTAAATTCGTTCCAATTCGTTTGATTTATTTTTCTTTCAGTTCGGTTGTATGTTCACCCAATTTGTATTTGCTGTATCATATTCTATTTTAGTACGAACTACAGTAATTTTAAGGATTTTAGAGATTTTAAAGTTATCAATGAGTTTCTTCTTCATGCCATACATGGAGACCTGGAGACAACATGCAAAAAGTTTTAGCACAAACAGAGAATCTTTTCATAAAGGACTTGTGTTTTTCGTCAAAAATGTCATTTCAGCAGGTTATTGGAAACTTAGAATATCATATAAGTGAAGCTCACATACTTGGGTTATCACTAAAGATATATTAAAAATTTTTCTATGTTTATAATGGTTTTAACAAAGTAACTGGAAGCAAAAGTCAAGGTTAATTGATCATGTGACTAAACATGGTGTTATCTATTGCATAAATTTGGAAATTATTGCCAACACATTGTCTCATAATAGTATATTTACTAACTTTGTTGAAATAAGTACCACTCATATTATGAAATCCTGATGTGATAGAAAAAATTGGAATATATTTCTGAAATCAGCAGGGAAAATAGATCCAGAAGCACTACTTCAATTGTAAACATCAAAATCCATGCAGACCAGTGTTATATACATTTTGTCAGACAATGGACCAATTAACAACTACATGATGGTATTTAACAACTATGGATGCAAAATTCATATGCCTTCATCCATCCCTACTTCTAACTCATCAATGAGCTTATATGCAATGGTTACAGAGAAGACATGATTACCATGTTTGTCCTTTGGTCCTACATTTTCTACATTTGAAACAAATAACTAACCCTCATGTTCTTATACATAAGGAAGTGTTTAAAACTGAATAAATAAATAACAGATATGACAACAAAATTCCTGGGATTGTGCCTTATCCTTATAAGTGAATGCCTATAAAATTTTCAGACTAAATATTTAGCTTTTGACAACCCAGTAGCACTAGGACAAAATATCTAGATTTTTTTTTATTCATGTTTGAAGAAACCTCAAAAAAATAAATGTTTAAAACTTTGAGAATCATAAGAACTTTGGACAAATCATGTTGCATTCCTCCCCCACACATGTGCTTTTTTTCTCCCTTATAGTGCTTTTCCTTTCATTTTTAATGAAAATTCAAAAGTAACAGCTTTTGTGGAAATCTTTTTGTTGCACACTAATTTGGGAGATAATCTTAAAAAAACAGCCAATCATGATTTATATCAGTACAAATGACCCCCCCCCCCCCATCAGAATATTGCAGGAAATAATCACATAAACAGCAACAAGCACTGTACATGTAGGCAAATTGTTAGCTTGCAAAACTTCCAGTTACTTTTACATGCAAAGAATGAAATTTTGATATGTATTAACAAAGTATGAAACTTAATATTCAGAAAAACTGTTGACTACCAACAATTTTCTGGCTCCTGCTGATGATGAAACTGTATAATACTGTATGTCATGAATGAAGAACAAGATATCAGTAAATGATAATTTCACAGAAAATTATTTGATACCATAACAGAAAATCAATCACATTGCTAATGCTTCAACATGTGGACTTTCTACTGGCACATACTGAATAGGACAATGACACTCTCATGTACAAGTTTGTTCTACAGAAATTGTAAAGCTACAGTTAACAGAAAGCAGATGTAAGTACAAATGGATTTTTACTTTCTTTCTGTAAAATGTGCAACTATAAAACCTGTACACTTACTTATAAATACATAAAACTTAACAAAATGTGATTTTTTATAACTTTACAGAAATTTTCCTTTTTTTCTTTTTCTTTTCGTTTTTTTTTTTTTTTTTTTTTTTCGTTAATTGTTTCGGTAATTTAACAAATCCTACCCTGACCTAAAAAGCCAATTTGTCCTGAAAATATCATTACCCATCTACCCAAGGTAATCGATAATATACTGTATTTGTCTTCCCCTAATTTGCGTGCATAAGGCTTACATGATGAGCGAAGATTTTAGTGAACAAGCATTAATTTTGTTCCCTTCTTTCTTCACTTGCTCTTATGATATGTAACACTTCTGCCGATATACTAGCATCATTTCTATATACAGAAGTGAAGTGAAAACATATGTGCCTGTCTGTTTGTGACTTCTTTGCCAAGAATTACTCAGCAAATTTGACCTCTCATTGAAAAAAAAATCATCACACTCAGTTTTGTACCAATAATACTTAATATTACATAAAGAATTCTTACAAGACTACATTAAAATGCGAAAATCAGCACCTCTTTTAAAAGTCTGATGTGTTCCTGCATTTCAGTTTTACAGAAGATTATTATGAAGAATGAATGGCATATTTTAATTTTTTTTTTTTAAATTTCAGTGGTACATGTGATTTTCAAACAAACATCATAGGGGGCCTATTCTCCAACAAAATATAAAATGATGGTGGAAAATATTTAAGGAATGTGAAAACACAGGTCAAAGATATTTGTAGGATTTTTTTTTTTTTAAATACTGACTTTTATACTGGGGTGTACATTTATACCACATACTCATAAGCCAGCCCTTTAATCTTTTAAAAGCATAAAGTCTCAACTTCACCAAAAATATTTATATGATTTACAGTATATGATGTTATATTTGGACACAAGTATATATAATCACATAAACTTAAAATTCTTGAATATGTCACAGATATACCAAATCAAACATGTAACACAATGCTACAAAGGAGATTCTAAAATTATCCAAAAGAACTTATAAGTACCTCATGACTAGAAACCATGGAATCTGCAATTTTATCATGATTTTCTGGAAAGGATTCATGTGCTGATACTTGGTCATCTTCAACATCAGAGAGCTGGATAAAGACAATAAACATGTTTCAAATCATGTGCACATTTCCCTTTAAAATTAATTTAAATTTTTATTGAAAGCAAGACACTATTGAAAAGTCTTGAGATGGATGACAAATTTCACATTCATGCTAAATTTATTATGTAAAACTACAGGAGCAAAAATAATGTTAGTAAGACATTTTGTTAGACATTGGGCATGATGCTCAAAAAAAAAAAAAAAGAGAAATGATTCCACTGTTCATGTGATGGAATTTTTCTTATCAGTTGCTATAAGAGATTTAGAAGTATTAGGAAAAGTGCATTCATATTCTAAACATTGGAGATGAAAATCTGAACAATTTCCCAACAGCAAACTGGCACTTTAATTAAAAAGACAGAAATGCATTTGATATTCTTACAATCCAGTAAAGAACATGTATCTTCCAGAATAAAAACATAGATGGTTGTAAAAGGGATACTAATATTTAACATGAATCTTTATGTTGCATTATCTTCCAGAGTAAGAATACAGATGGATGTACAAGTTTCTTTTTTTTTTTAACATCACTTATGTTCTGTTATTGATTACTCCATTCTCAATGTGAAAAAGGCTAGAGCCTAAATAAAGAGCTAATGCCACACTCTTGTAATTTTGCATGTTAACAATTTTAGCATGAATACAAAGTTAGCAACTACTTTATTTTTACTTAATTTAATAATTCTCCAAGAGAAACAAAATAGTTCCACAGAAATAATGGGCATTTAATTAAAAAAATATACGAACATTTCTCACATCTTTATCGAAAAACATGTACAGCAGACAGAAAAATTTCGTGAGATGGTTTGAGTGCACTAAAGGAGTGCTAAGATCACTCTTACTTGATATTGCTACAGATATGGTAAAACACAAGTGAAAGATGCAGACCATGGATTGTGTCATTTGCTGATGTTATGCTTTGTTCCAAAAGTAAAACAAAAGTTGAGAAATGCATTTGAAGATACACAGCTAAGGGTAAGAAGAAATAGAAAGAATACATGAGCTGCAACAAAGAAGAATAAAAATGACACTGACTGTATTTAACATCCAGGAAGAAGTAATAACATGAATAAGAATATTTAAATACATGGAATCAAAGTTGGATGAATACAAATGTTAAAAATAAAGCACAGAGGCAAAATGGAATCACTTCAGCAAGACATAAATGTACTCTATGACAAAAGGTTTCCAATTAGGCTTAAAAGCAAAATTTTGTATGCCTGTAGTAAGACAAGTAATGCTGAAACACTGTCAATGACAAATTGTACATACAAACAATAGGTCAAACATTGTAAAACTAAAGATGCTGCAGTGGATGCATAGTATCACCTGAAAAGATAAGAATTAGGAATGAGAATTAAGAGAAATAGCTCAAGTGACAAGGCTTTCATAAAAACCCAAGAAATACCACTGTGCTAACATGGATGCGAACTGCACTAAAAACTATATACCTCTCAGTAGCAGAAAACAGTCCTAAAGAAAGGAGATTACAGAATACAAAACAGCATTAGCACAACAATTTGAAGCGTGAGGTGGCTCATGACAGAATTGCATTGAGGAAGAACAAGCCCACCTTTTTTGCACGTCACTAATAACACTACAGAAGAATTGTAATTTTCAACATAATTCATGCTATTAGAACTATTAACATGTTCACTGGCATGTCACTTTTACTACCAAACTCCACAATATGTTCTGAAGATGATATTGTTCTGTTTGGAAAAGTTTATATCAACAAATATCAAAAATAAACATACAAAACTCCTAGTAACCAGTACACTACTTTTGTGCACCTTCTTTACCACATCAAGAGATGCCAACCCGTTTCAGATATTTTCAGTAGTACTCTTACAAATTTTCAGTAGTTTTGGCCATTTTTCAGTAGTCATACCAAAAAGAATAATTTTAACCGAGGAAAACAACTCATTTAATTTAATTAGCATTTTTTTACTTACTTATTCATTTATATACATGAAAATCTGTATCAAAATATTCCAAATTTTTCACATGGAAAATAATATACACCATGACTAATACATTTTTTTACACAACAAAAAATTGATTAAACAGCTTTCTTTAGTGATTTTGCTGTACAATGTTGTGCAGATTTGAGTTCCTCAGCAGAAAATCTTTTTTCATAACACACTTGCCCAGAGGAGAACATATTCATTTTTGCAATAAGAAGTGCTTCTACAGTTTCTAAACCTAAATTAGGTTGGAAACGGGCTTGATTTTTTCGCAATAAACTAAAAACTCTCTCACTCGCAGCATTAGAGTGTGGAACTACAAGTATTGCAAACATTACTTTCGAGAGAATAATATACTTAACAGCTCCATTACAGCCTCTTAATTTTGAGATTTCTGACCGATGACATCTATTCTATCTGCTACTGCTATGATCTCTAATGTGTAAGCTTGATAACAAGGAATTCCGCTTCCAGTATATCAAGTTCATTTTCAGTTATTATAAATGGAAGGCGTTTGACTAAGTGTAATACAGAAGTAAATGATGTTATGGCTCTAAGTGAAGGATCTACTACTTCTGCATGTTTTAAGAATTCATCATAGATCAGAATCTTTTCTTGAATATAAGAACATTCTTCAATGTGAAATTTTCTGACAGATGTATAGAAATAGAATAATAATAATGTTTCGCGCAATGTTTATTATACATCAACTATAGTTTTGCAGAGCTTTTGGCTCGGCTTCCTCAGGACGAATGGAGCGTAAACATTCAAATCATTGTGACATCATCAGAATTCTGACGGTCACGGGTTTTGGCAAGTTGTTTCCACGTGCTTGAAAGAAATGGAGTCGACGTCATGTCGTTGACAAGTCGTGGCGAGTTCCAGTATATGTAGAAAACTTCTAATACATTAAGCTTGATAGTCGAGTCCGGTTTATCAATAAGCGTAGCGTCTCCAAACAAAAAATTACGGTTATTCTTGCGAGAATGTTGAGCTATAGATGACTTCTTCAGTTCATAGTTCCGTACATAGGTCTTGTGTTCCTTCACACAGAAACTTAAAGTTCTACGGGTCTGTCCTATATATGAAAAACCACATTCACAAGGTATCTGATAAATTCCCCAGGAGTTTATGTCTTCGACGTAGTCTTTTGATCAGTAAAAATTCATATTGTTTATGGGTTTGAAAATAACTTTGAAATTAAAACTTTTAAGGATTTTTGAAATTCCGAAGCAAATCTGAGGAGCAAATGGGATAACTGCCCAATTCTTTCGTATTGGGAGGTCTACAGGCATGAGCGTGCAGACGGGCTTTGATTTCCTAAATTTTTGGACAGCTTTGTCTATAACGGAAGGACTGTATCCTCTGTGTACTGCAATTCATTTAAGAAAATCAAGCTTTTTCTGTAAGATATCCTCAGTTGAGCAGATATGTATTGCACAATATGTATATGTGAAGAAGGCAGAGATCTTTTGTTTCCACGGATGATTTGATTTTGCATGAGGGGGTAAGGAAACAGCAAATGGTTTTCAATAAACTGTTGTACTAAAGGATCCTTCAGAGCGTGACACAAGGACATCAAGGAATGGTAAGCAGCCATTATTTTCGTCTCATATGTGAACTGTATATGAGGATCAATTGAATTGATAAGTTCAACTAATTTTGGTATTTCTGAGTTCATGCCATTCCAGAGAACAAAAGTATCATCTACATATCGAATCCACAGGTCAAATGTATCAAGCTGAAATAGTTGGTCTTCAAAATGGTGCATGTAGACTTCGCATAAAATAGATGACAGTGCGCTACCCATTGCAAGGCCTTCCGTCTGTTGGAAAAAATCTTCCACGAAAAAGGAAACTGTTTTGTCTTATACAAATTTCCAGTAGTCTCAAAATTTCTTCTATTTCCGGTTGGCTGAAATGATGTTCTTTGAGACTTGCTTTCAATGCTTTGAGGGCTCCATTCACTGGGATACTTGTGAACATGGATTTCACATCAAAGGATAACATAAACTGATCATTGAATGGATATCGCTTTAGCCGATTGACAAATTCAATGGAATTTTTTACAGATGATAGTTTCGAAGATAGAAATTTGGCAAAATTATGTGTAGGTGGTCCTATATTGCTAACTATGGGATGAAAGGGAACACCAATCTTGTGTATCTTCGGAAGTGCATAGAAACGTGAACAATGGGAATATGAGGGCTTCAGGTGATTTTCTGAGCTTTGGTCAAGGGTTACACAACTTGTTACCACTTTCCCAATGATTTGAATGTTTACGCTCCATATGCCCTGAGGAAGCCGAGCTAAATGCTCTGTGAAACTATAGTCGATGTATAATAAATATTTTATTGTGCGAAACGTTGTTATTATCATTCTATCTTAACACCACAAGCTTAGTAGTCACAAATTATATAAAAGATTTATAGAACTTAGAAAGACATGTATAGAACTTAGAAAGTTAATTTTCATTTAAAATGATTTTGCTTTAATACATTCTTGTTTTTACTCCAATTACCAGTTGTGTCCTTTCTGATTTTTCTTTTTTGAAACACTGTTATTTGAAAAATTAAGCTCACAATCACCATCAGCTACAACAGTAGGCTTCACAAACCCCTTGGATGCCATGACAATTTTATCCATCATGCTGAAAGAACTTTCAGTTTGAGGACCATGAATGCATGATAGCTTTCACTATTTTAGATAAAAGGTAATGTAACTTGGAGAATATGAATGCTTTTGAATATCATGCATCAATTCTTACAAATTTTTCAGCTTCGTCACTTTCATTTTCGGACTCTCCCCCTTTATCAAGCTGAAATGCAAACTTTTGGGGGGGGGGGGGAACATGTAAGAACACAGGATACATGTTTGGAACATCGTTGGGGAAAAAAATTACAGTTACGGGAGAAACCTTTGCTACCTCCGATTTCCGTTTACGGACATTTCCCTTCCATATTCAAGGTGAAATACATATATTTACGAAATAAAATGAAATATAACAGCAATACTAGGCAGAGGAAACACCGCGTGAAAAATAAAATTACGATTACAGGAGAAACCTTCACTGTTTCCGAAAGTTTTGAAAGACGAAATTTCTTTTTCGAAAGTTTCAGGCGGAAATCATCCTTTACCACTACCAATTGCCCCAAAATTTCTGTTCAGTTATGCATCGATCTCGAAGATAACCCAAATTACGACGAAAAAGCAGAAATTCCTCGAAGCCGAAGATTACACTGGAATTTTTGCGCCGTCGAATTTCCGTTTTCGGAAATTTCCCCTCCATTTTCAAAGTGAAATACAAAGATTTATGGAATAAAATTTTGTATAACAACAATACTGGACAGAGGCAAAACATAGCAGGAAAACGAAATTACAATTACGAAAGAAATCTTTATTTCGTTCACTTCCGTTTTTGAAAGGCGAAATGCTGTCCCGATGCGTATTTTTACGCGTTGGTAAAATTCTTTGATGCGTAGTTTTACGCGTTTCTCGATGTGTGATTTTGCGTGTTGATGTGTATTTCAAAAGCTTCTTAATGCATATTTTTAAGTGTTGATGCGTACTTTACGCGCTTCACGAAGTGCATTTCTACGCGTCGCGAAAAATTCCTGATGCATATTTTTACACGTTGGTAAAATTTAGATGCGTACTAGGAGCGTAATTACGCATTTGGGCCAACTCTACAACGAAATCCAAGCACACTTTTCTGCAATGCAAGAATAAAACTTCAAAATATTGATTACTGACATGAATGGTCGACGCACAATTTAAAAATAAACTCCGATGCCAGGCAATGACCCTCACGTTCTGCACCAAATGATTTTCAACTGCTTGCCGCTGCACTGCGAAAGAGCTTCAGGCCGAACTCCGCCCATGTCCACCAAAGCGAGCTATGCTCAACAACCCCAGAATGTTGCATGCTGGGGAGGGAGGGTTTTCACTTAGAATGACTCAGCGCAAGGCCACACTCATCGAGTGCCGGTTGCTTGCGCTAAGATCCAAGCAGCTTCGAGAGGCAGAACTGGAAGTGCAGGCAGCTTCGCAAGCAAGACGAATGACGGATCGTCAAGTGGCCACCATTGCGTTGGGAAGGGGAACAAGCAAAATAAAAATTAATAACTTCTGTTAATTTTCTGTAGAAAAATCACGGTTTTCCGTATTCCGTAGTACAAGAGCTTTTTTCGTAGGAACTACGGAGATTCCGTAGTTGTTGGCATCTCTGCCACATTATACATTTAATGTTGATTTGTCTGCACAGCAGAAGATCGAAACAAGATGTAATACTTCTGCACAGAATACTACAGAAAAAAATTTTATTTTTCATATTCCCAATGTTCTGTTATGAATCCAGCTGTGAATTTTTGTCACTGAAGATTTTTCTGCAATAACTGTTCTTTCAGCTTCATGTGTTGGAATTTGAAAAACCTGTCAACCTTACAGTGCCTTTCTTGATCTTGAGACCATTGTATTAATGATTGCATAAATTAATAAGAAATCATTAAAAAGCAAGCATTTTTTCATAAACCAAGTAGCTGATCTGAATGAAAATATGTGGTCCTCCAGCTTGAAAAACTGTGACTATTAGTCATTTTTAAGAAATATCATGCATCTCCACATTAGAATAACCATGTGAGGGCAAACTACCTGGGTCTGACACTTCTCCATTCAAGTGCTTATATATTTCTTCTTTTGGAAGTGCTATGGATTATGCTTCCTGTACACATAGTCGTGATATTACAATGTGTTATATAAAAATAACTGATAGCATCACAAGGGTGATAAGAGGCATGTTGGCCCAGCATATGAGAAGAAAAGTGCTACTTATCTAGTAGGCACAATAAGGGCTTCTAAAGCAGCCATTGATCATACCTGCCAACTTTCAGAAACTGAAATCCGTAAAAAAAAAAAAAATAATCGATATATTCAATGAAAAATTTAATAGATATCTTCGATTAAATTACTTATCTAGCATACAATCTGATTAAATGTAGTGAACACTTCAATTAAAAGTCGATATGTTACCCAAATCAAGTATTAAATTTTAATTGTTGCTTTACTACAGAGCATTATTATTTTTTATCCGGTAAGTACACCAGTGTGGGGCATTAGCCCACAGCTGACGATTCCCATTAGTCATTCAAACTAAGGATTCTGGAATAAAACCCAGCGAGTTGGGGCCTTTTCACCAACGTCACACAGAACTAGCTGGTACCTCATCAAGATTCACAGAGGCCCTTGTTGCTGTTCTGTGTACCATTGTTGCTCATGGAGTGCCTCGAGGAGGCAACCCTCATTTATGTGCTGGAGAAATGCGTTACTTACGGGGAGAGAGGGGGGGGGTGACAAGACACATTCTGATCATGTGAGGAATGAATGAAGATGTGTTGCAGTTGTGTAATGTGAAGCAAAATGTTGTTGGCAAAGTGGAGACTTATGCTTCGGTGGCTTGGCCATGTTGAAAGAATGAGTGATGAGATGCTTACTGATAATTTTTTTTAGCCCAAGTGGCAGGAAGGAAAGGCAGAGGAAGGCCAAGGAAGTCATGGAAGGATCAGATTCAGGAGTGTCTGTATGAGAAAAAGATTATGAGCATGAAGAATAGAAGATCTTGTGCACGTCATGTGATGGATGTCAGTGAAGCCAGAGTTGTGTGTCAAGATCGCTGTAAATGGAGACGGCAACAATAAGTAAATAATCAGTTAAAAAATTATCTGGTAGTTTGTATTTCTTTGTGGAGCTAACCTCTGAATTTCAGAACAGCTTAGTGATATGGGTTATTATTTTTGTGCATTAATTTCTGAAATTAAAAGCTATCACACATGTGCAGTTTTATAATTAAGAATTCCATCCAAGTCTGTCAATTTTCACGGAAGTTATTGCACAAAAATTCCGACAAACAAATCTCACACATGTGCACACTGTCCCCATAAGTGCGGATAACCATTTTCAATAGGATTGGTCCTCTATGTGTCCTGAATAGCATACCAAAATTTAGTCACGTTGGGGTAACTATTTGGGCTCAAAAATTCTACAGATTTAAAATTTGTTTGAATTTTTTTCTACGATAACTACGTTCTGAGATAGCATGTCAAACTGGAGGTAATAAAGACTGGTGCTCCAATGCCGGACTACTGAAAAGTTGCAACTTGGGGGACGAACAATGCATTATCTGAAAAGGGAGGGGGTAAACAGTGAGGGATAGGCAAGCCCAGCTGGGGCAGTTCAGTTTACAAACGACACAAGCTTTAGTGTTTGAAGTAATGCAAAACGATAACCTAAAACGTGTGGAAAAACTACAGACCAAGTTTTTCCACATAAGCACATGTAGCTGAAAAGAAACATATTTCTAACTTACATCCATGTTTTATTTTAAATGGATTAACTTAAATAAAAAGGGTTCTAGTGGTGAAAGTGCAAAATCACCAGGGGAAAAAAATCTGGGTGATATGCTAAATCCATAAAATTAACATCTCACCTGTAAAACAAGTCACATTTTCATAAATTTTACGTATAAATCGTAAAACCTGACAGGTCTTGCATTAAAAAACACACAAAATTTCTTACTCTGGGGGAGAGTCATGTTGCACTACTATTTTAAAATCAAATATTCCTCTTTTTTTCAAATGGCGATAAAAAAAAAAAGCTCAGTATATCCAGCATACTAATTTACTCTATGCACAGTGCACAACAATAGGAAAAAGACCAATGTTTATGCACAGTAACATCATAAAATATCCAATTACTGTGAAATATAAACTTCATCTTTGCTTACCATGAAAGCTAAAATTGTACACTCATTATTTCATCATCATCATCATCATTGTCAACCATTATCAATCCACTGCTGGACGAAGGTCTCCCCAAGTTTCCTCCACAACGCTCTGTCTTGTGCCAGTCTCCTCCATGTCACTCCCGCATACTTTCGAATTTCATCCACCCATCTTCCATGTGGTCTTCTTCTGGGTCTTTTCCTGTCCCTTGGAATCCAATCTAAAATTTCGGCTGTCCATCGATGGTCTGTTCTTCTGGCAATATGTCCAGCCCATTGCCATTTCAGGGATTTAACTCTGATCATGATGTCTTCCACTCTTGTCATTTTTCGGATCCACGTGTTCCTCTTCTTATCTATCCTGGTTACACCAAGCATGCACCTCTCCATGCTTCTTTGAGTTGTCTGCAGCCTTTGTATGTCTCTTTTAGCTAAGGTCCACGTCTCTGCACCATACGTAAGCACTGGAAGGATGCATTGATCAAACACTTTTCTTTTAAGACATAATGGCATATTGCTCTTGAAAATTATGCTGTTTCTTCCAAAAGCTCTCCAGGCAAGTTTTGTACGCCGATTAATTTCTTCACCAATGTGACCCTCACTTGATATCTGCTGTCCAAGATAAATGTACGTGTCTGTTATCTCCAGCTTTTCTAGATCAATCGATAAATCTTCATTTCTTGTAAAAGCATTGTACATCACTTTTGTCTTCTGAAAGTTCATTTTTAATCCCACTTCTTTACTCTTGTCAGCAAGTTCCTGGATCATACTCTGTAGCTCTGATGGGGTAGTTGCAAAAATGACTATGTCATCAGCAAAACGAAGGTGGGTTAGATAATCTCCATTAATCTATCCACATTTAATTCACGATTTCTACTTCCTGAAAGTCAAACAAGTTTATTCTATCTTTAAATCTACTTGCAGACTTGCATGCATGAGCTCTATTACTTTCATTATTTTATAAGAACTAATAGCTGATAATGACAAGCTTCAACATATTAAAAACAAACAGCTGAGAAAACTCTATTGTTTGTTTGTCCAATAACAATTTGAAAATTCATGTATATACTCAGGGCTAGTGCTACCATTAGGCCAACTATTCAGCCGCCTAGAGTGCAGACCTCAGAGGGGGTGCAGTACTGACCTTTGAGGACAGAGCTTCACACAGATTAGTCTTTTAATCCATGTAAATAATGCCACTTACAATTTGCATTTTTTTTATTTTAAGGTAAATATCACAACAGTGTTATGGAATATAATTAATTATTAAGTCTTACAAAAAATTTTCATACGCTGTTTTTTATTTGTCCTTTTCATAAGTTGTTTTATTTTTCTATTTAAAACTTAGTGATAAATTGAGGTTGACAATTTCCTAGGGGAGGGTGGAAACTGCAAGTAGTTAGCCTTGCCTAGGGTGTAAAATAACAAAGTACCAGCACTGTATATCCTTGTTTATAGAATGGAATCCTATGTTTCCATTTCAGTAAATAAATTAGCATAATGTTTATATTTTGATTTCTGAAAGTATTTTAAGGATTGGATTGCTCTTTTTAACATATATAGGTATATTAAAAATGCTTTTTGTTATTGGCAAAACAAATACAGCATGATATCATAAACAACATCAGTAGACTGAAAGGAACCCTGATTTTTGTTTGTTTGCTTTTTAAGAGCAGTTACTGTTTCTAGGAAAGTTACTACACTTGATGTTCACTTCCTTTGTCTGTATTAACAACCTTTGCTGGTACAATTTAGTAATTGGAAATGTATCAGACATTAAATGATGTTCATGATATGTAATATATTTACCTAAAAGAAACACATCATTCCATACAGAATAAGCTCTGCTTCTGTTTATATTTCTATCTTTTTAGGTTGTTTCAAATTCACTAAGGGAATTTTTTTTTTAAATATAAAAGAGTTACTTTTATTAGCATAAGATCATGAAGATTATTTAAACTTTGATGCATTGTGGATATTAAATTTCTTGGAATCTCGATTGTTTTAATCCTTTTTTGTAAAAGAAATCTCCTGTAAGAGCCTTCAGATCTACCTGTCACTCAATTGCTCAAACACTAATGTGGCATTTTACTGCTATAAACAGTTTTGGGAAATGGGGTCAACATCTACGTTCAAATGTCTGAGATTTCTTAAACAATGTGCAGCAGCCTTTGGTTCTTTCCTTTTTATTAGTGACAGCACTTTGAATAACAAAAGCTAAGGATCCAAAGTAAAAGTTAATGTTAAATTGGAGTAGTAACAATTTCTGAGTAGCTATTATTACATTTACAAGGTTGTTTCCCCTCATAATATATAAAAAAAAAAAAAAAAAAAAAAAAAAAAAAGCTGAGGAACATAAAAATGTGTAAAATTTTATGCTTAATGGTAAAAAATTGGGACATGTTTAATGATGGAAAATTGGAATCAACATCTATATTCAAATGTCTAAGATTTTGTAAGCAATGTGCAGCAGCCTTTGGTTCTTTCCTTTTTCTTACTGATAGCACTTTGAATAACTAAAGCTAAGGTTCCAAAGTAAAACAATATTAAATTGTAGTAGTACTTTCTGAGTTGCAATTATTATATTTACAAGGTGGTTTCCCCACATTCAATGTGTAAAAATATAAAAAAACTGAGGAACATAAAAATGTGTAAAATTTTATGTTTAATGGTGAAAAATTAGGACATAAAAAATAGTTCTGACTGCAGAAGCATTAAACTCAAGACTTTGTTGTACTTAATACATTTTCTAACATTTTTTTTAATGTATCCAACATTAACACAGAACAAATTCCATCATTTGTGAATAAACTGTCCATAGAAAGTGACACTACTTTATAGAGGTTACAACAAAAAATGTCTTAAGGATTACAAATGCATTACCTAAAAGGATTAGAACTATGATAATTTCCATGCAAATGTTTTAATGCATTCAGCATGTCTAATAGTTATAATATACTATTGAATTTACCTTTTTGCTGAGATTTTCCATCTGTTGAACTAGACTATCCCACCTCTGAGTCAATTTTTCCAACTTGCTGGTAATTTCTATTGTAGCTAATGATCCTTTCTCCAAATTGTCTTTTATGTTTTGTGCCCTCTCAGTAAGTTGGTTAAAAAGCTGATGATGAACATCTAAATCTTGCTCAATAGACTGTAAATGAAAAAGAAAAAAATCAAATTCACCAAAACCCTTCCTGCATGTATTGAATCATAAAAATGCATGGTAAAAAGAATATCACAATATTTTAAAGAACATATGAAATAATAGTGCACCAATTCATTTTAGCAAGAATTTATTACTAAAAAAAGTATTAAATGGAATAACTGAATATGTAAAATATTGCTTAGGAATTATTATTATTATTATTGTTGTTGTTGTTGTATTTATTAAATAACATTGTTAAGCATGTTCCTTAGAAAATCCAAAGTTCATAATGCTGAAAATATGAAAATGTGAACAAACAGTAACATGTACTTGATATATGTAAATCACACTGAATTTAGATGTTCCACTGCTGACAATAGGAACAACATTTGCAAATTCCAACACAAAAATTGCCACTAATACTGTCAGTATTATCATAATCAAAGACTGAAAATGCTAAATTGAATTCAGGAAACTTTGTGAAACATGTGAACATTAGGTTGGTAACAGGTTCAAGTTCATAACCTCCTACTACAATGACTTTTCCAGTTGAATGGGGGTTTTCATCCAAACAGTTCAATATAATCACTGAATATACTGTATTTGTAAGGTTTAAGCATTCTTCAGCTAAATATGCCACTTGTGCCAGTGTTTCTAAATAAACAGACAAATAAATCTACTACAGCTTCATTGGAATGTTGCATACTTGACCTAACAATTAGGCAAGAGAGGTTACATTCATTTTTGATGAGTTGTTTTGTCATCTATGAATGACAAACCACATGAAATTATTTGAAGAACTGCCCAATGTTTTAGAATGCTGTTTTCTCAAAACTTCATTCTCATGACTGCTGTTCACTTAATGCCTAGAAATGAATACTTGAAACAAAAAGGTTTCTCAAATTACTTCCAACAGAAATTTTAAGAGATGCTATGCCTATTCTTTCATTTTCCTTGTGCATTTTCCACTAAAAATAAAAGAAAGCAAATATTAAATGATATCATGATCTGACAATCATGATTCAGGTAAAAATTGCCAGACTGATAATTTCCATTTAACTGCTATTCTTCATTTGATATAAAGAATTTTTGTTAGCCATTAACATAGCTTGCATGTTTAATTTTAAACTGCTATTCAAAGCTCAAATTCATTGATTTTATTACAGTAACATGTTTTTATCAAAATATTCTGCTATACAAATCCTTTTATCACTCTTTGATAATATTTTACAAAAATGTTGGCATAACTCCTTTGAATTCTACACATACATAAATATAATGGTCATTCAAATGAAAATGAGCCAGTGAACATAGCAAACTGCTGAATGGGTTTACTGCAGCAGCGTTGACACAAAACATAGATGGCACCATTGTAGTGTTATGACGCAGTGAAATGTGGTGCTGTGATCCTGTGACAAAGGAAGCAGTTGGCCTTTGTATAGGACTTCACGCAGGTGCTCAGTCCAACCAGTCATGATGAAGCAACAGACATTGAACAGAGAGTGGTTATCCTGTTTTCAACCATAACAGAAATTTATCACCGCATGAGTAACATGTATGAAAACTACATGTCTTTGTCACATGTTGAAAATTAGAATAAGTGGTTCCAAGAGGGTGAGTCATTGTTGACTGATGATTCAAAGTCAGGGCCAAATCACAGTGTAATCAATATTTCCATCATCAGTGGATACTCTCATTCGGGAAAACAGAAGAGTTACGATAGAAGCACTTGCTGACAAAACTATAATAAGTGTACGGAGTATGTACACCATTATCTGGGATTGTCTACAGTACTGGAAGATTTGTGTGCCTCACAACTTTTAATCTGTGCAGAAAGACATTCGCAAGGGTGGATCCTTGGAACATTTACTGCGATATCATAAGGAAGGTCACTGTTTCATTGACAGAATCATTGTGGGAGATGAAACGTGGTACTTTCATTATCAACCTGAAAGCAAAAGACAAAGCCGCCAATGGAAGCACACATCTCCACCATCCAAGAAGTCAAAGGAGAATGCAGACAAGTGCACGAAAGGTCATGTTGACCTTTTTGACCACAAGAGCCCCTGTTGATAAATTTTCTCACCACTGGATACACCATAAACCCTGCCCAGTATGTGGACACCCTCAAATCTCTGCGAGCATCGCTCAAGTCCAAGCAGCCATGGCTGCTGGACTTGAGCGATGCATAGAGGAATTCTTCTTCATAACAACGCCTACCTCAACACTGCAAAAATTGTCCAGGATTACCTTTCCAAATTCAGGTGAGAAAAACTCATGCATTTGGCATACAGCCCAGATTTGTCCCCCCGTGACTTTCATATTTTCAGGGAGCTGAAAAATATTTGCTGGGTCACAGATTTCATTCAGACAAAGAGGTACAAGGACATTATTTGGGAATGGTTTTGCCAGCAACCCATCACTTTTTATGTACAAGGAATCTAACATCTAGTGTCATAGTCTGAAAAGTCGCTTAATAGCCACAGGAATTATTTTTGAGGTAAGTCACAATATCTTTCTCATACTCCTTTTGCCTCATTTTCATTTGAATAACCCTTATATGATGCAACATATCATGCATAATTGAAGCTCAACTTAAATAAGTTCATAAGATCTTAGTTTTGCACACATTATATATGATACCCATCCTCAAGAGTGACAACAGAAAAAAAAAGACAGGTAACAAAATATAATTACTTATAGAGTTTTAAGTGCACAGATCACATATGTGGTGTGCAAAATGCCAGGAATAAGGGGGCAGCTAAGTATCTAA
Source organism: Macrothele yani (assembly GCA_039090855.1). Taxonomy (NCBI): domain Eukaryota; kingdom Metazoa; phylum Arthropoda; class Arachnida; order Araneae; family Macrothelidae; genus Macrothele; species Macrothele yani. Next base: position 93,151,613 of record CM077010.1, read on the forward strand.
ATTAAAGAGAAATGAAAATACTTCTATGGCTGACAACCTTCATAAAAGCACTTTGCAAGTATAAAGCTTTTGCAAAAGAATTGTATCTTAGAGAAGCACTACCAAACAGTCCACAAGAATAATGGCCCATTCATTTAACAAAATCCCCAATTCTTGTAGCAGCATGGACAGAGGAATGTACAACGACATTTCACCCCACTGAATTAAAAACTTATATTCAATATTGAACGTGAAATGGGGAAAGCTCCAGGAAAAGATGGAATTACCGTAGACATACAAGAAGCAAGTGGAGAAATTGAAACAGTACTCGCCTAAGTTTTCACTCGATGCCTTAATGAAGGGAAGATTCCTGAAGATTGGAACAATTCTACAACGATCCTGCTACATAAAAAAGGTGACATTGAGAATCTCAGGAACTACAGACCTATCAGTGGTTTAAAAAATCTTCAGTAAAGTTCTTTCACACCGCTTGAAGGAGGCACTGAACATGGCTCAACCGAGAGAACAAGCTGGATTCAGGAGTGGTTACAGCACTATAGATCATATTCACGTACTGAGAGAACTAACTGAAAGAGCGAGGGAATATGAACTTCCATTATGCATGGCTTTTATCGATTATAAAAAGGCCTTTGATTTGCTTAAACCATCAGCAGTGACAATGGCTTTGAAATCCTGTGTTATTGAAGATGCATACATTAATATTATTAATAACATCTATGAAAATGCAAGGGCAAAGATTCGGCTATTTGAGAATACAGCAACCATAAAAATTGGAAAGGGAGTGAGACAAGGTGACACTATATCTCCCAAACTCTTTAATGCCACATTGGAAAATGTCTTTTAATCACTGAACTGGGAAAACAAAGAGATAAAGATTAATGGAGAAAATCTAACTCACCTTCGTTTTGCTGATGACTTAGTCATTTTTGCAACTACCCCATCAGAGCTGGAGAGTATGATCCAGAAACTTGCTGACAAGAGTAAAGAAGTGGGATTAAAAATGAACTTTCAGAAGACAAAAGTGATGTACAATGCTTTTACAAGAAATGAAGATTTATCGATTGATGGGGAAAAGCTGGAGACAACCAATACCTACATTTATCTTGGACAGCAGATATCAAGTAAAGGTCACATTGATGAAGAAATTAATCGGCATATAAAACTTGCCTGGAGAGCTTTTGGAAGAAACAGTATAATTTTCAAGAGCAATATGCCATTATGTCTTAAAAGAAAAGTGTTTGATCAATGCATCCTTCCAGTGCTTATGTATGGTGCAGAGACGTGGACCTTAACTAAGAGAGACATACAAAGACTGCAGATAACTCAAGGAAGCTTGGAGAGATGCATGCTTGGTGTAACCAGGAGAGATAAGAAGAGGAACTCGTGGATCAGAAAAATGACAAGAGTGGAAGACATCATGATCAGAGTAAAATCCCTGAAATGGCAATGGGCTGGACATATTGCCAGAAGGACAGACCATAGATGGACAGCTGAAATTTTAGACTGGATTCCAAGGGACAGGAAAAGACCCAGAAGAAGACCACGAGGGAGATGGGTGGATGAAATTCGAAAGTATGCGGGAGTAACATGGAGGAGACTGGCACAAGACAGACCGTTGTAGAAGAAAGTTGGGAAGACCTTCGTCCAGCAGTGGATTGATAATGGTTGATGATGATGATGATTCAATATTGAGTTGGATCTCTTTAACCCAAATTACAGCACATATGTGATTTAGGATAATCCCACAAGGTGTTGGAGTACAACTACATCTACAGCATACTAGACATTCACTAGACAGTCCTTTAACTGGCTTGGATTTGATGGAAGAGGACTTCGCTCCCAGATCTGTTTTTCTAACATGTCCCACACATTCTCAAAGAGGTTCAAGATCCAGGTTTGTGGTGGTAAGGAAAAATATTGGAAGTCGCTGTCATACCGCTGAACACATCTTGTGTGATGGACAGTAACATTGCTGTCCATGAAGCAACCATTATCTGCTAGATAGAAAGTCAACATTGCAAGACGGTCTTCATCAGCAACAATGTTCAGACGAACCTTGAAGAACACACAACCTTCCAGCAGTATCAGGCAAAAAGAGCATACCCCACCTCCAGAGCCTTGAGTTCTGTTCACAAGGCAAGCTAGCTCCATTGCTTCATGGAGCTCCTGCCAAACTATAAAGACATGCATATTGTAAGGACTTTTTTAAACCTATTAAGAGTACTTTTTAAGTCTATTTGAAGTACTTTTTTTTTTTAGGCCATTGTCAGTCCAGAACAAGCTGAACGAACAATGATTGGTCAGATCACATGACTTTTTCCAGTCTTCCAGTGTCCAGTCATGGTGTTCCTGACAGCACCGTAGACAAACTTTTCAGTTCTTCACAGAAATAAGTGGTTTCCATACAGACCTGCGACTGCCAATACTAATCCTCCTCATTTCTCACACACACACACACACACACACACACACACACAGGTAGGTAGGTTCAATCTACATACATAACACTAAGTTGTTCTCTGGTATTCAGAAGTTAGCTCCAAAAAGAAGTACAAAGTACCACATAGTTTTTTCTTACTGTTGCCATATCAAACTTCTCCATTTACAGCGATCTTGACATACAACTCGGGCTTCACTGACAGTCATTACACACTGTACATAAGATCTTCTATACTTCATATTCATAATTTTTTTTTCATGCAGACACTCCTGAATCTGATCCTCCCATGACTTCCTCTGCCTGGGCTCCTGCCACCTGGGCTAAAAAAAATGTCTTAGTAAGCATCTCATCACACATTCTTTCAATATGGCCAAACCACCGAAGCATATTAGTCTTCACCTTGCTAAAATCATTTTGCTTTACATCATACAACTGCAACACATCTTCATTCCTCACACAATCAGAACGTATCTTGCCACAAATCCCCCGTAAGTAACGCATCTCCAGCACACAAACAACTCCTATGTTTCCTCTGCAGTACCTAGGTTTCACTGCCATGCATCAGAGTAGGAACAATTACACTCTCATACACAGCCATGTGCGACTCTCTTGAGAACCCATCATTCCTGTGAAAACCTCCCAGAGCAGCCATGACTTTCAATGAAGAATTCACTCGCCTACTAATTTCCCCATTCAATTTGTTCTCTCTGTCAAACATGCTTCCTAAATACACAAACTCATTCAGCTGATCAATCACTGTGCCATTTAGACATATATTACATTCAGTACTACCAGTTCCTCTCTCAAAAACCATAACTTTGGCTTTTCCCTTATTTATAACTCAGTTTGAATTACATTTCATGCAAACTTCGTACATCCGGGACAACATACTCTGCAACTCACTTTTGCTCTCTGCCAACAGGACAGTGTAATTAGCATACAGCAATCTGCACACACAGATATCACCAAGACATAAATCAGTATTATCTATTTTGGCATCACGCATGCAGTGCATCCATAAATATATTAAACAGCCATGGAGACATTATACAACCTTGCCCGACTCCTGCACCAATAGAAAACCATTTTGATAAAACACCATTCACTCATACACAAGCTCTACTGTCATCATACATGGCTTTTATACTATTAAGTAGGTTCCCAGTAATACCATATTCATTCAATACCCTTCACAAAAGTGTCCTATTTACTCGGTCGTAAGCTTTTTCTAAATCTATGAAAGCAGCAAAAACTTTCTTACCAACAGCCAGATACTTTTCAATCATCATGCATAATGCAAAAATTTGGTTATTGGAGCCTTTACCAGGAATAAAACCACTCTGATCATCCCATACTTTCTCTGATGTTAGACCCCATACTTTTTTAATAATGACCTTACCAAACACTTTCCCTGGCTCACTTAGTAGGCTAATACCATGATAGTTCCTGCAATCAGTCTGATCACCTTTTCCCTTATACGAGGGAGCAATGATAGCATCCCTCCAATCCCAAGGGACCATTTCCTTACTCCCAGCACAACTGGCAAATTTCAGTTAACCAATCAATTACAGAGTCACCACTATATTTCAACATTTCCACAGTTATGCCATCAACTCCCCCGGAGCTTTACCATTCTGAAGAGATTTTAGAGCTTTACACACTTCTTCTCTTTAGATCCCTCCTGTGCTTTCATCCTTCACTGTGCAACCATCTGCATCTGTCTCAGAATCATCTTTGCTTTCCTGATCTAATAACTCACAGAAATATTCACCCTATCTTTTACTTAACTCATTGAGCTCCCATACCATTTCCTCAACCCTATTCTTCACACAACTTAACACTTTGTTTCCCCTGATTAAAAAGACAAAAAGAAATATTAAGAATGACTCAAGTGTGGGATATGGTGGACCTACCACACTTGCGAAGGACGGTCCACCACGGAATCGACCTAGACTTTCTAAACGGCGTATGAGAAGGAGATCTTGACTGAGTGAGTCTAAGATTGGTGTATGGAATACTAGAAGTATAAATGGCAAGATGAATGAGATGATTGAAGAGATGAATAAGTATAGATTGGATGTGCTGTGTGTAAGTGAAACCAAAAAGAAGGAATTTGGTATAGAAGTGAATGGAACGGTGAGTGTGTGGCCTGGAGTATTGGATAATGTGAGAGGACAGGCTGGTGTAGGAGTGATTTTAAATGAAAAGATGAAGAAAAACTTGATTCACTATAGTTGCATAAGTGAGAGAATTCTTTGGATTCGTTTGAAAGTGAAACTTCAGAGAATAGTAATTGTTGTAGTGTATGCTCCTTGTGACTCGGAACCATCTGATAGGAAGGAAGATTTCTGAAATGAGCTAAAAGCTGTTTTGAGCCACTTTGGTGCTTAAAGAGAAAGTTATAATAGCAGGGGATTTTAATGCTAGAGTAGGTGTGCAGAATGCAATTTCTGACAATGTTCTGGGTAAGTTTAATGGTCCTTGTGTGAATGATAATGGTGAAAGATTAATTGAATTGTGCATTGAGAATGGTTTGTATGTATTTATTACATTTTTCAACCACAAGTATATCCACACATATACTTGGGAAAATCACGCTCTTGGTCAAAAGACTGACAGATTTTGTTGTCTATGATCAGCATCTGAAACACTTAGTTGTTGACACTCATGTGATGAGAGGTGGGGGTGTTGGCTCTGATCATTACTTGGTAGCGTCACGAGTGAAACTGAATGTAGGTTGGAGTAAAAGGAATAGGAAGAGGTGCAGGATGGAAAGAATAAAGGTTGAAAGGCTCTATGAAAATCATCAGCGTTATTCTGACATACTCAGAGAACAACTGAAGGAGCTGAAGTCTTGCGAGAGGGATGTAGAAAAGAAGTGGGAATACTTCATATATTTTTTTGTTCCTTATTATGGGAATAATTTAATTCAATATGTTGCTCACAACTTATATCGAAAATCTTCAACCAGTGAAAGATTTGTACTCGTTTTTTTATCACGTTATGTTCTGGACGTTGGAAGCAAAAAATTCTGGTATTTGGAAATGAGACTATTGTAAAATAGAATAAAAAGATTGTACTCACAAATTTTTTTGATGGTCCTCTTCCTTGATTGCTATCGTTTTTGAAGTTAATGTACCACGTCATTTTCAATTATGCAAACTTTGTTGACATATTCTCGACTGCTAGTACCCTGAAGACTTTTTTCATCTCCTAAGGTGAGTATGTACAGTTAAAAATGGTCTTGATTAAAACCCAATAAATAACGAAAAAGTCAAACTATGAACCAATGTTAACTTTAAAACCTTTTTAGTTAAAAACATCAAGAAAACTTCCTGCATTCCTTCAGGCTTTCGTAGAAGACCACAAGGTGAGTATGCAATGCCTAAAAAAAGGAAGTCCTTGGTTAAAATCCCAATGGAATGAAATAAGACCCAAAAACATGAATTCGTGAACTTGAAAATCTCTAAAAGCTTCCGGCCGTCCACCATGCTCTCTGTACTGTGCCGAAAGGACACTCCCTTTAAGGCGGAACTGACACGTGTTTTGGGCTCACGCCCATCTTCGCAGTTAGGAAATGACTGCAAATGGCCGTCACCTGCATTTTTTTGGAGTTTTTCTTCAATCGGCTCCTACTCCCCTCTCAGTGTTGATTCGCTGTCATTGTTACGTAATTTAGTTATGCCTTTGGTGGTGCCATCTGGTGTCATTATTGGGGATTACACTTTGTTCCTTTTTTTCTCTCTCTCTTTTTTTCGTCGGTAATAAATAATATTTTTTTCCATTGCACAGGCATTTCGTTATGTTGATTAATGTTGCAGTTTGTATTTTCAGTTTTTTCAATAATTACAGACTCCGCGATTCTGATCTCTTACTTTGTTCGATGTGATTTTAGATGTTTTCAAAATCGGGTTCTGTATTATTTTGTATGCAATATTGCACTAATGCCGTTTTTTCCTCTCTTTTATTCCAGTTTGTTACATGTTGGTTTAACCTGGTTTTTAACCGATTTTTGGTACTTCCTATATAGGTTATTATTTTTTTCATTGCTGTTGACTGGAATGCAGTATACTCCTGATTTTTCCATTAACTGTACTTGATCTTTATTACCATATCTCTTTGTGTCTCAACAGATATTCCAATGGTTTTTTTTTTTTTTTTTTTTTGGTGATTTTTACAAATTTGTTCTATGGTATGAGATAGTCCTTTAATATATGGGAAACTTCTGCAGTATTTTATTTTCTTCCCTTTTTGGTCTTTGTACCTTGTGTTTGTCATATATCATTTTTTGGGATAATTTTTTATTATACCCAAATTTTTTTATCATTTTATTTATCCATGTTAGTTCTTCTTCCCTATATTTATTGCTGTTGGAATGGGTAAACGCTCCTTTTATTAAATTTCATATTGCTACTGTTTTATGTGCCCATGGGTGGTTAGAGTTCTTCAGAATTATTGACAGCACATATGTAGGTTTCCTGTAAACTTTGTAATCGATTCTACTCTTATTCTTGATTAGGTTGATGTCTAAAAAAGGAAGTTGGTTATTTTTTTCCAATTCAATTGTCAGGTCTATTTTATGGATACACAGATGCCAATTTTTCTTTAAAATCAATTAGTTCTGTTTGTTCATAATAATTCTAATTGATATTTAAAGAAAAATTGGCATCTGTGTATCCATCACAGATAACCAAATTCTTCCTTCTTTAGATATCAACCTAATCAAGAATAAGAGTAGAATCGATTACCAAGTTCACAGGAAACCTACATACGTTTTGTCAATAATTCCAAAGAACTCTAACCACCCATGGGTACATAAAACAGCAGCAATTCGAAATTTAATAAAAGGAGCGTTTACCCATTCCAGCAGCAATAAATATAGGGAAGAAGAACTAACATGGATAAATAAAATTATAAAAAAAATTGGGTATAATAAAAAATTATCCCAAAAAATTCTATATGACATTAAACACAAGGTACAAAGACCAAAAAGGGAAGAAAATAAATACTGCGGGAGTTTCCCATATATTAAAAGACTATCTCATACCATAGAACAAATTTGTAAAAATCACCAAAAAACATTGGAATATCGGACACAAAGAGATATGGTAATAAAAAATTAAAATCAAGTACAGTTAATGGAAAAATCAGGAGTATACTGCATTCCAGTTAAAATGACTAACAGCAATGATAAAAAAATAACCTATATAGGAAGTACCGAAAAACAGTTAAAAACCAGGTTAAACCAACATATAACGAACTGGAATAAAAGAGAGGAAAAACGGCATTAGTGCAATATTGATACAAAATAATACAGAACCCAATTTCGAAAACATCAAACATCTAAAATCGCATCGAAAAGAGATCAGAATCGTGGAGTCTGTAATTATTAAAAAACAAAATACGAACTGCAACATTAATCAACCTAACAAAATACCTGTGCAATGGAAAAAAATTATTATTTATTAACGACGAAAGAGAGAGAGAGAGAGAGAGAGAGAGAGAGAGAGAGAGAAAAAAAAAAAAAAAAGGAACAAAGTGAATCCCCAATAATGACACCAGATGACACCACCAGAGGCATAACGAACTAAATTACGTAACAACAGCGAATCAACACCGAGAGGAGAGGAGGAGCCGATTGAAGAAAAACTCCAAAGAAATGCAGGTGATGGCCATTTGCAGTCATTTCCTAACTGTGAAGATGGGCGTGAGCCCAAAACATGTGTCAGTTCCGCCTTAAAGGGAGTGTCCTTTCGGCACAGTACAGAAAGCACGGTGGACGGCCGGAAGCTTTTAGAGATTTTCAAGTTCGCGAATTCATGTTTTTGGGTCTTATTTCATTCCATTGGGATTTTAACCAAGGACTTCCTTTTTTAGGCATTGCATACTCACCTTGTGGTCTTCTACAAAAGCCGGGAGGAATGCAGGAAGTTTTCTTGATGTTTTTAACTAAAAAGGTTTTAAAGTTAACATTGGTTCATAGTTTCAGACTTTTTTCTTATTCATTGGGTTTTAACCAAGACCATTTTTAACTGTACATACTCACCTTAGGAGATGAAAAAGTCTTCAGGGTACTAGCAGTCGAGAATATGTCAACAAAGTTTGCATAACTGAAAATGACATGGTACATTAACTTCAAAAACGATAGCAGTAAAGGAAGAGGACCATCAAAAAACTTTGTGAGTACAATCTTTTTATTCTATTTTACAATAGTCTCATTTCTAAATATCAGAATGTTTTGCTTCCGATGTCCAGAACATAACATGATAAAAAACAAGTACAAATCTTTTGCTGGTTGAAGATTTTCGATATAAGAACTGGGAATGTTTTAAGAACTGTGTAGTCACTGCGGCTAAAGAGGTCTGTGGCACCACAATAGTGGGTAACAATAGAGGTGATGCTTGGTGGAATCTTGAGATTGAAGAGGCAGTAAAGAGAAAGAAGGAAGCCTATTTGAGGATGTTGCAAGGTAGAGTTTCTGTGGATGAATATCGCTGTAAGAAGCGTGAAGCCGCTAAACTGGTTCGCCAGAGTAAGGCAAAAGACAGGAAGGAGAAGGCGGAAAGGTATGAATTGGCTTTTTGGAAAGGCCGGAAGTTTTTTTGGAAATACACGAGACCCTTTATTGAACTTCGAAAGATATTTTGTTTTTCCCATTGTCATCAACACTACTGATAATTACTGACAAATAAGTCTTAAATAGTTGCCTAGATCATGTGAACATATATTTTGAATATACGCTACACAAGTGGCATTTACGTTCATCTGCATAAAGGTATCTAATCCAGTGGCAGACGTGTATAGTTCTTACCACAGATGCTCAGCTGGATTGGAAACTGGGCTGGCCAGGGCATACATTCAAAGACTTCGTGTTTAAAAAAAAACGTGTCTTATACAGAAAAATCACCAGGCATATTTGGTCATCAATGATGTCAAGATTAGCTCTGATGCTCACTTTGACCTCCAGTGAAAATGAGAAATGAAGTATATGGTATAAAGACATGCCAGAAACCATTAGTTTCCCCACATCAAGCACTCTATCACAACACAATAATACATTACATGTTTTCTGCATCTTGTATTTCCTTCACCCTTCTATTGGTACAGCAAGGTTCCCACTCAAATGTAATAAAAAAATTCCAACTTTTCCAGCTTCTCCAGGTGGTTTTGAAAGTTTTTTCAGAGTAGTGACCCCTATCATGTTGAGATGAATTGTTACATTTCATTCCACTCATGCATTTTCTCACCAAAGCATACATCTGTAAATTCTTTAATTTTTCTTTATAAAATTACCTGCTTTTCATTAATAACAGCTAAATGTACACATTGTTTTCCATACCATAACTCCATGAACTTTTGTGAATACTTACCACATAAAATTTGTTACAGGCCTGTAAGTTGATTAGTTTCATTTTTTCACAAAAACAGGCCTGTAAGTTGATTAGTTTCATTTTTTCTATAACACAATGGAGCTAAGCTTAATGATGGAATGGCTCCTGCTCAGAGAAATATGCCACCAGAGAACCAACAGACAAAGGACTTGGATCCATTGTTTGGTTGGTTCTCTTGTGATGTATTTCTCTAAGTAGGAGTGTGTCAAGCTATTGTGCCTAATTGTTCCATGCTACAACAGCTGTCTGCAGAAATTGAACAAAAACTTAATAACAGGCAATTTTTTAAACTCAATTTTGCATCTTTTTTTTAGGGAACAAAGGGAAAATCTGATGTAAATGAAAGTGAGATCTACCAAATTCTTGATAGACAGTAATTGCAAAAAAAGTCTGAAATCTGAATAAAAAAAGTTTTTTGGCAAAATAAAGTACCCCTTGATTTTTACAAAAAAAGAGCAATTTTCCCTGAGTTTTTCTTGATTTTTTTTACCATTTTCCGATTCCGAATACCCTGACAATTCCAGGTTGCATGGGTACTTTGTACAGATATTAGGTGTACACGTAAGTTTTAAAGCTAAGTCAATAGTTGTATAACTATTATCACTACTGATATACTATTAAAAATCACCAATCACTTATCCTAAAGATCATGGTAATTTCCATCCACAAACACTTCAAAGCACGTCAATTATCGTAATGTTGTTGGCCTTCAAAGGTTTACAGACTCCATGCTTACGATCCCTTCTTCCGGGGATGAAACATCGTATTATTATTATTATTTTTATTTACTAGACAAACAACGCTGGGTTTTTTTCAGCCATATGAGATGTAACCATAGCTCGTCAATTCCATAAAAACCACACAAGCATACTACTCATTCATACATTCAGTTAAAAAACTATGTACATATTTACACTACATTACATTCCCAGGTGGTTAAACCTTTGTCAACTGTGAGTAACAATATGCTCCATCCGTTTCAAAACCTGTGCTAACCCTACTGCAAGTGTCACCCTCATTCAGCCCCTCGCACACAATCCTCTAGCACTTTCAACAGGTTACTGTCATCCTCAGGAGGCAGGTGTGTCTCACCCGCCCACCACAGCTCAAGTGAGCAGAGCCATCGAGGCACGGGCTCCAGTCGCAATCTCTGAATCTTTGTGTCTCTGGCGCCATCTATTGTCATTGCTGCTCTCTTTTCTTTTTTTCTTTCTAAGCTGTTGTTCAATTTTTATTAAGGCCTTCCATTGTTCGTTTAAGTTGCTAGGCTCATTAATGTTGCATAATCTTGATCTGTTTTTTCTTTGCACCAAGAATGTTTTTTTTTTTTTTGCACCAAGAATAAATTAAAGTATAGATTGAACCAACATATAAATAATTGGAGTAAAAGAAGCTAAGACAGCATTAACCCAATACTGTCTGGAAAATCAACAATGTCCAAGGTTTGAGGATATTAAAATTATCAAGAGGTGTAAAAACGAAAGGCAGTTGAGAATTGCAGAGTCAGTGTTAATTGAAAAAAAAACAGATCAAGATTATGCAACATTAATGAGCCTAGCAACTTAAACGAACAATGGAAGGCCTTAATAAAAATTGAACAACAGCTTAGAAAGAAAAAAAGAAAAGAGCAGCAATGACAATAGACAAAGATTCAGAGATTGCGACTGGAGCCCGTGCCTCGATGGCTCTGCTCACTTGAGCTGTGGTGGGCGGGTGAGACACACCTGCCTCCTGAGGATGACAGTAGCCTGTTGAAAGCGCTAGAGGATTGTGTGCGAGGGGCTGAATGAGGGTGACACTTGCAGTAGGGTTAGCACAGGTTTTGAAACGGATGGAGCATTTTGTTACTCACAGTTGACAAAGGTTTAACCACCTTGGAATGTAATGTAGTGTAAATATGTACATAGTTTTTTAACTGAATGTATGAATGAGTAGTATCTTGTGTGGTTTTTATGGAATTGATCAGCTATGGTTACATCTCATATGGCTGAAAAAAAAACAGCGTTGTTTGTCTAGCAAATTAAAAAAAATAATAATAATATGATGCTTCATCCCCGGAAGAAGGAATCTTAAGCAAGGAGTCTGTAAACCTTTGAAGGCCAACAACATTACGATAATTGACGTGCTTGAAGTGTTTGTGGATGGAAATTTCCATGATCTCTAGGGTAAGTGATTGGTGATTTTTAATAGTATATCATTAATGAATTGCACGTAAACTATGTGCACTTTGCTGGGGTTTAATACCTTAAAAGTGCAAATATAATAATATTATCACTACTGTTACACACGTTATAAAGTATCTTTAAGTCGAGTGCTCTATGCTTCATTACTTTTGCTATTATAGATAAAGTTTCAAGGAGATAAAATATAAAACATTTCAACAGTTATTAATTTGTACTGAGAATGTTGCACTTACCCAATATTGTAGCACAATTTGGAAGGTTATTGTTGGTTGATTAATTCCTCAGGTACAAATCGCGGACGTCCAAGTTGACAAGTTAGTGTGGAGTTGGTTCGTTGAACTAAAAACATTGACCAGTTTATTTGAAAATATGCAACCAAAGTCGAAATTATGAAAAATGAAGGTGAAGTTTAAAAGGATAAAAGAGATAAAAAGACTATTTACGGTATGAATAAAATCTTTAGCCCTTATCGACGTCGTCATTGGTTAAAAATCAAACCATAAACTAATATCCAAAGTTTCTCTTTATGCAACTCCAGATATTAGTTTATGGTTCGGTTTTTAACCAATGACGACGTGATAAGGGCTAAAGATTTTATTCATACCGTAAATAGTCTTTTTATCTCTTTAATCCTTTTAAACTTCACCTTCATTTTTTCATAATTTCGACTTTGGTTGCATATTTTCAAATAAACCGATGAATGTTTTCAGTTCAACGAACCAACTCCACACTAACTTGTCAACTTGGACGTCCGCGATTTGTACCTGAGGAATAAATCAACCAACAATAACCTTCCAAATTGTGCTAAAATATTGAGTAAGTGAAACATTCTCAAGACAAATTAATAACTGTTGAAATGTTTTATATTTTATCTCCTTGAAACTTTATTTAATAGCAAAAGTAATGAAGCATAGTGCACTCAACTTGAAGATACTTTATAACGTGTGTAACAGCAGTGATAATAGTTATACAACTATTGACTTATAATATAGCCATGTAAACCAAATGTTACTTTGCACTAACCAAATTATATTAAAGTTTTAAAGCGTTTTTTGTGTAACGTATCACACTAATTTACAAATCCGACATTCCCCCGCATTGTTGTCATGTGACCGTAACTGGTCCAGAGTAAAAAATGTGACACAGAATAAACAAAGACATCGCTCTTTCCACGTTTTACAACACACAGCAACCAAAAATTGTAATTCGGCCACTGCCAGGGAATTGAACCCCGGATTTCTCGATATCTAGCCGAGCGCGTTAGCCTTACACTAACGTGCACGGCTAGATATCGAAAGATCCGGGATTCAATTCCTCGGCAGTGGCCGAATAACAATTTTTCAGTTGCTGTGTGTAGCTAAAACATGGAAAGAGTGATGTCTTTGTTTATTCAATGATGCCACGTATTTGGAGGATTTTCACTCTGACACAGAAGTTTGCCCAACAGTCAAATGCACTTGCACATCAGTAAGTGACAGATGGCAAGCGATACTGCATTTATTCGACACGTTACGAATTTCATAGGGGCCGCAGGTGACCTTGTGGGCAAAGTTCGTGACTGCCGCGGGAGGGACCTCAGGTTCGATCCCAGGTAGGTACGAACACTCGATCCACTAAATATCCGCCGTGCGTCGGATAGGCACATTAAGCCGTCAGACCACGGGTACTGGCCCCCCGGTAATAAATAAGGGCGTCTTCCTTCCCCTTTCTACTTCGCTTCCGTGTCACTTTCCTCTCGGGTACTCCAACCCAAATCTCTTAGCTTCCTATTTCTAAGGGTTGTTTAAGACCTGGGGTCAGACACTCCTTCCTAAAATAGGATCATATATGATCATATGAATTTCATCAAGGAAAACGTGCTGCAAAAGCATGTGCATCGATCTATTCTGTTCTGGGGGACAACATTGTATCATAAAGCATGTGAGTTTTGGTTTAGATGGTTTAAAGCAGGTGATTTTGATGTTAGCGATCGAGAACGTAGCGGCGCCCCACAGAAGGTTGTACATAAGGAACTACAGGCATTGCTGGATGAAGATTCATATCAAATGCAAAAAGAACCAGCTAAACAACTGGGGGTAACTCAACAAACCATTTTTTTTTTATTTGTTTAACTGTTACAATAGAATTCATTGAGTAAATATTTTACAGAGTAACTTAAAGTTTGTAACAGTATGGGAAGCCTAAGAAAAGGCCTCTTTCAAGAGTCCTGACATAGCTCAGGCTTCCCAATAATCATTTGATAACAGTCAAGTCAATGATATAATTATACAGTGTTAAATTCTCTGCATGCTCATATAACATTTTAAACTGAGAATCAATTTTCTTATTGTTGAAGTATATATGATTTTAGTTTTTTCTTAAATAAATTGAAATTGTTAATATTGGTTAATTCGTTTGGGAGTGCATTCCAGTACATTGGACCACTATATGTAATATTTTGCTGTGCCATTTGTGTTTTTGGTGTAGATATTTGTAAAGGTACTTTTGATCTTGTATGATATAGATGTAATATTGGTGCTATTTTAATTATTTCAGTAAGATTGTAATTATCTGATTTTATACGTTTAAACATAATTTTTCCCAGGTTGAAGTTATACAATTGTTTTATATTTTATATTTTTGTGGGTATACCTTAGAGTACCTAAAATTATTTATTTGTATAATATTATCCTTGTTATTATTAATTTTGAGATCAATTAGTCCAATGTATTTGTTTTGTAGTATTTGAAGTTTTTTGAGGTTAGTATTCATTGTCTGGCCCCAGGCCAAAAAGCAATAGTTAATATATGGATGAATCAAGGCATAATATAATAACATTAAGGTTTTAATAGTTAGGTTGTTTATTACATTACTGACTATTCCTATATTTTTAGATATTTTTGTTAGTATTGTATCTATGTGTCTAGTCCATTTTAAATCTTTATAAAGTGTAATTCCTAAGTAAGTAAATTTATCTATTATTTGAATTATTGTATTGTCAATTACCAATTTTTCAATTATTTGTAGAGGAGATAATTGCCGAGTAAATATTACTGCTTTAGTCTTTTCTAAGTTTATTAGCATTTTATTTGCTGCCATCCAGTTGGAATATTTTTCGAGCAGTATATTTCCTTTATTGATCATTTCATCAATATGATTGCCATGAATTAGAATAGTTGTATCATCTGCATATAAAATTATATTAAGTTTATTTATTTACATTGAAAATATCATTTATGTATATGTTAAATAGCAAAGGCCCAAGTATAGAACCCTGAGGAACTCCAGAGTTTATCTTTTTTTATAGAAATGAGTATTTCTCAATTTGTGTAAATTGAGGTCTATCTGTTAAGTAGTTTTTAAGAAGTGTATATGAGGTGTCTCTTATCCCTATATGCATCAGCTTACTTAATAGTATTTCATGATTTTTTAAATCAAAAGCCTTTGTTATGTCTAAAAAAATAGCTAATGTTAAGCTATGATTTGCAAGATTCTGTTGTATGTTATTTTGAATTGTAAAGTACTGCCATTTCTGTTGACTTATTTTGTTGAAATCCATATTGATACTGATTCAAAATTTTAAATTTGGTCAGATATGAAATTAATCTGGTATATATTAATTTTTCTAAAATCTTTGCAAAAGTAGATAAGTTTGCAATTGGTCTATAGTTATTTATTATGTTTTTAGATCCAGATTTGTGTTTAGGAAAAATTTTAGTCATTTTTAATTTCTCTGGGAAAATTCCTGTTTTAATTATGAGATTAAATATAAATAATAGGGGTTCAATAATAATTTCAGCTACATGTTTGATAACTTGTAGGTGAATTTCATCATAGCCTGGTCCAGTATTTGATTTTATATGGGGTAATTCAGTTAGTAGTTCAGTTTTCGTTATTTCCATAACATATATAGAGTTAGTGTAAGTGGTATTTTGTAAATATGATTTAAAGGGAGTATTTTTTTTTTCATTTATAATTTTTGGGATTGAAATAAAATGTTCATTAAATAATGTAGCAATTTCGTTTTTATTTGCTTATTATTTTGATTAATTAAAAAGTCTGGGTATGCCTTTTTAGAAGAGTTTCCCAGAAGAAAATTTAGGTGCTTCCAGGTTTTTCTGGGCTGATTTTGGGGAAAAAATATTTATGTAATAGGTTTTTTTTGTTTTTTTTTTTTGTTAATCTTACTGCAGAGTTTAAATGATTTCTATATGTTTTAAAATGTTCAAAGTCTACTTGTAGTTTAGTTTTTAGAAATTTTGCATACAGTTTATTTTTTTTGTTTATACGATTTATTAAATTGTTTGTTATTCATGGTTTTCTAAATTTTTTATTTTTTGTATTAGACAATACAATCACTGGAAATGCCTTTTCATAGAGTTTCTTAAATACTGAAATAAACAAGTCATATGCTATAACTGGAGAGTCTATGGTATCCAACTCAACCCAATTTATCTGACTAAGATTATTTTTAAAATATTCTAAGTTTGAAGTATTAATTTTCCTTATTTGGGAATTTTTGTTAGTTCTATTAATTTTAGGGTGATGAAAAGTATGTTTATATATAATAAATATTGGAAGATGATCACTTAAATGATATTCAAGAACTCCAGAAGTTAATGTAGAAGTTTGTGAGTTTACTATACATAAATCCAATATGGTTTGAGAGGTTGCAGTAATACACGTTGGGGATAGAATTGTATTTTTTAATCCAGCTGAGTGAAGAGTATGCATAAATTTATTTGTAATTGGATTAACTTGAGAAAAGTCAATGTTTAGGTCTCCCAACATAAATATTTTTTTTTCCTGCAAAGTTAACATAGTTAGCGAGATCATTCAGTATCTTTAAAAATTCAGTTATTTCAGCATTTGGTGGTTGATAGCATACATTGATGAAGTAAAATTGATTTTGGATTGTCAGTATTTCAATATTTTTATTGCTAATAGTAAATTCAGGTACTAAAGAGAAGTATTCATTATCTTTGTGTATGTAAATTGCAACCCCTCCCCCTTTTAAAGTTCTATTTAATTTAAAATTGTTATAATCATTAATTTGTAAATTATATTCCTCAGTTGGAAACCATGTTTCTGTTATACAGATAATATCTAATTTTACTCTAATCTGTTGTATTAAAGTTTCAAGTAATGTAATTTTGTTTATTAATGATCCTGCATTTATATGTATTAATTTTAGAGTTGAATGTGGTTCCTTTATTAGAATCTGATAAAATTAATTTTTCTAAGGTATATGTTGGGGTTGAGTTAGTTGTTAGTGTATGGGTTAATCTGTTAAGAATGGGACAATCCTCTGTCATTAGTGTTAGTTAACACTCCCTCCCCAAACCCATTTCTAAATCCCCCTGTAAAGCCAACCCTGATCACCAAACCCACATTTTTATTCCAATCAACTCAAGCCAGTGAGGTCAATTCAAGGCCATGTTGAACCAAATCATTCTCAGTATAAATTCTTTTTTTTAGTTCATCTTCTGTCACCTTTATATACAAACCACCATTACTGATCCAAGCATATTTAATTCTGCCCTGGTGAACAAGAGTTCTTGCCTGCCAGAAGAGCCGCTTATAGCATGGAATTATATTTTCGTTTAAGAAAATTCTGGTAGCTGGTAAACTTGAATCCAAATCAGAGTTCAAGATGAGTGTTTTTCTCTTTGACATCCATAGGTTTCTTACTGATCTAGACTTGAACTGAACAATAACAGTAGAGTCTTGTATTTTCCCATATCTCGACGGAAGTGGATGGGCCATGTCAATATCAGATTGTTGTTGATCTTCTATTTTAAGTTGTTTTGCCAAAATATCTATATGTGAAATGAGGTCTGAATCATTAGCAATATTTGTAAGATCAAGCCCATTAATTTCAATATTTCTATTACGATGGTACTGATTAAGCTCGTTCAGCTCAACTCTCAGTGAATCAATCTCCTGTTTGGTAACTTGATTAGTTCTGGTAGCAATTTCTAGATTTTTTTGTAAGTCACTATTAGATTCTTCCAATAAAGTTACATTTAAGAATGAGACCATCATACCTATTAATTAATGAGTCAACTGTAGACTTTATGTCTCTAAGTTCTGCCTTAAGTTCAGGAACAGTGTCCAGTTTTGAATTAATTTCCGTTAAGGCTAATTTCACAAAGTTCTCAAAATTATTATTCTCATCAGGGAGAGGTGTTCCAATTTGTTTTTTAGTAGTACTTTCAGAGGCCTGGTTCTTCCTTCCTGTCATTGTACAAAGAAAGGAAAAAAAATTATATTCACTTTATAATCAATATCTCTTAGACAGCAATATACCCATGAAGAAGGCCAGGCGTCTAGTGAATAGAAAGTCAATAATATTCCCTACTGTCTATATTTAATAATTAATCAACCTAGGTATCCTAATCTCGGAAATGAGATTCAAGACATCCAGAAACGACACAAATGCTAAATAGTCAGCAAATAACACCAAGCGTAGAGATTTCTGTTACAGTTCGTGAACCTGAACAACAGGTGGCAGCACAAAACAAGTAACTGAAGGTAGCATTAAGGAGGAATATATAATAGTGAATAGTAATTATTCAGCGGTAAATTCTAAAGAACCAACTTCCTCGAGACATATTTAGATTTCAAAAACACAAAAGTACTCACGTTCCAGAAGTACGTACCCTTTCCAGTACTATTATCAGACACAATTACTCAAGCTCTCAAGGGCACAGAGCACTCAAGGACCCAGGTCTATGAGCTAAACAAAACCCCTATTTCAGGTTTAGAACAATTTCGATTATGCCGTGAAACACAAGAAACCATCATTTGAAACCCTTTCGAATAATATTATCCTTTATGCTGTGATAGACATTTACGCCAAGAGCCCCACAAAAAACACAACTCACTGACTACGTGACTTGACTATTTACATTTAAGAATGACACACAATGGGAAAGATTCAAAAGGAAGGAAAATGGGTGCCACATGACCTGATCAAGAGGAACAAGGATGCACGTGTCATGAAGTGTTTGAATCTGTTGAATAAACAACACAGACAGTCTTTCCTGTGAAAAATCGTTATGCATGATGAAAAGTGGATATAGTACGACAATCTCAAACGCAAAAACACTGGGTAGACCCCGGTGAACCAATGACTTTGACACCAAGATGCAATATTCACTCCAAGAAAGTTCTGCTGTGGATCTGGTGGGATATGAAGGGTGTGCTCTATTATGAACTACTGGAACAGGGTCAAACTGTTACTGCTGATCGCTACAAGCAACAATTGCTATGATTGAACCAGGAAATCTGTCGGAAACATCCATTCATAGGCAAAGGATTGCATCCTGTGAAATTACTGCATGACAGCGCTAGGCTGCATGTCGCGAAATCGGTCAAGGAAACGTTATTGACGCTTGGCTGGGAAGTTTTGGAGCGCCCGGTGTATAGTCCAGACATAGCCCCTTCAGACTATAATTTGTTCCGATCGATGCAACATGGTTTGTCTGCTGTATGGTTCCGGACATGCGACGAAGTGCAAAAATGGGTTGAAGACTTCATCGTGTCCCACAACAAAGTATTCTTCATGGCTGGAATCCGATAGCTGCCCGACCGATAGCGGAAGGCGATAGATAATGACAGCACATATTTTGATTCGTAAAGGTATTGTTGTTTTCTCTCAAATTACATGTTGTGTTGTCTTAAGATGCTTTAAAGCTTATTTGTACACCTAATAAATTCAGATTCACAAAACCATATGATTGCCCTCCACTACTTTTGCTTCTCTCTAGAATGGTTATTGCATTAACAAAGATGTGTTTTTCGTTGGTGTCAGTGATTAGAGGCTTGCAAATTAGTCTCCAACTCATATACTGTATTTTTCATAAGGTTCTTTGCATGGTGCAGAAATGCAGAAATCCTACGATGCCTGGTGAATATCTCGGCACTTAAAAAATTGGTTAACTGTGCAAGTTATTATACCTGATTATACGTTCCAGTTGACAAATACCTTTTCTATCACCTTACATTTTCAATTATAGTTGTCTGCTTACAGCTGTTTCTTCAACATAACATATACTGCAGAGAGGGGGTGGTGGAAATGGTCTAACAAAGATCACAAAATATGCTGGAAACTGCTTACTGATAAAGTGTAATGTCACATATTATAAATATGCGTTGGAAAATCAAGACTGTATACATCAGTCCTATAGGTTATGCTCATACGGTGGACGGGCACAACCCAATTTATGCAGAATAATTTAATTTTAACAAACCTGAAGTAATTTAACTTGCTCCAACACAGCCCGACTATCCGATGGCATAACTTTCTCCATACTGGCTAACTGCTGCTCCTTTCTATGAAGCCACTGACTAAAGCAGAGCTCTTCATCTTCTAACTGCTGCCACGATGGAGCAACAACTTGCAGATGTGAGCTTCTATCCTCTACTATCCTGCAAACACTGGCCCATCTCTCTCCTAATGTTGCTAACTGTTTTTCAAGAAGTGCGTAAGCTGTAAAGAAACACAGAAAACATGACAGTCAAGAAATCTGTAAGACACCAAAACATATTAAACAGTAAAATGGGGCGGGGGTGGGGGGATATTAAGGGGCAAACAAAACTTTTTGCTTTGGAAGAGGGCAAAGAGATTATGGTTTCCCACAAAACATACAACAAAATTTAAATATCCATGTACCTAAAGCCATGGATTTTGATATACAAAAATCCAACTTCTGGGTATATATTCATTATACACACTCATGAGCCATAATATAATTATTACAAAACTTACAGTACAATGGGGTATTTCAGAAGCTGTTGCAATCGAGAAAACAAAAAATAGGAATTGTAACAGTAATATACCAGTTCAATTACCGTACTCCTGGAAATATTTGATCGAAATCAAAGAGAAAATGAAGAAACTTTATTATGGTAAAAGAAAAAGTACAGAATGACAGAATAAATTACCCAGAAGAAAATAAGTCCTTGATCTCACCATAGATGTTGCCATGGGTGTTGTGTTCTCATGGTCCCAGGATACTTTGCATTCAAATAACCAAGGGTGTGGCCTTCATGTCTGATGAGTTCGGCATTGATGTGTGCCCGTTCCAATGGTGAAGAAGCACTGTTGGGAGTACCACTGAAGGTAGCATGAAACATGCCGAAACCGATCTGGTAAGATGTGGTTTGATGACTGTGACCTCCCATCTACTTTTACTTCATTTTACTCTGGATTCCTTTTAATATATTTAAGTCTTTTATCTTATGGTCGTTTATGGTGTCTTTTGTTTTAATTTTGACTTGGTCCAGTGGGAGGACAGCATATTTTATCACATGCACGATTTCACCACCAGTGTTCCTGAGTGTTGAAAGGCAGCAGCATTTTTTTACTTGGCCTACATGGGGCATTAGCCATGGATGATTTTTGGACATATTCATAGACATTGTAGGTAGGGCACTTTCTTTATATATATGTGATTCAGAGTGTCCTGTTTACTGCGCCAATGTGAATAATTTTATGGTGCGTATATGTGTTGATATGAATAACTTTTACGATTCATCATGTGTGTCGATATGAATAACTTTTATGGTGCATCATGTGTGTCGATATGAATAACTTTTATGGCGCATTATATATTGGAGGGCACGTTGGAGGGCTATGTTTATACCAAGAACAACATGATGAACAGTAAATGTTTAACATTTATATGTTAATATAATAGCACAATGGGGTGTTTCATCGCAATAACAACTTGTATTTGGCACAACATCAACTCCACTAGTCTGTGGAAGTTGTCCTTAGGTATTCTGTTCCAGCTGGATAGAATGATGTCCTGGAGTTTGGTAATGGAGGGAGACACTGGTGTGGATTGGCAAATTCTGTGTGCCACTGCATCCCACAAATGTTCCAATTGGATTTCAAGTCTACAGAATTTGGTGCCCAGGATAGCAAAGGAAATGCTTGGACAAAATCGTCAAGCCATGCTTGCACAATGAAAGATCTGTGGCATGGAATGATAACCTGCTGAAAGAACCTAGTGCTATTTGAATACATACTCATCATGTAGGACAACACATGGTCCAAACAGTGCCTATGTAGGATCTGGTGGTGACTGTGTGTTCAATGGGGATGAGGAGTCATAGTGAGAAAGCTATCCATGGCAAAACTTCCCATACCATGATACTGCAACTCAGTGGTGTATATTTGAGGCTAGCTAGGC
The DNA here is from genome assembly GCA_039090855.1 of Macrothele yani. NCBI lineage: Eukaryota > Metazoa > Arthropoda > Arachnida > Araneae > Macrothelidae > Macrothele > Macrothele yani. The sequence continues at coordinate 93,173,808 of CM077010.1, forward strand.
TAGCTGCGAAGCCCAAAGAATGCACAAATAAAACTGAATTAAATATACACAAATAAAAGTCAATTATCAACAGTATTAAAATATGTCTATGCTTTCGGTGCAAAAAAAAGCATGCAGATTTGCTTCTTTGACTCAGTCTAGAGAGCAAAAACCAACGGCATAACGCAAGCAGCTCTTCCAGAGTCTTTGCAGTTCTGATGTGAAAACCTCCCATACAATCGCCTGCTAGCGTTCCATGACAACATGAATCAGCTGATAGAGGGGAATAGGCCATTGCTTTGGGAAATGGCACGCTCAGAAAAAAGAAGAGTTAGACTATCTCAGTCACTCGCATACTCATGCCGATAAGTGTTTCGCAAGAATTGTTTCAGTTTTTGTGAAGTGTCATTGAATTAAAATCAGAGATATTATATCTTAAATTCGTGGCTTTGTTGGATTCAAACTGTTTTGATAAATTTTGTTAAAGCTTCCCTGAACATCTACTGTCAGAACTTAAAGAACTCTATGCTTCAAATTTTGATACAGCTCGACTAAAAAATGAACTGAAGGTATTTTATTCCATTGATAAATACAGAAAAAAAATCAGTAAGAGACATTACGTGTTACATAAAGTTGAATAAATTGGACATAGTGTTTAGTGAGGTGTACAAATTAGCAGACCTTGTATTAAACTTTCCATCAAAAACTGCAACTGCCAAAAGAAGTTTTTCAGCATTAAAAAGAATCAAGATATATCTTAGAGCCACACAAGAACATGCACATCCAAAAAACTTGGCTGTTTTGTTAATAGAGAAAAACATTATTTTTAAATATGAAAAAGTACTCGGAAGAAACATTTTATGAAAATGTAGCACTCAAGTTCACACAAAAGGAGAAGAATAGAGTTCATGCACAAATAAAATATTCAGAAGAAGAATGGAGTTCATGTACAAATAAGTGTTCAAATCCTAATCCTCATAATTATTTGGTATCATGTTTGCATGCCATGTACCTAAAATTTAGGAAAAAAAGTGACTACTATTACTTAAGAATTAAAAATTAAACTTTGAAATAAAAAAACAGTACTGGGGGGAGGGAGGGAGAGATGAGATAGCCCAGGTCTTGGACTCAAGATACGCCACTGCTGGCCTGTTTCTCTCCGGCTGCAATCTGATCGCAACTGTTTACCTACACAGTATCAATAGAACTTCGGCTCTTCTGACCATGTGATTTATTTCCAGTTGCCCAGTTCCAGTCACAGTACAATACTTTAGAATTAAATTTAGTCCAGTACATTGCTATTGAATTTAGGGATAAATTTTGAAGAGGCTGCTGACATTAATTTGATATAACTAGTTTCTTAGTTGTTCTGATCTAGCGACTATCATATTTTGTGTATTGTGTTCCAAATTAATTGAATGGGCGTGCAAGTGTACCTTCAGCCAGAATACATAACAATCTGTTCCAAATTGTTGCAATTCATGTACTTTAAGCTTTTTGGCAATTTGAGATAACCTCAGTCATATTCATCCCAAACTACTGAGTGTCTCGAAAATGAGATATGTTGGGTGAACAATTACATTCAACCCTCCATATCGTAAGAAACTTGCAGCTAAATCCTAATAGCATAAAAATAGGAAACTTATTGATATCTAAATTCGTGTGCTAAATTCTTATTTCAAATATTATTTCAAGCATGTGGTTTCAAGGTACTTTACTTCAATCTTCCGGCGACAAAATACGCTAACTCTTCAAAATTTACTAATAATTACATAATTCAATAAAAACAGCTTTTAAACCAAAAATCTCATTATTCACATAAAAAATTTTAAGTTATTAGGAAAAATACTAATAAAACATACTTCATTTCTCTCAACACTACCTAAACATTCATGCATTAAAAAGTCAATTTATTTACATATCAAACACACATTCAAAAGTACATTTACTACTTAAATTTGTAAGGCTAAAAATGAGAAAGTTAAAAAACCCTTGAATGCATATCAAATTGCACAGGGAGACAGCAAATTGTATTCTTAAACGTCTTTACCTAATGGCATAAACATCCTCAGAAGGTCTAATATTACAAACGTCTCAGCTGCTTTCGGCCAAGCAACAGAACAGAGCGAGACTGGTCATATCAAAGATCCCAGTGTTTTTGCAGGCCATGGGGCTATCTAGTGAATTAAAAAACAGGCTGCTTTACTTTTTTCCTGTGCTCATCTTTTTTCTCTCAAGTTTTATAATTCTATCCAATTGGCTGAAAGTAAAGTTCAGATCAGTAAAATTATGGATTTTCTCTTCTTTTTCTTTCAATTAATAATACAGTTTCTGATAATTTTAGATGCTTTTTGTTTTTACAGCTTTTCAAAATTTTAATTTGATCAAACTTTGGAAATACCTGATTTTCAATGCAGTACTGTATTAATGTGGTTTTAGCTTCTTTGTTTTTGCCAGTTTTTTAAACGTTGATTTAACCTGTGCTTAAATTTATTTTTTGTACTTTCCACATAGGAAATTTAATAATCCTCGGATTTCCTACATAGGAAGTACAAAAAATTAATTAAAACACAGCTTAAATCACCATTTAAGAAACTGGCCACAAAAAGAAATTAAAACTACATTAATACAGAGGTGTATCAAAAATCAGGTATTTCTAAAGTTTGATCAAATTAAAATTCTGAAACACTGTAAAAATGAAAAACATCTAAAATTATCAGAAACTGTATTATTAATTGAAAAAAATAAGAGAAAATCTGTAATTTTAACGATCTGAACTTTACTTTCAACACATTGGATATAATTAATAAATTTTGAGAAAAAATATGAGCATAGCGAAAAAGTAAAGCAGCTTGATTTTTAATCCAACAGATGGTGCAATGCCTGCAAAAATACTGGATCCTTGATATGACCAGTCTTGCTCTGTTCTGTCACTTGGCTGAAAGCAGCTTAGACGTTTGTAACATCAGACCTGAGGATGCCTATGCCATTAAGTGTAAACTTTTAAGGATACAATTTGCTGTCTCCCTGTGCAAATTGATATGCATTCTCCTTCTCATTCTTGTGCCAGTTAGAGATGAAGACATCTCTAATGCAATACTGCCTCGAGAATTATTTGAATTATTTAACACCGGACTGGTCTAACACCACTCTAATAACAGTTATTTCCGAGGCTATCGTTATTAAAAAGACGAGAGGGAAGAACTGTAATAATAATGTACAGATAGATTTACCGTATGAATGAAAATACCTGATAGAGGTTGAACAAAAATGGAAGAAGAAACAATTTCCATGTAAAAAAGGGAAAAAACAAAATGATAAATTACTAATCAAAAACTATTATGGGAATTTTTACTAGGAATTTTTTTTTATTTTAATTGCCAATTTTCGGAGAAAACTCTTTTCCTTCTTCAGGCTGTCTCTTTGTTGTCACTTATTTATATATATATAAGTGACAACAAAAAGACAGCCTGAAGAAGGAGAAGAGTTTTCTACAAAAATTTGCAATTAAAATAAAAAAATTCCCATGTAAAAATTCCCATAATAGTAGTTTTTTATTAGTAATTGAATTAAGAAACTAGGAAGCCAATTCTCAACATGAGCTTTATTCAAAGAAAATGATAAAGTTGATTGACAAAGGAACAAAGACACCGTTCTCGAGTGTTAGATAGCGCCTCTGATGTTTAATACCACGATACTTTGTATGTTGCTGCTGGAGGGTGTGGCCGGTGTGTCTTATGTGTATTCAGCATGGTTGTAAGTGCATTCATGTGAAGATGACTTGCAACAGCTTGTTACCACTGAAGATGGCATTGAAATATGCTGAAACCAGTATGGTTGCATGGTTTGAAGGCGTTGACCTTTTATGTTTCTTTTACTTCATTTCACTTATATACCTTTTTACTATCACGATTTGTGTTGTTATCTGATCTTTTTGTCGTCCCTGATGTCTGTACGTTTGACTTTAGTCAATTCTTGGGATTGCAACTTGTGTTACCTTTACATGTTAAATGTTGAATCAATAATGTGGCGACGAGAAAAACTTTTTTCACATAGGAATTCTTTTGGAATTACGACGACGAGGGGAGTTGTGGCACAGGAGCTAAGAAGCCATTCCTACGTACATAACATGTTGGAAGCATTGTGAGTAGCCCTATTATTTCATTCTTCATGAAGTGTATGATATGTTCTTTTATAATGCGATTTTTTATTAAGCATAGGGTCACGCCAGAAAAAAACTATATATTAAACCTAAAATAACGTGAAATACAGTAGTGGTAATGTTTTTATGTTAATTTAATCATACTTTATGCTACGTAATAAATACATGCCATATAATACACATATTTGAATGTTGTTGAAGACATAGGAGTCGTTTGTGTGCTGGGGAGATGCATTACTTACGGGGAGGGGGGGATTTGTGGTAAGACACGCTCTGATCATGGCAAGAATGAAGATGTGTTGCAGATGTGTAATTGTGAGGCAAAATGTTGTTAGTAAGGTGGAGACTAATATTCTTAGGTAGTTTGGCCATGTTGAAAGAATGAGTAATGAGATGCTTACTAAAAGAATATATTAAGCCCAAGTGGCAGGAAAGGTAGAGGAAGGCCAAGGAAATCATGGGAGGACCAGATTCAGGAATGTCTGAATGAGAAAAAGATCATGAGTATGAATTACAAAAGGTCTTGTGTGTGGCATGTGATGGATGATGTTAATGAAGCTCGGGCTGTGTGCCGAGATTGCTGTAAATGGAGACAACTGATACAGCAGCAGTAAGTTTTTCTGTGATGAGATAACCTCTGAATATCAGAGAACAGCTTAGTGATATGTATGTATCACAACTTCTGCAAACAAGGAAAATAATGGTGACCTCACTGGGTGACCTGATAGCTATTTGAAGATCTGTTATTATCAGTAACACTATTATTCTCATACATATGCATTAATATGTTCCTTAGTTTTACTTCGACAGGTTCTAGATGTTTTCCTATGAGAAGTTTATTAATTATTTCTATAGTCCTGCTGACAGAAGTACTGGGAAATAATGATATTATACTCAAGATGATAATTAAGTCTTTTGATTGTGTCACTAACTTCAAGAAAAGTGTTTGCTATTTTTTCTTTCATAAATATGGGAGTCAGGAAGCTTTGAAATTTCTTCCCAGTCCTCAGTGTGAAGTTATATTTTGAGACCATTATCTTGACTACGAAGACTGACTTGTGCATTTTCACTTTACCAAATGCTTATGCGTTTTAGTTTTGTCATTCTTATTTCTTTGTTATTTTCTTTTGCCTCATAGAGCAAGAGAAAACAGTAGAGAAAAAGAAATAAAAATTCATAAAATTCAAACTTTATAGCTTAATTTTTTTAAAACCACTATCACATAAAACTTTCTGCTGTGTGACATGTGTTTTCTCTTTTTTATATAAACAATTTACTTAACTTTTGAATAGAAGAATCCATGATGATTCTTCTATTCAAAAGATAAGTATGTAGAGGATTTTAGGAAGGAAGTGTTTGACCTCAGGTCTTAAACAACCCTTAGAAATAGGAAGCTAGGAGATTTGGGCTAGTGTGCTCGATAAGAAAGTGACACGGAAGCAAAGTAGAAAGGGGGAGGAAGACGCCCTTCTTTATTACTGGGGGGCCAGTACCCGGGATCTGATGGCTTAACGTGCCCATACCCGCATGGCGGATATTTAGTGGATCCAGCGTCCGTACCTGCCTAGGATCGAACCTGAGGTCCTTTCCGCGGCAGTCACGAACGTTGCCCAGTAGGGCATCCACGCCCCTAGAAGAATCCATGAAAGTGAGTTGCACATATTAAGATTGTTTTATAGAGAAACATACTGAAAGCTAAAACTGAATATCCTATGAGTCTGAATGTCCATCTTTTGTGTTTTAGCAGTAATCTGAAGTATATCACCACCATTAAGGCCAGTGATGGGTTTCTTCCAATGTCTTTGATCTATACATATTACATGTACAGCTGGGAACACCATCAGTTCTGATGTAAAGAAACTGGACAAATTGTTTACTTGTCTACATGTCAATACCAATTGGTGCTCTTTGGCCAAACATGGCCCTTGCACCATAAAAATCCACCAACCAAACAGAACAACAATCTTATGGGGGTTTCTTTTTTTCTTCTTTATCAGTTCAATAAAATCTCTTTGAGGCTATGACTGCATTCGATTCCATTTAAAGCTGACTGACTAATAAACAGGGCAATTAACTTGGAAAGTAACTATTGTCAAATATCTCTTTCTTTCTTTCTTCCTTTCTCTTTCTCTCTCTCTCTCTCTCTCTCAGATGGAAGGTTTCATCTTTATTTAGTTTAGAAAAAAATCTCTAAATATTGAAGGTGTAGAAAACTTTGCAACTCATAGTTGAAAAAAAAAATGGAAAAATTACCACTTTGTCCACCATTTTCGTCTACAACAACAACTATTTTTGAAAGGGAATTTACAGTTTCTTGCTGTCTTTCAACTTCTTCTTGCAAAACCTGGAATGTAGAGAGAGAAAAAAAGGTTGCATATACAAAATATACTTTGGACGAACAACAGAAAAATACTAAGTCTATTAATATCTCAAAAAAAATACTCATGAAACAAAAAAATGGGAAAATGTTCTCAGACAGGGATAATATGTTTGCATGGGGATCAACTGCAAATTCTTGAATAATCAAATACAAATCGGTTGACAACAGCAATCTTGCAACAGTACCGAAACTCTCCATTAACCCACTGAGAATGTAGTTCTATAACCACATAAACATAATTAATAACAAGGAACTGTACACCTATTACACTTAAAATAGTACTAGTGATCCGAATTTCTTGGTGTAGAATATAAATAAAAGTTTCCTAGCTTTCGCACATCAACCAGATGGCTTTTTCAAGGAAAGTAGACAGCTAACTGCAAACTGGATAATGGAGCACGCTGCGCGCCCAACCAACGTGACCTCGCTTCTTTGAATGACTGATCACATTTGAGCCTATTCGTTTATTGTCTAGTCAAGTCACCATGTTTAAATTGTTGAAGTGTTCCATTATCCAGTTTGCTGTCTACCTTCCTTGAAAAAGTCATCTGGTTGATGTGCGAAAGCTAGGAAACTTTTATTTATATTCTATGCCAAGAAATTTGGATTACATAAACATAAATTCCTTCAATTTAGACCAGAACTCTATAACCTGCATCCTGCAAGGCCATGCTACTTAACCTGCCTAACTGGAGGAACTACCAAGTACGTTGAAATAACTGTATTTCAGCAATTTGTTGTTCTTTCAATCTCAGTATGAATTAATTATACTAAGCTTAATAACAAAAAATCTCATCAAACAGTATGTTATACCTTCCTGCTAAAATTAATCTAACTGAGCATTTGGTAAAAAGCTCATTGAAGGAAACCTGCACCATCTTTTCTGCTAAAACAGCATTTTACAGAGATGTCTCATCAAAGATTTCTTCACACAAATGAGATATTACAGTTCTTGCAGAAAAAACTTTATTCAAGTATATCATGATTTCCTGAAACATTATAAGACATTTCCGTTGCTGACACATATGGATAATATACATACATGAGACTGACCAAGAAACGAAAAAAGGTGAACTTTTTAACAGGATGAAAAATCAGAACGTGTGACGAACAAGTGTGAATATAATACAGCACAAGATGGAATTGTTCACTGTAATTTATTATGTAAATATTGAACTGGAGCACATCACTGTATTCACAATATGAAATTACTGAATTCAAAACAAAATAACATAATTTTAAAAGACTGATTTAAATACAGTATTTTTTTTTTTTTTTTTGTACTTGCTAGAACATCAGCTAAAGTTTCCTCCTGTATTGTTTTCTTCTCAACAAGTTCTACAGCCATATTTGTGTTCTGTTGATTCTGCAGCTGCACAAAATTCATTGCTCAATTTTATTTTCTGTTGATATGATTCCCTTCCCATTTCTACATTGTTTCTTTTTCTTTTAATTCCCTCAGATGACAATTTCATCCATCAGGCTAAAATCACTTACAGCCTAAGGACCATGAATGCATGATATCACAGCTTTCATTATTTTAGATAACTTTGAGAATATAAATACTCTGAACACTATGCAGCAATTTGTAAAAATTTCACCCCCTCATCGAGCTTAAATCTAAACATTTATGGGGAAAAGTAACATTTAGCAGCAACACAGGATCTGAGAACAAACATCACGGAGGAAAAACATGATCACTGAAGAAATCTCAGCTTCGTCCAACTTCCATTTTTGAAAACTTTTTTTCCCATTTTTAAGCTGAGATACAAAAATTTATGGAATAATAGAATATTTAGTAACAATACTGGGGAGAAGGTACATCATGAGAGAAAAAAATGACTGCGGAAGAGTTCTTCACCTCTGTCTAACTTCCATTTTTGAAAGATGGAACTCTGTCCTCAAACGGAAAACCAATCCCCCGCCACCTCCAAAATTCCTTTTCAGTTGAGCATGGATCTCGAGTATCCCCAAATGATAACAGAAATAGCAGAATTCCTCGAATCCACGGAAGAATCTCATGCCTGAAGACTACAGGGAAATCTTCACGCCACCTTAACTTCGGTTTTTGGAAATCATTGCTCACAGTTTCATGCTGAAATGCAAACATTTATGCAATAAAATCATAGTTAACAACAATACCGGAAGAATCTACGATTACACAGAAAACCTTCACTCCATTTAAGTTCCGTTTTTGAAAGCTCTGCAAGACAAAATACCGTTTTCAGATGGAAAACGAACTCCCTCCTCACCCTATTAATCCCCAAAAAATTTCTCTTCATTTTTGCATCGATCTCAAGCATAACCCAAATGACCAAAAAAAAAAACAAAAAAAAACGGAATTCCGCGAATCTGCGGAAGAATCTCGTGTATGAATATAAGGTCCTCATACTACAAGCATTAACAGACTGGCTCCTCATGATATACACATCTTTGCACTGCCAGCAAAGTCACCAAATTTGTTCCTTATCGTGTCTAAAATATGACTGGAAGGCACCTGAAATTAAATTTGATTTCTGTATGTCCAATTCCACACACAAAAGTTTAAATAAAACAGAGCTGGAATGTCATCTGACAATTCTTTGACCAATGCACATGAAAGTCAGCTCTTGTAATCAGACATGAGGATTGTAACAGAATATTTTCAAAAGCATTTCAAGCTTTTTTTCTTATCTAAAATGGAACTTATTGTAATTTTTTGAAACTTTAATCATTTATATGTATAATATTTTTTACACTATCACTGACCATATTACTTTTGCTTGGTTCTCAAAATCAGATTATTTCATGATACTACAGTTTTCATTACCTTTGTGCACTTACATAATAAATTTGTCACTAATAATACATTTTTGCTGTTTTGCCTGAATCACAGGCATTGAATTATTATAAAACAATATTTTATCAGATACTAAGAGGAGAGGCTGTAAACTAGGAAGAACTTGAATGGCCCAGAATCTGGGAAATTTGGTAACAACAGTTCAGAAGGACAAATATCTGAATCTTTGCAATGCCTTATTTGGAAACTGGCAAGAGAAAACAAGATAACTGAATTTCTGGAAAACAGCAATTTGTTGTTCTCAAAATTTTCTGAACAAAATGCAATAAAAAATTATTCAGCAAAACAAAATGTGAGTAAAAAACAGATATGTGATAAATTTTAAAATAGTGCATTCATAGTGAGCGATGGGTTTGCCTCCTCAGGGCGCTTCGTGGTAACAATGGCACACACAACAGCAACTAGGGCCTCTGTGAATCTTGGAGAGGTACAAGCTAGTTCTGTGTGACATTGGCGAAAAGACCCCAACTCGCTGGGTTTTGTTCCAGAATCCGTAGGTTGAATGACCAACTGGAACCCTCAGCTGTGGGCTAATCCCCCACACTGATGTACTTACCTGATTAAAAAGACAGAAAGAAATCAATATCCGGACTGAAGTGTGGGATATGGTGGACCTACCACACTTAAGAAGGACGGTCCACCATGGAATCGACCTGAACTTTCTAAAGGGCATATGAGAAAGAGATCTCGGCTGAGTGAATGTAAGATTGGTGAATGGAATACTAGAGGTATAAATGGTAAGATGAATGAGGTGATTGAGGAGATGAATAAGTATAGACTGGATACTAATAATACATTTTTGCTGTTTGTGTAAGTGAAACCAAAAAGAAGGAAATTGGGGTAGAAGAAGTGAATGGCACAGTGAGTGTGTGGTCTGGAGTATTGGATAATGTGAGAGGACAGGCTGGTGTAGGTGTGATTTTAAGTGAAAAGATGAAGAACAACTTGATTCACTATAGTTGTGTAAGTGAGAGAATTCTCTGGATTCGTTTGAAAGTGAAACTTCAGAGAATCGTAATTGTTGTAGTGTATGCTCCTTGTGACTCTGAACATTCTGACAGGAAGGAAGATTTCTGGAATGAGCTAAAAGCTGTTTTTAACCAGTTTGGTGCTAAAGAGAAAGTTATAATAGCAGGGGATTTCAATGCTAGAGTAGGTGTGCAGAATGCAATTTCTGACAATGTTTTGGGTAAGTGTGAATGACAATGGTGAAAGATTAATTGAACTGTGCATTGAGAATGGTTTGTGTGTATCTAATACATTTTTCAACCACAAGTATATCCACACATATACTTGGGAAAATCATACTCTTGGTCAAAAGAGTGCGATAGATTTTGTTGTCTACGATCAGCGTCTGAAACACTTAGTTGTTGACACCTGTGTGATGAGACATGGTTCATACAATTTCGTCCACAAAAAATTCAAGGACTTTTTAAGGACTTTTCAAGGATGATCTCTGTATGGGAGAAACACAAATTATAAAATGCTATTATTCTGAAATATAAGACATCCTGCATCCCTGATATGCAGAAATTCTTTTTGCAAATTTATATGCATGAAATGCATTTGAAAAACATGGGTTTGCACAACCAGACAAAATGCACATTCATGTGAAAATTCAGAGAAATTCCGTTGTTTAATTTCATGTTCTAGGTGCAATATTTGCTGTAAATTGTTTGAAATCATTTACAACCTACATTTTTAGGAGTTTGATAAAGAGGAGGTGCTTCACTTCTGTTTCATGCATCATTTTTAACCCTAATCTATCATAGCATTAGTCAATTTGGTCCATCTACACTTATAATATTGCATTGGTATTTTTTGGTAAATGAAGAGAAACAAATCTTAAATTAAAAAAAAAAAAAAATAGCCCCATGTTCGGAAAACAAACTTCAGGATTTAAAAGTATGGTACATGGTGAGCTGGGCCCAGTGGCACAGATGAGGGTAGTGGGACCAGTTTCTTTCTCTTGGCAGCCTTTCCTTCCCAGAAAATCCAGTATACATTTACCCCCTCCTCGGAAAACACAACTCCTGTCCCTAGCTGGAAGTGACCTCAGGCATGGCAGCCTAGTGCCCTAATCACTATAGTACTGCACCAAACAAACCTTAGAAAGCAAATCAGAAAAAGTGAACCAAAAAATGTTGATCAAAGTAATAACTTTAGAAACATTGCCACCTATGGGCCTTGTGGCTGACTGGCAGCAACTGGAACAGGAAAACATAGTAATACTAAGAAAATTGGGTTACTGAGTCCTCTCTAAAGTAAAAACTAAGCATCTCCTCAAAATAAAACTTTTAGCAATTTGGTTAAAAAAAAAAAAACACCTCCAAAGTCCCCCTACGAAGTTAAGTTTAATGGTAAGAGTACTACCAAAACTGAGCTTAGGCAGAATTTCAGTGCATTTCAGCTGACTAAGTGCAACCATCCAGGATTGAGAACCATTTTGAGATCTTCAAAATAACACCAAATCAAAACTAAATATATAGTTAATAACTCACCAAATATCCTATGAAAGCAGTCATCTGAAGTTCTAGTGAAATAAAAAAATTATACTGGATGTTCCCTATTTTTTTCTTTTTTCATGTTTTTCTATCATTAAAGAGGGTTACACATTTAGGTAAACCATGAAAAGTATATTAATAATGAACTATGTTTTGTTATACCAAGCATCAAATGCTACCCTTCAGTTTTCATACACAGATCCAACATTCTTATCGAATGCTAAATGCCAGTCACCTTGTTTAATACTCAGATCATAATGCTATAGGAATAGGTTTTGCAATAAACATCTAAAATTAAACCACAAATTTGACCAATTAAAAATCTTACAATATGCAATTTTTGAAGATATTGTAACATACTGGCATTAAAATTCCCTGATGGGCTATTAAAAAAAGTCACCACTAACAAAACACAAAACTTATTTTCTAGACCTGTAATAATTCAGGGAACAGCAGTTTTTTTTGTAAAGCAAAGCCTTTGGAACTTTTTTCGAGTACTTCATCAATATTAATCACTTGCAGCTGCTTTTCTTTGGCAGTACATCTGAAACTGTTAGATTTGTCAATCAGAGTTATGTCCCCACTAATTTCTGCTTTCTCAGCAAATTCATCTGCAAATTTCAACAGTGCATGAATATCCTGTTCAAGTCTTTGCTTTTTTTTTTCCTGAATTCTTCTTGCTCTATAATCTCCAAATGTCTCTTTTCTTTATTTGCAATAATATCTTTTTCAGTTTTTGGTCCTCCAGATATCGCATGAATTTTTGTCTGGCCAATGAAACAGATTTCCTCATGTCTTTAGTAACAGTGAAATCATTAACATCGCCTCTTATTTTGTCCACATGTTCACAAATTATCCGTTAAGCAATGTAAGAACACTCTTCTAGTTTCTTATTAACACTAAACCCTCTTTCCACAGATGCTTGTCTGTGGCTTAATAAAAGCAACATCTTAACAAGTTCCCACAGTTTACAATATGTTGAATCGCACAATGTGTGATGAAAAATGTATCAATGCAACAATTTGCATTTTTATGGTCAAAATCCATAAAAGCTGAATACTTCAATGGCACTACTGTCTGTAAAAAATCACAATACTGTTGCAGTATTTCATCACATTAACATATTTGCTGAGCATGCACTAATGACCCCAGAATAAGTTTCATTTTTTCATGCATCCTTCCTTCTCTGCTGCCATTTTTCTGTGGTCTAAATATGTTAAACTCCTTACTAGAGAAAAGGTAACTGGGGATTTTTCAACCAGTTTGGAAGCTACATGTACCAGGAACATCTTTGCAGACATTCGAATAATCAAACATCTGTTTCTCTGTTACCTTTTTGGTGGAATACAGTTAGTTCTTCCAGCTGTTTTCCAGCAGGAAAACCAATATCCACTTTTTTCAGATCATTATGACTTTTTGCATCACTGAAATCCAACTGTAAAAACTTTGGCAATGTCTTGGCACATCTTAGAATTTCAGGCTTGACAAACCGCTGCAAAATCGATAGCAATAGTTTTTTTAGATTCCCAGCTTTTGAAACTGAAACAAAAATTAGCAGCTTAACAGAAAGTAGATTATCATTACAAAAGTTTTTAACAGTGTTAAAAGATTTGCATTGTGGGGTAGAAATTTCTCTTTTTTGAACACTGTGAAGATACTTGCAAAATGCTTGGCAAAATCTTGATCGCAAGTTCACCAACTTCTACATTTTTCTTGGCTGACAAATTGTTTTGGAAAATATTCTTCCTCAGTGACAGCTGCATTATCCTCCCGTCGTGCTGCCGAATTTTTAAAAAGGTGATATGAACAAAATAAGTAACTATCCGGATCCCAACCACTTGCTTTACCATCCACTTGTAAAAAGCATTATTTATTACATGAAGCCCACAGCTCACAACATTCAAAATCAGTTTCCCACATTATCTGCAAATTTCATCTTGCAACAACTTCAAAAATCTCCAGTTGACTGCTGGCCCATCCATTGACGCTTGAATTACTTTTGCCATTTTCAAAGGCAAAACTGCAGCTCAAAAATTGTCTACAATGTCTGTTGCAGTAGAGTGCCCCATAAATACAGATGTTAAGAAATGTGTTCTGACTTTATTATCAGAACTCCAGAATGTAACATGAATGTCCATTTGTTTCTTCTGCTTTGAAATATTCAAGGTTTCATCAAGCAATAGAACATAATTCTTCATTTCCCACAGTTCTTGCAACATAAGACTTTTGAAGTAAGGTGCTATCCCAAACACTGCATAATAGGCACTTTTTCTTTCTCCACAAGTAAAATTTGAGGCGATCAAACTGTCAGGGAACATTTTCTGAAAAGTCTTACGTACACCTGCATTAGATTTATAAGAATTATGACATTTCACTGTTCTGAGGTCCCATAAAATCTCTGCATCCAAGAATTCATTATTAGAAACATGTATATTCATACTGGCCATTTATCAATTAATGACTCTGATACCTGGACTCCGCTTCCACCTACTGATAAGCTACAGTTTCTAACTTGTACAATATTCTAGAGGATAATGCTTACCTTGGCATTCCTTGCTAGCGATGAGAACATTTCACACACGTGTTTTCCTGTCTTTGTTATCCTCTAGAATATTGTACAAGTTACTTTGAAATATTGCACGTAAAAGAGAATAGTAGAATGATTAGAGCTATCTAATAGTCAGAATTAGAACTACTAATAGGATTTTCTAACTGTTTCCGATGTATTTTGGTATTCCCTTAGTGAAAGACGAAATACAACAAGAATTCTTCAGTGCAATGAGCTCAGTGTGTCTTGCTCTTTTTTCATGTGGCTTTTAGCAGCTGATTCACCCATTTTAGCAATGCTGAAGCTTTTGTGACATACTCAGCATCTGGATCTGTGCTTATCATTTACATCACCCATGAGCCATTCTTCATACAGTTCATTTGTAATCCAACGGCTATTAAAAACACACTTTCCCGCCATTACTTTAATTTTTCAAATGTGCCTATATTAGAAGACGTAAATACTTCAAAACACATAAAAAAATTATGATCTAAAAACTACTTTAACACAAGCACTTCTTAAAAAAAAAAAAAAAGTTTCCCACACACAGACCGATGACACCACACGTTATGAAATACCGAATGCAAAGTACAGAAGCTGTAGCACAAACTTATGAACACTCTAGCCAGCAGCGTCACGTATGGCATTCTGGGAAAGCCTCTCTCCGGCTGGCTTCCTACACAATCGCTTCCCGCTCGCAAGATTGTGTCGCGCCATTCAAAGACAAATAACTACTTGACACATGTGTTCTGAATACCTATTTGATCAATAAACCTTACCAGGGGGCGATTTCGACCAGCAGTTAGTAGCAAACACATTTTATTAGTGATGAAAAGTGGTTCTAGTAAAAGTTGCTAGTGGAAAAATTTTGAATGTTTTAGTGTGAAATGTAAAGCGCCAAACTGCATTGCGCGTGTGGAATAAAGGTCTGCGCCACGGGAAAAAAATGGCGGCGTGCTGCAAAAAAAATTAAGGGCAACGCATTCCTTCCCCAAAACTTGTTGAATGATTTACGATGATGGAAAAAAAATGGCGGCGTGCTGCAAAAAAATTAAGGGCAACGCATTCCTTCCCCAAAACTTGTTGAATGATTTACTGTACCCCCCCCCACGGTAAACCGTAACAAATTAGGCACTATGTTCGCATTTGCCTCCTTTATCTAAAAGGTGGCAAATGTTTTACTTCCTTTTTCTGGAACTAAAACATTTAAACTCTAAATGCATTCATTTCCCCCGCTTCCGATCCTATCTACCCGACCTACCAGAATCACATCTGCTGTTCACTGTTTCAGTCCGAATAACAACGTGAAAATTTTATTTTCTCGAAAATTTAAGAAAATTAAGTGAATTTTTTAAAGACACTATGATTTGCTAAGAAAAACGGATTCCCCGAATTTCGCCAAAATCTACCGATAACTTTTAAAGTTACACCTAATTTTTTGGAGAATATTCAAAGCAAAATGAATTTGCTTGAACCATTTACTGGTCATCCATGTAACACTTCTCAGAAAACTTGAAAATTTCATTGCCCTGAAACGGGATTCGAACCCCAAATTTTTAATAAAAACCGCATCGTTTTATAATTAAAAATTCCATCCAAATCAGGCAATTTCCATGGAAGTTATTGTGCAAAAATTCTAATAAACAAAACTCCCTCGCGCACATATAAGCACTGCTCCAGTGAGTGCTGATAGTAATAACCATCTTTAATAGGACAGGTCCACTATGGGTGATGAACATCGTACCAAAACTTCATCGCAATCTTGCTTTAATTTTACGCAAGTCATCACGCAAAAGGGCAGAAGAATGAATTCTGCTCCTATTTTCTGGCCTTTGACCATTTTTAATATGGATTCGACGAATTAGTATGTACCCCAACATATTAATTTTGTCGAATCAGTTAAGACATTTTTATGCAAGTTATCGTACTTGCATAAAAATGTCAGGACAAAGCACAGTTGGAAAAGGTAGAAAACTTTCTAACGGACCAGCAAAATAAATCATTGCTGGAGAAGCACTGGGTCGAATGAGCATTGGACTTATTTTTTAACTTCGTTATAGTAGTATTCTCTTGTTAGGTCAAATTTATTGCCAGAGAAGTTACAAAACCATGCCCCAAATGCATTTTTAATTTCACAAAAGTGGCAGCTTTTGTTTAATTTCGTCATGTTGTGTATCGATCTGGGCTTAAAAATTCCACAGATTTAAAATCTGTTTGAGTTTTTTTCTATGATAACTACGTTCTGAGACAGCATTTTGAACTGAAAGTAATGAAGAGAAGAGAGAGGAGCTACAGTGCCGGCCTGTTTGAGAAGTTGCTACTTGGGGGACAAACAATGCATTAAGTGGGAGGGGAAATACAGCAAGAGATAAATAAACAAGCCCAGCTGGAGAGTTCAGTTTACGCGTGGCGCAAGCTCTTTAGCGTTTGAAACAATGAAAAATGATAAACCTAAAAACGTGTGGGAAAACTGCAGACAAATGTTCCCACATAAACACATGCAAGTGAAAAGTTGATTCGTAACTCACCTCGGCGCTTTTGTCACATTTACCTCCCCACCAACAGGAAAAATTATTGGCATTTCTAAACAAACACCACAAATTTTTTTCAAAGAGTGTGCTCGAATTGGGAAAGTGCGAGACTTTATTGCAGCAGGTTCATTTGACTGATGATATTCCAGTAAGACAGTGTCCCTATAGAGTACCTTATGCTTTAAGACCTGAGCTGGACAGGCAAATAAATGAATTATTAGAGGCCGGCATAATTAGGCCTAGTGATAGCCCATACTCAGCACCAGTACTCTTGGTACGAAAAGCTGATTTTGTGACAGATGGAAGATTGTATGAATGGCTACGGGTACCGTTCGGAATGAGAAACAGTCCCAACAGTTTTCAGCGTCTCATGGAGATAGTTTTGTATGGCCTCAGACCTCGCCAAATTGGCATTTATATCAACAATATCTTAGTGGCCAGTAAAACATTTGAGAAACACCTTGAGAAACTTGAACTTGTTTTTCAAAGGCTCCAATCTCACAATCTCAAACTTAAGCAGGACAAATGCCACTTCCTGCAGTCTTCAATTCGCTACTTAGGGTTCATTGTGAGTAAGGACAGAGTAAACCCCAATCCTCGAAACATAGAAGCAGTGAGAAATTTTAAAGTCCCCAGGACAATTAAGCAAGTAAGAGCTTTTTTTGGACTTACGGGTTTTTATCGTAGATTTATTGAACATTATACTAAAATTGCACTACCTCTCACTAACTTGATAAAGAAATCCCAGACATTCAGTTGGACCCCTGAAGCTCAATGTGCTTTTGAAAAGTTACAACAAGCTTTGCTGAAAGAACCCTGTATTAAGCTCCCCGACTTTGAAAAGGAATTTACACTGGCTTGTGATGCGTCTCAGAGCTCTATTGGAGCAGTCCTGCAGCAGGAATATGAAGGGAAATTGCACCCCGTTGCTTTTGTTAGCTGTAAATTAAAGGGCGCAGAAATATATTATTCAGTAGTCGAAAAGGAAATGTTAAGCATGGTATTTGCTGTAAATTATTTTAAACAGTACTTGTATGCCTGTCATTTCACTGTTATAACTGATCAGGCTAGTTTGGCATATGTTTTCAAATTGAAAGATCCTACTTCTCGTATTGCACGATGATGCATGTCTCTTCAACAGTTTGATTTCACCATACTTCATCGTCCAGGATAATCTAATGTAGCAGCTGATTATTTATCTAGGCATGTACAGGCAAATGAAGTAGAAGAGAAAATTTCCAGCGTAACTTTGGAGCGAGCTTGGGTTAGAGAACTTCAACGAAAAGATAAAAAATTGTCTAAGCAGATTGAACTGCTTGAGGGAATGGGTGACTGAAAAAAAATGCAAAATCTCGGATGAATTCTATTTGGATGATAGTATGCTATGGCACTATGCCCTTCCAAAATCAGGGAACACTAAGAATCAGCCAGTTGAACAGTTAGTTGTGCCTGAAGCAATGATTCCAGAGGTGCTAAATAATGCATGTCATGATGCAGTTGCCCATCAGGGTTTTCACAAAACACTGGAACGAATTAGGACACAGTTCTATTTTCATAACATGTATGTAATTACAAAATATTATGTCGATACTTGCCACTCCTGCTTAAGCAAGAGGGGGCACAAACCAAATATGAAGGCAGTTCTGATAAGGTCTCAGTTAGCTAGCCGGCCTTTTGAGAAAATAGCGATGGATATTGTAGGTCTAATTACAACCACTTTTTCTGGGAATAAATATATTCTGGTGATAACGGATTATTTTACTAGGTGTCCTGAGGCATATGCTTTGCAGGATGTAAAAAGTGAAACGATTGCCAAAATTTTGGTGGAGAATTTTATCGCCACCCATGGAATCCCAGATAAAATTCTGACGGACAGGGGGTCCAATTTTCTCTCAAAGGTAATGATGCATCTCTATGAAAGGTTAGGCATAAAGAAACTAAACACTCTGAGTTTTAGGCCCCAGACAAATGGGCAGGTAGAGAAACTCAATCACGTGCTTATACAGGCAATTAGTCATTTGGTTTCTGAGAGTCAAGAAGATTGGGATAGATGCCTCCCTCTGGCTTTATTGTCCCTTCGCACATCAATACATACTAGCACAGGAGTGACTCCTGCATTTTTGACATATGGAAGAGATCTTGTATTACCTTATAACTTAATTGGAAGCCCTGCTATTCGTACCTACGCATCACAGTTAGAATACTGCGATGAAATGACCAATCGACTTAACCTTGCATTTGAGGCTGTTAAGCAGAATTTGGAAAAGGCTGCAGACCTGCAAGAGAAGCAGTGGGCAAAACCAGCTGTAGATAAGCACATTAAGTAGGGAGACAAAGTTTATCTGTATAGTCCAGTGGTGAAACCAGGTAAATCAAAGAAGTTGAGCAAGTTACGTATGAGACCATTTAGAGTTACAAAATGTGTATCCCCAGTAAACTATGAGATTGTATTTATCGCTGATCCTCGTTGAAGAGAGACAGTGCATGTGGATAAGCTTACAAAAATTAGGGACAGAAATGTTTTCTCAGGAGAAAATAGTAGTTCACACAGTCCTGTGCAACAAGAGGAGCATCAGGAAGCTGAGAATCAGCAGGAGAATGACCTAGAGGAGTATGTTAGTGACACAGTTCTGTATTTTCCTGCTCAAAGGAGGAGTACAAATATACCTATTCTCAGAGGAAATCCAGAGTTCATCGCTCCTCGAAGAAGCTCAAAAAGTAGCACTCGTATGTCACAGTCTCCGAGCCAAATGGTTGCTCCAAGAGAGAGAAGGTTAAGAAGTAATGTGGTTAACTCCAATCGGTCAAGATATGTATTACGTCTCAGGGACAGGCCGTGGTTTTGTGATCAGACAAAACCATGTGTGAGAATTTTGTTTTGCAAGAAAGTTATGTAGAAGTTTCATTTGTATATACTTGTACATTGGTAAAGGTGCACCTTGTATGTAAAAACGGTTGTTGAATTGTGTAAAGCCCATGGGTTTCTTCTGAGTGTAATTGGGGGTGTTTCTTCTGAGCGTAGTTTTGCTTGTGGTATGAGAGTGAATGCATTTTGTTCTTTCTTGCCTTGAGTTTTTTTTCGTTGTTCCTCGAGAAAAAAAAAAAATTCTTTCATTTTTTTTTCTCTTTCCTTCGGAGGGGGATGTGATGATCTGGTGCTGTTTTCCGATCTCTAAATTAATGGGCCCAAAAATATTTTTAGATCGAAAAACCCATTACCAGATCCACGCACTCTCAATGAGAGTGAGTTCTTTTTTTTCTGTTTGTTACCCAAAAGGCCCCTTTTGGCAAAGAGGGGGATAGAAAATATAGAAGTCAAGAAAAAATCAGGTAAATTCTTTCATTCTTTTTTTTTTTTTTCTTTTCCTCTCTCTTTCAACTTTATTGCCTCTCTGTAATTTTACTTCTATTGTACGAGTGTGGCGATATTTTTGCTTTTAGTGATTTGTCAAGGTAAGCTAGCCCTCAGGTTTTGATGGCTATGTAGAGGCAGAAGTACTGGTTAGTTTAGTTAAGCAAGTGTTCAAGTGTTTGATGAATATTGCCTTGGTATCTTGTTGTACTTTTCTTTGCACTTTATTTTGACTGCTGATTGTCATTGAATTGTGTAAGTGTTGGAAAGTGTGCAGAAATTTAGTAGAGTATCTCTAAATCTAGTGTTTAGTGTAGCATAAATGAATTTAGTTAATGCCTAAGTAGTAATTTTGCATAGTATATGTAGTGGTAAAGTATATGTAATTTTGTCACCAACTCCGACGATCGAAACGTCGGGTTGATGAAAAAAATAAAAATCGTAAGTGGTGTGTATGCATAATCAATTTCGTAATTACCGTCGTGTAATTGCTATTTCTTTGTTTATATTAACCTGTAAACTATAATTATGTTAAAGTATTCATAAATTAGTAAAGTAATCATATAATCGTATTGTAACTGGTTCGTAACAGAGAACGAACACGTGGGTCGTGTCTTGTTTCCGTGGCCTATAACTAACCGTTATTTAGTTGTGTATCTATTTTTATTTTGTAACTGTTTGTGATTAGAACTATATGTAATGTCAGCACTTAACTCTCTAAGAGGACTATTTAGGAAGAGTAATTCTGTATCTTTGGGGAAGAAAGAAAAAGCTAGGACATATTTACGAAGTTATTTTTATGTAATCGCGAACTCGATTGAAACTCAAAACGGGACGGAAAAGAAATTAATAATGAAGTGCAGGAAAAAGATTTCTTCTTCATTTGATTAAAAATGGCAGGCACTAAAGTTTTTTTTTTTGTTCTTCATAATTCTGATCGCAGAAAGGGAAAGATATTGTCCTTACCGTCGGCGAGGCACGAATCTGATCTTTAGCGTTACGTACTAATTTAGCGAAATGTAATTGTATAAAAGATGTTAGTTAATTTTTCTGAATTTGTAAAGGTGGTCACCATTTTTGCCCGGGTTTTTAGGAGTTTCTTTGTTCAAAACAAACTCAAAGGGAGGTCCACCGTGAGCTTGATTTCCTCCAAAACATTATCATAAATCGTAACCCGGCGCCGTCACAATGTCAGACATTTCGCGTTCTTTCTCACCAGCTCTGCATTGGTTTTTGCCAAGTATTTATGTGTAAAATGCCAGGAGAATGATTAAAATCTGTTACCAACTGCTAATCCCTGTGTGCTGAGAGAAAATTCCTTCGTAGGACATCTTTTCTTTTGGGAGGTCAGGTTAAAGTTCAACCCTGGCTCCGAGAAAGGCTTGGCAGTAATTTTTGGGGAATTGCGTCTCTCTCTCCACCTTCCGACTTAACTTCGGGCCAATTGCCTTCTGCCATTCCGGGCGTGTGCGCAAAGGGTTCGGCGAGGAGCAGAGAATTTTGCGTCTTGCTCACACACTTCAGTCTTAGATTTCGTAAGGGAGAGTCCCTCAAAGTCTGCACGACAGACATCCGGATGAAAACCTTGCCGTAACCTTCCAGCACCGGGAACATGTGGCCGTGATGGACCAAGAATGGTAGGAACTTTCTTTGTTTTCGATTTTCCCATGGCTCTAACTTACTCTGCTGAGCCCTAGATTGTAAAGTCAAGATGGTGCGCAAAAGTGCTTGACGTCGTTCCGACCCCGCATCCGAGGCACTAGCGGGCATTACACCTCGTAACCCGCTCGGTAACATCACTGCCGTCTGTCGCCGAGAGAGAGAGAGTCTCCTCAAAGGCTGGCATCGGAAGTAAGTTAAAAACAAGTTAAAAACCAAAAGAAAAAAAGAACGGAAGGAGAAGAGGGAAATACCTACCATGGCATCGTAAGCACATCAGGCCCCGTTTCCCCAGCATGTAGGCTCTCCTAACAACAACACAAACAACCAATTTGGCATAAAAAAAAAAAAAAAAAAAAGAAAATTTAAGGAGGAGGAGAAACGAAGAAAAAAATGAGGACCACCTAATTGAAAAAAGAAAAATGTGTCAGGATCAAAAATGGAATGATGTAAAAAAAAAAATTTTAATTCAGGAGTAAGAAAAAAAAATGGGGGGAAGGTGAAATTAAAATGGAAGGAAAATAAAGAAATGCAAATGTATGTGTGGTATTAATGGTCTGGCCAGAACCAACAAATGTAGTATAATGTCATTGTGTATTCTTGTATAAGTGTCTAGTTAATGGCAGTGATAGCCTTAAGAAAACGAAGAAATGGATTGAAGTGTATTAATTTTGGTTTCTGTTAGAACAGGGTTTCTCATTAGCTCAAATGAGAGGAATGTGACATCAGAGTAGGGTATTGAAATGGCATGCCTTCCTCAGGATAAAAATGTGGGGAATTTGATTTTTGGCTCAGGCAGGGGACCATACTTCTTCCAATAGCCTATTCTATTTTTTATTTTTTTTCGTTTCACCAGTAGGAGTAGCAACTTTACTTTATGCATAGATTTTTTGTCAAAATTATTGTGGGGAGTCCTGGCAGTAACTTGACATTTTTGTTTTGTTTTGTTTTCTGTTACTGTAAAGTAAGAAAAAGATTTTTCCAGGTAACTGACCAGAATCAGTGTATTGTGAAAAAAAAAGAAAATTTTAAAATGTCACTCTTAACCATGTAAATTAAATTGTAAAGAGCAGTTAGCTCAAGGTTAAACATGTACTAAATATGCACATTGAGCGTTAAGCTCTTATTACTTTTTGAGTGAATGGTCACATCCTTTGATGATTTTGTAAAGCAGGCCGGTAACTAAATTGTGCCACTTACCTCTCTCATCCTCTAAACCACACAGGTGAAAACTACTTGGTTTGCAGACCAGGATTTTTGAGAGGGATTATTTAGGACTGTTAACATACTCTGGACTCTAAAATAAAATAAAAAAATCATAGCTTAATTCTTTTTTTTTTTTTTTCGGCCTAGCCACCAAAAATTCCATTGTATTGAGTTGTTTCCCAACATGTGCCGGGGAGCACAAAATAAACCTTTAGTTAACCTGGAAGATATGTTTGAGCAAGTTATTTTGTGTCTCATGTGAATTTCTCTTGTCGGTGGTGGTGGAATCACCTTCCATTTCCTGGGAGTCTTTAGGATCCTACCATGGGTGTTACTCGTTAATAAAAAAATTCTTAATTGGGGTCCCTAGATAGATCACCGGCCTTTTTCTTCTTTTTTAAAAAATAAAATTGTTGTAATATTTGCATTTTTTAGAAGTAAGTTCATCATCATAATAGAAAAATATCTCTTAAAACACCAAATCCCCACGATCACTTTATTTCAAATGGACTAAGTTAAATAAAAAAAAATTTAATGGTAGGTGCAAAATCATCAGAAAAACAAAAACCTCAGAGAATCACCAAATCCATAAAATTAACATTTTGCCCGTAAAACCATAAAACAAGTCGCATTTCCGTAAATTTTACAGGTAAACCGTAAAACCTAGTAGGTATGAAATCATGGCCTGAATCTTACCATTGAGAAGTTACTCCAATTACTAGAGGTCAACATTTATTCCTTTATAGACGAATACACAAATATCCTCGAAGATACACTAGCACAGAAGCATTATAAATCACTAACATTTTGCTCACTTCGCATCTAGTGTCTAATGTCTATTTTTCCTTATTTCGCACTTCCTTCTTTTTCACGTGAGTCAAAATCAGAACCAAAACACCACTGGCGTACCTTAGTCACAGTTCATGTGTCATTCATACAAACAGTCAGTCGCCAGCGGCTGCTAAGTCCAAGTTCCAACAGCATGCACAGAATGAATCCCTCGGCCAGGGCTGTTGGTGCTGCTCCGTCATTCACTCCCGTTTGTTGGGTCATGCAAACATACATCGCACAATCGAGTACACTTTAAAAACGAAGCAGAAAAACGAAGCAGGAAAAACTGCATTTACATATGATCGTAGTAAAAAAAAACCAGAGGGGACATAAAAATTAAAGACTTTTCAAGGATCAGCATCATTTTACGGACTTTTAGGGACTTGAAAATCGCTGAAAAAAAATCAAGTACATTTTAAGGGCTTTCAAGGGTTGTGTGAACTATGTAAGAGGTGCGGATGTTGGTTCTGATCATTACTTGGTAGTGTCACGAGTGAAACTTAATGTTGGTTGGAGGAAAAGGAATAGGAAAAGACCCAGGATAGAAACAATAAAGGTTGATAGGCTCCTTGAAGATCATCAGCATTATTCTGACTTACTCATAGAATGACTGAAAGAGCTAAAGTCTGGTGAGAGGGATGTAGAAAAGAAGTGGGAATGTTTTAAGAACTGTGTTGTCACTGCTGCTAAAGAGGTCTGTGGCACCACAATGGTGGGTAACAGTAGAGGTGATGCTTAGTGGAATAGTGAGATGGAAGAGGTAGTAAAGAGAAAGAAGGAAGCCTATTTGGGGATGTTGCAAGGTAGAGTCTGTTGATGAATATCGCTCAAAGAAGCATGAAGCTGCTGAGCTAGTTTGCCAGAGCAAGGCAAAAGATAGGAAGGAGAAGGTGGAAATGCATGAAATGGCTTTTTGGAAAGATAGGGAGTCTTTCTGGAAGTACACGAGACTCAGGAAAAATGGGGTAAACAAAGTTTTAAGTTGTGTGAAGAATGAGATCGGGGAAATGATATCAGAGCCCAATGAGTTAAGTGAAAGATGGGGTGAATATTTCTGTGAGTTATTAGATCAGGAAAGCAAAGATGATTATCAGACAGATGCAGATGATGTCACAGTGAGGGATGGAAGCACAGGAGGGATCTCAAGAGAAGAAGTGTGTAAAGCTCTAAAATCTCTTCAGAATGGTAAGGCTTCGGGAGTTGATGGCATAACTGCAGAGATGTTGAAATATGGTGGTGACTCTGTAATTGACTGGTTAACTGAAATTTGCCAGTTGTGCTGGGAGTTAGGAATGGTCCCTCGGGATTGGAAGGATGCTATTATTGTTCCCTTGTATAAGGAAAAAGGTGATCAAACTGAATGCAAGAACTATCGTGGTATTAACCTACTAATACTAAGTGTGCCAGGGAAAGTGTTTGGTAAGGTTGTTATTGAAAAAGTATGGGGTCTTACTCTTACATCAGAGAAAGCGTGAGATGTTCAGAATGGTTTTATGCCTGGTAAAGGCTGCACTAACCAGATTTTTGCATTACGCATTATGATTTAAAAGTATCTGGCTGTTGGTAAGAAAGTTTTTGCTGCCTTCAGAGATTTAGAGAAAGCTTACGACTGAGTAAATAGGACGCCATTGAATGAATATGGTGTTACTGGGAATCTACTTAACAGTGTAAAAGAAATGTATGCTGGCAGTAGAGCTTGTGTACGAGTGAATGGCGTTTTATCAAAATGGCTGTTTAATATATTTATGGATGCATGCATGCGTGATGCAAAATAGATAATAGTGGTTTATGTCTTGGTGATATCTGTGTGTGCAGATTGCTGTATGCTGACGACACTGTCCTGTTGGCAGAGAGCAAAAGTGATTTGCAGAGTATGTTGACTCGGATGCAAAAATTCAAACTGAGAATAAATAAGGGAAAAACTGAAGTTATGGTGTTTGAGAGAGGAACGGGTAGCACTGAATGCAATGTAAGTATAAAGAGCACTGTGATTGAACAGGTGAGTAAGTTTGTGTATTTAGGAAGCATGTTTAACAGAGAACAAAATTGGATGGTGAAATTAGTAGGAGAGTGAATTTTTCATTGAAAGTCATAGCTGCTCTGGGAGGTTTTCACAGGAATGATGGGTTCTCTAGAGAGTCCCCCATGGCTGTGTATGAAACTGTAATTGTTCCTACTCTGATGTATGGCAGTGAAACCTGGGTACTGCAGAAGAAACATAGGCATTGTTTGTGAGCTGGAGAAATGCGTTACTTATTGGGGGGGGGGGGGGTGGCAAGACACAGTCTGATTGTGTAAGGAATGAAGATTTGTTGCAGTTGTGTGATGTGAAGCAAAATGTTGTTAGCAAGTTGGAGACCAATATGCTTCGGTGGTTTGGCCATGTTGAAAGAATGGGTGATGACATGCTTACTAAGAAAATCTTTTTAGCCGAAGTGGCAGGAAGGAAAGGCAGAAAAAGGCCAACGAAGACATGGGTGGATCAGATTCAGGAGTGTCTGCATGAGAAAAAGATTATGAGTATGAAGTATAAAAGATCTTGTGTATGGCGTGTAATGGATATCAGTGAAGCCCGAGTTGTATGTCAAGATCGCTGTTAATGGAAAAGTTTGATATGAAAACAGTAAGTAAAAATATCTGGTAGTTTGTATTTCTTTTTGGAGCTAACCTCTGAATCTCAGAGAACAGCTTAGTGATAAAACCTGAACTCACCATCAGCAGCACTTACGGCTATAAGATGTTACCTATCCTAAATTTAGAATCACTGGTTCTAAAGAGGGGACAAAGCCAGTGGCATCAGACAAGCATGACACCCATGCTTCATCCAGGGCCCATACCCGGGCTTATCTCAGACTAATGGTCAGAAGCCAGTCCCTCAGACTACTTGGCCACTAGATGCCACCTTTCTTTCCTCCAAACTGTCACTGTCACAGAATAATATGATGTCTTGTTCAATATAATGGAAGTTTATCTACTATAATGTGTAGCTATGATTAAAATCTATGAAAAATTCTCTTCTAGCATGATTTCTGATTCATGAATTATAAATATATTATAAATAATATTATTTATAAGTCACCTTAATCTCATCTCATGTTCCACATGCTTTTAACATACTACTCTCACACATACTACACTAACAAAAATTATGAAATTTTCCACAGATGTGCTGCCACTAAAATTTAGCTATAAATAAAAAAATAGAAACAGGCAGCTTTGCACAAAATGTTTGCACAGTCATCCACTGCATATTTTATTCAATGAAAATAACCTAATCACCATCTTATTTTTTAAAAACACTTTTACTCACTTTTTGCATTTCCACCTGATTCTTTATAGCATCCAAATCAGGACCAAGAGGACCTAAACGACCTAACTTGTTTTCCATATCACTCAACCATTTGTTCATCACATTCAGCTGCTCTTTCTGAAGTGCCATAAGCTTCTCATGAATTCTAGTTTATGAAAACAACACAGCACTACTGATTAGGCATGCAAGAAAACACTTCACAAAAATATTAAGAGGATATATCATCACTACTATTTAAAAATAAGTTAAAAATTTAAGCCAATGATTACAGAAATATTTACAAGCAACATAATTTGACAAATTTTACTTCGGAGAAAGAGACAGATAAATATATAAAATAATCATTAACAGAGGAATCTACATACAATGCATACATTCAAAAATAAAATTAAAATGCTGAGCAACACATTTATGCAATGATAGGAAGAATTATTCTCCTGAGCACATGGTATCACATAAGCTTATTGTTCTTGACATAAAAATGGCACAATCTACTTTCATTCATTCAGATAACTCCTCAGAAAAATCCAAAACTGTAACATCTTGGAATGAGAACCAAACCTACATCTCCTAACCTACACTTGAGAATGTTACCACTATATCGCCCAGGTTTGATTTTTGCTCCAGTGTGATATGATTTTCAAGTATTATGAGAAACTGACCACATAGATGACATTTATTTACAGCATTTCTATGTTGGCAATAAAATGTTATAGAGTACCTAGTTTCAGTCATTATTTTCAATGAAATATCTCATTTTTAAATACAACTTAGTAACTAAAATAATTGTATCTGTGTCAATGCTAACATTACAGGTAATTTTTATCACACACACACGATTTTTCACAGTCAGACTCCTCTCCTTCCGTAACACCTTTACCTGTACAAGTACTGTCTAGTTTGTCCTTTTTTTTTTTCCTTTTTTTTTTTTAACTAACAAATTGCCTAGAATTGGTCTGTGATTTTTTTCCCCTCTCTGTAATGCAATTCCTTTTACCATACTCATTAATCATAATTTAAACCTTTTTCTTAGATACCGGAGGAGAACAAAATTCAATACTCACTCTACTTTTTTAATCAAATACTTGCATTACTCAAGGTTACAAACTCAACCCCAAGTGTCGCTCTAACATGTTTCAAATGGGATCATAGTGCTACATATTACAAGTACTTATTACGTTCAAGATGTAATGAAACTAGAAGTGGCACATCCAGAATGGAATATTAAGCTTTCTTGTTCATATACAGGCTCTCTATTGTTTGAATTACAAAACGTGCTGCAGTACTAATGTACAAGTAACAGATTAACTAGACTGAATTGCTATCTTTGAATACCAATTGAGATAGAATCAGAGCTATTGTGCTTCAGTACATTTTTCCATAGAAACATGTTTTTGATAAAACAAACAGCTGTTTATCAAAAACATGGTACACTAAAGTTTAAATGCTATTATGATGGGAATCTTCTAGTACCAATCTTAGCTTTTAGAACTTTATATTTACATATACTTGGAATATATATATATATTTTAATTTAGAGTGATCCCATATTTACATTACACAAGAAATGCAATTTTTGTTTCACTATTCTGGTTTGAGTAACTTAATTCAGCACTGAATTTGATAAATCATTTCAAGAAAGTGCATTTTTATTCCCAGGTATCACTACTTGAAAGATACTAGAAAGCTTGAAAACAAATGGATTCATGCAGTGGTGGGATATGATTGGTAATGTAGATGGAAGAGACACTTTCAGGGCATTAATTTTTATCTGTAAAAGACAGATGTCCTTAAAAGAGAAAGTTGAGTTATTTCTAGGTTACAGTACACATTGCATAAATACGAATGCTTATATGACGAAGACTCTTTGATGAGAACTAAATAAAATCAATGTATAATACTAATCAAATTAACTAATTTGAAAAGACAATTTGTTGAATTTATATTTTTATGGTGCTGATAGGTATACATTGTGTCATTAATGAACCTTTTATATATACTTCAACAAAAAGAATGGCATTTAAAAAAAAAAAAAAAAAAAGACATATCTTACTTGTTAAATATGAAGTGTTCTCATTCGAAAGATATGAAAAACTATGTAACACTTACTTGCTTAGAACATACAAGTGGAAGTCAGAAACTAACTTTCTTTATTGAAAAACTTTAAAAGTACTGCATGTATTGAAAATATTTTTTGCTGACATGTAACTTGATGTTCTAGGGGCAGTTTGAAGCTTCAGAGACATTATGTTCTTGAACTACACAGATTCAAAATGGATACTGTACTGGTTGAACGGACAAAGGAAGAAGTCGGAGAAGTCATTCGCTTCATGTGGGCAAAAGGGACGCCGCATATTGAAATTCACTGTGAACTTCAAGCTGTGGATGGCCCAAACGTGATGACAGTGCAGCAGGTTCGCACCTGCATGGTGTGATTTTAGGAGTGGTAGAGTGAGTGTCCATGATGAGCCAAAGACCGGACGTGCTTCCACATCAGCAAATCATGTCTATGCAATCGAGGAGTGCTTACGTGAGGATTGTCATGTGACACTGCATCACCTGGAAGAAAAATTCCATCTTTCACGTGGCACCATATAGGGCATTGTTCATGACCATTTGGGCTATCAAAACATGTGCAGTAGGTGGGTTTCCAAACAACTGACAGAGGAACACAAGAATAACCGCATAGGTACTTTCCTCATCCATCTGCTCCGCTTCAATGAACATGGTGACGATTCCTTACAGCACATCATCACCAGAAATGAAACCTGGATATTCCACTACAATCCTGAGTCAAAGGCCAAATCCACAGTGGAAAGCATCCAGAGTCCCCTGTTGCCAGAAAATTCAAAACATCCACCAGCAGTGGGAAGATCATGGCGATTGTGTTCTGTGACATTCATGGTGTACTTCTTGTGAATTTCAAGCCTTCCAACGACAAGAATCAATGCTGCTGCTTATCAAGATACCCTGAAAAGACTGAAGAGAGCTGTTAGACAAAAGAGGCCTGACATGCCATCCCAATGCGTGCTTTTGTTGCATAACAACACTCGCCTGCATACGGCCGGTTAAACAATGAATCTGTTGGAAAGCTGGGAATACAAAATTCTGCAACATCTGGCCTACAGCCCTGATCTGACTCCATCGGATTTTCACCTCTTTCCACAGTTAAAGCAGTACCTTCGTGGGAAATGATTCCCGTCAGATGGCACTGCGAAGCATGCAGTGAAACAATGGCTGTATGGACAACGGACAAACTTTTATAGACAAGGTTTCGACAAATGGATCTCCCGGCTTGACAAGTGTCTCCATAGACAAAGTGACTACATTGAGAAGTAGTGTATGGATGGCTATATCTCAGAGATTTACATACTTTTTTTCATACCAATAAATACAAAAATATATGATGTTGGGGAAGTTACTTTGACTTCCCTTGTATTACTCTTACAATTTCATTCTCAAAGTGAATATGCAACTGTGGCATCAGTTCAGAGCTTCACCATCATCACACCATGAAAAACATTTTATGCTTTGCAACAATTCACAAGCCTGTGTTCATTTTCACAACAGGATCAGAATCTCTTTTCACAACATCTTCTTGTACTTCACTCATCTTTTTACTACTGTTTATATCCATTTTTACTTTTCTAACAAAATCAATACACTTCAGCTCTTCTTCTTCCACAGCTAGAACACTTTTAATAGCTTCTCAAATTGCAGCTGAGACATCATTGTGTTTAGCTTCATTGAGCAATAGATACATTAGGCTTTCATACTCAGTGCTAATATGTCCACCACAATGCAGTTGGGAGAATAAAATCAAGCTTTTAAAAAACAGTTTCTTATAGTGGACTCTGTCATATTGTTCCATATGAAGCTAACCATTGAATGTCATTGAGTACGCCGATTGTTTTTGACAAGTCACTTGCTGATACTATAATCTCTATTTAGCAAATTAGGTGTTTTAAAACCAGCTGCCTGTACATAGCTTTAAACAAGCAAATTATGCTTTGGTCCTAAGAATGACACACAGATGTGTTTGGTGGAAAGAAGCAGACTTAACATTTTCAAGTTGTAAGTCTATATGAGAAGACGAATGAATTATCCAAAAAGGAAATAATTTGATCATATTTAAGCATATTTTACCCAAGCTTCTCAATCATTCAGGCAAGATATTTCTAGTCAACCATGCTTTGGTATTTGATATGTAATCAACAGCCAGCTTCATGCCATCAAGATTTTTAAATAATCAAGAATTCATGGATTTTCCAATTACAAGTGGCTTTAATTTTTCTCTGGCCACATTTGTACAGAATAATGCTGTATATTGCTCTCTGAAAACCTTCCCACTGCTACATTTTTCTTTCAGAGCCACTGATTTTTCTGGAAATACTCTGAACTGAATCTTCATTATAAACTTCATTCTCAGAATACCCTCTGGTTATAGTGAGAAGCTATAAAGGCCAAATGTAAAAAAAAAAAAAAAAAAAATCATATACACAATTGCAAAGTTGGAAGCAATCTAACAAAAAAGAAATGTCTTCATAAGAGACAAAAGTGAAACATTGGCAATTTTTAACAGGAGTCAAGGCTAAAGGTTCAGAATAGTTCATTTCTCACAAAGAAGGGAGGGTACAATTTCTCAGTTGGATGAGGGACCTGTCATTTACGAAATCCTGCTGATTCGTGCAGGTGAAGTCATATGTACTACCATTACCCAGTTATAACTGAGAGGCTCTAAATATGGATTTGGGATGTCCTGATCAACATCTGCATCCATACGTGAGAGTTTGCAAAAGAAGGAAAATGTCCATAACAACACATGTTGTTCTGCAGGGACTGTAAATAGTGGCCATAATTATGTGGAGTAGGTCCATATCTGACGGGTGTCTGTTACTTCACTGTATTAGATCTCAGCTGGGTGTTGTTGTTTTTTTTTTTTTTTTTGGTTGTTTGGGCATGTGTGTCATGTGGAAAAGATTTCCACAACAGGTATTACATTCTAAGGCATCTGGTTGCACACCAAGGGGAATACTTATACAAAATGAATTGATGCTGTGAAATTGATTAATTGTGACCTGTGACAGAGCGAGGAGAAAGTTTGTAAGGAATCATTTTTTTTTTTTTTTTTTTTTTCATATTGAGCATTTTATGTGGTGCCTCATCAATCTGAACCACCAATTTTGGATTTACAGGTGTGATACAATAATGAATAAATAAACAGAAAACTTGAAATGAATGAAAACATTTGGAATACAAGACTAACATTTATCAGATGGTGTGTAGCATTTTAATTTTGTACAACATTTGGCACAGTAGGACCTCATTTTACACTTTTTCTACAGTTTTTACTAACTATACAAATGGTATGTACATTAGTTTAGCACAAGCAGGCCACATGATACCTTGCATGCCAAAATCTGTAAATCAGCCATTTCTCTCCCTCCCTCTAAGTGCACAGCAGCTTTTTTCTCCCTTATTACATTTCATTTTGTTCATTAAAAGTGATACGCTCAGCTTCTCTCTTCTATTACATTTAGAGAATTCACTAAATTTGCTTAATGAATTCACTAAATTTGCTAGAAGAAACATTATATCAAATTAAAGTTCCTGTTTTCTTTGTCAAGTTTGGGCCTATTATTAAAAATCTGGGCTCACAAAATAAAAAACACGTAAGTTCATGTATGATGCATGAGACAAACACTATTCATTACACAAACTAAGACCTATCTGAGCATCATCTGACCACCATTTGGAAAAGAAGGTGATGGGAGTACTGCAGATAAAAATCTCAGTTGTTCCAGGGTAAAAATATTTTCTCTTGATGTTTCAGTTTTTCAGCACTGTTTTGAACAAGGCTGTGAAATTACAATCATATTGAACTAAAAAGACATACAGTAAATTCCAGTTAGTTGGGGCATTGGTAAATCTGGACAGCCATTTATTTAGGACACTTCTTGAAGAACATCTTAAATTAGTTCTTTGGGATAAAGCTTCACATAAATGGGGCAGCTGCTCAATTGAGACAAAGTGTTTTAGCCCCAAAAGTGTCCCATTCAATCAGAATCTATTGTACTGCAAAATGTTGTGGCAGGCCAATGAAAGGGGCTGAACAACATTTAACTATCCCCATTTTAGATATTTTAATGAACAGAATAACTCCATTAGTGCACAAATAATCATATGTAACAATACTAATTAAAGAACAACGTGTTCCCTTATCAACACAGCTTGTGCTTTTTGCCACAATTTGATTCTTTCCTTCTATAAATGAATGAGAATAAGGCTGGGGATGGGGGAGTATTTTTATATAGTAAGTCAAAATAACAATAATAAAATAAAATATCCAAACTTCGTGCACATAAAAATGAACTGAGACTTTTTTACTCTAAATGTCTTCACATGAAGCCAAAAATCATTAAACCTCAACAAATTATTTCCAGGAGGAAAGGTAGCTTATAACTTACTTGCTTTGCCTATCAACAGCTTTCATTCGTAAATCCTGCCACCTGGTATTCAGTAATTCCATCTGTACTTCAATCTCTTCCTTTTCTTCTGATGCTATTTTTCCCTGAGTGATTAATTTATTGCCCTCATGAAGTACTTCTTCTACACCTTCATGATGCTGAGTCAGCTCCAACATGAACTCCTAGAATGGATGCATGGGTAATGAAGTTATCACAATGTTAGCTTCTAGCATTATAACCGTTTGAAACAACTTTGATTTAAAATAAAATGTTTTACAAAAATAGTCATAGTTATAAATGAAAACAAAGATATACATATGTCTCATTTCTCTCTTTTTTGTGTACATGTAAAATTTCAGACAAATAAATAAACATCTGATAATAACATCTCAGAGTTAAAACAAAAGCAACAAAAACCTTAGACATGCAAAATAAATTACAGATCACAAATTATAAAAGGACAATGTGAAACATGGATACTTTACTTTTCCTTGATTCTTTATCATGAAAAATTACTATGCCACACTAAGGGACCTATTTAATAATGAGGCAGAGCAGAAAGAAATTTTAAGGGGAAAATCATAAACATTAATGAATAAGTACCACAGACATCTGCTCTTGGCTTATCAAACATGCTAATCTGTAGCTGATTCAGAACAGCATGCCAGGATAAAGATCAAAACTGGAGCTACTGACCCATAGATTTTAGGCATTAAATATCTTAAATTCTAGCATTACATGTTTTTATCACAATTGATAATTTAAATAGATTAAAAAATATAGTGTGACTAAGTCATACTATATTTTTAATCTGTTAGAAATAATACAGCATCATTTTTGATTACAGATACCAAAATGATGCTGTATTACTTCTAACTTTGAACAGAAAAGAAAATGCATATTTATTTGTATAAAATATTTTTAAATAATTATTAAAAAGCATCTCTTGACAAAATCAGTGACTTTTATTTAAATTTTAATTGAAGGTTTAACGACCACCTTGAGCAACTCAATGTCCTGTGAGCAGTCGCCCGTCCCTAATTTTGAGCCACTGGTTCCAGGGAAGGGAGACAGTCAGTGCACCATAAGACAAACACAACTTCCATGCCTCACCGGGATTTGAACCTGGTCTCTTCTCAAACGAATGGTCATAAACCAGCACTTAGACCACTGCACCACCAGGGAGGCCAAGTGACTTTTAAAAATGCACAGCTCTGGACATAATAATCAACAACATGCCTTTACTCTGGGCAAAGCTAACCTAACTATGGAGTTTAAGTTATGGAGTGTGTACTTCCACTGCATAATATAGTTCCAGTTTAAAAGCAGTGTTTGAGCTTGAACTGAGACAGCCTAAAAAAGCAACTGAGACAGCCATTGCCGTGTGATTTATGCCATACATGCACCCTTTCGTCAGTGTGATAAGAGTTGAAACTAAGATTCCTCAGACCAGATGATGTGTTCCCAGTACTCCACACTCGAGTTGTGATAGGCCTTTGCTAACTGCATACTAATCTTTTGGTGTCTTCCAGTCAACATGGGGACACAATGTGGACGTCAACTGCCATAGCCTTTTTTTTTCCAATGGTAAGATGGATAGTCTTTGAGCATAAGCTCATGGATGCACCCTTGTTAAATTTCCGACACGTTATCCGCTCCACTGTAGCCACGTGATTCCTTGTAATGATGCAAGACATTCTGTGCTCACCTCAAAAATAAATTGCACATTTGCAGTCACATTCCTCCCATTTGGTTGGAATGTATTCCTGTATTTCACATAGCCTTGGTATACATGTGCAATGGTCTGATGAGGAAATTCAAACAACACAGCAGTTGGATTGTTGAACAACCGACCTTCCTTGTAGCTACTATCTGGCCATGGTCAGACTCATGCCACTACTCACGGTTTCTGGTTTCCAATGCATAGAGATCTGCTGTATTTATAGACACTGCAATTTTTAGTGTCCTAAGTGACTGGACCCAATACTTCTGCTTTGCATATCATTATTGAGATGTATGTAATAATTTGTTCATTCAGTGAATGTTGCAACTGTGAAATTCACATGATCAATGCCCCTTATTGCCTATGAGATCAATAACAATACAAATGCTGTTTTAATTTTCATAGGAAATATTTTCCAAATTGTAAAGGGTAGAAAAAAGATTAGCATGATGTCGCCTAACACTCCTTTACAAACAAAAATCAGTATGCCCATGTAGCAATGTTTCAAATAGACAGAAAAAAATTTTAATGCTAGCACAGTGTTCTTTCATTAATTTCATATAAATTAGGATTTTCATATCCCTTCACTGCAGTTACAAATGATAATAACAAAAATATATTCACCTCATGTAGATGGAATTGTTCTTTAACTTTTTCAACATTGTCTGAAATTGCTCCTTCAGCCGTTAGCCTTTCCTCTGCACCAAGCAGCCATGTCAGGACATCTTCAAGAGATGCTTGATAAGCATTTATATCACCACTACATGCAAGACTGCTGCTTTCATTTGCATCCTAGATACAAAGAAAACAAACATAACTTTTGTGTGCACATCTCAAAAGCAGAATGTTGAACCATGAGGAGCTTTTTTTATACACATGAAAAAAGACAAACTTATATAATACTGTGAAAGACGATATAAAAGTGAACTCCGTTTATTAGGCATATAAAATAAAGGGATCAAGAGATGCTAGCTTTCACTACCTCCTTGTAGCTTCATCAGGCATTTAGTAGCTGAAGATCACAGAAGCAACTGGAAAAAATATTTCTAAGAATATTAGAAATATTTTTTCCAGTTGGTTCTGTGATCTTTAGCTACTAAATGCCTGATGAAGCTACAAGGAGGTAGTGAAAGCTAGCATCTCTTGATCCCTTTATTTTATATGCCTAATAAACGGAGTTCACTTTTTATCGTCTTTCACATTAATTGGGCGTACAGAAACCTATTTCTTCATTGTTCGTATATATTTATATAATACTTCTATAAATAAAGTTCATTTTTAAAAGTGGTTTCCAAGATTATACAATTAAACTTCTAATATCGGTGTTTTCTAAAAAAAAATTTATTTTATTTTGCAAATTTTCTGAGAAAGCTTTCTCCTTTATCAGGCAGTCACTTGTCACTTATTGTCAAAGTCACAATGACTGCCTGATGGAGAAGAATTTTCTCTAAGAATCTGCAGAATAAAAAAAAATCCTACAAAAAAAACCATATTAAAAGTTTAATTGTATAATACTTCAAAGTCTAGTCTGCTGGAAATAAAAGTTACAATATACTTCCATTTCATGTTGTTTTGAAAAAAAAACTGAAATGAAGAAGAAAGGAAAGAGAAGGACAATAAAATCTCTATGGCCGATTTTTTTCTTCAATATTACCACACTCACATTAAGTGCAAATGCACGCATATATTTTTTTGCGTTCACATGAACATATACATGCATGCCTGCTATGCAGTTTTACTGATACTATGAATACCTATGGTAGAGTGAAAGTAAAAAACAAATATGACTCTAAATGTAGAGAAATACAGTACATATTGATGGTAAAATGTGACATCAAAATAAAGTTGCTTAAATATGTAGACTGACTGCTGTTGGTAACATTCATGCAATAAGGTGCCAATGAAACCTGGGACATAGAATCTTGCAATGGTGTTAAAAAGACAAAAAATCATTATTATAAATATTTAACGGGAATTATCGAGGATAAATTTATTAAGGTACATTACCTCTCAAATTTTTGATCTATACACTAGATCATCTTCAGGAGTTCTTGTGTCTTACTACTTCCACAGGTCTGGCGACCAAGCCTGGTGGATTTTCCATCTAGCATGGTCATTGATGTTGCCACCTTGTGTCTCGTAAATTTCCAGGGATTCCTCTAATTTCCATATAATTGTGAGGGATTGATGTTTGTAGTCTCATGCGAGGCTGACAAAAAATCCACATTAGCAATTATGAAAGCCTTCAGATGAATATCTTATGTCAATTGTGCTAAACCTTGAATGATTTAAAAGTGTATCCCTACAAAGTGTTGCAAATAATGCAATGATATTTCATTTGATACTGAGAAAAAAATTCATTAAATTTTCTGCATGAAGCTATGAAAATTCCCCTAAATTCTGTAAAGTTAAGTGGGTAGTGCAATTATCTTTGCAAGATTATTGGTTTTATATTTTCACAAAGACCATAAACGCTTGAGTGATACATTGGTATAACCCAAAATTCCATGGTAATGCATATAAAGCCCAGCATTTCAATGCATATAGTCTCTCTTGCTCAAAGATAAAATACTTTTGGAAGGACTGTGGTCCCCATTAGTGATGAGTTCGGGCTCAATTTTAGGAGCCCAGGCCAGGCCCGCTTTCTTTGATTACATGTGTTTGCTGAGCCCGGGCCCGGATTCTTGGAAAATTTTGTTTATCAAGGTTTGCATTTATGCATTATACACTGGCCAAAGATATGGCCCAAGCAAGGATTAGTTTAAAAATCATTAGTTTGAAAAGTTTAGTTCAGTTAATCTACTTCACAATATTAATATGTTTTTAGAAATACTACTCATAAAGCCATATGTTCTAAAATGTGGATTTGAAAATAAATAAATAATCCACATGCCCTTCAACCGTATCAGGAGAATCAGTAATGTTGGTAAAAGCTGAAGAAAACAAAATCGTTTGGAAACAAAAAGTTTCATTCATTATTTCTTTTTGATTTCTAAATTTACTTTTATTTTGAATAAATTGCATTATAAAGCATACAATGCCATACAGACAGTTGCAAGTGTTTGAAATTTTGACTCTAGAAAACTAATGTTTGCAATATAATTTACATATATGCTAATCGGTAAAGGTAGTTTAGAGTGATGTTGTAGAATATAAAAAAAGCATGTAAGGAAATTTCCAAAATTAAAAAAAAGTAAAAGCATTCCAGACCAGATTATTCTGCATTTTGTAACATTAACAAAGCTTTGTACTTAATAGTATAATAATCACAATATTGTCATATGTGTGTGCAGTTTCCAGATCAACTTCATCATGAAAAAAGAGAGAATTGCATCTAATGCCTCAGTGCTTCAACTTGATCTTTTCTCTAAAACTCGACCTGCTGCACTAAAAACCAACGTCACCCCAAAAACTGCGGGAGTGAGGAAATTTCAAAAATAAATAGCAATACTTCTCACTGCACAATTTTGGAAATTAATACATCATTTTAAAGATAAAATTCTTGCTTTTTAATAAAATACAAAAAATGAGAATGTGATTTTTTCCCCAGTTTTTCAATACCAGGCCTTAAACTAATCCTTGCTTGGGCCATAGCTTTGGGCAATGCATAATGCAAGCCTTGCTAAGCAAAATTTGTCTTGCAATGGCAGCTAGCTTAGGAAATTGAAAATCCTTCCACATACATACATACATATCACTAAGCTGTTCTCTGAGATTCAGAGGTTAGCTCCAAAAAGAAATACAAACTTCCAGGTATTTTTTACTTATTGTTGTCATATCAAACTTCTCCATTTACAGCGATCTTGACATACAACTCGTGCTTCACTAATATCCATTACACACCGTACACAAGATCTTTTATACTTCATACTCATAATTTTATTCTCATGCAGACACTCCTGAATCTGATCCACCCATGTCTTCCTTGGCCTTCCTCTGCCCTTCCTTCCTGCCACTTGGGCTGAAAAGATTTTCTTAGTAAGCATTTCATCACTCATTCTTTCAACATGGCCAAACCACCGAAGCATATTGGTCTCCACCTTGCTAACAACATTTTGCTTCACATCACACAACTGCAATACATCTTAATCTCAAACAATCATATCGTGTCTTGCCACAAACCCCACGTAAGTAACGCATTTCTCCAGCACACAAACGACTCTTATGTTTCTTCTGCAGTACCCAGGTTTCACTGCCATACATCAGAGTAGGAACAATTACAGTTTCATACACAGCCATGCGGGACTCTCTAGAGAACCCATCATTCCTGTGAAAACCTCCCAGAGCAGCTATGACTTTCAAAGAAGAATTCACTCGCCTACTGATTTCACCATCAAACTTGTTCTCTCTGTCAAACATACTTCCTAAATACACAAACTCACTCACCTGGTCAATAACAGTGCCATTTATACTTACATTACATTCAGTGCTACCCGTTCCTCTCTCAAACACCATAACTTTGGTTTTTCCCTTATTTATACTCAGTTTGAATTTCATGCAAACTTCGTGCATCCGAGTCAACATACTCTGCAACTCACTTTTGCTCTCTGCCAACAGGACAGTGTCATCAGCATACAGCAATCTGCACACACGGATATCACCAAGACATAAACCACTGTTATCTATTTTGGCATCACGCATGCATGCATCCATAAATATATTAAACAGCCATGGTGACATTACACAACCTTGTCTAACTCCTGCACTAATGGAAAACCATTTTGATAAAACACCACTCACTCGTACACAAGCTCTACTACCAGCATACATGGCTTTTACACTATTAAGTAGATTCCCAGTAACACCATATTCATTCAATACCTTCCACAAAAGTGTCCTATTCACTCGGCCGTAAGCTTTCTCTAAATCTATGAAGGCAGTAAAAACTTTCTTCCCAACAGCCAGATACTTTTCAATCATCGTGCGTAATGCAAAAATCTGGTTAGTGCAGCCTTTACCAGGCATAAAACCACTCTGAACATCCCACACTTTCAATGATGTAAGACCCCGTACTTTTTCAATAACAACCTTACCAAACACTTTCTCTGGCATACTCAGTAGGCTAATACCACGATAGTTCTTGCATTCAGTCTGATCACCTTTTCCCTTATACAAGGGAACAATGATAGCATCCTTCCAATCCCGAGGGACCATTTCTAACTCCCAGCACAACTGGCAAATTTCAGTTAACCAGTCAATTATAGAGTCACCACCATATTTCAACATCTCTGCAGTTATGCCATCAACTCCCGGAGCCTTGCCATTCTGAAGAGATTTTAGAGCTTTACACACTTCTTCTCTTGAGATCCCTCCTGTGCTTTCATCCCTCATTGTGACATCATCTGCATCTGTCTCAGAATCATCTTTGCTTTCCTGATCTAATAACTCACAGAAGTATTCATCCCATCTGTCACTTAACTCATTGGGCTCCCATATCATTTCCCCAATCTCATTCTTCACACAACTTACAACTTTGTTTCTCCTATTTTTCCTGTCTCAAGTACTTCCAGAAGGCCATCCTATCTTTCCAAAAAGCCATTTCATGCCTTTCCACTTTCTCCTTCCTATCTTTTGCCTTACTGTGGCGAACCAGCTTAGCAGCTTCATGCTTCTTACAGCGATATTCATCCACAGAGACTACCTTGCAACATCCCCAAATAGGTTTCCTTCTTTCTCTTTACTGCCTCTTTAATCTCACTATTCCACCAAGCATCACCTCTATTGTTACCCACTGTTGTGGTGCCACATACCTCTTTAGCAGCAGTGACAACACAGTTCTTAAAACATTCCCACTTCTTTTCTACATCCCTCTCACAAGATTTCAGATCCTTCAGTCGTTCTCTGAGTAAGTCAGAATACTGCTGATGATCTTCAAGGAGCCTATCAACCTTTATTCTTTCTATCCTGGGTCTCTTCCTATTTCTTTTACTCCAACCAACATTAAGTTTCACTCGTGACACTACCAAGTAATGATCAGAACCAACATCCGCACCTCTCATCACACGGGTGTCAACAACTAAGTGTTTCAAACGCTGATCGTAGACAACAAAATCTATCACACTCTTTTGACTAAGAGTATGATTTTCCCAAGTATATGTGTGGATATACTTGTGGTTGAAAAATTTATTAGATACACACAAACCATTCTCAATGCAGAGTTCAATTAATCTTTCACCATTATCATTCACACAAGGATCATTAAACTTACCCAGAACATTGTCAGAAATTGCATTCTGCACACCTACTCTAGCATCTTTTTCTTTAGCACCAAACTGGCTCAAAACAGCTTTTAGCTCATTCCAGAAATCTTCCTTCTAATCAGAAGGTTCCGAGTCACAAAGAGCATACACTACAACAATTACAATTCTCTGAAGTTTTACTTTCAAACGAATCCAAAGAATTCTCTCACTTACACAACTATAGTGAATCAAGTTGTTCTTCATCTTTTCACTTAAAATCACACCTACACCAGCCTGTCCTCTCATATTATCCAATACTCCAGACCACACACTCACCGTGCCATTCACTTCTTCTACCCCAATTTCCTTCTTTTTGGTTTCACTTACACACAGCACATCCAGTCTATACTTATTCATCTCCTCAATCACCTCACTCATCTTGCCATTTATACCTCTAGTATTCCATACACCAATCTTACATTCACTCAGCCGAGATCTCTTTCTCATACGCCGTTTAGAAAGTCCAGGTCGATTCCGTGGTGGACCCTCCTCCTCAAGTGTGGTAGGGTCCACCATATCCCACACTTGAGTCATTCTTAATATTTCCTTTTGTCTTTTTAATCAGGTAAGTACATCAGTGTGGTGGATTAGCCCACAGCTGAGGGTTCCAGTTGGTCATTCAACCTAAGGGTTCTGGAACAAGACCCAGTGAGTTGGGGTCTTTTTGCCAATGTCACACAGATCTAGCTTGTACCTCTCCAAAATTCACAGAGGCCCTAGTTGCTGTTGTGTGTGCCATTGTTGCCACGGAGCGCCCCGAGGAGGCAAACTCATCGCTCACTACGACCGCCTGCAAAAAATCCTTCCACTATGGTAACAAATCCACAATGAAATTCAACATGTGTAATTCAACCGGGCTCGGAATTACATGTGTTGAATTAATTACAGTAACGAAATTCAAGGCGTGTAATTCCGAGCCAGAGCCCGGGCCCGGGTTTTTCGTTAGTTAATGAATTCAGAGCCCGTCCGAGCCCGGGCCTGAGCTCATCTCTAGTTCCCATG
Organism: Macrothele yani; assembly: GCA_039090855.1. NCBI lineage: Eukaryota > Metazoa > Arthropoda > Arachnida > Araneae > Macrothelidae > Macrothele > Macrothele yani. Next base: position 93,216,540 of record CM077010.1, read on the forward strand.
CTCACCACATTTGTTGCTTTTACCACTTTATTGTGAGGAGATATATTGGGTTGTCGGAAAAGTCATGACATATTTTAGCCATGTTTTGCAAAGGTCATTTATTGATAGAAAGAATGAAGATCAATCAATGATATAATGCCTATTTTGTTCGATAACCTTTTGCCATCTTTCAGTGAGCTGCAAAATGCCTCATTCATAGAAGAACCTGTCGTTCATGGCGAAAAACTGTACAAGGTGCTGATTTACAGCCTCAACTGAATTGAACGTTATACCACGCAAGGACTGTTGAAGAGAGTGAAACAAGTGGAAGTCTGACGGCGCAAGGTCAGGCGAGTATGCTGGGTGGGACAACACATCCCATCCAAGCTCAATTAATTTTGGGCGGGTGATCAAACTTGTGTGTGGTCTTGCGTTGTCATGATGGAACACAACACTTTTACGATGCAGGAGCTCTGGACGTTTCTGGATGATGGATTCGTTCAAACTGTCCAATTGCCGACAGCACACATTTGAATTGATTGTTTGGTTCCATGGTAGGAGCTCGAAAAACACGACACCTTTAAAATCCCACCGCACCGAGACCAGAACCTTCCGCTGATAAATGTCTTCTTTGGATGTCGTTTGAGGCGAAGCAGCACGTCGCGACCAAGACTGTTTGCGCAGCACATTGTTGTGCACAATCCACTTTTCGTCACCAGTTATCAGTCACTTCAAAAAAGGATCGTTTTCCTCACGTTTAATGAGCATATCGCAGATGTTTATACGCGCTGTCAATTGAGCTTCTTTGAGTTCATGAAGAACTCACACATCGAGCTTGCTTAGGTATCCAAGCTTCTTCAGGTGGTATTTGCAATCTCTCGTGTCGTGTAACATGGGTTTAACTCGATCAATGCCTTGATTTGGTTGTCATCAACCTCGGTGGGCCTCCCAAACCGAGGAGCATCGTTGAGGTCAAAATCACCAGCACGGAATTTTGCAAACCACCGCTGGCACAGACGTTCTGGTAGAGCATTATCACCGTACACTTTATGCAACTTTTCAGAAGCTTGATGCGTGTTCTTCCCTTTACGGAAGTAAAACAGTAAAATATGGCGAAAATGCACAGTTTGGTCTTCCATCTTCAACTTGATGTCAAATCAACCAAATCGCTCACTATTTATTTTAGACTGCAGCTAGAACTGGCACCTGTCGAATGCCATAGCGATAACAGAGCTGTGCATGCCTCTAGTACTTCCAAAACCGCCCAACCTCCATCGGGTGCCAAATTATGTCATGACTATTCCGACAACCCAATATATAGTGTCTGCAATAGCTTATAAGTAATTCATGCAGTCTGAATGAACTGAAAATTATCAGATCAAAAATTATTTTTTTCACTACTATTATTATCAAGTGTCACACTACAGACAGTGCTTATGAATAAGTTTCACCGTGAAAATTGCATATGTAACATGCTGGTGATAATTGAAATAATCTCTCTGCTTAGTGTTCTACTTTCTTAAAATTATCACCAATTGCAACAGCTACACAGCTACAAGAGGGTTGCATCTGGTACAAAAAAAAATATTGTCAATTGCCACAGCTACAGGAGTTTTCTTTCTGGTACAAAGAAAAGAAAAGAAAAAAGAAAAAAAAAACTGCACAGTATTCCAAAAAAGAAAGCTGTAGTAATACAATAACTTATAAAAAGTTTATGTTCACAAGACAGGGCATTGGTGAAAAGCGTTAGGTGCTGATCAACATGATATCCTCTAAGTAATGGATTTTACAGCTTCCAGAGAAAATGACTTTGTAAGAAGAGTTATATTTTGCATTCAGAATCTTCCTGCCATATATTATAAAATCTATGTTAATTGATGTTTGGGAGTGAAATGGTTACCATATTAAAAAATAAAAAAAGAGATGTGTGTTCAAGTTCCATCTCAGGATGATGAATATATTAAAGCTTGATGGGATGTCTCCAACATGAATTACAGCTACTTTGCCAAACATTGTCTTTACATGAAAGTAACTTGAATAGGTGATATTATGAAAACACTTACAGAAATAGAAATATTGTTTTAGTATGCCACATTACTTTCAGAAGTGTATACTGCATCTGTACAAACAATTTAATTAAGCTCATTATACATTCATTCACCATCCATTCAATGTAACATCGGAAATGGTATGTAATGAAATTATTCAACTTCATATGAAAAGAAAATCTGTGATAATTAAAATATGGCAAACCCTCAGTTAATAATGTGGGGGAAACCATAGCATAACACACATACAAAAAAAAATTAACAGGGGAAATGTTTCCCCCATAAGATGTAATGTGAAACAGCATAATGCATTCTCCTATAGCACCTTTGTTGCCTATCTGATGTAGGTTGGTGCCTTCAGCTTATAAGATTCAATGGAACATACAATTTATAGTTTGAATCATACCCACATCTCATGAAAGCTCTTCAGACCCCACTGACAATCCAAGAACTTACTGTTGCATCCAATAACTCACTCGCCCACCTGCCAGCACTTCCACTTGCAGCCAGCATCACACTCGCACATCAAAAGCATTGTCATTTGCAGCCAGGAACTCGCTCAATCATCCTAACTTTCCACCCCTATACACACTAGTTCAAGTATATGCATAAAAACGCACTTTTATGCAAATATTGCTTACATTTTTATTGTAAATGTGAATTTAATATCTAGTGTTTAGGCACTGCATGCACATCTTCTCTTCAAAATATTTAGCAATATGAAATGCTCAACTCATAATTTCCTTTACGTTCCTGACAAACATGCAAACAATGGCTGAAAGACACAATATGGTAAGTGATATCAACCACCACTCCCTACTTTTGGCATGCTTTACTACTTCCAATGTAATGTTGAGCATAATGCTAATGTGTCTGAATGTAGACTCAACATATCTGTTTCTACTTACACTACAATGATTTTAAGAATACAATACAGTATAAAACACTGTAATATGTGATCATACAAAAAATGTTGAGGTCCTTTGTCATCAACAAGTAAAAGAAGACGGGGCTTTGCAGGAATTCATCTTGCCCTGGAAGACTCAAGAAATTGCAAACCAGGGACTTTAGTATGCTGCAGAAAGAGATCTGGAAAACCAGATCCCAAACAATGCACACCATAGAACATGAGTTCCAGATGGGTACAGATGTTATGGTCTCCACCAAGACACTTCAAAGAGAAACCCAGGCACTTGGGTATTATGTCCTAGCAGCTACCCACGAACCTCTCATCACAAAGACCAATAGAGCTACATGGCTAAGACGACGTCAACACAAAAAGTGGACATTGGAACAATGGCGGTAGGTGTTATGGAGCAATGAATCCCACTTCACATTATTCCGATTGGATGGATGTGCCTGGGTTTGGTGGTTACCTGGAAAACAGCTGCTTCCAGAGTGTACAGTGCCGACTGTGAAACACGGAGACAGCAGAATAATGATATATGGCTGTTTCAGCTGGTATTGTGTGGGCCCACTGGTTGTTATTCATGGCAACATGAACTCTGTGCTGTATAGAGATATCCTGGATAACTCAATGTTCCCAATGTTGTGGCAGTTCTATGAACATGGCGATTGTTTCTTCCACAATGACAATGCCACTTGTCATGTTTCCAGGGCTACAATGGAGTGGTATCAGGAAAATCAGGTCTTGTGGATAGACTGGCCTGCTTAGAGACTGGACCTCAATCACACTGAATACCTATGGGATAACTTGAATGACAGGTCAGATCTAGACCAACACAACCTTCTTCACTGACAGAGTTGGTAAATGTACTCAAGGTGGAATGGAGGAACATCCCACTCTGCATACTCCGTAGACTTGTGGACAGTTTACCTCGATGGGTAGCTGCTGTAATCTCTGCAAATGGAGGACCTACCCACTACTGATGTAAATACAATACTGTTTTCCTATTTACTCACAGTGTTCAATCACTTTTGTCCATATAGTGTATAACACTAATGCATGATGCCTACTAATTTAGAACATGAACATAAAAAAAAAACCTGTCTTTGGATCAACTTTTAAAGCAATTACAACACCTGAAGAATTAAATTTTTCCATAGTTACCAGGCCAATGTGAGCAGAAAATACAATTACATATGCTCTACATACTTACATCAGACAAATCAACTGATTCTAGTCTTCGAAGTGGTATACTCTGATTGTGAAGAGCTTGGAAAAAACACATGACATACATCATCACAGACTTTTTATCTGGGTGGGAAGTATTTACATCTGAAAATGAAAAAAATAATTAAGTAATAATGGAAATGACAAAAAACATCACACAAAATGCTATTGAAAATATCCAAAACATATATATGCTCCAAAAGCATTTTTTATTTTACTTACTACCATGTTACACAACATTTAATATACTGAAACAACATTTAGAAAAAAATGGCAGTAAAGCATTTCAACAAAAAATGTATTTGGAAAACCTATTAAATACTGATATTTTGATTACAATATACTACATACATATTGATGTATGTCCAAGCGGTTTTGTTTCAACATGTGTAGCATGGCGTTTGTATCATTCGAAAGCTGGTTTGGTTAGCAAGAACGACTGTTAGTTAGCCGTCGGACAGGAATTTTGATACCAAAGTCCATAGAAACAGAGGGCAAGAGTTAAACACTCAAGCATTTTTATTATTGGCGGAACCTTTCGGCTGGGGCATTGCCTCCAGCTTTACATACAGGAGATAGTCTCTCTGTCTTCTTAAAGAGTTAAAGTCTGCACTAGAGTCTGTGAAACAGTCTTGCGCCACTAGGTGTACCAGAATTCCAAAAGTTTGAGGATCCGCAGGTATTTAGTCCACAAAACTATGCAAAATAATAACAATAAAGAAAAAAATACTCACATATAGCTTGCAGAGTCATGGTAATCCAGTGTTTAAAAAATGGCTTGTCTCACCAAATTACGCAAATGTAGTTAACTTGAGGTTTTCACCACCCTAAAGTATGCGGTAGACTGAAGAAGCTCTTTTTAGGCTACCCGGAGCCTTTTCACCTTTATGACATCGTCGCCTAAAAGCTTTTTGACATAAATCACATAAAAGAAGGCATATTTACGAGGGCCTGGATGCCGCTTCCTCGCCAGGCTGGGTGGTCCCTTTATTTCTGGGTGGGCTTTCAAAGGCAACCTTACAATTCCTTTGTTTCCACCCAGCTAAAGCTCGTTAACAGACCTTACCAATTAAGCGTAATAATTTTTCAGGTTAAATTTGAAACGGGCCGAATACTTAATTAAAACATTATCCTAATTTAGTCATGCTTATCAAAGCTCATCCCTCTTTTATATTTAATTAATTTAGACCCCAAATTTTTGTATCAATATGATTTATACCATAGCAACAAATTAGCATATTATCTAACAGAGAATGGTCAAAACTAAAACATGACCAGTTAAACTGCAAAATAACTGTTAGCAGACTGGCATTCACAACTGCAAACTTAGCAATTTTTATAACACGATCTGGTTGCATACTATGTTCAATACATATTTTTATGTCTTGGAAAAAAGTGCATAGCCAATGTCACAGCTTGTTTCATGTAGGGTTATACAAGAAAAACATAACACAGAGTTCAGTGAACAAAATAATTAAAATGAAGCCATACTTCACAATTAATCTATAATGCATTTAAACTATTTGTAAAAACTAGAACTCCTACGAGTTCCACCTACAGGAAACTACGGGTGGCATCCATAGCTTTTAGAAATAACAATTTCATCACATGGTGTCCTAAGAAATACCAAAGCTGGTTGTTCATATATTTTGGCACAGAAACACAGCATTTAAAAAATTGCACTCTATATTAGTTATTATCAGAATGCATAAAAATTCTGGTATGCAGAGCCCAAATTGAACTCCCACCTTCCAAACTTTGTCCAAGTATTTGCCTGTGGTTGGGTGGAGTATGTCATCCTTTGCATGCTGCACTTAACATATTCAGATGGAACCTGGGATATGAAAGTTCAGTTTCTGCTTCAAGACAGAATTTTCAGGTTTTCTGAGAACAGCCTTCATGGTGTTCCTATGACAAAAACAGTGAGTTAGCATGTCACAAATTCCCTGCATTTGTGCACTGGTCTTGTGCACATCATATATCATATCACTAAGCTGTTCTCTGATATTCAGTAGTTAGCTCCAAAAAGAAATACAAACTACCAAATAAATTTTTAACTGATTATTTACTTACTGTTGCCGTATTAAGCTTCTCCATTTACAGTGATCTTGACACACAACTCGGACTTCACTGACGACATCTATCACACGATGTACACAAGACCTCCTATACTTCATACTCATAATCTTTTTCTCATGCAGACACTCCTGAATCTTATCCTCCCATGGCTTCCTTGGCCTTCCCTTGCCTTTCCTTCCTGCCATTTGGGCTAAAAAATTTCTTAGAGGGCAATTCATCACTCATTCCTTCAACATGGCCAAACCACCGAAGTATATTAGTCTTCACCTTGCTAACAAGATTTTGCTTCACATTACACAACTGCAACATATCTTCATTCCTTACACAATCAGAATGTGTCTTGTCACAAACCCCCCTGTAAGTAACACATTTCTCCAGCACACAAACGACTCCTATGTTTCTTCTGCAGTACCTAGATTTTACTGCCATACATCAGAGTGGGAACAATTGCACTTTCATACACAGCCATGCGGCACTCTCTTGATGACCCATCATTCCTGTGAAAACCTCTCCAAGCAGCTATGACTTTCAATGAAAAATTCACTTGCCTACTAATTTCACCATCTAATTTGTTCTCTTAGTCAACATGCTTCCTAAATACACAAACTCAATCACCTGCTCAATCACTGTGCAATTTAGACTTATATTACATTCAGTACTAACAGCTCCTTGCTCAAAAACCATAATTTTGGTTTTTCCCTTACTTGTACTCAGTTTGAATTTCATGCAAACTTTGTACATCTGGGACAACATACTCTGCAACTCACTTTTGCTTTCTGCCAACAGGACTGTGTCATCAGCATACAGCAATCTTCACACACGGATATTAATTACCCAGACATAAACCAGTATTGTTCCTCTCTGCATCACAAATGCATGTATCCATAAATACATTAAAAAGCCATGGTGACATCACACAACCTTGTCTGACTCCTGCACCAATAGAGAACCATTTAGATAAAGCACCATTCACTCGTACACAAGCTCTACTGCCAGCATACATGGCTTTTACACTATTAAAGTAGATCCCCAGTAACACCATATTTATTCAATACCTTCCACAAAAGTGTCCTATTTACTTGGTCGTAAGCTCTCTCTAAATCTATGAAGGCAGCAAAAACTTTCTTACCAACAGCCAGATACTTTTCAATCATCATGCGTAATGCAAAAATTTGGTTAGTGCAGCTTTTACCAGGCATAAAACCACTCTGAACACCCCACACTTTCTCTGAGGTAAAACCCCATACTTTTTCAATAACTACCCTACCAAACACTTTCCCTGGAACACTTAGTAGGCTAATACCATGATAGTTCTTGCAGTCAGTTTGATCACCTTTTCCCTTATGCAAGGGAACAATGATAGCATCCTTCCAATCCTGAGGGACCATTCCTAACTCCCAGCACCACTGGCAAATTTCAGTTAACCAGTCAATTACAGAGTCACTACCATATTTTAACATCTCAGTAGTTATGCCATCAACTCCTGAAGCCTTGCCATTTCTGAAGAGATTTCACAGCTTTGCACACCTCTTCTCTTGAGATCCCTTCTGTGCTTCCCTCCTTCACTGTGACATCACCTGCTTCTGCCTCAGAATCACCTTTGCTTTCTTGATCTAATAACTTACAGAAGTATTCACCCCATCTTTTACTTAACTCATTGGCATCCCATATTATTTCCCCGATCCTATTCTTCACACAACTTACAACTTTGTTTCCCCTATTTTTTCTATGTCTTATGTACTTCCAGATCTTTCTATCTTTCCAAAAAGTCAACTCATGCCTTTCCACCTTCTCCTTCCTATCTCTTGCCTTACTCTGATGAACCAGCTTAGCTGTTTTACACTTCTTACAGAGATATTCATCCACAGAAACTCTACCTTGCATCATCCCCAAATAGGCTTCCTTCTTTCTCTTTACTGCCTCTTCTATATCACTATTAAACCAAGCATCACCTCCATTGTTACCGACTATTGTGGTGCCACAGACCTCTTCAGCAGCAGTGACAACACAGTTCTTAAAACATTCCCACTTCTTTTCTACATCCCTCTCACATGACTTCAGCTCCTTCAGTTACTCTCCGAGTAAGTTAGAGTAATGTTGATGATCTTCAGGGAGCCTTTCAACCTTTATTCTTTCCATCACAGGACTCTTCCTATTTTTTTTCTTCCAACCATCTATAAAACTCTTTTGACCAAGAGTACAATTTTCCCAAGTACATGTGTGGATATACTTGTGGTTGAAAAATTTATTAGATACACACAAACCATTCTCAATGCCGAGTTCAATTAATCTTTCACCATTATCATTCACACAAGGATCATTAAACTTACCCAGAACATTGTCTGAAATTGCATTCTGCACACCTACTCTAGCATTGAATCCCCTGCTATTATAACTTTCTCTTTAGCACCAAACTGGCTCAAAACAGCTTTTAGCTCATTCCAGAAATTTTCCTTCCTATCAGAAGGTTCTGAGTCATAACTACAACAATTACTATTCTCTGAAGTTTTACTTTCAAACGAATCCAAAGAATTCTCTCACTTACGCAACTATAGTGAATCAAGTTGTTCTTCATCTTTTCACTTAAAATCACACCTACAACAGCCTGTCCTCTCACATTATCCAATACTCCAGACCACACACTCACTGTTTCATTCACTTCTTCTATTCGAATTTCCTTCTTTTTGGTTTCACTTACACATAGCACATCCAATTTATACTTATTCATCACTTCAATCACCTCATTCATTTTGCCATTTATATACCTCTTAGTATTCCATACACCAACCTTGCACTCACTAAGCTGAGATATCTTTCTCCTTCACCTTTTTCCATTTCCATATTGTTTCTGTGGTGGACCATCCTTCTCAAGTGTGGTAGGTCCACTATATCCCCACAAGTCATTTAATATATTTCTTTGTGTCTTTTTAATCAGGTAAGTACACCAGTGTGGATGATTAGCCCACAGCAGATGGTTCCAGTTGGTCATTCAACCTAAGGATTCTGGAACAAAACCCAGTGAGTTGGGGTCTATTAGCCAATGTCACATAGAACTAGCTGGTACCTCTCCAAGACTCACAGAGGACCTAATTGCTGTTCTGTGTGCCTGTGTTGCCCATGGAGCACCCCAAAGAGGCAAGTCTATCTCTCACTAAGACTGTCCAAAAAATATTATTTTACATAGAGTAATTTAAACAAGGACTGAATAAGCATATAATACCTTCTGGGTCAAGTAGCTTGTCAATACCCAGATACTGGTAGGCAATATGGAAGGCATTTTCAAGGCGACTATGAACATCTTTCCTCATTAAGGCATCATAATCCAGCAAATGAGGCCTAAACATGCAAAAAGAAAAAAAAAAAAAAAGATTTCAGTACCCTATATATAAACAACTTGATAATATACAAATACATCATGGACACAAATATTGCAAACCACTATAGATGAACTTTGCATAGCCATGCTAATACCATTAATAATAGCACACATATCCCAATATATTATACGTAGTACAAACAACAATCCCATGATGTCAGTGGTACCAGAGAGAGAGCACTGTTATTGATAATAACTCTATTTAAAGTACCCAAATCATGATGCTGTGAGGTCCGTTGTTGTTTAGAAATGTGTTAGTGAAGTGTAGGTATGGAAAGACAATGTAGACAACAGAAATTTCATTAAATGGGACCATTTCGATAGAGCAATGCAGTGGGGATGTATCAGGTGCATTGGTTAGCATATCAAATAGCCATTCAGTTTGTTTGTGCAGCAAACACACAGTGACATGGTGTTTCAAAAATGGATTAGGGAAAATACCTCTATTGTTCACCATTGATCCATAATGAGAGAATCATCTCTTCTAGAGACAACCCACTATAAATCCCTCTATCAAATGTGACCCCTGTGTTATATGTTCTGGTCCCTACAAGGACCATCTGACAGTAATCAGCAGAAATGGATGGCTTACATGGTTTGCCAGTTGCTCCTGAGTTCTGCCACCAGCAGGAATGTCTGCTGTGGGTGATGACAGCAGAAGGTTTGGGGCAGAGGAAAGGAACCATGTCATATCTGTTACGTGAATCTTTAGTTTGGTTGCAGATGATAACTACATAAGATCCTAGCATAACCAAGGGCAAGAGCAAGAGTAGGATCCAGTGCATGGTGACATATACAACAGTGCTTGCACCCATCAGTGTTATGGTATAGGGTCAAAAGTTACAAACCCTATCACCTTTGGTGTTCATCAGAAAAATAATGATGGCACAATGATGAGTGGATTATGTTCTGGAACTTTACAACCAATCTTCCTTCGTAGCATCTCTTAAGGGCCATCTTCCAAACAAACAATGTAAATTTTCATGTTACTTGCACAGAGATGCCAACATCTGAAGGAAGTCATCAGTAGTCCATATGCGCGGCGCCCGTAGTTCTTCCGTAGTGATGTCAAGTCAAGTTCCCACATTAAAATTTGCAGGGTAGCATGCGTATTTCCCAGAATATACTGCTACATTTTTAGCAATATATTAATCTTGATCGGGGACAATACTTGGATAAATTTTGCAACATATTTAAGTCCCCTTAAAATGAGTAAATACACAAAAAATACATACCATTTCAACTCCACCTTTTAATAAATATGTTATGTCATAAGAGTGTGATGCCACACACTTATGGTTATTCCTCCTGTTTTTTAGAGTGAAAATGCCGACAGCAATCATCTTTTCCGCCGTGTGCGATTGAAAAATCAACAGCACACGGGGAACAAAACCCGTGGTTTTCGGATACCTGAGACGATTTTAGACACGGAAATTTTGGGAAATAACTCTCCTTGAATTTTTGACAACTTTTTTGCGTTTTAGATCCAAGAATATTAGTAGAGACAGGTGGCCCTTTACCCGACGCTTTTGCAATTAAATTCGTACACGACAAACACAATGGGAGCAAAGAAAGAACAATTAACTTTGAAAGATTTCATAGCTTTATTATGCGGATAGATAGAAAATTAGCATTAAATGCTTATGATATGAAAAAACTAATCAAAAAGGTATTTTAAATTGCATAAATCAATCAATTCTGGAAAAAAAAAAAGGATAAAATAAAACATCCCTTTATTTAGCCGAACATTTTTACAAGAGAAAAAAAAAAAAAAAGAACTTCACTTCGCAAATCTGTCAAAGTAACAAACAATTAAGCTCTCTACCGACAGCAAGGAGCATGGGAAAATAGGTCACGACTGTGCGCACACACACGCAGCAGCTAAGAAATGTCTCATCACAACTGCTGCTAGACGTTTTCTTTGGCTGGTTGCCAAAGACACATGGAGAGACTTTCTCTTGCTCTGGGCAGAACATACTGCGCGCGAAGAACAAACTCCCGGGGAGGTAACATAAAAACAGGCAATAACAGCGGCCACACATCCAGGTAGCTTAGTTATGCGCTTTGCCGGAAAAAACAAACATTCAGGATTTCTTTGATCCACAATTGCTTCCTTCGTCCTGATGACTATTTGCTCAGAGCATTTTTTGTTTTTTTCTAATACCCCGCCCGCCCCTTACTTTGGTGAAACAAATATGCAATAGCAATTAACTATTTAAATTAAATTTTAGCAAAAAAAACCATAATTCACAGAAACACGAGACCGCTGCAAACATGGAAATTCCAACGAATAACATTCCTTGTACTGCTGCGAATTTTTATTTTTTTTCACACCACTGGAACTGGAAGCCACTGAAGCTCACGCTTCATAACTACAGCAATTCACGTCACACTACAACTAATTAACTTAACAAGAACAGAAAACGTGGAATCGACTCTAGTCTACCTCCATCCTCCGACAACTTACGTTAGTTCAGGACGCGGTTAAGGTTTTCCTGAAGTTAACAAACGTAGTGCATTACGATTGCCTTTCCACGGCAAGCCAGGTACAAAGTCGCGTGATCGTACAGAACGATCTCCGCTGCAACATTTCCGCTTGCTTGTCGGCCAGCCAAACATGCTTGCTGTGTAACGGCTTCGTGACGTTACCGCAAAAAACACTACATTTGACTATACTTGACTTTTTTTTTCAAATAATTAAAAAAAAAAAAAAAGTTCTCCGGAAATATTCAAGATTTCTAGAAAAATCCGTAGTTTTTCACACCTTCTCCGTAGTCTGAACATGATATCCGTAGAAACTACGGACAATCCGTAGTACTTGGCATCTCTGCTTACATCCCCCTACAGTGTCGACATAATGTCACCAATCTATCTCGGCAGGCCACATCCAAAGACGTTTTCTCTATTAAGCACGTTCAGAATATGCTATGATGTCAGCTTGAAGAAGTCTAGATCCAGCAAACACACTTGACACCCTAAGTCCAGTTGGGAAAAGAACAATAAAATGCACTATGGAACACTATTCGAGACCTGCATTCATTGACACTATGATGTCTTGATAAGTGCATTGTCAACCATGAGGCATAGACCTGCATTCATTGACACTATGATGTCTTGATAAGTGCATTGTCAACCATGAGGCAATGACCTGCATTCATTGACACTATGATGTCTTGATAAGTGCATTGTCAACCATGAGGCAATGACCTGCATTCATTGACACTATGATGTCTTGATAAGTGCATTGTCAACCATGAGGCATAGACCTGCATTCATTGACACTATGATGTCTTGATAAGTGCATTGTCAACCATGAGGCATAGACCTGCATTCATTGACACTATGATGTCTTGATAAGTGCATTGTCAACCATGAGGCAATGACCTGCATTCATTGACACTATGATGTCTTGATAAGTGCATTGTCAATCATGAGGCATAGACCTGCATTCATTGACACTATGATGTCTTGATAAGTGCATTGTCAACCATGAGGCAATGACCTGCATTCATTGACACTATGATGTCTTGATAAGTGCATTGTCAACCATGAGGCAATGACCTGCATTCATTGACACTATGATGTCTTGATAAGTGCATTGTCAATCATGAGGCAATGACCTGCATTCATTGACACTATGATGTCTTGATAAGTGCATTGTCAACCATGAGGCATAGACCTGCATTCATTGACACTATGATGTCTTGATAAGTGCATTGTCAACCATGAGGCAATGACCTGCATTCATTGACACTATGATGTCTTGATAAGTGCATTGTCAACCATGAGGCATAGACCTGCATTCATTGACACTATGATGTCTTGATAAGTGCATTGTCAACCATGAGGCAATGACCTGCGTTCATTGACACTATGATGTCTTGATAAGTGCATTGTCAACCATGAGGCATAGACCTGCATTCATTGACACTATGATGTCTTGATAAGTGCATTGTCAACCATGAGGCATAGACCTGCATTCATTGACACTATGATGTCTTGATAAGTGCATTGTCAACCATGAGGCAATGACCTGCATTCATTGACACTATGATGTCTTGATAAGTGCATTGTCAACCATGAGGCAATGACCTGCATTCATTGACACTATGATGTCTTGATAAGTGCATTGTCAACCATGAGGCATAGACCTGCATTCATTGACACTAGGATGTCTTGATAAGTGCATTGTCAACCATGAGGCATAGACCTGCATTCATTGACACTATGATGTCTTGATAAGTGCATTGTCAACCATGAGGCATACCCTTTACTGAAGGTGGCCTAGAAACAGCATAACAGTACTCATCAGAGTACATCATGTCATCATGGAAACTACATAACACACTATTACTGTGGCAAATTTGAACCATCTGCACAGACAGCATCACAGTGTTGTGATTTTTGAGTCCATGAGTGTAATACAGTCAACTCTCCACGTGAGAAAAAAGTCTATGATCTACAATAAAAGAGGGCATAAAGGATACAAGAAGTAATATGTTTCTGTGACAGTGTTGGAAGCTTGGAAGCAATGGGCGTTTTGTAAGCTGTATGGGATCATGTTTAGAAGCAAACAATACTCCACTGTTTCGCAAAAGCCGGATTTTGATATTTGACATCAGTCTGCAGAAACTCCAACTCTGATTGAAAAATTTTAGTAGTAAACGCTAAAAAAAATCCGTAGTTTTCAGCATTTTCCAGTAGTAATGAATAAAATTGTATCATATACACGATAAAAATAAATTGCCAGAGCAAAAAAATGACAGTGTAAATTCATTAAAAAAGCGAATTTTTGCTTAAAAAATTGTCCATAAGTTGAAAACATTTGCGAGAAACAACCAAATGGCTAAAATATTTTTTTTCAATTTTTTTTTCTAGTTTACCGCAGAAATTAATGTACATGTTCCAATGAGAACCTTATAGTAAACATACTAAGTGCCTACACACACAGGAAGCTGTTCATGATCGTCTTCAAAACCCAAAAAGAATGAAAAAAAAAAAGGTAGTTTTCATTTCCTGCGATATTCAAAACTCAATTTCTAACGTGTGCATTGATTATGCTATACTGCCCACTAATGAGCAAATGGCAGTCAATTGGCAGCCAAACTCCTACTAAATGCCGAATTTATTGCAGTCAGAATTACATGCTACAATACTTTGAAAACTTATTCATGCAATGTTGGCCAGTAACATAAACATCTTGACATGAGATCACATCAGTGTATGAGCTTCATAGTCACCATTCTTAAACAACTAGTGGATTAACTGGCACAATGTACAGTTAGCATACAACCCTTCAGAATTACAATGTTTTTTTGCTTATTAAGATAATTCTGAGCTACAAATATATAAATAAATGCATATACTTGTTTGTTTCTCTCATAAAAAAATTCTGCAATATACAGTACATACCTGAACCTATGAATGATTGCAACGAAAGGTAGGCCATCACTCCAGCTGGTTGTAAAATTATGAATATCAATTCCTACATATCTGCAAAGGAAGAAAATTGTGTAAAATTAATATTTGGGCCAAAATTAAAAATTTTAATATTTAATTTTTACACATAAAAGCAAGTATTATGTTTGAAGCAGAAGCATTACATCATTTCCTTCCAACAAAAAAAAATTCAAAGATGTATCACCTACAAGTAAAATTACTTGATATTTCTTTGTGGTACAGAACTGAACATTAAACAAAAATTGAACATTAACAGTAATATGGGTAAAGTGACAACTGTGCAACATATACCCTGTTAAAAGAGAAACATAATTTATATTTGCAGTAAATAACAGAATAACTCATTTTTTTTTTTTTTTTTTTTTTGCATCATACAAGTGCTCAAACTCATTCAACTACTGCAATTAATATATACATGAAATAAAATTTCAAATTCTTACTCATCCTGCCAATAATCTACCATATTTTTGCCCATCTAGAAAATAGTGGACATTGATTTTTAAATGATGACTAAGTCAAATAAGTCAAAGAAGTAGTATATGTTTAGCCATAAGAACATCAAAAATATTTTTCCTAGACAAGTGACTTAGTATATTTCAAATCAAAAGGATTGTATCAGAGAAAGTAAAATAAAGAAAAGAAATTGAAAGTTAGTAAACTTTATGTACCTAATTCAATAGAAAAATAATTGTCTTCACTTTTTAATTTATCCTCACAAAGCAAAAGATACATATATGCATTAGAGTGCTTCAGAAATGTATGGAAATAACTAAACTTTGTTATTTTTGTTGATCTCAACCTCTTATTTTGTGCCAATATATATAACGATAATTTGTGTAAAATTTTGGTAAAAAAGGTTTATATTTAGAGGTCACACAGCCGCACTGAAATTTCGTAATATGTACGAAAATGTTCAAGATGCGTAATGAATTATAAAGTTACTTTACATCTTTTTTATATCTATAAAAACACAAAATATATACATAGTCAAGTCACGTTATTGTGACCACCTCCTACTTTTGACGTCAGAAGCGTGTAGCCAATGAAAGAAGGCACGTGTCGTAAGCTGGCTTGGAGGGTATATAAAGTGTGCTGTGGGCATTCTGAAAACATATCACTCGTTGCTGTCATAGATAAAAGGAGTGATTTATCAGTTTCACAAAAAGGGACGATTATCTGCTTTCGGGCCAATAGTGGCAGTATTTCTGAAACAGCGCAGTTTGTGAACTGTTCGTGTGCTGCTGCGGTTAAAGTGTATTGTGATTGGAGAAATGGCACCATTGCGAATAAGCAATGTAGAAACTGTGAAGCACCATGTGCCATTGATGTGAGAGGTGAACGTCTGCTTCGAAGCTGTGCGAGGGCTGATCGACACGTGACAGTGGAGCAACTCACTGGCCAAATGAACCAGGGGGCTACCAGAAGTGTGTCTAAAATGACAGTTCAGTGAACCCTGCTGCGTGTTTGCTGAACTGCCATTTTGATCATGGGGCTCCGATGCAGATGGATGGTCACTGCACCCATGCTAACAAAGGTGCATTGGCAGAAAAGGCTTACATTTGCACGGCAGTATCGGAATTGGACCTCCGCTGATTGGCAAAGGATTTATTTCTCCAATGAGTCATATTTTCTGCTTCCTCGAACGGATGGACGTTTGCGTATAAAGCGAGAAATATCGGAGAACAAACACTCTTCAACCATTGCTGGAAGAACACAAGCTAGTGGGGACAGCGTTATGGTCTGGGGAATGTTTTTATGGCATTCCCTGAGTCCACTCATACCTATGGAAGGCACCATGGACCGAAGTCTTTATGAATTCATTCTTACAGACCATGTACACCCATACATGCTGATTGTCTTCCCTGGGGCGGATGGGATCTTCCAGCACGACAATGCGACATGTCACACAGCTAGAAATGCCCGAGAGTGGTTAGAAGACCACGATGAAACCTTCAAAGTACTTCCCTGGCCCCCTAATTCCCCAGACTTAAACACAATTGAGCATTTGTGGGACCACCTCGACAGTATTATTCCCTCTATGGATCCTCTACCACCCACCCTCCAGCAGATGTCAGATGCACTGCAGTCAGCATGGCTCTCCATACCTGTGAACACCTTCCAACACCTTATTGAGTCACTCCCAGAGTGTCTAGCTGCTGTCCATGTTGCACACGGCGGTTACTCTGGATATTAGCTGGTGGTCACAATAATGTGACTCGACCGTGTATACAGGGTGTCTCAAAAATACACGGCAAAACTGCAGGAATGAGTTCCTCATAGGTAGATAAGAAAAAATTTTATATCAACATAGGTCCAGAAATGCTTGGTTTCTGAGTTATGAAGGTCTGTCAATGACACTTAACTGTTCACATTACCTTATAGTAATTGTTCAAAACGTCCACCTTCCGATCAATACAGGCCTCACATCAATGTCTCGTGGACTCATGAACACGCTGCCAAATTTCTGGCATGTGTCATATTGTTTCACAACCTGACACAATTTGATTGCGGAGAGTTTCCACATCTGCTACTGGAGTCGAATACACCAATGATTTTAAATGGCCCCACAAGAAGAAATCTAGAGGGTTTAAATCTGGCAAGCATGGAGGCCAGGCAGTTGGTCCACCTCTACCTATCCACCGACTAGGGAACTTTTGATTCAAGTAATTGCGAGCTAAGTGGCAAA
Source organism: Macrothele yani (assembly GCA_039090855.1). Taxonomy (NCBI): domain Eukaryota; kingdom Metazoa; phylum Arthropoda; class Arachnida; order Araneae; family Macrothelidae; genus Macrothele; species Macrothele yani. The sequence continues at coordinate 93,234,302 of CM077010.1, forward strand.
AATGGGCGGGAGCACCATCATGCATAAAGTGCGCTTGTTGACGAATGATCAGTGGCGTGGCATCCAAGAAATCAAGCATGTTGTTTTTCAGAAAGGTGTGGTATGCCCGCCCCGTGGGTTTGTTGGGAAGTACATGGGGCTCAAATAACTTATCACCAAAAACACCCACCCAGATGTTTAGGTTGAACCGCTGTTGGCGATGTGATGGAAGAATTGCATGTGGGTTTTCCTCGGCTCATACATGCTGTTTGTGAAAGTTTAGGATTCCGTTGTGTGACTGTGCTTCATCGGTGAATAACACTAAGGCAGAAGAGTTAGGAGTTGTACCACACTGCTGCAAGAACCACTGGCAGAGCATTACTCTTGCAGGGCAATTTGCTGGTAACAAGGCCTGTACCCATTGCAAATGGTATGGATACAGGTGTTGTTCTCGCGGCGCTCTCCAAATAGTCGAACAATGAACAGGCACTTGCATTGCTAATCTGCATGTGCTGATTCCAGGAGTCGCATGCACAACATCCAAAATCTCCGCCTCAACTTCAGGAGTCATAGATCTTGGTCACCCTCTGTCGGCAGCACAAGAGGTCCCGTGTTCACAAAGTGGCAATGGATACTTTCAAATGTTTTCCTGTCTGGACAGGAATACGTTTCAAAGTTTGTACCTTTTGTGGTACAAACGAATAGCCTCCAGAGCATTGCCATCCACCAAACCTTGTACATAAAAGTGCATATCCGCTAGCTCCTGATTTGAGTACATGGTCGGAAAGGAAAACCACCAGATTCTGTCAGTACGTTGTGAAGAAGTAATTCACCTGTGGAAAATGAAACATTCCGGTGAATAACTGGGAAACCAAGACAGACCTGAGTCAGGTAATATGAACAGTTAAGTGTCAGAGACAGACCTTCATAACCTGGAAACCAAGCATTTCCAGACCTATGTTGATATAAACTTTTTTTCTTATCTACCTATGAGGAACTCATTCCTGCAGTTTTGCCATGTATTTTTGAGACACCCTGTATAAGGGTCTTTGCAATTAATTTCTGTTTAGTCATTTTTTTTCTAGAAAACTGGATGATGCAGAAACCCACCCTTTTTGGTCTATATAGAGGTATGAGTGGTGTTATCCGTACCTAGCCCCTGAAAAAGCCATCGATAGCAGCTGCCATATTTCTATAATCCTTCCTTTTTTCTCCTGGTTGATTTTTCGGTCTCTGACTATGGTTTTGCAAGTCAGGTGTCTTCTGCTTTCAATGATTTGCTTTGGTTGTTGTGTTATGTTTTGATTTTTCTCATATGCAGTATCCGGCGCTATGGAATTTTAAAAGCTGGTTTGTAAATTTATGTGACCTGTAATTTACCTTATATACACTGGCGAAAAGTGAAAAATGAACATGAAGAAGACGTCTGATACAAACTAAATTTATACAGCATAATAACGGAATACAGAGGATAACGTGATCAAAACATTATGGCAAAATACAGCTGTATTTGCCGGTAAACTGAAAAATAACATTTCCATGTAACATGGTTAGTACGAGGTTGAACTGCCATGAACTGCGTCACACTGTGCAATTCTGGCATGGAGTCTATCGTACAGATGTTAGATATAAGTTTGGGGTATTGAGTTCCAAGCATCCTCAACCAGGACGCGTAAATCGGGGATGGTCGTGACTGGCTGTGGAGACCGGATAAGTCGTTGTCCCATAAAATCCCACACGTGCTCAATGGGAGACAAATCTGGTGAACGTGCAGGCCTTAGAAGTTGTTTCACACCCTGAAGTGCATGTTGCATTGCTCGTGCCGTGTGTGGGTGTGCGTTATCTTGCTGGAAAACACCACCATGGACCGACCTTACAAATGGCACAACAACGGGCTGAATGATGTTGTTGATGTAGGAGGTGCTGTTTAATGTACCCGGTACAAACACTAGTTGTGTACGGGAGTGATAGCTGATCGCTCCCCACACCAGGAGACCAGGTGTAGGCCCTGTGTGTCGCTGGCGGATGCAAGAAGGGTGGAGACGCTCCCCTGTGCGTCTGCAAACACGCATACGGCCATCGGAGGCTCCCAAGCAGAATCTGCTTTCATCGCTGAACATGACAGATCGCCATTGCGTTCTCCAGTGCAGACGTTGGCGACACCACTGCAGCCGTTCCTGACGGTGCGCTGGAGTCAGAGGTACACATGCCAGAGGCACATGTGCACCTAGTAATGCATCCAATAGACGGTTGCGGATTGTTCCCACAGTCACCTCAGGTGCAACGGCAGCTCGGATTTGCGTCGCAGTGGATGTTCTGCTTGACAATGCCGTTCTTATGTGTCGATCGATCCGCTCATCAGTCAGTCTGCGACTCCCGGTTCCACGTCTTCTCATGCGGGAATGTTCCTCGGACCATCTACGCCACCATCGTACCACCACCGATACTTCCCGTCCAATTCGCTCCGCAATACGATGATACGACCACCCGGCCTTGCGGAGTCCGACTAGATGACCTTGCTTAAAGTGCGATAACTGCTGAAATCGTACACATCTTCCACGTCCAGGCATTGCAGCTTCTTCAGGGTCTTTGCATGTGTCCGTACGTTGACGACTGATTACATTCACTTTGCCGTACTCCTTAAATACCACCGACGATAATTTGCATATTATGCCGTGCTGCGGCGTAAGCGCTCACCGGTTGGTCCCAAAATTAACATCACACCTATGCAAACTCGACCACATTAACATGTAAATTTCATGATCGTCCGCCAATTCCTTCTTGGTGTTCTTTTTTCACTTTCCGCCAGTGTATATATATATGGTTACTCTGGATATTAGCTGGTGGCTACAATAATGTGGCTTAACCGTGTATTACAGAAAAAAATATTTAAAAAAAAATATCAAAGACGAATCAATTACATAAAATATAAAATACCTCACTGCTGAAATTATTTCTTAAGGGTACGTTTCTTACAATCTTGGTACTTACTTTCTTTGATGCTCCTGAACCACTTGAAGACACTGTTTCTGATTTTCCTGCTTTGTGATAGCCTTAGCAAATGCTTCGATAAGGGCCACATCATGCTTCGCGTTGTCATTCACAGCTCTCAGTTTCTTTGCTATTTCGAAGCCGTGCTGGTACTATCATAAAGTTCCCAATGCCAAGGATCGATTTGCAGAAACTCCTTGTCGGTGCATAATTGGCCAAAAAACATGTCTGTGTTTTTTGTCACAAAGTAGGATAACGTCTTAGTCATCAATTCGTCAATTTTTTTCTTTCGTAGTCTTGAGCGCTTCATCCTCACCATCTTGTTCATGAAGGGCTTTTACCATCTTTCGCTTTTCCTTAGGGCGAAACATCTGAATCGAAGAAAGCCAATGCTACGAGATGCTCACTGAGATACCAAAGATGTTGTAACAGTTTGTCGATGGCCACAGTTGATATATCTGGGTTTTCTTCTTTGTATGCTACAAAATGCTGAAGAAGTTTCAGGTCATTTTTCGGTGCTTGCAAAAAAAAGGGGGGGGGGGGGCACTGTGAACCAAGCTCTCAGATATTCCTTTACAATTAAAATACAGATGTCACGAAGACCTTTAGTTACTTTCTCGTGCTTTAAGTTTGAACTGGTTGCGAAACATCCACAGCTTGAAGCTGTAAAGAACCTTCGACATCCATCTGGAATGATGGATAGATCCTGAAGCACGATAGCGTACACCACGAGTAGGTGTTCCCCAAGAAAAAATTACAGCAAGCTCCAGTGTTTCTCTGTAATCCTCTCGTGCATGGGGCATCAGAAGTTGGCTTTGCTCAAATTCCATTACTGATCGCATGCCACTCTAAATGGCTGCCACACCTCAGCATTCCTCACTCCGGGTTCAAAATTAGACTGGTCAACCTTTGACCATGACTATTGAAATCATTTAAAAAGCAGTATACTAGGTCAACTTAGTATACTGCTTTTTCACTATCGCTACTATCTTCATCAGTTCGTCGCTGGTTACATTGTCTGCAGAATTATTTCCAACATGACAATCGACTCGTATTAGCACTGGTGGACGTCCGCTGCTCTTCTCATTCGATTCTGATCATCTCTGCATTCTTCCTTTTTTCAGCTCTGACTTATTTTTTAGCAAGAGTTACGTCGAGTTCCATCATACAACCCTGTCGACCTTTTTCTCATTGTCCAAGAAGGAATTCTCTTGTCCTCATTTATTGTAACCATGTTCATGGCATCAGCATGTGCAATATCGAACAAATCATCCAAGTTATCAACGAATGCAGTGTCATTAGAACGCCGAGTTTCACTCGTTCGTTTGCTACTTTTCTTAAGTCGGTTTTACTTACCGAAAAGTTTTTCCAGCTTGGCAATTGAATGTTGTTCATCACGAGTGGGAATGCGGGCTTTTGACCAAAAAAATGCAACTTCTCTTATCACAGCTTGTGAACTCTCGCAAATAGTCTTGTTCAGTGTTTTATGGTGGTAAAAAAATGTACTTAGAACTTGCCGATTAGATGGGAATTTACTCCCTTTAATTTCACTCTCTTCTGAAGTTCCTAACAGGTGCATTATCGTATTGCATCTTGTTGGTACACAGGGAGTGTAAGTTGTCATCTTTAAACACAATCTCAAAACAATAAAATAACTGCAATAACATATAAGGGTAGCCGGATAAACTCACACAGCAAAAATAATAGAGCATTGGCAGTGCATGGCACACACAACTACACGGAAAGTGCCAATTCGCAGACGCGATTGCACTCCCGATATGTGGGTACTGAAAAAGCCAGGACAAGCAGGAAGATCTTATTTCTTTAACTGACCGGACACTGTTTAACTTGTAGAGATGTTAAACTTTTGACATTATACCCTTTTGACAGTATTATTATTTAGGGTAATGGCATTATACATTATCCTTCATCTGTCCATTCTGCTAATTTGCAACAGAAATTTGATGGTATTGCACGATCCCTCAATATTATTCGACAGGGCTGAAATTTTGCATAAATAACGTTAATGTATATTCTAAAAAAAATGAAAGGGTGAGAACAAAGAAATTCAATTTTTTTTTTTTTTTTGTAACACCTTAATGTACAAACTGAATTTCATGTTTACCACACTTGTATAAATAAGTATAAACATCACAGAATGTCATACCCTTCCAATACTGAAAAATGTGTATCACAGGAATTTTTATGTTAATTACACACAGATAATAAATACTATAATTAGGAACTACAACTTTGTAGTATTTTCAGAAATTGGTTTGTTAGTGTATGGAGGACAAAAAAAAACTCTGAAATTTACAAACCATAATTTCTGAATTCTTGATTTTTGAAATCTACTTTGAATATCAGCATTGCAGCACACTTGGATGTATATGATTTGTAGTCACACATGTGACATTTATTTATTTTCTCATAAGGAGGTACCACGAAAGGTAGAACCTATGATGTATAGTACTCTCATCAATTTGTCTTTCTTTATTAAAGCATGGAACTATTCAAAAGCAGTTTAATTGCACCTCATTTAAACAGCAGAAGGTTAAAATGTTCAAGGAAAGCAAAAGCATAATCACATAAAAAATGAGAAAGTTGTGATGCACATAAAAGTATGACGACTCTGGCTTCATATGTTGATCAAGCCAACCCAAAACAGAAGCACAGTGATCATGCTTCTTGTACTGCAGTATGAATGTACAGCCATGGCCATGGGAAATGGTTTCGCAACTTTTGCGGTCAGGGCACATGGTAAATACCATAAAAAAATACTATTTTTCCCCACATGAAAGAGAATGAAAAGAATCACCAAATGTTAGGTTTTCAATCAATTGCATTGCTCTTTTCTGCACAGCATTAAGGAGTTTTGGAGTTTCCAGAATCACTTATAATAAGTCTTGATTATGAGACATTATGGCCCAAAATCAAAACTGACTTTTTATTCAGAATTAAAACATGCCACTACTTTAGTCAATGCAAAGTATCTGGAAATCAACAACTGCATATGTTTGAAAAGTGAGTGGAACACTGAAAGATATACATGGCAAATGAGAGGATATAACTTTAGTTTGAAAAAGACTCAGATATTAAGTGCTGAGATCAGTCTATCAAAATATAACCTCTTGAGCAGCTACAGTTTGACAGCAAAAGTCTATTATTAACATGAAAGCTTTGAAAAGAAGTGCTTACACAATAATTCAACAAAATAAACTATAGTTATAAATTCCTAGCAGATACCATACTGAAGCTCAGTTTGTTTTGTTTTTATACAAGATTTACTATGAAAAAAAAATTGTTAAAATAAAATCCTTTCTAGTAATTCCAGTAAAAAAAAAAAACACCAAATTAAATAAGATGCTAATTTAAACAGAAGATCTGATAAAGAATATGCTCAGATTTTTTGATTTTTCTTTGATTTTCTTATAAAATGTAGACTATATTAAAAAGTAACATACATACCTGACACTCTCAACATGTACAGTATAACACAGAGAGCAGCTGAGAACTTAGATATTGAATACATTAAAACAGAGATGCCAACCTGTTTCAGATATTTTCAGTAGTACTCATACAAATTTTCAGTAGTTTTGGCCATTTTTCAGTAGTCATACCAAAAAGAATAATTTTAACCGAGGAAAACAACTCATTTAATTAGCATTTTTTTTACTTACTTATTTATATAGATGAAAATCTGTATCAAAATATTCCAAATTTTTCACATGGAAAATAATATGCACCATGACTGATACATTTTTTTTTACACAACAAACAACTGATTAAACAGCTTTCTTTAGTGATTTTGCTGTACAGTGTTTTGCAGATTTGAGTTCCTCAGCAGAAAATCTTTTTTCACAACACACTTGCCCAGAGGAGAACATATACATTTTTGCAATAAGAAGTGCTTCTACAGTTTCTAAACCTAAATTAGGTTGGAAACGGGCTTGATTTGTTCGCACTAAACTAAAATCTCTCTTACTCACAGCATTTGAGTGTGGAACTACAAGTATTGCAAACATTATTTTCGAGAGAATAGTATACTTAACAGCTCCATTACAGCCTCTTAATTTTGAGATTTCTGACCAAGTGACATCTATTCTATCTGTTACTGCTATGGTCTCTAATTTGTCAGCTTGATAACAAGGAATTCCACTTCCAGTATATCAAGTTCATTTTCAGTTATTATAAATGGAAGGCGTTTGACTATGTGTAATACAGAAGTAAATGATGTTATGGCTCTAAGTGAAGGATCTACTACTTCTGCATGTTTTAAGAATACATCATAGATCAGTATCTTTTCTTAAATATAAGAACATTCTTCAATGTGAAATTTTCCGACAGATGTATAGAACTTAGAAAGTTCACTTTCGTTTAAAATGATTTCGCTTCAATACATTCTTGTTTTTACTCCAATTACCAGTTGTGTCCTTTCTGATTTTTCTTTTTTGAAAAATTAAGCTCAACATCACCATCAGCTATGACAGTAGGCTTCACAAACCCCTTGGATGCCATGACAATTTTATCCATCATGCTGAAAGAACTTTCAGTTTGAGGACCATGAATGCATGATAGTTTTCACTATTTTAGATAAAAGGCGGTGTAACTTGGAGAATATGAATGCTTTTGAATGTCATGCATCAATTCTTACAAATTTTTCAGCTTCGTCACTTTCGTTTTCGGACTCTCCCCCCCCCTTCCCGTCAAGCTGAAATGCAAATCTTTTTTGGGGGAATATGTAAGAACACAGGATACACGTTCGGAACATCGTTGGGGGGAAATTACAGTTACGGGAGAAACCTTTGCTACGTCCGATTTCGGACATTTCCCTTCAATATTCAAGGTGAAATACAAATATTTACGAAATAAAATTAAATTTAACAACAATACTAGGCAGAGGAAACATCGCGTGAAAAATAAAATTACGATTACGGGAGAAATCTTCACTGTTTCCGAAAGTTTTGAAAGACGAAATTTCCGTTTTCGAAAGTTTCAGGTGGAAAGCATCCTTCACCACTACCAATTGCCCCAAAATTTCTGTTCAAATATGCATCGATCTCGAGGATAACCCAAATTACGATGAAAAAGCAGAAAATTCCTCGATGCTGAAGATTACACAGGAATTTTTGCGCCGTCGAATTTCCGTTTTCGGAAATTTCCCCTCCATTTTTAAAGTGAAATACAAAGATTTATAGAATAAAATTATGTATAACAACAATACTGGACAGAGGAAAACGAAATTACGATTATGGAAGAAATCTTTATTTCGTTCACTTCCGTTTTTGAAAGGCGAAATGCTGTCCCGATGCGTATTTTTACACTTTGGTAAAATTCTTCGATGCATAGTTTTACGCGTTTTTCGATGTGTGTTTTTGCGCGTTGGTAAAATTTTTCGATGCGTAGTTTCACACGTTTTTCGATGTGTGTTTTTGCGCGTTGATGTGTATTTTACGCGTTTCTCGATGCATATTTTTACGTGTTAATGTGTACTTTACGCGCTTCACGACATGTATTTCTACACGGCGCGAAAATTCCTGATGCATATTTTTATGTGTTGGTAAAATTTCGATGCGTACTAGACGCGTAATTTCGCATTTTGGTGAACTCTGCAATGAAATCCAAGCATATTTTTCCACAACGCAAGAAAACAAATTCAAAATATTAATTACTGACATGAATGGTCAACACATGATTTAAAAAAAAAAACTCTGATGCCAGGCAATGACACTCACGTTCTGCACCAAACGATTTTCAACAGCTTGCTACTGCACTGCGAAAGATCTTCAGGCCGAACTCCACCAACGTCCACCACCAAAGCGAGCTATGCTCAACGTCCCCAGAATGTTGCATGCTGGGGAGGGAGGGTTTTCACTTAGAACGACTCAGGGCAAGGCCACATTCATCGAGTGCCGAGCCGCTTGCGCTAAGACCCGAGCAGCTTCGAGAGGCAAAATTGGAAGTACAGGCAGCATTGCAAGCATGACGGATCATCAAGTGGCCACTTTTGCGTTGGGAAGGGGAACAATCAAAATAAAAATGAATAACTTCTGTTAATTTTCCATAGGAAAACCACGGTTTTCCGTATTCCGTAGTACAAGAGCTTTTTCCGTAGTTGTTGGCATCTCTGTTAAAATAAAGTGACACACAGCAACATTTTATGAGGAAATTTACCAATACACAAATCTGTTTTGAAAGTTCGTGTGATAGCAACAAAAAATATTACAATATGGGGTATACAAATTTTCATATGAATTGAACACCTTTAATAACAATCAGTGTAAATGCATTAAAAATTCAGTACAATGCACAATGGGTGTATTCATTGCAATTGATGTGAAGTAAAACTCAACAGTGATTATTCCTATTTATAATTCAATTAAGTAAAAATGATAATGATTAGCCACTGCTCATAGATGAGCAACAATATGATTAAGAAAACACCAACTCTACAATAAACAGTATAATTACCCTTTAGTTACATCTCGGCACCATGCGAGAAGTGTTTTTTCTAAGTTAGTCTGTTGCAATTCTTCTGATACGCTTTTTAATACACCATGGACCTGGAGGGAATGTTCAAAGCATAACAATAGCAATCAACTTTAGGAACAACTAACAAAAACATCTGCAATTCACTAAATTTGAAAAAGTTAAAAATTTCAGCACACAGAAACCATGAAGATGTATACAGATCTGTTTACCAACAATGAGTTAAAAGTGCAGTTCATCAAACTTAAGGAAGAGAGAGAGAGAGAGAGAGAGTGTGAAAAAAAAATCATAAAGACATAATACAAGAAACTGAAAAATTTGCACAAAATTTTCCGTGGCCAAGAAAAGTTGTTAATCTTACAATACTGACACATTTAAGACTAAATCTTTCAAAATTTTTAACTAATAATTTTTTTTTATAATTACAGCTGATTATCTTAAATGAATATTGTACATCAGGCAGTGATTTGGAATCCTATGCAGTTGGTGTTTGACCATGTCAAAGATGCCCCATTCAAAGGTTTGACACGTAGGTTAGAAAAGAAATGGGTAATAGGATAAATGATTTGTTCACAAAAAAAAAAAAAAAAAAAAAGCACAAGACAACTAAAACTATATGATAGCATGAAGTCCAATCTTTTAGATAACAGCCCTGTAAAAATCTTGTAATCAGGATTTAGCAGGCTGAGACTATAAATCACCATGGCCATGTGATCTTTGGTTTGAAACAGATGGATCATCATTATACGTATGAAGCAGATAGTAGCAGAATTATGTAAAGGCATCTAGAAAGGTCTTTCCAGAAAAGAAAGCACAAACGAAAACAACTACCATAAAAAAAAATCAATGCTCAATGTGTCAATACCAAGTGATTTTATTTCATTCATAGAATACACAAATCCTACCACAGGCATAAACACTCTTTAAGACATGAATGATGCATATGAAGCAAAAATTTAAAGTGCATCATTAAAACGAACAGCACTAAACCACAATACTAAGCCAAATCTGCTTGAGAGGTAACAGTATCAAACATAGTTGCAGATAGCAAAGTGGATAATAAGCACATCTAGGATGGTTTCCAGGATAAAAAGATTCTAACTGACACATTTAATATGCAAGAAATTTGTGAGGAGTGCTTAACAGGACATGCGTGCCAACTTGGGAAAAACAAGAGCTTTTTACTTAGAGGTCAACTAAATAATTTGCATAGTTTCGTAGTGAAACAGCATACCCACATATGACCAAAAGCATGGAACACTTCAAAAATTAGTGGTGCTAAATGTGACTGCGTGGCAGTAAGTTGCCATGAGAATACTATTTTATAAAGAAAATAATAAAGCAGCGACTTGCATATAAATAATGTTCAGAAGGTTTCCTTCTCTTGCATTGCTGACTTTGTTTGCAAAGCTGCCATAACACTTTCAAAAATTGTAATTTTGTAATTTTAGCCCATGATGGTACAAACTAATATTCCACACACACACATCTGGCATGCAGGATCAATGACATGCAAAACTTGCAGAAACTTTGTCTACAATGATGACCTTCCTTGACAAAAAAAAAAAAAAAAAAAAAAAACGAAAGCAAGAAACCGTGCTTTGTTATTTACGCACACTGAAATTTCACCTCAATTTGCCATTTATATTAGTATGTTATCACATTTTCTTGAAAGTTATGAAACATGAATAAAGGTAATAAAATCATCAATATATTAACCAGCAAAAGAAATATTCATCCCTGGGAATGTGCAGTGCTCGCTACTGCTTAAATACCGTTGTACAGGTGCATTTCAGAGATGGATTAGAGCACACACATGCTAATCTATAAAACTTTTATTATAATTTAATAAAGAAAAAGGTACTAAATTTCTTAAAACATTCGTCATTGGGCAATGTATAAGTTCATGTGTAAGGAAATGACAATGATAAACTTAAATCACTGATACAGGGTGTCCACAGAATTATCAAACCTGATTTCCCTGACTTTCCCTGACCAAATATATAAGAAATCCCTGACCTTACACAAATAGGTTCATTTGAGTTTTTCAATATATGTGCCATGATAATAAATAAAATTGAATTGGATAATTGAGAAACTTATATTATTTAAAAGTGTTTCCGTTTGGCGTATAAAGTTCCCCAAATAACTGTTCATTTAATTTTTTTTTTTTTTTTAATCGGCCTCCACCTTTTCCGTAGCCGTCCAACTCACACCTTTTTAAATTTAAGTTTTTTTAAGTTTACTCTTTTTTTCATGGTTTTACATTTATTGAAGAAACACTCAAACAAACCCATACACAATATTCAGAACAGTTACTATAAAAATATTACAGTAGGAACACAGTCACTGCTTTTATATTACACACCACTTTTCTTCTTTTCCCAATCTGAAATCTTTGCCTGCAATGCTGCTTCTTCCAACTCTAGTTCCTTTCGTACTCTGTCTTTTCTCCTTCAATTCCTTTATTTCATGATCAATTTTTCTTTTTTCCTTCAGTTTTCTTTCTTCTTCGTTTTGAAGAACACTTTTTTCTCAAGATAATCCTGATATCTTCGTCTGGAGGCTCTTACAGAAAGAAAAAGCCTTCTATTGATGGCATTGTGTTCTACTCCTCCCACATTTTTAATGGCATCAAAAACTGTTCTCTGACAAATCAGGGATTCTTCCAGGAGATTTTCCACAAGAAGAGACTTATTGACAGAAAATCCACCTTCCACTGAAGCATTTCCACGAGACATAATGAGACAAATTCTTATTACATCCCAAAGTTCAACAAATTGTTTTTGGTTGTCAAGTAGAGCACTGTAAAATTTGTCTAATCCAATGGAATCATCATGACTGTCTAAAAATTCCACATACTGAGACTTTAAAGCAGATTGAGCTTCTACACACAATGAAGCGTACTGTTTATTAGCTTTTTCAGCACAGTCATCTGAAATCCTGTTTGCACTAAGTAAAACTTCGAGCACGATTTCCACTCTCTTCTTGCCTAGACTCGACTTTTGCACTATATAATATTTGGGTCCAAACAAGTTACCCCACGGACAAACTTAAATTTTAGTGGGCTTTTCTCACGAAGTTTTTCAACCACACTCATCACAAGTTTCCTAAATTCAAGCTTAAACTCTAATTTCTTCCTTTCTGAGCACTTCGCTTCTTTTAATAGCTTTTTAGCACTAAATCCAATATCAACTTTCTCAATTGAGAGAAGATTTTCACTTTTTGATACATCTAAAGTTAACAGTTTTGAGACACTATCAGCTTCACTTAATTTGTCAGGCTTCGTGCCATCAAATTTTCGTGCCATCAAATTTTTCATCAGCTTCGTGCCATCAAATTTTTCATCAGATCCAGCAAATCAGTGTGTAAGAAAGGAATTAAAGGCTTTGGGCTCTGGAACCTTCTCAAAATAAAATTCACACTCTGAAGCTATATTCCTAAATGCAGCCAATTTGCATTTCAACAGTGGCCTTTCCATGAATTCTGCAAGAAACATGTGCTGTTTGCTGGAAACCGATGATTCTTGAACATATTTCTTGATATGATCATAGACAAGCAATGCCCTAGTCAAACAATTAACGTTTTCCAACCACCTTACAGTGCAAAATTTCAAAGGGAAATCTTTACATCCAGTAATCATAGTATAACTTGCACGGCGAGCAGGACTATCTTTTAAAAGGTAGTACAAGTTACGCAGAAAGTGATGTATATCCCATTTCACTGCTTCAAGTCCAGTTTTCATAGCTCCATTGACCACATGAAGACCACATACTCCAATGTCAACTAATAATTTACCATCTGGATTTTCAGTTCTAAGTTTATCTTTCAGCTTTTGAAGAAAGCTGAGATTGACGTTAGGTCCATCCATTGACACTTCTAGCACGTTATCCAAGGGAAGAGGTGCACCTTTAATGAATTTCTCTAAAAGGTCATTAGCTGTTGTCCATCCTAAAAACACACTGCTTAAGTATCTAGTGGAAACTTTTTGCAGATTGACGTCCCAATAACGAACAAACTGATCCATTTGCCCACACTGAGCAATTTAGTTTAGCGATTCATCAAAACAAATTACAAAGTCAGTGCACTGCTTCAGATCGTCCATTAAACACTCTTTGAAATGCGGTGGTAATCCATGGTTTATCACATAAGATGCTTTGCTTTTGCCTAAAGTAAATTGTGAAGCTATCGCACTGTCAGGAAACATTAACTGAAATGTTTTGTTAATCTGTGTACAAGAGTTCAGAGACATTTGCTTGGACAACACTTCCATGGCCCATACTATTTCCGACTTTGTTACATCATCTTTCACTACATCAGCATTAAGGTCACTGGACTTCCCATCATCTTTCACAACATAAGTATTTGAGTCATTAGACTTAATATTTTCTAGAAGTACTGATTCCACATTTTCTGAGCTTGTTGATGGCAAGAGTTCGTTATTACAAAGAGAGTTCTTTTTCACAGAGGAAGTGAAAGAAGCAAGACTGGGCTGAGACATTTTAGCATGGATGTTTTTCAAATGATTAGGGCCATTTCCATGGCTATAGACTGCCCGACGCCCCATATTGCTAAGCTTGAAAGTTTTAGAGCACACTTTACAAAATGCTGATTCATTGTCGCCGTTCACAGCATCTATCCAACCAGAAAACTCAGGATTTAATTGTTTGTCCAATCATTGTTCATTAAACACACAACGCTTTGCCTTTTAACAAGGTATAACCTATATCACAAATTTTCTTCTACTCCTTTGACCTAAAACAAAAAGAGAAATGTTAACAAGTAATGTAACACAACTTACAATAATAGGTAGGTAATACAAGGTTACATTAGTAGGAAGGGAAAGTTAGTGACTGTCTGAAACACTAAGTGCAAGTGTGTTGGGCGATGAGGGCGTCACTCCCCGACGCCGGGTTAAAACTAGTTGTAGTCTAACTGTGATTGACATTTCCCTGGCTTTTTTTAAGTAAAATTGATTTTCCCTGACTTTTACCAACATTTCAGGCATTTCCCTGACTTTCCCTGACCAATTTTCATTTCCCTGACTTTCCAGAATGTGGACACCCTGTGATAGAGAAAATTTTCTATTGTCTTTACTAAATTGTTTTAGTTGCTTTTATACCATCAGTGAAATGTTAAGTTTTCGATTGAATCAGGCAAATCAAGCTTTTGATGAGATATTTCATGCTCAGCACTTTGTGTTATATATATTTCACTTTCATATGCCAAAATGTTAGGCTGTTCCAAAATGAGAACCAATCCTTCAAATATTTGCACTTTTAAAGTCAAATTCACACTTCAGATTATTTGGGTAGTCTATGGAGATCAGTTCAGTTCTGGAAGCTCCATAGTGGGTTTACATTCAATTCTAAATTTATCTCATTGGATTCACTGGAACTTATATAACCAAATTATTTGATACAGATGCAGCTGTCAAAATGATGAAAAAAAAAATGCCTTCAGTATGCACAACTACTGTGAAACATGCTCTTGTGCTGCTATAATTTTTTTTACATTCACCATCTTCATAAACATACAATACTTGCCAAATTGTGGTGTGTTTACAATTAAACACTAATTACCAAGCAAACAGAACTCACAAGGAACTTTCAATTATCATTTTATAGCATTTTTAGAAATGATATGACTGAGGATTCTTAAATTCTTGCAAAACTTAAAAACCTGAATTTTCGAGTTTAAAATGTGACAAGAGCCCAGACTTCTGGTCTATACCTGGAGGAAAAACAGGGTCTGAAGACTATACATGCTGTTGCACCTTTCATTTTCCACACAAGGTACCAAACCAGGGCCACCGTTAAGGGTGTGTGGCGCGTTCGACAGCACAGGGCCTCATGCTTTGGGGAGCCTCATGCTGGTGGATAAATAAGATAAAATAAAACAAAATAGAGAAAGAAAGAAAAATATGACATTAAGTACACAGACTAAAAAAAAATCCAACAGTTCAAAACATATGAATTACCGTCCCAGTTCTCCGCGAGTCCGCCTACACAAACATCACAGTGATGTCATACATACGCTCCCCTTCCTGATTCAAAGTGCAGCGCACTAAGATTGATGCTTCTGTATCTCTGAGAGACCCTGAGTCTGGTGGGCTGGGCAGATGGTGTTACCTTGATAAGCCCAACACATGACGCAGCGCCAACAGCAATATATTTTCTTCTCGTCGCTGGAAACTCTGATTGACGGGTGTGAGTGGACATCACGTCGCAACGTTCTTTGAGTTTTACCGCCTATCTTGGGATCTACTTTTTGTGGATTTTCCCAAGCCGTTTTTTGAAAGCAAAAATGGTTCTCGTTCTCTCTCTCTCTCTCTCTCTCTCTCTCTCTCTCTCTCTCTGTCTGTCTGTCTGTCTGTGTCTGTGCGTGTGTGTGTGTGAAGTCAACTGGCAGCTGTGTTTGACGATCTATTAACTTTCTTCGTTCGGTTACTCATTCATGCATGTTTTAACCAGGTTCACTTCTCTACTTCGAATGTAACTAATTAACTTTTTAAGCAATAGAGTTTGCGTTAAGTGAGTTGAGATGTCTAGAGAACGGGATAAGTTCCGTAAATTCGAATCAGGTTATCAAAAAAGCAAAGAAAAGGGAAAGAAGAGAAATGTTTTTACGGAGTCAGGAAGGTGCCTTCTCTGATGTACAGCAGTGAAACCTAGATACTGTAGAAAAGACATACGAGTTGTTTGTGTGCTGGAGAGATGCATTACTTATGGGAGGATTGGAGGGGGGGGCATGCTTTGATCATGTGAGGAACAAAGATGTGTTGCACATGTGTTATGTGAAGCAAAATGTTAGTAAGGTTAAGACAAATATTCTGAGGAGATTTGGTCATGCTGAAAGAATGAGTGGAGAGATGCTTACCAAGAGAATTTACTCAGCCCAAGTGGCAAGAAAGAAAGGAAAAGGCCACGAGAATCTTTTTTTTTTTTTTTTTTAATTGGAGGTTTAATGACCACCGTGAGCAACTCAATGGGCTATAAGCAGTCGCCCGTCCCTAATTTAGGGTCACTGGCCCCAGAGAAGGGAGAGAGCCAGTGCCGTAAGACAAACACAACATCCATGCCTCACCGGGATTCGAACCCAGACCCCGTTCGGACGCATGATCAGAGGCCATCGCTTAGACCACTGCGCCACCGGGGCGGCCACACGAGAATAATAAGACCAGATTCAGGAATGTCTACATTAGAAAAAGATTACTAAGTAAAATCTAGTTCCATCAGTGAAACGTTAATCTGACAGATGGACTTTTTGAGGACCTAACCACAAATTTCAGAGAGCAACTTAATGTAATGTAATGTAATGCAATGCAATGTAATGTTGCATGCATGTGTGTGAGTGTCATCAAAACATTTTCCACTCTGTTAACATTTTTATTCCTTTTGTACTACACATCTGCAAACATCACCATTCTCCACACTGCCTGAATGAATTAAGACACAAAACTTCAAATGGGAAACTCATTTTGATGATGGCTATGTTTCTCAGGGTATATAGTTGTTTGATGTTATATATAATCTGTAAGGAACACTACTGAAACTGAAACAAGAAATTATCATGTCTCAAGAATGTTATGTGCAGTGATTACAGAATTATTAAACCAGTTTTAATAAAAAGCATGACCATATCAACTTTAGATAAATAAGTTTTAATGCTAATCAGAAAAATTTGAAATGTTAAATTTACATTGTTTATTTTCAAGCACTTCACATAGAGAATGAAAAAAAGAAAGAAAATACTTTCATACCTGCCAGTGTAAAATGATACTCCACACTAAGCCTAATGTCAGTTTTGGATTACCATCAACAATGTCATTTGTACTAATATTCACTAATTTTACCTAGAAACAGATTAAATGAAAAAAAAATGAATATAACACTTAATGTGATACATGTTATGCATCAAATACTCAGATAAATTAATGTAACTAAGACAGACAAAAAAAATGGAATCTATATTACCTGAATATATATCATACAATACAATTATGATGTATTTATTAAAGCTTGTTCAAGGTAAAGAAAAATCACAAAACTAATGCAAGCAACATATCAGTATTCCATAAGTATTATGCCAGATTAAATCACCACTAAATCCTTCATCTACACTGAACTGTGAGAAGAGATTTACGATCTTCAAGAGGAGATTTATATTCACATGCACTGGAACAGCTCTCCCTAAAAGAACAATGAGCTAATGAATTTACATATCACTTAAAATGAGTTTCTTAAAATAACTTAAATGTTTTCGATACTAATGAATTAAGTAAGGCATCCAATCACTGACCTGCTTTACAAGAACAATATAGACACATCAGAATAGTGAGTATTTCTATATTTCCTGTATGTGAGCTATTAGATCTTATGAGATAGTTAGTTCCCAATAGCAGTCTTTCAAGTAATAGGCACAGATATCTTAAAATTTCAGCTAATGGATCGATTGGTCAGGAATCAAGAAAGATCCACATCATGAAGTCCTACATGACGCACTGTTGACATGGTGCAGAGCAGTTTTTCTTAACCAAAGATTCTCACCCTGTGTCTGGGAAAATGAGCATATGCAGATCATTACTAAGTCTTGTAAGTCAACACTGTTTCGTTTATGTGCCCCTTATGTACAGCACCTCCCTTTCTTGTCTAAATTGCCTAATTCCTTTATTCTTGAGGTGTGACCATTAGGAAGGATAAGATCATGTGATATTGGACATTCAATCAGCACCTGCCATCTCTGCATACAAGCTGTTCTGAATTTCTACAATGTTTACAGCAAAGTTTTCTTCTGGAATTTGTTAGCTTCATGTTCAAAAAATGTCACACAAGTAAAAAAATCAAACATTTGATGCTAAGAGAAAAAACTGATGCACTAAAACTGAATGAAAAAGAAAATTTAGGTGTGAGCAACTTGGCCGTTAAGTTAAAAATTGAAAAAACCAAATGTGTGAAATTTTAAAGAACGTAGTTAGCTAAAATTTTGAAATCGTGAACAGAAAATGGTAGCCAAGAAACTAACAGAGCTGTTCCTAAAACCAAGGGTTTAGCTCTGAGTGATTCTGTCAAGCTAGAGCTAACAACATTCCTTTATCTGATGCTATGATTCATGAGAAAACTTTGGATGTCACAAAGTAATTTATGGAATTCATTTGGTCTTATGGTTCATGTAACAGATGTAGCCATAGAGAGCATGACACAACACTGATTAAGCAAAGAAGGAAATACTCAACAGCTAATTCATAATCAGCTAGGCCCTTGCAGGAGGAAGGGGGCTCTTCACCCCAGACATACTGGTGAGAGAAAAGGTACATTAAAAATGGAGTTGATACACACAGGCATATGGTTGGGTAAGTTTCAAGCTAATGCAACATGACTTACAGGAATGTCTTTGGTGAAAGTTTGTCAGTACCAAATAATGTCTCCAAAATGGAAACTCAAACTAACAGATTTGTACAAGGATTATGATGAAAAGGTTACCTTCAATTGTGATGAGATCAGTCTCTTCTTTTGAGCTTTACAAGATAAAATTATAAAACTCAAAAGATGCAGTGGAAATTTTCCAAAGACTCCATTAATGACTTCCTCTTATTACTTTCAGTATTATAAATATTTAACAAGAATTATTTCTCCTTTTTGTTTTAGGGATGGTATTTTTTTTTTATTTTGTTATTTAAACATGGAGCTAACCTAATTTTATATTTAGTGCTGATTTTCTTTAGTTTTTCAAACAGTCCCTTGTGGTAAGTAACTTTTCTTGTAAATAAATATTCAATTTTCTCTTCATTTTTCTGTAGTGTTCTGTTCCTAGTAGGATTTTCTTCAAGTAGTTGACAAATTTCTTTTGAAGGGTAATCATTTTCTAATAAGATTGATTTTAACTTATTTTTATGTTTTTCCTTAGCTTCTGAAGATGAATTCAGCTTTTTCTTTCATTGTGTACTTACCATCCCTAAAACAAAAAGAAGAAAATACTTTACTCCAGGAAGGAGTCATTTATAAAATTGAGTATTCATGTGGATTACCATATGTAGGAGAAACAGGACGAAGGTTAACTAACCACCAGAATTAAAGAACACAAAGCAGCAATAAAGAACATCTCAAATAAAACAGGATTAGACAGGCATATACAACAAACTGGCCCCAAAATGGACTGGGACTCCTTAAAAGTGATCAAACATCAATCCCACACAATTATCCAAAAATTAGAGGAATCCCTGGAAATTTACAAGACACAAGGTGTCAACATCAACAACCATGCTGGATGGAAAATCTGCCAGGCTTGGTCACCAGACCTGTGGAAGTAGTAAGACGCAAGAACTGAAGAGAATCTAGTGTATAGATCGAAAATTTGAGAGGTAATGTATCTTAATAAATTTATCCTTGATAATTCTCATTAAATATTTATAAAGACTCCATGTAATGTGTGTGTGTGAATTTGATTGCAAGATTTGAGAATCTTCTGATCATGAGAAAATTCGAACAACCACACTTTTTTAAAAGGTGTGAACATTAGCAAGAGGAATATTAGGCAAATAACAAATCATGGATGATTAGAAACCTGAAGGTTGAATGACTTTCAGTGTTTGACATAAAAATGAAGCAGCAGAAGTGAAAGGTTCATTTAATTTTTGGATAATGCCACATCTCATCCATAAATTACTTTACAAAATGTGAAATTAGTCTTTTTTCCACTGAACAGGGCATCTATTTGCCAGACCTTAGATGAGAACATTATAAAATATTTTAAAAATTATTATTGCCAAAGTGTGGTGACGCATCTTTTGGCAAAATTACACATAGAAGCAACATCAGCAAGTGTCAGTTCATAAGTGTCAGCAGCCTTTTGGACACTATACTCTGAACATCATCTCCTGTATAAAAAAAATTCTGAGATACAGTGCACAGCTGCTTTTTGATAGTGGCTTTTGCACTTTTGTTTTTAAACCATAAAAATGTATCATTCATAGTAAATGAATCTGGAGTTTTTGCACTCTAATCAACGAATCTGTAGAAATTGAAAATCAGTCCACCAAGATCACTTACATAACTTACTTCTTTTGTGAAAAATAAAAATATGGAAAAGGATATAGAAACTGGTGAATATTATGCCATGAAAACAGAGGAGGCAATGAATATTCCCAATGCTAGTGAACCTGTGATATGATTAAAGAATTTTTTCTTACATAAAAAATTATCTTAATGGATTTAAAATGCTCTCTAAAAATAGGAATTTATTTAGAAGAAAGGAACAGCAAATGAATGCAAAAAACAAACAACAATTTAGGATATTTTAGAGCTTATATTGTGTGTTTTTTTACAAAGAGCATTGAAGGTTAATGTAAATTTAGAATATATATGAACAAATGTGCTGCAAACTCTGTCTGTCTCTCTCACTCTCCCTTTCCTTCAATAATTCCTTTTATAATATTTATTTCCCAATAGGTACTTTCTAACAGTGGGCAATTTGTTGTTCTTCATAGGTGTCTGTTATTGGAAGGTTTTACACTGTACATTAAAAATATTCATCTGAAGTCTGAGAAAAATAGAAAAATAAATCTGATAAAAAGAGAAATACAAAATGTATTATTTACATTATTATCTTCCAGCACTTTTAAGGCACGACCAACATTATTTAAATGATGAACTCTTAATCTCCCCTTTTCTCTCCGCTGAAAGAAAGAAAAAGAATTACATTAATGCAATAAAAATAAACAATTATGAAAGCAGATGTGAAAAATAATTTAAAAGAATATGTTAAAATAAAATATATACTTTGGCTGATAACAACATACAGTTGCACTATTTTGCAAAATAAAAAATAAATGGAAGCGGTTTTTAGTGCAACAAATCTGAATGAAATGAACATAACTTTAGCATGAAGAATCACCACGAAACTTCTGAATTCATGTTGTTTATCTGGACACCTGCACTCTTTTTTGAGTGCAGGTGTCCTTAGACACAGTGTGTGAGTTTGGAAAATGGTCAGAAGATGGTTTGTTTTAGCTATGGTTCTTTAGGATTCCTCATTTTACAGGTTTTTAAACTTTTCATACCACATCACGTTTTAACTACATCATTTTTAAATCTTTGCTCAACTTCCAACTGGCATACAATTCCTCAGATATATAATACTTAAAGTATTCACACACCAGCAAAGAAGTCTACAGTTTTTGCAGTAGAAGTGTAATTTATCACAAACAACAGTGTGAACCACTTGAAATGTCTTTCAAGATTGGTAAACAACGTCAGCTATGCACTACGAGAGGAAAATATCAAAAAGACTACCAATAAAATGTAAGTGCAGTTTTTTTTGCAATAGTATTTTCTTGAAAGTGTGGGAAAATTCTTCTGTCATCTAGATTATAACGTGGTAAAAGCGTCTTTGCAATTTCACTAAGGTGAAGATAGTATATATAATTATGTGAACACATTGAAATAAAAATAACTTCCATACAAAGGAATTTATAGCAACCTGGAGTGAGATTGGTTGCCAGATTTGAGTTTCTAAGTTTTTCATTACGGTTGTTGCCAAACGATAGGAGTGATTTTCAAATGATAGGGATAAAATAAGGACTGTTGGTATTGCACTTTAAAGAAGTAAATATCTCAATGCTTCTCACAAAAATATAAAGCTCTTTTGTTGAATAAAGGAGCAATTTTCTCAGTATTTTTCCATACAGGCACTGCTGAAGTATCTGACAGAGTAAGTAAAGCCAAGAAAGAATGAGGTCTACCTCGGACAACATTTTTTGTGTGCTTAGCCAAATGTTTAGTAATGGAGCAAAGTGTACTGCCAATACAAAATCGTGTAACAAACTAAAGTGTAATTGTGAATTTTGTACATGCCAGGAACACTGAGGTCTTCAAATTTATCTCTATCCAGTAGGATAAGTTTCAGAATGGTAGGATTGGATTTGATATCAATCAAAAACCATAGGATTTGATAATTCACTGTACAGAGGGAGAGTCAAAAGTTTTGCACTATTTGGATCACTTTGTCTTCATATGTACCTTTACGATGAAAGCTGACTAGCATGCAAAGTATAGGCCATTGTATTGCACCGTCCTTAGCCATCTGTCTGCCAGTTCTTTGATTCCACGGTGGTTCCAGCTCTTGTCTTTTGAGGCAAAGAACTCCCTTCACCCCAGCTGCCACCACTTCCTGGTTGTTGAAGTGCCACCTGCAAAGCGAGTGGGTCATAGATAGAACAGGTAATAATATGATGGGGCAAGGTCTGGACTATATGCTGGGTGTGGCATCAGTTCGATGCTCTCAAGTTCTTGGAGTTTTGCCCGGGTCGTTTGAGCGGTATGAGGCCGAGTGTTGTCCGGCTGTAAGAGAGCGTGATTTCTGTTCACTAGTACCAGGTACTTCTCCAAAACAGCATACATCCACTCCAGCTGTTCAGAGTAGAGGTTAGTGTTGATGGTCCGACCATCTGGAACAAATTCGTAATGGATTATCACCTCAAAATTCTACCAGATGCAGAGCATCACCTTGTGCTCAAAGTGCCCACGTTTAGCAACAGATTCAGGAAGCTGGCCCGGGCTCAACCACTGCAGTAGTGTGTCAGGATTACAGAAATAGACCAACTTTTAATCACACATAATAATTCTCTTGATGAAACATACATCCCACTGGTTTTCTAGGAGTTTCGTACACCTTCCACTTGGCAGTTTGCTTAAGCTGGAGTCAGCTCGTGAGGGATAATGCGGCAGTTCCTACAGACCTTGCAGAGGTCCTGAAGGTGACAAACCCCATTGGTCTGTGATATGCCCAGCTTGCCTGATAATCTCTGAGTGCTGGTTATCATATTTGCCTCTACGGCCTGGTGCACGGAATCCAAATACACGGTTTGTGAGGCCATATCTGACATTTGGCCTGCTGATTTCGACACCTGACCTTGCTGATCGTCGAGGTTTCTGTCACCTGAGCGAAATTTCTTGAAACATATGGTTGTGGTGCTGTGGTCCATGGAAGCTTTCCCTTTTGCATGATATGTGTTTTGTGTTGCTTGAGCAGCGTTATGGCAGAGTTTAAACTCGTAAAGCAAAAGTTCCCTAATTAGCCGGTTGTGGCAGTTCATCTTTTAGGCATCCCAACCACAGACAGAATGACAACACATAATGCTGTTCACAGCAAAAACTACCACTTTATATCCCTTTCGACTGACTGCAGTGTGCAACTTGAACTAGTTTAAGCATGTGACATACTTGCCGCAGCACATGCATTTATGCAAACATTGCAAAACTTTCAACCCACCATTTGTAACTGGTACATAAAATGGTCAAGAAATGGAATACGTCCAGCAAATTGAAATTAGTGGTTGACCTCTGAAGAACATAGAGTAGTGGAATTCTTGAGTTTGAACTTTTTAATGAGTTTGTCCACCAAAACACTAGAGAATGGTTGTAATATTCCTGTATTCAAAGGCAAGAAATGCTGAACTGTTAAATATGATGTTGGCACAATCAATACAAAAAGTGAGCTCAGAAAACTTGTAGACACCAGAAGTATGTGAAGTGAAGGGTATTATATTGGTAGCTAACAGTAGGTGTATGAAAACCAGATCAATCTTGCTCTGATTTCTTGAAAGTCAAGCATCTAGAAAATTAATGGTGTTGTTGACCTCTACATGGACAGCAAACTTGATGGAAGGGAAAAGTTCAGTGACTCTTGAGGTTAGCTCAAGTAAATCCTGAGAAGAATGAAGCCATACATCAAATATGTCAACAACATATCAAAGCTAGACAGTGGGTTGAAACATAGTACTTAGCAATGACGAAATTTTCAATATGTTGCAAGGTTTCTGCAAGAAAGGGTGATAGTGGGGATCTCATTGGGACTTTTTGCTGTTGGAGATTGAATTTATTGCTGTAGCTGAAGAAACAATTATCCCTTGAAGTGGTGTGCAAGCAGTCATAAAGGTCCTTGGTAAGAGTGTCAAAGATATCCTCCAGGTCCTTCAGTTTGTGAATCAGAAGCAAATGATAATCAAACAGTGGTATAGGAAGTAACAGAGAAACTACATCCAGAGTGAACATGTATTCATGGGGTGCTAAAGAATCTGGAAGCTGGTTAACAAATTCTTTAGCAGATGAGATAGAATACTGATGGTTATTAGTAATGAAGGAACACTTTTCAACCAAGGGTCTGTTAAGGTAGCCTTCTTTATGAGTTTGACTTGCATGAAAATGCCATAATAAGATGGAGGAGCAAAATCAGCAAGGAAGAAGTTCAAGGTATATTGTCAATGGATTTCTTAAGGGATTCAAAGGAATTGATTTCAGAAGCTTACAGTTTGTAGAGTGAAGGAATTCAGCCACTTTTAAATCAAGGTCATGCTTCTTCAGAATAACAGGGCAGGCAATTTTATCAGTTTTACAAATAGCAAAGTTGTTAGAGGTAATAAATTCTTTGATATTTGAGTTGAGTAGAAGTGTAATGGAAGGATTTATTTGCATGCTGAGGAAGAACAATGGCAGATTTAGCCCTAACGAAAGGTTGATGAACTGGATAAGTTCTTTGATGGCCACTTCAAGGAGAGAAATAGTATGAGGTAAGTTTACTCTTGATGCTGCAGAAAATTTCAGTCCATTAGATAGGCACTCTTCTACAGAAAAGGACACAGGGATTGAAGAAAGATTTATATATTGAGTATGCTGATGCTTTGAAAGCAGAAAGTTAAACTTTTGAAACAAGCATTCAGATTATTGAAAACAAACAATAGAAAGAATTTTATTAATTTTAACTAAAATTTCAAGAAGGATGGGATAGGTTATCTTGGCAAGCAGTTGGTATCTGGTGTAGCATGATAATTCATTGTTGGCAATACTAGAACAGAAATCACAGATTGCAGCCAACATCAGTTTGAAACTTGTATTTACCAAAATATTATGGAAGCAGTTGAAAAAAATACTTGCAACTACAGCAAACTGTACTGCTCCTTTTCTTTACTTCCAGTGTCCAACAATGAATACTGAGAAATTTTACAAAAAATTTAAAAATTCTATCCCATCTATCATATTGCAACATAAAAACACAATGAAATGCTCTTTGGAATATTTTTCGCTTGTACATTTCTCACCTTCAAGTGCAAGAGATTTATTGGCTAATGCTCTAAAGAACAATCCAGTAACATCACAGTTGAAAATACCCTTGCTGCCCCAGTGGCACAGTGGTCTAAGTGATGGCTTCTGATCACTCGTCCGAGATGGGTCTGGGTTCAAATCCTGGTGAGGCATGGATGTTGTGTTTGTCTTATGGCACTGGCTCTCTACCTTCCCTGGAGTCAGTGGCCCTAAATTAGGGACGGGCGACTGCTTATAGCCCATTAAGTTGCTCATGGAGGTCGTTAAAATTCCAATCAACCAAAAATATCCTTCATGTCATATCCTTAAGTCACAACACTAAGCTTTACATTCCAGGTGGTAACTGTTTGCATGAAATATTATGTTGTTTTTTTCAAAACTAACCATCCATTGGGCTTCTTGAAATCATTTGTACTGAGATTTTGTGCAATTTCTTTTACCAGTAAAATGGGGCTAGTCACAGGTAAATTTTTTGTTTGTGCATCTAGAATCTACAAACCATGTCCACACTAATTCATCAGTGTTTTCATTTTCAACTTTTCTTTTTTTACAATTTGCCGTTTGCAGCTGCTCTTATTTTCAAATTTTGTTTCAGTTCTAATGAGTTGTGCACTTGTGTTTAACAATGCTTAAACATCTGAAACAACTCTTTAACATTAGCATTTTTCTCATGAAGCTCATTTGATTTTATCTTCAAGAAATAATCATATGTAGTGCCAGCAGCCACATCTGTTTGCTTGTTTGGAATAAAAAACCTTTTGGCAATGTAAAAAATTTTCCGGGGGGGGGGGGTAAAATAATCGGATTGACGAAGCTATATGTTTTATTATCATCTTTAATCTGTAACTGCTTCAATGGGGAACAGCAGCACACAGTAATGAAGAGATGACTTGAGAGGTGGGGTTTCCTAACAGTTCAATGGTGTTTTGCAAACATTTTGTTAGGCATTCTTACCTCCTGCAGATTTTACCACGGCATCACAAGAAACCGGTTGCACATTTTAATTTTTGCGGTGATGAAATTTTAAACAATATTCTGCATTTGATTTCAATGGACTGGAACACAAAATGTAACACAAACTGTGCTGTGATATTAATTAACAAGAAAGATGACACAGAATTTTCGGGTATAATAAGCACGTCTTTTGAATCCGTTCTGACGCAAATTAAATTTATCAAAGCTATTCAAAGTCAATGGAACCAGTATGGAAAACAATAGTATCTGACGGAAGAAAGTTTTTCAATCGGGTTTTTAATCCCTCAGATATTGCTGTAAATGGAATCATGAGCTTATGCCCTCTGGTTGCAGACATGTGCATTAAAAAAAACATGAATTTATATGAGAAACATTTCGCACCGGGAACGCTCTCCAACACCGAAAGAATTTTTCAAATCGGACTCTTAGAAACAGAGATATCGACAAAAATAAAATGTCTTTACGTCCCCAGGTGGGAAAGCCATGCATTATTCTAGGAAGAAAGTATTCTCAAAAGGTTTTTCCATATGAGCGGTATCGGTCCAAGAAAAAAAAAATTTAGTCGAGTTTTCAGGAGCCCAGATTTTACTACAAATACATCAGAAGCAGAAATTAACGCTTATGACCCCTGGTGGCCAAACCATTCTTTACCAAACATTAGAAATTATGTGAAAAATATTTTCCATCAGGTCTTGTATGCGACACAGGAAGAATTTTTCAAATCGGAGTTTTAGAAGCAGAAATAACGCAGAAAACGCAATTTACCTTTGTGCCCCCTAGCAGAAAGTCTATGATTTACTTGAAAATTTTGAATTTATAGGAAAAAACATTTCACATCGGAAACACTATCCAACAAAGAAGGAAGTTTTCAAATCGGACTCCTAGAGTAGAGATATTGACAAAAATGAGATATACTTCTACGGCCCTTGCATAGAAACCATGCATTATTTTAAGAAGAAAATGTTCCGAAAAGGTTTGTCGACATGAGTAGTATCGGTCAACAAACTAATTTTTTTGCAATCGAGATTTTAGAAGCTCATATTGTGCTGCAAATACATCAGAAGCGGAAATTAAGACTTACGCCACCTGGTGGCCAAACCATTTTTTACAAAAATCAGAAATTACGTGCAAAAGATTTCCCATCAGGAGCTGTATCCGGTGCAGAAATAATTTTTCAAAACGGAGATTTAGAAGCAGAGATATTGGGGGAAAGCATTTTACCTTTACCCCCTAGCGGAAAGTCTACGAATTACTTGAAAATTTTGAAATTACATGAAAAACATGTCACACTGGAAACACTATCCAACAAAGAAGGAATTTTTCACATCAGATTCCTAGAAGTAGAGATTGACAAAAATAAGATATACATCTACACCCCCTGGCGGAGAAACTGTGGAATATTTTAAGAAGAAAATATTCCGAAAAGGTTTATCGATGTGAGTGGCATCAGTCCACGAAAGAATTTTTTCAATCGATATTTTAGAAGCTCAGATTTTACGGCAAATACATCAGAAGCAAAAATTAATACTTACGCCCCTGGTGGCCAAAGTATTCTTTACCAAAAATTTGAAATTATATGCAAAAGATTTTCCATCAGGTGTATCCGCTGAAGAAAAAAATTTCAAATCGGAGTTTTAGAAGAGTTATCGGGGGAAAATGTAATTTACTTTTACGCCTCCTAGCGGAAAATCTATGCGTAATTTGAAAAAGGAACTATCTCTAAAATACTCTTCGACATAAATGGAATCAAAAGATAAAAGAATTTTTTCAATCAGATGTTTAGAAGCAAATATGTGGAATAAAACGTATTTTTGAATTCAACATCATCTGCATTTACACCCTCTAGCAGCGAAATTGTACATCAAAAAAAAAAAAATGAAGGATCGTCATTCGCATATTTAAAGCTTTTCAATGCAAAAAGAATTTTTTAAGTCGGACTAATAGTTGCAGAGATATCATGGGTATGGACGGACGGATGAACAAACTGGTAACATAAGCACAATCTATTTTTACAAAAGACGTGCTAAAAAGCTAGAAAGATGACACCGAATTTTCGGTTGTAATGAGCACGTCTTTTGAATACTTTCCAACATGAATAAAATTTCTCAAAGTTATTCATAGTCAATGGAACAGTTAGTAAAAAAAACAACCGATTTCTACAACTAATAAAACATGCAGAAATAAAAACAGCTTCTTACTTCCACCAGCAGCTAAAAAATATGTTATGAAAATTAACAAATGGCACACAAAAAGTTTCTCATAGCAGGAGGAAGGTATCAGAGACATATTTTCAAATCGAACAGTTAAAAGAACAAATATAGAAGGAAATATGATAAATCTACACCTTCTAGTGGAAGAATTTTGCATAATGGAAAAGTTGAAAATAGGCAAAAAGTATTATTCGTGGTAAAAGATATGCTAAGGAAAAATAATTTTTCTAATATGTCTCCTGGAAATAGAGACAGCAAGAAAAAAGGTTTTGACCTTTGCACTCCCTGGTGGGAAGTCTGTGCGTTATTTAAAGAAGATACTTCTGACCATTTTCATTGCAGCAAATGGGATACAGTAAAAAATAAATTTCTCAATAGGGATTTTAGAAGCAGAGATACAGTTGCAAACACCACTTAGTGACAGAACTGTGAACTACAAAACTCCTCAAATACAAGCCTAAAGTGTTCCATCAGGTAAATGGCATTTGGGGTTGAAAGAATTTTTAAGTCGCACATTTAGAAGTTGAGGCATTGAGAAAACCAGATCAAACATGGCGTCTCCTTACAGCAAATTGTGCATCATTTGGGGAAGGAAATACACACAAACAGTTGGCATAGTTAGTAGTATCTGAACAAAAAGAATTTTTTTTTCAACGAGTTTCTTAGTCCCGCAGATATTGCTGTAAATGTAAGCTTATGCCCTCTAGTGGCATTCTTGTGCATTAGGAAAAATTTGAAATTATATCAAACATTTCTCAGCGAGAGCGCTCTCCAACAAAGAAAGATTTTTTTTAAATCGGACTTTAAGAAGCAGAGTTATAGACAAAAATAAGATATGCACCTATGCCCCTGGCAAAAAAAAAAAACATACATTTTAAAAAAGTATTCTGAAAAGGTTTTCCCAGATGAGCGGTATGGGTCTATAAAAAAAATTTTCAATAGTTTTTTTAGAAGCTCGGATTTTGCATTAAATGCATTAAACACAGAAATTAACACTTACGCTCCCTGGTGGACAAACCATTCTTCACAAAAATTAGAAATTATAAGCAAAACATTTCCCATCAAGAGACATATTTGATGCAGGAAGAATTTTTCAAATTGGAGTTTTAGAAGCAGAGATATTGGGGAAAACACAATTTGCCTTCACGCTTCCTTGCAGAAAATTTATGAGTTACTTGAACATTTTGAAATTGTATGAGAAACATTTTGCATCAGAAACTCTCTCCAAACAAGGAAAGAATTTTTCAAATCGGCCTCTAAGAAGCAGAGATATTGACAAAAATAAGATATATGTCTATGTCCCCTGGCAGAGAAACCATGCATTATTTTACGAAGAAAATATTCTGAAAAGTTGTTTCAAGGTAAGCGGTATTGGTCCATGAAAGAATTTTTTCAATCACATTTTTAGAAGCTCAGATTTTACTGCAAATAACACCAGAATCACAATTAACACTTACGCCCCCTAGTGGCCAAACCGTTCTTTGCCAAAAATTAGAAATTATGTGCAAAACATTTTCCATCAGGAGCTGTATCCGTTGCAGGGAGAATTTTTAAAATCAGTGTTTGTGAAGCAGAGATACTGGGGGAAACGAAATTTACTTTATGCCCGCTAGCAGAAAATCCATGCATAACTTAAAAAAAATTACTGTATCTAAAACAGTCTTCAATATAAATGGCATTGAATGGTAAAAGGATTTTTTAATCGGATATTTAAAAACAAATATATGGAATAAAATGTATTTTGAATTTGATATCATCTGCATTTACACCCTCTAACGGTAAAATTGTGCACCGTAAAAAAAAAAAAAAAAATGCAAGAATCATCATTCTCATATTTTAAGCTCCCCAATGCAAAAAGAATTTTTCAAATCAGACTAATAGTTGCAGAGATATGGTGTCCACAGATGGATGGACTGATGGACAAAGTGATAACATAGGCACTATCTTTTTTACAAAATATGTGCTAAAAAACACTTTACTTGAGGGAAAGTTTATTTTCCTACTGCTCACAGCAGCAACTATAATTAGAGGTGTCTAGTCCCTTCACCCCATGACCTCCCCTACTTTGTTTCAGAAACACAGTGGACTTCTCTCCAGCTACCCTTTAGAAGACAGGACAGTGAAATCAGCTAGATATGTAACAGGTGCATGATATAACGAGCAAAGTTCTGTAACTTTAAGCTGACCTTACGTCATAACAGCATTGTTTTCTGGAAACTTCTACACCATGACTTCTGCCATCTTTTCCATGTTGTACAAAAAATGTATATACCATAAATGCAAAATTATGTTATTTCATTTCTGCATTACACATATTCCACTTTAGTCACATATAAATCATCCATATTTTTGGTAGGAGAGCGATAGTTTTCCATTGTAGTCAGGTTTCCACTTTACATTGATTCTGCAATACGCAGATTATACTGTAATTTCTAAAATGTTCAAAACATCTGGTGACTTTCAGCACTACCATATACAGCACAATAAATATTGTAGTATGTTAAAATTAAAGACTACTATCATACTTCTTGAGCCGTGAAGTCATTTGGAGGGCAGGGGGGGTATAAGTGGTGTTAGAATAACTGACCACCATTGGACAACTGAAATACTGGACTGGATACCAAAGGTCAGGAAAAGTACCTATGGGAGATGGGTGAATGAAAATGTTGAAAGAACTGTGCAAGACAGATAGTTGTAGAAAAGACTTTGGGAGACCTGCAGCCAGCAGTGGACTGAGAACTACAGATGATGATTGACATTAAGCTGACCAATATTATGCAATTTTTCAAAAAACTTTTTCTAGAACAAATCAAAATTATTTTCCAATAGCATTATCAGGTGCCCACTCTGCAGACTGTACTGTGAAAATTTGTGAATACAGGAGTTCGTGCAACCACATGATTCATTGAAGTTGATTATAAATGTATCATACTTAAAAGACAGAATGAGTGGGGAAATCTGGTGATATACCCAGGTAATCAGTAAAAAAATCACTGAATTTTCAGTTTTAATGAGCACTTCTTTTGAATGAATTAATTTCAGTTGTAATGAGCACTTCTTTTGGCATAAATTAAATTTATCAAAGTTATTCAAAGTCAATGCAACCGGTTAGAAAAAATCAACTAGATTTTTACAATCGATAAAACTTCCAAAAATAGAAATGAATATTTACTTTCACCAGCGGCTAAAAAGTATGTTACGAAAATAACAAACGATGCACAAAAAGTTTCTCATTGTAACAGTCACCCAGATTTTCAATTTGAAAATCTGGGTGACTGTTAAAAGAAGAAATATGGAAGGAAACATGATATAAATCTTTGCTTTCTAGCGGAAGAATTTTGCATAATGGAAACAAGGAAAATAGGCAAAAAATATTCTCCATGATTTAGCTATGCTAAGGGAAAAATTTTCAAATATGTTTCCTAGAACCAGAGAAAGGGACAAAAGGCACCGACCTTTATGCCCCCTGATGAGAAATTTGTGCATTATATAAAGAGGATAATGTTCCACATCTCTATTGTAAAAAATGGCGTACAGTAAAAAAAAATTCTAAACAGGATTTTTAGAATCGGAGATACAGCTGCAAACAGAAGTGCACAATCACCACTTAGGGACAGAACTGTGAACTATAAAACTCCTCAAATACTAACCCAGAGTGTTCCACCAGGTAAACCACATCCAGTGTTGAAAGAAGTATTTAAATCGCACATTTAGAAGCAGAGATGTTAAGAAAACAGTTCAACATTGGCGCCGCGCCCCTAGCGGAAAAATTCTGTATTATTTTAGGAAGAAAATATACACACAGTTTTTTCATAGCTAGTAGTCAGTATCTAACAAAAAAAAAGTACATTTTATATTGAGTTTGTAGTCATGCAGATATTGCTGTAAATGGAAACTAAAGCTTACGCCCTCTAGTGGCAAACTTGTGCATTAAGAAAAACTTGAAATCATATGAGAAACGAAACATTTTACACCAAAAACGTTCTCCACCAACGAAAGAATTTTTCAAATCAAACTCCTAGAGTAGAGATGTTGACAAAAATAAGATATACATCTACACCCCCTGGTGGGAAAACTATGCATTATTTTAAGAAGAAAGTATTCCGCAAAGATTTTCTGAGGTGAGCAGTATGGGTCCATGAAAGAATTTTTTTAATCGAGATTTCAGGAGCTTAGGTTTTGTTGCAATCAGAAGCAGAAATAAACTCTTATGCTCTCTGGTGGCCAAACCATTTTTTTTTTTTTTTTATGAAAAAAATAGAAATTATAATCAAAACATTTCTCATCAGGAGCTGTATGCGATGCAGGAAGAATTTTTCAAATCGGAGTATTGGAAACAGAGATATTGGGGGAAACAATTTTCCTTTACACCCACTAGTAAAAAATTTTGAAAATATTTGAGGAACTTATTGCATAGGAAACACTCTCCAACGAAAGAATTTTTTAAATCGGACTCTTAGAAGCAGAGATATTGACAGAAATAAGATATACTATACATCTACACCCTCTGGTGGGAAAAGTATGCGCTGTTTTAAGTACGAGGTATTCTTAAAGGGTTTTCCAATGCGAGAAGTGTCGGTCAAGAAAAGAAATTTTTCAGTCGAGTGTTTAGAAGCTTAGATTTCGCTGCACATACGTCAGAAGCAGAAATAAACTCTTATGCCCCTGGTGGCTAAACCATTCTGCACCAAAAATTTGAAATTATATGCTTACATTTCCCATCCGGAGCTCTATCCAATACAGACGGATGGGCAAACTGATAACATAAGCACAATATTTTTTTACAAAACACGTGCTTAAAAAGGCCATAGGACTTTAAAAGTTAATGTTTACAATCACAAAAATTTCAATTTAAGTATGCAAATAAGATAAACACAACTGCTTTGTTTAATTTTGTAATTGCATAGATAAAAGTTTACAGCACCAAAAAAAATTAAAAAAAAAAAAAAAACCCTACACCACTGAACATAAAGTCATTACAGAAAAAAATTACTCACCAACTCTTGACCACAAAGAACTTCCAACAAACCTAAAAGACGAGTTCCATCTCGCAAGTCTAAAAATAGTTCCTTTATCAATGGATGATTTCCCTAAAAAGATAAATAAATCTAGAAACATTTCGTTGAAATAAGTTTGATGTGTGACATTTTGAGTAACCATTTTTGATTTGATAGTTATAAATTTGGAATAGCAATATATTATAGTGTGAAGCATCATGCTAAGCTACGTGCACAGCATTCATGAAAAATCCACAACATACTCCAGAACAGTGCCTCTCAACCAAAGTCTAACCAAGAAACCTCACAATTTTGACTGCTATACACACAACTGTTCTCATGAAAATTTTCGTGAAATACTAACTGCCAGAGCACATTTAAGTAGACAGGGTTGTCCAGGAATGGACTATACTTTGGGACTCCAGTATTAGTGGCACATCTAGGATTTCACTAGGGTGGATGAATAAAAATACCCAGGAGAAAACATTCTCAAAATATAATGAGGAAGCCATAAAATTATCCTCACCCTATTTAAGTGTATCCTAAGATTAATGAATGAATTGATTGATTCGTCCATGAATCATAGGATACACACTTTTTCTTGCTAACACTGATCAGTGTTAGCAAGAAAATGAAACAATGCATGGTTGAAAAATGGATATAAAAAAAATAATAAATAAATAAAAAATAAAGCAAAAGCATTTCTACAATCAATAAAACACCAAGAAGTACTTGTAGAAACAGTTACATTCTCCCACTAGCGGCTAAAAATCATGTTAAGAAAATTAACAAATTTTGCACAAAATCTTTCTCACAGCTGAAGGAAGATATGAGAGAAAGAGATTTTTAAATTGAACAGTTAGAAAAACAGATATAGAGGATAAACCAGGATATAACTTTATGTGCCTTAGTGGAAGAATTCTGAATAATGGAGAAGTGGAAAGTATGCAAAAAATATTCTTCATAGAAAAGTTATACTAAGGAAACACATTTTTTCAAATAAGTCTCCTTGAAACAGAGACATAAAAGAGAATGGTTTTGACATTTCTTCCTACATACATACATATCATTAAGCTGTTCTCTGAGATTCAGAAGTTAGCTCCTCAAAGAAGGACTGTTTGCCAAGCAAATGTTTAACTGATGGAAATAGATTTTACTTACTGTTGGTGTAACAAACATCTGCATTTACAATGATATCAACACACAGCTCCAGCTTCACTGACATCCATCACATGTTGAACACAAGACCATTTGTACTTCATAATCATAATCTGTTTCTCAAGAAGACATTCCTGAATCTGATCCTTCCATGATTTCCTTGGCCTTCCTTCACCTTTCTTACCTGTTACTGGTGCTGAAAAAAATATTTTTGTCAGCACCTCATCACTCATTCTTTCAACATGGCTGAACCACCTAAGAATATTAGTCTCCACCTTACTAACAACATTTTGCCTCACATTACACGTCTGCAACACATCTGCATTCCTCACACAATCAGAATGTGTCTTGCCACAAACCCCCCATAAATAACGCATTTCTCCAGCACACAAACAACTCCTATGTTTCTTCTGTAGTACCCAGGTTTCACTGCCATACATCAGGGTAGAAACAATTACACTTTCACACCCAGCCATGAGGGAATCTCTTGAGAACCCATCATTCCTTTGAAAACCTACCAAAGCAGCCATGACTTTCAATGAAGAATTCACTTGCCTACTAATTTCACCATCCAATTTGTTCTCTCTGTCAAACATGCTTCTTAAATACACAAACTCATTCACCTGGTCAATCACTGTGCCATTTAGACTTATATTCAGTACTTCCAGTTCCTCTCTCAAAAACCATAACTTTGGTTTTTCCCTTATTTATACTCAGTTTGAATTTCATGCAAACTTCGTACATCCGGGACAACATACTCTGCAACTCACTTTTGCTCTCTGCCAACAGGACAGTGTCATCAGCATACAGCAATTTGCACACATGGGTATTATCAAGACATAAACCAGTATTATCCATTTTAATATCAGGCTTACATGCATCCATAAATATATTAAACAACCAGGGTGACATTACACAACCTTATCTGACTCCTGCACCAATAGAAAACCATTTTGATAAAACACCATTCACTCGTACACATGCTCTACTGTCAGCATACATGGCTTTCACACTATTAAGTAGATTCCCAGTAATACCATATTTATTCAGTACCTTCCACAGAAGTATCTTATTTATTCAGTCATAAGCTTTCTCTAAATCCATGAAGGCAGCAAAAACTTTCTTACCAACAAAGAAATATGTTTCTGTCATCATGTGTAATGCAAAAATTTGGTTAGTGCAGCCCTTACGAGACATAAAAGCACTCTGTACATTCCACACTTTCTCTGATGTAAGACCTCGTACCTAATCAGTAATGACCTTTCCAAACACATGACCTTTCCAAACACTTTCCTTGCAAACTGATACCATGATAGTTCTTGAATTCAGTCTGATCACCTTTTTCTTTATATACAAGGGAACAAGCATCTCTCCAATCCTCAGTGACCATTCCTAACTCCCAGCACAACTGACAAATTGCAGTTTCACCACCATATTTTAACAACTGAAGCCCTACCATTCTGAAGAGATTTTTAGAGCTTTACACACCTCTTCTCTTAAGATCCCACCTGAGCTTTACACACCTCGTCTCTTGAGATCCCACCTGAGCTTTCACCTCTCGCTGTGACATGATCTGCTTCTGACTTAGAATCACATTTGCTTTCAAGATCTAATAAATCGCTGAAGTATTCACCCCATCTTTTACTTAGCTCACTGGGCTCCCGTATCATTTCTCTGACTCTATTATTCACGCAACTTAGACTTTTATTTCCCCTCTTTTTCCTGTGTCTTATGTACTTGCAGATTCTTTCTTCTATCTTTCCAAAAAAGAATTCACACCCTTTCCACCTTTTCCTTACTCTGGTGAACCAGCTTTGCTGCCTCATGCTTCTTACAGTGATATTCACCCTCAAAAACTACCAGCAAAACTGTGCATTATGTAAAGAAGATAATATTCTCCACCTTTACTGCAGCAAATGGTATAGTCAAAAAAAAAAAAAAATCAATAGCATTTTTAGAAGCGAAGATACGGCTGCAAACACAAATACACAGTAACACCATCCAGCACCGGAAATGTGAACAACAAAAAACCCATGAGTATAAGCAAAATGTTTCACAAGATAAATGGTATACAGGATTCAAAGAAATTTTTTTAAACTGTCAGACTTTTAAAGCAGAGATATTGAC
The DNA here is from genome assembly GCA_039090855.1 of Macrothele yani. NCBI lineage: Eukaryota > Metazoa > Arthropoda > Arachnida > Araneae > Macrothelidae > Macrothele > Macrothele yani. The sequence continues at coordinate 93,271,325 of CM077010.1, forward strand.
AAAAAAGATTTGAAATTTGCACACCCTAGTGAGGAAATTGTGCACTATTTTTGACAGTAATTGTATACAATACATTTGTATAGGTAACATATTTAATCGATTAAGGTTTCAAGATCACAGCTTAATGTAAGCACGAGAAGAGCCATTTTAAATGTGAATTGCTGGTACATTAATAACCGGTGTAACCGCCAGAATGTTGAATACAAGCATGCAAACGTTCATGCATTGTGTCATACAGGTGCTGGATGTCAGTTTGTATGATGGAGTTCCATGCCTGTTGCACTTGGTCAGTCAATACAGGGACGATTAATGCTGGTTGGGGGTGACGCTGGAGTTGTCGTCCAATGATGTCCCATACCTGCTCGATTGGAGAAAGATCTGGTGATCTAGCAGGCCACGGCAACATGTCGACACTCTGTAGAGCATGTTGGGTTACAACAGCAGTATGCGGGTGAGCGTTATCCTGTTGGAAAACACCCCCTGGAATGCTGTTCATGAATGGCAGCACAACAGGTTGAATCACCAGACCGACGTACAACTGTGCCATCAGGGTGCGTGGGATAACCACGAGAGTGCTCCTGCTGTCATAGGAAATTGCTCCCCAGACCATAACTCCAGGTGTAGGTCCAGTGTGTCTCGGCGCTCACCTGGCCTCCTAACCAATGCACGGCCATCACTGGCACCCAGGCAGAACCGGCTTTCATCAGAAAACACAACAGATCTCCACTCTGTCCTCCAATGAGCTCTAGCTTGACACCACTGACGTCGCAAACGGCAGTGGTTTGGAGTAAGTGGAATGCACGCTACAGGGCGTCTGGCTCGGAGCTGTCCTTCAAGTAACCGATTTGTAACAGTTCGTTGTGTCACTGTGGTGGCAATTGCAGCTCGAATTGCTGCCGCAGACGAGGTACGATGCACCACGGCCATACGCCGTCCACGGCGGTCTTCCCTATCAGTAGTGCCACGCGCCCGGCCGGAACCCAATTTTCTTGAGGCAGTACCTTCCCTTGACCACCGCTGCCAACAATCATGCACAGTGGCTACATTCCTGCCAAGTCGTTCTGCAATATTGCGGAAAGAAAATCCACCTTCTCGTAGCCCTATTACACGAACTCGTTCAAACTCCGTGAGCTGTTGATAATGGCTTCTTTGTCTTCTTAAAGGCATTCTTGACTAACATCAACACCCTACGTCGAATCTCAACGATAACTAATGCTCATGAACGTTACAGCGCATATTTACAGCAAACCTGCTTTGCATGTTCTGAGGGGTGCTACTAGCGCCACACGTATGCGCCAAGCGCGAAATTTGCATAGGCGTCATCTTACAGATGTACTCTCACCGCCTACCAACTGTCGTTTATCTAACACAACCCCTTCTTGGTGTTGGGATTTTTTTCCGTCAGTGTACATCAGAAACAAAATTATAAACTAACGCCCCGAAGTGGCCACATTATTCTTTACCAAAATGAGAAATTACAAGCAGAGCATTTTCCACCCGGAGCTCTATCTAATGAAAAAACAATTTTTCAATTTGGACTTTTCAAAGCAGAGATATTGTGGAAACCACAAAAACTATGCATTACAGTAGTGCCGTATTTTACACGGGGATTACGTTCCGACGAGACCACGTAAAGCGTGTGTATTCATAACCAATAATAAAACTACATACAATAAATCACTTCACATGCTTTTCTTAGTTATATATGTACGGTATTATTCGTTTACATATATCTATTACAGTATAATGTGTATTTTACAAAGAACAATGTATACGTACTTCTGTAACAGTTACATTTAAAATATGAGATAGCATAACGCAAATCCTTATGTGTACCTACCTAATCGTTGACTTCACTAATCTCATAATATGGCATTAAAAAGAGTTCGCAATACTTCATTTTATTTTAAGGTTATGTTCCATAGAGAGATCATAGTTAGAAATTAAATCTTTCAAGTGCTTTGCTGCTTGGAAAATTTTGGCAAACTTGTGCAGATTACCACTGGCAGTTTCATCTTGTTTGTCAATGTCGTTGTCATCATCATCTTTGTCTGAGGAAGTTTTCACAAGTTCTCTAACTCTTCATTCGTCAACGGTTCTTGATGTCCAATCAAATCTGTTATTTTTTCCTCCAGAATATCGACGAAGCCTTCACCCCTAATCAGCTTGGCCATCTGAATAATATGTTTTCCTTCCTCGTTGATGGTAGGAAAACCTTTAAAATCATTGACACAGTCACACCACAGGGACCCCCAGCATGCATTGATTGATTCTTTCGTAGCTCCATTCCCCATGTGATATGAATCTAGCTAGCAGTGGGGCTGACTGCGTATAATTGAATCTGTGTAAAATGCGACACCACTGTACTTGAAAAAGAAAGTGTACCCAAAATAGTTTTTGTTATTAATATAATAGTATCAAATGGAAAAGATAAGTTTATCACACTAATATTCAAAAGCAATTAAACGAAATAAAATGCATTTTGAATTCGACAGCATTTGCATTTACAACCTCTGGCAGAGAAGTTATGCCTCGTAAGAAAATCTGAGAGCAAGTACCATCATTCTCGCATTTCAAGCTTCCCAATGCAAAAAGATTTTTTTTAATTGGACAAATAGTTGCAAAGATAGCACAAGCTTCACGATAACACACACTAGTAAGATAAACATCTAATATAATCTCCCAGCCTGTTTCTAAACAAAAACACCAGGTCCTCCTCACTTTCCTTTTCTTCCAAAACAGAGAACCTAAACAAGTTGCCCAATGATCAAAGCAGGTGACGCCATGTGTCATGAATTAATCTTGATAAACATGTAAACCTATCAAGCAAAACTTGAAAATGAAGAATGATAGCAGAAATATTAAGTACGGGTTAATGATACATAAATATATTGGAAGCTATCGCTTATCACAGCTCTTATACAATTCTTGTGATAATGATATCACAATTTCATGACATGTAGATTGAACAAATGTCACAATCTGGCTGTGAACAAATGCCACAAATATGTAAGAACACATCAATGGAGTAATTGTAGCCTCAGGTATTCATTATGTTGCAGTTTACAAAATCAAGTCACTCAGAAAATACTACAAATATGTACTAAATGCCAATAAGAAAACTAAATTTTTAGCAATTCTATTTGAACATATTACTCATCTACCAAAATTCCTGTGGATGGGTAACATGACCCAATAGAATTGTTAAAAATGAACAATGAGAGCAAAAGAATTATCAGATATAATCAGTGTAATAGTATAAGCCCCTGTTGTGTAGGGAAGGACCTTGTCTCAGGATCTCAGTGAATGTAACATCTATTATTGTGATTTTGAAGAAAAGCTAACACAAAGTTATATTCTGCAGGAAAAAGTCATGTTTGTTTAAAGCAAGTTTCATAACTAATTTCCTTTTTATATTTTCATTACACAGGACAGACTGGACAGGAGAATCACTTATTTTTTCTTAAACATCATAAAGAGAAGAAAAATGTTATCACAATTCATGCCTCGTGAACTGAGATACCACCCCAATAGTGACCATTGTTTCTGAGTTGTGTAGGAGTAAGTAAGTATCTTTTGTCAGTTTTCCAAAATTGATGTTGACCAGCAGTTAATCTGCTATGTAGCAAAATTCTTCTTCAAAAATAAATTTCTCCCATTTAACCATCCCACTTTTTGTCTTTCTTTCAACGTGGCTTTTCCCTCACCCCAAAATTTTTATTTTTGTACAATTTATATATAATAATGTGATTTATAACTGGTGATTCACAGAAAACTAAACACATTTCATGTTCGTTTTATTTCAGCAGGAATAAATCGTAATGGCCCATGTCAGTGTCAAACAACGTGGAGCATCTGTGCAATTCCTCTATTCTCACGAGAGGACGCTGCTATGCAGGATGTGATAGCTGTCACTGCCAGATTGTCTCAGTCACTGTGAAGATGCAGTACAAGCTACAGCAATGGGTATTTCTAGTGAAAATGTACTGGATCACAAACTCGATCACAGCTACGCAAAGAGCATATGCGAGGGAATTTGGTGTTAGCAAACCTTCCCAAAGGAACTCTATACTGGCACTTGTGTGCAAGTTGGAAACAACAGGATCTCTTGGGAGTGAAACCTGCAAGCATCATTCATCTGCACTGCCAACGGTTGTTGCGGATGTTGAGGCATAACTGCAGGAGTCACCCCGAAAGTCATTACGCCGTCTTTCGCAGGGGCCGGGTACTCCTACTTTATGTGTCAGAGAGCTGCTAAGAAAACTAGGCTAAAGCCATATAGGTTGGTGGCTCTTCACGAGTTGCTGGAGCCAGATGAGGGAAAACGAGAACGCTGTTGTTGCTGGCTTCAGGACTTAATTGCTCAAAATCCTGGCATATTATCAATCACATGGTTTACGGATGAGGCGTAGTTCTACTTATGTGGCTATGTCAATTCACAGAACACACACATTAGGGCCACAGAACATCCACACGCCCTTCAGGAAGTGCCTATGCACCAACAAGAAGTTGGAGTTTGGTGTGCAATATCCGCTGAAAGAATAGTGAGTCCCATTTTTTTCAACGGGACTGTCAACACTGCAGAGTACCAATGAATTTTCATGGACTTTGTTGAGCAATTGGATCACATAGAGCTGGGTCAAGGCTATTTTCAACAGGATGACACCACATGCCATGCATCAAATGAGTCCATGGCGTAGATCCACAGTTTCTTTGAGGACCAGATAATTTCCCGTAACTTGTGGCCACTGAGATCATCAGATTTGACAACACTAGATTTCTTTCTGTGAGGGAGTTTTAAGGAAAGAGTGTACTTCACACACCCTTGGACATTGGACGAATTGAAGGAGAACATTACAAACAAAATCAACGGTATTGACAAGACAATGCTCCAATGAACAGCCAGGAACATGGAACAACGTGTCCAGATGTGCCTTCAGGAGGGAGGTGGACATTTTCAGCATTTGATGTAAAGGTAAATATTATGTAATGTAAACTCCCACAAATATCCTACATTTCAGATGGCATAACTTGCTGGTAGCTTTATTCTTGCTCACATAAATTCATAATGAAATGTGTTAGTTTTATATGAATTACTCTTTATGTAATGAAATGAGTTGGTTTTATATGAATCACTCTTTTATAATGAAATGTGTTAGCTTTATATTAATCACCCTTTATATTATACACAGTCAAGTCACATTATTGTGATCACCTCCTACTTTTGACGTCAACAGCGCATAGCCAATGAAAGAAGGCACGCATCGTGAGCTGGCTTGGAGGATATATAAGGTATGTTGTAGGCAATCTGAAAACATATCACTCGTTGCTGTCATGGATAAAAGGAGAGATTTATCAGATTTCCAAAAAGGGATGTTTATTGGCTTTTGGGCCAAGGGTGGCAGTATTTCTGAAACAGCACAGTTAATGAACTGTTTGTGTGCTGCTGTGGTTAAAGTGTATCATGATTGGAAAAATGGCACCACTGCGAATAAGTGACATGGAAACTGAGGAGCACCACGCGCCATTGATGTGAGAGGTGAACGTCGGCTTTAAAGATGTGTGAGGGCTGATCGACACGCTACAGTGGAGCAACTCACTGGCCAAATGACCCAGAGCGTTACCGGAAGTGTGTCTAAAATGACAGTTCAGCAAACCCTGCTGCGTATGAGGCTACAATGCAGATGGATGGTCACTGCACCTATGCTAATGAAGGTGCATTGGCAGAAAAGGCTTACATTTGCACAGCAGTATCAGAATTGGACCTCCACTGATTGGCAAAGGATTGCCTTCTCCGATGAGTCACATTTTCTGCTTCATCGAATGGATGGACATTGGTGTATAAGGTGAGAAACATCGGAGAACAAACACTCTTCAACCATTGCTGGAAGAACACAAGCTGGTGGGGGCAGCGTTATGGTCTGGGGAATGTTTTTGTGGCATTCTCTCAGTCCACTCATACCTGTGGAAGACACTATGGACCGAATTCATTACGAATCCATCCTTGCAGACAATGTACACCCACACATGCCGATTGTCTTCCCTGGTGCAGATGGGATCTTACAGCAAGACAATGTGACGTGCCACACGGCTAGAAATGTCCAAAAGTTGTTGGAAGAGCACAATGAAGACTTCAAAGTACTTCCCTGGCCCCCTAATTCCCCAGACTTAAACCCAATTGAGCATCTGTGGGATCACCACGATCGTGTTGTTCGCTCTATGGATCCTCCACCACGCACCCTCCAGCAGCTGTCACATGCACTGCAGTCAGGTAGTCAGCATGGCTCCACATACCTGTGAACACCTTCCAGCACCTTACTGAGTCACTCCCAGCCCATCTAAATGCTGTCCACGCTACACACAGTGGTTACTATGGATATTAACTGGTGGTCACAATAACGTGACTCAACCATGTATGTTCTTAATATAGCAACACGCATTTCCCATATGTGATTAAACGTTGTAACAAGGTATGAAAGATCTTTGAAGTGCTTCATTCAATAACAACTCAATATCCTGCCATATAAATGAAATGGTCAGGGGGCATTCAAGGAACAATAACTTCAGAATTTTGAAACTGCAAAGATTTCTATCTAGTAAACTGGATCAGTGTTTTGGTAGAATGGCATAATCATGTTACTGCAGGTTTTAAAATGTGTAATAAAGTTTTTGTTTGTTTGTTTGTAGACTTATTTCAATGAATGTGAAATTCCAGTAAAAATATAACAGTCTAAATCACCATTAGCTATGAATCTTGAACCTTCAGATGGCACACCAATGATGAACAGCATATTCTGTATTTTAAATATCCGGCTGTTTTGAAGGAAAGTTGCACGCATTTTTCATTGCATTTGTCATATCAATTATCACACCATAATAGTTAAAATATTTTACCTGTTCAAGCTTTTTTCCTTGAACTATAGAATAAAGTCTTCAGTTGTTCATCTTAAAATCCAAGATTTCAATTTCACAACATCTACCCTTAATCCAAACTTTTTATACAAATTGTAAGTCCTATCCAGCTGATTAAAATTATACAGCAAATTCCTCAAAATGGCTAAATATGTAAGATAAGCATTTTGCTTGAACATCCAGGCTTTACTCGTCAGAGATAGAACAGTATCTATAATTCCGTGGGCACTTATTATTTGTTGCACAGACCTCAAACTTATCACTTAAGTGAGTCTGAATCACCATTAGCTATGCATCTTGAAGATGACAATCTGATTTTTGGCGCAAATGTGACAAGGATGGTAAGTTAGATATTATCCGAAAACTTGAAAATTTTTTATGTATAGCATGTGTATATGTGTTTTCGGATATTATCTGACTTACCATCCTTGTCACATTTACACCAAAAATTGGATTATCATCTTCAAAATTTGTAGTATACGGCGTATCCCGTATTTATTTCACCATTAGCTACTTGTCATCTTTCATCCTTCAATATTCACTCAACAACCATTAAAAAACATCAGAATACTTCAAGACAGTGGCGGCTCGTGACGGGAAGGGAGGGAGGGTCCTGCAGAGAACTCCACCCCCTCCCACTTCAAGCCATACTGAAGTTTTGGTATTGCCAGTAGAACGTCACCGGCAGGGATCTGCTGAAGTTCCAACCCCAAGTGTAAGGGGGAGAACTCACAGGGGAGTGCTAGTCTCAACATTTGGCTCCCACATCAGCTGGCTCTCAGTTTTCAATTCCAAGGTATAGTCTTAGTTACTCCTCTGGGGCTGCAGTCCACTAATAGGAAGCATATTCCATTGGTTGAACTAAAGGCTCAGATGACACAGCTTGAAAGGTAACCCGGGAAAACATGGTGGTTATGGTCTGCTGATGTCTTGCTCCTAACCTTCTATGCTGCTTACACACCAGTCTTTTTAATTTGTCTCTTACACTAATAATACTGACAGGTTGTGCACACAATTTGCCGTCTCACTGAACCTCCTTCATTGGTAAAGCTCTATTGGTAAAGCTTGGTAAAGAGGTGATAGGATGTCAGGTTTATTATTATTTGTTTAAAGGAGTGCATTTTGACATTGACCATTCAGATATGTTTTCTTCGTTAGAATTTCACTGGATAGATTTAAAGAGCTTACCCAATAACAGGCTTTAAATTCTTTCTTAAATTGTACTGCTGCTTTGAATTTAAAAGACATATACACATGCTACACATAAATATTAGAATTAAGCCATCCAGTGACCAATTCTAATAGGTAAGCACAATAAAAAAAGGGAGAGAAAAATCTGATTTGAGTAGATTTCCAAAACTCCTGAGATCACTTCCTATACAAAAGTTGCAGATTACACAGGTAAGCAGATAAAGCCTAAATGTTTTAAACTAGCTGTCCATGCTTTTAGCACTTTCTTGAAGCCAAGGGCTGATGTTAAATAATAAAAGGGAAACAAATGTCATCTCAGTACATTTATTTACCTTTATATATGTGGTTTGTTAAATTTAAATGTAGCATGGATGCTCTTACCAAGAATGTGCAGTTAAATTTAGGATACATAACATGATTTTATGTGTTCTCTATTGCCTTATAGGTTTCAAACTACACTGGCGGAATGTGAAAAAAGAACACCAAGAAGGAATTGGCGGACGATCATGAAATTTACATATGTTAATTGGGTTGAGTTTACATAGGTGGGATGTTAATTTTGGGAACAACTGGTGAGTGCTTACGCCACAGCCACGGCATAATATGCAAATTATCGCCGGTGGTATTTAAGGAGTACGGCGAAGTGAATGCAATCAGTCGCCGGCGTATGGACACATGCAAAGACCATGAAGAAGCTGCAATGCCTGGACATGGAAGACGTGTACAATTTCAGCAGTTATCGGACTTTGAGCGAGGTCGTCTAGTCGGACTCCATGAGGTCGGGTGGTCGTATCGCGGAGCAAATTGGACGGGAAGTATCGGTGGTGGTACGATGGTGGTGTAGATGGTCTGAGGAACATTCCCACATGAGAAGACATGGAACCGGGAGTCACAGACGGACTGATGAGTGGACCGATCGACGCATAAGAAGAGCGGCGTTGTCAAGCAGAACATCCACTGTGACGCAAATCCGAGCTGCCGTTGCACCTGAGGTGACTGTGCGAACAATCCGCAACCGTCTACTGGATGCAGGACTACGTGCACGTGCATCTCTGGCATGTGTGTACCTCTGACTCCAGCCCACCATCAGAAACGGCTGCAGTGGTGTCGCCAACATCTGCACTGGAGAATGCAATGGCGATCTGTTGTGTTCAGCAATGGAAGCAGATTCTGCTTGGGAGACTCTGATGGCCGTATGCGTGTTTGCAGACGCACAGGGGAGCGTCTCCACCCTTCTTGCATTCGCCAGTGACACACAGGGCCTTCACCTGGTCTCCTAGTGTGGGGAGCGATCAGCTATCACTCCCATACACAACTAGTGTTTGTACCAGGTACGTTAAACAGCACCTCCTACATCAACATCATCATTCAGCCCATTGTTGTGCCATTTGTAAGGTCCGTCCATCGTGGTGTTTTCCAGCAAGATAACGCACGTCCACACACGGCACGTGCAACGCAACATGCACTTCAGGGTGTGAGACAACTTCCATGGCCTGCACGTTCACCGGATTTGTCCCCCATCGAGCACGTGTGGGATTTTACGGGACGACTTATCCGGTCTCCACGGCCAGCCACGACCATCCCCGATTTACGCATCCAGGTTGAGGATGCTTGGAACTCAATACCCCAAACTTACATCCAAAATGTGTATGACAGACTCCATGCCAGAATTGCACAGTGTGACCCAGTTCACGGTGGTTCAACCTTGTACTAACCATGTTACATGGAAATGTTATTTTTCAGTTTACCAAGAAATACAGCTGTATTTTGCCATAATGTTTTGATCACGTTATTCTCTGTATTCCGTTATTATGCTGTATAAATTTCGTTGGTATCAGACGTCTCCTTCTTGGTGTTCTTTTTTCACTTTCCGCCAGTGTATTTCAAAAATCTTACCTAACACCATGTCTCCTTTTATATGTTACTTCTGTGTTACTTTCACATTTTGAAATATGAGGGAGGAGGGACCTTGAGTCCACATTTTCAGAGTTATTTTTTTTAATATGAAATTTTAGAATCTTCCTGAATTTCTTTTAGTTTACGAATATGAAAATAAGTACATATATTTTGTTGCAAAAATAGATTTTAAGGGCCAACAGGTGTATTTACATACTTTTATAAGCTGTGAATTAATCCATTTAGTAAAAGTCTTCTTTTGAACATCTTCCCTTTCATCTAGGAGAAAAAAAAATAGCTGTGATAAGTAAACCATCTAATACATTATCAGAAAATAGTTTTACAAGAATTAAAGAAATTGTACAACTCAGTATAAAAATTACCATGAAAATGCAGGAAGAATATTATTAAAAAAGTGGGAGAAGAGCTAAAGAACATAAATGAAAAAAAAAAAATCTACATAAACAGCTATAATCTTAAACTAGCTTTATATATATATAGCTCTCTCAGGTAGAAATATTTTCCCATACTTGAATGATAAAAATGTTGCAATCCATGTTGATTTTACTTTCTTACATTTTAGTTTTGACTGCACCCGTCCTCCCTAAAAACATTTGTTATCAGTTTGTGGTTGTGAAGGCAGACATGATGCCCTGAACTTTTACTATAACTTCTTTTCAAAATAAAAGCTTATGCTCAAAGTAAAGTTTTTAAATCTGAAGACCCAGATCTGCTGTTGATGTTTTCTAATGGTTTAATAGATGCATACATATCACTAAGCTGTTCTCTAAGATTCAGCGGTTAGCTCCACAAAGAAATACAAACTACCAGATAATTTTTACTTACTGTCGCCGTATCAAACTTCATTTACAGCAATCTTGACATACAGCTTGGGCTTCACTAACATCCATCACATGCCGTACCCAAGATCTACATTTCATACCTAATCTTTTTCTCATGTAGACACTCCTGAATCTGATCCTCCCATGACTTCCTTGGCCTTCCTCTGCCTTTCCTTCCTGCCACTTGGGCCAAAAGAGATTTTCTTAGTAAGCATCTCATCACTCTACTTTCAACATGCCCAAACCATCGAAGCATATTAGTCTCCACCTTGCTAACAACATTTTGCTTCACATTACACAACTGCAACACATCTTCATTCCTCACACAATCGGAACGTGTCTTGCCACCCACCCACCACCACCCCGTAAATAACGCATTTCTCCAGCACACAAAAGACTCCTATGTTTCTTCTGTAGTACCCAGGTTTCACTGCCATACATCAGAGTAGAAACAATTACACTTTCATACCCAGCCATGCGGGAATCTCTTGAGAACCCATCATTCTTTTGAAAACCTACCAAAGCAGCCATGACTTTCAATGAAGAATTCACTTGCCTACTAATTTCACCATCCAATTTGTTCTCTCTGTCAAACATGCTTCTTAAATACACAAACTCATTCACCTGGTCAATCACTGTGCCATTTAGACTTATATTCAGTACTACCAGTTCCTCTCTCAAAAACCATAACTTTGGTTTTTCCCTTATTTATACTCAGTTTGAATTTCATGCAAACTTCGTACATCCGGGACAACATACTCTGCAACTCACTTTTGCTCTCTGCAAACACAACAGTGTCATCAGCAATCTGCATGCACAGATATCCCTAAGACATAAACCAGTATTATCTATTTTGGCATCATGCATCCATAAATACATTAAACTGCAATGGTGGCATTACACAATCTTGTCTGACTCCTGCACCAGTAGAAAATAATTTGATAACATATATTAAACAATTCCTATTAGTAGTTCTAATTCAGACTACTAAATAGCTCTGATCATCTACTATTCTCTTTTACGTGCAAATTTCAAAATAACTTGTACAATATTCTAGAAGATAATGCTTACCTTGGCATTCCTTACTAGCGAAATTTCATGACACGTTTTCCGGTCTTTGTTGATGTTATTGTCCTAATGTCCATTGTATGAGATGTATAACTTTACTTCAGCACACTTTTTGCTGGGTATACTCAGTGGATCTTCACTTTAGGATTCAAAAATATCAACTTTTACCGTTCTTTATACTCAAAATTTTCGCCCAGTCTCTGGGCATCCTCAGGAGCGTGGCGACTTTCCCACCGATGTTCATGGTTAAACTCGCGCTAATGGAGTCCGATGCTCCTCACTGCCTTTCGTCGGATATACTTTCTTGGATACATTTCTTTATCAAGCCCTGCTAGCGCCATCTATGTTTCATCAATGTAACATTTATTTTTTTATTTATTTTTTTTTATTTTTTTCCTATCCCGGTTTTCTAGTCTTTTTTTGGCGGTTTTTCTTTTGTTGTTCTTTTTCTTGTCTTATTAGTTCTTTGCACAGGCTAGATAATGTGTTACGGTCGTTCTGGTTACATACCCTTGTTTTATTTTTATAGATTATGATTGCTTCTACCCTCCTCATTTGAATTTCAAATTTTTTTATTCCTTTTTAGCATTTTAATTTCATCAAATTTTGGGAAAATCTGGTTTTCAATGCAGAATTGCACTAATGCAGTTTTTGCTTCTTTTTTTTGCCAGTTAGATATGTGTTGTTTAAGTTTGTTTTTTTTTTAACCTGTTTTTCGTACTACCAATGTACGAATATTGGGGGTATGAGTGCAATTGGAATTTAATAGGATCCTGATTCTTCTAGTATTTTTTCCTCTGTTTTTTTGTTAACAGTCAGATTTTTCAAGGTGTTCATTGAACTTCCTAGTTGTAAGTCATATTTAGCACATTGCCTATCAATTTCTTTATTAACTCCTTCCAAGTATGGGAATGCCCCAATGTATTTCAATTTTTTATTCCTCAGCTTCTTTTGATTGTGCACTTCTTGGCCTTCATTTCTCTTAGTCACATGCTTTTTACTCTCATGTATCCATTTTTTAAATAGCTTATTGGGTAACCATACTCTTGTGATATTTTCGAGATAAACTCAAGCTCTTGATTTTTAGCCTGTTGTTAGATGTTGTGTGTACACTCGCTGTATCAAGTTTACTATGCTGTTTTTTTTATGCATCACTGGGTGGTGCGATGAGTATGGTATCAGTACAGGTATGTAAGTTGCTTTCTTGAACACAGAGTATTCAAAGTTATTTTTGTTTTTCTTTAGTTGAATGTCCAAGAAGGATAGGCGATTATCCTCTTCAAATTTCATAGTTAGCTCTATTGTGTTACAAATTTCGCAAAAACGATGTGCTAGATCTTGTAGCTCGGCTTTGTTAAGTTTTGACATAATAATGTCGTCTACATATCGAGCGTATAGCAGACGACATTATTATTATATAGCGAAATTTGTAACACAATAGAGCTAACTACAGAATTTGAAGAGGGCAATCGCCTATCCTTCCTGGACATTCAATTAAAGAAAAACAAAAATAACTTTGAATACTCTGTGTTCAGGAAAGCAACTTACATACCAGTACTGATACCGTACTCGTCGCACCATCCAGTGATACATAAAAAACAGCATAGTAAACTTCATACGGAGAGCGTACACACACACGTCTAAAAACAGGCTAAAAATCAAGAGCTTGAGTTTATCTCGAAAATATCCCAAGAGTATGGTTACCCGAGTAAGCTAATTAAAAAATGGATACATGAGAGTAAAAAGCATGTGACTAAGAGAAATGAAGGCCAAGAAGTGCACAATCAAAAGAAGGTGAGGAAGAAAAAATTGAAATACATTGGGGCATTCCCATGCTTGGAAGTTAATAAAGTAATTGATAGGCAATGTGCTAAATATGACTTACAACTAGGAAGTTCAATGAACACCTTGAAAAATCTGACTGTTAACAAAAAAACAGAGGAAAAAATACTAGAAGAATCAGGATCCTACGAAATTCCAATTGCACACATATCCCCAATATTGTACATTGGTAGTACGAAAAACAGGTTAAAAAAAAACAAACTTAAACAACACATATCTAACTGGCAAAAAAAAGAAGCAAAAACTGCATTATTGCAATTCTGCATTGAAAACCAGACTTTCCCAAAATTCGATTAAATTAAAATGCTAAAAAGGAATAAAAAATCTGAAAGGCAAATGAGGAGGGAAGAAACAAACTTAATCTATAAAAATAAAACAAGGGTATGTAACCAGAACGACCGTAGCACATTATGTAGCCTGTGGAAAGAACTAATAAGACAAAAAAAGAACAACAAAAGAAAAACCGCCAAAAAAGACTAGAAAACCGGGATAGGAAAAGAAATTATAAAAAAAAAAAAAAAGTTACATTGATGAAACATAGATGGCGCTACCAGGGCTTGATAAAGAAATGTATCCAAGAAAGTATATCCGACGAAAGGCAACGAGGAGTATCGGACTCCATTAGCGCGAATTTAACCACGAACGTCGGTGGAAAAGTTGCCACGCTCCTGAGGATGCCCAGAGACTGGGTGAAAATTTCGAGTATAAAGAACGGTAAAAGTTGATATTTTTGAATCCTAAAGTGAAGATCCACTGAGTATACACAGCAAAAAGTGTCTTGAAGTAAAGTTATACATCTCATACAATGGGCATTAGGACAATAACATCAACAAAGACCAGAAAATGTGTCATTAATTTTTTTTTCATCGCTAGTAAGGAATGCCAAGGTAAGCATTATCTTCTAGAATATTGTACAATATATTACACAGCCATGGTGCCATTACACAACCTTGTCTGACTCCTGCACCAAAAGAAAACCATTTTAATAAAACACCATTCACTCGTACTTAAGCTCTACTGCTAGCATACATGGCTTTTACACTATTAAGTAGATTCCCAGTAACACCATATTCATTAAACGCCACCCACAAGTGTCCTATTTACTCTGTTGCAAGCTTTCTCTAAATCTATGAAGGCAGCAAAAACTTTCTAACCAACAGCCTGATACTTTTCAATCATCATGCGTAATGCAAAAATTTGGTTAGTGCAGCCTTTACCAGGCGTAAAACCACTCTGAACATCCCACACTTTCTCTGATGTAACACCCTGTACTTTTCAATAATGACCTTACCAAACACTTTTCCTGACATACTCTTTCTTTTCTCTAATGTCATGGTAGTTCTTGCAGTCAGACTGATCACCTTTTCCATTATACAAGGGAATAATTATAGCATCTTTCCAATCCCAAGGGACCATTCTTAACTCCCAGCACAACTGACAAATTTCAGTTTTTTAATACATGAGAAGATGCAAACATATGTGAGTGTAGTGTTTTACTGTAGTTGTGTCCTAAGCTTAGAGCAAAATGAATTTTGCCCAATGAAAACATTTCAATCCAGTATGGCATCAACTCAAGTAGACTTCAGAGGGTATCTTTTTTTCTTTTTTGATTGGAGGTTTAACGACCACCGTGAGCAACTCAGTGGACTATAAGCAGTCCCCCGTCCCTAATTTAGGGTCACTGGTTCCAGGGAAGGGAGAGAGCCAGTGCCGTAATTCAAAACCAAATGCATGAGCCAGTGCCATAAAACAAACACAACATTTATTGTAAGAAAGGCATACCTGTTTTCAAAAACCAAATGAATTTATTTTCCTATAAACATGAGCATGGTGCAGGTATGAACTTTATATCAGCATTCACAGTTTGCGATAGATAATAACAGTCGGGTGGAAAGGTCAACTTTGGATAACACTTCGCATTCAATATCTGTTATAAATGAACATATTAAGAACTACGAGAATAATATCTGACCTGACTTGTATTACCTTTTGAACAAAGAAAGAACAAAACAAATTATGTTTAATATACGTATGTGGAGGAACGTGGAAAGAATTGCTTTTGATTTTTCAGAATCTTTCATTAAAACAACAGTATGATAATTAATAAGTACTGCTCTACTTGTTGATAACAAACCGAAAACTCTGAACTATACTTTCCAACTGGGCCTACTACACTGTGTCAAAATCTTATATACTAACACACAGTTCATGAAACTGGGGAATTAGAACTTATTGCTCTCTCAATAAGAATACTGAAGTGCCACTATCCTGCCAATATTTCAAAAAAAAAAACCCCCACTGATTAATAGTGATGATTACTCATAACTTGGTCAACGATAACTGGTAAAAAAATGTGTTATTCATAATTAGGGCAGGATCTATGCATATCCAATCCATGTTAAGCATTGGGCAAAAATATTAAAAAGAGTATTTCTGAGAAATGGGTGTCATTCTGTAGAATGATCAAAAATAGGGAGAATGTTTTTATTTATGAACACAGAGATGTGATGGCCAGCTGAGTGAAACTACTTTGGAAACTATCAGTCCAGCTGAATGGTAAGTATTATTGCAACACAGCAGGGTAAAGTATAGGTTTCCCGATTTCTCCTTGAAAAACTGTACGATCAATTTTGCAACTATTGTGCTATACAAAACGCAAAAATTCACAACATCCTCTCTGTAATGTTTATGAATCAGAACCTGCAAGCATACATGTGCAATTTACCTACAGTTTATCATGTTATGGGTAAATTGATAGGAGCACATGAGGAAATCTGAAGGCCTCGAAACATTTCCTTGGAAGCTCCTTCGGTCACTGACCTTTCATCGGGCATTTACATATTCTTGGAATGCATGTGCCTGTGTTCTTTGTTTTAAAGTGAGATAAAGGAACATGTACTTATAGATTCGTCTCGATCTCCCTTTTTCTAAGTGAGGCTGCTTGCATTCAGCATTTTGTTGGAGGTTGTTGCTTCTGTCTTTTTGTTCAGTTTCTGCTCGTCAACTAGAGTGCCAACCTGATGTAGGTCATGCAGCTGTGGAAGCTTGTTGCTGATGGGAGGATGTTGAAGTGAACCTTCCCCAGTTGTAGCATGCTGAACATCGGTGCAGGGAAGGTGTGTCTACGTTAAGCCACCGCCGATGATGATGCGAACTGCCTTGTGTGTTGGATGGAGCTCATCGACAGTTTCTGCTGGAACATTGCTTTATGTTCCAGTTCAGTTTCTACCCGCCAGTGCACGTCGGTGCAGCGGAGGGGTGTCTATGCTGTCACCACTGATGATGCGAACTGCCTTATGTGTTGGATGGACCTCGTCAATGGTTTCTGATGGACTATCGCTTCCTGTTACAGCTTTGTACATGTGTTGTCAAAGGACGTTTAACTCAAGGAATGGTGGTATGTGTACTTAAAAGCAAAGACCTCTTTGGATTTGGTGAATGTTCCTTTGCATGCTAGAGTGCCTCAAGGTAAATGTATTCTTGACCTTTAAAGAAAATTGGTAATAATTTGTAATTAATTGAGATTACATTAAACGGGTAAACTTGAACTGTATTGTTAAAATTTATGCACTGTTGCTCTTAAGAATGTCAACTTATTTAAGACGGTCCTTTCTGCAGGGGTTTTTGGAGCTGGCTGAGCTGGGTAAAGAGATAGTAGCAAGTTGGACAGTTGCAAGTTACATAAAATAAACAAATTGAAATTGACCACTGGGCATTTTCTGCTTGTCCTTCCCGTTTTTTTTTTTTTTTTTTTTTTTTAAAGGCTCCAGGATGACAAATGAGAGGTTAGTAATTCGACTATCAAAGCTTCCAAAAGATGATCCCATGTGCCTACAGTTGTAGAAATGCACCAATACAGAATTTTATACCAGGACATAACAGGTTACATGCAACTGCTGCATCAAAGAAATAAAATGAAATTTTTTTCTCATACATTCTTTGCAAAAACAAAAAGAAGCAATTCAATCTATTGAATTTTCTTTCAGTTCCAATACAATGGATATCTAGATCATTAGAGGATTGCTTCTTTCAGTTCCAATACTCTGATATCTTAGAGCATTATATGCCTGTCTGCAGAGCAGCAACTATTGACATGCCAATAAATGGCACTATGAAACTGTAGGAAACTATAATGCATTTCATCACGTTGGAATATTTGTGATCACAGACTTTCTACTGCAGTGTACCACTAAACAATATATCTGTAAAATCTGGCATTTTGACAGTATATAAGAGTTATAAGGGCATTTTGACAGTATAGAAATATATACTATATTGACAAAAGTCACCAGACACCCCTTCAAAAGCAAATGAACGGATCCACTGCATTGTTAAGATGTGCGGTATAGCTGCAAATGGTATAAAGTGCAGTATGACCACGATCATACTGCACTGTGAGGTTGAGTGAAAATGTTGTGGTGGGAGAGAACCAACTCTGAGAAAGGAAAGATTGTTGGGTTTTATATTAGTGGGTTGTCCATAAGAGAAACTGAGAGGCATTTAAACGAATGCAAGTCAACTGTTTTGGATGTACTGAATAAGTGGAAGTCACATGGCGTGCCTGAAGCAGCAAAACGCACCGGCAGACCAAAGAAAGTCAGTGACAGAGAACGTCAAAGCCATAGGAGAGTTGTTACAGCTAATCAACAAAGTACTGCACAAGGCATCAGTATACAGGTGAGTAAAAATGCTGGAACTTCAGCATGTTCATGTACCATTCACAGAGAACTTCGTTCCATGGGTTACCGTGGTCGTGCAACTGCTCATAAGCCTTTCATCTCCACTCGGAATGCTACTCGTTGTTTAGCATGGTCTGGATCATAGATCAATGAAAACGGGTCCTATGGACTGATGAATCCAGATACACGATCCATCAGTCTGATGGCCATGTGTGGGTATGGTGGCAGCTGGGAAAATGTTATTCACCACAGTGTACTGTTCCTACGGTCAAGTTTGGAGCTGGCAGTGTACTCGTGTGGGGGTGTTTTTCGCGGTATGGTCCCGGCCCATTGGTTATTGTGGACAAACCTGTTAACCAGCAGATCTACCTTCATATTCTGGACAATCGTGCACCACCAACTTTGTGGCAATACTATGGAACCAAGCCTTGTTGGTACCAGAAGGATAATGCACCGAGACATAAAGCAAGGACTGTTACGGTGTGGTTTGACGATAATTCCGTATCATGTGTAGACTGGCCAGCACAGAGCCCTGATCTTAATCCCATAGAGCACCTATGGGATGAAATGGAGCACTGCAAAAGAAGTTTGAAACTAAGGCCTACTACTAAGCAACAGTTAGCGGCAGCATTATGTACTGAATGGAAACTTATACCTATCACTGTGTTCCAAAACCTTGTCGAAAGCACGTCTCGAAGGGTCAGTGCATTCATTAAGGCCAAAGGTGGGCAGACACCGTACTAATGTATGTCAATAAATGCTATGTTGTGTTTCTCTTCTAGGTGTCCAGTGACTTTTGTCAATATGGTGTATATTTATGAGCATGTGTATAAGGGTTACAGCTATATCGTTAATCGAGGAGGGAAAAAAGAGCGACATAATACGGTTAGTACGTGTACTCTGAAAATAAATAAATAAAGTACAGAAGAAAACGGTGAAGGACACACACACAATTAGCGGGAAGGGGGAAGAAGAAAACAATACATCGGCTTCACATATTTATCAAGCTAGTTCTTTCTCTATTCCCAAATATGCACTACAAATAAACTGAAAATTTATTTCAAAACAGTTCTCACAATAATTTTGACTGTTTAACATCCAAGAAACAATCATTTTTCCAAGCCGGTTATATTCCACCTATCAACAAGCCCTTGGTCTCCAATGTAAACACAAGTGTCAACTTCGTAACAGAAATAAAGGATTTGGTCGGAGTTTCTAAATTGCAGAGTAAAAGTTGTTACTAAATATCATTAACTTAAAAAATAAGATATGTTCATTGTCAGCTACACATTTAAATGGTACAGCGCCGGCAAACTAGGCAAGTCTGAAATGACCCTTGGCCGTACGGTCATCTCTTCTAACCCTAGCCCGTCCGTCCCGTTCCGCTTACAGGATAGGGTGCGCCAATGGGCCTAACGACTACCAGCTGAGCAGGCATCGCGTTACCGGAATAGCAAATGTCTGAAACTGAGTGTTCATCCATTTCGAAAGCCATGTACTGAAACTCCCAAATTCACTTACCTACAAACACAACATCCATTGCACACGTGGTTTTTGAGCCCACGAATGATTAATATTTCACGTAAGAAACACCATGTGCCACTACGATCCGTGAGAGTCGGCAAGCTATCCCACAATTCCACGCGACACGATTTGTTGACCATCTCGTCACATGGAATGGGCGGATTCCCACGCCCGAGCGTCGTCTGGTCAACTTGTTTATACTCATGAATGAGACTGTCATAATTAAAAACAACAACAAAAACACGAACGGCAGTATCACGGAAACATACAGCTGATGCAATAATTCTTTTCGCCGCTAAAATTGCACGTTTTCAAGAGCTCTCAAAAGAGGAAAATAGAATAGGATGCCGGCAACTACCGAAAGTTATGTTCTACGGCGAATTTAAATTTGTATAAAATGCATTACTGGAAAATTATTTAGGCATTAGCGTACTGATAGCCCCCACATTGCGGGTGGGAGAGCCTCACGGCTAATAGGGCCTCCAGCCTAAGCAAAAAGATTCTACAATTTTTTTTATATGAAGGTGGCTAAAGAAATAGCAAGTAATTTTTGACGGCTGATTTGAATGAAGTACTGTATTAAAAGGAAGCCGCCCCCGGTGGCACAGTGGCCTAAGCGATGGCTTCTGATCATTCGTCCGAAAGGGGTCCGGGTTCGAATCCCGTGAGGCATGGAAGTTGTGTTCGTCTTACGGTGCTGGCTCTATCCATTCTTCCCTGGAGCCAGTGACCCTAAATTAGGGACGGGCGACTGCTTATAGCCCATTGGGTTGCTCACGGTGGTCGTTAAACCTCCAATCAAAAAAAAAAAAAAAGCATTTTTGGTAGGGTTTTTTTTTCAATAAATAAATTGTGAAAACAGGAATTTGTCGGTGACGAATCGAAATCGCATCTTTTCGCTCCGGAGTGAATTGCTCTAAGCTACACCGACAGAATGCATATTTGTCTTGACACGTGTTTCACCTTTGCAGTACGTCATATCATCTCCCTCTTAATTTTTTTCTTTTCTGTTCTTTTTTTTTTTTTTTTTTTTTGAAGCTGAGAAGGAACCTTTGATTAATTCCAGACAATGCGGGGAACGAACATCACACATTTTTCGAAGAATCCATCGGCCAGTAAATCCAGTTTTACGTTCGGGCGCCAAAATGAAAACAGGAATTTGTCGGTGACACTATCGAACCTGCGTCTCCTCGCTCCGGAGTGAGTTGCTCTAATCGACTAAGCTACACCGACGGAATGTATCGCTGCAGATTTGTCATCTTGACACGTGCTTCATCTCTGTAGTACGTCACAAAGTCAAATATTTAGAAATCATTTTCGTAGTTTTAGTTCATAAAAGGAGGATGACGGGAAAGCATACAATTTTTTCCAGAGGACTTGCAGCCCCTTTTCGCAGCCATATACATGTATATTAACAAGAGCATGTGAAAGAAATATCAGTTCAATGAATGAAAATTTTGTACCAATTAGAGTAAGGTGTTATGTATTACAGTTGTTTGCACGTGTAACTAAATAGGCCTACACATCCTTCAGAATATAATTAACTGAAAGGTGTTTTTCGCGAGGACGAAGAAACTGAGACTTGTGTCATATTTTTTATAACTGAGTGAAGAGA
This sequence comes from Macrothele yani, assembly GCA_039090855.1. Lineage (NCBI taxonomy): Eukaryota > Metazoa > Arthropoda > Arachnida > Araneae > Macrothelidae > Macrothele > Macrothele yani. The sequence goes on from CM077010.1 coordinate 93,292,894, forward strand.
AAAGTTTTTACTCTGTGCAAAACATTGTAACATTATGTTAAATGTGTTTCTATATTCGAGTAAATAATTTAAGTGGTTCTGCGGGTTTCATGCCACTATTCTAATTGTTAATTATTTATTTGCTTACTTATATTCTGTATTTTCGTAAAAATCGGGAAACGTCATCAGACGCTATCACACGGTGGTTATGTGTGTTGTGTACGTGATCGTGAGGCATTTCAAAGAGTTTTCTTAGTTCTCTAAAACAACAAAATTTGCATGATGTGGTTAACGTTGGGGAAAGTATTTTGTAGTACTTTTTTTTTTTTTTTTTTTTTGTATTGGTATAAAGCTACGGCAGTCATTTTAACTACAACGTGCACATTTGTGTTGTTACATGCAATGAAGTGCAACAAGTTTCGTTTTACGAAAAATACCTGTAGGCTTAAAGAATTTGCATTATTAAGACACCCATAAAAACGTGGTTTGCAATATCTTTCTATTCTAAAAAAGTAGCTTCCGCTGCCAACTCTGTTTCAGAAAGTTTGCGACATCGCGCTTTCTTAGCTCGCAGCGCAAAAAGTATTGAACACAAATATATGAAATTTACATCGTTTATAGAGAATTGCTTGGAGAACACGCTGAAATAAACCGTTTTTCGATTCTGGCGAAACTTCAAGAGCTATTGTATTTAAAAGTTAAGGTAAACAAAAACTGCTATCAGTTCGCGTTCCGGACATACTAACAGCAACAGAATCACAAAACTTTGTAGGCATGTAGGGCAATGGCCAAATTTTTGCACCTCGTCGCCCTTTTTTTGAATTTCGATTTAGTTTACGATAAATAAAATTTTTAAATTTCACAAAATATTTCGCGACGGGATCCATTTTAAAAAACGGATATATGGCAAACTATAAATCATAACGCATTGTAATTTTTACAGCATAAATTCCCAACTATCATCCCTCTTTTTAAAAAAAATTAAGAAAAAATAATTTTCTGATTTTTAAGCATTTTTTAAAGACGCAAAGGAAAGGTTGCGTGACATGCTGCCATGGTGGCGCACCTATTTTTATCACTCTCTTCTCATTGGGTGAAAGGACAGGCTGCAATCAAACTGGTAATGACGCAATGCTGAATGACGTAGCGACACTTTTAAAATTCAGCGTTTTCCGCAGGCGTAAAATAAAATAAAATAAAAATAAAAATGGTAGCTATGGAACATTTCCCTGCTTGAAATTTTCGCGAATTGTTCGACCACTTTTACATGACCTGGAGATTTGAAAATTGTCATGTTGATAGGTTTTCTTAAAGTCTGAATGCCTAGAAGAGTCCGTAAACAACAACAACAAATCAAAATGGCGGCTTTGGAACATTCTCTGCTTAAATTTTTCGCGAATTATTCGACCACTTCTCAATAACCTTGAGATCTGAAAATTGGCATGCTGATAGTCCTTAAGTTCTGGCGCAGTGGTCTAAGCGATGGCTTCTGATCATTCTTCCAAAAGGAGTCCGGGTTCGAATCCCGTCAGGCATGGATGTTGTATTTCGTCTTACGGCACTGGCTCTCTCCCTTCTCTGAAACCAGTGACCCTAAATAAGAGACGGACGACTGCTTATAGCCCATTGAGTTGCTCACGGTGGTCGTTAAACCTCCAAACAAAAAACAAAAACAAAAAACGGTCCGGTTACCCCTAAAGAAGTCTAAAAACCAAACAGTTCAAAAGAGAGGCGTAGCTTTAATTTTCAAAATGCTGATAGGTTTAAAGATAGTTATGCCAGAAACGTTGAAATGCTGTAAAAATTCCATGAAATTTTGTTTTAAAATTAGGGACACCAAAGCCTGATCCATTTTACGTCAAACCGTATGCATAGACGTCACGATGTTCTAAGTCGTGAAACAGTTACGGATCTTAAATTACTTTTCTTTCCCTTAATTACTTTTCCTCCCTTTAATTTTATGTTCAAGAAAGTATAGATTCACTGTTCGGAGAACGGGCATAACTGCTAGTGGAATTAAAAAAATCAATAATTGAAATCTAATTGATTTTCGCGAAAGGGCATCGCAAATATTTTTTGCGGGGATCCCCCGAGTTTTTCCGGTACGCCACTGTATGTAGCTATTGATTTTCTGTTATGGTAGTGAACGCAGAGCAAATTATTGATATTTAAACAAAAAACTGCTGAACAATCGAAATTCTCAATAAATAAATAAGTAAATAAATAAACTCAGCTAGCTTTTTCTTGCGAGGAGGATATTAACGAACACCATGAGCATCGTAGGGTCGCCCCTGTGACGCAGTGGTCTAGGCGCTGGCTTAATGACCATTCGTCCGAGAAGGGTCGAACGTTAACTGGATGAAATTCGAAAGCATGGGGGAGTGACATGGAGGAGACTGGCGCAAGACAGACCGTTGTGGAAGAAACTTGGGGAGACCTTCATCCAGCAGTGGATTGATAATGGTTGACAATGATGATGATGAATGATGATATCGCTTTAAATTCATACCTAGTCCCCATCAAGCAAGTCCGGACGCGAGGAAACCCCCCCCACACACACACACACCACCTTGGCTACGTCTATGGTAAACACTGCTGAAGTTTTCCCCAGCAAATATGCATATATATTCAACATACCTACCTATATTGCAACTGAAAGTATTTGTTTTTCCTTCAATTAAATCCTAATTATCTGTAAAAAAAAAGCTTTGAACGACTTTTGTGAGTGTCTAAGGCTAAAGTCCCGTAGAGAATCTTTCGTGTAGAATCGATTTAGGGCCACCGATTCCAGCAGGGAAAAGGCAGAAATAGCGTCATAGGACAAACACACAAACCACGTCTCACACGCAGGGCCACCTCGAGATGTTAAGCAAGGTAAGTAAAGCATCCGAGTGTCTTATCTAGAGGAGCGCGATTAAGTACGCAACTCTTATAAAATTTTAAATGTTAAGTAGCATAGGAGCAGTAAAAATATTCTGGGGCTCCTCTTGCCTTATTTCGTTTTACAGCCGATAAAAACAAGAAAGGAGTGATCCTTAAACCCGAAAAAGGCCCTGGCCAATTTATCTTGTCCTACTCTTGGCGCTCTTTGGCCCATTGAGGCCCTCGCGCCATTAAACAAAAATCAACAAACCAACCAACCCGCTCTCCTCTCTGGTCACAAGCTATCTTGTTTTTCGCCTCTGTTAATGCATCTTCCCTCCCTTTCACTTTTTTCTTTTTCGGAGGAAACGAAAAATGGTTCAGCAGTAGTAGTCGTTTCGACGTGAACGATGCGTACAGATCGTCGAGCTGACGGCAGTACACATTGGCAGTGATAGTGGTGTTGTCCGGCAGCAGCTCAAAAAACACGACATCCCGCATGTCCCACCAAACATACAGCAGGACCTTACATGGGTGTAAGCCGGCTTTGAGGGTCAGTAGGTTCTTCTGTTTGGGGTCCAATCACTGTTTCTGGGCGCTGACATTGTCATACAGGACCCATTTCTCGTCACTTATGACAATGCGGTCCAAGAGCGGTTCAACTTGGCCACGTTCAAGCAGAAAAACTCATGCACTTATGTGGTTTGCTTTCTGCTCGACTATGAGTTGATGGGGTACCCAAACTCTCATCTTGTGCACCTTCGCCGTATGGGTAGTCCCCAGCTGTTCGGCCAATTCCCGCGTGACCACGCGGGAGTTGGCCTTTTAATTTTGACCTGTGAGACCGTCCCAAAGCAAGAAGACCCGCAACATTGGATATACACTAGATATGCTGAAGACCTTAGTGGAGACCGACCCTTCCGAACAAAACATCTCCATCACAGGTGAACTGAATTCCTTTCAGTTCACCTATGGTAAAGATATTCAAGCCGTTACTAGAAAATGATTCTGAGAGCAGAAGAAAACCAGAAATCGGACGGTGCCAGATCTGGGCTATAGGTAGGCTGTTCAAGAACTTCAAACCCGATTTTCTGTATAACCACCGCTGAAGTGAACGTACTGGCGTGGGGTCTGGTCTTGTCGTGTTGCAGAGTCATAGGCTTATTTTTCCCCACGCATGCGGCTTATTTTTTGCTTTAACTTTTTTAAAGTACGCACGTAGCTATCAAAGTACCTTACCAGGAGAAATTTGAGTTTTTAATTTTTTCGCTCGAGGAAAAGATCGGTGTCGGTATTCCAGCGATTGGTTTTTTATTTCTGCGTCATAGTGGTGAACTCAGCTCTCATCGCCAATGATAATGCTTTGGAGAAAACCACTTCCACATTTTTCATAGCGAGCAAAGCAACTTTTGGTTCAGCTTATCGGCCATGGTTCTCTGAGTTATTCTTTCATATTCCCTGATGAGTTCATCTACTTTTTGCCTGTTCAAATCGCAAGTTGCTAGTAAGGGCCTCCCACTCCACGGCTGATCATTTACGACCAAAATTCCTGCACTGTCCTTTGATGTTCTTACCCAACGACGAACAGTATTATGCCCAAAGTTCCAGAACCGTAAACTACTGCTAATCGAGTGTGAATTTCTTTGGGAGATACATTTTCATGAGTTAAAAACTCAATAACTTATCGTTGTTTGACACCCGTCTCACAGTTGAAAAAGAATCATCCATTTTAAACACAATTAAATATGAAGAAATTGATGTACGGAGTTCTATTACGCAGTAAAATGAAGCTAATGACACAAAGAACCGTTTGCTATCGGACTAGTTGCTAGGCAACAAGTCTGGCGCAAGACACTTGCGCGGAGACATTACTTATTGCGCCAAGGCCGTCTTGAAAACATAAGCCATGGCTTTAGAAAGACGAGTTCCCTCTTTTAATGACGTCACGCCGAAACCAAGGCTTCCGATTGTTTCCAACGCTGTCGTGTGTGACGTCAAACATGACACCGACGTATCAGTTCGTGTATAACATGAGAATGACGTTATAAACGGAAGGAACCCATCTTTCTAACGTCATGACCTTGTGTCTCCTAGACGGCCTTGATTGAATAAGCCTCGTAAGTGCATTGGCAAACCCAAAATATCACTTCAGTCAGATGAGAACAAAATCAGGCATCAAAATATTATTCAACGTGAGTGATCTTTTTCTGGGGTTTTTCGACATTTGCCAACTTTTCTTTGATAAAAATTCCTCTTCCGTCAACAGTTTAGCCTACTTGCTGAAGAGAAGGGAGGGCGAATCAGAATAGGAAGTACAAAAGTGTCCGTCCACAGTCATCTTTTTTTCTTTTTTTTTTTTTTTTTGATTGGAGGTTTAACGACCACCGTGAGCAACTCAATGGGCTATAAGCAGTCGCCCGTCCCTAATTTAGGGTCACTGGTTCCAGGGAAGGGAGAGAGCCAGTGCCGTAAGACAAACACAACATCCATGCCTCACCGGGATTCGAACCCGGACCCCGTTCGGACGAATGATCAGAGGCCATCGCTTAGACCACTGCGCCACCGGGGCGGCCCACAGACATCTTAGACAGTATTAAAAAAACCCCATTCAATCGTGTCTTTACGCACGGTCCTCAGTCATCCAGCCACCGAGCTGCAGGAGATCCACCCTTAAATGATTTTATACACAGCGGTTGCTGAATGTGAAACCTTTATGCAGATGTATGTAAATGCAAAATACGCTGCCACGTGCGTCACCACTTTACCAATTTCAGAATGCAGCTCGTCATTAATGTGAAAAACAAAGGATCTTTCGTAGTTCGATGAAGGAATTTTTGTAGGCGCCCGTATGGCTGGACTGACCGTTTTAGAAATAGCAGAGCGCACTGGTTTCTCAAAAGGTAATATATCCGGGGTCTTTAATCAGTGGAAAAATTACCCACATTGCTTGTCTAAGAGGTGTTACTGTGGCGCGATGACAATCTGTCAGGAATGGGATCGCCGTCATCTAAGAAGGCTTGTATGGATAAACAGGGTAGGGTCTCTTGTGTGCAACAATTGACCAAAGCATTCAATGAAGGTTGTTCCCGACTCCATATCTCAGTGAGCTATGCTCAGGGAATTGAAGAGGATCGGTATTGACAGTAACGTGCATATAAGGAAACTACTTATTTCTGCGAAATACTGGAAAGTTTGTCTACATTGACAGGAACACAGTGACTGAACTCTGGAAGACTGGAAAAAAGTCATGTGGTCCGATGAGTCGCGGTACGCCTTTACACCTTGTTCTGCACCGACAGTAGAGGGAGAGTCGCGTGGCGAGATCTTCATTAAGCAATGGATCCATCTTGCCTTTTAAAGACAACTCAAGGTTCTAGAGATGGTGTGGAACACGTTCTGTTGGTACAGAACGGATCTCCTGATATTGTTGGAAGGTCGGATTTCCTCCAAGGATTATCTGAACAATGTTGCCAATCAAAGTCCATCCTGCAATGTTGACTTTTTATCCAGCAGGTGACGGTTGTTTCATGGACGACAATACTACTGTCCATCGCGCAAGGTATGTTCAGTAGTTGTTCAGTGAGCATGGCAGTGACTTCCACCATCTTTTCTGACTCCCACAAAGCACGGATCTAAATCCCATTATGAATATATATATTTTTTTTATTGGAGGTTTAACGACCACCGTGAGCAACTCAATGGGCTATAAGCAGTCGCCCGTCCCTAATTTAAGGTCACTCGTTCCATGGAAGGGAGAGAGCCAGTGCTGTAAGACAAACACAACATCCATGTCTAATCGGGATTCGAACTCGGACCCCTTTCGGACGAATGATCAGATGCCATCGCTTAGACCACTGCGCCACTGGGGCGACCCATTGAGAATATATGGGACATCTTAGAAAAAACGATCTGGGAGCAAAGTCCTCTTCCGTCAAATCTGAGCCAGTTAAAGGACTTTCTGGTGAACGCCTGGTATGCTGTAGACGTAAATGCACTCCACCACCTTGTGGAATCGTTGAATTATCCAGCAAAAACAGTGTTGCTGGGACAGCACTTGTAGCCAGCAGTGGCCCAGCACTATGTTGCGGCTACCCAACCGTCAATAAAATGTCCTGGCGGCCACCACATGGGGTAGAAGTTCAGGCTAGTAGCTGGCCAACAGTTGACACCCCATCGGTTGTCATATGCCAGAACAGGGCCATCGGCTATCCATCACAGGCAGTGGCTGCCACAAGCGGCCCTGTAAGCACGTGCCATAAATGATGGTTAGCCTAATGTGGTCCGCTAGTTTCCTGGCAGTGGCAGCTGGCAATCACGTGACGTAACTGATGGCTTGCCGAATCTTGTCCGCCAATTTCCCAGTAGTAGCCATAAAAAAAAATAATCGCAGTTACCAAATGCCACAACAATCCCCCCACCCTGCCCCCTACAAAACTTCTGCATGACGGCACTGCGCTGAGGAAATCTCTCAACAGGTCCTGAAAAACGCCCGTTTGGATCTGGCTGGAAACGAACCAACTACAGACTGCTTGCGAAGCGAGCGGTCTACCACTACACAGGTTTGCCACGCACGAGCCTTTGCTTGAAGCTGTGCCTCTTTCCAGCGCTATGTGAAACGAAGGATTCTCTTTTTAATTTTACAATATTGCGAGTTATTTTTCATAAATGTCAGTTTCATATAATTCATAAATTTATTTTTTCAACGTAAGAGTGTTTTTATTTACGGGAACTTACTCATTTTCAACGAGTGTACCAATTTAAAGGCGCTTTCCAAAGTTTTGTGCTGTCCTTGTGGTCTTGAAAAGCAATTGTTTAATTAATATATTTACCCGTTTATGTCACATTCTGTTACATTTATAACGTTGTATCTTTCCTTTTCGCGGTCCGAAGCTACATTTGTTCTAAAGAGGAAAGATATTTTATTTTACCTGTCTTTATTTTTAGCATCGAAGTACTCCAATCTCGTGTATTCAACTCATGGATGAGTATATTATATCCACAGAGCGTTGCTTTTTTTTTTTTTCAAATAATTGATAAATTTTGTACGCGTATGATTCTTATTTTTTTTTTTTCAACATAAAGATTTTTTAATGATTTTCCGGGACTTTTGTTTGAAGCGGTTTAGTGTATGTTAAAACGAAAAATTACACAGAAATTATTTCTTGTTATTCATGGAAATGGATGGGGTGTATTTCATAGCTGTCTGTATTCTCGATTCTTTGTGTGTTAGTGCAGGAATTTCGCAACGAAATGAGTTTCTATTAATACATGAGAGTGATTGACTATTTCTTACAGTTCATTAATAATTATTAATATATTTTTCTTTCGACGGTAATCTTCGTCGACGTGGCATTTCGTTAGAAAATCAATTCGCTTCTCTACATATGGCTTTTTTTTTCTTAACATCCACTAAAATAACACGATGGCGATAGCGTCGTCTTCAACTAACCGATACCACGAGAGACACAGCACGTGTTGCTTCTGCTCATGCGCAGTCCCGTCGTTTCCACCTCGTGTTGGGGTTGCTTCGGTTGCCACTTACGGGCCACTAATGGCACTTGCTTGGAGGCCCGCAATTCACGGCGATGCTGCAGGGATATCAATGGCCGCCACCAACGAATCGCTACCGTGCCGTGAGCGGCAGATTTCAGCCAGCAGTGACCCATTACTATCAGCTGGTGACAGCAGTTTTCCAACACTTGTGTTTTTTCTGGGTAGTGAAGATATCTCTTCTATTTACTAGATGCATGTCTTAGTAAAAAATTAAATATTATATTCACATCCCAATATTTCTATAGCTTATGTAAAAATTACAGATTTCATATATCTGACCGAAAGTATCCAGGCAACATTTTTTAGTGGATTTACCCTATATACGTCACAGCCATGGCCTATGCAGGTATAAAAATATGCACGTGGCCCGGCAAACATCATAGCCAAGCATGAACAATAGAATAGCCCACGCGGTACGATCATAGGATGCCATCTAACAGTAAGTCAGTTTGGGAAGTTTCTGTCCTGCTGCAGCTGCCCCGATCAAACGTAACTTATGTTAGTATGAAGTCGAAACGCCTAAGAGAAACAACAGCGCAATCGCGGCCTTGTAGGCCACGTAAATTGACATAGCAAGGCCAGCGGCGGATTTACCACTAGGCCAACTAGGCCGTGGCCTAGGGGCCCCAGGCTCTAGAGGGCCCCAGGTGTAGAATCCAGAAAAACGGAGAGCATGGAACAGAAAAACTTAGAAAAGGGAGGTACCGTTATTTTAATTTACTTGAATAAAACAAAGAAGTGGTAATTTTTTATTTTATCATGAATGATGACTAAGAAATAAGAACGTAATAATAGCTCTATTGCGAGCACGTCCGTGTTCGTACGAGTGCGAAAGAGAGCGCATGCGACGTAAAGTGTTGTTCCTTTACGTCGAATGCGATTGAGAGCGCATTGAAAATGTAAAGTGTTGTTCCTGGATAAGCATAAACCTCTTTGATTAGGTTTACAAATATTTTTTTATAACCTTTAATTAAATAACAAGTTAAATCAAAATCATTTTTATTTAAATAATACTTATATAACAATAAAATTATACTACCAATTATTATATTCTTAACTTAAAGATAAGTTTATTAGAAAATCTTATTGGAGCAAATTCAAATAATAGAAAATTTGGCCTAGGGCCCCAAAAGCCTTAAATCCGGCACTGAGCAAGGCCACCGAATGCTGAAGCTGCCGGTGCGAAAAAATCTCTTTTTCCCTGTTGCAGTACTCACCACCGAGTTCTAAAATGCCTCTGGAAGCAGTGTGTGTGTGACCATAACGATTCGTCGAGAGCTGAAGAGAATGGATTTCCAATGCAGAATAGCACACACAAGCCTAACATCAGCAAGGTCAATACCAAGCGTCGGTTGGAGGGTGTAAATGTCGGGGCCAGTGGACTTTGGGGTCGTGGAAAAGCGTTCTCTAGAGCAATGTTCCGCAACTGGTGTGCCCCACAAGATGAAAGGTGTGACGCGAACTTTTACCTGTTATCCTATTGTAAGAAATTAATTGTCGAGTTTTATTTTTTAATTTTGTCCCAGTTACTGAGTTTCATATGCTTGTATTTCATTCTCTGCCGCTGCATTGATTAAATAAGATAATGCTTGTTTATTCTTTATTACCTGCGGCGAATTTTTATGTATTCTGAGACATTAAATGTAATTTACTTACTCAGAGTTGTTGTTATATCGTAGTTTTGCTTATTGATATACTTGTATTTCTCGCATCTACCTCTGCGCTATGTTGCTGCTTTGTTACACTCGCCGCATGTTCTGCGTGCACGCTTTTCCCTAAAAGTGAGGGGATTGGCAAAACTTTCCCTGTCTTTTATTATTTTAGTACGTTGTTTTGGTATTTGTCCCTGTTTGTTAGTGCTTCTGTGACGTACCTGCCAGCAGGACGCACACGACATAAAGGCAGATAGGAATCAGAATAATCGTCTGCGTAGCTCAGTTGGTAGAGCGACTTGTTCCGGAATAAGCGGCCTCGGGTTCGAATCTGGGCGTAGACCAAAAATGACGGAGAAATTTACTTCGTTATAATGGCGCCCGAACTATCCGGATAACCCGACCGTTCAAAATCTCGCATTGGTGTGATGTTATTTCCACACCGCGAGACAGGAAAAATCAGAGAATTCCTTCTCCAGCGCTTCGAAAAATAAATGTGTGTGACGTTGCATTCCACACAGCAGATTGACTGGGAGTTCTGCACGTTCTACAGTGGATGGCTGCCTGCAACGATTCATGGTCACGGCTGACCCGTGGGCCATGCCCCCGGCCCTCTTTCGGGGGGGGAGATGTGACGTACCTGCCAGCAGGACGCACACGACATAAAGGCAGATAGGAATCAGAATAATCGTCCGCGTAGCTTAATTGGTAGAGCAACTTATTCCGGAATGAGTGGACCCGGGTTCGAATCCTGGCGCGGATAAAAATGACGGAGAAATTCACTTCGTTATACTTCTTCAAATTTATTATTTTTTTCCTGTACCGATACACCCATTTTTAGACTTTATTTTAAATAAGTCGGTATATGTGCCCCTTCTTCTCTTTGAAGAGCATAGGTCCCGTGTCTTACAATTATTTCAGTTCTATCACAGCTGTGCTCTGAAGTAGTCCGAAAATTGTGATTGCTAGTCAGTCTTGCTATTGTCTATTACTATTAAACTATTTTATTTTTTCAAGATGGACAAGTTCCTTGTACGGAGTGTTACGTCCACGAGTGCAAGTAGTGAAACCATGGAGCCCGAAAAAAAGAAACAAAAATTAATGCACTGGCAGTATAGTGATAATTATTTATATTACGGTTTCTTTTTTTTTTTTTTTTTTTTTTTTGGTGTAGTGATAAAACATGACCAATCCCCGAGTGTATCGTTTGTGGGGAAAAACTAAGTGATGCTACTATGGTTCCCAGTAAATTGAAACGACATTTGTCAACAAAACATTCTTCTCTTTCAAGCAAAGATATCAATTATTTTTATCGGTTGTTGGAACAAAACAAGAAACAAGCAACATTCATGACTGCGATAGTGTGTGTTTCGGAAAAAGTACAGAAAGCTAGCCATAGTCGAACTTATCGTAATGGCCAAAAAACCAAACACAATAACTGAAATGATGTTAATGCCTGCTTGTAAAAAGATTGTGAAAATAGTCCTGGGTTTAGAAGCTGCTAGGGAAATTTCAAAAATTCTAGCTCTCTGCTGACACAATCAGTTGCTGAGTTAGTGATATTGAAGATATTATGATGGAGAAAATAACAGCAGTCATAAGTTCTCACTTAAGATCGACGAGTACACCAATATTAGCGATCACGCACAACTTCTTCCCTACATTCGGTACATCGATGAAGATGTAATTGCAACTAATTTCTTTTTTTGCAAAGAACTTCCCGAGCGAGCCACCGGTGAAGAAATATTTCGTGTGACTAATGAATATGTGCTCCATAATGAATTAAAATGGAAGGATTGCATTACTGTTTGTACAGACGGAGCCGCTTCTATGACAGGCCGAGTGAAAGGATTTGTAGCTAAAGTACGCGAAGTAAATCCTAACATACTGTTACGACCCACCCCCGCCATTAATTTAGTAATTAATGGGAGTGGTGGATGTATGAAATTAATTAAGTATTAATTATGTTCGAGGCTTGATTAGAGTTTAAAAGTGTAAACAGCAGAGAATGTTTTATCTGGGGATAGGAAAGAAAAGAGGCGAAGAATTCTCCCTCTGACTGGGTGGTCTCTGAATAGCTCTGTTAGGTCATAAATCGAAGGTTGCAGCTGACGTCCAGTCTAAACAGGGTACATTTCGAAGAGGGGCCACTTGAGTAAATGACTGAAGATAGGGGACAAAAGGTTTAGCGAATAATCGGAAATTCGTCGATTGTTTGTGGCATTTTCGAAAACAATTGCTCTCTGTGTGGTCCGTGCAAAAAAATAAGAGTTTCGCACTTAGCGTGAAAATAAGGAAGAAAGTTTAGTTGTCTGTACGCTCTCCGATGTGAAAGGCTGGATGCCTTGGTTCTGCTATATGAATTGGGAAATGAAGCAGCAAATCTCCCCGCATTGGGTAAGAAACGCAGAAGCAACAACTCGGGTAGCTGGAGGTGCCAGTTTTGCCATAAAGACAGCAGAATGCCTAAATCCGCGTGATAAAGCAGCAATTTCTAGACTGGGAGCCTAATGGAAATCAGCGACTGATTGGCCCAACGAAAGCAAAGTTACAGAGGAATTAAAAAGTCTGCGAGTGGACGTTGGTCGAAGCGAAGCCAAGCCGAAGATCGGGTTCGAGTCCAACTACGGCAGTGTGCAATTACCATCCTCTCCCTGAAGCGGCGAAGGAAGCCAGCTGGTCCTGCGGGGCGAAGCGAGGCCCCATGTGTTTGTGTGTGTGGTTACGTAAGCAGCGCAGCCACTACGTGTAAGTGCGATGGGATAAAGCCGGCGCGAGAAAAATATGAGCGTAAGAGCGCTGGCTTGGATACCTAAGAAATATACAGGTGAAAAGTTAAATCACAATTCGGATTTATTCTGGACAGCATCCATGTAAGTAGATACATTTTGTTTTTATTGTTACATCTGCTACACAATTAGTTGAGGAACTGAACCGATATATTGCAAGAACTGAACTGAGAAATAGTAAGACTGAACTGTGGAATTTAAGTTCATTAAAACTATCAGCAAAACTGATTTAGGTCAAAGTTGACCCAATACTTATGTTCAGAAGACAGCTAAATTTTATTCGTATGTGTGCCATTGTTATGTTTTCATAGCCAATTAAATATTTGTTTAGGCAATCAGCGCAGTCATAGAACACATTATTTATGTGTACGCAGGTGATTGGTTCAAATTGTTTAAGTGTATGCCCATATAATACAGTTTTCGCGCCAAGAACTACGTCGAAGGAGATCAGTGAAGAAATATACTAATTGCTCGGCTAAGGATGTTAAATCGATTGACAGCGATGGGATAGTGACCCACTGTCGTAACATTTTGGTGCCAGCGGCGGTATCAATACGATGTGATCATTGTCTCATTCACCGCGAAGCCATTGTTGCTTAGTCTTTGCCATCTTTTCTGAATTTGTACTGGACGAAGTAGTAAAAGTCGCGAACCTCATCAAATCGCGGCCTCTAAATTCGCGGCTTTGTTTTCCGTTTTGTGTCAGAAAATGGGATCAGAATACACTACACTCCTGCTACATACAGAAGTACGGTACTTCTGTATGTACAGAAGTCTATTATTTTAACAGTAATAGAAAAGTGTATTTTCTTCAGCGAATTAAAATTCATAAATTGTTAATAAATGTACGAGTCGATTTCTGTTTAATAATAATATAATATAATATAATATAATATAATATAATATAATATAATATAATATAATATAATATAATATAATAATAGGTTGATTGATTACATTAATTATTTACATTAATAGTGACATATCATACGTTTTTGAGGGGATTAACATTTTGGTGTGCCGTGTTGAGTCATGGGTAATTTATAGTGTGCCGCGAGTAGAAAAAGGTTACGGAACACTGATCGAGAGTGATGAATCACGCTTCACCATCTGGTAGTCTGATGGACGAGTCTGGGTGTAGAGGATGCCAGGTGAACGCCATCTGCCCGACCGTGTAGTGCCAACTGTAAAGTTTGGTGGGAGAGGCATCATGCACTGGGATTGCTTTTCATGGTTTGAGCTGGGTCCCCTAGTTCCAGTGCCCAGGATATAATGGCATTATTGACAGTTCTGTGCTCCCAATATTATGGCAACAGTTCGATGAAGGCTCTTTCTTTACCACAGAAAAATGTTTCCGTTCACAAAGCGAGGTCAGTGTAGGAATGATTTGATCAGATGGGTGTGGTAGAACTTGATTGGTCTGCACATAGCCCCAATCTCAACCCCTTGGAACATCTTTGGGATGAACTGGAGTGTCGACTGCGAGCCATGCTGAACTTCCCGTCATCGGTGACCGACCTGACTAATACCATAAATGTGCATTTATTATTCCGATTTGAAAAATGCTTGTTGCATTCAGAAGTCTGAAACATGAGAATGCTTTTTTATCGTTGCTTTTGGGTCTCTTCCTGATGCATAACTTCCCTGTTAGGGAGCGTAAACGTCGTTGCTATAGAATTCAAAATACATTTCATTCCATATCATTGCGTCTGGATATACGATTGAAAAAATGCTTTCTTTCTCTCGATAACATTCACAACGAAAATACAGAGAACAGTTTTAGTAGATAGTATATTTTCAAGTAACGCACAGTTTCTCGTTAGGGGAGTAAATGTATATTGCATTTTTCCCGATATCAGTGCTTCTAAAAGTCCGATTTGTAACGTACACTCATCGTCAGAAAAATAGTTGCACACAGAAGAAAGCAACCGACAGGAATGAAACTTGGTGGGTAGGTTTGACATCGTGAGACATGCAAATGATTCAAGTATCACGCTCGGCCGCGCATGTGACGCAGGCAAAGAGCGGGAGTAGTGCTGTGCCTGACCGGCTATATAAGATCGTCCCGTTGGGCGTGCTTGCCATTCTGACTCATGCTGTTGCGTTCGTGGCGCCCTTTGCAAGTGAAGTATGCCTCGGAGAAAAGTTCGGAAGCAATTCGAGCAGTTAGAGGAGTTTGAGAGGGGCCGCATCGTCGGGCTCCGGGAAGCGGGATGGTCTTATTGCCGTATTGCCCGCCATACCGGTCATGCGGATATCACCATAGCATGCTGTTGGCAGAAGTGGAAATAACAAGGCACGCAGCTGCGACAGGAAGGGTCTGGGAGACCTAGACGAACCACGGAGAGAGAGGACCGACGGGTTGTCCGACATGCGCGGAATGACCCAACAGACACGATTGCGGATATTCAGCGTGCAGTGGTGCCCTCCATGTATCGTCCGATTCGTGCCAGCAGCATTGGCAGACGGCTTCACGACGTAGGATTACATGCACGCAAACCGCTACGAGGACTGCCCTTAAAACCATTGCAACACCAACACTATTGACACCATTGCAGTCTTTGGCAACGATGCAATGGTGTCGTGTCAGACTGTCAAGAAGCCATTCAGAATGGCAGCGGGTGATGTTCAGTGTCGAGTCCCGCTTTTGCCTTGGAGGAGACGACCAACGAATACGTGTGTGGAGGCACCGTGGTCAGCGCCGAGATGAACAGCTTGTTGTCGAGCATCACACGTCTAGAAGGCCCGGTGTCATTGTGTGGGGTGCAACTGCCTACGATGTCAGATTACCTTTGGTGTTCATTATAGGCATTTTGACAGCCCAACGTAACGTTAGTGAGGTTCTGCAACCAGTGGTCTTACCCTTTCTGAACGCTCAATCTGGTGCGATTTTCTAACAGGATAACGCTCGTCCGCATACTGATGCTGTCTCGAGAACTTGCCTTCAAGGCACTGACACTCTGCCATGGCCAGCCTCATCGCCAGACCCATCGCCGATTGAAAATGTATGGTATGCTATTGGGCGCGCTATCCACACTCCACCCCTACCGCACAATCTGCAGGAACTGCGTGAGATAATTCAAACTCCATAGGATGGCTTACAGCAGGACACCATTAGGAACCTGTACAACTCCATGCCGAGACGTCTGGCATGCTGTGTGAGCAAACATGGTGAATCGACGCCATACTGAGAGACACTACTTATTGGCGTGTAGCTCAATAAATATTGACTATATCAGTCTCAATGTTTAATCATTTATTGTTCCTGGTAACTTTTCCCTTCCTCGCAAATAGCTTTGCTATCCGACACGTCCTTCTGGGTGCAAGTATTTCTTTGACCATGAGTGTATTTGCAGCAATATCTGCACCTCTAAAAACCAGATTTAAAAAATCATTTTTCAATCAGATATAGCTAAGAAAAACTTTTGCTTATGTTCTGACCAAAATAGTACACAATTTACTCATTAGGGGGCGCAAATGTATATTTTTCTCGATATCTACGTTTTTAAAAGTCCGATCTGAAAAAAAAAGTAATTTAATATCCGATATCATTTATTTCGGAGAAGATTTTGTATATACTCTTGGGTTTTTTATGGCGCAAAGTTGTGATTCCTGGTAGCGCTAGTGCGTATTTATGCTTGCAACTGTACCTCCGCTTTTAAAAATCCTACCTTTTTTTTGTTTTTTGTTTTTTCTACTACATGCCATTCGCTACGGAAAAGATTAAGAGCAATCTTCTTTTTGAATTGTGTACATTTCCCCGCTAGAAGACGTATAAGTAAAAACTTTATTCTTTCTATCCCTGCATCTAGAAGTGGTATTTGAAAAAAAAAATAATACCGTAGCATAGCTTTGCAATAAAGAATATTTTGCGAATGTTTTCTATTTTTTTCATAATTCACAGTTGTACCGCCTGTCATCATTATGTTTTTCTATTTAAAAGAGTATCTCTGATTCCAAATATCCCTTGGAAAAATCCTTCCTTCCCTACATGGGCGCCAACTTCAAGGGTTCACGGCACTTTTCGAATCCCAATAATGTTGTTGCGTGTTCCCTGAACTCCCCATACTTTGGGTATTTTTGCAGTACATACAGTATGTCATACGTGCTGATGCATACATTTTGTTTTTCGTTATTTAATTCCCAGTTTTATCGAAGTTTGTATAGAAATTTCCGACTCAAATAGTTTGTTATCCCCAGACTTTCCTCAAGCATAAATAAAGAAAGAAAAAAAAAGGGGAGAAAAAAAAAAAAAAAAAAAAGAAAGAAAGAAAAAAAAAAGACTATCGTTACAGATAAGAAAAGGCTGTTGTTACGTAAATGTATGTGCATTTGACATTTTGCGATCGCGAAATCTGACTGAGTTTGACAGCGTTGTAAATTTCTTCAAAAGGGATGGATGTATTACCGGAGTTCAGCAAACTTATTCCTATGATTTTAACTATGCCAGTGTCGACCTGTATGAAACAGGACAGATCGTTTTCAAGCCTTCGTCGTGTGAAATTGTGTAGCATGCAGACATATCATGGCACAAACTCACCTTAAATGATATAGCCATTCTGCACATACATCGGGAACTCGCCTTAAATGATATAGCAATTCTGCACATACATCGGGAACTCGCCTAAATGATATAGCCATTCTGCACATACATCGGGAACTCGCCTCTAGTAAAATCGACGACAAAGATGCCGACGAATTAATCCAACGAAATGATCAGTGTAGAAAAGCATTTGCCTTTATTTAAAAACAAGAAAGATGACACCGAATTTTCGGGTGTAATAAGCACGTCTTTTGAATTCGTTCTGACGTAAATTAATATTATCAAAGCTATTCAAAGTCAATGGAACCGGTATGGAAAACAATAGTATCTAACGAAAGAAAGAAATTTTATTAATCGGAATCGTGAGCATACGAACTCTTAGAAACAGAGTTATCGACAAAAATAAGAAGTGACTTTACGTCCCTTGGTGGGAAAACCATGCAGTATTTTAGGAAGAAAGTATTCACAAAAGGTTTATCCATATGAGCGGTATAGGTCCAAGAAAAAAAATTTTAGTCGAGTTTTCAGGAGCCCAGATTTTGCTACAAATACATCAGAAGTAGAAATTAACACTTATGAACCCTGGTGGCCAAACCATTCTTTACCAAACATTAGAAATTACGTGAAAAATATTTTCCGTCAGGTCTTGTATGCGATACAGGAAGAATTTTTCAAATCGGAGTTTTAGGAGCAGAAAACGCAATTTCCCATTGCGCGCCCTAGCGGAAAGTCTATGAATTACTTGAAAATTTTGAATTTATAGGAAAAACATTTCGCATCGGAAACACTATCCAACAAAAAAGGAATTTTTTAAATCGGACTTTTGGAAGTAGAGATATTGACAAAAATAAGATATACATCTACGCCCCTGGCGTAGAAACCATGCATTATTTCAAGAAGAAAATATTCCTAAAATGTTTGTCGACATGAGTAGTATCGGTCCACAAAAGATTTTTTTCAATCGAGATTTTAGAAGCTCATATTTTGCTGCAAATACATCAGAAGCGAAAATTAAGACTTACGCCACCTGGTGGCCAAACAATTTCTTACAAAAATTTGAAATTACGTTCAAACGATTTCCCATCAGGAGCTGTATCCGGTGCGGAAAGAACTTTTCAAATCGGAGATTTAGAAGCAAAGATATAGGGGAAAACGCAATTTACCTTTACGCCCCCTAGTGGAAAGTCTATGAAATACGTGAAAAATTTTGAAATTATACGAAAAACATGTCACACGGAAAACACTATCCAACAAAGAAGGAATTTTTCAAATCGGACTGCTAGAAGTAGAGATATTGACAAAAATAAGATATACATCTGCGCCCCCTGGCGTAGAAACCGTGCAATATTATAAGAAGAAAATGTTTCTAAAAAGTTTGTCGGCATGAGTAGTATCGGTCTACAAAGGACGTTATTTTCAATCGAGAATTTAGAAGCTCATATTTTGCTGCAAATACATCAGAAGCGGAAATTAAGGTTTACGCCCCCTGGTGGCCAAACCATTTTTTACAAAAATTAGAAATTATGTTCAAACGATTTCCCAGCAGGAGCTGTATCCGGTGCAGAAAGAATTTTTCAGATCGGAGATTTAGAAGCAGAGATATAGGGGGAAACGCAATTTACCTTTACGCCCCCTAGCGGAAAGTCTATGAATTACTTGAAAATTTTGAAATTATATGAAAAACCTGTCACACGGAAAACACTATCCAACAAAGAAAAAAATTTTCAAATCGGACTCCTAGAAGTCGAGATATTGACAAAAATAAGTTATACGTCTACGCCCCTGGCGGAGAAACTGTGGGATATTTTAGGAGGAAAATATTCCGAAAAGGTTTATCGATGTGGGTGGCATCAGTCCACGAAAGAATTTTTTCAAACGATATTTTAGAAGCTCAGATTTTATGGCAAATACATCAAACGCGAAAATTAACGCTTACGTCCCCTGGTGGCCAAAGTATTATTTACCAAAAATTCGAAATTATATGCAAAAGATTGCGCATCAGGAGATGTATCCGCTGAAATTTTTTTTTCTCAAATCGGAATTTTAGAAGAAGAGTTATCGGAAAAAATGCAATTTACTTTTACGCCCCCTAGCGGAAACTCTATGCGTAATTTGAAAAAGAAACTATATCCAAAATACTCTTCGTGATAAATGGAATCGAAAGATAAAAGATTTTTTTCAATCGGATGTTTAGAAGCAAATATGTGGAATAAAACGTGTTTTTGAATTCGACATCATCTGCATTTACGCCTTCTAGCGGCGAAATTGTACATCGTAAAAAAAACGAAATAAAGGATCATCATTCGTATATTTCAAGCTTTCGAATGCAAAAAGAATTTCTCAAATCGGACGAATAGTTGCAGAGATACCGTGGGTACAGACGGACGGACGGACAAACCGATAACATAAGCACGATCTTATTTTACAAAAGACGTGCTAAAAAATGAGGTTGCACTTAAGCCTCTACTGCGGTAATATTCCGGTGGCAAAAACTGAGTCGAATTTCAACATAAAATTTTAAGAATTTTGCTGCGTTTACAAAACCATTAGAAATAAAATAAATATCTGGGAAATAAGTAAGGCACTATACTTTTCTGGAATCACGCTGTTTTTTGTTGTTGTTGTTGTTGTTGGTTTTTTTAAGCATTTCAAGAAGTCTTTGAGTGTTATAGAGCAGGTTAACCTGAGTATATAAAATTCAAATTAAGCTTAAATCCTTGAAAAATGAGTATATGTACACAGCCGAGTCACATTATTGTGAACACTTCATACTTTTGACGTCAACAGCGCGTTACCGATGAAAGAAGGCACGTATTGTGAGCTAGCTTGAAGGATACATAAGGATTGCTGTAGGCATTCTGAAAACATATCACTCGTTACTGTCATGGATAAAAGGAGTGATTTATCAGATTTGCAAAAAGGGATGATTTTTGGCTTTCGGGCCAAAGGTGGCAGTATTTCTGTAATAGCGCAGTTTGTGAACTGTTCGCGTGCTGCTGTGGTTAAAGTGCATCGTCATTGGAGAAATGGCACCATTGCGAATAACCGACGTGGAAAGTGCGGAGCACCAAGTGCCATTTATATGGGAGGTGAACGTCGGCTGCGAAGGTGCGTGAGGGCCGATCGACACGCTACAGTGGGGCAACTCACTGGCCGAATGAACCAGGGGGCTACCGGAAGTGTGTCTAAGACGACAGTTCAGCGAACCCTGTTGCGTATGGGGCTCCGATGCAGATGGATGGTCACTGCACCTATGCTAATGAAGGTGCATCGGCAGAAAAGTCTTATATTTGCACGGCAGTATCGGAATCAAATCTCCGCTGATTGGCAACGGACGGTCTTCTCCGATGAGTCGCGTTTTCCTTTTCATCGAACGAATGGACGTTGACGTATAAGGCGAGAAACATCGGAGAACAAACACTTTTCAACCATTGCTGGAAGAACACAAGCTGGTGGGAGCAGCTTTATGGTCTGGAGAATGTTTTCGTGGCATTCTCTGGGTCCACTCATACCTTTGAAAGACATTCTTTATGAATCCATCCTTGTAGACGAAGTACACCCATACATGCTGCTTGTTTTCAATGAGGCGGAAGGGATCTTTCAGCACGACATTGCTACGTGTCACATAGCTAGAAATGTCCGAGAGTGGTTGGAAGAGCACGACGAAGACTTCAAAGTACTTCCCTGGCTCCCTAATTCCCCAGATTTAAACCCGATCGAGCATCTGTGGGACCACCTCGATCGTGTTGTTCGCACTATGGATCCTCCACCACCTACCTTCCAGCAGCTGTCAGATGCACTGCAGTCAACATAGCTCCACATTCCTGTGAACACTTTCCAGAACCCCACTGAGTCACTCCCCGCCCGTCTAGCTGCTGTCCGCGCTGCACATGGCGGTTACTCTGGATATTAGCTGGTGGTCACAATAATGTGACTCGACCGTGTAGTTCGTTTTAATAATTTCATTCACAATACATTTCTACAATTTTTTATACACTTCGTCGGCGTTGCACATTCAACATAAATTGAAAACATGTCGAGCCCCCAATAATTTTCAAAGTTTGCGCCTGTGCTTTACTAGTACGATATTATGTTAATTTTTGCATCTTCAAATTTGCTCATGGCTTTTCCGCTAGGGGAAACAGTGAGTTATTTGAATAATATCTCATTTTTTTTCATATCTCTTCTTCTAATCATTCGATTAAAAAATATTCTTTCAGCCTCGAATATCTTCCACTATTAGGAATGTTTTGTACATTTTATGTGAACACATTTCCACCTCTAGTGGACGTAAATACCTATTTTTTTGTGTGGATGCTTTACCGATTGTAGGAAATCTGGTTCAAGCTTTTTTTTTACTTTTGCAATTGGTTCCATTTTCTGTGAAGAACAGTGCTCAAATTGCGTATTTTAACCCTTTAACCGGCTGGAACGAATGAACTCAAGTTTAGAAAAATTGGGTGCAATCAAGTCAAACGAATATATTCGGTTCCTGAGAAGTGGGCCGGATGTTGCTGGAAAGAGTGAACTTGCGCATAAGTCTAATTAGTCAATAACTGGTTCACGAGATCCGAATATATAATTTGCTAGAGTCGTCCTCCTCGGTGCCACTTTTTAAGTCGTCATAGCAGCAACCGAGAAACAAATGTTTGTGACGTCACGCTTTGCTTTTCGTGTTTTCGTGTAGGTGACGTCATCACATACACGCGCACAGTCTACGCGTATATGACTTTGTTTTGTTGTCATAGCAACAAAGAACACAGCTGCTGCTGTGACGTCATCTAATCCAAATCATTCTAACATAACGTCAGAGATGCCTGACATCACACGGTCAACTCTTTAGAGATTAGAAAACTTTACGTCAGGAATTTTGATTCTATTTCATATAAAGGAGGTTAGAATAGTACTTCTGGAGATGCCCTGAGTCTCTTAACTGTGAAGCCGCCAACTATGGGAATTTGTCGTTGTTTACATGATACCTATGTAGTTTCAACTGTGTGCTTTTTGGAATAGCGTGGCTTTTGGTAGCAGAAACAGTGTTAATATCAAACCGGAATGAATTATACTTCTTATACGAGTGAAGTTTTTAATTTCAACGTTATGTTTTGTTTAGAATTCGCACTAACATTCGTGTATTTCAATTTAAAATAAAAATGGTAAGGAGTCTAAAAATAATTAAGAGTTTTATAAATTCAGCATTTTCTCACACATTGTTTCATATAGGGTATCATCATCATTGTCAACCATTATCAATCCACTGCTGGACGAAGGTCTCCCCAAGTTTCCTCCACAACGGTCTGTCTTGTGCCAGTCTCCTCCATGTCACCCCTGCATACTTTCGAATTTCATCCACCCATCTCCCATGTGGTCTTCTTCTGGGTCTTTTCCTGTCCCTTGGAATCCAATCTAAAATTTCGGCTGTCCATCGATGATCTGTCCTTCTGGCAGTATGTCCAGCCCATTGCCATTTCAGGGATTTAACTCTGATCATGATGTCTTCCACTCTTGTCATTTTTCGGATCCACGAGTTCCTCTTCTTATCTCTCCTGGTTACACCAAGTATGCACCTCTCCATGCTGCCTTGAGTTGTCTGCAGCCTTTGTATGTCTCTTTTAGTTAAGGTCCACGTCTCTGCACCATACGTAAGCACTGGAAGGATGCATTGATCAAACACTTTTCTTTTAAGACATAATGGCATATTGCTCTTGAAAATTATGCTGTTTCTTCCAAAAGCTCTCCAGGCAAGTTTTGTACACCGATTAATTTCTTCATCAATGTGACCCTCACTTGATATCTGCTGTCCAAGATAAACGTACGTGTCTGTTATCTCCAGCTTTTCTCCATCAATCAATAAATCTTCATTTCTTGTAAAAGCATTGAACATCACTTTTGTCTTCTGAAAGTTCATTTTTAATCTATCTTCTTTACTCTTGTCAGCAAGTTCCTGGATCATACTCTGCAGCTCTGATGGGGTAGTTGCAAAAATGACTACGTCATCAGCAAAACGAAGGTGGGTTAGATAATCTCCTTTAATCTTTATCCCTTTGTTTTCCCAGCTCAGCGACTGAAAAACACCCTCCAATGTGGCATTAAAGAGCTTCGGAGATATGGTGTCACCTTGTCTCACTCCCTTTCCAATTTTTATATGTGTTGTATTTTCAAACAGCCGAATCTTTGCACTTGCATTTTCATAGATGTTATTAATAATATTAATGTATGCATCTTCAATACCGCAGGTTTTCAGAGCCATTGTAACTGCTGATGGTTTCACCGAATCAAAGGCTTTTTCATAATCGATAAAAGCCATGCACAATGGAAGTTCATATTCCCTCGCAATTTCAATTAGTTCTCTCAGTACGTGGATATGATCTATTGTGCTGTAGCCACTCCTGAATCCAGCTTGTTCTCTCGGTTGAGCCATGTCCAGTGTTACCTTCAAGCGGTGTGAAAAGAACTTTAGTGAAGATTTTATAAACTACTGATAGGAGGCTGATAGGTCTGTAGTTTCCGAGATCCTTAATGTCACTTTTCTTATGTAGCAGGATCATTGTAGCGGTGTTCCAATCCTCAGGAATCTTTCCTTCATTAAGGCATCGAGTGAAAATTTGGGCGAGTACTGTTTCAATTTCTACACTTGCTTCTTGTATGATGTCTACAGTAATTCCATCTTCTCCTGGAGCTTTCCCCCGCTTCATGTTCTTGATTGCATGTGCAACTTCTGCTGGAAGGACTGGAGGAACTCTGGTACTGGTATCTTTCATGATGTCTGGAGTGCATGTATCATCCCTTTCATATAATTTGGAGTAGAAATCTTTCACTCTTGTCAAAATTTCGCCTCTATTTCTTGTTACAGAACCATCTTCTTTTCTCAGTGCTATAATCTGTTTTCTTCCCTTACTGAGATGCCCCTTTGCTATCTTTAGGCTTTGGTTGTTTTCAATTGCTTTCCTCACTAGTTCACAGTTGAATTTTCTTACGTCTTCAGTGATACTTTTTCTTACTGTCTTGCATAGCTCTATATATTCCACTTTGGAAGTCACATCTTCTTTAGTTGTCCTCATCTCTCTTCTTTTTTGCATCAACATTTTGGTTTTTCCTGATAATTTGTTTACATGCAACTTGTTCTTAGACCCAGCTAATTTTGTTGCTGTTTCCATAAGAGCTTCGGTTACTTTTCTGTTAACTTCAGAGATGTCCACTTCTTCCGATGTTAGGCCTTCTAAAGCAGAGAACCTGTTCTTCAGTTCCAACTTGAAGGTATTATGGTGTTTTTTAAGGTTGGTTATGTCAATAGATTTTGTTTGTCTTATGAGCTTGCCACGTTCATGTTTAATGTTGAGGTGCATCTTACATCTCACCAATCTATGGTCACTACCTGTGTTGAACTTGTTTAGCACACTGCAGTCTTCTATGACGAATTTTTTGTTACACATAATAAAATCAATTTCACTTGTCGTCCCATTTGGATGTCTCCATGTCCATTTCCTGTGTGGCTTTTTCTTGAAGAAGGAGTTCAAGATGAAAAACCCTTCTGCCTCTGCAAACTCAACGAGAGTATTTCCACGCTGGTTTCTGCTGCCGTGACCGAATTTACCTACTGAAGTTTCATTCTGTTGCCGTTGCCCTATTTTTGCATTGAAATCTCCCATAATTATCTTCAAGTGCTGCTTACCTTTATTATTTAGATGACGAATTTCCTCATAAAATTCTTCAATTTCTTCTTCAGGATGACTTGTGGTGGGTGCATAAGTTTGAATAATCTGAGCCTGGTATCTTTTCGAGAGTTGGATAACAAGTCGTGCAGCTCTGTCAGAGGAACTTTCAACTTCTACAACTTTATCCTTCAGTTTCTTGTTTATTATAAATCCAACACCACTAGTTCTGCCAGTATCTGTCCCACGATAGTAGAAGAGATGTCCACTTTTCAGTTCGATGAGATCTTCTCCTTTTGTCCTTACCTCACTTAGCCCGACGATGTCCCACTTGATCCTTTGTAGTTCCTCTTCCAATTCAAGAAGCCTTGAATCAGAAGATAGGGAGCGTCCGTTGTACGTAGCCAAGGTCAGCATCAGATGGCAGCCTAGTCCGGTCCTCCGGGGATTCTTAGCACCCTCTGCCTTCATGTCGCACTGGCCGCTGCCTTGGCCAGGTACATTCCAGCTGCCGGAGACTGAGGGCCAAGATTTAAGTTGTGGAGTCATTTTGGAGGGGTTTGGCCATAACTCACCACGCTGGCCAAGCGGGTTGGTGAGTGTGGGATAGAATTTCCTCTAATCCCGATGGTATAGTTATACCGCTATTGGCGGTCGTCAGAGCCCCTTTAGTGGGAACAGGATGTACCACGAGAAGGCGGGGTTGACATTTGTCAAGGAGAGGCTGTGATGTTACGCATCACCTGACCTTACATCCCTGACCTTACACGCATCACCTGACCTTACATATAGGGTATATACGTAAATAATATTAATAATAATAAATTTTATTTTTTGCAGCCTACAATGCAACAGCAAAAAATAAAATTAATTATTATTATTATTTATATACCCTTGATATGCTTTATTACGCTGTTTAACAGAAAAGGATAAACATTTATACTCCGGTGTTCAAACTGTGTTATCCGTAACCGTTCCTGTTTAGTGTTTTGTTTACATCTTTTTTCTTTCGTTCGAAGTTAGAGTTTTTTTTGTTTTTGTTTTTTTCGGGTTTGTGCGTTTCGAAGTCATTTAATTCATATTGTGGCTCATTTGTTTCAAAACATCGACTTTGTTTTGCGTGAGTTTTAACAACAGCACTGCAAATATGTCTCCTAAACGGAAAAAATCTGCTGAGGAAGTATCTTTCCAGAGGAAGCAGCAAAAAGACGAAAGGCGGAGCAAGAAAGGGCCCGTCGGGAAAGTATGTCTGCTGTGCAAAGAAAATGCGATCGGAATCGTCATCGCGTACAAATATAACTCCTCAGCAAATTGAAGGACGTCGAGAACGACACCGAATGGCAAACATGACGTCAGAACACATCTCACAAGGTCGCGAACGACATCAGATTGCAGACATGTCACAATCGCAAATATTACGCCAGAGACGTGGTGTTACAATCCGCGGACAAAATCCACGAACTAGAAACCAAGCTGTTCTTGACGCAGTTAACGTTGTAGAACCAAATGTAGACGCTCATAACTGTGGTTTCATGGACAGTATTTGCGAATTTTGTCATGTAAAACATTTTGCGGCAGAACAGCCATCTGACAAACTTTTTACGTAATGCTGTCATAAAGGCAAAGTAAAATTAGATGCTATAAGATCAACCCCTGTTATTCAGCAGTTAACGAAAGAACAGAATCAACATTCGAAAAATTTCATGGACAACATAATATCAATAAATAGTGCTTTGACGTTTGCGTCCATGGGAGCTAACATTGCTCCGCCTCCTGGATACGGTCCCTGTTGTTTCCGAATTAACGGACAAATTTACCATCAAGCAGGAGCTTTGCACCCAGCAAATGGGGACCAGAGAAAATTTGCTCAACTGTATGTATTGGACCCGGAAAGGGCTGGTGATCAAAGAATGAGGATTAGGGAAATCGCCCAGGGCAATCCAAGTCTGATGTAAGAGTTAAGCATTTTCATGGGTCAAAATAATCCTTTTGCTGACGCATACAAAATGCTTTATGAAGTTGAACAAGAAAGCATTAATGATGCCGCTCTTCATGGCGTTGAGTTGGTAACAATAGTTCACGGAAAAGAACAGGGGAAATTGATACAGGGTTCACAGTCAGTGTATACGAAATATGTTGTATTCCAGGAAGTGTTGACGAAATAGGGACTAAAGGTTTTACGAAAGACGTAACAGACAACCCGTCGTATCAAATTCCATAACCTACTGCTTGGGAAATTTTCACAAAGCTGTGAGCCAACGTCGCCATCTATTGACGTGGAACTCAAAAACACTAAATAAATGTCAATAATTTCTGTACCATAAATGTTATTTTCCCCGTCATTATTGACGGGCTTTCATCTAGTATACAATAAAGCTACAGAAAGCGTTGCGCTCTCCTCAGCTTAGTTATTCAAAGCGGTAATTTAAGGGAATGATTAACATTAATCCTTTCTTACTGATCTTCTACTAAATGGGCTATAACAACGGCGTAGAACCTAAGTAAATTGAAAGGAGTTGTTTCAGTCACTTGTTTCTACCCAGTGGCATGATATCCGTATCAGGGGGACTACCCCTTCCCCATCATGCCTTGGGCTATGGAGAAAAGAAAAAAGGACTAGAGGGGAACTCACATCACCACTGACAAGTTCATGGTCGGCACTGTTGAGGTGAAAGAATGGAATTGTTTGCGGTAGCTTTCGTAAAACACGGTTGTAATATGAACTTTTCTGTTTGGGGAGCGCAGCAGATTTCGGGTACATTGAGTGCGGACAGATCGGCCGCTTAAGGGGTTAAATAATGCGCAGTTTTTCCATTGAACATTGTAAATTTATTCCCTTTTTCGTTGATTATTTTCCCTAAAAGTCTGCTTTGAAGAATTCTTTTCGAGTTGAAAACGATTCAAAAATCACGAAGAATTCTTTTTCTTCGAGTTGAAAATGATTCCAAAATCAAATAAATTCCTTGTCGTTACCAGATGGGTACTTGTGTGTTTCCAGATCAAATGTGAATTATGCCTAAAGAATGCTTTCTTGTAGCCTTCCTGTATACTTCAATGCACATTTCGAATGACATGCTAACGCTATTTGCAACGCTCAGACCGTCAAGTTTACAAGTTGACTTCAGGAGATTAAGTATGAAATGATACTACTATAAAAGCACGTGATCAGGTCCGAACGTTGCAAATAGCGTCAGTATGTCATTCGAAATGTGCATTGAAGTATGCAGGAAGGCCACAAGAAAGCATTCTTTAGGCATAATTCACATTTGATCTGGAAACACACAACTACCCATCTGTTAACGACAAGGAATTTATTTACGAGGTTTTGTACAAATCAACTTTCACGATATCTAAAGGCACTGCCATAGCAACAACACTTCATTTTGTACAGGCCGATTATCAGTGGCGGGATTTCAGAATGAAACACATTGCAGGACAAGTCATCTATTTTCCCCTCGTTTTGTTTGTCTATCTATGCCCAACAATATCAATAGAAAAGAGAAAGATATTTCAACATCGGGCAAAATCCATGCGTAAGATTCTGAATGCTGGAAATTTTTGCGGCAGCAAAGAAGGAATACAATAACCCAACGCTAGGGAAACACGGTGACTCATGGCTGATAATGAGGTGATTTAGAGCAGATTTAAATCGAGATACAGGAAGCATCAGCATTCCAAGCAGAAAAAGAACCTTGGCATTTCTTGTCTAGGTGAAAGATAAGTCGTCCTTCAGTCACGAATATGGAACTACCGGAAAGACAGTTCACATAGCATAGCAGAAAAAAGAAATGCTTTAATTGAAATGATTTACCAACGGTTTTGCTGTATCTGGGTAAAAGCCACCCACTCATTGACACATTTCTTTATAAGCGTTGCCTGAACCTAAGTAAAAAAAATTCCTTTCATCTGAATTCCAAATTGTAAAACAGGAAATCAAAATCACCCAGAGTACAAAAATTAAAACAAAAATCTTCACGGTTTCACACTCTCATTTATTTGTTTATTTAATTTATTTTCTAAAGAAAGATAACACGCGCACGCACGCACATAGACATGTGTCATATTTTTTTTGTATGTGCATATTGAGATAAACATTAACTTATTACAACCGTTACGATTTTCTTGCTTGTAAGTGTCACTGATTTTTGCTCTCTGTCCATACTACTGGAGCAAAAATTCTCAGCCCTTAACCTGAAATATGGATCATTGAATGTAATTGCCTACTACTGCTTAATATCAGCTTCTGTGACGTGTATTATCGTTTTTACAGTATTACTGATTACACTCTTCCGTAAGTAACAGGGTATTTCACGCATTTCCCAAACAACTTACAAAACAAGTTTTCAGTATTGCGAAACTTACTATACGTTCCGTACAGTACTTTTCTCGCATTCCCAGATCTTAACACACACACACACGTACCCCTATACAGCTTGTGAGTACACCCTGCCTTTCTCATAAATCGTAGTTTTGAACATTCTAAGACATTTACACACTGTTTATTAATGCCATAGGATGTGTACCAGTATGTATAGATCACTCCAATTAAAGAAGAGACACGTATCACTTAAACAGCAATGTTATCCGTGGTTCTTCTTTAGTTCAACGAACTATACGTGCCGCGTGCTTGCGCAAGGCACATTCATTAAGCTCTAAGACTTGACATACTGTTCAAATACAGTCGAAAAACTGTTCAAATACTCCCGAAATTTTAAAGGCCTTAGCACATGTACACTATATGGACAAAACTGATTGGACACTCCCACGCACGTGCAGTGGTGTGCTTCCGCAGCAGACGCGTGGCCAATAAGGTATAAAAACGGCACCGGTAGTACGCTCAAATCAATCGCTGATAAAATGTCTAGCAGGAGAGAGTCTCCGAGTTTGAAAAGGGCGTTATAATAGGTTGCTCAGTTGGAAATATGAGTATAAGAAGCGTTTGAATTTGAAGATTTCGTACTTGATTGATGAAAATGAGGAACATAAGTTGAATGAAGCTCCTCTGTCTAAATTTGTTGGTAAATTGGATTTTATTCCACATATTGTTCCTTACTTGAAAAAAGTCTGTCACCGACATAATTTATCCTTTGGAATCTGTACCCGAAATATTTTCTCACTAGTTCGTAGAGACCGGGATAAAGTCAATATGTTTAACAAACCGGGGGTCTACTCCATACCTCTGACCTCAGAAGACCCAAACCGTGACTCTAAGGTTTACATCGGTTCAACACTTCGATCGTTAAATATAAGACTGAAGGAGCACCAATATTCTCTACGAAGTGGAAACATCACCACAGCCCTCACCGTTGCAGTCAAACAGGAAGGCTACAAACCAGACTAGCAAAATGCTAAAGTTTTAAACTCCTCTGTTAACAAGAATACCATTTTTCTCTCGGAAAGCCTGTTTATTCTTAAATATTACGACGTCTGATTCCAAAGTACTTTCCGACTTCAGTCCCAAGACCTTGGAGACGGATGATCGCTCTCCCCATGACACACTTAGAAGGTGAGACTCTTACTTGAACATGCTCTGTATTTGTTTTTGGACTTTAATTACTTCTTTTTTCTTAATGTAAATGGCATCACCTGTATAATTTTTTATGACGTATATCACCTTAGTCACGAATACTATAATATATAGTCGCTGCCTCTATGTGTTCCGGGGCTTTTGGGCTTGAAAATGGGACCATGCGAGCCCCGAAAGTGCTAGCTTTGTAAATAGGTTTTTAAAATTGTAAATAAATTGAGTTTTATTCGGCAGTTTTAGGGATTTGTTTTAACTTATCGTACTACAGACAGCAAACTTATGTTCCTCATTTTCATAAGAAGCGTTGTTGATGTAAGACAGGTCGCTAAATCGACTGTGGCCTTTGTCATCAAGAAGTGGAAGGAGACAGGACACTGCAGGAATTCACCTCGCCCTGGAAGACCCACAAAACTGCAACCAAGGTACCTGAGGATACTCCAGAGGGAGATCTCGAAAACCCGATCCCGAAGAATGCACACCATAGCACATGAGTTCCAGATGGTCACAGAAGTTACGGTCTCCACCAAGACACTTTGAAGAGAGGACCATGTACTCGGGTATCATGGCCGAGCAGCCGCCCATAAACCTCTCATCACAAAGACTAATAAATCCACGCGGCTACGATGGTGTCAGCAGCACAAAAAACGGACATTGAAGCAATGGAGGCAGGTGTTATGAAGCGACGAATCCCGCTTCACATTATTTCGATCGGATGGACGTGTCTGGGTTTGGCGGTTACCCGGAGAACGTCTGCTTCCGGAGTGTACAGTGCCGACTGCTTCCAGAGTATACAGTTCTGACTGCTTCCGGAGTGTACAGTGCCGACTGCTTCCGGAGTGTAAAGTACCGACTGCTTCCAGAGTATACAGTGCCGACTGCTTCCGGAGTGTACAGTGCCGACTGCTTCCAGAGTATACAATTCCGACTGCTTCCGGAGTGTACAGTGCCGACAGCTTCCGGAGTGTACAGTGCCGACTGCTTCCAGAGTATACAGTGCCGACTGCTTCCAGAGTATACAGTGCCGACTGCTTCCGGAGTGTACAGTGCCGACTGCTTCTGGAGTGTACAGTGCCGACTGCTTCCGGAGTGTACAGTGCCGACTGCTTCCGGAGTGTAAGTACGGAGGCGGTGGAGTCATAGTATGGGGCTGTTTAAGCTGGTATGGTGTGGATTCACTAGTTGTTATTCATGTCAACACGAACTCTGTGCTTTTTAGGGATATCCCGGATAGCTCAATGCTCCCAACGTTGTGGCAATTCTACGGACACGAAGAATGTTTCTTCCAGGACGACAATGCCACTTGTCACGAGGGGAACTGTCCTGCTCAGAGCCAGTAGTACCTCAACCTCACTGAACACCTGTGGAATGAAATTGAGCGACGGGTGAGATGTAGACCAACACGACCTCCTTCACAGACAGAGTTGGTCGATGTACCCAAGGCGTAATGGAGGAACTTTCCTCTCTCCGTTCTCCATAGATTGTGGACAGTTTACCTCGATGGGTGGCTGCTGTAATCTGCAAATGGAGGTCCTACCCGTTACTGATGTAAATACAATATTGTTTTCCCATTTATTTACAGTGTCCAATCACTTTTGTCCACATAGTGTATGTTTCATCTGTGTCAGTGCATGATAAAAAAAATTATCTTGTCCTAATTACACTTAAATGCTTTCCGGGTGCTCCGTCGTCATTCCTGAAATCTAATCCAATGTTTCAGCGACGACCAAGGTTTTCTTGTTTTGTTTGTTTTGTTATGTTTGGGGGTTTAGTACGACCATCGAGAGAAAGTCAATATGCTACAAGCGGTCACCCATTCTTAATTTATGGCCACTGGTTCCAGGTAAGTGAGGGAGATAGCTCCGTGAGAGAAACACACCATCCATGATTCACGCGAAGTTTGAGCCCGGACCCATCTCGCACAAATGGTTAAAGATCAGCGCCTCGTATCACGTGGTCACCGGAGCGGCCGACGACGAAGAGCTTCAGGATGGAAATCCAGCCATGAAGGTCGGAGAGCTTCAGGATGGAAATCCAGCCATGAATTTGTGTTCTTGGTAAAGATTTAATAACTATCCGGTATTTCTTACTTAACTGGTTTCCGCGTTATTACTGACTGCATGAGCTTGCTAAACTCCAACTAATATCCAGTGGATAACGCATTGTTTTTATATTGTCAGGAGCTTCCAACATCCATGTGTTATTGCAACACATTTCGCGATTAAAATTTTCGTATACATTCTTTGGCAACTCCTATACCAAGCTCACGAAGTTCATCTGCCATCGCCTTGAATGAAAAGGGAAAAAAAGAAGAACTACTATGGCGGATTGAAAGTTCAATTTTGTTTTTATCAATGGGTTTATTTTTCTCAGTTTTGCTGTTACAGCTAAAATGAGTATTTTGAATATAAGATGCACATCGTACTGCAATTTCTCAGAATGACTGACTATAAAGCAGCAAAAGAGTTTAAAATCAACACAGTTCACATTTTTAACAGAAAAATATTGGACACAATAACTTCATCACCTAAATCATATTGCGTATTTCCATTGGCTTTGCATAGATTTAACATCCGGTACATCTGCTTTCGAGTGATGCATGGCATTCCTGTAACTGAGTATAGCAGTATTCAAAGATTTTAGATCTTTGTTGTGAATGCTGTTCAATAAATCTTCGACTTGCGTAACAGATGCGTTTCTTGAAACTTCGTATGTGTCAAATTAGCGCAACTTCAGATGATTTTGTTCCGTAAGAAACAACAGAAAAGTGAAGCATTGAGTTCTTTAGATTTCATATTATGAAAATGAAAGCGTAGTTTAGAGGTGTGCGTTTCTGACTCCTTGTGGTGTTAGTCCCGAATCCGAATCCCACAGCAGGACATAGGAGTTACGTTTTTGTCCTTCTAGTGTTTTAAAATTGCTGATAGGCGAGTTCTTATAGCCTTGAATGCTCATGGTGGTCTTCAAAACCCTAAACAACAACACCAACAACAATAAAACAAGAAATTTTTTAAACCAATACTTTATTTATTATGGTATACACTGAAGTGCCAAAAAAAAAAAAAAAAAAAAAAAAAAAAAACTGGGTTACCTGTCTAATACAGCGTTGGTCCTTCTCGCGATCGAATAACGGCAGCAACGCGACAGGGCATGGAATCCACAAGCTCTCTGTAGTACTGTGGAAACAGTACACACTATGCTTCCCGAAGAGCGTCCCACAAACCCGTAATATTCGCCGGTGAATGATTCCTGGCATTGACGGCACGTTGAACAGCATCCCAAATGTTTTCGATGGTGTTTAAATCCGGCAAACGAGGTGGCCAAGCCAGGATTCCAAACACCGTGGAATGTTCCTCCAGCCACAATCGGGTGACTGTGAACTCGTGTGTTAGCGCATTGCCGTGTTGAAAGAGAGCTCATCTGTAGGTGTTGTAGCATGACATGAACGGGTGCAAATTATCTCCAAAGATGATTACGTAGCCTCTACCGATTCAGAGCGGTCTGCAGACGTATGAGGGGTCCTAATACGCAATATGCAGCTGGAAATGGAAACACCCCACTGCATAACAAAATCACCGCCGGCCTGTATTGCGCCTTGTAAGCATGCGGGATCCTTTGCCTCGTGGGGTTGTTGTTACACACGGAGTTGGCCATCTGGCCGAAACAGTTGGTACCGCGATTCGTCAGAGCAGGCTACACGTTTCCAGTCATCTTGCTCCTAATGGCGGTGTTTCCGAGCCCAGGAGAGGCGCACGGCCTTATGTCGCAGCTCAGCAATGGTACCCGAGTGAACCGTCGGCTCCGGTATCCCATAGAACACAAGGAACGTTGCACTGTCCTATTACCATGTAGTACGGTGGTCGCGGAATTCTTAATCTTTGTCTGATTGGATAAACAGTGAGGTTGCGTTCCCATAAATGTAAAGAACCCAAGCTCAAAGTTTACGGACGTCGCGTTGTGTTTCATATAGGTTCGTTATGAGGTATTCGTAAAAAACCCATATGCCGCAAATTGTGAATTAGAGAAATATACACAGCTTAGAAAAGTTAGCTACACCAGGTTAAGTAATTAACAATGTTTATTATAAGAAAAGTATATTTAAGCAAATATACTTTTCTTATAATAAACATATAATTACAGCCTTACAGCCTTCAGGTGGAGGCCAAATAAAAGTTACGTTTAATTAAAAATATTAGAATTAGCCATGTTGACTGGTCCACTTCTGCGTAAGCCTGTTACACCCCTGAACTTAACTTCAATAAAATCCCTCAATCTATCTCGAGGAGGCATAGCGACCATGCATATGTATATATGCAGTTAACATTGGAACTGGAATTTGGGGGAAATAACGTCATCTTACCTTCTGTCGGTTGGGTTGTCGCCAGTTGAGATCCTTCTGTTCACCGCGTGGGTACTTCGATGTACCTCTCTAGCTACTTCGCTGCCACGGCTGGGACCGCGTACTGGGCTGTCCGTTTCCTAACTAAGCCTACATCCGTCTCATCATCGTTATTCTCTGTCTTTACCTCCACGACTAGGACTCCGGGACTTCATTTAATATCTCAGTTCTCATAGTGTTCTAGTCCCTGCATATTTTCTCTCTCAAATCCTCGCTGAATAATATCTTTGAATCCCTCTATCCTCCGAATACATATGTCGAATATCAATGAATCTGTCCTCCGAATACTATATATGAATAACCATCTCGAATACCTATCT
Organism: Macrothele yani; assembly: GCA_039090855.1. NCBI lineage: Eukaryota > Metazoa > Arthropoda > Arachnida > Araneae > Macrothelidae > Macrothele > Macrothele yani. Next base: position 93,328,167 of record CM077010.1, read on the forward strand.
GTGAATCACCCTTTCGAATATGTCTTTTTCCTGTATATATATTTCCGTCCCTTTAATTTTCCACGTGGTAGGGACGTGCCTACAACCTTCTAAGAACTCTTCGCCTGGGGTCTGGATTGGTCAGCTGAGCTGACCAGTGCTCGAGCTTAGTGGATATTGGTTGGCCCTCTGGTCCACTTAGCTACCTTTTCTTAGCAGCTGGCGTGTTGGGCAGGTTAGGCTTCTGCGAATTCAATGGAACATACTTTCTGAGCTCGGACGAATAGCGAAGAATTTGACGGGGCTTCCCTCTGACAGAGTTACGTCTTTCCAGTGACACCGCGATGTACTTTACTACTTTCGCTGGTGCCTCCTTCATCGAGGAGATGGTCGTAAACCGTAACTTGCCTTTTCATCTGACCGCGGTTTGGACTCTTGCATGTGCACTCCTGAAATACCAGTACTTTTTTTCCCACCAGCAATGCTAGCACTGGGGCCATTTCGTGTAAATTTCGTGAATGCCGTGCTTCTTCTCACAAGATTGAAAAGAAGATAAATTCCTTGGTCATTCTCCACGGGTGTCCGGGAAAAGCGCGGCGAACCGCCTTGACCACCTGGGTCTTCCGCTCCAGTGGGGAAAAGGGAGTTTATGAGGCAGGAAAGGAGCAAAGGAAAAATAATTTAAATTAAGTAAAAAATAATTAAAGTAAATTTCTCCTGGTCTTTGTATTTCATTAGGCCGCCAACAATGTGACCCGAACTATGAAGTAGTTCCGCGGCAACAGTCCGAACGCTGATGCTACTACTCACCTCAGCATTGAAGTGCGCTGTGATATGTGGCAATGTCGCACGCCGGGCAAATGTTTTGATGAGTGCCAGAAGCCGCAGAGTGAAAAGAAGATAAATATCTTGGTCATTCTCCATGGGTGTCCGCGAAAAGCGTGGCAAACCGCCTTGACCACCTGGGTCTTCCGCTCCAGTGGGGAAAAGGGGGTTTATGAGGCAGGAAAGGAGCAAAGGAAAAATGATTTGAATTAAGTAAAAAATAATTAAAGTAAATTTCTCCTGGTCTTTGTATTTCATTAGGCCGCCAACAATGTGACCCGAACTATGAAGTAGTTCCGCGGCAACAGTCCGAACGCTGATGCTACTACTCACCTCAGCATTGAAGTGCGCTGTGATATGCGGCAATGTTGCACGCCGGGCAAATGTTTTGATGCGTGCCAGAAGCCGCAGAGTGAAAAGAAGATAAATTCCTTGGTCATTCTCCATGGGTGTCCGCGAAAAGCGTGGCAAACCACCTTGACCACCTGGGTCTTCCGCTCCAGTGGGGAAAAGGGGGTTTATGAGGCAGGAAAGGAGCAAAGGAAAAATGATTTAAATTAAGTAAAAAATAATTAAAGTAAATTTCTCCTGGTCTTTGTATTTCATTAGGCCGCCAACAATGTGACCCGAACTATGAAGTAGTTCCGCGGCAACAGTCCGAACGCTGATGCTACTACTCACCCCAGCATTGAAGCGCGCTGTGATATGCGGCAATATTGCACGCCGGGCAAATGTTTTGATGCGTGCCAGACGCCGCCGTCCATAATCGTACAGAGCTTTTTTACGGCCACACCGGCCTCGCACTCTGGATTTCCCCCTGAGTTCGTGTAGTCTAGGTACACCCTTGAAAATGTTGACCGCGTAAATCCAAATTTCGTGGTAATTTCGGAGATAGAGTGACCCATTTCCCAAGCGCCGACTATCACATCACGTTCGAAATCGCTTAAATCCTAATAAGCTGCGATATGAACTGCGAATGTACTACTACTTGAGCTTGCGATAATACCATTAGAGGATAATACCATCTACCGCATGGGTGAGCTAGAGGATAATACCATTTACCGCATGGGTGTGGTGGCATGTAATAGAAATGGTAGCGCTCTTACTAGTTTTTTTTTTTTTTGGTGCTTCAGTGTAGAAACATATCCCGAACATATCACTTTAATGCAATTAAACTATAAGAAATTCTTTAAAGTTCCTTAATTTTCTACCTCTACGTGGTCACTATATGTGAAAAGTACTGAAGCACGTCTTCTGTGCACACACAGCTTTACAACTTCACGTTTTTCCTCCCCCTCCCCGTTTTCTTAAATTTTCGAAGTCACGGTCATTCCTCTCCTTCGTGAAGCTGAAATGTCCTTAGATGTTGTAGCTGTTTGGGGGTTTAACGACCACTGTGAGCAACTCAATGGGCTATAAGCAGTCTCCCGTCCCTAATTTAGAGCCATTGGTTTCTGGGAAGGGAGAGAACCAGTGCCGTTAGACAAACACAACATTCATGTCTCACGGGATCCGAACCTGGACCCATCTCGGACGAATGACTAGAAGTCATCGCTTAGACCACTGCGCTACCGTGGCGGCCGCCTTAGATGCAAGCATACTGATCATTCAATAAGCCGTACGATTACAGATTTCTTAAATGGGAGCATTAGATAATATTATTACCACAGATACGCCGAAGAGACTAATAGTTCCTTCATAATCCTCCTTGTGAGCATTGGTGGTTGGGTAACTCCGTGTAACATATACGACTATGTTAACAGTAAATCCAAGTAAGGACGGTATGGCCGCCCCGGTGGCGCAGTGGTCTAAGCGATCGCCTCTGATCATTCGTCCGAAAGGGGTACGGGTTCGAATCCCGGTCAGGCATGGATGTTGTGTTTGTCTTACGGCACTGGCTCTCTCCCTTCCCTGGAACCAGTGACCCTAAATTAGGGACGGGCGACTGCTTATAGCCCATTTAGTTGCTCACGGTGGTCGTTAAACCTTCGATAAAAAAAAATGTTTTGTGCTATTCCGGAGTTTTTTTGTACGCTTTGTACTGCAGTTTTTGAAAGCTCTTGATTTACTATTGTTATTATTACTATTTGTTTGGGAGTTTAACCACCACCGTGAGCAATTCGATGAGCAATAAGCAATCACCGTCCCCATTTTATGACCACTGGTTACAGGGAAGAGAAAGAACCAGAACTGTAAGACAAACACAGCATTCACGCTTCACCAACATTCGATCTCGGACTCAATTCGGATGAATGGTCAGAAGTCTATAGGGGGTATCTCTTAGACCAGTGCGCCACCAGGACGGCGATCTTTCTTATGACCGTGAAGGTCAGCTTTTAGGTTGTTTAGTGATTTCCTTTGCATTTTGAGTAATATTTTCGTGGACCTTAGAAGCTTTCCACATGACGATATTCACTTTTTCCCCTCGTCATTTTCACAAGTAATTTTGGCAGAAATAAAAAGTCGGGGTAGTATATCTGTTCCTGAAGGCAAGTGTTTTATTCTGGCTTGTATCACAACCTGAAGTTAAAATTTTAACAGATTTGATCTTCGTAGAAAGCCATGAAGAAATAATATTCAATACACATAGAAAACAAAAGAACGCGTTATTTTATGGCATGGGACGATGCAGGTTTCAAGATTTTTGAAGACGAATGTATGTGACTTATTATAATTATGCCATTTTTATGTCATAAAATAAAGGGATCTAAACTTTCCTTTGAAATACACGAATGAAAGATGCGTCAGCACGATAAAAGCCGAAGAAAATGCATAATTGGAACCAGTGAAAATCAGGAATTATAGAACACAGTTACATAATTTTAAGCTGCACTTCACAAAATCAAATTACTTTATCCAGCATTCACAAATATATTTGCAAATACCACGATACCGATATGACAAAAAGAAAACAGGGAAATGTAGATTTTAGAAAATGGGTGCAAATGCTCAGTGCAGCGCCGGCAGGGGATGTTCAAAAGAGTAGGGATTCTGCATTGAATATTAATCAGAACTCACGGACAGTGAGGCAGACGTACGGACCAACGAACAGAGTGCCTACATGCGGTGAGAGTTGCCTTAGGTGTCTAAAGGGTATCCAAACATTTTCAAGTCTTTATCTCGAACTTCTCCCAAGATATTCATCGAAAACCTAAGACAAACTGACGTACGGGCGAACGGTCAGACATACAAAGTGCTAGTATGGGGCGACAGTTACCTCCACTCCTTAAAAGTCATCCAGAACATTTCAAATATATCGTAAACGGCTCCCGAGAGCTGAGATATTTATTTAAAACAGGAAAACGTATGGGCAAATTAGCAGACAGAACAAAGTGGTAACGTGGTGTCTAGTGTTAGAGTTGCTTGCTGTCCCTAAAAATCATCCTAGAAATTACAAATCTTAACGCATGCTTTGACACGTTCCCGCTGTAATCCCCGACCAAGGAGATCCGACGAAGTGTAAGTGCCGAAGCACAGAATTTTGGGTTTGGTATTGTTCTTTAGACTTCATTCTTTTCTATTATTGCCTTTTGGTTTCTGTAACTATCTTTCTTGAAAATTCTTCTCTGCAGCTTATGCGCATTTAGATTTTCAATGACTCTTTCTTCGTTTTTTCTGCTCTCTTTTTTTCCTTATCTCCAGTTTTAATATACATATATACAATGTATATACATACATACAATGAAATCAAATACAGTATTTCCTGAGTCACGCTTTGTCAAAATTCTGAGTGTGCCAGAGCAAATACATTATGTTTGAAACAAAACTGAACACAAAATATTCATATCAAATGAAACACAAAACGCACAACTTTTATTTAAGCGATAAATACGTGGGTCGCTGCAAAAGTTCGCATTGTACCACATACAGAAATGCTGTGCCATTATAATTATTTTTTTATTCTTGGGCATAGTTCCCATCCACAGCAAAGCAATTCTCCCACCGATGCTGCTCTAGTGCCTTGATCCCTGTGGAAAAAAACATTTGATCTTGATTTTACAACCACCCGCACACAGCTTTCCAAGGATGTTTCTCTTCAGCTCGGTGAACAAATAGAGGTCACCAGAGGCAAAGTCTGGAGAATAGGGTGGGCGCTAAAGTAACTCAAATCCTTCGGTCTGTATGGCGATCTTGGCAACTTGAGAGGCGTTACTGGATGCATTGTCTTAAAGGAAAAGACTCTTTTTTGCAATTTTCCACCCCACTTCTCCTTGATGGCTGCACAAAGTTGACTTATTAGGTTGGCGCAGTATGCACTAGTGACAGTGGTGCCCTTTCTCAGGCAGTCAATCATGATAATGCTTTCTACATCGCAAGAAACTGATGTCATCACCTTGCAGGCTGACGAAACAACAAGAAAATTCTTGGAAGCGCAGAAGATTCAAGCTTCCATATTACACTTTGTTTTTAAGTCTATGGGTTAAAATGATGAACCCATATTTCATCCATTGAAACAATCTGGGGTCTGAAATGTATTGTGTCCTCACGAAACGTGTTTAAGTTGAAGAGGCAAGTTCACTTACGGCATTTGCTCATCTGTCAACATTTGTGAGATCCATCGAACTCTGACTTTTTTCATCTTCAAAGAATTCGTCAGGACTGAATGGGCGCTGCCGATTGAAATGCTTACAGACTCAGCTGTATATCAAACAGTGTCGTTGATATATCTTGTATCACGCGGTTGATATTTGTCCTACAGGTGGATGTAGATCAGGGGTCTCAAACTCAGACCCTTGGAAGGGCACTTTCCTGTTTTGAAGGAATTTAGGGGTCCGGATGAATATTAAACAATTTCTTATGAATAAATATGAACTTTACAAAACTACAACAATGGCTTGGCACTAGAGTGGAATAGTATTTCTAATTTGATCGGTAAATATTAAAATCAAATGCTTCATTAATCACTGAAAACAATCACTTTTATGTAACAATTATTTTTTCTTAAATCTTAAAACAATCACATTTTACCATCTAAACACGATAACTTGGTTCATTCTTGAAAACAACTGTTCACATGAGTATGTTGTTTGGAACATAGACAGAACCCAAGCAGCTAGGTTATGAATGTTTACGTACTTGTCCTTTGAAACTAAGTGGTAAAACTGTGTTAGGTTGCAGCTGTTGAATTTTTCTTTTAGGAAAGAATCACACTGAAGGTCTATTAATTCAAAATGAAGTTCTTCATCTGCGTTATCAGCATTATAGAAAAATGGAGACTTGAATATATTGAGAATATTTTGCTTAATACAGTTATATTCTTCGTAAATAAACTTATTACTTGTAAAGAAGATGGTTTTGCTAAGCATTACTATGTTTATGTTACATTTAATATATTATAATATACTTGAAAAAAGGGTGATTTATTTTTATTTTGTAATTACTCATGCGGGCCGCAAAATGGTTGGCAGAGGGCCACGTGTGGCACGGGGACGGCGAGTTTGAGATCACTGATGTAGAGGGTCATTCAGAACGATCTGTATCATCGGAAGGTTTTCTGCCCCAACGAAATTCTCTTAGCCATTTGACAACTGTGAAATATACAAGAGCCTTGTGATCCCTGTCTGTCTGCATCTTTTCACCATGAACCTCCTGTGGGAACATGTCTTTCAAAGACAGATATTTTTTTCAATTCCGCTGTTCTTTTTCGGCCATTTCCCAAAGTACTTACGGATTTGTTCGCAAAATCACGTGGAAAAGGGGGGAAACTAATGGATCTGTAAAAATGAAAACTGGTACAGTGTGACAAAGAATAGTACTTACTCTTGCGAAAAAGAAACCCTTCATATTCCCCACAAGTAAATTATAAAACGAACATTTTGTGAACGCCTCGTGCATAAAAGCGTCGTATACCAAGAAATAAGGTTAGATGTAAAATATTCCTACAGAATTTTATCGTCGTTTTTGAATTAACCTAAAATTTTTAGCTTTTTTTAAAAAATAAAACAATAAAGATGAATATGTAAATACAGGTTCTTTGATGTTGAAGTTTTATGTCAATCTTCATTTAGAGTGTAAAATTATTTTTCGAATTCCCTGTCTGAATTTGTAAATATAACAAGTATATCGATGCAGCTGCTGGCCTCGTATTTCTCAAGTTCACTGCTTCCTTTTCTTTTTAAATTCTTACTTCTCTTGGAGTTTCGCCCTTTGAAGTACTGCTACTTTTTTTCTGTCGTCAAACAACATATAACTCATCTGCGGCTTCTGATAATACCCTTAGAAGCATAAAATTAATCATTTTATACGTTCTAACACTCATCATTTTCCACTCTGTAGCAATAATTAATAACATTGTCAACTTTTAAATAGCTTTTCCATGCATTTACTTCTTTTTTCTTCTTTGCGTAGATCATTTATATAAAACTTAGGTTGCAGAAATTACTAATAGAAGTTCGAATTTATGACGTTTCACCATATTCCAAAACGATATCTGCTTAGAATTCATGTTTCACCTATGACAAGGATCGCTAGTGAAGCTTTTACAGAGCCAAAATGTTCTACCAGTGGCAGATTGGGTTGACGAAACCAGACCGGAATTTTAGTCTTGTGGTCCAATACAGAAATACGCGTGCCCATAGGGGATAACCTCATAATTCCCTAATGAAAAAAATTCTGTTAACTTCTGGATGAAAGAGAACTGTTGAAATACTCATTGTAAAACTAATTCGGTCGTCAACAAATTGTAGCAGCAATATAAGGGTGAAAGAATTTTAAAAATCCACTAGTGATTGAATGTAGCATATCAAGCCATGCTGAAAACGGCGTGTTGTACCAGATGGTCACTGGTATAACCAAATGGTCACTGATCGTCTCTGCGCGCAACGATATTCATACCACCTCCTTGAATAGACGCCTTTTTTAAGTCTACTCATTATTCTGACTCAGAAGCTTCCATTTTGAACCATCAACCAGTACCGGTAAAGCGTTGTTTCTTTTGAAATAAATGTGGGTGGGACACGGATTTCGGAACATCTCTGCAGAAGAATCGCTTTGTGCTCTATGTTTGTACACGGATTTCGGAACATCTCTGCAGAAGAATCGCTTTGTGCTCTATGTTTGTACACGGATTTCGGAACATCTCTGCAGAAGAATCGCTTTGTGCTCTATGTTTGCACACGGATAAGGGTGTGGGGATCATGGACCATCTAAATTGTTACACAAGGTGGATTGGCTCCCAACAAATAATTCGAAAACCCGTAATTATACAACGTCTTCAATCATATCATGTTATATCACTAAGCTTTTCTCTGAGATTCAGAGGTTAGCTCCACAAAGAAATACAAACTACCAGATAATTTTTACTTTCTGTTGCCGTATCAAACTTCTCCATTTACAGCGATCTTGACATGTAACCTCCTTCAAGATTACAAAAGGACGGTATAGAGCCTGCCAATGTCCCTTTGGCGTACGCTTAATCGTGGTTGAATAATATATAATATATAATCCAACGACGTACGCTTAACCGAAGTTAGCTCAATTTATTTATAACAGCGTACTTGGTCCGGCGGCAAATATTTCACTGAAGTAGAAAGAATTTTGCTTTGCCATTTTAGAGCAAACACACGACATATATCTAGATAGAATGGAACGTTAATTTTTTAAAGCAATAACGGTTTAGCCAGATAATATAAAGCTGAAATGAAATTGAAGTTTCTTATTCATAAATATCTAAATAGTTATTCGTTCTTTCCAAACAATCCACACAAGGAGAATACGAGAAGTAGTGGGCCATTTCTTGAGCGGTCCACCAGGAAATGTACCAGTGTCCCGGTGGGCCAATCCACCCTGTGTTCTACATTCAATTATGTGCAGCTATCATCAACTGATGTAAAAATATCACTATATCTGTTTACCCTGTTTTTCGGTCACTTTCAGCCATTCAGGTCAACATGATCGCAGTGTAATAATATGTGTAATTTAGGTTATTATCAGCAAAATCGCGTAGTTAACGATTTATTCTAAGTGTAAAATATCTCCCTACAAATTATTTGAAAACCCTTAATTATACAACGTTTTTAATCATATCATATTATATCACTAAGCTGTTCTCTGAGATTCAGAAGTTAGCTCCACAAAGAAATACAAACTACCAGATAATATTTACTTATTGTTGCCGTATCAAACTTCTCCATTTACAGCGATCTTGACATACAACTCGGGCTTCACTGACGTATATCACACGACGTACACAAGACCTTCTATACTTCATACTCATAATCTTTTTCTCATGCAGACACTCCTGAATTTGATCCTCCCGCTACTCCTTGGCCTTCTCTGCCTTTCCTTCCTGCCACCTGGGCTAAAAAGATTTTCTTAGTAAGCATCTCATCACTCATTCTTTCAACATGGCCAAACCACCGAAGCATATTAGTCTCCACCTTGCTAACAACATTTTGCTTCACATTACACAACTGCAACAAATATTCATTCATTCCTCACACAATCAGAATGTGTCTTTCCACCCCCACCCCCGTAAGTAATGCATTTCTCCAGCACACAAACGACTCCTATGTTTCTTCTGTAGCACCCAGGTTTCACTGCCATATATCAGAGTAGGAACAATTACACTTTCATACACAGTCATGCGGGACTTTCTTGAGAAACCATCATTCGTGTGAAAACCTCCCAAACAGCCATAACTTTCAATGAAGAATCGTTTCTGTGAAAAAGTCTGTATATTTATACCTATCTTTTTGTCTTTTTAATCAGGTAAGTACATCAGTGTAGTGGATTAGACCACAGCTGACGGTTCCAGTTGGTCATTGAACCTACGGATTCTGGAACAAAACCCAGTGAGTTGGGGTCTTTTCGCCAATGTCACACAGAAATAGCTGGTACCTCTCCAAAATTCACAGAGGCCCTTGTTGCTGCTCTGTATGTCATTCTTGCCCACGGAGCGCCCCGAGGAGGCAAACCCATCTCTCACCAAGATCGCCTGCCAACATTTTTAATATGACCACAAATAAGTAATATTTGGAATTTCGCATGAAGAAAATGTTTTTATTTTGGAACAAGTTTTTCAAAATTCATACAGTTTTACTGGCGATGGGTACATAGTATATAGCAATCAAGCAGTTGGGTTGGACTTCATTACGTGTAGTTGTTTTTTCGTTAGACACGGTTTCGAACTATGTGTCCATGACCTAAGCAGCCGAGCAGTGTCAAGCAACGAACCACTGAATTTTCTGATTTTTAAAAATAACAGGACAGGGTAACGCCATCATGATCAAAGCTGATGATGTTTGGGTCATGAAAATTCTCATTTCGATTTTATACTTCCAGCTTTATTTCCGCATTTCAGGAGTTTTGCGACTGAAAAACTCAACATATAAAGTAATGATATAAATTTTTAAACATAATTTTCTTGAGAAATCGGTAATCCAAATGCACATCTTCAAATCAGTATATATATCAAGTTTGAAGTCTGTAAATTTTATTGGTTTTTGAGAAATCGCAGAGGCAGGTACAAGCACGTTTTCCTTAGATGTTACAAATAGTTCCATTAGTGGAAGTAAGTGAATTGTTTAAGCATATATTGTTGCATCAACTCAATCATATACGTATTGTAGAAGTTACAATACTACATTTAATTTCCTCGACTATGAATGGCTTCAGCGAAAGATTATTCTACCATGTACCATCCACTATTGCCATCAACAAAAAGCTTTCCGTTCAATCGCTAGGAAATATTCAGTTACAGAAATTGATGCAATGTTCGTGACGCTAACAAACTATCATTTGACATAATACATGAATCCTTTGTAACCACTGGGATGGTCCTAAATGAATTCAGGCTCGTTTCATTAAGAAAAAAGTTTATGCAATTTATATGTGCTTTTATGCATGTTATATATCCCATGAACTTGGAGAAATGCAAATAGTCTACTTTATTCAAGAGAACATTGTTGTGACACCGTAATTTCAGCATGGCCATCAAAAATGGCTCAGAGTCAGAAAATAAATAAAAGTTGTTGATCTCAGTTCACAAAAAAGAAAAAAAAAGAATATAAAATAAAAGAAGGAGAACTACATTTTCCTCATAGCCTACGTTGGTTGGAGTACTCTGCACATTTGCTCATTTCGGTGTTCCACGAAAAGTCTCATTTTATAGAGAAGTTTTCCAATAATAAGTTAAAATATACTTTGCGAAAAATTTCATTAAGGTAATGAAATACGTGTTGATATGAAACATACTAATCTAAACATCATGTACTTTGAGTCATTTCGCAGAAAACGGAATTGCAGAGTTTTTTTGCACATGTGTTGTCATACACTTAACAAATGTTAAATCGTGTGCGTGATTCTATTGTTTGATTTTGTTTTGTAAGATGTCGTGCCTACGTATTGCACTTGATTAGAAAACAGTAGAATAATATGTCGTCACTGTCGTTTCTAATGAACATATGTATATCCATCACTTAGGTTTTTAGATTTTGTTTGCAATTTTAGATAACAATGCTATCGTATTGGAGAAGGAGGACAAATCATGCATGAATCAAGCATAAATACTAGGTATATAATTCCTCAGCACTTTGATTTTAAATGTAAGATGAAATAGTTGCAAGAAAAATGTGAAATTACGTGTAGCAGGATGCAATCATAGCCACTGGCAGAGAACAAATCGATTCATCAATGGCATATAAAGACTGGTAAACTGCCACGGGATCCACACACACACATACACAAATAAACAAACAAACTCCTAATATTCACTGGGGAAATTGATAATTCACTGTAACATTGATTCCTGCAAAACAATGCCAACGTTTTTTTTTTGTTTTTTTTTATGCATGGCGACGACGCACTTCGTTGAAACACTGGATTATTTACACAGCGAAAATAATATTTTATAAGATTTGATGATGTCTCAGCTGTTTACCGCTGTTTCCGGTTTTTAATTAGCTTCTGGAATGCTCATGTTTATAAATTTTCTCAGACTCCAAATAAATAAAGAAAGAAAAACATCACAAAGCAAAAAATGAAATTAGTTTTTGAATAAAGATACGTTGCTCATGTTTTGCTTTCCGAGTGTCATCATCATAATGCAGAATTCAAATGTGCTCTCTTTGTGATTACAGCGCGGTCCTCTCACTTTTGATATATTTCTTTCTTTGCATCGAGGAAAAATGTTCTGATTAGACAGAGGTAAGAGGTGAAGAGGAAGGAAAGAGCGTTCTTCAGACACGTTCTTCCAAAGAATTTCATATAAAACTCCCACAGAATAACCGGCCCTTTCTCCTATCCCGACAGAAAAGAAAAATGCTTACTAAGCAGAAAAATCCCGGTGATAACAAGACGTATGGTCTGATCTCTTTGTTCGCCTAGCCTTAAGTACATGATTCAGATTTTAGATCCCTCCCCAGCACTCAGCCCCCTTCTCTTTTTCAGTTTAGTTTTGGAAGTACCGTGTAAAACTAATTTTTTCCCTTGTTTTATGCGTGATGAGATTCATTTAAGGAAAATCGATTTACCTCCTTCCTTCTCTCGCTTGATAAAAAAAGGGACAAAAATGAACCAGGTTGTTGCAGCGTGTTCCAGATTTTGTTCTTCTAAAACAAAAACACCGCAACGAAATTCATAACTTCATACGTGGTTGCCATGTCTGTTTTGAGGAATAAAAAGGAAAAATGCTCCCCAATTTACTCCTCCTTGAAAGTTTTTCTTTCTCTCTCTCTTGCTTCGTCTTGCCTAACAGAGAAAAAAAAAGTGCAATTCTGTCTTTGCTTGCAAAGAAAGTATGTTTTCTGATGGCCTACCGAGTTCTCTTTTATTCCCCCAAACTAGCGGTGATCGCCTAAAGCAGAAAATACTGAGAACAAGACCCAAAAAGAGCGGGTTGTAATGAAACTCTGCATTCATATTCCGGCCCGTAATGAAACCTCACAGTGAATCATATAAGGACATGACGAACCCTTTAGTGCTGTAAGGCACAAACACATTTCTTTCAATTCAGTTGCTCGCCTAACGCACATCCATGCGACCACGCGCCAGACATCTCTTAAGTGGATTGAAATGTAACTTTTTCTTTCTTAATATTTTTCCTTTCTTCTAGGCCTAGTGAGAAAGCTCAGTTAAGGCTACAAGAACTTTACCACTGAAATCAATTTTTCCAAAACTGCTCTTTTTAAATGTGTCATTTCGCTAGAAACAGCACGGCGAGTTTCTACACCATGCTTTCTGCAAAAGTTTCTCTCTCTCTCTCTCTCTCTCTTTCTTTTCCTTTTTTTCATTTTTTTTTATTTTGAAGATGACGGTGTGGACTGAACCAAATTCAAATGATGAATCTTCCTCTCACATGAACAGCAAACTGACATGAAATTCAAGAATGCGGCTTTCTTTCTTTTTTTCCTTCTTTTCTGTGTTATGTCTTGGTTTACAGCGAAAACATCACGACTTACTTGTAAATTAAAGAATTTCTAAAGAAGCTCAGGTATACAGAACACAGAACACAAAAAGTATTAAGAGCAGTATGTAACCCCCTTCAGTGGAGAATTCCAGCTATCATATCCTGTTAGGGATTGGGATTTGGGCAAATCTGTTAGACGCGCAAATTAAGAAGAATTCAGAGCACATGAGGATCTCCCGACCCTGTAGATTTGTTGATCCTCCCCACATAAATTCTAACCTCACCCGCTCAGAAAAAAAAAAAAAATCTGAGTCAGCTACTATTTAATACCACTAAAATAGCATGATGTTTCTTTTCTGAGTGATTCGTTGTTCCACTTCCAAAACAATAAAGTCGCCCCAGTGTCGCAGTGATCTAAGTTATTGCTTCTAACAGCTCGTGCAAGTTGGCCTAGGTTCGAGTCCCGGATAGGGCATGGGTGACGCGCTTGCCTTGCGACACTGGCTCTCCCTCCTCCCTGGAATAATTGCCCCCCCCCCTGAAACGGAAAGAAAGCATAAAAATCTTTAATTTCCTTTGAAATACATTAACTGGTGAAATAGAGAAAACATTTCACTTCAGCACTTCTGATTTACAAGTTAATATATATATATATGCAAGGTCAGGTGATGCGTAACATCACAGCCTCTCCTTGACAAATGTCAACCCCGCCTTCTCGTGGTGCATCCTGTTCCCACTAAAGGGGCTCTGACGACCGCCCATAGCGGTATAACTATACCATCGGGATCAGAGGAAATTCTATCCCACACTCACCAACCCGCTTGGCCAGCGTGGTGAGTTATGGCCAAACCCCTCCAAAATGATTCCACAACTTAAATCTTGGCCCTCAGTCTCCGGCAGCTGGAATGTACCTGGCCAAGGCAGCGGCCAGTGCGACATGAAGGCAGAGGGTGCTAAGAATCCCCGGAGGACAGGACTAGGCTGCCATCTGATGCTGACCTTGGCTACTTACAATGGACGCTCCCTATCTTCTGATTCAAGGCTTCTTGAATTGGAAGAGGAACTACAAAGGATCAAGTGGGACATCGTGGGGCTAAGTGAGGTAAGGAGAAAAGGAGAAGATCTCATCGAACTGAAAAGTGGACATCTCTTCTACTATCGTGGGACAGATACTGGCAGAACTAGTGGTGTTGGATTTATAATAAACAAGAAACTGAAGGATAAAGTTGTAGAAGTTGAAAGTTCCTCTGACAGAGCTGCACGACTTGTTATCCAACTCTCGAAAAGATACCAGGCTCAGATTATTCAAACTTATGCACCCACCACAAGTCATCCTGAAGAAGAAATTGAAGAATTTTATGAAGAAATTTGTCATCTAAATAATAAAGGTAAGCAGCACTTGAAAATAATTATGGGAGATTTCAATGCAAAAAATAGGGCAACGGCAACAGAATGAAACTTCAGTAGGTAAATTCGGTCATGGCAACAGAAACCAGCGTGGAAATACTCTCGTTGAGTTTGCAGAGGCAGAAGGGTTTTTCATCTTGAACTCCTTCTTCAAGAAAAAGCCACACAGGAAATGGACATGGAGACATCCAAATGGGACGATAAGTGAAATTGATTTTATTATGTGTAACAAAAAATTCGTCATAGAAGACTGCAGTGTGCTAAACAAGTTCAACACAGGTAGTGACCATAGATTGGTGAGATGTAAGATGCACCTCAACACTAAACTTGAACGTGGCAAGCTCATAAGACAAACAAAATCTATTGACATAACCAACCTTAAAAAACACCATAATACCTTCAAGTTAGAACTGAAGAACAGGTTCTCTGCTTTAGAAGGCCTAACATCGGAAGAAGTGGACATCTCTGAAGTTAACAGAAAAGTAACCAAAGCTCTTATGGAAACAGCAACAAAATTAGCTGGGTCTAAGAACAAGTTGCATGTGAACAAATTATCAGGAAAAACCAAAATGTTGATGCAAAAAAGAAGAGAGATGAGGACAACTAAAGAAGATGTGACTTCCAAAGTGGAATATATAGAGCTATGCAAGACAGTAAGAAAAAGTATCACTGAAGACGTAAGGAAATTCAACTGTGAACTAGTGAGGAAAGCAATTGAAAACAACCAAAGCCTAAAGATAGCAAAGGGACATCTCAGTAAGGGAAGAAAACAGATTATGGCACTGAGAAAAGAAGATGGTTCTGTAACAAGAAATAGAGGCGAAATTTTGACAAGAGTGAAAGATTTCTACTCCAAATTATATGAAAGGGATGATATATGCACTCCAGACATCATGTAAGATACCAGTACCAGAGTTCCTCCAGTCCTTCCAGCAGAAGTTGCACATGCAATCAAGAACATGAAGCGAGGAAAAGCTCCAGGAGAAGATGGAATTACTGTAGACATCATAAAAGAAGCAAGTGGAGAAATCGAAACAGTACTCGCCCAAATTTTCACTCGATGCCTTAATGAAGGAAAGATTCCTGAGGATTGGAACACCGCTACAATGATCCTGCTACATAAGAAAGGTGACATTGAGGATCTCGGAAACTACAGACCTATCAGCCTCCTATCAGTAGTTTATAAAATCTTCACTAAAGTTCTTTCACACCGCTTGAAGGTAGCACTAGACATGGCTCAACCGAGAGAACAAGCTGGATTCAGGAGTGGCTACAGCACAATAGATCATATCCACGTACTGAGAGAACTAATTGAAAGAGCGAGGGAATATGAACTTCCATTGTGCATGGCTTTTATCGATTATGAAAAAGCCTTTGATTCGGTGAAACCATCAGCAGTTACAATGGCTCTGAAAACCTGCGGTATTGAAGATGCATACATTAATATTATTAATAACATCTATGAAAATGCAAGTGCAAAGATTAGGCTGTTTGAAAATACAACACACGTAAAAATTGGAAAGGGAGTGAGACAAGGTGACACCATATCTCCGAAGCTCTTTAATGCCACATTGGAGGGTGTTTTTCAGTCGCTGAGCTGGGAAAATAAGGGGATAAAGATTAATGGAGATTATCTAACCCACCTTCGTTTTGCTGATGACGTAGTCATTTTTGCTACTACCCCATCAGAGCTGCAGAGTATGATCCAGGAACTTGCTGACAAGAGTAAAGAAGTGGGATTAAAAATGAACTTTCAGAAGACAAAAGTGATGTTCAATGCTTTTACAAGAAATGAAGATTTATCGATTGATGGAGAAAAGCTGGAGATAACAGACACGTACGTTTATCTTGGACAGCAGATATCAAGTGAGGGTCACATTGATGAAGAAATTAATCGGCGTACAAAACTTGCCTGGAGAGCTTTTGGAAGAAACAGCATAATTTTCAAGAGCAATATGCCATTATGTCTTAAAAGAAAAGTGTTTGATCAATGCATCCTTCCAGTGCTTACGTATGGTGCAGAGACGTGGACCTTAACTAAAAGAGACATACAAAGGCTGCAGACAACTCAAAGCAGCATGGAGAGGTGCATGCTTGGTGTAACCAGGATAGATAAGAAGAGGAACTCGTGGATCCGAAAAATGACAAGAGTGGAAGACATCATGATCAGAGTTAAATCCCTGAAATGGCAATGGGCTGGACATATTGCCAGAAGGACAGATCATCGATGGACAGCCGAAATTTTAGATTGGATTCCAAGGGACAGGAAAAGACCCAGAAGAAGACTACATAGGAGATGGGTGGATGAAATTCGAAAGTATGCAGGGGTGACATGGAGGAGACTGGCACAAGACAGACCGTTGTGGAGGAAACTTGGGGAGACCTTCGTCCAGCAGTGGATTGATAATGGTTGACGATGATGATGATGATGATATATATAAAGGATCTCTGCCGCTAATGTTTCGTTATTGAGTCCATGAATTGGGTTTCGAAATTGTTTTGAGTCAGCAAAAAGTGACTGAAGTGCGCCCACGTCCAACTTCTGGAACTCACCTTAACAAAAAGGTCTTCGTGCGCTAAAGTACCAGGGAAAATATTAAATAGGGTACATGAACTGAATCAACAGTATCCTAGACCTAGTCCATACTGCCGAGGTGCGGCCAGTCGAAACTATTGTACAACAAGCAAGGATAACTATTCAGAATGCACACAATGTACTGGTATTTTCCACATGTTTAGGAACTTGCTCTTATGCTTCTAATCCATTTCTCCTCCCTTTCTGTAATCTAATCTGTTCAAGGTCATGGTCAGGGCCATAGCTACCGGCGACCAAGAAAGCAAATTACCTCCCAGAACGGCCATGCCACTATGCAAATCAATGCTAATAGAAATGCATGAGGTATGAATAAATTTATTGAAAATTATCACTAAAAGAGGAAGTTATGAACTTCAGTATTTTCGTTGTTAAAGAATACCACATACAGTATTTTTTTAAAGAATAACCACATACAGTATTCCGCGCTACTCTGCAAGGTGTGGACTCCTTACATGCATGAAAAGAGCTGTCAGAAACAGCGAATAGGGGCATATAGAACAATAGACGGATATACCTAGCTTCCTTGACCTTTTTGAATATGCCGAAGAGATGAACAGCTAATTAGACATTTGTGTTCTGTCGCAGAAAACTCCTCTGAGTGTTTATTTAACCTTTAACGGAATTTTTCCAAGTTCTACCTCGAAATCAACTTTCTGTTGTTATGTTCACTATCGGATACTCGTTCTTTCTCTGCTGGTTTGATTATCATTCTGCATTTCTGTGGAGTGCTGTGTTGTTCAATTGCCCTAACTTTTACGTTTTAATTGATATTTATAACCATTGGCTCTTGGTATGATCTCACATTTTTATTATAATTATGTCAAAAACCGGAAGTTCGCTTTTTTTAACAATTATAATACTTTCCAATAACAGAGGTGTGAAAAAGAAAGAACTGCATGCTATTTTAATGGAAGTGGGAAGCACACACACACACAGACGCGCGCGCACACACACACACACACACACACACACACAGACGCGCGCGCGCGCACACACACACACACACACACACACACACACACACACACACAGACGCGCGCGCGCGCACACACACACACACACACACACACACTTTTGAACTCGAAGGGGCGTAATTTCAAGACTCTTCCCTCCGGATAAGAAAAGCTTGCTCCGTCCCTGGTCACGGTAAAGGAAACTGTTATTCAAAAGCTGTGTTATCTACAGTAAAAGCAAATATATTTAACAGAAAAGATAGCTCATAGTCAACATCTATCTTACTGACTATAGAACAAATTACTATGAACACATTACTACCATAGATGTTAACTATGAGCTATCTTTTCTGTTAAATTTAATTGCGTCTATTAATAACCGTTAGTATCTCTTCTCATCAAAAGTTAATAATCAGCTGCTATTTTGGTCTATGTTACCCACGCTTACAATACGCAATTTTGGTGAAACTAAAAAAATAGTGGCACTTCAAATTTCAGTCGCGTTTCAAAACTTAAGTCCAGCCCAAGTATAAACGGAGAGCACAAAAAAATCTATATCAATTTTTTATATTGACCACGCATTGTTTCAATAGTTCTCAGGCTTTCTTCCTGGGAACATCATATAGTAATTGACGAGAGTGCATCTCATCGAACTTTTCCATTTATGCACATGTACTTCAAGTATCAGTTACGTACCTCATTCTCGTTTTCCTGTCCATCAATGATTTCCACATAATTGTATTTAACTCAACTCAAAGGTTGGTTGATTTCTACGAGCATCGCATGGTTCGCGGTACTAAGGATATTGAAAGTAGCCGCATATTTAAATTACATTGAGAGGACAGAAATAATGAGATACCTGGTTGTTGGGCAAAGCGACACTCTCGCCCCTCTCGTTAGTAGACGAACCCACCGCTTTGCAGATATATAGGTAGGAGGACATCACCGCATTCACGTAGAAGGTAAGTTGATGTCAGTATAGATAAACGTCGTGTGTTAACCGAGTTTGAAAAAGGTATGGTAGTGAGTTCCCGACGCATGGGTCATTCTATATCGGAGGAGGTACAGGAATTGCAATATCTTCGTTCGACAGTATCTAGAGGTTATCGGGAATACACCATTTCCGGAATAACATCGCATCATGGACAGCGCTGTGAGAGGGAAAAAAACGTTGTATAATTTATAAAAATGACCGTCGACGTCTCTCTCGCATAGCTGCAACCAACTGGAGAACGACAGTGGCCCAAATCATCGCCGACTTCAACGAGGCAGGTTCCAGAAACGTCTCCACCATGACCATCAGACGACTATTAGCCGTAACAGGTTATAAGAGTTGTCAACCCCTACACTGTTAAAAGTATTGTGGTAGGTTGCACCAAAAGGTGGTGCTACTCCAGCTGCAACATTTTCTGAGGTAAGATACACTATCGTATTTTGCAAACAAAACCCAATAACGTGGTTCTACTTTTCACCACGTTATGGTACAAGGTTGCACTTAAGATTGCACTATGTCTTTTGGGCTTATTTTGTACCACAGAATGGAGTATATTTTCTAAAACAGTGGTGCAGCTGATGTAGCGCCATTTTTTGGTGCAACCTATCACAAAATTTTTAACAGTGTAGAGTCCCATTGATGACATCATATCACCGGACTGTATGCCTCAACTGAGCAAAAGAAAATCGGCACTGCACCTCGGATGACTGGAGACGGGTCTCCTGGTCCGATGAGTCCCGTTTCCAATTATTCTGCTCAGACGGGAGGGTGCTGATCTGACGAGAAACTGCACGAAACTCTGAACTCGGCATGTCAACAAGAAACTGTTTAGGCTGGTGGAGGCTCTGCTATGGTCTAGAACGTGTCCACCTGGCACACGGTGGAACCTCTGGAAAGTCTAGATACATCTTTGAACGGTCCATGCTACGTCTCAAACGGACCATCTGCCTCCATTCATGGTCATCATGCATCCACAGGGGAATGGACTCTTCCAGTAAGACAATGCGCCTCCCCACAGAGACGTAGTGACAAGAACATGATTAGAAGATTATTTCGCCGAAGTTCCTACCCTCGAACAGCCTCCTGTTCGCCGGGCATGAACACTCTGGGAAATCTTTTAGATGCTGTGGAATGGTCCGTTCAATCTGTGACGTACCTGCCAGCAGGACGCACACGACATAAAGGCAGATAGGAAGCAGAATAATCGTCTGCGTAGCTCAGTTGGTAGAGCGACTTGTTCTGGAATAAGCGGCCTCGGGTTCGAATCCTGGCGTGGACAGAAATGACGGAGAAATTTACTTCGTTAAAATGGCGCCCGAACTATCCGTATGACCCGGCCGTTCAAATTCTCGCATTGGTGTGATGTTATTTCCACACCGCGAGACAGGAAAAATCAAAGAATCCCTTTTCCAGCGCTTTGAAAAATAAAAATG
Source organism: Macrothele yani (assembly GCA_039090855.1). NCBI lineage: Eukaryota > Metazoa > Arthropoda > Arachnida > Araneae > Macrothelidae > Macrothele > Macrothele yani. Next base: position 93,348,700 of record CM077010.1, read on the forward strand.
TGTGATGTTGCATTCCACACAGCAGATTGACTGGGAGTTCTCAAGTGCACGTTCTACAGTGGATGGCTGCCTGCAACGATTCATGGTCACGGCTGACCCGTGGGCCATGCCCCCGGCCCTCTTTCGGGAGGGGGAGATGTGACGTACCTGCCAGCAGGACGCACACGACATAAAGGCAGATAGGAAGCAGAATAATCGTCTGCGTAGCTCAGTTGGTAGAGCGACTTGTTCTGGAATAAGCGGCCTCGGGTTCGAATCCTGGCGTGGACAGAAATGACGGAGAAATTTACTTCGTTATAAATCTTTGGATCCTCCACCCAGGAATGCAACGGAATTATGAACAGTAGTGCAGCAAGCATGTACGGTGATACGTTTGAAACGCTATCTGGATCTAGTGGAGTCAATGCCTTGATATGCGACTGCTCTTATCAGGGAAAAAGGTGGGGCTAATCATTACTAGGTAGGCATCCCATGATTTCTGTCCATTCAGTGTACTTTCGGCGATTGTAGATGTCAGTTCCTTTGCTGTAATAAAAAAAGCAGCGGAAAATTTCTTCGGTATCATGTATAAAATAATCGTTGGCAAGAAACAGTTCTACATCCATTTTATTTAATAATTCCTCTTCTCTGTCGTGGCAAGCAGGGTGCTTCCTCCGAAAAAATTTACTTCCACTGGCAGTAAACCCACAATTTCTCTTATTTACCTGAAGTCTAGAAAACTGCTGAAAGTATAAAATTTGAAAATTTGAACACTCCAGACATTTAATTTACATTTTACATGATTCCAGTTTCACGGGTGATAATTTTAGCATAGATACTCTGAGTACAGGTAGATTTGCCACAGTATTGCTTTCTCAGTTTCCTCCTTCAGTAGAACAGATTCAGTGTCACGGTGTTTTTGATTTCTGGTGTAAAATCGCTTGAGACTTCTCGTGAAATTTCTGAAAAGGTATATTCGCAGAATTAAACCTCAGCAGCGTAGATATACTGTACCCCGAGGTTACACCCTGTGCAACAGGACAATATGTATGAATGGTATAATATATTAGACACCTTTGACTTGGATTTTTTTCTTCATCAACCAACATCGTTTTCTTTTTTCGACCGTGTAGCGGCATCACCTGCGTCACTGGTTACGGAAGTACGAGGGTCATGGCGGTTTCTGTATTCAGCTAAGAGTTCCAGACTACCATATCGTAACCGCTCTGTTAATTTATTGTTCGTGTGCCTGTTTGTGTGTGGATGGATAGATAATTTCTCCCATCTCTGGCACGTTCTTCTACCTCTTCTGTTTTTGCAGACAAATAATTTTTCAACAAGGTAATGCTCGGCCACACGTGGCAGAAATTTTTCGAGAGCGTGGTAATGCACCTGGCGAACTGTCATAGATTGCACGTCTCCTACACATTACGTGTAGAATTTTATGTCACAAATTTTCCCCTTTTCCTCAGCTTGCGAAAACTGCTGCGCAGCTTACAACTGAAATGGAAAAAAGAGTAAGGAAAAATTCTACAGGACGAGCATTTTCTTCTTTTCGTTTAGAGGTTTAACGACCACTACGAGCGTCTAAGGATATAAGCAGTCGGCTGACCCGAATTTAGGGCCATTGGTTCCAGGTAAGGAAGAGAGACGGTGCCTTAGGGTAAACACACCCCCATGCCTCATCCGGGGCTCTAGCCCTGGCCCAAGGAGAGCGATTTGCCAGAAATCCGCGCCTCTGACCAGTGGATTACAAGGACAGCTACGAGAATTCGCTGCCACAAAGTACAGCGCATGGAGGCCTTGATGGTTATTTTTATTTGATATCCTAATATTTTCTTTATCAAATGAATAGCGCCGTTCTCCAGCACATTTTAGCTAATTAACAAAATTCGTTCCAGTTTCAGTGATAAAATTTGTATCCCGGATGATCATGTGACATCTAAAGTAGTTTGATCTGCAGTTTTTCATATGATAAATATGATCAAACTGCAGATCACACAGAAAAATGCTAATTCATACACATAAAATTAAACACAAAAATCTTTCTGCACGTAGGGCGATAAATTAAATGCCGTTGTTAAACCATCTTCATTTCCCCAGCAAACGTTAGGCCATGGCTCAGTTCTTTGGCTTCACTGGTCGCGAGTTCCGGAAATAGGCAAAGCTGTAAGTGCACCGTCCGTGGAATTCTCAATTATCTAGTGCTCTGGGAAGACCACGAAAGGGGTGGAAGTTTCCCACCAGAGCAGAGCAGTGGCTTTTGCCTGAGCCTGCGTCAACTTCAGTACGATACGCTAGTGAAATGCAAGTGCATGAACATGTTTATCAAAGTCTTGGGATCTTCAGCGACTTGTGCATGTCCGATTTACTGCCTAATAATCTCACTACTCATGTAAACAATTTGATATTTTTCTAAACACTAAAAAAAACTTAAGCCACCAATAGAAATTAGAATTGTACATCTTGAATTAGAAGATTTTGTAACCATTTATACCTTTGGAAAAACTTTGTACAGCATTTGAAATATTTTCCCAGTAAATCATTTAAATAAAAATATCTAGATTTCGGTTTTGAGTCATTTCTAACCATGTATTTTTTAAGTACCATATTAAAACTAGCATTTTAAAATGCTTTTGATGAAATAAATGGCAGCCCGGTCATGCAGTGATCAAAGCACTTGTTTGTGACCACTCATCCGAGTTGGGTCCGAATTCTAATCCCGAGCGAGGGATAGATAGCGTGTTTGTCTTCTGCTACTGGTTCTCTCTCTTCTCTGGAACCAGTAGCCCTAAATTAGGGGAGAGTGACTGCTCTTAGCTCATTGAGATGCTCCAGGTGGTTGTTAAATCTCTACACAAACAAAAATCAATGCAGAGATCGTTCTGTATGTCCCATGAGTGTTTGAATTTTTACTTTGTGCTTCTGGCGTGAGTTTAGAAATAATTCGTTGAGCCTGTGAGGGCTTAGAAGTTGGTTTGTCTTGCTCACGAACATCTGCGTTGCTCATGAGTGATTGAAATTCTTCTGTGTTAATCCTAAGTGCTTGAAATTTTATTATGGTGCTCATGAGTACTTGGGATTATTCCGTGTTGTTCATGATCGTTTGGATAATGTGCTGTCATTTAATAAATATTTGGTAAGTGCTCTGTGTTATACATGAATATCTGGAATTGTTTTTTGTTGATGATGGGAATCTGCTGGAATTGTTCTTTGTTGCTTACACGTTGGAAATTGTTTCTGTTGCTCTTATAGGATTTTGGCCATTGCTTTGTTTTATACCAGTGTTTTTGGAAATTGTTCTGTGTTGCTCACGTGTTATGTGCCGCTGACGAATGTTTTGGCATGGTTATATGTATTGTTCAAGAGTATTTGAAAACTGGTCTGTATTGTTTAATAAATGTTTAGAAATTGTTCTGCGTAACTCAGTTGATTCGGAATAATTGGCTAATCCTTCCTCATGATTTACTTAAGTTTCATTTCAATAATTGTGGGTTAGTTCTCTTTTGTTTCTATGACGTCAACAATAATATAAAGCTGTATCTGCACGCACAATGCTTTTTTTACAGTACGTGGGAATGTTCTCGATACTTTTACATGCTACGTTACTTTAGTCCAAGGGTATACAGACATCTATTAATGCTTTAAACTCAAATATGGATACATACTGTTGACGTGAATGAAATCTCAACACTTCCATATCAAGCAACGACTGACAATGTGCAATTGTACATTTATGTAGCTCTTGAAGTCTTTCCTATCTTCCTCAAAGATGCAAAATGCTTTTGTTGGAATACAATGCATGATATTTAAAATTACGATGAAAATGGTAATTTTCATTTAGATAACTTTTTTGTAAGTTCACTGGTTTCAAGTTAACTACATATTTAAAAGTCAGCAGATTGTAAATTCTTCTTACAGATATTCTTTCACACTGCACTTTCGTTTTTCAAGGAATAAATAGGTACTAATCAACTTAATAAACTTCCTTTTTCTTTCTTTTTGTCGTTTCTAACAAAACAAACCTTCAAATAAAAAATATCTAACTGGCATAAATACAGAGACGTGTGCATTACTTCGATTTAACACGCATTAAAACGATCGTGCTGCGAAAAGACATAATAAAATTATTCACCTGAAATAACTGAAACTGAAAAAGATTCTCTCGAGTATTTTCAACAAAATTCATATTATCGAAACAGAAACATTTTTCTCACACCCAAGGGGAAATGGCATTGAGAAACATAGGTATTATAGCAATTTAGCACTTCGTTCCTGTTTTCTGTTCAGCTGTTCCCAAATTTCACACCTCTGATAAGCGACTTCTGAGAAAGAAATTCGTAAATCACCCACGTTTGATACTTCTTTTTTTTTTTTTTTTTGTCCCTTTTTTTTTTTTTTTTTTTCGTTATTTCGTGAATCCCGCAGGCAATGAGCAGCAACAGCAAATGTGTCCTTCTTCTGATTTCACAAACTTGTTCAAGCAGTAATGCCCCGAGGGAAATTCAGCAAGTGTTTTGACAACGGAAATTCAACGATGCAAGGCAACTAAAGTCACTCCCCTTTGCTTCTTTTCGTACTCTTTTCAGTTCTATTCTTTCTAAAGTATATTCTCTAACATAAACGCATGAACAATCATCACTGGTACTAACTCATTTGCATTTTCTTCGGTGTTTAACATAAATAGAAAACTTAAAATCACAGTACAATACATACTCCCAAAAATATTTTCTCGCTTCAGCGTCAGTGGGAGAGTTTTAAGCTAAGTAAAGAAACATTCGAAGTGCAATAAACTTTGAAGCATTATTGATACGAAAAAAAAAAATACAAGAGCGAGACTGCTAAAAGTTCAATATCTGTTAACTAATAAATTAAAACGATTTTTATTAAAACAAATCGCGACGTAACCGTCGTTAGAGAAGAGAAAACATTCATTTTTCCTGCTTCAGACATATGAACGCTGCTTTGTAGCTTTTATAGTGCCAATCTCATATTATGCTTATGAAAACGGAGCGTTTGCAGGTTATGTAACTATTGATAACAGTTGCACATAACACAGTTATTGTCCGTGTAAACTGATAGGCATCAAAAGCAAAGTTGATGAACCCCATTTTTTTTTTAATTTTATCGAAAATTCAGGGGACAAATATTCATCCAGGGAAAATTGGTCTTACGAACTTAGGAATCTGGTAAATACCTAACATGTGGTTTTTACTGGATTTCAACCCGTAAAATCAGTATCCTGAAATGCTTAGTCGCAAACCTAAGAATGAGTACTTAGTTGCAAATCTAAGTGCTCATTCCTGCGACAGCAAACCTCACTAAGCATTCCATCCATCTCAGCTTCTTATGCGAAGAAAAAACTGAGATTCCTCGTGTACCAGCCATTTTGTGTTTCTGCATTTCAAAATTGTCTTTATTCTTCAAATAAAAATAGCATCTCTATGTACATGACAGTAGAATTCTTCCAATAAATACAGTGGTATATACAACAACTGGAAAGTTCCAGTGAAACGTAAAACAAAATATTGTTAAAATCATAAAATTATTTCGCCCCGAAGGGCGATGGAGAGGCAGACAATAAAGCACGAGCGATGCAAATGAAAATGTATACTACAGTATTGTAGACAAGAAAAGACATGATGCTATACTATTCACAAATTCCAATTAAGTATTACTACCATACTCAAGATTAAATATGCACAAGGTACTAATTCACATAAAAGACCATGGGTGAGAAGGAACTAACAGGTGCAACAGTATTTAGAAATATGACAGAAATGGTAGAAACAATTAAGCACAAATACTTATTATATGAACAGAATTATGCAGTGACAAGAGAGAAATACGCTAAACGGACCCAGGAGGGCAACTTTACAAAAAAAACAGAAATCGAACAAGAATGCAATTCATAAGTGTCATATCATATGTACAGAATAATACAGTGACAAAAAGAAAGCCGCTAAGCATACCCAGAAGGGCAGCTTCTCATAAAACAGAAATGTAACAGTGGCGCTACACTCAAAATCTACATCATATGTACAGAAGTATTCAGTGACAAGGGGGAGAATCGCTAAAAGTACTCAGAAGAGCATCTTCTTACATTAAATTATATACACAGGGACAATAAAATTTCAAAATATATTCAACATAATGTAGGGGACATTGCGTGTGCAGTAAACTGTGCAGAAGAAAGAATTATATACAACATAAAATACAACAAAATCGAAGAGATCATGGGAAACATGGTGAGCTATCTCCTATAGCACGTAAAACAGAATAATGACAAATAGCGAATCATGTGGGTGAAAAAGGAGACTCCACCTAGGAGCCTCATACCACCAAAATTAATACGTAAAATCATGAGTTGTGACAGTGAATGTGGGCGACAACAAAAATCACACCTATAAGTTGAGATGTAGCTGCAAATTGTGGATATGCAGATGGCAGTTGTCGCTTAAAGGTAGTTTCAAACATTGATTCAAGAAGTAATTTCGTAGGAAGGTCAAAATTTTGCGTTTATATCTTTCTTTTTTTTTTTTTGTCATTGAATCCCAAACTCACAGCAATATGAAGCAAACAAACAAACAAAACGAATATATATGCAAAGTTGGAAAGCTCTAGGAGGCTGAGTGTTCAGAGAAGCTGGTTTCTGGCAAGTCGTTCGAACTGGCCCGGTGGGTGTCTGTCTTGCGGTGGTGGCTTTCTCTCCTTCCTGAAATCAGTCGCCCCAAATCAGGGACGGGAGAACATTTATAGCCCTAAGAGTTGCTCATGGTGGTCGTTAAATCCCAAACATTGTAACACACACACACACACACACACACACACACACACACACAATGGAAATGGTGGATTTGACGGTGAGGACCGATATCAAGAGCAAACAAACGACTTGTCCGAATTTTTGAAATGTAGGAAGCGTTGGTCATACCGTGGTTATGTACGATAACTATCACAGACTGGCCATGTGATTACGGAAGAAAATTTACAGGGTATAGATACTATTGAAAATTACTGTTGCACGAGTTGTGCTCCACGATGGCTCATGATAAACGGTTACAAATCCTATTGTAGCAAACGACAAATGCCATTAGGCCCATGACAGCACTAACTTAGGTACACGGTATTGCACTGGCGCGGCTCCCAACCCTTGCATGATATATACACTGAAGAGCCAAAATATTATGACCCCAAAACATTATGACCAACGCGTCTTTTTGCAAATCGAAACAGCTGCAGGTAAACGACGGCAAGTGTGAAGGTCATGAAATGGCATAAACAACATCTGATACTGAGCTCTATTAGTGTTATTCTTGTTCTTCAGATGGGAAAGGCAGCGGACTTAAGCGAGTTTGACAAAGGCCAAATTGTAATGGCCACACGACTAGGTCAGAGCATTTCCGAGACTGCAAAGCTTGTGGGGTTACGGTCAGCCATAGTTAGAGCCTTCAAAAAGTGGTCCGAGGAAAGGAAACCATGAACCACGGGCAAAACTTGAGCCAACAAAGGTTCATCGATACTAGAGGTAAGCGAGGGCACTAGCCAAAAGAAAGGATACTCTGGCGCAAATCGCCGGTAATTTGAATGCTGGTGACGGGAGAAATGTGTCACAATACACAGTACATCGAACCTTGCTGGCTGTTTAGCCGCTGGCCACTCCAAATACCCATGCTAACCTTGATTCACCGTCGAAATCGCCTAGAATAAGCACGCGAACATCAAAATTGGACCTTCAATAATTGGAAGTAGGTTGTCTAGCCAGATGAATCTCGTTTCCTGTTGCATCATGTGGACGGCCTGGTACGTGTGCATCTTTCAATCGGGAAAGTATTGGCACCAGGATGCACCGTGAAACCAAAACAAGCCGGTGGAGGAAGTGTAATGCTTTGGGTAATGTTCTGCTGGGAAACCCTGGGTTCAGTCATTCATGTGTAGGAAACTATGAGGCATACCACCTACCTAGACACCATTGTAGATAGGTGTATCCTTTCAAGACAACAGTATTACCCTCAAGCAGTGCCTGACTGCCAGAGGATAATACTAGAATATCTTAGGAATATGCGCCATGCCAGACTGTCCAGATCAAATTTTTTCAGGAATATGCGTCATGCCAGACTGTCCACACAACTTCTTTCAGGAATATGCACCACGCCAGACTATCCACATCAACTTCTTTCAGAAATATGCGCCACGCCAGACTGTCCACATCAACTTCTTTCGGGAATATGCGCCACGCCAGACTGTTCACATCAACTTCTTTCAGAAATATGTGCCATGCCAGACTGTCCACATCAACTTCTTTCAGGAATATGCGCCATGCCAGACTATCCACATCAACTTCTTTCAGGAATATGCGCCATGCCAGACTATCCACATCAACTTCTTTCAAGAATATACGCCATGCCAGACTATCCACATCAACTTCTTTCAGGAATATGCGCCACGCCAGACTGTCCACATCAACTTCTTTCAGAAATATGTGCCATGCCAGACTGTCCACATCAAATTCTTTCAGAAATATGTGCCATGCCAGACTGTCCACATCAACTTCTTTCGGGAATATGCGCCATGCCAGACCATATACATAAACTTCTTCCAAGAATATGAGTCACACCAGACTGTCCGCATCAACTTCTTTCAGGAATATGTGTCATGCCAGACTGTCCACATCAACTTCTTTCAGGAATATGCGCCATGCCAGACTGTCCAGATTGTTCAAGAATGGTTCGCGTAACTTGAAGAAGACTTTCAGGTATTGCCCTGGCCTCCAAATTCTCAAGACATCAATCCAGTCGAGCATCTGAGGTTTGTGTTGGAACAACAAATTCGATCTGCAGCGACTCAATCATCTAAATTACAAGAGTTAAAGGATCTTCTGGTAACGTCTTGGTAATAGATATCACAAAACACCTTTAAAAATCTTGTAACGTCTGTACCTCGCCGGGTAAGAGCTGTTTTGGCAGCACGTGGAGTATCAATATTAGGCAGGTATGGTCAGTGGTCATAATGTTTTGGCTCTTCGGTGTATATGCATAAGTTAAAATATAATTTAATAATTTTTAATAACTCTTTCTTTAATTTCTGAAGTGCAGAAATAGTAAAAAAAAATCTCGATTTTCAAAAATGATAGGTTCTTCGTGTTATTTTGGTGTTGTACGCACGATGGTATTGTTATCAAGAGTAAGGCACTGTTGAATGGTAGACCTACTTCAATCAGTGCCAGTTGTTAGAATAAAGAAACAGAAATTCTTTATTGTGAACTTAGAAGAATACACTTTTAGCGTTTCGTGTGCATTTGAAAAGAAATGCGACAGATCACATACGTCTGACTGTATCTGAATAAGACACAAACTTTTAAACCAATTCAACCGAGTTAAAGTCCAAAATTGTGCTATCAAACGACATACACTGGCGTGCAAAAATTAAGGACGAGACGGTTTTTCGAATGTAACGTCGTACAGAAGTGTTCCACATCGACTCAAATCAAACCATAAGATCCCCAAGATGTAAGAATATGGGACAAGTGAGCAAAACCGTCCAAACAAGGAACCCAAAAGTTACAAAGGCACTTGATTGAAAAGGTAGCTTTAAGAACAACTTGACAGAAGACAGAAACGTCCATGTGACAGGCGGCTGCCAAGAAAAATCCAATCTTTAGTAGGGGATATGATCCCCCTGACTGTGTTGCAGGATTTACAACGTCTCTCAATGCTGAGGACGAGGTTGTCAAGGAGCTGTAGAGGCATCGCGGCCCATTCCTCTTGTAGCGCCAATCGCAGCTACGGAATCGTTGCTGGCGGCTGGTGACGTGCTGCCAAGCGTCTCCCGACAAGGTCCCACACGTGTTCGATTGGATTTAGGTCCGGAGACCTTGCGGGCCAATCCATGCGTTGAATATCTTCACTCTCCAACAGCTCTGTGACAGCCACTGTAGGATGAGGCGTAGCGTTGTCGTCCATGAAGGGGAACCCAGGACCTACAGCACCTCTAAACATACGCACGTGAGGCAGGAGAACCTCGGTGCAATAGCGGACACCGGTGACTGAACCTCCTTGGAAGATGTGGAGGTCAGTACGGCTACCAAGAATGATACCGCCCCAAACGAGAACTCCGCCACCTCCAAACCGGCCCCTTTCGTTGATGTTGGAGGTACGATTGCGTGTTACCTGCTCTCTCCAGATGTATATACGTCCAGAATCGCTCGTCAGACTAAATCGGCCCTCATCCGTAAAGAGAATTCGACCCCATTGCTGATGTGTCCAGTTCTTGTGTTCCTGGCACCACAGAAACCGCCGTCTCTGATGAGCAGGCGTTAATGGCACACACTGTACTGGTTGTCGTGCAAATAGACCATCTTTGTGCAGCCTCCTGGCTACGGTAAAACGCAATAACGGACGTCCAGTTGTCTGTTGCATGTGCCTTTGCGATTTCTCCCGCTGTCTGCCGTCTGTCTCTTCTCGCCTGTAGGATAATATACCGGTCGTCCGCCGCCGTGGTTGCTCGTGGACGACCACTGCTAAACTCTCGGACAGCTGTTCCTGTTGTTTGAAATGCTCTCCACGCTCGTGAAACGATGCTGTGAGCGATCCCGAACTCCTCGGCCACACCAGTCACACTTCGACCTTCGTCCAACTTCCCAATGACGCGACCTCGGGTAAAGTCATCCAGATGTCGTCTACTGGATTGCCTGTTGGCCATATCACACGGTGGCAGCAACTCGACGTCGTTCAAACCAATGTACACCATGCAATAGCTTTCACTGAATTGTTGAGCGTACACCACCCGTGTGCTTCATAACCTTCCGACACTCCCCCCTTACGTCATGCTGCATATATGCGCATGCCCTACCGTACCGGACCCTAGTCTATCTCCTGAGTGGTCTTTCAGTCCGTTCTACCTGCTCGTTCCGCTGTTATGCTAATTTCTCCTCTTCGTCCTAAATTTTTGCACACCAGTGTAGTACCTTGCTGGGAAAGTTCACCTTTAACGGGAATGTAATATATTTTCCCTATTTGATTTCATTCTTCATACCTCTTCTGTTTTTAAACCTGTGATGTTCCATTTGGTAAGGGATAAAAATGTTTATATGCATATTTGCTTTTGTGTGTGTGTGTGTGTGTGTGTGTGTGTTTTGGAGGAAGGGGGCTGTTAACGACCGCCATGAGTAACCCTCAGAGCTACAAAAATCGTCCATCTCTCAATTTGGGGACTAGTTCCAGAAAAGGGCGAGAGCCATGGGACAAAACCACCACCCATGCTTCAATCTGCGACTCCAGACAGGGCCAAACTCGATCGACTAGCCAGAAACCAAAGCTTCTGACCACTCGACCACCGGGCTTGCGAGTAGGATAATTAAGCAGTGATTACAGTAAACTAAACAGATACAGAGACATACACCGAAATTTTTGGGGTTACAGGTTCTCTGCATTTATACATGTTACCGGCAATGTCTGAAATTAGGCATTGTACAGAATGCCTAGGAAATCTGTAGAATGCCGAAAATGGGACGTCAAAGTATGAAACGCTTAACATTTCACATATTTCCTAGGCATTCTATGCAATGCCAAAGGCAAATAGGCAAAGTATAAAATACTCCCGCCAGTAGCTTTTTTCCTTTTTTTTTTTTTTTTTTTTTCCACGCGGCGATGCACGTGACTTTCAATACTCGCGTTAAGCGGGGATAAAGTCGCGCAATCTGTTGAAATCTAACAAAAATCTAAATTGAATCTGGAAAAACAGGCCAAAAAAAAAAATGAAAATCTAAATTCAATCTGGAAAAACAGGCCAAAAAAAAAAAAATGAAAATCTAAATTGAATCTGGAAATACAAGCCAAAAAAAAAAATGAAAATCTAAATTGAATCTGGAAATACAGGCCCACAAAAAAATTTAAATGGACTCTGACAAAAAAAAAAAAAAAAAAAAAATCCTCCTGCATTTTTGGGGCCACTGTCCGAGTTCCTATTCCTGACGTCGATAATGGACGGGGTGATTCGCGCAATCTATTGGCAATTATTTTGAGTAAGACAGAAGACGGTTTTTACGGTCTTGAAACTACTACAGGAATTTTGAACCAACTCTATGCCAGGTCATAATTCACTTTATGTCCGAAGGACTTACTCAGAGTTAAAGGCGTTCCCGACCACGAAATTCCTCTAAGATAAGCTGCTATCGTTCAGTCCACAGGAAGTGGTCAAGGATTCGTGAGGTGTATGTGCAAGACCAAGTGCCAAAACATGAAGTGCTCTTGTGTGAAAAAGACAATTAAATGGAATTCAAAATGCCATTCTAGCCTTCCTTGTCAGTGCTGGTCTTTTTCTCTTGTTCTTTCAGTAAGAAAGTCGTTTACTTTACTCTGTATTTCTTTCTTGATTTTCATATAGGCCTACGTCTTTTCAATAAAAGCCTTTTCATGATTCTATTTTCATTTCAATAAAAGCCTTTTCATGATTCTATTTTCATACATTGCCTAAATAGGCCTTTTCGTTTTATATAATGCCTAGGATTTATATAAAATGCCTAGGAAAACTATACACAATATTAAAATAACATAAATATTTCATGCTTTGCCTAAAAAAGTCACGCACTCTATAGATTTCCGAGGCATTCTGTATAATGCCTGTTTTTTACACATTACCGGTAATATGTACATTCCACATACTATTGCCATCATCGCAGACCTGAATAAGTCTTTGCCCTGAAGCAGTCGTTAGCCGTTTAAACCGTGGAGATGGTTTCGTTAGACTTTTCAAAATGAAAACTTCTACGAATGGTGCGTGCCAGAAAACTTAAGACTGATGAGCTTTTACATTATCTTTGTGTTTGGAAGTAGTCCTTCTGAAGAACGCACAGGGCGTGAAGACATGTAGCTTTCGTCTAAGTCCGAAAAAGAAAAGAAGATGCCGTACAGAGGTATTTAAGGACAATATTTTGCCCCAGAAGTAGAGACATGCATTCCTTTGTCTTTACACAAAGTAATTTGATTCACATTTTTACCCGTGAACATCTGAGTCGCAGGGTAACTAAGTCGCTGAAATAGCAGAATGTTAAACCTGTAATAAAATAGAGTTTTGTAAAACATGCGTTCTATGTGCTGTTAAGGTATGTATGTAGATCCGTTGAATGTTTATTCTACCTCGGTTATTATGAGGTGAATTCCAGCCAACGTGTGATTTAATCGAGAGGGAGTTAAGCGCAAGCATCATTACCCGTCGTATGTGTTGGACGAAATCTGTAACAGCTCTAGAAGCTCTAGAAATATTTTGACAAAAAGAAATGAGGAATTTGTTGGGCGGACAACAAATTCCTCATTTCTTTTTTCGGTGTGTGTCTCTGTACGCTCGAAATGTTTACACTGTAATAACATGTTACGTAAGTTGCTCTAAAACGAGGTAAGCTTTGTTGATATAACCTAAGCGAAATGCTCTCCAACAAAGAAATAATTTTTCAAATCGCACTCTTAGAAGCAGAAGTATCGACAAAAATGAGATATAAATCTACGGACCCTGGCGGGAAAACTATGCATTATTTTAAGAAGAAATTATTCTAAAAACGTTTTCCAAGATGAACGGTATCAGTACACGGAAGAATTTTTTCAATCAAGTTTTCAGGAGCTCAGATCCACGGAAGAATTTTTCAATCGAGTTTTCAGGACCTTAGAGTTTTTCACACGCTTCATCAGAAGCAGACATTGGCATTTGCGTCCCCTGGTGGCTAAACCATTCTTTACCAAAAATTAGAAATTGTATGTAAAGCATTTCCCATCAGGAGCTGTGTCCGACACAGGAAGAATTCTTCAATCGGTGTTTTAGAAGCAGAGATATCGGGGAAAACGCAATTTACCTTTACGGTCCCCTAGCACAAAGCCTATGAATTAATTGAAAATTTTGAAATTATATGATAAACATATCGCACTGGGAAACGCTATCCAACAAAGTAGCAATTTTTCAAATCGGACTCCTAGAAGCAGAGAAATTAACAAAAATAAGATGTACATTTGCGCTTTCTGGCGGTGAAACAATGCAATATTTTAAAAAGAAAATATTCCCAAAAGGTTTATCGACGTGAGCTGTATCAGTCCCGAAAGAAATTTTTGAATTGATCTTTTAAAAGCTCAGCTTTTGCAGCAAATACATTAGAAGAAGAAATTAAAACTTACGCCCCATGGTGGTCAAGCCACTCTATACCAAAAATTAGAAATTATGTGCAAAACATTTCCCATCAGGAGCTGTTTCCTAAGCAGAAAGAATTTTTCAAATCGAAGTTTTAGAAGCAGAGAACATGGGGAAAACGCAATTTAATTTTAAGCCCCCAAGCGGAAAATCTATGCTTAACTTGAAAAGAGACTACACCTAAAATTGCCTTCGATATAAGTGGAATAGAAAGGTAAAATAATTTTTTCAATCGGATAATCAAAATCAAATATATGGAATAAAATGTATTTTTGAATTAAATATCATCTGAATTTACGTCCTCCAGAGAAGAAATTGTGTATCGTAAAAACAAACAACAACAAAAAAAAAAACCGGAAGGTAAGGTTCGTCATTCCCACATTTCAAGCTTCCCAATGCGAAAAGAATTTTTCAAATTGGACTAGAAGTTGCGGAAATACGATGTCCACAGACGGACGGACGGACAACCCGGTAACATAAGCACGATCTTTTTTACAAAAGACGAGGTAAAAAAGGCAATGATTAATCGCTTATCGCGATAGTATTGAAAAGCTAGAGGATAGCTAATGGCCGAAAAAGTAGATGCTTTTTTTTTCCCCCTTTTCTTTTCTTTTTTTTTTTTTTTTTTCTTTAAGTTTTTGTGAGAAAAGTATAATTTTACAATAATCGAGTTCATAGCGAAGGTAAGGCAAATTCCTGTAGTTTTATTTAAGATTCCGTTTCAGTAATTAGAAGTCAGCTTTATCATATTTGAATTACCAAAACTCATCAAATTTCACGAACACGAACTACAGAAACGTGATATCACCATGAGAAAATATTTTGTTGTTTCAAACAGATATTTAGCAGCGCAAATAAAATTTTCAACCGTTTTATTCACATAAAACTTCCCTTCACAACAAGCTTTTGAGTTTCGCTGTTTTTCTAGCCCACCAAGCTACCACAAAAATTCTGCGAGCTTCGTCGCCTATTTTTCTAACGAAAACCAAGTGTAGCTGAAAAGAAACGTAGTCTAAATAAACAAGAGTGGAAAAAAAAAACATATACGAGAAACGAATCCCAGCAGCAGCTGCTTTCCGCAACAAAGCGCATTGACCGAGGTTTGAAGTGACGGTTCTGAGTCATCCTATTGTGAGCAGAGACACTGCGAGAGACACAAAAGATTGAGAGAGAGAGAGAGAGAGAGCGCGCGCTAAAGAGGAAGAAAATGACGGAAGTAGAATCTTCTCCACGTAAGCGAAAGAAGTATTAAGAAAAAACACACGGAAAAAAAATCTCAAGTATGTCTGACCTGAGTGAAACATGCCCATGCCACATTAAACTAACTAATAAACCTCTCTGGTTGCTTTTAAGTGACGAAAGACAGAGCAATTCCAAGCTTTCTGAAGTGTAGAGTTTCGTTTCGTTTTTTGTTTCATTTTTTTCACACCGATCTCTTTTATCTTTGTTCAAGGGGCTGAAAACTTGTGTACGCGATACAGGAAAGCGTGCAGTTGTAATTGTTGTGTTTCAAAACTGCCATTAAAAACCAATTTTTTTTTATTTTCTAGTAACTTATGCCTGCTGTCAGTGGCGTAGCCAGGGATTTCATTTCCTGATGGGTCCGAGATCCTCTCACTTTGTTAAACACGGGTGGAGAAAATAATAGAAACATCTGCTACAAAACTTCTATTTTTTGTAATGGATCGCTTACTAGTTCATGAACATGTAGTGATGAAATATTTTAGTGTTTCTTGTAGGTGGTACTATCAAGGACAGAGGCTACCAGCAATAGCATCTTTAGAGGTGATAAACAATCATTCATAAAACAAAATGTATCATACGGATATGTTTTAATATTATTTAATATCATGAAACAGTGACTTAAATTACACAACTTAGAAAAGCTAATTTTATCTTCTGAAAAAGCATTTAAGGGCTAATTTCCTTGTCGAGAATATTTCAGACCCCCAATGCATCATTAGGAGAAAAAGATGCCTCCACCCAGCCGCTCACCCATCGAGAGAAGGGACAGGCCTTCGTTCTATATACTCTATGAAGAAGTTATTATTAAAGTCAAGAACGAGAAGATTGATTGCCACATACGATTTTAATGGTAGACGACCTCCTGAGAATATTTTCTTTAGGTTGTGAATACTGACCCCATATTCCACGCAAGCGTGCCAGTTAACGAACTCCTTGCGTCGAGGATTACATAATAGATCTATTCTAGCCAAAGTGCAGGGAGAAAAGAATTGGGTGTTGAAGTTAGGAGTTTCGCAGGAGAGGAACGTGTTTTCTCTGGGATGTAGGTAGAAGGGAAAACGAGCTCGAACTTTACGCGAGAAATAAACATATTCCTAAATACTCTACTATCCGTTGGAAGTAACAAGTATTATGCCCCATATTAATACTTTCCTCGAATAAAAATAAAAACAAAAGGTTTTTCGTGGGTCTTTAATCCGTTTGTTCTGTCTGCTTCCATGAGATAAAGAATCTGCAATCTTCATCCAACCTCCTGGCGTCCATACAATCGGCATGCAGTGTTAAACGAACACAACAATAAATGAATAACCGGGCCAACAATTTGGCATACGCTCCAACAAGCTGACAACCCCGCCAACAAATGACTGACCTGTACGAATTCTGAAGAGGACAAATTGTTGGAGCCCGCTAAGTTTGGACATCGGTAACTGAAATTGCGGATTTGTTGAATGTATCGAGAGCAACTGCATGAATGCATTCACGCAGTCAGGAAGAACAACATCCCATGCAATGAAACGGGTTGCAACCGAACGCATAAAGGTACTGCCGCAGAAATAACAGCAGAAATTAATGTTGAGTCTCAGCAATTTAGTATCTAGAAAAAATTTCTTCGGGAATTTCATTAAGCTGGACTTCATGGCAGAGCCAAGGAGGTTATATTACTGGAGACACAACTCTTATATCCACGCAGCATTGGCCGCCATAAGTCATCTTCCGTGATGGAAATGACGTCATGAGGAGGCACGACGCAGCCGCAGAAAAGAAGCTGCTTTGAAACCAATGGAACAAAAGCTTCTAAGCGTATAAGCAGATAAAATGAGTAATTCAATAATCTTTATCAGTGATACACAAGCTTACTGTTTTATCAATGGTACAATTTAGTTCGTTTTTGCCTGCTTGTGACGTAACACTACAGATTAGCTGAACATAACCTCCTTGGGCAGAACCGCTATTGCCAACCCACTCGTTACTGGTGAAATGCTAAAAAGAGGATGCAATAGTGTTATGAGCACAAAACCTGGACTCTTTTTTTCATATTGATTGTCACCCAGTTTCTCATGACTCATCATAACTTATGAAACACCCTTTCTTAACTTCGTGACATTAAGTACCATGATCTGTAATAACTTCGCGATTTCTTGATGTTTTGAAATAAAATTCGCTGCACTTCCCGGATGTTCATTTATGTGGCGTCGGAATCTTAATACTTTGGAAGAAGCAGTGGCTTAGCCAGAAATTTCTTAAGGGGGTAGGGGGATCCAAGGGTTTGGTTCATTTGTGAAAGCCTCGTATACACATACATATCACTTTAAATTCGTGTTCCGTCTCCCTTCAAGGGGGTGTTCAAAACCCGACACCCCCCTCTGGCTACGCCACGGGGAAGGAAACAAGATACAAGACTTCGCGCAACTCTGATAAGCTGTTTCTATATGACCAACAATTTAAAACTTGCACTTACGCAAACAAGGAAGAATTGTACACTGTACGAGCAAAACATTATGACCACCTACCTAATATGATTTAGGCCCTCCGTGAGCTGGCACCACTGTGTCCGTGCTACGAAGCATGGACTCCGCAAGTCCACGGAAGGTGACCACTGGTATGCAGTACCATATCCGTATAAGTGCTGCCCGTAATGTAACGTATACTCTAGATTCACTTTCCTTTTGATTTTTACTATCTCTGGTTATTTTATTTTACTATGTAAATTATCTTCTTACTGAACGAGATGTTATTTCTCCCGCTGAATGAGATCTGGCAATGAGTGTAAGTCATGACGTGGTGGTAGCCAGTATAAATAGGCGCGTTCAACGATACCTAAGAGAGCTTTTGTTTATGTTACGTGAGAGAGCTTTTTGTTGATGTGCGTAGGGAGAGCTTTGGTTATATGCGTAAGGAGAGCTTCTTTTATGTGAGCAGAGCTTCGTTCATGTGCAAGGAGCTACGTTTTATTGAGTAGCTGTGTGTCCGGTGAAGTGTATGTTGGATCATATCAAGAGTTTCCCTAATAAAAAGTTGTTTTAGTAAGTACATTTTTCTCAGTTCATAGTTTTGTCAGACCTCTGTCTGGCTGTTAGGTTTATTTCATTAAGTGTTATTAGTAACAACCAGCATAAGACTTTATTCATCTTAATTACTACTACAACATTACTACCAGTTATAAGCTTGTTCATTATTATTACTACATTACTAGCAGGAAAGTTTATTCATGATATAATAACACAACAACCATTAGAAAAAGCGTAGAAGAAGCTTTATTCATTATAATTGGCGCCCGAACTTTTCTCGAACACGAGGTCTTGACAATTATTACCCATGTCTTCACTACCTGAGACAACTTCAATTTTTCACCCTAAATCAAATTTCGATGATGATGGGATTAATTTCGACCATCTGCAAGAAGCCTGTGGGGCTCACTTTACTGATAATGATTTCCAAGTGCCCAGGCATTCTTCACAATTTCGTAATTCACCAGCTTCCTATTACTCTGAGTCGCGGGTCGTAATTGAGGGAGTTCAATCCTCTCAGCGAAGCAGAATGCTTGCCCATTTCGTACCGCATGCAGGAACAATTAATTTCAATGGTTTGGAGGGATCCTTAAAGTTTCTCGAAGATTTGGAAGATCATTTTGATCTCTACAATATTCCTCAAGACTGCAAAGTACAAATAGCAGGCACTTGCTTGAAGGATATACCGCTAAGACCTGGTATCGGCAGTGGAGAGTGTCGAACCCGGATTCTCATTATGAGAATTTCCGTGCAGAATTTTTGGAAGTCTTTATTTTCGGCCTCAGTCGAGCTAGCCTTGCACAACAACTTTTTCTCGTCAGCAAGGACCCAACGATAGCCCTGTTGCATTTGCGTTGGAAACAACACGCTTGTATAACTTATGGGATCCACATGCCAGTCATGTCGACATGTTGGACACCCTATTGCAGCAGCTCGATCCATTTCTACAGGATTTTCTTGAAGTTCGACACCCTGCTACATTTCATGAATGCCTTCGCCTCATACGAACGTATGAAGAGCGACACGGCAAACATGGTCCAACTCACCATGCTCGGGCACCCCGCGAGGCTTATTACGAATATCCTCAGCGGCATAATAGGCCTAATGACATTCAACGCGAGCGTACACAAGTGCACGCCAAAGCTTCATACGTTCCACCGCATAGAAGAGTGGTACACCAACCGCTTGTTTCTGAACAATTTTCTGGATACCGTACAAATGCACAGTATGCTCGACCCCGTTCTAATCCGCAGAATTCGGAACGTTTTCATGCTCAGGGCAATGATGACTTTTCTGCCCGTGCTGAGGGAAGAAGTAATAGAAATGAAAATGTCAACAGACATGCGGAGTTCCCGCAGCAGTTTTCACGCAGTTTTCCTCATCGTGAAAATTTTCCCGATACCCGGCAGGGCCGAAGTTTCAGACCGCATGATAATCCAACCAGGAATCCTTTAAACTTCCAAAGGAAGTAGACCAAGGGTCGGTCCTGCTTCCTGATACCAAGCATTCTGACCCTAAAACAGTATTAGTGACTGTCCAAACTCCTCAGTTGCCTGATGTGTTCTTGACAATTGAAGATATTATTGTCGAGACAAAGTTCGACACTGGTTCTGAAATATCAGCCCTAAATACGAAGTTTTGCACTGAAAATTTTCCTGCAATACTCGTTCAGCCTGCGACGCAGTATTTGCGAGGTGCAAATAAAGAAATCTTCAGTATCACAGGAACTGTCACATTATCTCTAGGGCTGGGAAAGGCTCGTTTTACGCATTCTTTCCTGCTTATAGACGAACTACCTGTTAAATGTCTAATGGGAATGGACTTTATCAATACTTTTCAAGTTACTCTGAATTTCGTACAACATGTTATTTCCTTTCCGGAACCTGTCGAAGTGATTCCTACGGATCCTATAGATATAACGAGTTTGTTATTGAGTAACCAATTGAATGAGAGGCAACGAAACCAGCTTTCTCTACTTTTGCAGGAAAGCCCTGGTTTATTTTCTGATCAACCTGGTTTCACACAGGTGGTTTATCATGTCATTGACACTGATGGTTCGAAACCGATAGCGACGAAACCTTACCCTTGTGCTCCCCATAAGAAACAGGAAATGCAACGTCAAATTTCTGAGATTATTAAACAGGGCATAATAAGGGAATCAACAAGCGCCTGGGCTGCATCTGCCTTTCTGGTTCCAAAGAAACAACCCAATGAATTTCGTTTCGTGACAGATTTCCGCAAGCTCAACCAAGTCACGAAAACGATCAATTATCCACTACTTGTCATGTCGCATATTTTGCATGACCTGTCGTCAACTAAATGGATGTCAACCTTGGATTTGGCGAGTGGATATTGGCAGGTGGCGGTACATCCGGACTCCGTCGATAAAACAGGCTTTGTGACTCCTTTTGGGGCTTATGAATACCTGCGTATGCCCTTTGGACTAGCTTCTGCACCTGCTACTTTCCAAAAGCTTATGGATACGGTTCTCAGACCTGTTCTGGGTCCCCATGTGCATGTATATTTGGATGACATTATTATTACATCCGAAACTTTTGACGAGCACCTTTCTCTGCTCAAACAGGTGTTCCAACTCATATACAATGCTGGCTTGACGTTAAAACCTAGTAAATGCCAGATAGCGAGGGACGAGATTGTATATCTGGGGTTGAAAATTACTCCCCACGGCTTATTTACGGATAATGAAAAAATTAGGCCTATTGTTGACTTTCCTCGGCCTAAAACAGCAAAAGAACTATCACGCTTTCTGGGAATGACCGGATGGTATCAGCAGTTCGTCCCCGCTTATGCTACAATCTGTGAGCCATTGTATGCTTTGAAACGTAAATACAAGAAGTTTGCTTGGACACCTGAGGCTAACGCTGCATTTGAAACACTGAAGTCTGCGTTGACTCAGCCTCCTGTGTTGGCTTTCCCGGATCATACTAAGGAATTTGATATTTATACTGACGCATCCGGAGTTGGTCTTGGTTGCGTTTTGTCACAAGCTGGGCATCCAATAGCTTTTGCGTCTCGTACTTTAGCCAAAGCTGAACGCAATTATTCAGCTACGGAACGTGAATGTCTTGCTGTAGTGTATGCTCTTGACAAATTTCAATGTTATCTTAACGAATTGACAGTTAACATAATTACGGATCATTCTGCCCTTCAGTATTTGAATTCTGCTAAGCACCTACCTCAAAGACTTATGAAGTGGGCTCTGAAGTTACAAGAGAGCAATATCAAAATTTCATACCAACCAGGTCATAAGAATCAATTACCGGAAGCATTGTCTCGCGTTCCGATTAGTGGGGTCCCCACAGAAACTACTCCTGGATGTCAGCCTTTACTTTTAATAGCTGATATAACATCCAGAGAGCAGATAATGGCAGAATTAATACATGATCCAGATTTTGGGGATATCTATAATTTTTTGCTTGCGGGTTCGCCCCTACAAAGTGATCCTTCTCTGGCTGGGAGGTCACAGCATTTTGAAGTCATAGAGGGTCTTCTTTACTATACGAAATCTAGGACTACTAGGGCAGAGTTTCGCCCATGTATTCCACGAACCCTTAGAATGGCCCTTTTAAACGAATTTCATGACAAACCTCTTGCAGGCCATTTAGGTATTCGCAAGACCCGTTGTAAATTGCGGGATGTTGCCTATTGGCCTGGCATGTACCAAAGTGTGCTCGCATACGTTCAATCATGTCACTTGTGTCAGATTAATAATTACCTTAATGTAAGACCGGCCGGTCACTTGAAATCTAGTTCAAGTTCTCATGTTTTTGATATTATTTCAATAGATTTATTGGGACCTTATCCTTTATCTGTTAAAAACAAAGCTCGTTACGTTTTAGTATTAACTGATAATTTTTCTAAATAGGTTGAAGTTTTTCCCATTAAAGCCGCTACGGCAGAAGTTATTTGTAATGTATTAATTAATGAAGTATTCTCTAGATATGGTGCACCTAATAAAGTAGTTTCGGATAATGGTCCCCAATTTATTTCTGACATTTTTGAAAGAATGTGTGCGAGACTACACATTAAGCATAAATTCATTTCCCCATATCATCCCCAGAGTAATCCTGCGGAACGAGTAAACCGCACGCTTGTTAAAATGATTGCTACATTTGTCATGGATCATCACGAGCGATGGGATGAACATCTTGAGCTTTTTTCGTTCGCCCTCCGCTCGTCTGTTCACGAATCTACTAAAATTACTCCTGCAGAACTTTTTTTGGGTCGCAAAATAAAGACCCCTTTTGAAAATTTAACTGGGATTATCGACGAACTAAACCAGCGACCAACTCCGCAATCAGTCCGAATCATGGCAGAAAAAGCTCGTGTTGCAATGTTAGGAGCACAAGCGGCTCAAGCAAGATACTATAATACTAGGCGTAGGGAACCAGATCTTGTCGTTGGAGATCTCACTCTCGTAGAAACGCACTTCCAGTCTTCTGTTTCTCATACTGTAGTGAAGAAATTTGCACCCAGCTACGAAGGTCCATATCGGGTGGCAAATGTATTTGAAAATAACATTATTCTTGAAAAACCTGACAATCAATTTCAATACGTACACGTTGCTCAGTGTCGCAAGTATCATGAACGAAATATCGATTTTATAATCAACCCTACTCAACCTTCTGTTCCACAGACTCAAAAGTCTATATCTCACGATCAACCTCCAGAAATTCTGGACGAACCGACAAACATTTTTGAAGAATCTCCAGTGATTTTTTCTGCACCCTCCCCTCCTCAAGACGGGCTTCCAAACACGCAACCTGATTCTCCCATGAGACGAAGGCTCGAATCAAGTTCTTCAAATACTAGTATCGTTCCTTTCCCTACAACCATTGCCAAGACTATTGCTGCACCGTTTCCTGATAACTCTGCATCAACACAAGCTCCTACTTCCTTGAATACCTCGTCAGAGAGTATTCCTATAGGCAGAAATAAACATCGCCCTGCACGACCACTAATTTACAGCAGCAACTCAGATTCATCAGATATTTCTGATTTATCAGTTATGGACAATAGTTTGACGATTCATAAACGTCAGACACAAATTACAAACCGTCCAGCAACACCAAAAGCTGGTCGAAAACGTAACTTGTCTCGCCAATTTGCTTCGCCGCAACAGCGACGAAGGCAGAGATCCTTGCATCCGCCCGGGTTTTGCCCCTGGAACCTACGCTCAGGGCAAACAGGGCCGATGCCTGCTTCTACTCTCATGCCACGAGGTAGAAAGCGAAAACAAACGATGTGGCCGGAGCCACGTCCCTCCAAAAGAATGCTGGAAGGACAACACGGGCCCCAGCACAAAGGGACTACATATCAAAAGCCTGGGGGAGCCCGTTCCTGTCAGCCGCAGGGATTTCCTGACCGACAGACTTCGGCCGTTCCTGATCGACGGACTTCAACCGTTCCTGACCGTTCCTGTCAGCCGCAGGGATTTCCGGACCGACAGACTTCAGCCGTTCCTGACCGTTCCTGTCAGCCGCAGGGATTTCCTGACCGACAGACTTCAGCCGTTCCTGATCGACGGACTTCAGCCGTTCCTGACCGTTCCTGTCAGCCGCAGGGATTTCCGGACCGACAGACTTCAGCCGTTCCTGACCGTTCCTGTCAGCCGCAGGGATTTCCTGACCGACAGACTTAAGCCGTTCCTGACCGACGGATTTCAGCCGTTCCTGTCAGCCGCAGGGATTTCCGGATCGACAGACTTCAGCCGTTCCTGTCAGCCGCAGGGATTTCCTGACCGACAGACTTCAGCCGCTCCTGACCGTTCCTGTGAGCCGCAGGGATTTCCTGACCGACAGACTTCAGCCGTTCCTGACCGACGGATTTCAGCCGTCCCTGACCGTTCCTGTCAGCCGCAGGGATTTCCTGACCGACAGACTTCAGCCGTTCCTGACCGACGGACGTCAGCCGTTCCTGACCGTTCCTGTCAGCCGCCGGGATTTCTTGACCGATAGACTACAGATGGTCCAGATCCAGTCACGTCCTTGAAGAGAGCTACGCCACCTGAATTTACCAGTCCGATTAGGCCTGGAAAACGTTATTGTACTAGAGTTTTTTATGCGTCCTCGAGATAAGTAAGTTCTCGTGGACAGGTTCTTTCCTCCGTTTGTTGTTTTTCCTGCACGACCAGTTGGCGTGTCAGAATTTCTTTTTTCGTGTGGGCGCATTCTTTTTGTATATATATGTGTTTTTTTTTTATCTTTCTTCTATGTCCATCTACTAATCCAAATTTTTTTATATATATCTATGTGTTTAGGGGTAAAATAGTAAAAATTGTACTGTTAGGCAGCTACAGGCAATCTTCGCTGCTGATACAGTTGGTTTGTATTCAACGATAATATGAGGACGTAATTTGAAATTAAAAAAGTGATTCCTGCTAGGCAGAATAAAAGGAAGGTATGCCGATGCAGGTTTGTTTTGTTCAAGTATACAAAGTGTTTCACAGACTAATACAGATTTCTTGATTTTGTCATGCCAAGTTTGATATTGTACATACTGCTGCCACCAAAACAACAACAAAAAAGAGATCGATAAACGTCAATCAACGAAGTGTAAGACTTACACTCCAAAATTGATAGGTTTTTCGAAAAAAAAAAAAAATTAAGGGGGAGATGATGTAACGTATACTCTAGATTCACTTTCCTCTTGATTTTTACTATCTCTGGTTATTTTATTTTACTATGTAAATTATCTTCTTACTGAACGAGATGTGATTTCTCCCGCTGAATGAGATCTGGTAATGAGTGTAAGTCATGACGTGGTGGTAGCCAGTATAAATAGGCGCGTTCAACGATACCTAAGAGAGCTTTTGTTTGTGCTACGTGAGAGAGTTTTTTGTTGATGTGCGTAGGGAGAGCTTTGGTTATATGGGTAAGGAGAGCTTCGTTTATGTGAGTAGAGCTTCGTTTATGTGAGTAGAGCTTCGTTTATGTGAGTAGAGCTTCGTTCATGTGCAAGGAGCTACGTTTTATTGAGTAGCTGTGTGTCCGGTGAAGTGTATGTTGGATCATATCAAGAGTTTCCCTAGTAAAAAGTTGTTTTAGTAAGTACGTTTTTCTCAGTTCATAGTTTTGTCAGACCTCTGTCTGGCTGTTAGGTTTATTTCATTAAGTGTTATTAGTAACAACCAGCATAAGACTTTATTCATCTTAATTACTACTACAACATTACTACCAGTTATAAGCTTGTTCATTATTATTACTACATTACTAGCAGGAAAGTTTATTCATGATATAATAACACAACAACCATTAGAAGAAGCGTAGAAAAAGCATTATTCATTATAGTAACTCGTCTAGTGTCCATGATGGAGGGCCTATACGCCGCAGCTGCTGATTCATATGGTCTCAAATGTGTTCAATTGGGTTCATATCGGGCGACACGGACGGCCATCGGAGAACATAGAAGTCATTCTGATGTTTCGCGTTCCATTCTAGGACTATACGGGCCTTATGATACGGGACGTTGTCATATTGACACACCCCATCTCGGTCTGGAAATACTGTCAGCATAAACTGACGAAACTGGTCTTGAATTATGTACGGGTACGCGGTGACGTTCAGGCCATCCGGAGCTATCAGGGAACCGAGAGTGTCACAGGAAAACATCCTGCAGAACATTACACCCCGCCACCTACTTATACCCGTGGGGTCACGGAATCTCGCACCATCTTTTCCGCAGCTCCCAGCCTTGCCTCCCACAACCCATCCACGTGAAGCAATAAGAAACGCGACTCATCAGAGAAGGCAACTTTCTTCCACTCTTCCATCCACTACTGGTGTTTTCTGGAAAATTCTAGTCGTTGTCGCCGATAATGTGCCATGGTAAGTGGTAATGTGGTCAGTCGTTTTCACCGTAGGCCCATACGGTGGAGGGATCATTGCTATGTAACTATGGATGCACTCCCAAGTGCTCCTCGTCAGCACATCATGGCCAGCTGTGCCAAGGCAGGAAGGCTATTGTCCCGGACAATACAGTCGAGCAACCACTCTCCCAGAGCGTTAAGAAACCGTGTATATCAAACAATCACTCTCCAGGTATGCATTGCGTCTCTTTGCATCCACTCTCGGTGCACTTTAACTATAACAGCCCGTGAATAGCCGACAAGATTGGTCTTCTCCTAGATACTGCCACCCTTTACTCTATATCTGGTAATCATGCCTTTTCCAAGGGGGTCAAATCTCGTCCATTACCCATTATGACTATCTTTTCAACTCCGACTGATACTGCATGTGTCACAGGTAGCGGTTCCTACGCCCTTGATCTTCACACGCGTACACCGCCGCGCTGGAAACGATCCAAACATCAGAAAAGGAATTCGTAATGTTTTGCACCTACATGTATTTCAACTTTGTTATTTTTGAGCAAGGTAACAGGCACCTCGTTCCATTCAGACGCCGTGGCAAATGCGCCTAAGCGTCCTGCACTTCTGAGAGGTACCAGATTTGGCTCTCCTGCTTTGGCAAAAATAGAGTCGTTTTACGAAATTCGTATCATTTGGACAGAGCAAAACATTATTTCAATGAACTCTGCTATCTCCGATGGTAAATCAAATTTTAATTTTCTTAATTAAGGGATAGAAAATGCTGATCAGAGACTGAAACAAATGCGTAGATAGCGACAGCTACGTCTCAGCGCAAGCTAAGTGCAAAGATGATGTGAATAAAATGCACAGCGAAGTGCAGTTAGCCCACTAAATGTATCACAAAGCTAAACTGAACGCTGGCTCTGATTAGATAGCGAAAGAAGAAATAAGAGAATTGACAAAAAAAAATGATAAAGCAGGAGAGGAGAAGAATGTAGATGAAGTAAAGCTGATACAACAAAGTTTTTTCAGGAAATCTAAGTATAGTGTTGAACTTAACAAACAACGAAGATTAACACGGCAGAAATTCTTCGAAAAGATTTGCGTATGGTGAAAGGTATTGGAACTTGAGGACTAATAAGAAGATTTTAAAATTATTTCTTTTAGTTTAAAACATATTCTGATTTAAACTTACTTTTAAAGCAATTTCACTGAAGTTTTATAATGAATCATGCACAGTCGTATCAGAATAATATGACCACCTAACTAATAATGGGAATAACCACCCTTGACCCTCATGACAGCGGCGAGACGGCGTGGCATGGACGCAATGAGGCCCTGGACGGTTGCCCGAGGCACACGTGCCCATTCGGACTGCAGCGGAGCATAGAGGTTCCGGAAATGAAGTGGTTGTGGGTCAGCACGTCGAACCTGTCGATTCAAATAGTCAGCACGTCGAACCTCCCGATGCAAATAGTGATCGCTGTACGGCTCTTTGATATCTGCGTGCCACTTGTCCACATACCATTACTCCTGCTGATCCGACCATGTCTTCCACGTCTGTTACTTCCGTCGCGGTGTCTCCGGTTCCAGGGGAGGTTTTTATACCGCCTGTGTCCAGTGCTGGGTCCGTTCTTCATCCTACACCTTCTGATCCAGTGACCACGCCTGTTCCCCGGAAATCTCCGCTTCTGTCTGGTGCTCCGTCTCAGTGCTCTGATTCTGATGCCACTGAGCCCTTGCGCCGCGACCTGGCCCTCGCTGCTGAGGTTGATGCTGCCCATCAGAAGTCTTCTCGCCTTGCTTCTTCGTTTGCCAAGAAACTCTGTCTTGTTTCCCCTTCACAGTCTCCTCGACAGTTGCGTCCACGTTTGGGGCTCTCCGGGCCTGCCACACAACCCGCTTCTGTTGTACCCGACACGGATTCCTCAGAGTGTCTTCATCTCTCCTTTGACCAGTCTCCTGGCAGATGTTTCATTGCCCCCTGTGCCACTTTATCTTGTTGATGTTTACCACATTTTTGTGCGCTTTCCAATCGTCATGTGATCAAGTCTTATGGTAATAACTGCACTTCGAACCAGTAACCCCATAACCTCTGTAATCAACTTTGTTCCTACCGGACGACTCTTGTTGCGTGCAGCAAGACCACTAATTCTCTCGGCTCTTGGCTTCTTCGTCTTAGCCGGCGTTGTCGTCGGTTTTGTGTTGTTGCTGCTCGATCTCCAGCTGCTGGCGCTAATGATGAGAGCCCTGTTACTGTTTCACAGTTTTACTTCCTGTGCGTGCTGATGTCTCATTCGCGGACTCTTCGCCGTTATGTTGAAATGCTCGGGTGCCGTCTACCTCAGTGCCATTTCCAATGCTGACTGACTGGTCCTTTTTTTTCCACGCCCATTCTTCTTCGTTCTGTTTGAAGCATTATACTGTATATGTCATAGTCATTGTGACCACTGGCGCACCAAGCGAATGATGGTGGTGAGGGCTTAAGCACTCCCCCCCCAAAGCCCCGTGCGTCAACTCTTTTGTCTATCTACCTAATGTATATCTGTCTATCTTATGCATTATATATATATATATACATATTTTATATCATCATCATCATCATCATTGTCAACCATTATCAATCCACTGCTGGACGAAGGTCTCCCCAAGTTTCCTCCACAACGGTCTGTCTTGTGCCATCTATATGTATATTGTAGAACAGACCATCAATGGACAGTCGAAATTTTAGATTGGATTCCAAGGGACAGGAAAAGACCCAGAAGAAGACCACATGGGAGATGGGTGGATGAAATTCGAAAGTGTGCGGGAGTAAATGGAGGAGACTGGCACAAGACAGACCGTTGCGGAAGAGGCTTGGAGAGACCTTCGTCCAGCAGTGGATTGATAATGGTTGATGATGATATACCGTGTATACATATATGCCATGTGCGTATACACACATACCTAAATATATACATCTACCCCCCTCCCCCCAACAGGAATTCCTCTGTGCGCCACTGATTTTGACTCATCATTGTACATATTACGTTGTTCATTCACCTGTACCGTTCCTTTTGATTTATTAAAGCGAATTTTGAAACTACGCCACCGGGGCGACCCAGCTCATTTGTGTTATACCAATTGGCAGTTCATTGTTAAAGAAATTACTAATAATTTCTAATCAACAATATAATTTCAAAATTTAATGGCTAAATCTGTATGAAGAGTGCACAAATATCACGGTATTTTTATAGCTATCCTGCGTATGTATAGAAATGACTGTAACTTAAAAATTACTCACTTTATGTGAACATGAATAGAGGTTCAGAGAACAACAGGGGCAGATCGAAGTATATTCAGAACTGTTTGTTGGAATTGTAACACCAAGAAGAATGACTGAGATCAGACGGAAACTAATATGAGGGGATTGGCCATGATAGAGGATGAAAACGATCTCAGCTGCAGTTCGTGTGCAAGCTACGCCCTCTCAACTTAATCGGTGTAACTACAAAAGCAAACAGCAGAAAACGTGTTTCCATTATAGCATCGTGTGAACTCGCGCTATGTGGAATTGTTAACGAGTGACCACGGCACGTAACATCAATGCAATCCATATGCACAACTGTCAGACTTTGAGCTGGGCAGAATTGTAGGACTACGGGAAGCTGAATTGTACTTTCGTGATATCGCCGCTCTTGTCGAAAGAAATACAAAAAAAATTGATACAAGAATGGCGACCGTGGAATGAGGAAGCTAGGATGCACCGACGCGAGGGGCCTGGAGCGCAACGTCGCCCGAATGAACGCGAAAACCGTCACCGTATAGTGTTTTTGGATTGCACAGCCACGTCCCTAGTATTGGCGCTATACACGAGATCTGTCACACTTTGTTCGACGCCGTTTCCTGAAGAAAGGACTTAGTGCTCGCCGTCGGTTGCTGGGACTTCCACTGATCTTATTTCACGGACGTCAAAGACTGTAATAATACCAAGAGCAGAGACAATATAGTGACGAATACTATCGTATAGTGTTTACAGACACGTCTCTGCTTAGCTATGTACCATGATAGATGGAGCCTCATACGGAGACGCTCTGGTGAATGGCCATTGGAGGCGTCCATCTCGGAGGGTCATACAGCCCCGACACGGATCGTTACTGTGCGGGGTTCTATTGGGGTTCGCTCACGTTTCCACTTCGTCCGCATTGTCGGGACAGACCCTGAATAGCCATCGAGGCATCTTATAGCCTGAAGCCCTACTGTTTCTGCAGACGGTCCCTGGCTCCATCTTTCAACAAGACAACACCCGGCCACATGTGGCAGGCAATGGGTTACATCTCTTGGACTCGCGACACGTGCCGTTTCTCCCTTGGCCTGCACTCTCGCCAGATTTATCGCACATTGAACATGTCAGGATATGGTCGCATCCGTCATGTCACGTCGGTATCTACCGAGTATGACCTTTGGGTTCTGACAGAGGCAGCAAAGCAGGATATCACACAAACAGACATTGAAGACCTCTTCATTTCAATACTACGCCGCGTACCACGGTTACCACCGCTAGTGGCAGTTACGCTGAATACGAATATTGTGTCTTCCTCTGCAACTACAGCACTATACTTGTATGCGTTGAAATTTTCAGCAGATTACAGTGTACGGATAGATTTCGTGTCGCAAATTATACCATTAGTTAAAAAGCATTTGGTGATTAAAAAGAAAGACATATTTGTAGCAGTAGTCTGGCAGCGGAACGTGAACCATTCAATGGTGCTTTGTTAATATTAGACAACAACGCGCATGTCGATGTGTATTGGCAGCTTATTGAAAATCAAACAGCTTACTTCCTAAACAATAAATCTTATGTTTTATCAGTTATATATTGAATTCTAGGTCTTTACAAGGCGAACTTATGTGACATAAAAGAATCACGCAAATCTAACATGTGATAAACATCTGTCAAACAAATCTCTAACAAAAGAAGAATTGCACTCCAGCGCAGCATTTGTCCACAAGTGGTCAAATATTTGTTTAAATGAGTTCTATTAGAAATATTCACTGGAGCTCTCAGTGAATGAGAAAACAATGTAATCGGAAGTGTAGTCGAAGTGGTAGTGATCTACAGTGGGATTGTATTTTTTTCTGGGTTTAACGACCATCATGAGCACTTCTAAGGCCTACAACCAGTCGTCTGTCCCTAATTTGGGGCCACTGGTCGCATGGGAGGTACACTGTTTAAACTTTTGGTGTAGTTTGCACCAAAAAGTGGTACTACACCAGCTTGTTTGAGAAAAGATGCACCATTTTGTGGTGCAAACAAAACCAGCTTTGCACTACATTATGGTACAAGGTTTCACCACACTAGGCTACAAGGTTGCACCATGTTGTTGGTTTTGTTTGCACCACAAAATGGTGCATCTTTTATCAGAAAGTAGATCTGCTGGTGTAGTACCACTTTTTAGTGCAACCTACCACAAACTTTTTAGCAGTGTAAAGAGGCAGAGCTGTGAGACAAACGCGCCACCAGTGATTCGACCCAGAGCCCAACTTGGACGACTGTTCAAAAAACTAAGTCTTTGACCACTCCGCCACATACAGGGGGTAGAACTGCGGAGGTGTAATACTAAACTATGGTCTCCTGGAAATATAACCCTGTGATAATGGCCTACTAGGTGTAAAATCCCTGTTGTAAACCACGGAGCTCTCACCAGTGCTGTTTACTGGTGAGAGCTCCGTGGTTTGGTGACTGGTCTTCTTGTCGTAGCACAGCCGTCTTCCTACCTGAGAGCGAATTTTTTTTTTAATTATCAGATACGTAAAGGTGCAACTGTTCACTGATGATCAATCTACGTTCGACTGGTTTTCAGATAGCTGGCTTCTGCTTGTTGGTAGATCAATGGTCTACCTGAGGTCGAAGATGCTAACCTTTCGCATTAAGGGTCGGAGTTTAAGCCCCATATAAGCCATGGATGTACCGTTTGTACTTCAGATAGATTCACTCCCTAATTTAAAGCCAGTAGTTTCATTTCTTCTAACTTAGATATTGTTAACTTCTTCTAGTCTTTATTGATGGTGAGCGCCGTTAAAATATTTTCTTCGAGGGTTCTGTCTTATGAGAAACCATTAACAACAGTTATAGTGGCCTATACTAGTTGTGTGGACCAGTAAATTTTGTTTACTCTGTCGAAACTATGTTTCCATGGAAGGTGAGCAGCTGGCGAACTGTGACCAGTCAAAAAGACAAAAAGGGAGAGCGTATTATATTCTAACATCACGGACGTATACAGTGAACAATACCTCCTACCATTGATGAAATATGATAATTGCACTCCTTTGTGGCATTGAGAATGTAAAAAACATGCGAGTAGGACTTGAACAGCGAGTGAAACTTTCCAGTGACACAGCTTTGGTATTTTGCTATGCGGAAGAATTACCACACACTTTTAACTCTGAAAACCACAATAAACATTATTTTCCCCTCTCCTTCTCCTTTTTTAATATTTTTGCAACAATATTATACTCTTAGTAACAGCGCGTTCTCATTTTTCTGAAACAACATAGCACTGAGAAAACTGCTGAATGCGAGCAAAATAAGTATCTTTCCGCATGTTGGAAGTCATTAGTTTTCCTTTAATGCTCTCATTAACCAATAATTGCATACACACCCGGCTGTTATCCCTAGCGGAAAGCGCCAACAGAAGCATAATTGCCACAAAAAAGCGTAACAAGATATTCTGAAAACGGAGCTCCATTGATGACAACATTAATGTGCATTGTACTAGCGTAATGTAAGAGCCCTGCTCAGAAAATAGTTTAATAAAACTAACGTCGCCGTTGCCTTAACACAGCTGTTAAAATGGAGACGTGTTCATTAAAATATCTAGATTACTAGGCAGGAAAGGAAAGCGTTAAAGGCATTGCCAGCTATTGATTACGTAAATTACCTTTCGGTACTTTTGATCGTATTAAAATATGCGGACGGTGCTCCTCTTTTACGGAGAAAACCGCTGGAAAAAACAGCAAATGCGAAAACAAGCTTGTGGGGAGTGAACATCGGAAGAATGTGGTGAAATGATAATGAGGGTGGGCACCTTTTTTTCCCGCGAGATTCAGATACTGTTACGAAAGAACCCCAGGGAAAATTCATTGTACGACGTTCCTCCAGCCTACCTGTAACACTTTTTAACATCACCGTAATGCAATGCATTTCTTCAGTCGCATGAAATGAAAGCAAGAAGTAAAGAAAGAAAATTAAGTGCAGCACATAATGAGAAATAAAAAGGTAATTAATGAAAAATTAACAACGAAACATAACAAATGCACTGTGTTGATAGTGTTGCAAAACAGAAGTTTACCTGTCATTATAAGTGGCGGAAGTCTTTCCAAACATTCAGCCGAAAGCCCACAGATGCATGAAAATATATTTTAATTAGTTGAATTGTCCGGCGTTGCTTGGGAGAATTTGGTGATAATTCAGTATCTAAATTTTGTACGAATCAAATGAAAACGATTAATGTTTTACGGCATGAACCGTAATACTGATACTGTATTTCATTTAATTACAGTAGTATTTCCTAATACTGTATTTCATTTCTTTATTAAATTTGAATTCTCTGTAGAATATTTAGGCAAACAGTATTTTTAGTTTTTCCGTTTGATTTTTGTTGTTTTTTTATATACATATAAGCAGGAGTACGCGGTAT
This sequence comes from Macrothele yani, assembly GCA_039090855.1. Taxonomy (NCBI): domain Eukaryota; kingdom Metazoa; phylum Arthropoda; class Arachnida; order Araneae; family Macrothelidae; genus Macrothele; species Macrothele yani. The sequence continues at coordinate 93,382,611 of CM077010.1, forward strand.
TTCCTTGGTAAATATTGCTATTCGTGGAATCACGAAATTCAGCGGGTGAAAGTTTATGAATGAAAGAGATATTCCTGTAATTTTCCAGTAAATTTATTTTAATTCATTTAGGTTATTGCTTTTTGGTAAACAATATTTTTGGTTCTTCCATTGGGAACAAAAATGTAGAGATTTTTAGGATTGCCAACCCTTGAGCATGCGGTATAGAGTTATCCCTGTGAAAAACAGGGTTCCTTCAAATTAATGCCACCCACTGCCAATGACTGGCCTTGCGTTTTATTGATGGATATGGCAAATGCCAGGCACTTATTACAACAAAAGTATCAAATTCGAATTCAAAATAAAAAAGTAAGAAATGGAACTTTTTACGAACATTTTGTATGGGGGCCCTTGACCCCGAGCTCCGACTCCTTCCAAAAACCGTCTACGGTCTAAGTTAGAGTTACCATGAGATAGTATGCGAATTCAAAATAAAAAAAGTCGAAAATTTTGTATGGAGGCCCCTTGATTCCGGGCTCCAACACCTTACGAAAATAGTCTACGGTCTAAGTTAGAGTACCATGGGATAGTATACAAATTTGGTGGTTCTAAATTGAAAACTGTAGAACAAGAAAAAGTATTAAATTCGAATTCAAAATAAAAAAAAGTAAAAAATTGAATTTGAATTTTTTACGAAAATTTTGTATGGAGGCCCCTTGACCCCGAGCTCCGACTCGACAGTATACCAAATTTGGTGTTCTAAATTGAAAACTGTCGATTTGCATAGCGGACAAGCAAACAAACGATAAATTCGAATTCAAAATAAAAATGGAAAAAATTGAAGTTTTTTCGAAAATTTTGTATGGGGGCCCTTTGACATGGGGCTCCAACTCTTTCCAAAAGCCGTCAACGATCTTAGTTAGAGTACCATGAAATACTATACGAATTCAAAATAAAAAAAGTAAAAAATTGAACTTCTTACGAAAATGTGTATGGGGCCCCTTGACACCGGGCTCCGACCCTTTCAGAAAACCGCCTACGGTCTAAGTTACAGTACCATGAGGTGGTATACCAAATTTGGTGGTTCTAAACTGAAAACTGTAGATTTGCATAGCGGACAAACAAACATTCAACTTTATACATTAGAATTTGACAACCACTTTTCGCGTATCAGACTTCAAAGACGTTCTTGTGACGACACACCTCATTAGATGTGTATCTGAGGCTTCCAGCGGACGTTAATTACTCTTCCGTCTTCGCCGTTTGGCACACTAATTGTTTGGATGATTGAAACGTATTATTTGAATTCTCTAATCTTGGAAGGAACCCAACAAAGTCGTCGAATTTTCTTAGGATTCTTTCATCTAGAGCAGCACTGGCACATGCCTCAAGAAAATTTCAGTTTTTCATAGGGACTGCTAATACCATGCAAGTAACACCTATGGTATTTAATCTTGAAACAGGGCAGTAAAATTACAAGAAATTCATGCTCAAATTGGAAATAATTCCAGACACAGTCTTTCTGATACAGTGAATAGGCGAAATTCTTTAAGTCGTTCTCATGTCACCAAGGGATTATGGACAAAATTCTTTACACATCGAAATATGCACATACTGTCCACTGAATTAGAAACTTTTCTTTAATGCCGGGTTGGACCTCCTTTAGAATGAATTAGAGCACGTATGCGGTTTGGCATAGATTTTACAAGATGTTGGAGTGCATCTACGTCTACAACAAACCAGACTTTCACCAGAAAGTCCTTTAACTGGCTCAGATTTGACCGAAGAGGACTTTGCTCAGGGATCTGTTTTTCTAACCTGTCCCAAACATTCTTAATGGGGTTCAGATTCGAGCTTTGTGGTGGTCAGGGAAGATGGTGAAAGTCGCTGTCATGCTCGCTGAACCACTACCGAACACATCTTGAGCGATTGACAGTAGCATTGTCGTTCATGAAACAGCCGTTACCTTCTTGACAAAAGTCAGCATTACAGAATGGCCTTGGTCGGCAACAATGTTCAGATAATCCTTGAAGGACGCCCGACCTTCCAAAAGTACCAAGGGACCCGTTCCGTGCCAACAGAACGTGCCCCACAGCATGACACCGCCGCCAGAAATTTAAGTTGTGTTTTCAAGGCAAGCTCTGTCCATTGCTTCTTGGGGCTTCCACCAAATTCTCTGCCTACCTTCAGCACAGAACACGATGTACCGCAACTCGGACCACATGACTTTTTCCAGTCTTCCAGTGTCCAGACACGGTGTTTCTGACACCACTGCAGACGAACTTTCCGGTTCTTCATAAAAATCAGTAATTTCCGTATAGGAGTGGGGTTGCCGACACCGATCCTCTTCCATTCCCTGAGCATATAGTTCGCTGAGATGTTGGTTGAGAACATCCTTCTTGTAATGCTTCGGTTGATTGTTGCTCACAGGAAGTCCTGTTTCTCCACACAAGCCTTCTCAAACGACGGCAATCTTGTTCCTGACAGATTGCCATCGCGCCACAGTTACGCCATTTAGACAAGCAATGTGGGCTATTTTTCCACTGATTAAATACCCAGGATATCTCCCCTTTTGATAAACCACTCGCTTCTGCTGATTTTAAAATCATCGCCCCAGCCAGACAAACACCCAAAATAAGTCCTTTCCTGAACTACGAAAGATCCTTTGTTTTCTCCATTTATAATGAATAAGCTCTTTTCTAGCTAACTAGCTAAGCTAAGCTAATGAATAAATCTTTCAACTACTGAGCTAAGTATAGTATAATGAATAACCTTTTGTACCAGCTAAGCTAAGCTAATGATAATGAATAAAGCTTCTTTCTAGCTGCTAAGTATAATGCTTCTGCTACTGAATTATATGCTTGTACTAAACTTCAAATAGTGAATTCAAATGGTTGTTGTTACTAGTTAATTAAGAACATGAATAAAGTCTCCTGCTAGTAGTGTAGTAATAGTATTGAACAAACTTATAACTGGTAGTAATGTTGTAGCAGTAAGTAAGATGAATAAAGTCTTAACGCTAGTTGTTAATAGTAATAAACTAATGACATAAACCTAACAGCCAGACAGAGATCTGACAAAAACTATGAATTGAGAAAGACGTACTTACGACAAAGCTCTTTTATTATGTAACTCTTGATCATCCAAAGCACACACACAACTCGTTTCACAATAATGAAGAATCAAACTAATCACATAGAACGAAGCTCTCAATACAACAACAACAACAAACTCTCTCCTTCACAACAACAACAAACTCTCTCCTTCACAACAACAACAAACTCTCTCCTTCACAACAACAACAAACTCTCTCCTTCACAACAACAACGCTCCCCTAGTATAACAACAAACGCTCTCCTAGTATAACAACAAACGCTCTCCTTGGGTATCGTTGAACGCGCCTATTTATACTGGCTACCACCACGTCATGACTTACACTCATTGCCAGATCTCATTCAGCGGGTGAAATAATATTTCGTTCAGTAAGAAGATAATTTGCATAGTAAAATAAAATAACCAGAGATAGTAAAATCAAAAGGAAAGTGAATATAGAGTATACGTTACACATTGTGATAAGCATTACTGACGATTACTAATGAGCAGCAGTCTTAAATATATTCTTTGCCCACAAAAACAGACACACACACACACACACACACACACACACACACACACACACACACACACAAAAAAGATGGAGCAGCCAGAAGGAATCATCCAATCGAAATGAAAATTGTTATGTGCAATGAGGAAATGATTTCAATTCCAGAACAGCTGGGTCATTTATTCGGATAAAACAGCTACACGAGTGGAACAAGTGAGTACATTGTAGCGCCTCCTCTGGCTCGGATACAAGCGGTTGTCCGGAGTGGCATACACGCATACAGTTCACGGATACTGTCCCGAGGTACAGCATGCCAGATGGTGTCCATATTACGGGCCACTTCGCCGACATTCTGAAATGGGTGTAAGTGGCGTCCCATCATGTCTCAAATATATTCAATTGGTGAGAGGTCGGGCGATCGGGCTGGCTATGGAAGGGTGTCGACATTACGGAGGCAGGCCTGGGAGAGTCGTGCCGTGTGTGCCCGGGTACTATCCTGTTGAAAAATTGCTTGGTGATGATGCGACAGGAATGGCAACACAATGGGTCGTAGACTCTCGTCGACGTGCTTTTGAGTCGTGAGGGTGGTGCGGAGGACTACCAGGGGTGTGCCGCTAGTATAGGAAATGGCTACCCAGACAGTGTGGGCCGTGTGCGGTTCCACGGTAAAGGCAGGAACCGTGCGCTGGGTGGCTCGTCTCCAGATACGTATGCGTTGGTCATCGGCGCCATGAGCTAACCGTAATTCATCACTAAAGACAACACAAGACCACTGGACACTATCCCAACGTTCACCAGGCCCGACACCACTGCAACCAGTGTGGACGATGCTCGTTGGTCAGTGGTAGGCGGCGGAATGGCCTCCTGGAATGTACTTCCTGTGCCGGAAGTCGTCTGGGAACGGCCCGGATGACCACTTCCGCACCTGTAGACGACGCAACATGGCCAAGTATGGTTGAGAGCGACGAATTCGGTTCTGTTCGTGCGGCTCTCACAATCGCTCGATCCTCGCGTTCTGTCGCTGTTTTCGGCAGTACACCGCCCGCGTGCCGCTGGGTTGTGCCCTCCTCGCCTCATTTGGCGCCAACCTCGTCCTATACCGGCGTCACTCCTATCCAAATGCCTGGCGATACGACGATTCGACCAACAGGCCTCTCTCTGCCCAATTATACGTTATCTCTTGAACTCGCTCAACTGCTCGTATTATGCCCAGATCCGACGTCGAGGCATCCCCACAACCAGTGGAGGTTAATACAAACGTAATTCGCGGTTACAATTGTCTCTGCGTGCGAGCTTTTTTCTTGATATGCCCTGCTCAACGCGCGGTTCCCATGCGCTAGTTGTTATTTTTTAATCATTTGCATGTTCAGCGCGGCGGTGCTTGCATGCGGAGCTTCATCAGGATCGAACGACATTTTTGGGGTGTTTTTTTTTTTTTGCTTAGAATGTAGTTACCTAGATCTCGTGGTGACGCGGGAAACCACTTATTTTCTTATTTTTCATGACGTTCACGTATATCTGCATAAAGGTTTCTAATTCAGTGGCCGGCGTGTGTGTAAGTCTACAGTACGCACTTACGACGCAAATTTTAAATTACTGACGTTTTCACTGCATTATGTGTGTGTGTGTAGAGAGAGAGAGAGAGAGAGAGAGAGAGAGGAAGACGAAAAGTCTGTATATATATTTCCGTACACCACGAGAACTAAAATATTATACAATGTACATAGAGCCACATCATTACAACCATCCTTGTCTCCACGAACGAGCGCGTCCTGTGACACGTAGCAGTGACGTCGCTGACTAGCGTAAAATACATGCAGACGGCATAAGCGGGCGGTGCCAGTTCACCAGTATGAACACAGTGCAGTGGAGACAAGAAAGAATTTGTCAGAGTTCGAACGGGGAATTATTATCTGCGCGAGGAAGGCGGGGAACCAACATCTCAGCAAACACAGGCATTCGAGTGCTGCCGTTTTGAAGACATGGCGGCCACAATCGAAAGAGGGACACCCACCCACCGAAAGTGCTGGACATGGAAGATTATCACTCATTAATAGTATATGTGAACGCTAAGAGGCATGTGATGTCCGGGACATCATATAATTTATGATACCGCTGCTAATGGTAGACTACAACTAGGGCGCGCAAAGAAGTGTTTCTGAGGCGTAATCCAGATGACGCTCTTGCGAATGGGCCTAAGGTGACGGCAGTCAATTCATGTGCTGGCTGATCATCATCGGTAACTCTGCCTGTAGTGGGCACAAAAACACCGTGGTTGTACATTGGATGACGAGAAAAATATTACCTGGTCCAACGAGTCCAGGATCCAGTTTCAACACTCCGATGAACAGTTCTGTATTCGGCAGTGCTGAGCAGCTGCAATCGAACCGCACAGTTGGACGGAAAGGGGCCGACGGCAGCAGTATTAGGGCATGATAACTGTTTCCAGGGACGTCTCTAGATCTCAACATTCCCGTTGAACACACCTTTACCACCAGATCATACACGGGCATTATTTTGAATCAAATGTTGCCATGCATGGTGACTGTGTATTGCATTGGTACTGGACTCTTTTAGAAAGACAACGTCCTGCGTCACAAGGCTTTCACTGTGCTGGAATGGTTCGAGAATCAAAAACAACCATTTCGTGTGTTACTCTGGCGTCCAAATTCCTTCTTCTTGAATTCTATCGAACATTTGTGGGGTAGAACGCAACATTCGCATATACTCCAATTCACCATAAAAGTGTACTACTGGGAAAGGCGGGAGAACCTTATCACATCTCATCGTGGAACCCAAGAACGGTATCCATCCGCGTCAATCTGTTCTTCTACGGTTTCCTTTCTGATTCCCCCAGCCAGCCACACATTTCACAAGCATTGGAGGCCGAACTGCTTCCCCTACTGCCTGTTTAAGTAACACACCCTTCGAGTTTCCCCGATTGCCAATTTATTTATTTATTTATTTATTTTGATTGGAGGTTTAACGACCACCGTGAGCAACTCAATGGGCTATAAGCAGTGGCCCGTCCCTAAATTAGGGTCACTGGTTCCAGGGAAGGGAGAGAGCCAGTGCCGTAAGACAAACACAACATCCATGCCTGACCGGGATTCGAACCCGGACCCCTTACGGACGAATGATCAGAGGCCAGCGCCTTAGACCACTGTGCCACCGGGGCGGCGCCAATTTATTGCCTCTGTGTTGTTAATGTTGGAAGAAGTCTTCCACCCCTTCCCCCTGTCCCAAGTGGGCAGAAATAGCCGAAAGTGCGAAGCTCTTGATTTAGCAACTTCTCAGAACAAATTTATTTCTAAAAGCGCTCTTACTTCTAAAATGTTTTTTTAGATAGGAATTTTGTCTGATAAACTGTTGAGCAAACAAAAATAGATTCTAAGCAATAATTATGATGCTTTTCGCTCTAAACGATAGGGACTATTTTTCGTAGCGGAGGTAGCTGTTTCGTACCTTTCATAGTGGTTCACTCTTAGGTTGACTCGGAGTATAGCTCAGTTGCTCAACTCCACGACATAGTTTTGTCTAGCTGGTACAGAATTCTTTAGGGCATTCTTCACTGACCAGAGATGTCGATATGTTGTTACATGAGGTTATCTCTGTGAAGGCATCCCAACAAGCTATTCGGTCAGTGGTTATAATATTATGGCTGGTGAGTATACGGGAATTTGTAAAACAATACCTAAAGCCATTTCTATTAATCGTCGTAAATATTTTTTTTCGAAGTTCAACGACATCCTTAAACATCCAAGGCTATGAGATGTCCCCCATTCGTAATTTAGGGCCGCTGGTTCGAGGAATGGAACAGAGCCAGCGTCGAAGGACCATCCATACCATATCTAAAACTCGAACCCAGCTAGGACAATTTGCCAGTAGCGCACTCCTGTGGCCACTCGGTCATCAGGGTGACATGGTTGTTTTCTGAGAAGATTTTATAACAGTTATGTTTCTTTGAAATGCTTGTTTTGGACACCTGTCCTTTTCATCTCGTCAGCGTGATGGAGTAAGCTAATCATGCGAACCGAAGCATCACGATTCCTACTGGAAGATGTTCAGATCGTGATGCACTGAAAACGACGCCACAGCTGGCGTCGATCTATAAATTTCCGCAAGATGTACGAATTTAACTTTTTCCAGATCGATGATAATTTTTATGAAACATTTCCAAAACACTTTCGACATTTTATGGCATTATTTTCCCTACGGATGACCACGGTCTGTTTTTTTGTTGGTTTTTTTTTTGCAGGCTTGTCTCGGAGCGAATAGGAAAAACCGAACCAAAGAATGACCAATTGTTCTTCCTTCGTGAACAAGCCATCATTTTTAGGACGGAGCCTATTTTCTATATTGCCTTTTCACTTCCTTCCTGCTTTTAAAATCTGAGGGAGATTTATGAGTGGAGAGACAGTTCTAGCCAGTTTATCAGAAGAGCTTCCGTCCTGACGTAACGATTTATTCAGCAGTGAGAGAACCAATTATTCCACATTTTCCGCTCCAAATCGTAAACGTAGTCATAAGATGAGGATTGTACGGCGGTAACTCAGTAAAAAAATAATAATAAAAAAGAAAGGGGTGGGTATGTGGAAGATGTGCAGGTTGAGTTCATTTCAGACAATCCTCTGCAATCACCTGCTGAAGTGAGTATAGACCTCACATTTAACCACACGCCATCAAGAATTAGTTTCAGTTGCATCTTTTAAAAACTGGAGCGCAGTAATTAAACACGCATCTTTCTTTTAAAGTTTTATGGTTGCAAGGCCGTCGACTTCTGCGATCATAAAAGCGAGGCGCAAATGTGCGTGTCATAAAAATGGGTATGAACAAGAAAATAAAAACTTCTTTTTGGATGAAAGGATAAAGAAGAAGATTCTTTTAAGTACTCTGAGTTCCGCTCATAGTTACTGAAACAACTTCGGCTAGCAAGGGTCAGTTAACTTTTTGGTACTCTGCCAAAACATTACTTTTGTTGGTTTCGTCGGAAAATATTACCTTGGCAGCAAAGCACGTCCGAATAGCATGTCCTCCTAAAATGATTCTATTATTCCATTAATCGCAACTGAGGCTCTAATCAAAAAACTGAATCCGCTGCCAATATTCAATCGACATTACTTCTGGAATTATCCTTGTCTCTCTACTTTTTCTTTCCTTTGTAGTTTTTTTTTATTTTTATATTTTTATTCTTCCCACAATTTTCTGCCCTTTCTTTCTTGTTTTAGCATTTTTCTAAGCCAATGATCGATTTTTCCTGTTCATGCTCTATTTTGCTTTTGATTTTGCTGATTTTTTTGCGAACGATACACAAATCAAAATAAAATTTCATATAAATTATTCCAGTTTATTCATGAAAAAACTCAGAAATTGCAATAATCACAGAACACAACTCGCATGCGCGGCATTGTAAAAGTGTTTCACTGCCCGTAATGAATTTAAGGGATGTGGTCTTGGTGTTACTTTTTAGCACGGACAAGATTTGTATTTCAATTATTTATTTTTCTCATGTCAACTTATTTCGCGGACATACTAAAATTTCAGAACGATGGACGAAATAATGATAATAATAACAATAATAATAATAATAAAAGCGGCCATGACAGAATGGAAGACAACAATCAAAATCGAAAACATAACGACCAAGCCCATCCACATAAGGAGAGGCATCTTCCAGGGAGATTCACTTAGCCCACTATGCTTCTGTGTAGCACTCAACCCGCTGTCAACCATGCTCAACGAAAGTAAGTATGGGTTTAACATCAAGTGCAACAAAACCAACAAGTACAAACTCTCCCACCTCATGTACATGGATGACATCAAGCTGTACGCATCGTCGCAGAACCTACTCCAGCAACTAATCCGGATCACCGAGAGCTTCAGCAATGACATCGGGATGGAATTCGGCCTACAGAAATGTAAGACACAAGGTATGAACCAAAGAAAACATGATGCACGTAGCTACCAATTGAAGACCGGAGAATAGATCGCAGCTGGAGGAAAGAGAAATATATAAGTACTTTGGTATGCTTTAAGAAAACGCCTAGGACACAAAGAAATCAAAAAAATCAAAAACAATCTAGCCGCCAAATACAACCAAAGGCTGAGGAGACTAATGAAGACCAAGCTCAACTCTCGCAACATCACTCGGGCTATCAACACATACGCAGTCCCAGTCCTCACGTATTCCTGCGGAATCATCAAGTGGACCACAAAAGAGCTTGAGGAAATGATGCGCAATACCAAGACAACATTCACTAAACAATGCCAGCACCGCCCGGTCAGCAATAGAAAGGCTAACCATTAGACGGGCAGAAGGAGGACGGGGAATGATTGATCTGGAACACTTTAACAAAGAAATCAGCGACCTCAGAAAATACTTCCATCAGAGCAAGGTACCCATTCACCAAGCGATAAACTAGAGTGACAAGAACTACACAGCCATAGAACTCTCTACTCAGAACATCGAGATTGGAACGAGGGAGCCAAAAGAAGAAGCTTCGGGCAAGAAAGTCTTACACGGAAGGCACTACAACGATCTGCAGTCGGACTATGTGGATAAGACTGCTTCCAATGCATGGCTAACAAACGGATAACTCTTCCCCGACACAGAAGTGATCCTGATGGCTATACGAGATCAAGTTGTGAACACCAGAAACTACCGGAAGCATATCCTGAAGGACACGTCAGTGGAAAGCGACACATGCCGGCAATGCCATCAAGCGACGGAGACCATCCAACATATCCCAGCAGGGTGTAGCGTCCTCACACAAACAGAGTACACGAAGAGGCACAATCAAGTCGCCAAGACTGTCAATCAGAAATTGGCAAGAAAGCACCACTTCATTACAACTGAGTCTATCCCCTACTACAAGTATGAGCCAACAACGCTTCTAGAGAACAACACCCACAAGATGTACTGGGACAGATGGATTAGAACAGATAAAACCTTCCCCCACAATCGGTCCGACATCGTTCTGGTCGACAAGGAGAAGAAGTCAACATACCTCATTGACATAGCCGTGCCCAACACGTGAAACACCCAAAAGACGCACGGAGAGAAGCTGTCAAGGTATAACGACCTACGATACGAAGTCAAGGAAATGTGTCATATGGAGAACGTCACCACCGTCCCCATAATAATATCAGCCACAGGAGTTGTACCTAAGAACATTCAAAGCTCTATACAGACACTAGACCTTCAACCTAACACCTACATGGAACTACAGAAGGCAGCTTTCCTGAACACTTGTAGGATAGTAAAGAAGTTCCTGAACAACTGAGAAAAAGAAATACCACTTCCCAGACTTGGTACGTCGTACTTGTCCTGGAAGGAAGAGAAGAAAAACCTCAGGAAGAGGTGGAACCTAATAAATAATAATCCAAACCAGTTAGGCAGGCCAGAAGTTGACAAGAGAGCCTCACATCAGTGGTTGAAGCGAGGAAAATTATATGGAGAGACTACTGGATTTATGATGGCTGTTCAAGACAAAGTGATTGCAACCAAAAATTACAGAAAATACATTTTAAAAGAGGATCTGCAAAGTGACAAATATAGAAGATGTGGTATGTGCAGTGAGACCATTGAACACTTCTGCGGAGGATGCACCACACTAGCAAACGTTGATTGCATGCAGCGACAAAACAATTTTGCTAAGATGATACATCAACAATTAGCGCACGATACAGAACTATTAGTGTCAGAAGTACCATACTATAAATATCAACCCACTCAGGTACTAGATAATAAACAATACAAATTATATTGGTACCGTGAGAGTAAAACAGACGTAACCATCTCTGCAATCGTCCAGACATAGACAAAAGGCAGAAGGAAGCAGTCATTATCGACATATCGGTACCGTTGGACTGTAATATTGAGAATACCTATGCAACAAAAATCAACAAGTATGTGGAACTGGCTGCAGAGATGAAGCAGACGTCGAAGCTGAAAACAGTTCACACACGTCCACTGATTATCTGTGCAACTGGTATAATTCTTCAGACTCTTATAACTCAGCTTGATGCTTAAGGTCTACAACACCTAACACTCAAAATCCAAGAAGTAGTAATTATCGATACATGCCACGTCGTACAACGATTTTTAAATCATGAATGACTATGTCTTTACTTGACTTTATGTCCGTACAGACAAGTGGACCGTGCTACAGATGCCATTGCTGTAGATCAGAAAATTAAATGAAATATAGTAATAATAATAGAAACTTCTTAATAGCCAAAGTGGGAAACAGAGGAAGTGCTTATGAAATTTATTGCTGAAATAAGAATAAAAAGCAATTGAAATATCTACTCAAAGGATGTCCTTTCAGGCTGTATTGGTGCGTAGGTACGCGAACACGCCCTTATGGCGAGATTTTAGGACAGAGAATAATTGTTTGACAATTCTCAAAATAAAAAAATAAAAAAAGACTTAACCGTGCACAGAAATATGTTAGCGTGTAAAAAAAGCAGTTTTGTGGCACAGATAGGTCCCGCCCATGATCCACAGCAGCCCTTGAGGACTGCTACCTTTGAATTTTGGCCCAACGACACCATGCCGATAAGTCCTAAGACTTGCGGAACAACTTCCTGATAGATACTAGATACTTAATGTTGACGCAAACAGCTTGCACAAAGACAATTTTCCTTCGCGGGCCCGGAGCGAGCAACCTCGTTCATGTCCCCCTGCTGTGGTGCCCGACTAAGGAGGCAGATGAGGTCTAACGCTGAATGAACTTTAGATACAACTTGTGCCGTGTCCTCCTCAGGGACCAATGCAGAATCAGCCCAGTGTCTGACAGCGCAGACAACGTGTGTAGTGGGAACCAGGACCCGCTACACACCTCCAGCAACACGGTGATTTGGTGATGCTTTTTGGCCCGTGGTCCTGTACGGACGCCTCACGTCGTTCACCCCCTTCCAACGCAATCTGGTCATTGCTGTGTAGGCATCGAGACAACGTTTTTCTATTGATTGTGAAGGACTTCACCTTGAGTAGTGGTGATGGGTTCGTTCTACAGAGGACAGCGCCAATCTCACTGTAATAGACTGGTGAGTGCGCACTAATAGAAAGCGTGTATCTCACAGATGAAGTGGACCGAACTCTAGCATGATCTGAATCCCATTGAATATGTTCGAAACCAACTCAACAGGTTACGCGACACCTTGGGAATCTACTGCGCACATTCGAGGGTTCCACGGGGTTCGCCGTTCAAAAGTACGATGCTTGAGGTCAAAACCGGCTCATCGACCTTGTGTACAGCATGCCACGGTCGTGATCAGGGAGCAGCAACACTGTCACATACTCCCTGATCACGACAAGCATTTTACTTCTTCAATCCAGAGACTGTCAGAGCCATGTGTTCGGAATCTGCCATCTGACATTTGTTTTGGAAGCCCAGCATTTCAGTCCTTTCATAGCACAGTTTTTCCCGGAAGTCTGCTGACACGGTGTGTCAAACCGTCCCGGTGACGCAGTAGTCTAAGCGCTAGCTTCTGACCATTCGTACAAGATGGGTACAGATTCGAATCCCGGTGAGAAATGGATGTTATATCTGTAATACCGCACTGGCTCTCTCCCTTTCCTGGAACAAATAGCCCTAAATTAGGAACCGGCTACTGCTTACAGCCCACTGAGTTGATCATGATGGCCGCTAAACCCCCAGAATAAAAAGCAGTGTGCCAGAGACTCGAGTGTTACAACATTTTTTTTTAGGTGCGAACTATAACTAAAATATACACTGAAGTGCCAGAAAAACTGATACACCAGTCTAATAATTGGTAGGTCCCCACGGGAGCGCAGGACTGCAGAAATACGACGGGGCATGGACTCCACTAGCTTCTGGAAATATGCTGTAGGCAATTCACACCATACTTCCTGCAGAGCGTTCCACAATTCGGGTGTATTCCGAGGTCTCGGATTCCTGTGTTCGACAGAGCGTTGCATGGCATCCCAAATGTGTTATATCACGTTCAGATCTGGGGACTCGGGTGGGAATGGCAAAACCCCAAACTAAGATGAATGCTCCTCTAACCATGATGTGGCGTCCCGACACTTTTGTGGAGGTGCATTGTTCTGTTGGAGCAGGCCCAACCCATCAGTATGAATGCAGGACATGAACGGGTGTACCTCGTCAGAAAGGATGCGCACATAGCGTTGGCCGGTCATAAATGTTTGTAGACGTACCAGGTGCCCCAGTGAAGTCCAGCTAAATACACCCCATACCATTACCGACCCCCACCAGCCGGTACAGTTCCCTGTTGACAAGCGGGATCCATGGCTTCATGGGGTTTGCGCCACACACCAATCCTTCCATCTGTCCGATACAATTGGAAACGCGACTCGTCAGACCAGGCTACATGTTTCCAGTCATCAAATGTCCAGTGGCGGTGTTGCCGTGCCCAAGCGAGGCGCATGGCTCTGTGTCGTGCACCCCATCAAGGGGACTCAAACTGGGCTTCGGCTCCCAAAGCCCATATCGTCGTGCAGGGTACGTTGCACAGTCCGGACGCTGATGCTTGTTGAGCCTCCACTTGAATTCTGATACCTGCGAGAGTGTTGCACGCCTATCGCGTGAAACGATTCTTGACAGCCGACGATGGTCACGTTCACCCAATGTCTTTTTACGGCCACACTGGTATCGTAGATTATAGGTTTTGACGGAATTCTTGTAGTCACGGCACATCTTTGCAATGGTCGTCTGTGAAAATCCAAACTTCGTTTCTACCTCCGAAATACTATGGCCCATCTCACGAGCGCCAACTATGACACCGCGTTGAAAATCGCTTAAATCGTTATTACTTGTCATTCTCATGCCAAAAACAGCTCCGACAGCTGGCTAGGATGTCTATCGCTTTATATACGCATTAGCGGACGCAACCGAGTACGCGCATAGGTGACTTTGCTATGTATTTTGCATAAGCTTGTTCGTACCAGTTTTTCTGGCACTTCAGTGTATATATAAATGGAAACAATGCTACCTAAATATTAAATAAAAACCTAAAGAACTGAATGAGAAACGATTCCTTTCAGTAGCACGGCCCCAAAGGTTATGTACGAAAAGGCTGGAGCATATGTTTGCAAGAAGCGGTTAGAAACCAAAAATAGTGGGTATTGTTAGCCTGATTTCGGTTTAAACAAAAGAATTTCGGTCTATCAGCCGTTGATCTTCTTTCTTTAGTATTTCTAGACATACCACGGTTTTGAAGGCCTGGTGGAAAATTTACGATCTAACGAGAAACATATAAGGGCCGAAATTAAGAATATTTTACAATTTGTGAGATTTCAAACATTTCTTCCTGTAGTTGAAGAAGTCCTTCAGCAATGCAATTGCAAAACATTACAGTTTTTCCATTGAACCGCCCACGACGTCTGCTTTAATTTCAATAGGCTCTTTACAACGTAACTTTAGAAATTTTAAAATTACGATTTGCAGAGTTAGTAGCTGCAGATTCATTAATTACATTAGATATTTAAATGCGTCACATCTTTTTTAATGCAGTAAAATATTACTTTTCTGTGTTTTATTAGTCACAAAAAGAATTTTTTGAAAATCTCGGCAAAATGTCAATCCGCAGGGACAGATAATGGGGATTTGCACAAGCACTTCATTTTAAAGCACACGCTAAAAAGAATGTGCGATCGAAGAAGTGTATAAACTGCTAAGGCTTTTCATTCATACGCTCTTTCAAACAATACTATGCACACCTGAGGCTAAATGAATGATGTAAGCGGACAGCTATAATTGAGTTAACCAACAAAATACTGTTACAGTAATTTTATTACGCTGAATTTTTTAAAGACCTGTACTTTGATTCCTGAAGAACACTGTTGCAGAAACTTCATCATGGGAACTAACGCGTTAATCGTTAGAATCTTTCCTACAGCACTGAGAGTCATTTGCGACGTAAGGTTATCATTAGGCGGTTGGAAATAGCCGAAATGAGAGTGGCCAGCGGAATATCAAGGAAGTTGTTGTTGGGTTTAATTACTACCATAACGAACTCTAAGGGCTAAAAGCAGTCACCAGGAACCCAGTGGCTCTTTAGCCCTTCGAGGCTCTTGCGACACTAAATATTAACTCAGTCGTTCAATTTGGAACCACTGGGAAAGAGAGGCAGCCAGCGCCTTAAGCGAAACACACCACTCGTCCGTGACTTTGACCTGGCAGGCCCAACCAAGACGTATGACTAGCTAGAAATTTGCGCCTCTGAACACTCGGCTACCATCAAGAAAGATAGGCGGATTCATCAGCGAGGCAGGATTAGCAACACAGATAGTACAATACATCTGAGTTACATCTGTAAAAGACTAAGTTAACGAAAATGGTTTTGGAGTGTGTGACGTACCTGTCAGCAGGACGCACACGACGTAAAGGTAGATAGCAGTCAGAACGAACGTCAATTGGTAGAGTGACTTATTCCGGAATGAGGGGACCCAGGTTTGAGGCCCGGCGTGGACAAAAATGATGGAGAAGTTTACTTCGTTTTAATGGCGCCCGAACTTTCCGGATAACCCGGCCGTTCAAGATCTCGCAATGGTGTGATGTTCTTTCCACACCACGAGACTAGAAAAATAAGAGAATCCCTTCTCCGGCGCTTCGAAAAATAAATGTGTGTGACGTTGCATTCCACACACCAGATTGACTGGGAGTTCTCAAGTGAACGTTGTACAGCGGATGGCTGCCTGCAACGATTCATGATCACGGCTGACCTGTGGGCCATGCCCCCAGCCCTCTTTCGGGGGAGGGGGGAGATGTGACTTACCTGCCAGCAGGACGCGCACGACATAAAGGCAGATAGCAGTCAGAACGAACGTCAATTGGTAGAGTGACTTATTCCGGAATGAGGGGACCCGGGTTTGAGGCCTGGCGTGGACAAAAATTACTGAGAAATTTACTTCGTTATAAGTGTACAAAGACCTGTAAGATACGAAGGGTGGAAAACCCTCAATTAACCGTGTGACATTTGAATTTCACCGCTGTATGGCAGGAATCTATCACATCTTGTAGTTTTCTAAAGGCGATTACGTGTTTACATCAGTTGCATCCATTTTTTATATACAACCACTACGATTTACATTTCTTTGTTTTTATAAATAGTATGTATATATTTTTAAGTATTTCAGAAAAGAATAAACCAAATTTAGTGAGCTAACATTTTCAAGATGATTATATCTTGCGTAGCGTACGGGTGTACTAACAGACAAACGAGTGAGCAAAACTTTCATTTCATAGGTTTCCTCACAATAATTATGATACTTTGGGGAAGTGGGGAAATGCTGTAAGACGTGCTAACCGGAAACCAACGAAACATTCAATCTTGTGCAGTCAACTCTTTTAACTTTAAGGTTAGCAAGTTTGCTAACCATCCCGTACATATGTCATATTAAAAAAAAAAGAACACACACACACACACACACACACACACACACACCATGAAATTGGTCTCTTTAATTAAGCATAATGTATACTGTACTGCACATATTTAACATGGATGTACTACTCGTATTTCTTCAGTTTATGAAGGGTTGCAAGTTATATTGTAAAAAATGGATTGATAGGCTAGTGTGATTTTTTTTTTATGTTGCATATTGTTAATTCATGGGGCCTCTTCCAGTAGCCCAGATATGTATCAGCAAATACATTGATAGATTAATAAATTACTTTTCTGCTAATAAGATTGTTAACCATCCCGTACACATGTCATACTTTAATTTATAAAAAACACGCACACACACCATGAAAATGGTCATTTTAATTAGGCATAATATATACTGTACAGCACATTTTTATCATGGATGTACTTTTTCTTCAATGTAAGGGTTGAAAGTTAGATTATATTGTAAAAAAATCTAGGAGCTTTTAGAAACTGTATGCAGGGGGAAATGGGGGTTATACATATACATTGTTTATCCACCTGCCTGCCTCATTGCCTTGCTGTTTTTGTTGCAGTACATGGTTTGCTAACTCGTGTTTCGTTTAAAAGACCTTTCAACGCTGAGATTTGATACTGTCTAAACTCTAAATTATGTGAAGAGGGTTTTTCTTTTTATCATGTTTAATTTTAATTATTTTTCCTTCGTTGAGTAGCTATTCTGAACTCATACCACTGCGTAAAAAAACTTCCAAAATTAAAAGTTTTGTTCTCGGCAACTTCTCTTAAGAATAAACAAATGGCCACATTAAAATGATTTTTGACATTACTTAAAGTGCGAAATAAGAATTTCATGCAAGTAGATCTCGGAGTTTGCGAGAAACAGAGGAGGGAATTTATTTTATACGTAGGACAAGTGATGCCTATCTTCAGTTATTTCATATCCCACAAAATTACGATAGTGATGTTTTCTTTAACCGTAAGTTAATAGGTGCAATGTCTAATTTATCCCCCATTGAAAAAAACATTAATGCGCAGCATTACAACAACAGAAAATTTCTTGTTTCGCACAGGCAAAAGAGCTTAATTAACGTTATTTACCTATGAAACATGCTTACTTATACATACAAGCTCTGCGATTAACCCTTTAACTGGCTGGAACGAATTAACTGGGAGTTAGCAAAATCAGCTGAAACTAGCTGAAAGAAATGTATTTGCTGGTAAACGTGGGCCGAACGCTAGTGGAATGTGTGAACTTTACGTATCAAAAAGGGTTGCCATACCCTTAGATTTGTCATTCGAAGTGACCATTTTGGGTGGACAGTTGTCATTAATCCTTTCTGCTTACCTTTTCAGCTATAAAGGCTGTAAAAAGGGCAACGGACCTATAACGAAGTAAATTTCTCCGTCATTTTTATCCGCGCCAGGATTCGAACCCGGGTCCCCTCATTCCGGAATAAGTTGCTCTACCAATTGAGCTACGCGGACGGTTTGTTCTGATTCCTATCTGCCTATATATCGTGTGCGTCCTTCTGGCAGGTACGTCACATCTCCTGGTACGTTACATCATCTCCCCCTTATTTATTTTTTTTTCGAAGTGCTGGAGAAGGGATTCTCTGATTTTTCCTATCTCGCGGTGTGGAAATAACATCACACCATTACGAGATTTTGAACGGTCGGGTCATCCGGATAGTTCGGGCGCCATTATAACGAAGTGAATTTCTCCGTCATTTTTGGTCTACGCCGGGATTTGAACCCGGATCCCCTCATTCCGGAATAAGTCACTCTACCAATTGAGCTACGCGGACGTTTTATTCTGATTCCTATCTGCCTTTATGTCGTGTGCGTACTTCTGGCAGGTACGTCACATCTCCTAGTACGTTACATCATCTCCCCCTTATTTTTTTTTTTTTGAAGTGTTGGAGAATGGATTCTCTGATTTTTCCTATCTCGCGGTGTGGAAATAACATCACACCATTACGAGATTTTGAACGGTCGAGTCATCCGGATAGTTCGGGCGCCATTATAACGAAGTAAATTTCTCCGTCATTTTTATCCGCGCCGGGGTTCGAACCCGGATCCCCTCATTCCGGAATAAGTCACTCTACCAATTGAGCTACGCGGACGTTTTATTCTGATTCCTATCGGCCTTTATGTCGTGTGCGTCCTTCTGGCAGGTACGTCACATCTCCTGGTACGTTACAGACCTACGATAGGAAAGTAAAGATGTTTGAGTCATTTGTTTCTACCGAATGGTATGATGTCCGTGACAGAGGGACTATCACTTCCCAATCATTCCCTGGAACAAAGAAAAAAGGACTATAAGGGAATCAGACTGTAGAATATAAAAGACTATAAGAAAGCACTTATCACCAGCGACAGATTTACGATCGGTACTGCTTAAATGAGTGGGTTGCAAGAAATTGTTTCGCTGTAAAACTTTCGCATAACCCAGCCGCTATGTAATGTGAGCATTTCTGTTTGAGCAGCGAAGAAAATTTGGTTCACGTACATCAGCCGCCTAAAGGGTTAAATGTCGCCAGCTGCTGCCACTCATTTACACAAGAACTTCAAGTCTATGTATCTTAAAGGTCTCTGGTGTTGTATGGGAGATGTAAGATTACCGCGATAGGGTATACATTCTAAAGCAACTGTGGACAGACAGCGAGGGATAGGAGGACTTTTTTCGACTGTTTAGTTTTTCGAAAACAATATTTATTTTTATTATTATATACCATTTAGATTTAAACGAGCATAAGAAATGACCCTGACACCGATATCCATTTGCGCACGCGCATTCTGAAATCTGACCTCAAGATAGAAAGAAATGTTGAATCGCAAGTGTATTAGTGAGAGGATTGGTAATTTTTTGACTAGGATATCTGCAGATATCCACCCCATTTTATTTTAAAGCTCTTGTCAACAGCAGGTAACCCCCTACCCCCGGCCCTTGTCGAGCCGAGAGGAAACAATTTCGCTACGACGCATATTTTACTATTACTACTGCCCGGAAAGATGCATAGCATCAAAACGCATTTTTGTAATGGCTTTCATCACATTTAGCGTCAGTTTCTCGCAATTTACGCAGATTGCGATGAGTTATTGTTACGTTTGTGTAAAACGTGATGAAATAATGTTCGGCGATGGTTTAGTAAAATATGTATTTGAGTAACAATGAAATTAACTATTTTTGCGTCACGTCATGGGACAGAATTCAAAAATCAAATTTCAACAATGGTTTTGATTACTTCCTTTACCCATTTCCGTTACATCGAAATTTTATGCATGGGATTTACTTTGCTGCTGTCGGGAAAGATGCATAGCATCAAATATTTTCAAGTAATTAATGAGTAGGAACTGTACACCAATTATACTCAAAATAGTATAACTATACTAATGATGCAAAATTTCTTGGCGTAGAATAGAAATAAAACTTTCCAAGCTTTCGTACATCAACCAGATGGATTTTTCAAGGAAGGTAGACAGCTAACTGCAAACTGGATAATAGAACGTTTCAACAATTTGAACGCGGTGACTGAACTAGACACTTTTTCGACACTTTTCCATACATTCCAAGTCGAGTTTGTATAGTTAGTTAACTGTCTACCTTCCTTGAAAACGCCATATAATTGATGTGCGAAAGCTTGGAAAGTTTTATTTCTATTCTACGCCAAGAAATTCGGATCATTCGGACAGTTATACTATTCCGGTAAAAATTTTCAACTTGACGATCCACACGTTTATTGTTTTGTTTTTTCTCTTACATGAATGCTGTATATTTTCCTATCAAGAGATAGAAGAAAAATGGCGCCTGGCAGCAAGGATTATGAAAACAAAATAAACCGCAGAGAGAATACAAAAAAGAGAGATATACGTGCATAAACCTTTTCTCTTTCCTTATCAGGTTTTGATGCACAAATCATTAGTCACCATTGTCCTGCTCTTTGATATTTACAGACTGCGTGTCTGTGTCTAAAACCGTGTCGTCGGTATCCGCATTTCAATATCTGTGGTGCTCTCTAGCTTACCCGTTCCTTTCCCTTCAGGTATTCATTATAAACTAGACAAACAATGTGTGCAGTTGCTACGGTAAGATAAGCAAAGGATATTTTCATGCAGAATATAATCTTCATAAAAGTTATTTACGACTCCGTCTTTCATTGTTTTCTGTCTGCTGAAGAACAAAAAAAGGCATTTGCCAACATTGCAGTTACCAACGATTTTTTTTAATTTTTTGCATTGGCTAGTGACGGAAAAGTAGTAAAGTTGAGCTCTTGCTTAAGCATTTAGAAATTTCGAGTAACAGTGAAGATCCGAAAAATGCTGAATTTTGGATTGGATGAAATATTTCTTATGGTAATCCCAAGTTGAGATTTTTAGGAAGTTGTAAAGGCACAACAGCAATATACACTATCTTCCAACAAATAATTGGGCACCCCTGCAATCGACGATATCTGCGGTCCTGATACACGTCACGGCCTCCACCGTTAAATATCGTGTGGGAAACAACAACGCAACCAGTCGCATGCAAGATGCCACGCAGTTCGGAGCTCTCTGATTTCAAGAAAGGTGTAATCGTCGGGTATCACAGAAATGGCCGATCCATACGTGACATATTCAGCGAGTTGAAGTACCCAAAATCGACAGTGACCTACGTGATTGGCAAGTGGAAGATGAGAGGTGACTGTCGGAATGTGCCCCGACTCGGCAGACCCACAAAACTGGGAGTTAGAGACCGACGGGTGCTGGCCGGAGAAATTCGGAAGAACCGCACCGAATCGATGGGCCACATTCGCGAGGAGTTTCAACAGGCATCCGGGAGTGTTCTTTCGATGAATACCATCCGTAAGGAAGCCCATCTGCTCGGTTATCATGGACGTGCTGCCGCCCACAAGCCTTTGATCACCAAGTCCAATAGCGCTACTCGGTTAACGTGGTGCAAAGAACGTCGACAGTGGAAACAGGTTCTCTGGAGTGGCGAATCAAGGTTCACCCTCTAACGTTCGGATGGCAGGGTCTGGGTTTGGCGTCTGCCTGGAGAACGCCTCCTGCCGGAATGTATTGTGCCAACTGTGAAGTTCGGCGGCGGTGGAATTATGCTATGGGGGTATTTCTCCTGATATGGCACGAAACCCTTGGTTGCAGTTCCTGGTAGACTCAACGCCGAAACCTACTGCACCATTTTGGATGACCATGCGCTTCCTACGTTGTGGCAGTTTTACGGGGTGGACCCATGTTACTTTCAGGATGACAATGCCACCTGTCATGTTGCGAGGTCCACCATGGCTTGGTATGATGACAATGGGGTTAATCGAATGGACTGGCCTGCGCAGAGCCAGGACCTTAACGCTATCGAGCACCTCTGGGACGAGTTGGAGCGTCGACTTAAGGGGTGCTCCCACCGTCCGAAATCGGTGAAGGAACTGACCTGTCTTCTCCAAGCCGAGTGGAAGAAAATACCGCTAGCCGTCGTACAACGCCTGGTTGAGAGTATGCCCCGGAGGGTAGCATGCAGCTGTAATCGCCGCTCGTGGAGGCTCCACCAACTACTGAAGGTGAATAAACTACGTTTTCTTTTGCTATCACAGGTGTCAAATTACTTGTTGGTAGATAGTGTACTAGTTATACCTATGTTTTTCTTCTTTCTGCAAGATGTTCTCCGTAAGAGTAACCGTGATATTAGTGGTATCTGCTTGAGGTTGTTTTCTTTCCACAACTATAAATGTAGACAAAACTAAGGAATAATGTCTGGAAGATTAAAATCATTGGTCCAACGTGTGACGTTAAGTCTATTCCAGCGTATTATACCCAGTCTTAGCATAAATACTGTTACAAACGTTAGACAGATGGCGCGCAACTGGTGTACAACGTCGCCGACCAGCCAGGAGGCATGAAGCAGCTAGTGAATCATTGTGCGTTCAGTCACAGAGGAGATAACGTGTTTGGTGAAGTACTTGCCATAGAGTGGGGGCGATTATGAGAATCGTGTTGCAATAATAGCGCTGCACAAAGTTGATAAATGAGCTTCCAAGATTTTCAACACGCTGAAGAAGCTGAAAATCAGTCGAATTTTTGTCTACTTGACCATAAAAATGTTATTTGAGACTGGAATCGTCGCTGACCACCCCAGAAAGGGTCGGCCGCGTACCGTGAGGGCTGCTCGTCTAGTAAAAGCAGTAGCAACCCGTATTCGACGAAATCCTGTCAGAAAACAATTAGTGATGGCTCGTGAGCTGAACATTTCAAGAATATCGATGTCACGCGTGTTGCGGAGTGACCTGAGGTAGAGAGCTTACCGTCCGCGTACAGGGCACTTACTCACTCCCCAACCGAAGCAGCAGAGGGTGCTAAAACCGAAACGTGTGCTGCATCGTTACGCAGACAATCACCACAGAAAGATCCTTTTCTGTGATGAAAATATTTTCACTATTGAAGAGGCTTTCAACCACCGAAATAACAGGGTGACTGAGCCAACCGCACGAGAAGCTCAGGAGAAAGCCCCAAGGACCATGAGGGACAATCATCCTGCTTCTGTCATGTTTTGGTGGGGAGTCTTCTACGAGTGTACCACAGAGCTCCATTTCTGTGAGAAAGGAGTGAAAACATCAACCAAAATCTACCAGGATAGGGTTTTGGAGCCAGTGGTCAAAAATGTAAGTCACACTCTCTTTCAAAACCGACGGTGGAGCTTTCAGCAGGATTCCGCACCTGCTCACAAGGCCAAGTCAACACAGGAAAGGCTTCAGGCGAACTTGCCAGGCTTCATTTCTCCAACTGATTGTCCTTCAAGCAGCCCAGATCTCAACCGTACAAGTGGTGGGCTCAATTAGAGGACATGGCTGCAGAAAGAGAGACCCCAGTATTGACAGTCTGAAGCACTAATTGGTGCGGGCAGTAGTATCTTTCCCTGTGGAGACCCTTCGTAAAGCTATTGATGAATGGCCACAGAGACAGGACTGTGTGAAGGCAAAAGGATGCCGTTTTGAAAAGTGATTGATGCCATGTATTCACAAGTGTACTACTAACGTCATATCATAGGTATATTAAAATATCTTTAAATTTCTTTTGTTATTTCATTGCGTACTTTGCGACAGTATTTGTGGTAAGACTAGGTATAAAGACAGAACAGGTTCTGCTTGATATTTGCAATAAGGTCTAGAGCTGCTTTGAATTTAAGGGACTTTGATAGATAGTCTTAGTCACCCGTTCAGTTGTTTTTTTTTTCGGTATTCTTTCGCCACGAGAAAACTGTCAGTTAAAGCATGTTCCATGATTCCAGTATGTTTACTATACCTATCATTCTCTGCAACTTTCACGATGTGCTCGTTTTTATAATTTTGAATAGCTAAATATATTAAGCTCTTGAATCCAGTTTCCTGGGTAGAATTGACCTTTTTTCAACCACTGTAGCGATGAATTTTTGATTTGCGTTTTCTCTTATAGGGCGTTGTAGGGAGTTTGGATATATTTTCCGTGCACACACACACACACACACACACACACACACACACACAAGTTTGTGTTTCTTTTTTTTTTTTTTTGATTGGAGGTTTAACGACCACCGTGAGCAACTCAATGGGCTATAAGCAGTCGCCCGTCCCTAATTTAGGGTCACTGGTTCCAGGGAAGGGAGAGAGCCAGTGCCGTAAGACAAACACAACATCCATGCCTCACCGGGATTCGAACCCGGACCCCAGACGGACGAATGATCAGAGGCCAGCGCCTTAGACCACTGCGCCACCGGAGCGGCGTTTGTGTTTCCTGTGGTTCTAAACACTTGAGCAGTGACGGTGTGTTCATTTTCTTTAGAATAGCATTTTAGTTGCTCTTCTGTTTTTCGACTAAGTTCTATGATAATGATCAGCCCTGATGCCTTCCTCTTCACTGTTTAGGTATTTACTATCAGCTGATGAGTTAGGATAATGACATCAGTGTTTGGCGTTTCTGTTAGTCGATCAAGTACCTCTACATTGAGTTAGTTTTGCATTAGGAACACCTACCTAATAACACGTTGTTGCACCATTCTGTGCAATCACGGCTCGCAGACGCCTAGGAACATATTCTACAAAGTGTCGAACATCCTCCATGCGTAATTTGACCCATGTTCGCTGTAGCAGTTCCGTCACATCGCGCTCATTCCGTGGAGGAGGATCAGCTGTTCTAACACCGTTCTAGCATATCCCACACATGTTCAGTTGGGTTACAGTCAGGGCAGCTTGGGGGCCAGGGCAATGGTGGCGAATTCTTTGTCGTGTTCCTCCAACTATACTCAGTAGTTTTACGAGCCCGACGAGCCCGATTGTCCTATTGAAAGATGGCACTTTGATTCGGGTAAACCTCTTAAACATATGGATGGAGATGATTGGCGTACAGGTATCTCTAGCATCCACCATTCAGTGTTTGTGGGATGATAACCAACAGTCCTAGGGCTTTCCAGTAAAAACCTTCCCCTACCAGAGCACTGTCTTCCATCGGCCTGTTGAACCTCAACTGGCCGCCCCGGTGGCGCAGTGGTCTAAGCGATGGCCTCTGATCATTCGTCTGAACGGGGTCCGGGTTCGAATCCCGGTGAGGCATGGATGTTGTGTTTATCTTACGGCACTGGCTCTCTCCCTTACCTGGAACCAGTGACCCTAAATTAGGGACGGGCGACTGCTTATAGCCCATTGAGTTGCTCACGGTGGTCGTTAAACCTCCAATCAAAAAAAAAAAAACTCAACTGAGCCAGCAGGAGATAAGGATGTATGCCGTTTACACCATAGGTGAACCGGGCGGTCAGCGTGGGGCAGCAAGAAACGGAACTCATCATTCCAGACGGCCTTCTTCCACCTGTCGAGGGTCCATTGCCGACGTTCTTTGGCCCATACAAGGCGTTGTTTGCGATGACTGGACTTCAGCATGGGTCTCCGGCTGTGGAACCCCAAGCGAAGCAAGGAACGGCCCATGGTGCATGTGGAAATAGATCTTTGGTCTCCGGCAGTGGAATTCCAGGCGAAGCAAGGAACGGACCATGGTGCATGTGGAAGTAGATCTTTGGTCTCCGGCTGTGGAACCCCAGGCGAAGCAAGGAACAGCCCATGGTGCATATGGAAATAGATCTTTGGTCTCCGGCTGTGGAACCCCAGGGGAAACAAGGAACGGCCCATGGTGCATGTGAAAATAGATCGACCCGCATCTCTGTTATACTGGTGGGTGAGCTAGGTGACAGTTGCACGTAGTTGCTGAGATACCAGTCGTGACACACGACGCTCATCGCTTAGATAAACCACGCGTGACTAACCAATGTGAACTCTTCTACAGGATGTCTGTGCATGGTTAATCCTCTCCTAGTACACCCTTGATACAGTAATGCTGAAGCAGCCAACTAGTGCGTCTGTTTCCGAAATAGTGACACCTGCCTACAGGGCTCCAACTTTTTGACCATGTTCAAATTGGCTTAAATCGCCACGTTTCCCCATTACTAGCAAGCGTTTACCGATTACGTACAGAGGATAGGTGTGCACGATTCATAGTAGCCATACGGGACGTTGATATCATGTGATACTTCGTTATCGCTCCGAATATGTAAAACGGGGTGTTCCTAATGCAAATCTAACTCTGGCTGAGCTGGATGTGTGCATCTCGTGTCCCGATATTTTGAGCTTTTGAGTGAGTTTTCCGTCCTGTAGTCTCTTCTATCTGTGTGTATTGTCATCATAAAGGTACGAACAACGTTTTCACTTATTCTTACCTCACAGTTTGGTCTCATCATTAAGTTTTGCTAATTTTTTTTTATTTTCAAACTCCGTTTGTTTACATTTGAAAGTCTCCACAATGGCAAATTCTGGTAATCCCGTCTTAGCGATAGCACGGGGTGGGGGTCGGGGGGGGAGTTGATCACATCGTATTCTTCACTTTCATGGAAGTAGATGTACCCTCGCTCCCAGATGCCACTGTCATTGATGACGTCATCCATTCTGCCAAGACGTCTCCCGTCTCAGAACTTGGTTCAAACGTGCAACCTCTCTCTGTGCCTGCCGTTGCGCAGTTGCCTTCTCATGATTCAGTGCTGCCTTCTCTACCTCTCAAGCCGCCAAGGAAGGCATCGCTCATGACTGCTCTTCAATGCGGTTCAACTCCATCAGCAATTCTGCCCCGGTGGCGCAGTGGTCTAAGCAATGGCCTCTGATCATTCGTCCGAAAGGGGTCCGGGTTCAAATCCCGGTGAGGCATGGATGTTGTGTTTGTGTTACGGCACTGGCCTATCCCTTCCCTAGAACCAGTGACCCTAAATTAGGGACGGGGAACTGCTTATAGCCCATGGAGTTGCCCACGGTGGTCGTTAAATCTCCAATAATAAAAAAATCAATCAGCTGCTCCTGCCTCTTCAGTATCGTGTCAACTGGTTCCCCGATTATACAGATCACCAACAAAACTGTGACCACTACAATTGATGATCAGTCAAAGGTAGGCAGAGATTTTTCCTCCTTATTAGATTGAGGTGTACTCTTTCATGTTCTACCCAACACTCCTCCACCTCGTTACATGGAAACTTTATCTATCCATATTCCTGCAACTGCCATTTCCGGAATTACCAGAACTCCTCAAGGTATCTCTGTGCACTGTACTGTTTGACCGCAAAATAGATGCTGACTTCTTCTTGGACAAAGGTTTTTTTTTTTTTTTTTTTTGTGATTGGAGGTTTAACGACCACCGTGAGCAACTCAATGGGCTATAAGCAGTCGCCCGTCCCTAATTTAGGGTCACTGGTTCCAGGGAAGGGAGAGAGCCAGTTCCGTAAGACAAACACAATATCCATGTCTCACCGGGATTAGAACCCGGACCCCTTTCGGACGAATGATCAGAGGCAATCGCGCAAAAGGTTTGAACATTGGTGCACACCACCTCGTTACATCTCCACTTCCGAAACGGCCTGTTTCAATTACTTTCTACCCCGTCCCTCAGTCGATTCCTGATGACTCACTTATCTTACTGGTTGGCAAAGTCTGCAAGATTGTCGAAAAAGTCCTCCACCTTTCGGATGCCTCACGGGGCACCTGTTTCTCCTACGTCTCCGGCCTTCGAAGACCATTGTTGGTTGTCTTCCCGACCGACTAGGCCTTGCGGGATTGCCCCACAGATGCAACTGCACACATCTGTAATCATTCATATACTTCTCAGATCTTCACCTCTCATTATTGTACACAATATCTGACGCAAGATCACACCACGGCAGAGTGTCCGAACCGACGACGTGACCCTCCTGGTGATCACCCGTCCGCGGCAGCTGGCTCCTTCCTGCCGTCTGATATTTCAGCAAGTACATCTACTGATGCTGATCCACCGTCCTCTGCGCTTCCCCGAGCCATCTGAAAGACTCCAGCCATTTTCCACCGTTGTCCCAGCGGAAGGTACTGCATCCTTCTCCACGCCTCTTGGAGACTGTCTCGACCACTGACATCTCCACGACTGACCATTCCGACTCTGGTGTGCCAAGTGTTCCTCCTGTGCTTCCCATTGGAGAATCCTCAGTGCTAGCTTCCGGACTGGAAGCACCATGGGTGATTTCTCCGGTATCCTTTCTCCAGAAAAACACTGCTGCCGTCGCGTTTTGTCGTGCCTCATCCCTTTCACACGAGTCCGACTCTCGCGCTGATGACTTCTGCGCAATTGTGCAATCTGTTCTTCCTCCCTCTGTATCTGAGACCGTCCCTGATGAGCAAATTGATGTGTCGCCCGCTGCTTCCTCAACTAAGAGGTCTGTCTCCTCAAAGAAATCTACCAAACAGTAAAAGGTACGTCAACTATCCCGTTCGCATCCTACGGACACCTGCGCTAGTTCGACTCGTCCTGATACCTCTTCGATCCCAGCCGTTCAAAGTGTTGGAACGCTGCGCTCTCACTCCAGCACAGCATCCGAGACTCTGGGCATCGCTGCTGCCGACATGGGTGGACTCAATTCCTCCGATTCCCGGGCCGTTGTTCCCGTAAACAATTTCTTCACTTTCTTTCTCCTAGCATGAATGCACAGAATTTTTCAACCATGTTTCGCTTGTTCTTTTGACTTGGACATTCAAGCTGCTGTTTGGCAGTTCGAACAATACATACGCCATTTGCAATCGCACCGCCGTTCTGGTCAAAGATATTCTGACCTCGTCGGCACCCTTCTCTCACGCTTGAGACGTCTCAAAGAACTCTGTGAGTCGTCTTTGTGTGACACTCTTTCACCTGAGGTTGTTGACTCTTAGTTCCCTGAAACCTGTGGGTTTGCGAATCCGTTTGCCAACTCATTGGTGTTTGAAGTTCTTGCGAGTGTTGGTGGCCACCCACGGCCAGGAACTCCTGACTCTGGGGCTGCTCTTTTCAATGCAGCTCTGGGTTAAGGTCCCTCCCGCTACCTTCTGTGTCATTTTATTTTGTTATGTACCTGTATATCTGATGTCGTTGTAATGTGTACGTACTTATCTTTACTGCACGTTTGCTGTTATTTCATATTGTACAGTGCATTTTAAGTTTTCCCAGATACTTTCTCTGTGATTTTCCACGTTTTGTAACTATCGTGGTATACTGTGACACATAACACTTGTCTATTTATCATACCGTTCGTATTTATGCATCTATCATTGTTCTTTTCCCTACGTATGTTATTTTGTCACTTGATATTGCTAATACCCTTTGTTTTTCCTTTAACGTGTCCATTGTGAGCGCGTTCATTGTTCTGTCGTGCGGACACTCGTACATGAGCTTTGTGTCCTTTATTTTTGCTGTTATTTTTTGCATATCTCATATTCTTCCTGTCTGCATTAATGCGAACAAACTGAGTACACCAGCAGGTGCTCACAGTTTCTAAAGTAAAAATTACTCAGTGTATATTCGTACGGGGCCATTTATGTACACCAAAGGGGATGGTCCTAGAGTTGAGTTACATCGGTTACTTAATTTTTTGAGCACGATTTTGCTTTCAGAGTAAGGGCCATCATATTCTGTGATTTTTGCCATCACAGAATGCCGTTTCTTTTTCTTCCTTCCTCTTTTGTTTTAAATTTAATCTTATTTATCAGTCGATTTTGCTCGGTTTTTAGACATTTATGAGTTTGATCATTTTCAAGACAGTTAAGTCCTTCGCGACTCGAATTTCGCAATTTTTGTTCTTTTATATTTAAAACTGCATATCTGTTGAGGCTTCATTCCATACCTAAGTCATCACGGAAAATTTGGTTGTGTTCATCAGGCTATGTAGTTGTTTATTGCTGTTTGCATAAAATTTAAGAACATCCATTCACAACAGGTTGGAACACTTGCTAATATTAAAGCACTACGCACTAGCTTGTGTCTCAGGAAATTAAAAGAAAAAAAAAAGATTTAAAGCAAAGAAAATAAAAGTAGGCTTATTGTGTCTCCTTCATACTGGTACAGATATTTTCAGCTTTGGCTTCATTCAGGACTAAAGTGGTGTTCCAGTTATTCATCTGAACTTGAAGATTGATAATTTTGAATGAAATTTGAAGATATTCAAGGCTTTATAGACATTACGGAGTAATAGAATTAAATATTTTACTCTCATGAATGTAGCAGACACTAAGATTTCTTGACTTGGAAGCACAGAAATCTTTTTTGGTATGCAATTCATGGTTTGGGATTTATCATATCTGAATGCATCTTATTCATTCCATTGAACTGAATGGACCCCCAACGAATTCTTCGACAAGAAAACTCTATATGAAGCATACGATACAGAATCCATACTAAAACTTAGAATTTTATTTCAAAATAAACTTCCTTAAGTCTTAGCAAAAATGCAATCAAATTTCAGTCCAATGTGCCTGCACAAATTTGAAACATTTTGACCCTAGAATAATTACAATGCAAGTGACCACAACTAAAGTATCTCAAAAGAAGATGAAGAGCAACTGTTATATGTACTTTACATTTACTTTATTTCTTTGAAAAGTAATCAGAAATTTGATTTTTTTATACTTCAAAATCAGTGTTATACGGTATGATATATTCGTGTATAAGAATGTAGAAGCCCAGCTTTCACTCACCAGTGAGTTTATTTCTCAAGGCAAATAAAGCAACTGATAATGCACAATCCCATCATATCGTATCACAATTTCAATATCACACTTGAAATCTGAACTGACTTAACTTAAATACTACAAAAATAAAAGCTATCAGCAGTTGATGCCAAAACAGCAAGATACAAAATAATGCACAGTAAAGAAAAATACATAATTGAGTCGCATTATTGTGACCACCTCCTACTTTTGACGTCAACAGCGCGTTGCCAACGAAAGAAAGCCCATGTCGTGAGCTGGTTTGGAGGAAATATAAGGTGCGCTGCAGGCATTCTGAAAACATATCACTCGTTGCTCTCATGGATAAAAGGAGCGATTTATCAGATTTGCAAAAAGGAATGATTATCGGTTTCGGGCCAAGAGTGGCAGTATTTCTGAAACAGTCAAGTTTGTGAATTGTTCGCATGCTGCTGTGGTTAAAGTGTATCGTGATTGGAGAAATGGCACCATTGCGAATAAGCGACGTGCAAACTGCGGAGCACCACGAGCCATTGATATGAGAGGTGAACGTCGGCTGCGAAGATGCATGAGGGTCGATCGACATGCTACAGTGGAGCAACTCATAGGCCGAATAAACCAGGGGGCTACCGGAAGTGTGTCTAAAACGACAGTTCAGCCAACCCTGCAGCGCATGGAGCTCCGATGCAGACGGATGGTCACTGCACCTATGCTCACGAAGCTGCATCGGCAGAAAAGGCTTACATTTTCACGGCAGTATCGGAATTGGAACTCCGCTGATTGGCAAAGGATTGCCTTCTCCGATGAGTCATGTTTTCTGCTTCATCGAACGGATGGACGTTGAGTATAAGGGAAGAAACATCGGAGAACAAACACTCTTCAACTATTGCTGGAAGAACACAAGCTGGCGGAGGCAGCGTTACGGTCTGGGGAATATTTTCGTAGTATTCCCTGGTTCCATTCATACCTGTGGAAGGCACTACGGACCGAATTCGTTACGAATCCATCCTTGCAGACCACGTACACCCATACATGCTGATTGTCTTCCCTGGGGCGATTGGAATCTTCCAGAATGACAATGCAACGCGTCACACAGCTAGAAATGTCCAAGAGTGGTTGGAAGAGCACGATGAAGACTTCAAAGTACTTCCGTGGCCCCCTAATTCCCCATACTTAAATCCAATTCCTGAGCATCTGTGGAACCACCTCGATCGTGTTGTTCGCTCTATGGATCCTCCACCACGCACCCTCCAGCAGCTGTCAGATGCACTGCAGTCAGCATGGCTCCACATACCTGTGAACACCTTCCAGCTCCTTACTGAGTCACTCCCAGCCCATCTAGCTGCTGTCCGTGCTGCACACGGCGGTTACTCTGGATATTAGCTGGTGGTCACAATAATGTGACTCGACCGTGTACAATAAAGAAGTAAGAAACAGGGTTAAATAAGTTGGGCCTTCATCCTTGAAATACCCACTCAAATTGGAATGAATTGTCAAGATGCCGAGTCGTTGCATAAATTTGGTCTAAATAGATATCCACAGTTTCTCTGGTAGCCGTTCCTTTTGGTATGGAGTAACGTGCAACACGCCTGGTTAGATTCCATCGGAGTCTTGGGAAACATTTGTAAGACGGATCCATTCTTTAAATATCTTGTGTTCTGCAATCATGGTGCCAGTTGTCCTTTTTGCCATTACAATATAAAACTAGAAAACCATCGAGGTACTAATTTTACGGAACACGCTCCAGCGTTTTCAGTGATATTCGCATTCTTTTGGAACGGCTTCAGCAAGTCCATAATTGGTGAGGGTGTTTATTCATACTCCTAATTCGAACTTTTGAAGAGCGTGTGTAAATCTAAATGCACTGAAGCAGCAAATTATTAGGAATACCTACCTAATACTGTTTTGGGCCTCCCTTGTCCTTCAAAACAGCCCGGTGATGCATGTATTCGACAAGGTGCTGATATCATTCAACAGGTATGTTCAGCCAACAGATGTGATGGCGTCCGTCAATTGCCAAATGTTCGCTGGAGGAGGATCTCTGTGACGAATGTCTCTTCAAATCTCATACCACAGGCGTTGAGTTGGGGTAAATTCTAAGGACTGTGGTGGCCATTTTGCATTTTGAAGCCAGTGTCGTATTCTTGGAATCATTGTGCGGTGTTCCGATCCTCGTGGCATGGTGCATTATCCTGTTGGAAGTAGTCTTGTCATCAGGAAACACCACGTACATGTACGGGTGTACCTGGTCCGCAAATGTCCCGATACTTCGCGGTATCTAAATGTTGTTCCAGAGGTATTAAAGAACCCAATGCCCGACGTGAAAATTGATCCCAGATTATTACCCGCGTCTGCCAGCTTGTACAGTCAACGCGCTAGGCACATAGGATCCACCAGTTTGCCCATCGGCGTGTATTAACTTTAAACGTGATTCATCGGACCAGGTGACCTTTGTCCAGTCTTCAAGGGTAGAATTTTGGTGCTCCCGTGCCCATGGCAGACGAATTTGTCGATTTTAGCAAAGACGAATTTTACACGAAGGGTACGTCTGCCATAATAGCTCATTCGAGAGATTGTGCGGCGTATTGGGTGAATCGAAATTCTTCTCTCGATACCGCTGTTGTACTGCGCGGTTACTTGAAGTAACGGAGTTCGTCTGTTTTCTCGTGCAATTATCTCTGGCCGCCGTTTCCCCTCGAACATTGACCAGTAGCTTCTGCTCACAGAAAGACCACGACGACTGTTTTTTTGTGCGTCCCTCATTATACACCCGGCATACAGTTGTTCTTGTACAGACGAGAAGGTCTGCCGTTTCTGAGATGCTTGCAGATGTCTGCCTGGCGCCCACTGTGATACCTCTCTCAAAGTAGCTTAAAGCACTAACATTTTCCATATTGACGCTATCTACGCTTCGTACACGTCTGAATCCTTTGTAGTGAGCTGTTTATGAAGCTATCCCAATGTCATAATTGTGTACGTAAGTAAGAATGGCACGTGACTGATTGCCATTAGGTGTTCCTAATAATAATTTGCTGCTTCGGTGTATGTAGCCATATCGTCTTTGAGGATGCTTCACTGAAGTTTTTTTTTTTTATCGTAAATTGTTTGACTAGGGTTTAAAAATATAAAACACCCTCAAACACATGTAACTACAATATAAGATATATCGAGATTTCCTTTAGCAGTGAACATATATTTTTATGGGTGTCATCCTGTAACGTACCAGGAGATGTGACGTACCTGCCAGAAGGACGCACACGACATAAAGGCAGATAGGAATCAGAATACATGTCCGCGTAGCTTAATTGGTAGAGCAACTTATTCCGGAATGAGTGGACCCGGGTTCGAACCCCGGCGCGGATAAAAATGACGGAGAAATTCACTTCGTTATAATGGCGCCCGAACTATCCGGATGACCCGACCGTTCAAAATCTCGCATTGGTGTGATGTTATTTCCACACCGCGAGATAGGAAAAATATGAGCAGCACTTCGAAAGAAAAATAAAGGGGAGATGATGTAACGTACCAGGAGATGTGACGTACCTGCCAGAAGGACGCACACGACATAAAGGCAGATAGGAATCAGAATAAGCGTCTGCGTAGCTTAATTGGTAGAGCAACTTATTCCGGAATGAGTGGACCCGGGTTCGAACCCCGGCGCGGATAAAAAATGACGGGGAAATTTACTTCGTTATAATCCACAATGGCAGGAATTGCTTCGCCTTAATATGACTCATGGTGCACATGTCACAGTAAATTCTGCGGATCACATGAATTAGTCTCAGTCTTCAATTCAGTTTTTCTTGTGAACTAGGAACACGCAAGACCGCCCATTGCGTCGTAGAATTCGTTCATTCATTCATTCACCTGGCGTGATTGCAAACTCAATTGGAATCTAAGAGCAATATATATAGTACTTGCAGAAATGCGTTCATCAAATATCTCGTAAATGCGTGTATGCCTGCCAGAGATCGTGACTACGTGAAGGCCACATGGCAGAAGATAAACTGATAAGAAGAGCCTCCTTTCCGCCCTAATGATACGATGACAGCGCACGAAAGCAGGTAGTAGATAAAAATAAAATCCAAAATCAGAGCCCAATTTACTTAGTACTGCTGCTGCCATCTGCTATCTCAGAACAACAAATGTAGTGATTCTTCCGGAAGGCTTCAGCTCAACGTTGAAATCAAATTATTTTCGGTTCCTGCTCCCTCAGAGCACTTCGCATGGCACGCAAATATAAAGAACACACATATGACAGATTGCAACTCTGTTAGGGAAAATGCCTAGCAGTGTGGTCTGCTATCATAAATGTTGTATTGCTTACATTTTTAATCGCTAACGGCAATTACTAAGCTAAGAAGATTTTTCAAATTACTTACGTAAAAGTGAGTTTATATGCTCTGTTACTAACTAAATCTGTATCGCTCAGCTAGCAAATATAGCTCCGCTAACTGCCGTTTAATTTTAGAAGGTAACGACTCTAATGTAACATATACCACCCCAGTGGCCAAGTGGTAAGAAGTACTAGCTTAATCAAAGCCCCAACCATCAACAACAAAAAAACAACAACAATGAAACAGTGTCTAGCTTTGAATCAGGCCGAACAATCCATCGTTCACCCTGGTCCGGGTGTGAATCCAGGTGAAGCATGGATAATTCGGCCATCCTGAGGCACTGGCTCTCTCCATTCCCTGGAACCAGTTGCTCTAAATTAGGGAAGGGACTGTATATAGCCCAAGTGGCTCTCGGTGGTCGTTAAAGCTCAAAAAAATATAAGGCAGTACATATATGATTATGCAAATAAACAAGAGATATTTCTTTCATTGTGTCACAAACATGCATTATATGTACACACACGTGCATATACTCTTATACCAGGCGGGTTACGCTCGTCAGTCCCCAGTGGTTTCGGTGTTATGAGACTGGTTTCCCTCACGGACTTCGTTGTAATTGTAAACACCCTGAGTTCTCAGTCACGAGCCTCGCAAAAATCACTTTGCAGGAAAGAAGACTGCGGCTTACTATTCAGGTCCGAACCCTGACGTCTCGATGATGAAGTCTTTGCTCAGCTGAAGTGCGTACGCCAGATGTTTGCGTCTCTGCTCGGCGCGTCTAATCGACGCTCAGACCACTGGTGAAGATGACTGCTGTATGTTCGGATGTTCCCATATCGTCAGCACTTCCTCAATAACGAGGTGCTTCCGATTTTGCATCATTTTCATCCAGGCAAAGTTCACATAGTCCAGGATAAACATGCAATTCCCTGCCGCTCTTGTATAGCGTAAAACCAGTTGAACAAAGCATGGAATACCCTGCCTGTACGTTCCCAGATCTGCCCATTCGCTTGATCTTATTCTTGTTTAAATCCTACACGACGAGACGAAACGTGTCATTTAAGCTTGCTTACTTTGCTGTGTGAACAGAAAACTCTCTTGTCGGACGACTGTCAAACGAAAAGTCATCATGTTAAGAAAATATGGGGAAAGCAAGTCACACCGTGGGTGGAATATGATTACCACCCGAGTGAATACAATGAAATGTTAGTCAACTGTTTATAATAAATTAGCCAGGTAGTGTGCTATCACTCACGGAAGATAAATATGATATGAACGATCCGGAATAAAAAGCTCACAAAAACACCCACGTGTAATTTCCGACACTGTACTGCCATCGAAATTTCGTGTTCTGTCCCCAATTATAACGAGAAAAGTTCTACGTCATGACACACAACAAATCCCCACGTGTTCATTCGCTCAACTGGAGCAATTTCATATACACAAAGAAACGTTTTATTTATTTCAGCTTGAGCTGCGTATGAACACCGCAACTTTCCTTCATTTTCTGCATGTCTCCAGTTTCCTGTAGTGTTCATTGTCGGTATCTTGAAATACGTATAGTATACTGATGAGGACCAGTTTGAACGAACAGTTACGTTTCAAAAAGCCCATAATTCGTCATACGACGTATCAGATCATATGTAGAGGATTTTAGGAAGGGAGTGTCTGACCCCAGGTCTTAAACAACCCTTAGAAATAGGAACCTAGGAGATTTGGGCTAGAGTGCCCGATAGGAAAGTGACACGGAAGCGAAGTAGAAAAGGGGAGGAAGACGCCCTTATTTATTACCGGTGGGGGGAGGCATCACCCGGTGTCTAACGGCTTAACGTGCCCATCCGACGCACGGCGGGTATTCGGTGGTTCAAACGTTCGTACCTGCCCAGGATCGAACCTGAGGTTATCTCCATGGCAGTCACGAACACTGACCACTAGGCCACCCGCTGCTCCACACGACGTATCAGCTTAATTTTTTCCCTAATATAGTAAATTCCGAACCATTGTTTAACGAATTTGTCTGTCAGTTGAAAGAAATTAAACTACGTTGGTAACTTCCAACAGGATTCGACAGCATTCTTTACGTCTTCGTCTTACAGTTTGGCTAAGACTGAGTTTAATTTTGAAAACATAACAAAAAAATTGAGGTCTGTAGTTACTCAGGTCGCTAACTTTTTTTTTCGATTGGAGATTTAACGACCACCGTGGGCAACAAGCAGTATTTAGGGCCACTGGTTGCAGGGAAGGGAGAGAACCAGTGCCGTTTGACAAAAACAACATCCATGCCTCACCAGGATTCAAACCTGGACCCATCTCGGACGAACTATCAGAAGCCATCGCTTAGACCACTGCGCCACCGGAGTGACCTTGACTTTACTACCCCCTCTTTAAGATGACTGCGGAAGTACAGAATTAATGGGAATAAATTTCCCTAGACATTTCTGAACTGGAATGAAACATCAGGCTTAAAAAGTAATATCACTTGTTACAGGAATCCTGCGTAGAAATTTTGATTACATGTTCTGTAGAGATAAACTGTACCTGGACAATGGAGGTTACGATACGTAGAAGTGAAATTTTGCTCGTTTTTGTAAAAATATTTTACAGTTGTGCAAACATAAATAGTTTTCTGTTCTTTGCTTCGTTTCAGTATCAATGACCCCCTCAACGTCTAAGGCTATAAAGTGTCACCTCATCCGTAATTTAGGGTGACTAGTTCCAGGGAAGGTACAGGGCCAGCGCCTTAAAAGAGCTATATCACTCATCCAAAGACACGAACCTGAACCCAATTCAGGCGATTTGAATGAAGTCCGCAACTCTAACCACTCGTCTATCAGTGCTGCGTAAAAAGTCGAGTAGCGAAGACGAAAATAAATAAACAAAATGGAATAATACATGTAAACGCATTTATTCGAGTGCTTTTTTTTTTTTTTTTTTTTTTTTTGATTGGAGGTTTAACGACCACCGTGAGCAACTCAATGGGTTATAAGCAATCGCCCGTCCCTAATTTAGGGTCACTGATTCCAGGGAAGGGAGAGAGCCAGTGCCATAAGACAAACACA
This sequence comes from Macrothele yani, assembly GCA_039090855.1. NCBI lineage: Eukaryota > Metazoa > Arthropoda > Arachnida > Araneae > Macrothelidae > Macrothele > Macrothele yani. The sequence continues at coordinate 93,420,979 of CM077010.1, forward strand.
ACATCCATGCCTCACCGGGATTTGAACCCGGACCCCTTTCGGACGAATGATCAGAAGCCATCGCTTAAACCACTGCGCCACCGGGGGCGGCTTCGAGTGCTTTGGATGTCTTAGGTGCAGGGCCGTAGCTAGGTCCTCAGAACCAAGGAAAGCTTTAAACAGCAGCTTAGCATGACATAGAACTACCTGAAATCTTTTAAACGGCAGCTTAGCATCACATAGTCATTTGCAAAATGACGAGCAGGGGTTTAGATTTCTGTCCAGCTCCGCCTCCGTCACTCTTTGTTTCTGTAATTTTTTTTTTTTTTTTTTTTTAGGTAATGTTTAAAATTTTACGTTTCTCGGAGAAAAAAAAAACAAATACAGGAAAAAAAAAAGATAAAAAAGCCGCATTTCTCTTTTTGCTGGCCCCAAACACTAACAAGCCCTGTCACCGTGTGGCACAGAATCTTTGGCACAGTTACTCCAACTGATTCACCTTGTGACGTACTACAGAGGTAAAGCACGCGTCAAGACGACAAATTTGCAGCGACACATTCCGTCCGTGTAGCTTAGTTGCGAGAGCAACTAACTCCGGAGTGAGAGGGAGCGACTTCGCTCCTTGTCACGGACAATTTTGTGTTTTCACAACCTTTAAAAGTAATTTCTCTATAGTTATTTATCTTTTGTGTTGTATCAATTCAGTTTTTCTTGTTTTACGCTTTCCAACCGTATGTAGAAGAAGCGCATATGCTTCTTCTACATACGGTTGGAAAGCGTATCCGTCCGTCCGCACGATAACTCGCGTAACAATGGTTCGATTTCGATGAAATTTTAGCATGTGGTAGGGGACCACCTGTGAAAGAGCCCTATTGAAAATGGGACAAATGGTGTCAAACGTCACGACATAGAAGCGGGATCCATTCCACTGCCCTTATGCGTCATAACTTGCGTAAATACGGTTCGCTTTCAATCAAATTTTAGTATGTGATAGGGGACCACCTGGGAACGAACCCTGTTGAAAATGGGTGAAGTGGGGCCAAAGGTCAGGACATAGGAGCGGGATGCATTCCATCACATCTTATTAAAGGAGCAATTCTTGTATACATGTAAATTTTATTTTGAAAACGGCTCTAAGGATTTTGATGAAAGTGGTTAACCTACCGTTTTCTGGTACTAGAAATCGATTTAGCTTGATCTCGACTTTGGAAAAATTCGTTTAGTGGGTTAAATAGCCACCCCGAGTTACCACGTTTTTAGTGTCATGACGTCGTCCTATTAATGTTTCCCATTCTTAGAAATCTTAAGACGTCACACTGTCGCGATCGACTCGCGATTGAGATGTTGGCGCGCTGTCACGCCATCTGCCTCATTACGTCACGCGTTGTTTGTGGATCCTATTAAAGTTTTATGACGTCATAATCTTGCGACCATCTGCCTCATTACGTCACGCGCTGTGTGCGTATCACGCATTACTTCTATTTTCTTCTAATGGAACAAAAAGTGAGTTGTGCCAGTTGCTTGGAGTTAATGCGTAGTACAGTATAAGCAGCGGAACGCTGATTTTGCATGTTTTTCCCTTCAAAATGTAAACTTAATACAGCATTTTTTTGTTACATTTTTGAATAGTCACTTGATAACGAGCGTATCCGCTGTGCTAAAATATGATTAGTTCATTTTTATTAATTACTATTAACAGAGTGTCACATGGATGGTAAAACCATATGAACAAGAAAAATGACGCCGAATTTTCGGGTGTAATAAGCACGTCTTTTGAATCCTTTCTGACGCAAATTAAATTTATCAAAGCTATTAAAAGTCAATGGAACCAGTATGGAAAACAATAGTATCTGACGGAAGAAAGAAGTTTTTCAATCGGGTTTTTAATCCCTCAGATATTGCGGTAAACGGAATCGTGAGCTTACGCCCTCTGGTTGCAGACTTGTGCGTTAAGAAAAACATGAATTTATATGAGAAACATTTCACACCGGAAACGCTCTCCAACACCGAAAGAATGTTTCAAATCGGACTCTGAGAAACAGAGATATCGACAAAAATAAGATGTGACTTTACGTTTCCTGGTGGGAAAACCATGCATTATTTTAGGAACAAAGTATTCTCAAAAGGTTTTTCCATATGAGCGGTATCGGTCCAAGAAATAAAAAGTTTAGTCGAGTTTTCAGCATCCCAGATTTTACTACAAATACATCAGAAGCAGATATTAACGCTTCTGATGTATAAGAATGGTTTGGACCCCAGGTGGCCAAACCATTCTTTACCAAACATTAGAAATGATGTGAAAAATATTTTTTATCAGGTCTTGTATGCGATACAGGAAGAGTTTTTCAAATCAGAGTTTTAGGAGCAGAAATAACGCCGAAAACGCAATTTACATGTGTGCCCCCTAGCGGAAAGTCTATGATTTACTTAAAAATTTTGAATTTATAGGAAAAACATTTCGCATCGGAGACACTATCTAACAAAGAAGAAATTTTTCAAATCTGACTTTTAGAAGTAGAGATTTGGACAAAAAAAAGATATGCATCTACGCCCCCTGGCGTAGAAACCATGGATTATTTCAAGAAGAAAAAGTTTTAAAAGGTTTGTCGACATGAGTAGTATCAGTCAACAAACGACTTTTTTTTCAATCTAGATTTCAGAAGCTCATATTTTGCTGAAAATACATCAGAAGCGGAAATTGAGACTTACGTCACCTGGTGGCCAAACCATTTTTTACAAAAATTAGAAATTATGTGCAAAAGATTTTCCATCAGGAGCTGTATCCGGTGCAGTAAGAATTTTTCAAATTGGAGATTTAGAAACAGAGATATAGGGGAAAGCAGTTTACCTTTACGCCCTTAGCGGAAAGTCTATGATTTACTTGAAAATTTTGAATTTATAGGAAAAACATTTCGCATCATAAACACTATCCAACAAAGAAGCAATTTTTCAAATCGGACTCTTAGAAGTACAGATATTGACAAAAATAAGATATACATCTACGCCCCCTGGCGGAGAAACTGTGGAATATTTTAGGAAGAAAATATTCCGGAAAGGTTTATCGATGTGAGGGGCATCAGTCCACGAAAGAATTTTTTCAATCGATATTTTAGAAGCTCAGATTTTATGGCAAATACATCAGAAGCAAAAATTAAATCTTACACCCCCTGGTGGCTAAAGTATTCCTTTCCAAAAATTAGAAGTTTATGCAAAATATTTTCCATCAGGAGGAGTATCCGTTGAAGAAAAAATTTTCAAATCGGAGATTTAGAAACCGAGATACAGGAGGAAAGCAATTTACTTTACGCCCCCTAGCGGAATGTCTATGAATTACTTGAAAATTTTGAAATTATATGAAAAGCATGTCACACTGAAAAAAATATCCAACAAAGAAGGAATTTTTCCAACAGGACTCCTAAAAGTAGAGATGTTGACAAAAAATAAGACATATATCTACGCCCCTAGCGGAGAAACTGTGGAATATTTTAAGAAGAAAATATTCCGAAAAGGTTTATCGATGTGAGTGGCATTAGTCCACGAAATAATTTTTTCAAACGATATTTTAGAAGCTCAGATTTTATGGCAAATACACCAGAAGCAATAATTAACACTAACGCCCCCTGGTGGCTAAAGTATTCTTTACCAAAAATTTGAAATTATATGCAAAAGATTTTTCACCAGGAGGTGTATCCGCTGAAGAAAAAAATTTTCAAATCGGAGCTTTAGAAGAAGAGTTATCGGAAAAAATGTCATTTACTTTTACGCCCCCTAGCGGAAAATCTATGCGTAATTTGAAAAAGTAACTATATCTAAAATACTCTTCGACATAAATGGAATCCAAAGATAAAAGAATTTTTCAATCGGATGTTTAGAAGCAAATATCTGGAATAAAACGTATATTTGAATTCGACATCATCTGCATTTACGCCCTCTAGCGGCGTAATTGTACATCGTAAAAAAATGAAATAAAGGGTCATCATTCTCATATTTCAAGCTTCCCAATGCAAACGGATGTTTTCAAATCGGACTAATAGTTGCAGAGATATCGTATGTACAGACGGACGGACGGACGGACTGACAAACCGATAACATAAGCACGATCTTTTTTTACAAAAGACGTGTTAAAAATGTGGCTGGTCGACCTCTACGAAACGTGCACGTTTCAACTTTAATAAGAAGAATACGGCACTGTTGGAACAGGAACAAGCGGAAGAAGTAAATATGGAACAGCTTTGACATTCAAGAGCCGATGGTTTCCGATCACATTCCGGTCTCGAAACACGTGACCTCCCATTGGAAGAAGATCAGACTACAAAAAGACCATTCCGAGCAGCTAAGGCGAGGAGCATGGAAATAATGTCCGACGTTATTATAACCCTCAATGACTCTATATCGGAAAAAAACCTCGATCAAATGCGGAGAATAAATAGACAGCGATGAAGAACCAATGTTACCAAGGGGTTCGATGAAGAACCTCATGTTAACATTTATTGTTTGGTGTTTCATGATCGGAAATAAAAACAATTTAAAAAAAATTCTTACTCTAACACAAATAAAAAATTATCATTCATCTTTTTTTTTTTATGTTTGTTCTAAATTAATTTGTCTCTAATTCGTCTATCATTATTAATCTTGATGGTTTAGACTTAACATTACAATACTTGGAAATAACATATCAAAATATAAATTTTTGGTGCCCTCATCTCCCCTTTTCCTGAGCGATGCTTTGTGTTCCTGATATTTGCTTTTATGCGTCATAACTTGCGTAAAAATGATTCAATTTCGATTCAATTTTAGTATGTGGCAGGGGACCATCTGGGACGAACCCTACTGAAAATGGGTGAAATGGAGTCAAAGGTCAGGACATGGGATCGAGATCCATTCCATTGCCCTTATGCGTTATAACTTACGTAAAAATGATTCGATTGAGACAAAACTTTTCATGTTGTTCCGGATGTATACTTTACCGGTTCTGGTGAATATATTTTAAATTCGTGGAGATAATGTAAATGTACGTGACCTACATTGGAAGAAGATCAGATTTTACTAACTTGTTTATACAATTTTTCAGTTGCTATTTGTTGTTTATAAAATAACGTGGACACAGCGACGACATCGTACATTTACTTTACCGGTTCTGTTGAATTTCATCGAAATGGGGTCAAAGGTCGGGTCAGAAGAGCGAGATTTATTCTACAGCCATTATCCTCATAACTTGAGTAATAACTTGAGTAATGATTTCTGGTATGTTGGAAAGCGTATCATAATCAATGCATTGCATGATTTTACTAACTTGTTAAAAAATGTAATGCACTACAAAATAAGGAAAAGCACTTATGCTTATAATAAAATACAAAGGTCACATTCATAAACCTACGAAACTAAAAGTTCAAATAATTTACAGCGAAGTGTATTTTCAGTGGGGGGGGGGGGGGCTGCTTGCCTGCAAGGAGGACAAGGAGGCCCTACTAGCCCCCCTGCTAGCAACGGTCCTGGTCAGGTGCTGGGTCTTGTACCTTCGTATAATTACTATCCATGCTGTAAATTCCGCCTCACCGAGCGTGTGATTCGCTCATCCACAGTTTGGAAGAACGCTTGAAACAAGGAACGCAAGTAGTAGGCTAATATGCTCATACTGTCTGCAAAATATGCTTGTTTCTATGTGTATTATGAAGACCTATGGAAATATAAGCAGGCTGTTAGCAAAAGCATAAATAAATAAACAAAATGAGATAGTACATATCTTTATTTTATAAGTTCAAATTATTTATTCGCGTGCTTTGTGTGTCTTGATGAGCGGGTTTGGTCCTCAATCTCATTCATTTCCGTGCTGTAACAATAGTCCCGGGGATCAAGGAATTTGTCTAACTACCTATGCAACGAAGGTAAAAAGCGAGGGTGCTCTTAGTTTGGTTACCGTCTGGTGAGTTAATAATATAAGTGCTCTTCTCCCAAAATACTCGCTCGAATTACAAAGAGTTGTGCTGAACTTTTTAGGTCAGTTGTCGGCAAGGGATTGTACCAAGGGGCGTTGCGTCGTCATCTCAATGTTTCCGTAATTTGCAACTTCCCCCGTGCTACAATAAATATTTCGTCTTTTCAAAAGACAAGTTCCATGGAAACCAAGCTATAATAAAAAGTTTGTCCACTGTTGGACAAAGTTAGTTGAAGCAATAAGCTCTTTTCCAAGTAGAAGGCTGTATTTATGTATCAGATAAGTGACAACATAATTATTGTTTTCAGATAAGTTACGAATGCGTTGTTCAAAAAGAAATCGTGCACAAACTTTTCCCAACCGTTGAGCTTTTTCTGACCTCCCCCTCTTTGAGATAGGATTACGTCGTGCGTTGCCAACCATAACATTTCTGTTGTCTTTTTTAAATCTACTTGAATGAACAGCAAAAGGAAAGTTTCAAGGATTTCTGTTGAAGTCAGAGGCAAGAATTGTTTTTGCTTGAAATCGAAGTTAACGGTGAGTTTCCTCTTTCTAGTGTATACATTAACGTCTTTTTTTATTTTTTTATTTGACTTTGCGGTGGCCGAGTGGTACGAAGCGATGGCTTGGAATAATTCTTTCAAAGTGGGGTACGGGTTCGAATCTACCCGGTGAAGCATGGCTGGTGTGTTTGTCTTACATTGCATCTCTCCCCTCCCAAAAACCAGAGGTTCCTAATTAAGGAGAGTCGTTTGCTTATAGCCCATTGAGTTGCTCACGGTGATCGTTAAACCCCCAAGCAGAAAAAAAATTTTGTTTCCTTCACATCTGCTATAAATGTTTATTACACATATGAGAAGCTGCGCCATTGCCGGCAAGGCCGTCCGGGCGGCGCCCGACCTCCTCTATACCCTTTGCCCGACCTCAATAATCTGTCACCTACTTCTCTGTCTGGCTACGGGCCTGATGAGAAGGTATAGCAAATGCAAGGATTTCAATAGGAAATTCACTTTTGTCTCTTTATTTCACAAATAAATATAAATCTTCTGAGGAAATGCAGAAATCCAAAAACTCCGTATAACACTTAATGCAAAGATTTGTTATGAATTCAATGAATCCAAAGTACAAAAGGGTGGAAAGTAAAAATATTTCGCACTGAGCCATCTTTTTTAAAAGTCAAGGATTTAGAGCACAATAAGTCACCTTGTGGCGTCTATTTAACCGTCCTTTTAAGTTTCTGTTTTCTTACGTATTTCTTCTTGGATAAACATTTTCTCGCTGAACGGCACAGTACTTCCCCGAACAGCTTACTTAGTTATTCAGGAAGTTTGAATAAAGAATGTTCAACGCAGTTTTGTAAGAACATTTGCTATCTACTTAGTTAATCATGTAAAGTAGCTGCGGCTATCCAAAATAAGAAGTCTGCAAATTTGTAACGCGATTTATGTTTTCGAAAACTTTTTACATTTTGAAAGAACAGTCTCTGCAACAATATTCCTAAACTACAACATCTATAGTATTTTCACATAGATTTTTTAAGCAGTAAAAAAAATTACAATCGGTACCTACAAAGATTTTTTCGGTTCACGGACAGTAATAATGGAAGGCTAAATTTTTCAGAAATTCTAAAAAAATTTCAGAGGAAATATTTATTAAAATTTCAACTTGGAAAAACAGCGCAGTGAATCTCAGAAAAATTATCACTTGCTACATTTTTTTCAATTTCACGGTTAATTCCTAGGTTTCCAGCTTCGTACATTAAATACCAGAAAACTGCACAACTTGTTTATTCCAGATAATGTGTCAATAAAATATACATGTAAACAAAATACTCAAGCAAAACGTTATGATCTCATTCACAAAATGTATGAAGTTTTCTTCATCATCCTTCCAAGAGTGAAGTTTTTTATATCATTTGCCTTGCCTGAAATGATGAAGAAAACTTCACTCGTTATGCTTTAAAAGTGAACACATCTGTAAAAAATTTTACTATATTTCAATTTCAATTACATTTTAGCTTAGTGCATCTTACAAATATTTTGTTATCACATTGCATGTACAAAAAACAGCATATATATACACTGAAGAGCAATTGAATTAGAGACAGCTGGCGTTATGCAAATGTGGCGCTGTGGGCGGCTCTGTAAACGGAAACGACATGACGTATGCAGCGATTCGACAATATAAGGAGTGATGCGACGGGAATCAGTAAGAGTCGGACCAAGTATGGGTAAGACGAAGGATCTAAGCGCATTTTCTACTGGGCAAATTGTCGGGGCCCGACGAATGGGTCACTCCATCTCGGAAGTCGTGCAGGCACTGGGATTTTCACGAGCCACTGTGTCACGGGTGCACCGTGAGTACATCGAATCCGGTAAAACCATCCCTGCAAGGGCCAACTGCCGTGGACAACAGCGTGTGGATGAGCGGGGTCATCGTCGGTTAGTTCGCATTGTAACAGCGGATAGACAAGCCAGAGTGCAAGAAATCACTCGGCAATTTAACGCTGGTGCACAAAAACGTGTAAATAGCCACACCATCCAGAACCATCTCCTCGCTATGGGGTACAGAAGCCATCGTCCCACGAGAGTACCTCTGCTGGGTGCAAAGATTAGCATGGGCGCGGGAACATCGCCACTGAACCCTAGACATGTGGGAAAATGTTGCCTGGACTGATGAGTCGAGATTCACGTTGGTGCATGCGGATGGCAGGATACGAGTACGGCGCAAACCACATGAAGCGATGGATCCTTCTTGCCAGCAGGGTATTCTTCAAGCTGGTGGGGGTGGCATTATCGTCTGGGGACTATTTACGTGAACTGAAATGGGACCCCTGGTACGTGTGACATCGTCCCTTACAGGTCAACGTTACCGGGATATCCTGGACGACCATTTGCTTCCGTTTCTGCGTCTTCAACATCCCACTTAGGACCTCATCCTGCAACAAGACAATGGACCGTGCCATTGCTCCCGAATTGTATCCGAATGGTTGGATGAACACTCTACCGACGTGACCTCGCTTCCTTGACTAGCTAAGTCACTTGACCTCAATCCCATCGAGCACATCTGGGATGCCCTCGAGAGAGATGTTCGAGGCTCTGACCCCCCTCCATCAAATCTTCGTGAACTGTGGGAGCTTGTTCAGGGGGTCGTGGTTCCGATGGCTTCCCAACGCTTCCGGTGTCTTGTCGAGTCTATGCCGAGACGAATCGCCGCCGTCATCAGGGCGAAAGGTGGCGCTATACTTTACTAGACAGGTACCTCTAATTCAATTGCTCTTCAGTGTATATATATATATATATATATATATATATATATATAATGGCTTTGAGGAATGTAAGCTCAGAGGATGCGCAACATCACAGCCTCTCCTAGACAAATGTCAACCCCGCCTTTTCGTGGTGCATCCTGTTCCCACTAAATGGGCTCTGACGACCGCCATTAGCAGTATAACGATACCATCGGGATTAGTGGAAATGCTATCCCACACTCACCAACCCGCTTGGCCACCGTAATGAGTTATGGCCAAATCCCTCCAAAATAATTCCACAACTTAAATCTTGGCCCTCAGTCTCCGGCAGCTGGAATGTACCTGGCCGAGGCAGCGACCAGTGCGACATGAAGGCAGAGGGTGCTAAGAATCACCGGAGGACCGGACTAGGTTACCATCTTATGCTGACCTTGGCTACGTTTAACGGACGCTCCCTATCTTCTGATTCAAGGATCCTTGAATTCTTGAATCAGATTTTTTTTGATTTTTTTTTTCTTGAATCACGATTTTTTTTTGTTTTTATTGTCTTTCACTTGAGCAGTAGCCAACATAGAGCTGTCAATGGGAAAAGCATGGGTTTCGCAGAGTGAGTCCAACAACTTTTAACGATTGAACTTGTGTCTTGTTGATACTCATGGCCAAGCTAAAACGAACAAGTAACTGTAGGCGTTTAAACTGAAATGGAAGGCCAGTGGGACCACTGGACTGCATGAAACAAAAACACTGTCTGCTGCATTATACCAGTCATGATGGGTGACTTCAATGACATCTTACTTGGATTTCTTGATAGTCGTCGTGTTCCACTGCAGATGTTTAGTAGATCTAGATCACGTCAAGTTAAAATAAATAACCAGTCAAGATGACGTAGGAGAATGAACAAAAAGAAAATAGAAAGAAAGAAAGAAATAGCAATGTTAAGCTTTGAAGAAACGAAATGCGAGAACATTCATATATTTCTTGCATTTCACTTCGTGTATTCTCTTAACATTTCATTGAAATATATTTCCTCTCTAAAAAAACCGCGTTAGTATTATTTTAAAGAGTGGAACAATTTATAGCGCCTAATAACACATGGAGAGCAGCTGTCTGAAACGTAAATAAACCCGCTGGCAACTGCGGCGAAAAGATACAAGCAACACTTGGGAAGTTAAATACAGTAAACAGCAAGATCAAATTGTAAATGCAGTAATAGCAAGACCGAATTCGAAACAATGGTTGAAGAAACCTAGTCTAAACATGTCCGCAGAAACAGCTTGGAACTCGTTATAGTGCTTAGTAAGACAATGGAGCCGCGGTATAAAATGTAAATAAGCCCTCCGGCAACTGCGATGGAAGGATACACGTAACAATTCGGAAGCGCAATCCAAATATATATATTAGGTGTGCAACTTAATTCTCGGACACAAGCACGACACGTTGACAGAAAATTATAGCAAATCGAATATGTACCTAATCAGAGAAATAATCTCCGTCGTGTTGGATACATTTGAGCCAACGGTCAGGCAGCTGCCGGATGCCACTGCGGAAAAACGAGGGCTGTTTCGAGTTGATAAAGTCATCAATACTTGTGCGAACCTCCTTGACAGAAGTGAAGTGCGTATCACTCAGGTGATGTTGCAGGGAGCGAAAGAGGTGATAATCCGACGGGGTGAAGTCTGGAGAATACGACGGGTGGGACAAAATCTCCCATCCCAGGTCGGTCGGTGATCGTGTTTAAAGACGTTTTCGCGGTGTGAGGACGCGCGTTATCCTGAAGCAACAGGACCGGCCTTCTGCCCTTGCCGGTGTATGGCCTTTTCGCCTCCATTGGGTCACTCACACGAATGAGTTGCTGACAATAACGCTCAGCATTGACAGTTTCACCAAGTTTAAGCAACTCATAACGTACGACACCACGCTGATTCCACCATATGCACAGCAACAACTTCCTGGCATGGATATTCGATTTGGCGGTACTGGTGGTAGGATGACCTGGAAAAACCCACGATTTGCGCCGCTTAGGGTTATCGTAGAGAATCCACTTCTCATCACAGGTCAAAATCTTCTGGAAAAAAATCCTTCTTCTTGAATCTGGAAAGCAAGGACACAGCAACATCGTAGCCCCTAGACTTGTTCGCAGCTGTGAGTTGGTGGGACAAACAACGGTCCTCTTTGTGAATCCGTCCAAGCTTGTGAAGGCGCTTGCAATAGCTTGCCGTGTCACTCCGAGTTCCCGTGCGAGCTTTGACTGTGTGCGACAGGGATCCTCATCCAACAGCTGTTCCAGTTCCTCATCGTCAAATTTCTGTGGCTGTCCCAGACGTTCTGCGTCACGGAGATCGAAATTTCCCTGCTTAAACCGCTGAAACCACTTCTTACACGTACTAGGACACAGCAGCCTCACCCAAAGCAGCACAGATCATCAGCTGAAACGCGAACAGGAGGCAGTGCTTCAAATGTTGCTTCTGGAACGATATTGCTTTTACCGTCAACTTTCGTCCCTTCTGTCACTACAGCGGTGAACGGTTACGGTTGCCTGCAAAGCTGTTGGATGGCGCTGCAATCAGCCATTATCGCACACAGCTATTTGCATTTGCCGACGTTCTATGATCGCTTGCGGTTAGGGGCCGAGAATTAAGTTGCACACCTAATACGTAGGTCATTTCAAAAGATTTGCACACTGCGCAGGCGCTGACCGTAGGATGGTGCAATCGCTCCAATCGTTGCGCCAGTTTTGAGTCAGACTTCAGTATACACAGTTGTGTCTACATTTCCTGGATAATTTCTTTCTGTTCCAAAACATTCTGCCTAGAAATGGAGGAAGAAAGTGAGTCAGGTCAGATCTTGTGTAGCGACCAGCGATCCTATATTAAAATTGAAACTTTGCAAGAAAAATCCCCTACCGAAACTCATAAAGCTTTGTGTAAAGTTTGTGGGGTTAGTGTAGTGGACAGCCCAGTGTCACGGTGGGCTTCTTGTTTCCTCCAAAGTCGGGAAAACATCGAAGACGACCCCAAAAGTGGCCGGCCATCAGATGCAACGGAAGACATTTCTGTGGTTATCGTTAACAGAATTTTGAAAAAAGATAGACGGAAAACATGTGAAGAGATTGCATTTGAAGTAAATATGTCTACCGCTTCTGTTTTCAGAATCCTAACTGAAAAATTACAGAAGAGAAAAAATGCTGCCAAATGGGTTCCGCATAATCTGAGTGAAGAACAGCAAGCAGTTCGCAAAGGGATCGCAGAAGAATGGTTTCAGCGGTACAAGATAGAAGGCGAGCAGCTTTTGGACAGAATTGTTGCTGTAGACGAGACCTGGATACGAGATTTTGAACCAGAACTGAGATCTCAGTCCGATCAGTGGAAATATCCAGAATCACCTCGTCAGAAAAAATTCCACTGCCAACAATCAAAGGTTAAGGTGATGATGATTATGGCTTATGACAAGATTGGAGTGATAGCAACAGACAGAGTGCCCGAGAGGACCACTGTAACAGCGGAATATTATAGAAGGTTTCAGCAAAATGTTCTGCGCCCAAAGATTCGTTGAAGAAGGTCCGACATGCTCGAAGCTGGTATCACCATTTTGCATGACAACCCGAGGCCATATGTTGTCCGTACAGTAAGAGACATTCTGTAAAAGTATGGATGGGAATTGCTTCCCCACGCGCCATACAGTCCTGACATGAGCCCACCAGACTTTGACTTCTTCCCAAAACTGAAGACTCCACTCCGGGAGAAACGATTCAGGATGTTTCTAATGAGGTGACCCGAGTAATCCGACGCCTCAACAATAGAGGTGTCCTGACTGGAATACAAGACTTGCCCAAACGTTGGGCCGCTGTCATAAAGAAACATGAAGATTACTTCGAAGGTCTGTAAAGATAGCTTGCGAAATAAATTCGTTTTTTAAGAGATAACCCACAGTGTGCCAAACTTTCCTATATTTTTTGAAGGTTTAACGACCACCCCGACCAACTCGATGGGCTACAAGCAGTCGTGCATCCTTAATTCTCTAATTTAGGTCCAATGGTTCCAGAAAAGCGAAAGAGCCAGTGCCGTAAGGCAAACACAGCATTCATGCCTCACCCGAATTCGAACCCGGACCCATCTCGGACAATTAGTCAGAAGCTAGTGGTTAGACCACTGTGCCACCGGGGACGGGTATCTAAATATTTTGGCACAAGCTATTAATATTGTCGCTTCTATTATGTTTGGCGTGAGGTTCTCGCAGTTTACACAACAGTGCAATGAACTATTGTTACATTTATGATATATTGTTGAGCGAGAGTGTAATGAATTATTGTTGTGCAAGAGTGTAATGAAAATTTGTTAAGCAAAAATGAAATGTATTATTGTTGCGTAGCTTATGGCACACCATACCGTAATATCAAAATTCAATAACGGTTGAATACTTTAAAAATTAAATAATTTCATTAAAATTTTGCAAATGTGAATTAAAAAACGAGCTCCGATGTTTTCACTTCTCTTTCCACATTCCAATATTTCTTTGAAGGTTTCTGCCAAATTTCAAGCCTCTAGGTTTAGTAGTTTCCTTTGACTAACAAACAGACATACACGGTAACTTAATTATTCTAGAAGATACTGTCTTTTGTACATAAACGTATATAACGTATAAGGTAAGCCTGTGTCTTCGAATTAGCATAGGGAGAACAAAAACGCTATTGTACTCAATGCAAACTGAAATCCCTAATCACAATTATCTCTACTCAGTGAGCATCAGTCTCAAAATATCGATTTTATTGAACCCGATTTCCATTCAAAAGAAGCCGCTGAGCTTAGAGTTCTGCTAAGGCTTTTTTATTTTCCCGGAAGTTATCAGCAAGCAGATTTTTTTTGTTTTATGCAATATTCCGTAATCTTACTGAGTTAAATCGTACTACATCGAATATTCGTGATGTATCTACCTACAAACTATATTCTGGACACCTCAATAATAAATATCGAAAATAAGAAATTCGTGTTGTTCCATCTTTCGCAACACTTGGCATAATTTCTTTCCAACAAATTGTGCCGATTTTACACTTTGTTAGCAGACGTCATACGTGGTATATTGCAAATCCTTCAGGCATAAAAAAAAATTTAAATCAGAATTTTAGAAGAGGAGACAACTAAAGAGAAAGAATATACATATGTGCTTCTGATTTGCGCTACGAATATTTTAAAAAGCTCAGTGTTCTTCACAGTGAGCTGTACAAGAATAAAAGGATTTACTTCGATCAAATTTTTAGAAGCGGAAATACACTTTCAAGTAGAAATATGCACAGCAGAACTGTGTGCTATAAAAAAAACTAGAAAATGAACGCAAAATGTTTCTAATAGCGAAAAATATCCAATGCCAACGGATTTTTCAAATCTGTCGTGTAAAAGCATTGATACCGCGTAAAACATTATCTGACTTTGCAGCCCTTAGCGGAAAAATTTTGCAGTATATGAAGATAAAAATGTGTGTAAATATGTTTCTCATTTTAAGGACATCCATTAAAAATTCAATTGGATTTTTAGAAGCGAAGATACTGTTGCAGATAGGTAAAGACATTTGACTGAAATGGCGACAAAGCTTGGAGTTACTAAAGGGCAGAAAATGTGCTCAAAATGAAAATGTTCCTATGATGGAAACTATGTGGCGTAAAAGAATTTTTCAAACACACTACACAGAAGCAGAGCTATCAAGGAAAGTAGAATATACGTAGACACTCCTATACGAGAAATTGTTCATCCTTTGTAATGGGTTATGTGAGAAATTTTTAGCATAATGAATGGCATCCGGTGTGATTTTTTTTAAATTGGATTTGTAGAAGCGGATATGCAGGGGGAGAGGGGAAGAGAGAGAGAGAGAGAGAGAGAGAAAGATGCAATCACCCGTCTCCTAGCGGCCGAACTGTTCATCCTGAAAAATTAGATCTATGCGAAATGCTCTCCATACTAGAATATATTCAACATAAGATTTTTTCAAAGTGGATTTTTAGAAGTAGAGATAGAGAAGAGATAGAGTATAAGGTATCGTCCTCTAATAGTAAAACTGTGCGACATTATGAACCGAAAATAAGAGAAAGTACTTTTCGTAGTAAGTGGTATCTGATCAAATATGATTATTTTTTCAGTCAGGTCTTTAAGAAGCAGAGGTACCATTCCAAAGAGTAATGCGCAGTTACGCCCTAGAAACAAAACGCACATTGAAAACAATTTAAAAATATATGCAAAAATATTCCTCAAGTGAAAGCTACGCGGTGCAGAATTTTTCAAATCGGACATTTATTTGCAGAGATAGCAAAAACTTTAATAAATAAAAAAGGATGTATATACGTTTATTCGCTTAGCAAGAAAACTATGCTTTATTTTTAGTAAAAATTTGCACAAAATGGTCTTCCTGGCATCTGGCGAGTACCTGTAACTTTTAAGTCGGATTATCGGGAAAGATCAAATGTCATAGTTCAAGCTTCCCAATTCAGAAAGAATTTTTCAAAGTAGACATTAAGGCGCAGAGATATAGTGCTCAGGACATGACAGACTGACGGAAGAACACAGTGATACGGTGAGTGAATACTTTATTCAAAAAACGTACTGAACGGTAGTAGAAAGGAGCATTCCTCAGAATAGGTCTTGGGTTTATGCTTCAGCAGTCTCTCTTGTTACTATTTCTTGAAATACTGTGTAATCAGCAGTTAATTATGAGTGCAAGTTTTGAACACCTTCGTTCTGTAAGCTAGATACGCAATAACATTGATTTTCTTAACCCGAAACTGAATACGTTTCCTGTGAGAATTATTCTTCAGGTCAAGGCATGCTCTTTAAGAAGAACGACTGTCAACCAACTTTCGACGAAAATAAAAAATAATAAATGAGAGAGAAAAAGAGAGAGAGAGAGAAGAGGTAGTGCAAATGAAAGAAAGAACATGCAACAAAGTGCTCATGATGATACATGCATATATTTTTTTGAAAAGGGAACTTTTGGCATCTTTCCCATTGTTCACAATGACCCGACAAAGGAACAAGGAGAGACGAATTGAAGAGCTGATAAAGGAATCACTTTAAGTGAAGACACGTTAAACACATCTTCCTTTTAGTAAGATATTTGCCATAATATTATTAAAGAGGGGGGGGGGGTATTTAACTTTACCCACGTTCAAATACAAATGGAGAGTTATATCAATGGGACGCTGAACGTCGCAGATTGTGTTTTATGCAAATAAGAGAAAAGCACTTTTTTTTTAGTCCGAAAAAAAAATTGACTTACAAATCTGGAATCTATTGACAGCTTTTATGCGAGTAATCAACTGAGAGTTTTTCTTTATATTTTATCAAGCAGTGTAAACATTAGCGGAAATAAATCGAAGGTACTCAACATCGTGCTTTGATTCTCAAAAGCACTTATAAAGCATATGCGAATGATTTTAAAAATCATAAAACTCATTAATTGTTAAACAATTCTTGTTCAAAATTGCATTGTAACTCTTATTTGTTTCGAAGTTTAACGAGCATAATTAGTAGTTATATAAGCAGTCGGTTGTCCCTAATGTGAAGCAACTGCTTCCGTGGAATGGTAAGGTCCAACGCTGCAAGACAAGCACTCCATCCTTCCCTCATCCGGGACCCACGTGCTTAGTTGGGAGAGCAACTTGGGAGAGCTTAGTTGGGAGAGGAGAGCAACGTGTAGCTTAGTTGGGAGAGCAACTTACAGCTCGGACCAAATAACGAAAACGGTACCGAACAGGAAATATTGACCAAATAACTACGGTTCCGAAGAGGAAATACTGACCAAATAACTACGGTACCGAAGATGAAATACTGTGAGGAAGCAACTGATTTTATAGATACCAAATCGGACTTCAGTTACACGATAGAAATAAGAAAAAGTGAAAGTGAAGTCGTTTAGAGACACAGAGAACATAAAATACAAATTTGTGAATGACAGAAACGAAGTTAAAGTTAACAACATAAATGGAAAAATCAAAAACAAGAGCAGATAAGAAGTTGGCATCAGTAAGTGAAAAAAAGAATATAACTTTAGCAAAAGAGAGGATTTTAGTATCAGTTAGCGTTAAACTACTCTTCAAATAAATATTCAACAAAATTAATGTTCATTCCCTCAGCTGCGCTTACTGTTTCTAACGCCTAATTTTTTTCTAAATTAATTTTTACTTGATCCCGCTAAATGAAGAATTATCTAATTACCGTCTCTAATCGCGCAGAGGACGAAAAAAAAAAAAGATTCAGAAAATGTCTTCAAAAAGTAGAAAAAAATGCAGGGTCACTTTATACTCGAGTCAGTGAAGAAAACCCAATGCTATAATGTAAAAGCGCGGTTTCATTTTTTATTTTATTTTTTCGTGAAGTTCCCTAGCGAAATGCATATTTTTATTTGCTTACACTCTCTTCTTGCTGTATTAGTCAACGGAGTAAGCTTCTCTTATTTTTTCAGGGGAAATAAAAGTTCAGAGTTGGTTCTTTTCCTGGCCGACTCTGTCTTTCGTGTATTTAAAGTTGTTTCGTCAGCAGACAACGATTTTGGACTTTTATTTTGGCTAAAAAGATGGGCAAGTGCTTGCCCTGTTGATTGTTAAAGCAAAGAAGAAACTGTAAGGAAAAGAAAAGCACATATTCATATGTTAAACGAAATTAAAGCACAAAAATCGGTACTGCCTTTGCGCACTCTGCTGTGAAAACAACTTTGTGGGTCAGAAAAGATGGCTCCTGCTGTACCAGGAATAAAGCACCGATTCTGAGCTTTAATTTCTTTTTAAATCAAAGGGAAAATGCTTGTTCCTTTGACTGATGTGACAAAGAAGAGACTCTGAGGAACGAAAAAATATACATTTCGTTGGAAAAATTCGTTACAAACATGAAAACGCACTTCGGTATTCTTAACATTTCAAAAATTGTCACGCTTCCCAAACTATTGTAATCTGTGGCTAGGCTTCTTACGTGACGTCTGTTTTTGTTTTGTTTTTTTACCTTTTTTAGCTATCAAACTATAGTTTTGTGTGTGTGTGTGTGGGGGGGGGTAAAAGGGTATTTTTCCTGTTTTTTTTTTTTTTAACAGTGTGACGGATTGGTTGCAACGCTCCTTTCTCGGGCCAGGGGTATGCCTACAAGTTCCCGGGTTAAGTGTGATTGTTAATTTATTCACCTGATTTGAGTCGTTCCCTTCCATGGTCCCACATAAGGAATTGATTTCTGTCATTGCTTTCAGTTCTCATGGGAATAAAAGGCCAAAATAAAAAGACCTATTTTCTTAGTTCAGGGAAGAAAGTTTTACTATTTTCTTGCGTTTATTCCTTTTGTTGGGATACCTGTGACGTACTACAGAGGCAAAGCACGTGTCAAGACGACAAATTTGAAGCGATACATTCCGTCCGTGTAGCTTAGTTGGGAGAGCAACTTACTCCGTCGTGAGGGGGCGTGGTTTCGATCTCGTAAACGGACAAACTTGTGTTTTCACATTGGCAACTGAACGTAAAAATGGATGAACTGGTTGTTGGGTTCTTCGAAAATTTTGTGTGATGTTTGTTCCACACATCGTCTAAAATTAACGAAAGTTCGTTCTTCTGTTACAAAAATAATAAAATTAAGAGGGAGATGATGTGACATACTACAGAGGTAAAGCACGTGTCAAGACAATAAATCTACAGCAATACATTCCGTTCGTGTAGCTAAGTTGGGAGAGCAACTTACTCCGGAGTGAGGGGGTGCTGTTTCGATCGTCACAGACAAACTTATGTTTTCACATACCTACAATTGCATCTAAAACTTGAAAGGTATTTTTCACTAGCACGCAAAAGTTTAAACCCATTTCTGTTAGAAACAGCTGATTAGAAGTTCAATGGCTCGTCAATTAATTTTTCGCGAAGTTTTCGGATTCGATGTAAAATTATATGTAAATTTCTGATAAAATTTTAATTTTATTCAAATTTCTCATCAAATTACAGGAATTCTGATGTTCATTAAACGTTCAGGGGCTACTTTATCAACGCAAAAATTATTCTATCGATTTTCATTATTCACATTTGTTAAAAAAACAATGCGACATTGAGCCTGACGCCCTCAATAATCTCCGTCGAATTTTAGTTTTTATTCGGTCGCTTTAAGAAAATTATTTCGTAAATTGTTGACTTCAAATATACTCTTCTTTAAACTAAGGATAGTATATAATGCATTTTTACTTTTATTCTACTAAGTACCTCTCATTTATGAGAGGAAAATTCAAAACTCAAGGAGGGGGAAAAAAGAAAAACCCCTCAAGTTGTTAAAATACTGATATCGATCTTATTCAAAAATTCGGAAATTGGCTTTGCTTGATTTGTTTCTTGGTCAGAAGGCATTTATTTCGGAGTTTAAACCCCCTTTTGAAAAAAAAAGCTCATATATATACCCGAGAGCAGAATCAAAGACTTAATTTACACCTGAGAATTTAAAACCAAATTTGTTTTACAAACAATCTGAAGATCATGACGCGCAACGCAGCAGTTATGAATATTCAGAATTCACATACTACTAAGTAGAGACTGGAATAAAAAATTATTTAACAACGACAAAAACAACAAAGAAAACCTCAAACCCCAACAGGCATGAGTAAAAAATAAAGTAATAGCAAACCTGAATGTAGAAAGTTTCGAGAATGCCGAGCCTTGGCTTTATCAAGGACCAGCAGAACTCTGCATTTTCTCACTTCCACAAAGACCTAGTTGGAAATGGGTTTCTGCAAAACCATAGATGCAAGTTTAAATCCCTAAAATTTACAATTAACACAATATATATATATTTATCTTGGACAGCAGGTATCAAGTGAGGGTCACATTGATGAAGAAATTAATCGGCGTACAAAACTTGCCTGGAGAGCTTTTGGAAGAAACAGCATAATTTTCAAGAACAATATGCCATTATGTCTTAAAGGAAAAGTGTTTGATCAATGCATCCTTCCGGTGCTTACGTATGGTGCAGAGACGTGGACCTTAACTAAAAGAGACATACAAAGGCAGCAGACAACTCAAAGCAGCATGGAGAGGTGGATGCTTGGTGTAACCAGGAAAGATAAGAAGAGGAACTCGTGAATCAGAAAAATGACAATAGTGGAAGACATCATAATCAGAGTAAAATCCTACGCCAAGCACGCACCTTTCCATGCTTCTTTGAGTTGTCTGCAGCCTTCGTATGTCTCTTTTAGTTAAGGTCCACGTCTCTGCACCATACGTAAACACTGGAAGGATGAATTGATCAAACACTTTTCTTTTAAGACATAATGGCATATTGCTCTTGAAAATTATGCTGTTTCTTCCAAAAGCTCTCCAGGCAAGTTTTGTACGCCGATTAATTTCTTCATCAATGTGACCCTCACTTGATATCTGCTGTCCAAGATAAACGTACGTGTCTGTTATCTCCAGCTTTTCTCCATCAATCGATAAATCTTCATTTCTTGTAAAAGCATTGAACATCACTTTTGTCTTCTGAAAGTTCATTTTTAATCCCCCTGCTTTGCTCTTGTCAGCAAGTTCCTGGCTCCTACTCTCTCTGATGGGGTAGTTGCAAAAATGACTACGTCATCAGCATCACGAAGGTGGGTTAGATAATCTCCATTAATCTTTATCTCTTTGTTTACCCAGTTCAGTGATTGAAAGACATTTTCCAACGTGACATTAAAGAGCTTCGGGGATATGGTGTCACCTTGTCTCACTCCCTTTCCAATTTTTATGTGTGTTGTATTTTCAAACAGCCGAATCTTTGCACTTGCATTTTCTTAGATGTTATTAATAATATTAATGTATGCATCTTCAATACCGCAGGATTTCAGAGCCACTGTAACTGCTGAGGGTTTCATCGAATCAAAGGCATTTTCATAATCGATAAAAGTCACGTACAATGGAAGCTCATATTCCCTCGCTCTTTCAATTAGTTCTCTCAGTACGTGTATATGATCTATTGTGCTGTAGCCACTCCTGAATCCAGCTTGTTCTCTCGGTTGAGCCATGTCCAGTGTTACCTTCACGCGGTGGGAAAGAACTTTAGTGAAGATTTTATAAACCACTGATAGGAGGCTGATAGGTCTGTAGTTCCTAAGATCCTCAATGTCACCTTTTTTTATGTAGCAGGATCATTGTAGCGCTGTTCCAATCCTCAGGAATCTTCCCTTCATTAAGGCATCGAGTGAAAATTTGGGCAAGTACTGTTTCGATTTCTCCACTTGCTTCTTGTATGATGTCTACAGTAATTCCTTCTTCTCCTGGAGCTTTTCCCCGCTTCATGTTCTTGATTGCATGTGCAACTTCAGCTGGGAGGACTGGAAGAACTCTGGTACTGGTACCTTTCATGATGTCTGAAGTACAGTACATGTATCATCCCTTTCATATAATTTGGAGTAGAAATCTTTCACTCTTGTCAAAATTTCGCCTCTATTTCTTGTTACAGAACCATCTTCTTTTCTCAGTGCCATAATCTGTTTTCTTCCCTTACTGATATGTCCCTTTGCTATCTTTAGGCTTTGGTTGTTTTCAATTGCTTTCCTCACTAGTTCACAGTTGAATTTCCTTACGTCTTCAGTGAGACTTTTTCGTACTGTCTTGCATAGCTCTATATATTTCACTTTGGAAGTCACATCTTCTTTAGTTGTCCTCATCTCTCTTATTTTTTGCATCAACATTTTGGTATTTCCTGATAATTTGTTCACATGCAACTTGTTCTTAGACTCAGCTAATTTTTTTGCTGTTACCATAAGAGTTTTGGTTACTTTTCTGTTAACTTCAGAAATATCCACATCTTCCGATGTTAGGCCTTCTAAAGCAGAGAATCTGTTCTTCAGTTCCAACTTGAAGGTATTATGGTGTTTTTTAAGGTTGGTTATGTCAATACATTTTGTTTGTCTTATGAGCTTGCCACGTTCAAGTTTAGTGCTGAGGTGCATCTTACATCTCACCAATCTATGGTCACTGCCTGTGTTGAACTTGTTTAGCACACTGCAGTCTTCTATGACGAATTTTTTGTTACACATAATAAAATCTATTTCACTTGTCGTCCCATTTGGATGTCTCCATGTCCATTTCCCATGTGGCTTTTTCTTGAAAAAGGAGTTCATGATGAAAAACCCTTCTGCCTCTGCAAACTCAGCGAGAGTATTTCCACACTGGTTTCTGTTGCCGTGACCGAATTTACCTACTGAAGTTTCATTCTGTTGCTGTTGCCCTATTTTTGCATTGAAATCTTCCATAATTATCTTCAAGTGCTGCTTACCTGTATTATTTAGATGACGAATTTCCTCATAAAATTCTTCAATTTCTTCTTCAGGATGACTTGTGGTGGGTGCATAAGTTTGAATAATCTGAGCCTTGTATCTCCTCGAGAGTTGGATAACGAGTCATGCAGCTCTGGCAGAGGAACTTTCAACTTCTACAACTTTATCCTTCAGTTTCTTGTTTATTATAAATCCAACACCACTAGTTCTGCCAGTATCTGTGCCACGATAATAGAAGAGATGTCCACTTTTCAGTTTAATGAGATCTTCTCCTTTTCTCCTTACCTCACTTAGCCCGACGATGTCCCACTTGATCCTTTTTAGTTCCTCTTCCAATTCAAGAAGCCTTGAATCAGGAGATAGGGAGCGTCCATTATACGTAGCCAAGGTCAGCATCAGATGGCAGCCTAGTGCGGTCCTCCGGGGATTCTTAACACCCTCTGCCTTCATGTCGCACTGGCCGATGCCTTGGCTAGGTACATTCCAGCTGCCGGAGACTGAGGGCCAAGATTTAAGTTGTGGAGTCATTTTGGAGGGGTTTCGCCATAACTCACAACGCTGGCCAAGAGGGTTGGTGAGTGTGGGATAGCATTTCCTCTAATCCTAAGAGATGTAATTGTTTAACGACCCTCTCCAGAATTTTTATTTCAAGGCTCTGCACTGGACCAGTGGTTTCAAATCAGGGATGGGCAACTCCTTTTACCCTTAAAGGCTCACTTACGTCGTCAAACCACGAAAAGAAAAGAAAAATGCTATAATTGACAATTGGTGTTGACCGCTTGAGAGATGATGTGAATTTTAGGCCTCTTCAAACGATATTAAATTTTAATATTCTTCAAAGATGGTAAACCAGATTCCCACACCAGGAGGTTCATTAAAGTTCCAAAATATTTTTCCTTTTTTTATGTAACTAAACTTACGAAGCTTTACAGGACTACTATGTGCACCGTGGGGTCAGATAATTTTAAAATGGACCACGAAACGACGAACACATGGAAGAGGAAGATAAAATTTGGTGAAAGGAAGTTCGCACATGTTCAATTTCAGTTAACCAGCAAACCTCAGCACTAATTTTTATGTCGTTTGTAGTGAAGTGCGCATTTTTTATCAGTAAATGAGAAATGTTAAAGATTTCTTGTTTGATATTCATCCAACTTACGTTTTGAATGACTGTAATTTTATCAGTCCAGTGCTTTACAGTATTAACGTTTTAGTTGCTAAATAACTAATTTTATGATTTAATAAGTGTAAAGAAGACTTTCGTCATATATAGCAGGCCTGAAACAAGATTTTTTAAATTATAGGTGTCAGGGTATTGCTCCAATGTTTAGCTTTTTTTTTTTTTTTTCCTGAATACATTTTGAATTACTAGCATTGTTTATTCAGGAGCAAGCCGAGTAAATATTAGTGAGGGAATTTAAAGGTAATACTGCAGGAAGAGATACTTCGAACTACCACATCGAGAACCTCAACACTGAAGACAGAGAAATCAAGAAATGATTAAATAAATTCGATGCTTCATTCCAGCTATTAAAACAAGTACAGAAAACTTACAGCAACAGTTCAGGACGTAAGAAATAATGAACCGGATGTGTCCTAGTTGTTATCAAAACTAGAAAATAGGAGATTATCTTAACGTATTGTGTATAGAAAACCAACTCTACAATGGTAAAAATGAAGTAAAAGGTGGAAGCCCCCATTCTAGGTGCTGAAAGAGGGAAGAACGTTTCAGCATTTTAACACAGCATATACTAAAACATTAGCACTTTAGGACATGACACAAAGCAATGATCTGATTCTAGCTACATAAAGACGATAACACTTCAGGATAAGTAAAAGCGGTATTTGCTAGACAACGAAGCCTTTCTTACATAGTAAAGCGAGTCCCTTAATTATTTATTTATTTGCATTTATTATTTTTTTTAATTTGACACAAACCAACCTATTCGCTCCCTATTAAGATATTGTTCGAAAAATAACAGAACCAGCCAGTACCTCAAATCTTGCCTGAGTCTCAACAGATGTTCTTTGTATGTTCAAATGGTGGGACTGCAAATCTCAATTTTAAAGCTGTTCAACACGAAATGCCCAGTGGCGGGTAACAACACGTCACTAACAAACAAAAATATGTTACAGCGAGATAAACCCACCTGATCAATCGAATTTCCCTCTTATCAAAGAGCGCTTCCTATTGTTGTATAACAGATGTAATGTCAGTAATAACTGACAAAACTCGAAATTGTGGCTGAGTTGTTAAAGTCTCTGGTTCCTGTCTATTCATACAAGCTGGTCCCGAATCCGAGTTCCGGGTAACGCATGGCACATGTGCTTATCTTTTTGCGCTGATTCTGTTTCTTTTCTTGGACTGTAGCCCTAAAATTCTACGGGCGAATCCACATAACCTTAGATGCTCACCAAAGTTGTTAAACTTCGAATTAAAAGAAAAAAGGTTGGTAGTGAGGTTGTTCTGTGTTTTTCGCCAAGAGATACAAAACAAGCTGAAAGTGATTATTCTTACAGTATTACGATGCTATTCTCATGGCAATACTTTCTGTGAGTATGTTTTTGCGTCCTACACAAGATGTGGAATTTGTTCTCAGCTGTTTAGTGTTTTCCATCTTTCTTGACCACCAAAGAAGAATTTGAAGGAAAACACTCCAGACGTGTCAGTACTTGAGGTATCTCACTGATAAACCGTCTTTGATTTTTTTAAAGTTGTTCGATCCGAACAACTTTAAAAAAAAATCAAAGTTATTTCTACACTCTGAGCAAGGAATATATATGATACCATCATTTAGCAATCTAATAATTATCTTTGGATAACATAAGTCATTAAATTTCATTAAAAGCTCTGAAGTCATATCATCACTTATGTAAATAAGAAACACCCCAAACTTATACAAGCTATCATAAAAATCCGTTTTTTATTAGCTAGCAACGGATATGGATAAGCTTTTACAATTTACAAGTGGATTTATCAAAGTAGTATTATGTAGTATAAACTGCAAAACTTTTAACCAAGAAAACATATGAGAAACGTTAAAATTTGAAAATGCATTTCTCCACTATAGTTTCCTAGCATTATTATGTCTTGATAAAGCTATCCGTAATTGTGTTAAAGCTTAATCAAAAAACGCTTATAGCGTAGTAAAATCCGTTTATTTACTAGTGTAAAAAATGTATAGAGGATCGCCAAGCTTTCGCTCTCCACTGGGAAGCTTTTGTAATAATACACCTAATACCGCACGTGATGTCATCCACGTTATTTTTTTTTAAACAATCCTTGTTTCTTACATGCTTTAATTCTCTGCATTAATGTCTATCTGTTATTTCTTAATGTTCTAGTTCTCTGAATTAATGACGATTATTTCTTACATGTTCCACATCTCTGCATTAATGCCTATCTGTTATTTCTTACATGTTCTGATTCTCTGCATTAATGTATATTTATTATTTCTTACATATTCCAATTCTCTGCCTTAATGTCTATTATTTCTTACATGTTCTAATTCTCTGCATTAATGTCTATCTATTATTTCTTACATGTTCTACTTCTTCACATTAATGTCTATCTCATTTTATATCTGTCTATTGCCTTGAAAAAGACTCCCAACGAAGAAGGAAAGCTTGGCGATCCTATATACTTTTTCGCTCCAGCAAATAAGTGGATTTTACTATGTAAACGTTTTTTGATTGTGCGTAGTCTGGTGTACTCTTAACTATTGTTAAAGCTTGTCATATATCGGTTGCTAACAACAACAAAAAAAGAACGAATTTTTGTGAAGCTTGTATAACTTTTGTTTGGGTTTATTTGGCTCAATTAGTTTCTGCAATCCTGATTATAACGAATCGCCCAAAAACGTACTTTCCGTCTGAGATTTCTGTGGAAACTATGTTTAAAATTTCACAAATACCGTTTCACTCAGAGTCAACCGCAATTCCTTATTGTTTTGGCCTACCCTTCCTAACAAAATTCATGCAGGTATAATCACAGCACATTTGCCAAATTCATTCTTTTCTTTTTTGGCTCAAATGTCACGCAAGATTCTTCGAATTAATTTACGTGGAATACGATCGGCTAGATTGCTGCACCCATCTCGACTCATTACATTTCGCTTCACTGACCGATGCTTGTAGGGTACCAAGGATATCGTTAAGTAAATTCGTGATTTTCAGCAATATGAAGCAATTAGGTTTGATTATCAGAGCCAAACGTTTTGTTCTGCTATGACGAAAGAGACCTGATCGATCTTGCCCTTTTTAGGCAGTTGTATTTCTTCTTTCATTACAAATTATGTAATAAAACCATCGCAATCATGTAATGTTGAGTTGATACTCTGAATACTGCTACCAAACTTTTGTCGATTGCGATAGGCTTCAATGATTCTTATCATATCGCGGAATGACAGCGTATGACTCTGATTGGTGACTTATTGAATTATGGACTACCCAGAGCGGAGTCATTCATAATCAAATTTGCGATGGGATTTTTATGACACTAGAATCACAACTTCATCTATTTAGTTTCTCCTTCCTCTATACTAAATAAAAAAAGCTACTATCGATTAAAACTACATCGATATCTCAAAACTTCAGTAAACCTTCTGCCAATGTGCGAATTTCATTAGCTCCATCAATCATACTTTTTTTCTTAACCGCAGTTGAGCAGGAAGTCATTTAGAAGCTAACAGAGGAAAGCAAAGTATGGGAAATGGGATTAAATTCTGAAGGAAAGAAAATATGGCATCATGAATGTGGATGTTCACCATTTTCTGTTTTGTTTGCTGTATTACTGACTTTTCACTTTATTTGAACATTGGTAACACAGAAAGAAAATTGATCCATGCATCTTACCTTTCCTTTTCTTCCACTTGAGTTTTGCAGCTAGAGACATTTTAAAGCAGAAATGTGTAATCCACTAAACAAACGACACAAAAAGGACGTGCTGATTTTGTGCTTTAATTCATTCCCATATTGATTTTTCGCGATTTCATAAATCAAGCAAGCAACAGAGAAGACCACATTCGTTGAGTAACTCTTGGCTGTACCTTGTAGCTGTTGTGTTTCCTTAGTTGACTGCTAACACTCATTATTCGTTTACTTTTCCTACACGGAGGACAGTAGTAAAATTTGTGAAGTTTTCCTGATATCTGTAACTCATTGTTATTTGATATTTTTATCCAGCGAGAAAAATGAAATGATGCCAATAATTACTTCTGTCTTTAGGCTCCAAACTGTATAACATCATTGAATTGCTAAATGAACAGTATCAAGACATTAAGCTAAATATGAGACTGTGATTTTCTCTTTCGGTTTTTACAGTAATTCAGTCATTATTACATGTCATCTTTCCTGAAATATCAACTTTTTAAATTATTTACAAAATCTTTGCATATACCCATATTCAACGTGCTCACACTTATGACAACTATTCCAAGTAAGAACTGTAGTGCAGGTTTATAACCTCTATTAAACCCTTTTTTCAAGCTTATCGTTATTATTCGTATTCTTCATAAATTCAGTAGTATAAACATTCTAAAGAAAATTCTGATTTCTGTCGTGCTGTAAGAATTCCTTAACTCAAAAAGGCTTTACCCAGATTGGTAATTACTAACTGCCGCACACTATGGAGTGTAAAGAGAGACACATTTAATTCAAATAGGTGATAATGGCTTCAAAGAAGACAAATATATAGGTTAATCTTCTTAAAATGAAGAAGAATGGATAAAATGGCTTGTTCATTTTCATATCTAGGAATAAAACGCATACTAAAATATAAAAAAATCATGAAGCAAACACGAGAAACTTCTGTGGTCTTTAACTGTTGACGAAGACAAAAAAAAAAATTGTAAACGTATCTGAAGCTCTGACTAAACTAATACTGTAAAACAAACTCAATGCCACGAAACTCAAACAAGGGTTGACAGTTTGTTAGCTGGAGTAAATTTCTGCTCAAGGAAGGCGGCACGCTCTGGCTGAAAGACACGAGAAACTGTTTAAATGAAACTGGCTCAACAAACCCCGTTGGTAGCTTTTCGAACATTGGTCTAATCAAGAATCCACCTCTTAACTCCGTTCCATTCCAGTACACACAACACAGACGAGCAACTGTTGTTGCCGTATTCTGGCGGAAGTGCGAGCCGTGTGTGTGTGTGTGTGTGTGTGTGTGTGT
The DNA here is from genome assembly GCA_039090855.1 of Macrothele yani. Lineage (NCBI taxonomy): Eukaryota > Metazoa > Arthropoda > Arachnida > Araneae > Macrothelidae > Macrothele > Macrothele yani. Next base: position 93,449,560 of record CM077010.1, read on the forward strand.
GTGCGCGTGCGTGTGTTGTGCAAACACGCCGCCGGCAGGTAGGAGGCAGGTAAAAATGTGGAGGAGGAAAAAGAATTGGAAGCGAGCGCTGAAGCGTGCAAAACTGCCGCCTTTGCAAGGCTCGCCAACCGAGAGAGACATATAATCGTCACACACAGGTTTCCATGACTACATGAGTCTTCTCACTATTCCCTACCTCCGGCTTCCACAATCCCAGCGGTCCCATTTTCAGCTGCGAAATTCCTCCACAGCGGCCGTGGATCCTCCCGCTCCGAGTCCTCTTCAGACTGCAGGACCATCTGACCTCTTTGATGTACAGGGGAGATTGAGGGGGCCAGACGCCTTGCCATTACACGACGACGTGTTTTCCACCTTATATCAACTAATCAACATCAAGTTCTATTTCGCTGCCGACACGCAATCCCCCTCCCCTTCTTATCCTGAAGCACAATTCACGACAGTAAAGGATACTTCAAGCTCATCATCATTTCAAACTTTTCGTGAGAAAATACTCCCCCAAGTTCTCAAAGTTGATTGATTCGTCGGTACGGAATGCTTTTCACGATGAAAAAAATGGTTTAAAAAAACATGTCCATAAGTGCATTAAACTGGTCAAGAAGAGCCTTTAGTTTGTATATCGGGATGATTTTCTTCCCTTGGTGATCATAATAAAATTGTTAAACCGTATCTTATTCTCAAAAGGTCAATGAATTGAACGAGTGTTAGTGTTATACAAACCTGTTTGCTTTGACAAATCTTGTGACACAAGGTAAATTAGATCAGTAAATTTTGCACTTCGAAGGATCGCCAAACTGACGGATAGATTTCTATCATACAATGCGATCAAAAAAAAAAAAGATCGAAAAGAAATGAAAAGTCTATGATTATAATCATAGTCTGTCTTGACATTAATGCCTCCCATGTCGCATAAAATATTGTTAGAATCTCTGTTCTTGACTTTCTGACCCTCCAAAATTCTCTTAGAAAACGATACAGTGCTTTTTTTTTAACTTATTCATTTCACAGAAGAACCACAATATTGTTTCTTTGTTCTCTTTTCTAGGTATTTTGTGTTACGATCAAGAAATAAAAAGACCTCGGTAAAAAGGAAAAATGTCTGGTATGCAATTCTCTCAGTTTCACTTTTTTTCTCTCACAGGTAGTGTTAGATTTGTTGAACGAATCGCTCCAGCTTTCTGCAGTTGGATCTCGTTCATTTCACAGTGATGTAGTGTCAGTCATGCTGTCACATTCCACACTGTTTGAATGACACCTCATTAACAGGAAACCAGAATCCCCTTTCCCTAGGCAACTAAACACTACGCTATCACTCAATTTATGCAAATTGGCAGTATCGGGCAAATACATGCTGTAATTATATCGCTTGGATAATCAGCAACAAAGCGTTATGGTGGAAGATACTTACAATAAAACACATACTGCAATCAGGATTTCTTTCACCCTGCGTAATTCGGCATTTACATACAGATAATGTATGGGTATAACTATACCATCGGGATTAGAGGAAATGCTATCCCACACTCAACAACCCGCTTGGCCAGCGTGGTGAGTTATGGCCAAACCCCTCCAAAATGACTCCACAACTTAAATCTTGGCCCTCAGTCTCCGGCAGCTGGAATGTACCTGGCCAAGGCAGCGGCCAGTGCGACATGAAGGCAGAGGGTGCTAAGAATCCCCGGAGGACCGGACTAGGCTGCCATCTGATGCTGACCTTGGCTACGTATAACGGACGCTCCCTATCTTCTGATTCAAGGCTTCTTGAATTGGAAGAGGAACTACAAAGGATCAAGTGGGACATCGTCGGGCTAAGTGAGGTAAGGAGAAAAGGAGAAGATCTCATTGAACTGAAAAGTGGACATCTCTTCTACTATCGTGGGACAGATACTGGCAGAACTAGTGGTGTTGGATTTATAATAAACAAGAAACTGAAGGATAAAGTTGTAGAAGTTGAAAGTTCCTCTGACAGAGCTGCACGACTCGTTATCCAACTCTCGAGAAGATACCAGGCTCAGATTATTCAAACTTATGCACCCACCACAAGTCATCCTGAAGAAGAAATTGAAGAATTTTATGAGGAAATTCGTGATCTAAATAATAAAGGTAAGCAGCACTTGAAGATAATTATGGGAGATTTCAATGCAAAAATAGGGCAACGGCAACAGAATGAAACGTCAGTAGGTAAATTCGGTCACGGCAACAGAAACCAGCGTGGAAATACTCTCGTAGAGTTTGCAGAGGCAGAATGGTTTTTCATCTTGAACTCCTTTTTCAAGAAAAAGCCACACCGGAAATGGACATGGAGACATCCAAATGGGAGAACAAGTGAAATTGATTTTATTATGTGTAACAAAAAATTCGTCATAGAAGACTGCAGTGTGCTAAACAAGTTCAACACAGGCAGTGACCATAGATTGGTGAGATGTAAGATGCACCTCAACACTAAACTCGAACGTAGCAAGCTCATAAGACAAACAAAATGTATTGACATAACCAACCTTAAAAAACACCATAATACCTTCAAATTGGAACTGAAGAACAGATTCTCTGCTTTAGAAGGCCTAACATCAGAAGAAGTGGATATTTCTGAAGTTAACAGAAAAGTAACCAAAGCTCTTATGGAAACAGCAACAAAATTAGCAGGGTCTAAGAACAAATTGTATGTGAACAAATTATCAGGAAAAACCAAAATGTTGATGCAAAAAAGAAGAGAGATGAGGACAACTAAAGAAGATGTGACTTCCAAAGTGGAATATATAGAGCTATGCAAGACAGTACGAAAAAGTATCACTGAAGACGTAAGGAAATTCAACTGTGAACTAGTGAGGAAAGCAATTGAAAACAACCAAAGCCTAAAGATAGCAAAGGGACATCTCAGTAAGGGAAAAAAACAGATTATGGCACTGAGAAAAAAAGATGGTTCTGTAACAAGAAATAGAGGCGAAATTTTGACAAGAGTGAAAGATTTCTACTCCAAATTATATGAAAGGGATGATACATGTACTCCAGACATCATGAAAGGTACCAGTACCAGAGTTCTTCCAGTCCTTCCAGCAGAAGTTGCACATGCAATCAAGAACATGAAGCGGGGAAAAGCTCCAGGAGAAGATGGAATTACTGTAGACATCATACAAGAAGCAAGTGGAGAAATCGAAACAGTACTCGCCCAAATTTTCACTCGATGCCTTAATGAAGGGAGAATTCCTAAAGATTGGAACAACGCTACAATGATCTTGCTACATAAAAAAGGTGACATTGAGGATATCAGGAACTACAGACCTATCAGCCTCCTATCAGTGGTTTATAAAATCGTCACTAAAGTTCTTTCACACCGCTTGAAGGTGACACTGGACATGGCTCAACCGAGAGAACAAGCTGGATTCAGGAGTGGCTACAGCACAATAGATCATATCCACGTACTGAGAGAACTAATTGAAAGAGCGAGGGAATATGAACTACCATTGTGCATGGCTTTTATCGATTATGAAAAAGCCTTTGATTCGGTGAAACCATCAGCAGTTGCAATGGCTCTGAAATCCTGCGGTATTGAAGATGCATACATTAATATTATTAATAACATCTATGAAAATGCAAGTGCAAAGATTCGGCTGTTTGAAAATACAACACACATAAAAATTGGAAAAGGAGTGAGACAAGGTGACACCATATCTCCGAAGCTCTTTAATGCCACATTGGAAAATGTCTTTCAATCACTGAACTGGGTAAACAAAGGGATAAAGATTAATGGAGATTATCTAACCCACCTTCGTTTTGCTGATGACATAGTCATTTTTGCAACTACCCCATCAGAGCTACAGAGTATGATCCAGGAACTTGCTGACAAGAGTAAAGAAGTGGGATTAAAAATGAACTTTCAGAAGACAAAAGTGATGTTCAATGCTTTTACAAGAAATGAAGATTTATCGATTGATGGAGAAAATCTGGAGATAACAGACACATACGTTTATCTTGGACAGCAGATATCAAGTGAGGGTCACATTGGTGAAGAAATTAATCGGCGTACAAAACTTGCCTGGAGAGCTTTTGGAAGAAACAGCATAATTTTCAAGAGCAATATGCCATTATGTCTTAAAAGAAAAGTGTTTGATCAATGCATCCTTCCAGTGCTTACGTATGGTGCAGAGACGTGGACCTTAGCTAAAAGAGACATACAAAGGCTGCAGACAACTCAAAGTAGCATGGAGAGGTGCATGCTTGGTGTAACCAGAAGAGATAAGAAGAGGAACACGTGGATCCGGAAAATGACAAGAGTGGAAGACATCATTATCAGAGTTAAATCCCTGAAATGGCAATGGGCTGGACATACTGCCAGAAGAACAGACCATCGATGGACAGCCGAAATTTTAGATTGGATTCCAAGGGACAGGAAAAGACCCAGAAGAAGACCACATGGAAGATGGGTGGATGAAATTCGAAAGCATGCGGGAGTGACATGGAGGAGACTGGCACAAGACAGACCGTTGTGGAGGAAACTTGGGGAGACCTTCGTCCAGCAGTGGATTGATAATGGTTGACAATGATGATGATGATGATGAATGTATGGGTTACCCACGAAACCTGTATTTTAGCCAAATATTTAAATTCAATTCTACTTTTTGTCAGGTTATAAAAAAAATATACAGTAACACGCAAATTTTAGAAAAGAAAGGGTAGCAACGACAGTTTTTTTTTTTTTTTCGGAACTCCTGATTTAAGAAAAACGACGCCATTTTAAGAGTTTAAAATGAAAGTTTCCTGTTTAACTAAAGTGATAGCATCAGTCTCGTTATTTAATTGCCATACCTTATGAAAGGGCTTTAGTTTAAGATACAAATAGCAACGCATCATTTGATTATTCTAGTCCAATGTTGCTTTTAATCCACACTGATATTTCACGAAATTGTTCAAATTTTTACTCGGAGATTAACCGTCTCCTACATTAATAAGATTACACATATTAAAATTTTAAATAATGCTGATGATCTACGAAATTGTTTAACAAAAAGATATTTTACTGAATCTTTCTCAGAATGCATGGCCTACTGTATTTTTCTTTCCCTGTTTTAGGAATCACTAAATTTTTTTCTTTCTAGTGTAATCTTATAAACGGTATCCGTCCGAATGGAAAATGACTACGAGCAAATGATTACCCAATCGCTTACCACTAAGGACCGTAACTGAACAAGAAATGTTCTGTAACCTGTTAATTTCCGAGATGTATTAGCAGCGAAGCAATAATTATTTAAAAACATTTTATGCGCAGCATTTATTTAATGATCTTCTTTTTTTGTGATCATGACCTTACATTATTTTATGCCGTATCATTAGTCTAGTTGTGGCGTATGCGACCTTTATAACCTTCCGGATTAGCTATATTTTACTCTTATGTAAAATTTCGTTGCTTCTCGTTATATTTCTGTTCTGAATGTCATGCCTGAACCTCTCAGCTTTTCTTTCCTTTTGGGAATGTCTGGCAGTCAGTCAAGTCACAATCAGATTTAATATAATACAAGACCGTATCCTCTTTAAAGGATAATTTGTTAGGCAATTGCTTTTTTGTCCCATATGAGCTTAGTCTTAACATCTTAAAGATTAAGTTCAACACTAGTCGCTAATTGATCTTAACACCTGAAGTTCAAGGCTAATCGCTAGTTAGTCTTAATATACGTATTTTTCAACGCTAGTTGATATTTAGTCACAGCTTCCTGTGAACGTAAGTCTGATAGTAAGTAAACTTCGGAAATAAAAGTTATAAATCGTTTGACAGTCTCAAGGTGATTTCTTACGTCGAGTTGAGTTTTATATCTCTTTTGTCTAAGAGAAAACAGATATAAAACGTTATAGGACTCAATTTGCAATTGTGTAAGTTTCAATTTAATAACACCGCAATATCGCGTAGGTTTTTATTTGAGTGAAGCAGTCTTCCCGATTCACAGAATTAAATTGTAAGACCGTTGAAAGATTCGCTTGCCCCAGGTCAAAATATATTTGTAAATCTGTATGGCTATGTACATTCCCACGCGATTAGCCGAATTACAACAGGCATTGTACCTGTCTTGTGTGGAGGGGATTATCTCCAGGTCACGTTAAGGAGTAAAAAACAAGTTGTGAGTGTGGCAGGTAGCCCCACGGGAGATTAACTCGAGGAATCCGGTAGTAGGGATAGTTTTTTTGAAGTTCTAAGAGAAAAGGGACACTTAACTTTTGGGAGTGGAAGTGAACAGACGGGACTGGTGTTTTCAAGAGAGCGGTTACGTCGGAGACAATTTAATCCGGATGGGCAATTGGTGTTGCATCGCGTGGCTGCAGCGGCGGTTCACGGGAAACACGAGGTTCGGGTCGAGTGTTGTCAGCACTGACGGGACGAAGTCCAAGAAAACATTCCATTAACCAGCACTGGAGAAATCCCAAGGCACACAGTTTTACAAAAAGAAACTGTTAGTTTTTGGTTATTCTTAAAAAAAAACGGGGGCCTGTATTCTATTTTTCTTCGATGTGTGTGATTCCGTCTTTGGAAACGAACCAAAACAAAATTGTGACGGCTCTCGCTGGATCGGGACGATGATGAATAAAAGCTAGAAAGGAGCGAAAAGTCCTTATAACTGTCTTGATAAAAACGTCAGTTACAGCGACTTGAGCTCAGACGGAATGGCAATACCGTCTGAGCTCAAGTTTTTATTGTTTGTTATGCCATAGAATGTGATAGGAGAATTAGTAAGTCCTATAAGTCTGAAGAATGTCTGGGCTCAAGTCTGAAGAACGTCAACTGGCTAAAATGTTAATGCGAGAAATAAATAAGTTGTAGCCTTATTGGCACTTATGTTCAAGACGACTCTCCTCTTCCTTTCATCTAAGTGCACTGTCTAATGCCATTGTTTATATAATATAATATCATCGTTCCTGCTGCAGCAATTTCCTTTCTCCACTTTGCGCGCATTTAATTGACTTATGCATATTAATTCATCGTGAATGCCTGTAGACAATTACATACCTTCCACCTGTTGTATCAATCTCATCTCTGTGTTTTCAAATCAGCACGAATTTTAACTCAATTATTTTCTTGTGGCAAAATTAGGTTCACAGGTAGTTGAGCTAGCTGTTGCAGATTTCACATCTTCACTCAGTCCGGTGGTATGTTATTTCACTTTTCAATTCCTTTTTCTTATGCGATATTGTTTAAATGGGTGGTTGATTTGTATCTAATGTTAAGGTTTCAGCTTCGACATGACGCTTAACGTAGCATGACTTATAGCCTTAGTTTAGAGAAATTATGTTCACTGTTCGTTGTAGCTGAAAGACTTAATTATAATGCATGATATGCGCTTTCAGACTGACGTCCAGAATTCAAAGAAACACAAAAGTTTACTTACAAGTCCAATTTCTTTTTTATTATTCTTGAAGCACGTCCCCAAACGACATCAATCACTGTGCTTCAAACACGCGGCATTTAACTTCCATCAGTAACTTCGTGCAAAATACGTGGCACTATTCTCTCTTTAAATCTGTACACTCTCTACAAGAATAACATTGAATACAAATTGTTTATACGTTCAACATGTGCACGTTCGTGGAATCATCTCTCTACATCAACACAGCTCGTTTAACCATTGCACGAAAAATACTGCTCACAGATAACTCCCAAAGCAAACTGCACACTCAGATCTTATCTCATCAGTCTTTGAATACGTAGATTACCCTTTGACTCGCTGTCAGGGGTCGTCAACGTTTTTTTCGGTTGGGGGTTTAACGACCGCCGTGAGCAACTCAGCGAGCTATAAGCAGTCGCCTGTTCCTAATTTAGGGCCACTGGTTCCGTAAGACAAACACAATATCCACACCTCACCGGGATTCGAACCCGGACCCATCTCGGACGAATAATCACAAGCCATCGCTTAGACCACTGCACCACGGGGTCGACGTTGTCATCTTCAGAATTCATCGAGAAAAACTCATGATGTTAAGTTTCGAAAATGTTTAACTAGAAGAAACCAAATTTACATAAGAAGACAGGAACTCAAAAGGAAGGTTACAAAATATGTATACGTCACGTTTAATATTATTCTTTAAATAATCCCTCTGCGCTGCTGTTTAAAAGATTAACTTGAATCATTGCTTAAATTTTCCGCACTGCTGGCCAAAATATCAATATTGTTATTACCAAAATAAAAACCTGATTCTTATAAAAGCACCCTATGAGGTTTTTTTTAAAGAGGAACGGTAAAAACAGGAGTCACTAAACTGAAAAAAAAATTCAATTTTGATCTTATGCCCTAAAAGTTTATGCTTATCTTTAATGCCGCCCCTCTGGCGCAGTGGTGTAAGTGATGGCTTCTGACGATGGATCCAGGTTCTAACCGCGGTGAGGAATTGATGTTGTTTTTGTCTTACGACACCGGCTTTCTCCCTTCCCTAGAACCAGTGGCCCTAAGTTAGGGACGGGCGACTGCTTATAGCCCATCGAGTTGCTCATGGTGGTCGCTGAATCCTCAAACAAACAGCAACAAAAAAAAAACTATTTTTAACGGAAGATTTTGTGCCCTATGAGACTGTGTTCTCTTTTGAGTTAGTTTGAGATGCCGATATTGTTGATCATCTACTCAAAACCGCTAGAAAAGTTTGCAGTCTTATATTCCCACGACAAATGATGTAACAGGCTTAAAAGCCCCATTACTTCCTCCGCTGTCGACTAGCAGAGGCTTTAAAGGTTTTGAACATTCAGTCGTAATTTAAAACTGTTTGAATTAAATTACTGTTATTTTCAACCGTTCCCTCTCTCTTTTCTTTGCGACCGAAAAAGTGAAAAAAAAGTGTATTTGTGAATATAAAGTCTTATTCATAATACCCGAGACATGAACTCTTTTAGCCAGTAATCCAAAAGAATTTTACTCGAAAATGTTGAACAACTTTTTTTTCAGCAAGTCAAACAACTGGGATCGTCGGTCTGCCCTTCCTGCGACTTAATGAAGGATCATTGGGCAATGGATCAATCAATTTAAAAATGAAATAGACATTTTTTTCAGAAGCACCTTTAATTTTGGCTAAGCAAAGTTTGGAATTAAAATTGTAATCGTTATAATTTGAAATTTTAAAGCTATACAGGTTTCCTGTGCTGGATAAAGTGATGACTGAAATCCTGGATTCAAAGCTTTGAAACCCGCACTTCACTAGGCAGTCTAAGCTAAGGAAGTCAGATTCTGTAGCATTACAACTTAAAAGCTCTACCTCCTCATACACAACATTCAAATTCAGCACTCGAGGAAAAATGTACAAACTTCCACTATCAAAGATGGAATCCAGTGGGAGCAGTCGTTCAAACTGCAATAATTAAGCGTAAACGCCGAGTCACATCAACACACTTGATTTCCATTTCTTCCCATGCAGTGAGAAAACTAATTCAAATTGTAATATGAAAATTTCTGATATCTTTATCAGAAACCTTAACCAAAATATCAACTAAACACAATGTTATTTACATAATGATGTAACATTGATTATATCTATACAGAAAATTCTAGTCATGTGTTGCAATGTTTTATTTCCTTGTAAGAAATTTTGCAGTTGCAACAGCTAATGAAAAATTGTAGAAACTGAATAATGACTTTATTCTACTTTGAAGGAAGGTAAATTCTCACCTTTCTAAGTAAGAGCAAAAAAAAAGTGTTTTACTTAAAGGATTGGAACTATAATGCTCTCTAAAGTCGGCTCCTTTAAGCACGTATGCATTTATTCCAGAGTTCCTGATAATGCCGGAAGGGAATCGCAAATTCAGTTTTCTAAATCGTTAACAGATGTAGCATGGAATTTTTGTTTTAATGCTTCTACATCACTGAACAGTTTGCTTTCAAGCGTTTTTTTTTCCTCCCTCTCCTCCTTTTTCAAAGCTTGTAAGCAAAAACTAAACTCCGAGGAAGTCAAATCAGTTAGAAAACGAGCCTGTTTCATTTGAGAAGCACTGTATGCAGTTAAAAACTCATGTTCGAACTGAAATAAGTGATCAAATGTGCTGTAAAACATTGAAAGCATCTAGCTATGTCGTGCTCATTTCCAAACATTTAGGTTACAATGGTCAGGCATAAGTGACGAAATGAATTTTTTTTTGCACCCATTTTTTGCCATTTAGCGCTGGGAAACGCACTCGACTTGCTTATCCACCGTTCCTATGCAATAATGCGCCTAAGAATTCCTGCAATTTTTCGCAGATATTCATTTTTCTTTGAAACGACGGAACCACTCAAAAACGCCTGTACTGCTCATTGTTCTTTTTTAGCACGTCTTTTGTTAAATAAGATCGTGCTTATGTTATCGGTTTTTCCGTCCGTCCGTCTGTAGACACGATATCTCTGCACATAATAGTCCGATTTGAAAAATTCTTTTTGCATTAGAAAGCTTGAAATGTGCGAATGATGACCCATTATTTTGATTTTTTTACGATGTACAATTTCGCAGCTAGCGGGCGTAAATGCAGATGATATCGAATTCAAAATACATTTTGTTCCATACATTTGCTTCTAAACATCCAATTCAAAAAATTCTTTTGCCTTTCGATTCTACTTATAGCGAAGATTATTTTAGGTATAGTCACTTTTTCAAGTTACGCATAGATTCTCCGTTAGGGGGCGTAAAAATAAACTGCGTTTTCCCCGATATCTCTGCTTCTAAAACTCCGATTTGAAAAATTATTTCTGCAGAGGATACAATTTCTAATTTTTGGTACAAAACGGTTTGGCCACCAGGGAGCGTAAGCGTTAATTTCTGCTTCTGATGTATATGCAACAAAATCTGAGCTTCTAAAATCTCGATTGAAAAATTATTTCGTGGATCGATACTACTCATGTCGGCAAACCTTTTCGGAATATTTCCTTCTTAAAATAATGCATGGTTTCTCCGCCAGGGGCGTAGATGTATACCTTATTTTTGTCAATATCTCTGCTTCTAATGGTCCAATTTGAAAAAAATTCTCCTTTGTAGGATAGAGTTTCCGGTGAGACATGCGTTTTATAATTTCAAAATTTTCAAGTAATTCATTGACTTTCCGCTAGGGGGAGTAAAGGTAAATTGCGCTTTCCCCTATATCTCTGCTTCTAAAGCTCCGATTTGAAATATTCATCCTGCAAAAATTAGAAATTGCAATCAAAACAGCTCCCGGTGGGAAATGTTTTGATTGCAATTTCTAATTTTTTTTATAAAATATGGTTTGACCACCAGAGAGCGTAAGCTTTAATTTTTGTTTCGTAGGTATTTCCATCAAAATCTGAGCTTCTAAATTCTCGACTGAGAAAATTCTTTCGTGGACCGTTACCTCTCATGTCGATAAACATTTGACAATATTTTCTTCTTAATATCATGTATGGTTTATCCGCCAGAGGGTGCAGACGTATATCCTATTCCTGTATAAGAGTCAGATTTGAAAAATTCCTTCTTTGTTAGATAGCGGTTCCAGTGTAAAATGCTCTCACATAATTTCAAATTTTTGAAGTAATACATAGAGTTTGTGTTAGGGGGCGTTTTTTTTTTTTTTTTTTTTGTTTGGAGGTTTAACGACCACCGTGAGCAACTCAATGGGCTATAAGCAGTCGCCCGTCCCTAATTTAGGGTCACTGGTTCCAGGGAAGGGAAAGAGCCAGTGCCGTAAGACAAACACAACATCCATGCCTCACCGGGATTCGAACCCGGACCCCGTTCGGACGAATGATCAGAGGCCATCACTTAGACCACTGCGCCACCGGGGCGGCTTAGGGGGCGTTAAGGTACAGTGCGTTTTCCCCGATATCTCTGCTTCTAAAATTCTGATTTGAAAAATTCTTTCTGCACCGGATACAGATGCTGTTAGGAAATGCTTTGTCTACAATTTCTAATATTTGATAAAGAATGGTTTATCCACCAGGAGGCGTAAGTGTTAATTTCTGCGTCTGATGCATTTGTAGCAAAATCTGAGCTCCTGAAAACTCGAATGAAAAAATTATTTCGTTGACCGATACCGCTCACATCGAAAGACCTTTTGAGAATACTTTCTTCCTGAAATAATGCATGGTTTTTCCGCCAGGGGCGCAAACGCATACCTTATTTTTGTCGATATCTCTGCTTCTAAGAGTCCGATTTGAAAAATTATTTCCTGGTTGGAGAGCGTTTCCGTGGGGAAATGTTTATCATATAATTTCAAGTGTTTTGTAGCTCACAAGTCTGCCACCAGAGGGCGTAAGTTCACGTTTACGTTCACAGCAATATGTGCGGGACTAAAAACCCGATTGAAAAATACTATTTAACTATGCAAACTGTGTGTGTATTTTCTTTCCAAAGGAGTGCACAATTTCGCCGCTAGGGGCTCATACGCTTATTTTGTTTTTCTCAATATCACTGTTTTTACGTGTGTGATTTAAAAAATTCTTTCAACACCGGATGCCATTTACCTTGTAGAACACTTAATGCTAGTATACGAGGAATTTTGTAGTTCATAGTTCTGCCAGTAGGTGGTGTTTCGGCAATTTGCAGCTGTATCGCCGCTTCTAAAAACGCTATTGAGAAATTTCTTCTTCACTGTATGCCACTCGCTACGACAGAGATGTGGAGCATTATCCTCTTTAAGTAACGCAAAGATTTCTCACCAGCTGCGTAAAGGTCAAACGCTATTTCCATGAAGAATAATTTTCGCCTATTTTCAACTTTTCTGCTAAGCAAAATTCTTCAGCTAGCCGACGTAAACTTATATCATGTTTTATTTTTTATATTTCTTCCTTTAACTGTTCAATTTGAAAATATCTTTGTCTCTGGTACCTTCTTTGTAGTATGAGAAACTTTTTGTTCGTCATTTGGTGATTTTCGTAACATGCTTTTTAGCCGCTGGTGGAGCTAAGTAGATGTTTCTATTTCTGGATGTTTTATCAACTGTTTGGAAACAGTTGATTATTTTTCGAACCGGTTCCATTGATTTTGAATACCTTTGATAAATTTAATTCGCTTCAGAACAGATCCAAAAGACGTGCTTATTACATCCGAAAATTCGTTGTCATCTTCCTTGTTTTAAATGCTATTTGCACAACTGTTAATAAGATTCTTTTGACGGCGTTTCAAATTTTATAGCAAACTTCAAGGCATTTTTTCTTATGCTTTCGGACGACGTTTGAATCAACATCTGGAAACATGAAAGATGACATCGAATTTTCCGGTGTAGTAAGCACGTCTTTTGAATCCGTTCTGACGCAAATTAAATTTATCAAAGCTATTCAAAGTCAATGGAACCGGTATGGAAATCAATAGTATCTGACGGAAGAAAGAAGTTTTTCAATCGGGTTTTGAATCCCTCAGATATTGCTGTAAACGGAATCGTGAGCTTACGCCCTCTGGTTGCAGACTTGTACGTTAAGAAAAACATGAATTTATATGAGAAACATTTCACACCGGAAACGCTCTCCAACACCGAAAGAATTTTTCAAATCGGACTCTTAGAAACAGAGATATCGACAAAAATAAGATGTGACTTTACGTTCCCTGGTGGGAAAACCATGCATTATTTTAGGAAGAAAGTATTCTCAAAAGGTTTTTCCATATGACCGGTATCGGTCCAAGAAAAAAAATTTAGTCGAGTTTTCAGGAGCCCAGATTTTGTTACAAATACGTCAGAAGCAGAAATTAACACTTATGCCCCTGGTGACCAAACCATTCTTTACCAAACATTAGAAATCATGTGAAAAATATTTTCCATCAGGTCTTGTATGCGATACAGGAAGAATTTTTCAAATCGGAGTTTTGGAAGCAGACAACGCAATTTACCTTTGTGCCGCCTAGCGGAAAGTCTATGATTTACTTGAAAATTTGGAATTTATAGGAGAAACATTTCGCATCGGAAACACTCTCCAACAAAGAAGGAATTTTTCAAATCGGACTCCTTGCAGTAGAGATATTGACAAAAATAAGATATACATCTACGCCCCCTGGCGTAGAAACCATGCAAGAAGAAAATGTTCCTAATAGGTTTGTCGACATGAGTAGTATCGGTCAACAAACGATTTTTTTCAATCGAGAATTTAGAAGCTCATATTTTGCTGCAAATACATCAGAAGCGGAAATTAAGATTTACGCCCCGTGGTCGCCAAACCATTATTTTACAAAAATTAGAAATTATGTGCAAACGATTTCCCATCAGGAGCTCCCGTGCAGAAAGAATTTTTCAAATCGGAGATTTAGAAGCAGAGATATAGGGGAAACGCAATTTATCTCTACGCCCAATAGCGGAAAGTCTATGAATTACTTGAAAATTTTGAAATTATGTGAAAAACATGTCACACTGAAAACACTATTCAACAAAGAAGAAATTTTTCAAATCGGACTCCTAGAAGTAGAGATATTGACAAAAATAAGATATACGTCTTCGCTCCCTGGCGGAGAAACTGTGGAATATTTTAAGAAGAAAATATTCCAAAAAGGTTTATCTATGTGAGTGGCATCAGTCCACGAAAAATTTTTTCAATCGACATTTTAGAAGCTCAGATTTTATGGCAAATACATCTTACGTCACCTGGTGGCCAAAGTATTCTTTACCAAAAATTTGAAATTATATGCAAAAGATTTTCCGTCAGGATGTGTATCCGCTGAAGAAAAAAAATTTCAAATCGGAGTTTTAGAAGAAGAAATATCGGAGAAAATGTAATTTACTTTTGCGCCCCTAGCGGGAAATCTATACGTAATTTGATAAAGTAACTATATCTAAAATATTCTTCGACATAAATAGAATCGAAAGATAAAATAATTTTTTCAATCGGATGTTTAGAAGCAAATATGTGGAATAAAACGTATTTTTGAATTCGACATCATCTGCATTTACGCCCTCTAGCGGCGAAATTGTACATCGTAAAAAAAACGAAATAAAGAATCATCATTCGCATATTTCAAGCTTCCCAATGCAAAAAGAATTTTTCAAATCGGACTAATAGTTGCAGAGATATCGTGGGTACAGGCGGACGGACGGACGGACAAACCGGTAACATAAGCACGATCTTTTTTATAAAAAATGTGCTAAAAATGCTGAATACGCAACAATGCTGCGGGTTCAATTTAATATCTTCATTTATATGTCATCTTAATCGACTACTTGTGGATTGAAACAGTACTGCTATATTAAGGCAAGTGCAACGATATTCAGGAAAATTAAATCTTAAAATGATCGAACAATTCTTTTATTTTCCGTTGCTTAGCTTTTGAACGGGTTCACAGGATTCGAGCTTTCAGGATTCGAGTTCACAGGATTCGAGCAGGATTCGAGCACCTCTTTTGTAAAAAAGATCGTGCCTATGTTATCGGTTTGTCCGTCCGTCCGTCAGTTTGTACCCACGATATCTCTCCAACTA
This sequence comes from Macrothele yani, assembly GCA_039090855.1. Lineage (NCBI taxonomy): Eukaryota > Metazoa > Arthropoda > Arachnida > Araneae > Macrothelidae > Macrothele > Macrothele yani. The sequence goes on from CM077010.1 coordinate 93,464,919, forward strand.
TTAGTCCGATTTGAAAAATAATTTTTGCATTCGGAAGCTTTAAATATGCGAATGATGATCCTTTGTTTCGTTTGGTTTTTTTTTTACGATGTGCGATTTCGCCGCTAGAGGGCGTAAATGCAGATGATGTCGAATTCGAAAATACGTTTTATTCCACATATTTGCTTCTAAACATCCGATTGAAAAAATTTATATCTTTCGATTCCATATATGTCGAAGAGTATTTAAGATACAGTTACTTTTTCAAATTACGTATACATTCTCCGTTAGGGGGCGTAAAGGTAAATTAAATTTTTCCCGATAACTCTTCTTCTAAAACTCCGATTTGAAAACTTTTTTCTTCAGCGGATACATCTCCTGATGGAAAATCTTTTGCATATAATTTCAACTTTTTGGTAAAGAAAACTTTGGCCGCCAAGAGGCGTAAGTATTAATTTTTCTTCTAATGTATTTGCCATAAATTCTGAGCTCCTAAAATATCGATTGAAAAATTTCTTTCGCGGACTGATGCCACTCACATCAATAAACCTTTTCGGAATATTTTCTTCTTAAAATATTCCACAGTTTCTCCACCAGGGGGCGTAGATGTATATCTTATTTTTGTCAATATCTCTACTTCTAAGAGTCCGATTTGAAAAATTCCTTCTTTGTTGGATAGTGTTTCCAGTGTGACATGTTTTTCATGTAAATTCAAAATTTTCAAGTAAATCATACACTTTCCGCTAGGGGGCACAAAGGTAAATTGCGTTTTCTGCGTTATTTCTGCTTCTAAAATCCCGATTTGAAAAATTCTTCCTCTATCGCATACAAGACCTGATGGAAAATATTTTAAAAATAATTTCTATTGTTTGGTAAGAATGGTTTGGCCACCAGGGGGCATAAGTGTTAATTTCTGCTTCTGACGTATTTGTAGCAAAATCTGGGCTCCTGAAAACTCGACTAAATTTTTTTTTCTTGGACCGATACCGCTCATATGGAAAAACCTTTTGAGAATACTTTCTTCCTAAAATAATGCATGGTTTTCCCACCGGGGAACGAAAGTCACATCTTATTTTTGTCGATATCTCTGTTTCTAAGAGTCCGATTTGAAAAATTCTTTCGGTGTTGGAGAGCGTTTCCGGTGCGAAATGTTTCTCATATAAATTCATGTTTTTCTTAACGCCCAAGTCTGCAGCCAGAGGGCGTAAGCTCACGATTCCGTTTACAGCAATATCTGAGGGATTAAAGACCTGATTGAAATACTTCTTTCTTCCGTCAGATACTATTGTTTTCCATACCGGTTTCATTGACTTTGAATAGATTTGATAAATTTAATTTGCCTCAGAACGGATTCAAAAGACGTGCTTATTACGCCCGAAAATTCGGTGTCATCTTTCTTGTTTTTGACTGGCTTCACTCCATTCCCGCTCAATCGTCCGGTTCCTTATTTTAATACTCGCTATCCATGGGACGTCCGCTTCTCACTGGTGATACAAATCATCTACCCTGACACTCTTACAAACTATCTGCTCTTCGACCCACTTATTTTTCTAGACGAGTGCGCCAGTCTTTATCCGATGAGAAAGTCAACGCCTCTCTGAAAACGAAATGTCCATCCACCATAAATTGAAACCGTTTAGACATAAGTAATAATATTAATAACAAGAAAGATGACACCGAATTTTCGGGTGTAATACGCACGTGTTTTGAATCCGTTCTGACGCAAATTAAATTTATCAAAGCTATTCAAAGTCAATGGAAGCGGTATGGAAAACAATAGATCTGACGAAAGAAAGAAGATTTTCAATCGGGTTTTTAATCCCTCAGATATTGCTGTAAACGGAATCGTCAGCTTACGAACTCTTAAAAGCAGAGATATCGACAAAAATAAGATGTGACTTTACGTCCCCTGGTGGGAAAACCATGCATTATTTTAGGAAGAAAGTATTCTCAAAAGGTTTATCCATATAAGCGGTATCGGTCTAAGAAAAAAATTAGTCGAGTGGTCAGGAGCCCAGATTTTGCAACAAATACTTCACAAGCAGAAATTAACACTTATGACCCCTGGTGGCTAAACCATTCTTTACCAAACATCAGAAATTATGTGAAAAATATTTTCCATCAGGTCTCGAATGCGACACAGGAAGAATTTTTCAAATCAGAGCTTTCGGAGCAGAAATAACGCCGAAAACGCAATTTACCTTTGTGCCCCCTAACGGAGAGTCTATGATTTACTTGAAAATTTTGATTTTATAGGAAAAACATTTCACATCGGAAACACTATCCAACAAAGAAGGAATTTTTCAAATCGTACTCTTAGAAGTACAGATATTCACAAAAATAAGATATACGTCTACGCCCCCTGGGGTAGAAACCATGCATTTTTTCAAGAAGAAATGTTTCCTAAAAGGTTTGTCGATATGAGTAGTATCGGTCAACAAACGACTTTTTTTTTCAATCGAGATTTTAGAAGCTCATATTTTGTTGCAAATACAACAGAAGCGGAAATTAAGACTTACGCCACCTGGTGGCCAAACCATTTCTTACAAAAATTAGAAAATATGTGCAAACGATTTCCCATCAGGAGCTGTATGCGGTGCAAAAAGAATTTTTCAAATCGAAGATTTAGAAGCAGAGATATACGGCGAAACGCAATTTACATTTACGCCCCTAGCGGAAAGTCTATGAATTACTTGAACATTTTGAAATTATATATACCATATGTCACACTAGCCAACAAAGAAGGAATTTTTCAAATCGGACTCCTAGAAGTAGAGCTATTGACAAAAATAAGATGTACTGCTACGCCCCTGGCGGAGAAACTGTGGAATATTTTAAGAAAAAATATTCCGAAAAGGTTTATCGATGTGAGTGGCATCATTCCACGAACGAATTTTTTCAATCGATATTTTAGAAGCTCCGATTTTATGGCAAATACTTCAGAAGCAAAAATTAACACTTACGCCCCCGGTGGCCGAAGTATTATTTACCAAAAATTTGAAATTATATGCAAAAGATTTTCCATCAGGAGTTGTATCCGCTGAAAAAAAAATGCTCACATCAGAGTTTTAGAAGAAGAGTTATTCGGGAAAATGTAATTTACTTTTACGCCCCCTAGCGGAAAATCTATGCGTAATTTGATAAAGTAACTATATCTAAAATACTCTTCCACATAAATGGAATCGAAAGATATAAATATTTTTCCAATGGGATGTTTAGAAGCAAATATGTGGAATAAAACGTATTTTTGAACTCGACATCATCTGCATTTACGCCCTCTACCGGCGAAATTGTACATCGCAAAAAAAAAAAACGAAATAAAGGATCATGATTTGCATATTTCAAGCTTTCCAATGCAAAAAGAATTTTTCAAATCGGACTAATAGTTGCAGAGATACCGTGGGTACAGACGGACGGACGGACGGACAAACCGATAACAGAAGCACGATGTTTTTTTACAAAAGACGTGCTAAAAAACTACTTAGGCCAATGTCATAAACTTCGGCGCCTAGCGCACCGTGAAATCCGACCCGCAAACGATTCCGTTCAACGTCAAAATTTCTTAAGGAAGCACACTGGCACCCAATGAAACAAAGAAATGCTGTCCCTTAAAAAAAAGGTTTCCACATATCTACAGATTTTAACACATTATTAAAATGAAATTCTCTAAGCAGTATTTACAATATGTTAAAAATTAGTAAAATTAACATCATTATCCAATAACTATTACATTAAAAGTTATTAAAGATTAAGAATTTTTACCAAGTATCACTATTACAAATGTAAAAGAGTATCAAAGACAGGGCTGATTCAGTGGAACGACCTGTAAACATCTTAGAAAGCACAATAACATTCCAGTATAAGTTCGTCGTCTCGTCTCATTCTATTTACAGCAAAGCTGTACAATCCTTTCCTTTCCAAATATTTATATCGACAGTTTCCTGCTTTGAACTCTAAATGTATCGTATTCAGTTATCTTTCAAAAACTCGAATTTGCCGAAGAATAAAGAACGAAATCATATTTCCTGTAACTCTTCATTTAAAAAAAAAAAAAAAAAAATTCCTGTGCCCGAGAGAGAGAGAGAGAGAATAGTGTTCATATATTTCAATTAAATGCTTAGCAGCAAATACATTTTACAGTCTCAACGGGGTTGTTGCGTAGCTTCTTGAAAGAAAAACGTGGAACAGGAAACTCGGGTTATTTGTCTGAAGGCGATCTGCGTTCGCTGTTGAGAGCCAATTAAAATCTCCGAATCGAACGCCATCTGCAAGGGTTTTTTTAATCCTCTCAATAAAATTTCTTTCAATACGCCAGCCACAGCAAAACGCAGCTGCCGCGAAAAGAAAGGAAGAGCAGAGGAACTTTGCGGATAATGATGAACAGCAGAGTTACACGTTTGACCTCTCGGGGTCGTTCCTTCGGGGCACACGTGGCACAATTAGCACAGAAAGCCACGCAGTTTCATAATGTATTCACTATCCAGTCTAATTACGTCAAGAAATCCCGCTTTCTCGTTTTTTTCTTAATGAGTTTTGCTGCTTGTGTTCATTGAAATCCAGATGACAAGTGATCATGAACTTGACATCGTTAAGAAATCTGGTAAGGAACTATGGTGAAGATAATGAAGTAGATTTTACATCTTGTTCTCATTCCTGCAGCAAACGTTGTTAACCAAAAATATTTGCCGGGTTTAAGGAAAAAAATACACGCACTCACGTATCTGTGCGTGATGCATAAATTAAAACTGTCTGGCACGAAAATCAACAAGCAAAACAACAAACTGGGAGTGCACTTGTATGGTGTTTCCCTGCATGGGAAGATAATGGAGTTCCCGAAAATATGGGCACGATCAAAGAAAAGAATATGAAGCCCGCATCTTTTAATTTTTATTAAATCAAGAAACTAATTTACATAATTGCATAACTTTCAAGCATTATGACGAAACCTTTTACTATTCTGTAAACTCCAGCTGTTGCCTTCAGAATAGCAAAGTTGAAAGTGTGACTTTTGACATAATGTTTTTCCGTGGATTTGTATCACAACTTTCATGAACTTGTTTTAGGATGAATGATTTACCAAACTGAAAGAAATTGGAATCGGAAAAAATATGTAATGACAGCGTCTGCTCGAGCACAGGTTATGCAATAGCAAATCCTCCTTTTTTATTTTATTTTTTATTTTAGCTTAACGATTTCGATGAGAGCACCAAGAGAAGGAAGGGTAGCCCTTTTCTAATTAAGGGATACGTGGTTGCAAGGAAGAATGAGAAGTAGTGTGGTAAGAATTAACGCAACATCTACCTTTCACGAGGGCCGTAGCTAGCTAGCAGGATGCACGAGGGGGCTCAGCCCTCCCCCCCCTCCCTTCCCCAGAATATGGACGTGGTTAAAAATTCTCGGAACTTTTATTTTCGGTGGTTTATGAAAACTTCTTTTGTATTTCATTACAAGCATAAATACTTTAATACTTTACCTTTTTGTGGGGGCGGGGGGGTAAAGAAAAGCAAAATTGAACATACAGCACGTATCATGAAGAACTCAAAAGAAATTACATCTGGAAGTTAATCAGTAGGAACATATGCACCATTGATTCTGAGCCACATGGGCGCATACTGTGTGTGTGTGTGTGTGTGTGTGTGTGTGTGTGTGTGTTGAAAAAAGTAAAATTTAAAAGAACATTTCAAATAAAAAAAAAAAAAGGAAAGAGGCGCAGATGGAGGATTAGTTGCGCATACGGAAGAAACACTGTTCCTCACTTGATAAATGGCTATCAGATGCTAAGCTGCTCTCAAAAAAACTTCCACGTGGTTAATTACTACAAAGAAGGGTTGTCGTAGGAACGTTTTTAGCTAAATGCATCCCTCTAGGCGATGTAAAATGGTGCTAAAGAGAAATTTTTGTGCGAGAGAACGTCTTTCTGTTCATTGCTTTGCAGTCAATAGGAGTGGTTTTGCGACGCAAATACGGGAGAAGTGTTTATTATAACAGCCAAAACTCCCTTCCCCACTCAAAATCCTAAGGTCCTCAGGAATCTGAGGGCTTTAGGATTTTGAATGGGAAAGGGAGTTTTGGCTGTTTACTGCGGTAAGAAAAGACTACCTCCGAGCCTGTGGTGCAGTCCTGAAAAAGAAATAGCCTGGCGCTCCAATGATTGGCCCAGGTGTTGACACCAGCAGATATGGGGGAGGGGAGCACTAATAAAACTTTGAAATCGAATATACATATACCGTCCGGTGCGCACTGCTCTGGCTATTTCGGGCAACGGATGGCATAGTGATCAACGTTCGTGGCTGCCACGGAGAAACCTCAGGTTTGATCCCAGGCAGGTACGAATGCTCGAACCGCTAAATATCCGTCGTGCGTCGGATGGGCACGTTAAGCCGTTGGACCACGGGTACTAGCCCTCGGTAATAAATAGGGGCGTCTTCCTCCCCTTTCTACTTCGCTTCTGTGTCACTTTCCTATTGTGTACTCTAGCCCAAATCTCCTAGTTTGCTATTTCTGAGGGCTGTTTAAGACCTGGAGTCAGATACTCCCTTCCTAAAATTTTCTACATATGATCTGATCTGGTCTGGCTATTTCTGAAGTGGTTTTGGTAAACAAAAGGTCTATGGATTTGCGCATAGTCACCATGAAAATAAAATAAATAAAGATAGAGAGAGTGAGAGAAACTCGGTTAAGCGGTTATTTGTGTTAATAAAAGGTCGATTTCAGTGGGCGACAACTGAATAATTAATTTTTGAAAGTCCGATTCAATTAGGTAAAAATTAACCGAGCTCCACCAGGCCTTTGGATAAAAAAGTAGCCTGGTGGCGCCAGGCCTCAACCGCATCCCTGCTCCGAACACCAGCTAAGTAGAATACGTGATTCAGAATGGAAATGAAGAAAAGAAAGATCCGAAATTCAGCATCAATAACTCCTCGATACCATTGCGTGCATCCGCAAAAAGGAACCAGAATAGTAAACTGAATGAAATATATATATATATATATATATATATATATATATATATATATATATATATATATATATATATATATATATATATATATATATATTCTATAAAGATACCTAAGCAAAAAAAATATACAAATATAATTTTGACTCACACCTAGTACAACATAGAAAAGGTTATGTATCTACCTGTGTGAGTAAAAGGAGAAAAGAAAAAAAAATAAAATAAAACAACTGAATGTAGAAGGTGTCGAGAATACTGAGCCTTGGCTTTATCAAGGACCAGCAAAAACTCTGCATTTTCTCACTTCCACAAAGACCTAGTTGGAAATGGGTTTCTGCAAGGCCATAGATGCAAGTAACATTCCCACCTAAAATAGTTTAAAATATATATATATATAAGTCATGTCCTCCGTAGAGTAGCATGACCTAGCACTAGTTAACAATTTCGCTTGCATCCATTAACCTTCATGGCCCGACCCATGCTCTTCATCTGTTACTATTAAACAGAGAGAAGAAGATTAAAGAGAACTCAAGCTGTGAGAGTGACATAATAAATAGAAATGATTTTCAGCTATAACGAAATTCCAAGTTCGTTTGAGAGAGAATTTAAACCTGAAAAACAAATTTTACATTGCAATTAAAAAAGGAAATGTTAATTTATAACGAACAGATTTTTGAAAGAAAACTTGAGTCTAAAACCCCCTACTCAGAAGCTCACTAAGGTGATTTAATACATGCAAAGATTATTAAATAAACTGCTCGTGTATTTTATAATATTTCTCATGTATTCTGGAGAGTTAATTCTGCTCATTCTGATCATACAGATCCACAGTCTTAAGTTTATATTTTTTTCTCTGGTTAAAATCTCCGCGCGTTGGTTTCTTGCTGTATGAGGAGGCCATCAGCCCCACCCTCACTGCCCCCCAGCGTCTAGGGAGTGGCGGAAGAGGTCAGCCATGTTCTCCTCTTGTGAGGAGAAAAGTTTTTGTAACACAAGAGGTAAGCTCTCTTCCTTGTTTTTGGGCTCTAGGTTTTATAAGTTCAATGTTAGTACTTCATGTACCTTTTCTCTGTATTTTTAGCTTTTCAGCTTTTAAGCATTGGTTTGTCTGTTAACATTTATGCGGGTTTTAACTCTTACTTTTCTTTGTAACTTTGAGCGTCTTTTGTGGTACCTAGGAACAGAAGATGGCTAAGCTTGTTCCTTTTCTATGCGCTGTCTATGCGCTGTTTTTTCAAAGTAGTTAAGTTCTTAATAACTAATTAATTATGCACTTAAAGCACTGCTGAAATACTTTGTACATATTGCAACTAACTGTTTAAGGTATATAACTTTCACAAAGTTTTCTTTAGTTAATTATTATCTTTAACTTATTCTCGTTTTCGTGCTGTCATAAGTTGTAGAGTAGGGGGTTTTAGACTCAAGTTTTCTTTCAAAAATCTGTTCGTTATAAATTAACATTTCCTTTTTTAATTGCAATGTAAAATTTGTTTTTCAAGTTTAAATTCTCTCTCAAACGAACTTGGAATTTCGTTATAGCTGAAAATCATTTCTATTTATTATGTCACTCTCACAGCTTGAGTTCTCTTTAATCTTCTTCTCTCTGTTTAATAGTAACAGATGAAGAGCATGGGTCGGGCCATGAAGGTTAATGGATGCAAGCGAAATTGTTAACTAGTGCTAGGTCATGCTACTCTACGGAGGACATGACTTATATATATATATATTTTAAACTATTTTAGGTGGGAATGTTACTTGCATCTATGGCCTTGCAGAAACCCATTTCCAACTAGGTCTTTGTGGAAGTGAGAAAATGCAGAGTTTTTGCTGGTCCTTGATAAAGCCAAGGCTCAGTATTCTCGACACCTTCTACATTCAGTTGTTTTATTTTATTTTTTTTTTCTTTTCTCCTTTTACTCACACAGGTAGATACATAACCTTTTCTATGTTGTACTAGGTGTGAGTCAAAATTATATTTGTATATTTTTTTGCTTAGGTATCTTTATAGAATGTGAATTCTGAATTTTCAAAACTGCTGCGTTGCGCGTTTTGATTTTCAGGTTATTTTGCACCCTTCGTTCTAAATTCTAAAATTTTTTCCTTAGTCTTCAGTTTTGCTCTTAAGTAACTAATTTCAATTAATTATTTAGCAGCTCATGCGCAAATTCTAGTTGAAATGTTTTATTATTTTTTATTTTTTATTATTATTATTATTTTTTTTTTTTTTATTACTATTTTTTTACTTGAGGTTTTTTTCATTTTCTAATTTTTCTTTTTAGTATGTTTTGGATGCAGCTTTTTGGAGTGTAGTTTATACTCGAGTTTGGTCTTTTCTTGGACTGCTTATTTCTAAAAAGTTTTTCCTAGTTGGTTTGCTCAGAATTTGTATGTTTTGGCCCAAGTGGAGTTCTAAGGACGATGAAAGGATTGGAGGTCAGCTCAGATATTTTAAGTCCTCCCGCTCGGTTAGGCTAGCACCCTTTCCCATAGTGTATGAACTCGCTGGCAAAGGTAATCTAAAGTTATGAAATGACAAACGTTGTTTGACATGTAAATCTGCAGATCCTAACCTGTATTCTTCTGTTGAGGATAATTGCTCCAACAAGTTTTGCAAAGCCTACAATACCATCTATAAGCTCACCTGTACTGTCTGCAACCTTAGCTATATTGGCCAAAGTAAAAATCCTCTTCATCTTAGGATTAATGGTCACAGGTCTCTAGTAAACAAGTTCTCTAATTCAGGAGTGAACCCCTCCACAAACGCCAACCAGTACTCTACCTTTGAATTAGAGCATTTCCATACTCATGGTTTTGACAAAGTGAAAATAGAGGTACTACATATTATCCCTGACCTCTATGCTCGGCTAGAAACTGAATCCCTTGAAATTTTGCAGCATCAGTCTCTTTATCCCTATGGCCTTAATTCCACTCTATCTGACAATAAGCATAATCAGCATAAATTTTCAATTCGTGAACTCTTCTTTCTTGTTAATAATAAGAGCTGCTCTAGAGGTAATAGAGGACAGAGGTTATTTCGCACATCAAGCAAAGTTGATTTTGCTAACTTGCTAAAAACTCTGGAAAGCTTTAAAACTGGCACTAATTTTGTTAAAAATACTTACAAAATTCTCAAGTCCTTCAAGCACTCTGTCCTTAAATGTTTTTCAAATTCTGGAATGAAACTGCTGACCATGTTGATAAGCATGTTTTTGCTTTGGTTCTGGACATTCTTAAACATATTCTTAAAGATAAAATTTCTCTTAAAGAATTTTCCAGTAATTTTGTTACCATCAGGTTCCTAAATAAAGCCTACGATAATCTCAATGTAAGGAAGCTGTTCTACAATAATGCAATTTTTTTTCCCATCCACAGGCACCAGTCTATTGTAAGTTTTAAATATGTTAAGACCTTAGGGTCAATAGTTAAAAACTACAAACTTAACTCTTCGAGCTACATTCCTGTAATTACTACTTGTTCTTGTGATGAACATAAAGAAACAGTTCACTATGATAAGAATTACAACCATATTATCACCGGAAACTTGAGTTTTGTTGAAAATGAAAAGCTTAGGAATTTATTAGAGTATGGCTCTAAATTCAGACCTTCCTTCACAATTTCCAAAGAAAGGATTCTTGAGAGCTTCACTCAAGATGTAAATAAGTACATCATCGTAAAAACCAGTTTAACGTACAATCAGCCTATTGAGGCCTTCGCAGAATGGAAATATAATATAATCAATAGCTTCACCGGTGAGTTGGCAGGTCTGGACTTTTGCTTCGACAGAAATCTCTTTTTCTCTGGAGAAGCTAAAAGGTCACTCTCCAAACTACAAGACCAATTTATTTTTACCACTACGGATAAAGCTAGCAATAATTTTGCAATTATCTGTAAGAAGTTCTATTTTGAATTGTTAACTATGGAACTGAATAATATAGTAACATACGAGCCCGTAAGTTATTCTACCAAGCAGTTAGAAAATCGGTTTAAGGCATTCTTCAAGAAACTTAAAATTCCGCAAACTAGAAGATATGGGCCTGAATTTCCATTTCTTTTTGCAACGGTTAAGTTTCATAAGGATCCTGTGAAGTTCAGGTTCATAGCTAGTGGAGTAAGGAGTCATAAAAAGAAAATAGATCTTGCTTTTGAAGATGTCTTAAAGAAGGTTTTGAAACACATTAGAAACTGTTCTAACTTGATGTACAGAGATTTTTGGATAATTAATAATAATGCAGAAGTAATTTCTACTATACTCAAAGTTTGTCCCCTAGATATTAATAGTTATGATTTTGAAAACCTATATACTAATCTGCCTCTATCAGATATAATCACTACCTTTAAAGAGCTGTATGCAGAATTTAAACTTAACCAATTTGTTGATGTAGGAACTTGGAACTCTTATCTCAATTGCTGCATAAAAAACAACCATATCTTATATAATAATACTCTCTATAAGCAAGTGAACGGTATTCCAATGGGAACATCAACGTCCACGAATATCGCTAATCTATTCCTGTTCTTTAAGGAATATAAATTCATTAAAAATCACCCCACCTGCTCAGATAACTACCTTTACACTTTTAGATATATTGATGATCTGCTGTGTATCAATAATTCCGAAGTTATAGAGAGTGATTTTGATAATATCTATCCTAGCTCTCTTAACTTATGTAAAACCAACCACAGTAATCAGGAACTTGAGTTCCTAGACTTAAGCATTAAGCTCAACAGAGGTAACCCATCTATTAGCCTCTTTGATAAAAGAGCTAATTTTCCTTTCAAAGTAATTAAATATCTACACTGGAATAATAACATTTCAACCAAAGTAATTGAGAATGTACTAATTTCTCAGGTCCTAAGGATTTCAAGAATTTGCAGCAACAATTTGGACTTCAATTACCACATTAATATACTATTAGAAAGTTTTCTAGAGAACGAAATTCCTTCTTCTTTCATCAAAAGAACTTTAAGAAAAATTATTCTGAATAATAGAGTAAGGTTGGCAGATCTGCTTTAATTTTCTACACAGTTAATAATATGATTCTGACCAATCAAAGCCGTAAGGAAGTTGGCTAGAGGATGCCTATTAACTACCTAAAGGAACCTTAGTGCTATGGATATGACGGTCCTATTAAAACAAAAAAATTAAATAATATAAACAAAATCACAAAAAAAGCTTAAAAAATCTGTTTATAAAAGAAAATAAAAACAAATAAAAAAGAAAACTAGTTATTCATCACTAGGATAGCTATACTAAAAATAGTAAAACCAACATTAAAATTAATAAGATTCTGATTAATCTATAGAAGCTCACTAAGGTGATTTAATACATGCAAAGATTATTAAATAAACTGCTCGTGTATTTTATAATATTTCTCATGTATTCTGGAGAGTTAATTCTGCTCATTCTGATCATACAGATCCACAGTCTTAAGTTTATATTTTTTTTCTCTGGTTAAAATCTCCGCGCGTTGGTTTCTTGCTGTATGAGGAGGCCATCAGCCCCACCCTCACTGCCCCCCAGCGTCTAGGGAGTGGCGGAAGAGGTCAGCCATGTTCTCCTCTTGTGAGGAGAAAAGTTTTTGTAACACAAGAGGTAAGCTCTCTTCCTTGTTTTTGGGCTCTAGGTTTTATAAGTTCAATGTTAGTACTTCATGTACCTTTTCTCTGTATTTTTTAGCTTTTCAGCTTTTAAGCATTGGTTTGTCTGTTAACATTTATGCGGGTTTTAACTCTTACTTTTCTTTTGTAACTTTGAGCGTCTTTTGTGGTACCTAGGAACAGAAGATGGCTAAGCTTGTTCCTTTTCTATGCGCTGTCTATGCGCTGTTTTTTCAAAGTAGTTAAGTTCTTAATAACTAATTAATTATGCACTTAAAGCACTGCTGAAATACTTTGTACATATTGCAACTAACTGTTTAAGGTATATAACTTTCACAAAGTTTTCTTTAGTTAATTATTATCTTTAACTTATTCTCGTTTTCGTGCTGTCATAAGTTGTAGAGTAGGGGTTTTAGACTCAAGTTTTCTTTCAAAAATCTGTTCGTTATAAATTAACATTTCCTTTTTTAATTGCAATGTAAAATTTGTTTTTCAGGTTTAAATTCTCTCTCAAACGAACTTGGAATTTCGTTATAGCTGAAAATCATTTCTATTTATTATGTCACTCTCACAGCTTGAGTTCTCTTTAATCTTCTTCTCTCTGTTTAATAGTAACAGATGAAGAGCATGGGTCGGGCCATGAAGGTTAATGGATGCAAGCGAAATTGTTAACTAGTGCTAGGTCATGCTACTCTACGGAGGACATGACTTATATATATATATATTTTAAACTATTTTAGGTGGGAATGTTACTTGCATCTATGGCCTTGCAGAAACCCATTTCCAACTAGGTCTTTGTGGAAGTGAGAAAATGCAGAGTTTTTGCTGGTCCTTGATAAAGCCAAGGCTCAGTATTCTCGACACCTTCTACATTCAGTTGTTTTATTTTATTTTTTTTTTCTTTTCTCCTTTTACTCACACAGGTAGATACATAACCTTTTCTATGTTGTACTAGGTGTGAGTCAAAATTATATTTGTATATTTTTTTTGCTTAGGTATCTTTATAGAATGTGAATTCTGAATTTTCAAAACTGCTGCGTTGCGCGTTTTGATTTTCAGGTTATTTTGCACCCTTCGTTCTAAATTCTAAAATTTTTTCCTTAGTCTTCAGTTTTGCTCTTAAGTAACTAATTTCAATTAATTATTTAGCAGCTCATGCGCAAATTCTAGTTGAAATGTTTTATTATTTTTTATTTTTTATTATTATTATTTTTTTTTTTTTTTTTTTTTTTATTACTATTTTTTTACTTGAGGTTTTTTTCATTTTCTAATTTTTCTTTTTAGTATGTTTTGGATGCAGCTTTTTGGAGTGTAGTTTATACTCGAGTTTGGTCTTTTCTTGGACTGCTTATTTCTAAAAAGTTTTTCCTAGTTGGTTTGCTCAGAATTTGTATGTTTTGGCCCAAGTGGAGTTCTAAGGACGATGAAAGGATTGGAGGTCAGCTCAGATATTTTAAGTCCTCCCGCTCGGTTAGGCTAGCACCCTTTCCCATAGTGTATGAACTCGCTGGCAAAGGTAATCTAAAGTTATGAAATGACAAACGTTGTTTGACATGTAAATCTGCAGATCCTAACCTGTATTCTTCTGTTGAGGATAATTGCTCCAACAAGTTTTGCAAAGCCTACAATACCATCTATAAGCTCACCTGTACTGTCTGCAACCTTAGCTATATTGGCCAAAGTAAAAATCCTCTTCATCTTAGGATTAATGGTCACAGGTCTCTAGTAAACAAGTTCTCTAATTCAGGAGTGAACCCCTCCACAAACGCCAACCAGTACTCTACCTTTGAATTAGAGCATTTCCATACTCATGGTTTTGACAAAGTGAAAATAGAGGTACTACATATTATCCCTGACCTCTATGCTCGGCTAGAAACTGAATCCCTTGAAATTTTGCAGCATCAGTCTCTTTATCCCTATGGCCTTAATTCCACTCTATCTGACAATAAGCATAATCAGCATAAATTTTCAATTCGTGAACTCTTCTTTCTTGTTAATAATAAGAGCTGCTCTAGAGGTAATAGAGGACAGAGGTTATTTCGCACATCAAGCAAAGTTGATTTTGCTAACTTGCTAAAAACTCTGGAAAGCTTTAAAACTGGCACTAATTTTGTTAAAAATACTTACAAAATTCTCAAGTCCTTCAAGCACTCTGTCCTTAAATGTTTTTTTTCAAATTCTGGAATGAAACTGCTGACCATGTTGATAAGCATGTTTTTGCTTTGGTTCTGGACATTCTTAAACATATTCTTAAAGATAAAATTTCTCTTAAAGAATTTTCCAGTAATTTTGTTACCATCAGGTTCCTAAATAAAGCCTACGATAATCTCAATGTAAGGAAGCTGTTCTACAATAATGCAATTTTTTTTCCCATCCACAGGCACCAGTCTATTGTAAGTTTTAAATATGTTAAGACCTTAGGGTCAATAGTTAAAAACTACAAACTTAACTCTTCGAGCTACATTCCTGTAATTACTACTTGTTCTTGTGATGAACATAAAGAAACAGTTCACTATGATAAGAATTACAACCATATTATCACCGGAAACTTGAGTTTTGTTGAAAATGAAAAGCTTAGGAATTTATTAGAGTATGGCTCTAAATTCAGACCTTCCTTCACAATTTCCAAAGAAAGGATTCTTGAGAGCTTCACTCAAGATGTAAATAAGTACATCGTAAAAACCAGTTTAACGTACAATCAGCCTATTGAGGCCTTCGCAGAATGGAAATATAATATAATCAATAGCTTCACCGGTGAGTTGGCAGGTCTGGACTTTTGCTTCGACAGAAATCTCTTTTTCTCTGGAGAAGCTAAAAGGTCACTCTCCAAACTACAAGACCAATTTATTTTTACCACTACGGATAAAGCTAGCAATAATTTTGCAATTATCTGTAAGAAGTTCTATTTTGAATTGTTAACTATGGAACTGAATAATATAGTAACATACGAGCCCGTAAGTTATTCTACCAAGCAGTTAGAAAATCGGTTTAAGGCATTCTTCAAGAAACTTAAAATTCCGCAAACTAGAAGATATGGGCCTGAATTTCCATTTCTTTTTGCAACGGTTAAGTTTCATAAGGATCCTGTGAAGTTCAGGTTCATAGCTAGTGGAGTAAGGAGTCATAAAAAGAAAATAGATCTTGCTTTTGAAGATGTCTTAAAGAAGGTTTTGAAACACATTAGAAACTGTTCTAACTTGATGTACAGAGATTTTTGGATAATTAATAATAATGCAGAAGTAATTTCTACTATACTCAAAGTTTGTCCCCTAGATATTAATAGTTATGATTTTGAAAACCTATATACTAATCTGCCTCTATCAGATATAATCACTACCTTTAAAGAGCTGTATGCAGAATTTAAACTTAACCAATTTGTTGATGTAGGAACTTGGAACTCTTATCTCAATTGCTGCATAAAAAACAACCATATCTTATATAATAATACTCTCTATAAGCAAGTGAACGGTATTCCAATGGGAACATCAACGTCCACGAATATCGCTAATCTATTCCTGTTCTTTAAGGAATATAAATTCATTAAAAATCACCCCACCTGCTCAGATAACTACCTTTTACACTTTTAGATATATTGATGATCTGCTGTGTATCAATAATTCCGAAGTTATAGAGAGTGATTTTGATAATATCTATCCTAGCTCTCTTAACTTATGTAAAACCAACCACAGTAATCAGGAACTTGAGTTCCTAGACTTAAGCATTAAGCTCAACAGAGGTAACCCATCTATTAGCCTCTTTGATAAAAGAGCTAATTTTCCTTTCAAAGTAATTAAATATCTACACTGGAATAATAACATTTCAACCAAAGTAATTGAGAATGTACTAATTTCTCAGGTCCTAAGGATTTCAAGAATTTGCAGCAACAATTTGGACTTCAATTACCACATTAATATACTATTAGAAAGTTTTCTAGAGAACGAAATTCCTTCTTCTTTCATCAAAAGAACTTTAAGAAAAATTATTCTGAATAATAGAGTAAGGTTGGCAGATCTGCTTTAATTTTCTACACAGTTAATAATATGATTCTGACCAATCAAAGCCGTAAGGAAGTTGGCTAGAGGATGCCTATTAACTACCTAAAGGAACCTTAGTGCTATGGATATGACGGTCCTATTAAAACAAAAAAATTAAATAATATAAACAAAATCACAAAAAAAGCTTAAAAATCTGTTTATAAAAGAAAATAAAAACAAATAAATAAAAAAGAAAACTAGTTATTCATCACTAGGATAGCTATACTAAAAATAGTAAAACCAACATTAAAATTAATAAGATTCTGATTAATCTATAGAAGCTCACTAAGGTGATTTAATACATGCAAAGATTATTAAATAAACTGCTCGTGTATTTTATAATATTTCTCATGTATTCTGGAGAGTTAATTCTGCTCATTCTGATCATACAGATCCACAGTCTTAAGTTTATATTTTTTTCTCTGGTTAAAATCTCCGCGCGTTGGTTTCTTGCTGTATGAGGAGGCCATCAGCCCCACCCTCACTGCCCCCCAGCGTCTAGGGAGTGGCGGAAGAGGTCAGCCATGTTCTCCTCTTGTGAGGAGAAAAGTTTTTGTAACACAAGAGGTAAGCTCACTTCCTTGTTTTTGGGCTCTAGGTTTTATAAGTTCAATGTTAGTACTTCATGTACCTTTTCTCTGTATTTTTAGCTTTTCAGCTTTTAAGCATTGGTTTGTCTGTTAACATTTATGCGGGTTTTAACTCTTACTTTTCTTTGTAACTTTGAGCGTCTTTTGTGGTACCTAGGAACAGAAGATGGCTAAGCTTGTTCCTTTTCTATGCGCTGTCTATGCGCTGTTTTTTCAAAGTAGTTAAGTTCTTAATAACTAATTAATTATGCACTTAAAGCACTGCTGAAATACTTTGTACATATTGCAACTAACTGTTTAAGGTATATAACTTTCACAAAGTTTTCTTTAGTTAATTATTATCTTTAACTTATTCTCGTTTTCGTGCTGTCATAAGTTGTAGAGTAGGGGGTTTTAGACTCAAGTTTTCTTTCAAAAATCTGTTCGTTATAAATTAACATTTCCTTTAATTGCAATGTAAAATTTGTTTTTCAGGTTTAAATTCTCTCTCAAACGAACTTGGAATTTCGTTATAGCTGAAAATCATTTCTATTTATTATGTCACTCTCACAGCTTGAGTTCTCTTTAATCTTCTTCTCTCTGTTTAATAGTAACAGATGAAGAGCATGGGTCGGGCCATGAAGGTTAATGGATGCAAGCGAAATTGTTAACTAGTGCTAGGTCATGCTACTCTACGGAGGACATGACTTATATATATATATATTTTAAACTATTTTAGGTGGGAATGTTACTTGCATCTATGGCCTTGCAGAAACCCATTTCCAACTAGGTCTTTGTGGAAGTGAGAAAATGCAGAGTTTTTGCTGGTCCTTGATAAAGCCAAGGCTCAGTATTCTCGACACCTTCTACATTCAGTTGTTTTATTTTATTTTTTTTTCTTTTCTCCTTTTACTCACACAGGTAGATACATAGCCTTTTCTATGTTGTACTAGGTGTGAGTCAAAATTATATTTGTATATTTTTTTTGCTTAGGTATCTTTATAGAATGTGAATTCTGAATTTTCAAAACTGCTGCGTTGCGCGTTTTGATTTTCAGGTTATTTTGCACCCTTCGTTCTAAATTCTAAAAATTTTTTCCTTAGTCTTCAGTTTTGCTCTTAAGTAACTAATTTCAATTAATTATTTAGCAGCTCATGCGCAAATTCTAGTTGAAATGTTTTATTATTTTTATTTTTTATTATTATTATTATTTTTTTTTTTTTTTTTTTTATTACTATTTTTTTACTTGAGGTTTTTTTTCATTTTCTAATTTTTCTTTTTAGTATGTTTTGGATGCAGCTTTTGGAGTGTAGTTTATACTCGAGTTTGGTCTTTTCTTGGACTGCTTATTTCTAAAAGTTTTTCCTAGTTGGTTTGCTCAGAATTTGTATGTTTTGGCCCAAGTGGAGTTCTAAGGACGATGAAAGGATTGGAGGTCAGCTCAGATATTTTAAGTCCTCCTGCTCGGTTAGGCTAGCACCCTTTCCCATAGTGTATGAACTCGCTGGCAAAGGTAATCTAAAGTTATGAAATGACAAACGTTGTTTGACATGTAAATCTGCAGATCCTAACCTGTATTCTTCTGTTGAGGATAATTGCTCCAACAAGTTTTGCAAAGCCTACAATACCATCTATAAGCTCACCTGTACTGTCTGCAACCTTAGCTATATTGGCCAAAGTAAAAATCCTCTTCATCTTAGGATTAATGGTCACAGGTCTCTAGTAAACAAGTTCTCTAATTCAGGAGTGAACCCCTCCACAAACGCCAACCAGTACTCTACCTTTTGAATTAGAGCATTTCCATACTCATGGTTTTGACAAAGTGAAAATAGAGGTACTACATATTATCCCTGACCTCTATGCTCGGCTAGAAACTGAATCCCTTGAAATTTTGCAGCATCAGTCTCTTTATCCCTATGGCCTTAATTCCACTCTATCTGACAATAAGCATAATCAGCATAAATTTTCAATTCGTGAACTCTTCTTTCTTGTTAATAATAAGAGCTGCTCTAGAGGTAATAGAGGACAGAGGTTATTTCGCACATCAAGCAAAGTTGATTTTGCTAACTTGCTAAAAACTCTGGAAAGCTTTAAAACTGGCACTAATTTTGTTAAAAATACTTACAAAATTCTCAAGTCCTTCAAGCACTCTGTCCTTAAATGTTTTTTCAAATTCTGGAATGAAACTGCTGACCATGTTGATAAGCATGTTTTTGCTTTGGTTCTGGACATTCTTAAACATATTCTTAAAGATAAAATTTCTCTTAAAGAATTTTCCAGTAATTTTGTTACCATCAGGTTCCTAAATAAAGCCTACGATAATCTCAATGTAAGGAAGCTGTTCTACAATAATGCAATTTTTTTCCCATCCACAGGCACCAGTCTATTGTAAGTTTTAAATATGTTAAGACCTTAGGGTCAATAGTTAAAAACTACAAACTTAACTCTTCGAGCTACATTCCTGTAATTACTACTTGTTCTTGTGATGAACATAAAGAAACAGTTCACTATGATAAGAATTACAACCATATTATCACCGGAAACTTGAGTTTTGTTGAAAATGAAAAGCTTAGGAATTTATTAGAGTATGGCTCTAAATTCAGACCTTCCTTCACAATTTCCAAAGAAAGGATTCTTGAGAGCTTCACTCAAGATGTAAATAAGTACATCGTAAAAACCAGTTTAACGTACAATCAGCCTATTGAGGCCTTCGCAGAATGGAAATATAATATAATCAATAGCTTCACCGGTGAGTTGGCAGGTCTGGACTTTTGCTTCGACAGAAATCTCTTTTTCTCTGGAGAAGCTAAAAGGTCACTCTCCAAACTACAAGACCAATTTATTTTTTACCACTACGGATAAAGCTAGCAATAATTTTGCAATTATCTGTAAGAAGTTCTATTTTGAATTGTTAACTATGGAACTGAATAATATAGTAACATACGAGCCCGTAAGTTATTCTACCAAGCAGTTAGAAAATCGGTTTAAGGCATTCTTCAAGAAACTTAAAATTCCGCAAACTAGAAGATATGGGCCTGAATTTCCATTTCTTTTTGCAACGGTTAAGTTTCATAAGGATCCTGTGAAGTTCAGGTTCATAGCTAGTGGAGTAAGGAGTCATAAAAAGAAAATAGATCTTGCTTTTGA
Organism: Macrothele yani; assembly: GCA_039090855.1. Classification (NCBI taxonomy): domain Eukaryota; kingdom Metazoa; phylum Arthropoda; class Arachnida; order Araneae; family Macrothelidae; genus Macrothele; species Macrothele yani. The sequence goes on from CM077010.1 coordinate 93,485,204, forward strand.
AGATGTCTTAAAGAAGGTTTTGAAACACATTAGAAACTGTTCTAACTTGATGTACAGAGATTTTTGGATAATTAATAATAATGCAGAAGTAATTTCTACTATACTCAAAGTTTGTCCCCTAGATATTAATAGTTATGATTTTGAAAACCTATATACTAATCTGCCTCTATCAGATATAATCACTACCTTTAAAGAGCTGTATGCAGAATTTAAACTTAACCAATTTGTTGATGTAGGAACTTGGAACTCTTATCTCAATTGCTGCATAAAAAACAACCATATCTTATATAATAATACTCTCTATAAGCAAGTGAACGGTATTCCAATGGGAACATCAACGTCCACGAATATCGCTAATCTATTCCTGTTCTTTAAGGAATATAAATTCATTAAAAATCACCCCACCTGCTCAGATAACTACCTTTACACTTTTAGATATATTGATGATCTGCTGTGTATCAATAATTCCTGAAGTTATAGAGAGTGATTTTGATAATATCTATCCTAGCTCTCTTAACTTATGTAAAACCAACCACAGTAATCAGGAACTTGAGTTCCTAGACTTAAGCATTAAGCTCAACAGAGGTAACCCATCTATTAGCCTCTTTGATAAAAGAGCTAATTTTCCTTTCAAAGTAATTAAATATCTACACTGGAATAATAACATTTCAACCAAAGTAATTGAGAATGTACTAATTTCTCAGGTCCTAAGGATTTCAAGAATTTGCAGCAACAATTTGGACTTCAATTACCACATTAATATACTATTAGAAAGTTTTCTAGAGAACGAAATTCCTTCTTCTTTCATCAAAAGAACTTTAAGAAAAATTATTCTGAATAATAGAGTAAGGTTGGCAGATCTGCTTTAATTTTCTACACAGTTAATAATATGATTCTGACCAATCAAAGCCGTAAGGAAGTTGGCTAGAGGATGCCTATTAACTACCTAAAGGAACCTTAGTGCTATGGATATGACGGTCCTATTAAAACAAAAAAATTAAATAATATAAACAAAATCACAAAAAAAGCTTAAAAATCTGTTTATAAAAGAAAATAAAAACAAATAAAAAAGAAAACTAGTTATTCATCACTAGGATAGCTATACTAAAAATAGTAAAACCAACATTAAAATTAATAAGATTCTGATTAATCTATAGAAGCTCACTAAGGTGATTTAATACATGCAAAGATTATTAAATAAACTGCTCGTGTATTTTATAATATTTCTCATGTATTCTGGAGAGTTAATTCTGCTCATTCTGATCATACAGATCCACAGTCTTAAGTTTATATTTTTTTCTCTGGTTAAAATCTCCGCGCGTTGGTTTCTTGCTGTATGAGGAGGCCATCAGCCCCACCCTCACTGCCCCCCAGCGTCTAGGGAGTGGCGGAAGAGGTCAGCCATGTTCTCCTCTTGTGAGGAGAAAAGTTTTTGTAACACAAGAGGTAAGCTCTCTTCCTTGTTTTTGGGCTCTAGGTTTTATAAGTTCAATGTTAGTACTTCATGTACCTTTTCTCTGTATTTTTTTAGCTTTTCAGCTTTTAAGCATTGGTTTGTCTGTTAACATTTATGCGGGTTTTAACTCTTACTTTTCTTTGTAACTTTGAGCGTCTTTTGTGGTACCTAGGAACAGAAGATGGCTAAGCTTGTTCCTTTTCTATGCGCTGTCTATGCGCTGTTTTTTCAAAGTAGTTAAGTTCTTAATAACTAATTAATTATGCACTTAAAGCACTGCTGAAATACTTTGTACATATTGCAACTAACTGTTTAAGGTATATAACTTTCACAAAGTTTTCTTTAGTTAATTATTATCTTTAACTTATTCTCGTTTTCGTGCTGTCATAAGTTGTAGAGTAGGGGGTTTTAGACTCAAGTTTTCTTTCAAAAATCTGTTCGTTATAAATTAACATTTCCTTTTTTAATTGCAATGTAAAATTTGTTTTTCAGGTTTAAATTCTCTCTCAAACGAACTTGGAATTTCGTTATAGCTGAAAATCATTTCTATTTATTATGTCACTCTCACAGCTTGAGTTCTCTTTAATCTTCTTCTCTCTGTTTAATAGTAACAGATGAAGAGCATGGGTCGGGCCATGAAGGTTAATGGATGCAAGCGAAATTGTTAACTAGTGCTAGGTCATGCTACTCTACGGAGGACATGACTTATATATATATATATTTTAAACTATTTTAGGTGGGAATGTTACTTGCATCTATGGCCTTGCAGAAACCCATTTCCAACTAGGTCTTTGTGGAAGTGAGAAAATGCAGAGTTTTTGCTGGTCCTTGATAAAGCCAAGGCTCAGTATTCTCGACACCTTCTACATTCAGTTGTTTTATTTTATTTTTTTTTTCTTTTCTCCTTTTACTCACACAGGTAGATACATAACCTTTTCTATGTTGTACTAGGTGTGAGTCAAAATTATATTTGTATATTTTTTTTGCTTAGGTATCTTTATAGAATGTGAATTCTGAATTTTCAAAACTGCTGCGTTGCGCGTTTTGATTTTCAGGTTATTTTGCACCCTTCGTTCTAAATTCTAAAATTTTTTCCTTAGTCTTCAGTTTTGCTCTTAAGTATATATATATATATATATATATATATATATATATATATATATATATATATATATATATTATGCTTGTTGGGAGCCCCGTAGCAGAATTGCGGCGACTGGCGACGTACATCGCAGATTTTATTTTGGAACTGCAGACAAGAGTGATATCCGCGAAGCCCTGATTTTAGTCCTGCGGACAAAAGAAGCTTCCTCATAACCCTTTTTAATCTTCTCTTTCAGACTTCTGATCATCGGTGTAAGTTTGAAGGCCGCGGGTGGCCGAGTGGGCAACGTTCGTGACTGCCACGGAGAGGACCTCAGGTTCGATCCCAGGCAGTTACGAACGCTCGATCCACTAAAAATATCCGCCGTGCGTCGGATGGGCACGTTAAGCCGTCGGACCCCTGGTACTGGTCCCCCGGTAGTAAATAAGGTCGTGATTGATCTGACCATGTCATTGTTATCCATCATTTTATTGCACAAATGTTTGTTTCAACTTGAAAACTCAGGCAATAATTTCGGAAAACGGAAGGCAGACGGAGAGTTGTTTTTTCTTGCAATGCCCAATGACCTCTCTGCTTTGTATTGTTGTTAAATGTTTTATTGCATAAATAATTTGCATTTCAGCTTGAAAATGGAGGAAAATTTTCTTAAAATAGACGTTAGACGGAACGAAGATTTTTCTCGTAATTTATTTCTCCGCGATGTTCCTTTTGTCTAAATATTGTTGCATAACATCATTTTGATGCAGAAATGTTTGTGTTTTCAGCTTTAAAATAGAGGCATAAATTTCGGGCAACGAAGGCTAAAGGGGAGAGATTTCTCCGTGATCGTAATGTTTTTTGTTGGCTTTTTTCGCGGTGTTTTCTTTGTGCTACATTGTTGTTAAATATTTAATTTTACAAATGTGTGTATTTAATACTGAAGATGGAGGGGGAAATTTTCCGAAAACAGAAGCTGACGCTTTCTTTCCTTTTTTTTTTTTTTTTTTTTCTGGCGATGTATCTTCTGTCGTGTATTGTTTTTATTTGTTACGCTGTTCCGTAACTGTTGTTACTTCTGCATGACAGTATGTTGCAAGATCTTACTTTGCACTTAGAGCATTGTTTAGCATGGTTGAAATCAATAGAGCTCGACTTCGTGGAGTGATTCACAATGACAATGAAAAAACACAACACCGTCAAATTGTTAAAATTTGACGGTGTTGTGAAAACTCAAAGCATTTTTTAAATGGGTTGAGTATTTTCACATGTGTATACGTTATGGTGAGGAACAAATTTAGAGGGGTAAAACCTGAAAATTTTTATAATTTACTTTTCCTTATAATGGAGCGACACTCTAATATGCAGTGCATTTATATATATAATCTCGTGTATAAATAGGGAGCATTACATTCAAAAAGGAAGATAAAGGAGACAGTTACCAGCATAGTGCTTAATTTGTTACATTTTTTTTATTTGCAATTCCTGCAACTCAGCCTTTGAAAACAAATTCTGTTAATGCGATTTATTTTTTTATATTTCAAGAAAGTTCAGTTTTCTTCCTCCCCCTCGTTCTTCGTATTTTGAATTTAAATTTTTTTTTTTTTTTTGTACGTCGTACTTTTAGGAGTGGGGAAATTATTCGTTAGTCAAGTAAATTAACAAAGAAACGAAAACACAAAACAAAACTTGCATCTTTATTCGTGGATGAATGTAGTTTGTCATTAAAAATAGAGTGCCCCCCCCCCCCAGATGAGTCTTCAGCCATCCCTGATTCTGAGACCTATTACGGAACTGCTTTTCACCCAAGATTCGAACCTACAGGTTGAATCCTGGGTTTCTTACTCCTTTGTCCCAGATCTTAAATTTCTAGTTTCAGTTGCTGTCCCTGATTTTTATATATATATATATAGGTAGGCGTGGAGAAATTGTACCTGTAATTTCAGATACCAGTTTTGTTTTTGAGTAATTAAGCAAAGCCAGCTTGGCTGAATTCGTTTTAAAGCAACAGAATTACTCCTTTTCATCAATAAATGCTACGTTCTAGATCTGAAGTTCCTTGCCAAGCTGAAGCATGCAGATTAACGTACGCAAGCGCATCGGTGTGACTATTTTTAGCATGTCTTTTGAAAAAAACCAAAAAAAAAAAACCGTACGTGCTTATAGTATCACTACGTCCCTCCTTTTCTCTGTCTCTCTCCGTGGATACCGTATATCTGCACCTGTTATTACGATTTATAGAATTATTTATGCATTGGGAAGCCCGAAATATGAGAACGATGATACTTGCATATTAGTTTTTTCTTATGTGTAACTCGGCGGCTAGAAAGCGTGAAGTTCAGAAGTTATCGAATCCAAAATACGTTTCATTCCTTAATTTTGGTTCTAAATATCTTATTTCAAAATTTCTTTCTTTCCTTCGATATCACAACGAAGATCACTTGGGTATAGTTTCTTTTCAAATAATGCACAGAATTTCCCCTAGGGGGCCGCGAATGTAAAATGCATTTTCCCCCATATATGTGGTTCTAAAATTTCGATTTGAGAACTTTTCGCGTCGAAATGAGTTTGTGGTGAGGAATGCTTTACAGATAATTTCTCGCAAAAAAACACTTATGCTACTAGGGGGTGTAAGTGTATATTTTTGTATCCGATGTATTTGCAGCAAGATTTACACTAATGAAACATTTATAGAAAGGATTCTTTTTATTGTCAGATATCACTAACCAAGGCAAACCTTTTGGCCATATTTTCTGCTCTTAATAATGCACAGTTTTATCGCGAGTGGGATTGAATGCATATAATATTTTTCTCTTTATCTCTGGTGTTAACAGTCCGATTTGAAAAACAAAACTTACTTCGTCGGACAGCGTATCTGGTTAGGAATGCTTTACAAGTAATTTCCAATACTTCATAATGTGCAATTTTGCCACTAGAGGGCGTAAGATCGTGTTTCTGTTTACAACGTATTTGCAGCAATATCTCACATCTAAAAACTTCATTCTTTTTCGGCCAGATCCGGTTAACTACGAAAACAAATACATACGAGTTTCCTTCCCAAAATAAGACTCAATTTACCCACCAGGGAGCGCAAATATATATCTGTTTTTATCTTTGCCTCAACTCTCAAAATGTCCGATTTGAAAAAATCTTTTTACATCAGATATCATTTGCTTTGCGGAATATTTTGCTTATACACTCTTTGCCAAAATAAACCCGAATCGGTCAGAAGAAATCATTCAATCGAGATGAAAATTAGTATGTGCAATGTACTTATATAGGAAAGAAAAGTATTGCAATTCCAAAGCAGTTGGGTCGTTTATTCGGAGAAAACAGCTAGACGAGTGGAACAAGCAGTGCCACCTCTGGCTTGAATACAAGGACACAAGCGGTTACCCGGGTGGCATAGGCGCTTACAGTTCACGGATGCTGTCCTCTGGTATAGCATGCCAGATGGTGTCTAAATTGTCGGCCAACTCGCCCACATTCCACGATGGGCGCAACTGGCGTCCCATCATGTCCCAAACATGTTCAATCAGTGAGAGGTCGGGCGATCGAGCTGGCCATGGCAGAGTATCGACATTACAAAGGCAGGCCTGGGAGAGCCGTGTCGTGCGTGTGTCTGGGTGTTATCGTGTTGTAAAATTGCCCCGTGATGCTGCGACAGGAATGGCAACACAACAGGTCGTAGAATGTCGTCGACGTACCGTTCAGCCGTGAGGGTGGTACAGAGGACTACCAAGGGTGTCCGGCTATCGTAGAAAATGGCTACCCAGACTGTCATTTCGGTGTGCGAGCCGTGTGCCATTCCACGGCGAAGGCAGGATCCGTGCGCTGACCGACTCTTCTCCAAATACGTATGTGCTGGTCATCCGTGCCAAGTGAAAACCGTGACTCATCACTGAAGACAACACGACGCCACTGGATACTATCCCACGTTGATCAGGCCCGACACCACTGCAACCGGTGCTGACGATACTCACTGGTCAGTGGTAGGCGGCGGAGTAGCCTCCTCGAATGTAGTCCCAGTGCCGCAACTAAGCTGGAAATGGTCCGGATGGCCACTTCCGTACCTGTAGATGACGCAGCATGGCCACTGATGGTTGAGAGCGAAGAATTCGGTTCTGTTCGTGCGGCTCTCACAATCACTCGATCCTCACCTTCTGTCGTTGCCCTCGGCCCGTCCACTGCCCTCCTGCCGTTGGGTTGTGCCCTCATGCCGTTGGGTTGTGCCCTCCTCGACCCATTGGCCTCAACACCGTCCGACTGTCCCGTCGCTCCGACCCAAATGCCTGGCGATACGGTGACTTGACCAACCGGCCTCTCTCAGCCGAATAATTCGTCCTCTCTCAAACTCTCTCAACTTCTCGCATTGTGCACGGATCCGACGTCGAGGCATGCTCACCTTCGGTGGAGGTTTATGCAACCGCAATCCTCAGTCACAATTATTCCTGCGCGCGAGCTTTGCTGTTGATATACCCTCCTTGACGCGCGGTTCCCATGCGCTGTGGCGGGCCACATTGGTCGTTATTTTTTTATCATGTGCATATTCGGCCCTGAGGCACTTGCATGTGGTGTTTCATAATAAAAACGAAGCACCCAGACTTTCGCGGGTGCCTCGTTTTTTTTTTGTTTTTTTTTTTGCAAAGTGTGTACTTTTGAACTTTTTCATAATGCTCAGTTCTATCATTAGACGGCGTAAGTGTACATTTCTGTTTGAAACTGCATCTCCACTTCTTAAAAATCCGTTTTGCACTGTATGCCATTCGCTGCGCTAAAGATTGGGAACAAATTATCCTTTTAAAACAATGCACAGTTTTTCTGCTAGGGGCGTATGCGTAAAAATTTTTTCTCTAAATCTCTCTTGCAGATGCCATATTTCAAAAATTCTGTTTCTTTCGCATAGTTTTTGCTATGAAGAATACTTTACGCATATGTTCTGCTTTTCTCTTATTTATATTTCTGACGCCAGTGCGTCAGCGTTTATTTCCATTTTAAGGGACATATCGGATTCTATAAAACCCTTGCAAAACTTTTCTCTTCGTAGGATTCTCTTACATGAAACGCATTTTTCACCCATTTTCTTCTTTATGTAGAGCACAACTTTCCCCTTAGAAGGCATAATAAAGTCATATTACATTTTCGTCCACATCTCTTCTTCTCATCGTTCGATTTGGAAAATTCTTTTGGTCTTGGATATATTCCCCTATAAGGGATGTTTTGTGCACAATTTGTAATTTTGCGTAGCGTACATTTCAACCACTAGTGTCCGCAGGTAGCTATTTCTATTTGTGGATGCTTTACTAGTTGAAGAAATTCGGTTGATTTTTCTTCTTACTGGTTCCATTCACGACGAACAACAGTGCTCACATAGTGCATTTTAAACTATGCTCAGTTTTTCTTTTCTAGGAGGCATAAATGCGTTCTCTATTTCGCTGATTTTTGTCTTTTACAAAAATCTGCTTTTTTTGCTTTTAAAAGGATTCAAAATACGTGCTCATACACCATAGAATTCGGTGTCATGTTTCTCGTGCTTTCGTTGTTTTTGTTTTTATTGCGGGCACCAAAAACATGTACTGATTTAAAAACTGAATTTTTTTCCTATGTCTCCCTAGGTTAGCGTTTCTTTTCATGAAATCTGACTTCGAAGTATGTTACCTTAAAATGCTCCATCATTAGACCTTCTCAGTCTACTTCTCCCTTTTGAAGATCATCTCCAATATTTTCTGCAGTTCTCCTTTTTGAACAGTTACACTCATGAGGCAGCTCATTATGAACAACCCATTATCTTCGAGTGGGTGCGTAGCCCGACACGTAGAAGTGAAGTCCTCAACTGGCGCGAAATATACACAGACAGCATGGTCAAAACGTATGGGTTCCCAGTAAGAAGCCCGAACAGTAGGGAAAGAGAAGGGCTTATCGGAGTTTGAAAGGGGAATAATTATCAGCGTGAGGAAGACGGGGACTAGCATCTCAGCAACCACATGCCTTGTTCGCTGTTTGGGCGCCGCCATAGCGGTGTGACTGGAATGGTACGAAGAGAGGAATATACCCACCCATCTAGATTGAAAGGAGAGACCACCACTGCTATACAGTCGAGGTGGATCCTGGTTGCCACTTCCTTAACGAGAGAATAGACGGCTCACTCTCCCTTTCAACGACAGACTACAATCAAATCCCAAAGAGAAACGCTTCTGAGCACACAATCCGGCGGAAGTTCTTGAAAGTAGAACTAAAGAGTCAGGGGCCCGTTCATGTGTCCATGTTGATCGATTGTCATGGACAGCTCTGCCTTCAACTGGCAACGGACTTGAGTGACTCGTTCGATGATTCCAGTATTTGATTCTAACGCACAGATAGATGGAGTTGGTGTTCGACCTCGCGCGGGTGAACAGCTGCAATCACACTGCGCGGTTGAAGAGAAGCAGACCGGATGCGCAGGAATCATGTTTAGGGGACCGTTCTAGCGAACACTACTGGGTTACCTCGTTCTCGTGGACACTAATGGGTTACCTCGTTCTCGTGGACACTACTGGGTTACTTTGTTCTCGGGGACACTACTGGGTTACTTCGTTCTCGGGGACACTACTGGGTTACTTCGTTCTCGGGGACACTACTGGGTTACCTCGTTCTCGTGGACACTATTCGGTTACCTCGTTCTCGTGGACACTACTGGGTTACCTCGTCCTCACTTCTCAGTATTGCCCTACGTAAAAATGAATAAAGCCCTGTGTCACAAGACCAGCATTTGGAAGGAATGAATCGAGGATGATGTACAAGCATCCATGCACTCCCTGCCCGCAATATTCCCACGACTTGAATCCTATCGAACATGTGTGGGTGAATGGAACGCAGGCTTTCCTGGTCCACGCGAGTGCCTCACTCCGTCGCCTATGTCCGTGTTGTCATTCTGTCTAGCTGGTACAGAACACCTGAGTACACCTTCCGCGTCTAGTGGAGTTGATGTCACGCTGAGTGACAAGGTTATCGCGGCAAAAGGCAGCCCAACCTGCTATTAATGTTATTAGCTAGCGTGTATTTCCATGTGGTTCCCACATGCTTTCTGATTTCATCTAACCTTCAACTGCGTTATAATTTCCTCTGCTCGCGGATAGTGGAGTGTTTTCCTATAGTCACTTCAGGAATTTTATTTTACGAATGATGTGAAACATCCTCCTCTAAAGCACTATTCCTTTTTTTATGGCTTATATGGTTCCAATAATCATTCTGTCGAGTAATATTTATGCTCTGCTGTTTTCTTCAAAAGCATCTGTTTGATAAGGAAGAACTCGAGCAATGGTCTGAGACCTAACGGTAATCTGTTCTTGAAAACTACAAGTATCTCTTTCGAACACACTACAGACCAGTTTCATCCCTCTATTAAATTCTTTCTTGAAGTTACTCATAACGGTAACTTTTGGCTTTCGTAGACACGTACATCAACCAGCGCTCTGAGCTTTATTCAAATGGCGTTCAAATCTAACTTTCTTGTGTCAAGCAGGAGTTTCAGTCCCAAATTTCATCTTCAGCTACAATTAACTATTTCTTTCGGCACGTCCTTGGAAATACGATTTCCAAATGGCTTAGGAAAATAATAGATAGATTAAGCTATTGTCACCGAATCAGCAGAACAAAAACGGATTAAATTATTTCTGTTGGTCATTTTCCCTTCTTGAAAAATGCTGTGATAATTGTGTAGTTAGAAAAAATGAAAATATATTCGAAGTTTCATAAAATCAGTTTTACGAATAAATAACCAGTTCGCGTACACATAGTTTTTTCACCTCATGTGACCATTCTTTTCCGTTTTTATTTCCTATCTCTTACTCTTTACCCATATAAATTTAATTTGCCCCATATAAATTTCACGATGCCGCTGTTTACCATGTCATGGTCAGATGCGTTTTTTCTCTCCTCTCAGTCTTTAAAAAATTTTATTTTCCTTAAAACAAGGCGTTTAAAAGCATTCTGTTTCCGTCGTTAGCATTTGGGGAAAGAGAAGGGAGTCTGTATGATTGGAATTCGGTTTCGGCTACATCTGGGATCACTATTTTTAGGTTCTATTCCCCCCTCTCCTTAGGAAATATTCCAGGCTTCAATATGCAAATAGGGGATTTACAGAACCAGTGCTTTTTCGTCTCTCTGTTTGCATAATAATTCTTTAAGAATAAAATATCTGTTTCTCTGGGTACCAATCAGTAGCTCTGTATTGATTTTTCTTTCTCTCTGTAGAATTACGCTTGCTCAGACGTCTGAAAGATCGGGATGCTGAACTTTATGAAGGAAGATCTTGTACAGGTATAGGCCAATCTAAGTCAGGGGTCTCTAGTGGGATTCAAGAGCTTTCGAAGTGTTCGTGGAGATTTCTTTTTTTTTTTTTTTTTACTGCCCTTCCGATAAAAAGGAAGTTCTAAGTCGGAGCGGAAGGAAGAGTCACGCAGACAAAATGCATAAGCTTGGTAGGCATGGAAGTTCCTATCCTTGTTCGCTGCTTTCTCCAACCACCCACCCCTTTTCGGAGGATTTTGGCGCTGCGCGCTTTGCCATATATTTCACAGAAAAGATATGATGTAGAATTTATGAAAACGTTAAACACCACATTATATTGCCTTCTCGAAGTAGTATTAAGTAACTTTTATTGCAATTCGTTTGTTAAATTTAAACGATACGCCTTTCACCTCTTCTTTTTTTTTTTTTTTTTTTTTTTTACATACAACTGTGCTAAGATCCAGAAGCATCAAAGAAAGCTCATCTGCCAGATTAAATTTTAAAACTATTAGTGCTATACTTTACTTACTGTAGATGTATCAAATATCTCCATTTGCAGCGATCTCGGCACACACCTCAAGCTTCACTAACATCGATCACACATGATCTTTTGTCTTGTTTTTTATATTAGTGAAAAAAAGATTTCACTACCAATTTCTTCATGATTTCCTAAATTTCTTCGGCAAGCAGCACATTTTAGTTTCATGTGATATTGTTTAAAAAACATACCATTTTTGAAATTATTACTCGTGATGCCATAAGACCCCTCTTTCATTAACGCGCACAAATGGCTGTCCGCAGCTGTAAACAGACGAGGTTCAGGCTCTCGGCAGGAAAAAGATGCCAATTACTTTTCACACATCTCTTGTACATGAGACTTTTAAGTAAATTTTTCATCATGCACCACGCAAATCAAAACTGATTTCATGAAATTTCTTATCTAATATATCTCACTTCGGAATATACAAAAGAAAACTGAATCTTTTCTGCATTTTTATTATTATTTTATTTCTTACGACGGGAAACACGATTTATGTTACAGAACTGTGAACATGGCGTTATCCTGTTCGCGACCATGAAAAGAGAAACAATTAAATACTGAAATAAAACTGTAAAAAACACATTAAAGAACAATATTTTATTTGCTTATTATAAAAACTGGATAACAAAAGGCATAAACGACTGCAACTGTATGCGAAAGCTTTGTCGTTATGGAAAACTGTTAGCTGCTAACGATGACAGGGTGCAACGATGTCAGAAATACATGATACGGTGAGCAGTATATGAAATTACGTGGAAAAGTACTGTATCAGGTGTTCCTAACGCTATTGTTGTATCCTATCGGTTACAGAGGTTCTGTAATTTTTACAGTATGTCTCTTTCTGTGTTCAAGCAATTATTTTAAGCAAAAATATGCTATCGCCATGCAAGAAAACAATTAAGCATAACATTCTTGATCCATTGTGATATTTAAACGGTTACTGAGTTCAGAAATAAAATAAGAGTATGACCACCAACAAAATGTATATGGAACAGACTGAGAGCTTTTTGGTGCTCGACGTGAGCGTCGCTACACCATTTCAGTAGGAGCTGAAGCCCCCTTCCCCCAATAATCTTACAATAACCTCCAAACAAGTTTTTCGTTCAAGTTAAAAAAAAAAAATTAAAAAAAACCGGAAGTTTCTATACCTTTACTAATTTTGGAATATTATAATTTTAAACCAGTGATCAATTATCAAAAAAGGAAGAAAGAAAGAAAATGGCAAATTTGCATTTGACCATTATATGCAGCCGAACGACGCCCAGGAATCGCCTCTAGCTTAAGGACACATCCCGCGAATATTCGAGTGTGTAATGCGGTTCGTATACTGTTTTTATTCTTTTTAAAAGTTGGCAACATTGTATGCCTCTGGTGGACGTAGATACGAGTATCAATAGATATCAATTTGAAGCTCAGAGGTTTTGAGTCTCGTACGCTGACTTTGGTGTCGCAGGCCTTACGTGTTGGATTGCGCAGTTTATGTGACGAGGATAGGTTACCCGATGATCTGCCATTTCAGTGTATCTTTTAATTTTCATAATTAGAAATATAAATGCTTAAACTTGCATTTCTGTTTGCAACTGTATATCTGCTTCTAAAACCCCGATTGAAATCAGTCTTTTTGCACTGTGTGCTATTCACTATGACAAAGATGGTAAACATCACCCCCTTTAACCCTTAAAGCGGCCGATGTACCTGAACCAAATGATGCCCAAATTTTTCTTCGCCCCCCCAAACAAAAATGTTTACATAGCTGCCGGGTTTTACGAAAGCTACGGAAAAACAGTTCCTTTCCCCTCTCTCATCTCAGAAGTATGAACCATAAACTTGTCACTAGTGATAAGTTCTCTTTCCTAGTTCTTTGTTTTCTGCTTCATGACCCAAGTCATGATAGGGACGGGATAGTCCCCCTGTCGCGGACATCACGCCACTTGGTACAAACAAGTGACTCAAACGCTTTCTCTCTCCTTTGGTTCATCCCATTGTTATAGCCCCCGCCTTCCCCACAATGACCATTTTCAATTAAAAGGCTAAGAAGAAAGCAACACTTTCTGATGCGCAGGTTCACTCGTTCCAGCCGCTTTTGGACCACTTTTTAGGCGGCGAAACTATTCATTCGAGCTTATTTCAGCCCATTATGTTAATATCGAATTAATTCGTTCGAGCCGGATAAAGGGTTGTTATAATGCAAAACTTTCGCGTTTGGCAAGCGCGTATGTAAAAACGATTATCTTGTTCTCTCTTCTAAAAATCGTATTTGAAGTTATTTTCCAACATCATAGCTTCCATTACGAGGATCATTCTGAATATGTCTTCTACTTTTTCATAACGCACAGCGTTGACGCTAGGGAACGTGATTGTATTTTTCTACTCGAAAGAGTAACTTCGATTGAAATAATCATTTCGTGATAGAATGCTGTTCACTATAAAGAACATTTTGCGCCAATCTTTTTGTCAAATACAGTGAAACCTGCCTCTCGCATTCCGTGGTCATGTGCAAAAGCGAGTAGTTTTATCTGGCACGGATGTTATCGTCAATAGAAACAATACATGAGAGACTTCTAGTTGGCTTCTTCCTGCAGAATACATACGTACAGCCATTGTTGACAAGCATGAGAATATATACTGCATCTCGCGGTCATCAACATGCTAGTTCAGAAGTTCTTGAAATATAACGAAAAGGCTGCGAGTTGAAAAGCATGGAGCCCTTGTTTCTCTTTCTCCCTCTATCGCCACCTTTCATGATATTTTAAATGGTTGGTGGCCCTTGGAGTCTGTAAAGTTCTTCAAATTTTGTTTGGTAACGCTATGGCTTTCGTTAACTAGGGTACGCGTTTTCGATCTATAATTGTTCCAAATGAGAGCTTGAAGCGCACTGAGGAGTTCATCCCCCTCATCCCAACAAACCTAACTTTTTCACATAGCGGTCGTATTGTTTGAGCAGGCTCGATGGTCCGCTCCAGATGGTGAAAGAACACATTGCTGACTTTAAGGAAGGAAAAGGCGGGGGAGAGTGGAATTGACTTCAAAGCTCAACCGCAGTAGTGCTGCTGTTCCTTTCGGCATCTTCTTACTTTCCATTTCCTCCGGAGAACATGGCGTACGTGCGCCAGATTTGCGACAACCTACGTATGTTCCGAATACTTTATCCCATTTCACGGTCTTACTTCTGATTCTTAGTGAGATATTTAGTGAATAACATTCCTAAATATCAAAGTGACATGAAGAAAACAAGGAAGAACGAGCACTCCACAGCAGGCTGCATGAAATAACGTAAGTATTTTTTCCCCTTCGGTACGGAGCGGGAGGCGGGAGATTTTGGTAAATTGAATCACTCTATTTGGCTGTCACCTGTCAAGACGGTCACTTTTTCACAGAACCGTCGAAGACCTTGCTAGACAGGTTTCATTGTTGTGCAGCTTCCCTTTAGAGAGGCTACGTTTTCCTCCATATCTCTGCTTTTAATTGTTCGATTAGAAAAATTCCATTTGGTTCGGATATCTTCCGCCATGACGAATGTTTTGTGCACAGTTTGTGATTTTTCGTAACTCGCGTTTATGCCACTAGTGGCATAAGTAGCTTTTCGTGCTTGCAAATGTTTTACCGATTTTAAGAATCCGGTTGAAAAAGTTCTTTTTGTAACTGGTTCCATTCACTATGTAGTATTTTTTTTTCTCAGTTCCTAAAAATCTACTTTGAAAATTTATTTGTGTCCGAAAGGTTTCTCAGGTTTTCCGCAAGGGGTCGTAAATGCAGTTTCTTTTTCGCTAATTTTTTCTCCTTTGCTAGAAATCTACTCTGAAAAATTCCTTTTGTGTCGGAAAGAATTCAATAGACATACTCATTACACCAGAGAATTCGGTGTCTCCTTCTTTGTTTCACATTACTTCAACAGTAGGTAAATTACCTTTTTTTTTTTTTTTTTTTTTTTTTGATTGGAGGTTTAATGACCACCGTGAGCAACTCAATGGGCTATAAGCAGTCGCCCGTCCCTAATTTAGAGTCACTGGTTCCAGGGAAGGGAAAGAGCCAATGCTGTAAGACAAACACAACATCCATGCCTCACCGATATTCGAACCCGGACCCCTTTCGGACGAATGATCAGAGGCCATCGCTTAGACCACTGCGCCACCGGGGCGGCGTATAAATTACCTTATTCGTCTCGCAATATTAACATCATCTCTGAAGCACAAACCCACTCAGCACATAACATTAACATGCTTCATTTACTTAATATTTTAACAGTGGGTTTTTTTTTTTGATTGGAGGTTTAACGACCACCGTGAGCAACTCAATGGGCTATAAGCAGTCGGCCGTCCCTAATTTAGGGTCACTGGTTCCAGGGAAGGGAGAGAGCCAGTGCCGTAAGACAAACACAACATCCATGCCTCACCGGGATTCGAACCCGGACCCCGTTCGGACGAATGATCGGAGGCCATCGCTTAGACCACTGCGCCACCGGGGCGGCTAACAGTGGGTTTTAAGTTCTAACTCTTACAAGGACCTGTTCTTTATTTGTGTGAGGTGAATATTCTACTGGAAAATAGATACCTAATGTGTATCTAAGGACCCCAACTGTTCATCCAAATGTGTCGAGCCGAAATCCGTTGAGCTTTCCTTGGAATTTTACCAGTAACGGCCTTCCGATATGATCTCACAGGATTTTTATCGATGATGTGCTAACGATGTTTAAAGATACCGTGCAGTTAAGGCAGCTGGCTGTCAACGTGGAATGGCTTTCGAAATTTTCAGGAGACTACTCCTGTCCTGACAGTACATTAACGGCATGAATAAACAAGTTGCGTTGCCTATGACGTTGCAGCGATAGACAGTTGCATTATGTTCGACTTCCATCTGCAGAACCACACAGGTTTGGACGTCATATAGTCGTGAGTCGTGACTATGCGTTCGGAAAACATGTTCCAGAGAATGATTCCACCCGCAATCTCCCCCCCCCCTTTTCTCCCCAGCACACTGCGAAGTCCGGATGCGCGACTTTCGTCTGGCGAAACATCCACGCAAGCAGAAACAAACGCTGCGAAACATCGCAGTCATTTGCGCTCACAGTTGTTTTACCTTGTCACGTTCTTTGTTGGTGTCTTTTCACCTGTTATGAAGACGTCAGAACTGCCTTTCAAACCATTTACGTAAATTATGTTTCCATCTGTCACACCAAATCAGACCGAAACTCATTAGGCAATAATCGTTTGTTTGTTCATCCAAAAAAAAAAAAAAAAAAAAAAAAACATATATATATAGAATTAGATTTTTTTTTCTACAAAAAAAATTGGGAACACAGAAAGTGTTTAATTACTTTTGGCGAATGCACTAGTTACCCGAAAAGAAATATTCGTGGAATATTTAATTTATATATTAAATATTTATTAAATGAAATAACACGAGGGTCATTTTAAACGTTTTGCACACTGTGGGCTATCTCTTAAAAAACGACTTTATTTCACAACATACCTTTCCAGGCCTTCGAAGTAATCCCCATGTTTCTTCATTACAGCCGCCCAACGTTTGGGCAAGTGTTTTATTTCAGTCAGGACACCTCCATTGTTGAGGCGTCGGATTACTCGGGTCACCTCATTAGAAACATCCTGAATCTTACTGAATCGTTTCTCCTGGAGTGGTGTCTTCAGTTTTGGGAACAAGTCAAAGTCTGCTAGTCTCATGTGAGGACTGTATGGCGCGTAAGGAAGGAATTACTATCCATACTTTTCCAAAATGTCTCTTACTGTACGGACAACATATGGCCTCAGGTTGTCATGCAAAATGGTGACACCAGCTTCGAGCATGTCGGGCCTCTTTTGGCGAATCTTTGGGAACAAAACATTTTGCTGAAACCTTCTATAGTATTCTGCTGTTACAGTAGTCCTCTCGGGCACTCTGTCTGTTGCTATCACTCCAATCTTGACATAAGCTTTTTTCCGTAAGTGTGACTTCTGTTGTTTACATGTTTCGTCTGGCCGTTAAGGTTTCTTTCACTTAGGAACTATTTCTTAGTATGTTGATGTTTTAAGTTAACGTAGAAGTAAGACAAGACTTCTACGCCATATTTATGACGCCATTCTACTTCCCAAAGGTGATTTGAAGCGACTTCAAGAGAAAAAATACATGTTTTTGTAACTTTCGTACATTAGTTATCAAATATTCAGACAAAGAATGTTTATTAAACAGTCTTAAAGCTGGATATAATAATTTATTTGTATATGTTCATCTCATGTTAAAGCAACTGTGCGATGCAGTTTTTTCTGGTTAGATTAGAAAGGCAAATTTTTCATGTGGAGAAAATAATTCGTTGTACATGAATCTCATGTTTCTTCCAATTTATGAATAAACTGGTGAATAAATTTGGTTTTATCCTACTACCTGCCTCCCAGAGCACTTAATTGAAAATGGTATTTCAAACATTTCGTTTTGCGATTGTAAATAACAGATATATTTCCGGAGAAGAAAAAAATCAAAACCATTCAAGGAAAAGACGGCAACTCCGGCGCCATCAATAAAACAAAAATCCCGATGTTCTGTCAAGAAATGAAAGCTTTTTCTTGGAATTTAATTCGTGGTCCTGATTTTTAAGTCCCGCTATTCGAGATGGAAGCAGCATGCTCTCAAAATGACAGGAGTGAAATGATCCTTTTTCGCTCTTTTTAGCTTGATGGCTATAAGTAAGGCAAGAAATTATCGCAATGAACACGAAAACCTCATTCCCTTTTCCTCTGAAAAGAATAGGAAAGGGAAAGCTTTTTAAAATGATTGATATTCGCTATCCTATTATAGTTTTGCATTATGCGAAGTACAATAAGTAAAGTAAAAAAATGCCTTTCTTCTTCGTGGAAAGGTAATTGTTACATCCGTTAAATTTCCAGAAATTGAACAAGCAGTAGATAAACTGTCTGGAATCCATTAGCATGTTCTGTGGGAATAAGTGATTACTGTCGTTGAGAGAAAAGGAGAGAGCGCGAGAGGAAGGAGGGGAGAATTCCGACGCGGAAACAACCATTCATATCGACTTCGAATAAGAGATTATATAGTCTCTAGGGTGCTGGTGATCCACAATCAATCACCGTGTCACGACTTCGGATCATTATCCGGGTGTTTACGACTCTCCAAGTTTCGAAAGAAAAATTATAGCGTTTTCGGTTGGCGTATTTCGGAGAGTACAAATCACGGTGGACGAAGGATAAGGCATTCTGTTCCGTCCTTTAACACACTTTTGCTTTCGAATCGATTGAAAAAGAAATGGCACTCATGCGACTGGGGAACAGGCAGAGAAAAAAAAAGGCGTAAAAGTTACGGACGGAGAATCACAAAACTGCTTCTTTCTCTGAACGAGAAACGCAAAGAATTTTCCATGCTCCTCCATTGTCGGGAAGTTTACTCGTAAATTGTTGAAATACTTTACGTTTCATTCTTTTATAGAAACGATCACACATGTGCTTCCATTTTCGATAGCAAGCATTGGAAGTCTGTTAATAGATTAACCTACACTTCCTTCCTACAACATAAAAGAAAGGATCTCTTTTATCTACAATTAATACTTTATTCACAAGACTCAGAGCATAGAAATCTGATCAAGAAGCATTCATATTGATTTCACGTGAAAGATTGGTAACGATTTCAATATCATACTTCCAATAAGTGTCGATGTTAAACTCATCTCTTTGATAAAAGTCGATAATAAATTAATACGTTTGATAAGTGTTGTGTAACGTACCAGGAGATGTGACGTACCTGCCCGAAGGACGCACACGACATAAAGGCAGATAGGAATCAGAATAAAACGTCCGCGTAGCTCAATTGGTAGAGTGACTTATTCCGGAATGAGGGGATCCGGGTTCGAACCCCGGCGCGGATAAAAATGACGGAGAAATTTACTTCGTTATAGTTGATATTAATTCCATATGCTAGTAATGATCTATATCGTATTCATAAGTATTAATATTGAGTTCGTTCCATCAAGAAGTAGTAATACAGTAGATTCCGTTAATTAAAGAACATCCTAAATTAACTCTTTGAGATAAAGCTTCGCATAATTGGAGCAGCCGTACAATTGGGTCAAAGTGTTCTAGCACCGATGTGTCCAAAGCAACAGAAATCTACTGTATTAAACTTTCACGTCCACTAATTATTGATATTCAATTCATACCCTTAAAAGGATCAATATAAAATTCATGTTTCTGAGAAGTACCGATATCAAACTCATATTTTTGAATAGTTTATAACATCTACGTCTCCTATAAGAGTCGATATTAAATTCATTCCACCAATAATAATCAAAACTAAATTCCTTCGTACAACAAATGTCGATATTAAATTCTTCGCTCCAATGAAAATTGACATTATTATGTTGATTACTCCAGTAAGTATTGCTTTTAAAATCATACGTCGGATAAGTATCGATATGACTCTAATATTCAAATCAAATGAAAACTTACTGGGAAACTTTCGTTCCATATATTTATCATGGCACAAAATTATCCAATACTGTGTTAACAATATACGGTGGGCACAAAATAACAAAAACGCCTTCTATAAAAGTACTGCTTTTGCAATAGGTCATTTACTTACTTATAAACATGCAGAGATGGTGTGTGTGTGTTGTTGTTTTTTTTTCTTGCAGATGGTACAGTCAAGAATGAGGGTGCAAGCAGTAGCTTCTTTAGAGAAGCATCGGTGACTGAAACTGCGAATTTATTGAACGTATCCAGGGAAAGTGTAACGAACGTTGTGACTGCATGCACCAAGTTTGGAAAAACAACGTATAACATAGGATTAGTTGTGGCAGGAAATCGAAGCTGACTGAAAGAGGTCGCCGGGAAATGAAATGAATTGTATCCAGGGGCAGATTGGGACGACAAAACCAGGCCGGGAGTTTTTGTCTTGAGGCCCACTGTAAAAACACGGGTATCTACAGGTGAAGAAATTCCCTCATGGAAAAAATTATGTTAGATGCTGGACAAAAGACAATTGGTATGCAACGTAAAATCAATGCAATTGCGAACGAACTATAACAAAAATTGAACAGTGAAAGAAATTCAAAAATACGCTCATGATTGAATGTAACATCAAACCAAATTTGTTTTGACAAAAAAAAATCCTAAGCTTCTTGAACATCCCATTTCCAACAAAATCACCATAACGTTCATTCTGAAAGTTGAAATGTGTGTGTGTGTGTGTGTGTGTGTGTGTGTGTGTGTGTGTGCATGCCACATAGCTATGGTATTGGTAACTCCTAAATGAGTAGACTACTTTTTCAAGTGTACCCATTATTTTGACCCATGAATCAGCACTGATAGATCGCTGTTTCTTTTACTAAAAATGTGGGTGGGACATGGATTTCAGAATATCTCTTCTGGAGAATCGCTTGGTGCTCTGTGTCAGACCGTGAATAAGGAAGTGAGAACGATGGGCCATCACAATTGGTACTATCGTCTCCTTCAATATTACAAAAGGAAGGCAGGACACACAGTGACCCCGCGCTCCAAGTCAAACAACCCATGTTTAATTGTAGTTAGCTTTAGCCTAATGAATTTATAACAGGGTACTTGCTCTGGCAGCACTTTTTCGCAAAGTACAGATAATTTCGCTGTGCCATCATATCTGTAACTTACGTGAGAAAAGTGCTGCCATACCAAGTACACTCTCATAAATTCATTATAATTTATAGCAGCGTACTTGCTCTCTGAAAAAAACATTTTCGAGCAAACGCTCAAGACAGATAGAAAGAAACTTTTTTTAATAAAATAACTTTTCAGACAGAAATAAAGCTCAAATGAAGTTAACGATCATTATCAATCAGTACCAAAAATAATTCTGGTCTACAAGGTTCTTATAACATGAACAAATGTAGTTGTTTCTAACTAAGTTTTGGGTGCTGATTTCAGATCTGACCTTAAAAAATGGCTACCACGTCACTTTTTTTAGTTATGAAGCATTAAATATGTACTGTTGTTCCACATTAGCGCTTGTAAGCATGTAAAAGTACACTAGATCTTCTTATTGTCATTTTTCGCCACCGGAGATCGCAATACTGATTTTTTCACAGGTAGAGAACATGTAACCACAACCGAATCGCCATTGCTGTTTTTTTATACATTGAAGTAGAAACACGTGTTGCATGTTTTTGAGCAAAAGTTGTTGGAGAAAAGGGATCGTCGCGGATGTATTAATTTTCCGGATAAGTTGTGTTATGTGTGCGGACAGTATATTATAAAATCGCAGAGTCGTCCATTAAGAAAGACTCTGAGGAAAGCCTACTATTTTTACTTTGGATCTCATGTTGGAGATCAAAATAATCGTGGGCTCCACATGTCTGCTGCATTTTCTGATTTGCTGGACTGAGTGAATGGTTGAAAGGTAAGCTGAAATCCTTTCGCAGTTCCGATTATTTGGCGTGAGCCAACTGATCACGTGGAAGATTGTTATTTTTGTTTAACCAAAGTGAGTAGCTTTTCGAAGAAGAATAAAAGTAAAATACAGTATCTAAATTTGCCATCAGCCAAAAGCCTGTTCTGCATGGGGAAGATCTTCCTATACCAAAACCTCCATTGAACAGTGAAGAGATAGATTCAAATTCATCCAATGAAAATATGGACACACATGAAGATCCGGATCCTACATACATACCTAAATACTTAGACGAGCCCCACTTGATTGAGCAAAATGAACTGAATGATTTCGTTCGAGACCCACATCTTTCCAAACAACAAGCTAAACTTTTAGGTTCCCGACTGCAAGAGTGGAACCTGCTAGCCTAGCGAAGAGTACACGTGTGTCTGTGTTCAGGAATTGAAATTTGGGTCTATGTTCTTTCTATGAAATGCAAGATGGTATGTGATTTTGTTCAGGTATTCTAGGGCTAATGACAGAATTAGGAATATCTCACGATCCTACGGAATGGCGTCTATTAATCGACTCATCCAAGGTTAGTTTTTAAAGCTGTCCTTTTGTCCAATAAAAATCAGAAGCCATCCATTTCAGTAACACCTGCTATAGGAATGAAGGAGAAGCATGAAAGCATGAATAAAATTCTCACTTCAATACAATATGACCAGTTTAGGTGGTTAATATGCGCTGATCTGAAAGTGGTATCACTCTTTCTCAGGCTTCAAAGTGACTTCACCAAATTTTGTTGTTTTCTTTGTATGTGGGACAGTTAGTGACACACCAGAACACTACGAACGGACAGACTGGCCTAAACGAGATGTTTTCACTCCTGGAGAGAGTAACGTTCGTCACAAGCCATAAGCCTCTAAACTGCATGGAGCTCGCCGCATGGCAATCTTTCACATCTGTGGTCAAGGGATTTCTGGGTAATCACAAAGAGGGCAACTACAAACAGCTGATTCACAACGTTCTCAAGAACTATAAAAACCTTGGGTGTCGGATGTCTTTAAAAATATATTTCCTCCATTCGAATCTGGACTTCTTTCCTGACAACCTAGGAGCAGTCACCTATGAACAAGGAGAAAGGTTCCACCAAGGTATTCTAACGATGGAGGAGAAGTATCAAGTCAAGTGGGACCCCTCAATGATGAGTGATTACTGCTGATTTTTGCAGAAGGATGACAACACGACACATAAGGGAAAGAAGTTAACTACCTGTACGGGTAAACGAGTATGTGAGTATACATTTACTTTTGTGTTAATATTGTTTACTCTATTTCTTTTTTCTTTTGCTGTCTCATATGTAGTTATATATGAATATGGTATTTGTACTTTGTAACACTAATTCTATAGCTAACAAGACACATAAATGCTGTAATACATTACAATGTGAAGTTGCAATATGTACATCTTGCATTGTATATATGTATCTGGAAATATATCAAATGTTCATACACAAAAAAAATGTACGCGATGGAGAGATTTTACAATCATTTTTTAATTCAGCACCCCGAAATTAGTTAAAAACACCTTATTTTACCCATGTTATGAAAACAAAGTTTTTAAAATGTTGACTAGTGCAATTATTCGTTTGTCACAAAAAATTCAGACAAAATGAATATGTGAAATTGGACCATTTCTCGAGTGGTCCATCGGGAAATGTCCCGGTGTCCCGCTGAACCAATCTGCCCCTTATTGTAGCCCAAACACATAAAACTATTGCCGAAAAATTTACTGAAGAAATTAATATGATTCTCAGCAATACAGAATCTAGCAAAACAGTTAGCCGGAAACTTCGTAAAGCTGAAATTGATGGCAGAGCCGGGAAACCCGTTACTGATGCCAATTCAAAATGAAAGATGCAATGGTGTCTCGAGTACAAAACGTGGACACTGGATGATTCGAAACATATGAGTTGGCCCGACGAATCGCCATTCACCATTTTTCCACCTGTAGGAAAAAATTACGTTTGGCGATTACAGAAGGAAGCACATAATTCCGACTGTCAAATATTATGGGGAATCAATTAAGGTCTGGGCAGGATTTTGGAATTCTTGAGGTCCTATTATTACTTTGTGCGGGCTAGGTACACTCACTACAAATCTTGATATTCTGGGAGACCAAGTTCATCTCACGGTGCAAACGTTGTTTCCTGTAAACGATGCCATCTTTCGAAGTGATAATGTCCCAGTTCACGCAGCCAGATATGCCCAGTCTTGGTTTGGGGAGCATGAACTAAAGCTAAAGATCTCCCATGACCTACACAATCACAATACTTAAACATTATTGAGCCCCAGTGGGCAGAATTGGAGAGGAGAGTAGGAAAAAGATTTCTCCTCCACCATTCTCACTCAAGGAGGTTAATTTTCTCTGAAGGCTGTTCAGGCATACATACAATTTCACTTTGAGAGGAAGTTTTCAAAAAATAGAACGATCGCCTTGCGTGCAGACGGTGTACCGTCAAAATAACCAGGAAAAAACAACCCGTGTCGTAAAAACCCGGTCAAAACAACCCGGCGTCTAAATAACCCAGCGCCACAATAACCCATCGTGAGAAAAACCCGTTACAAAATAACTTTGCGTCATAATAACCCACGACTTAATGACCAGCGTCAAAAGCAATCTGACTTATCGAGTCGAAATGGAGAAGGGGCGGGGAACAGTCATCTCTCCAAAACCGAAGTAGGTCGTGTAACGTATACTCTATATTCACTTTCCTTTTGATTTTACTATCTCTGGTTATTTTATTTTACTATGTAAATTATCTTCCTACTGAACGAAATATTGTTTCACCCGCTGAATGAGATCTGGCAATGAGTGTAAGTCATGACGTGGTGGTAGCTAGTATATAGGCGCGTTCATCGAGACTTGTAGGGTTGGTTAGAGCGTGGGTTGGTGAGCGTTGGTTGTAGCGTTGGTGAGCGTTGGAGAGCGTTGGTTGTAGCGTTGGTTAGCGTTGGTTGTAGCGTTGGCGTTGCGAGGTGTTGTTATGAGAGAGTGTGTACTATAAGAGGAAAGTTTATTCATTATTATGTACAAGATATATGAGTGCCTTAGTTGACCAAGAGTCTTGGAAATAAACAAGTTTTCAGTAAGTTCAGTCTTTCTCAATTCATAGTTTTTGTCAGACCTCTGTCTGGCTGTTAGGTTTATGACTTTGATTACTTAATATAAATAACCAGCGTTGAGACTTTGTTTAAGTTCATAATTAACTAGTAACAACACCCTTTTGGGAATTCATTATTTTGAAGCTTAGAGCTAGTATATCATTAGCTAGCTGGTAAGAAGAGAATCTTGCATAATAATTAGCTTAGCGGAAAAGAAATAAAGCTAATTCATTATAGTCGTACTGAGTAGATTTCATTTTGTTTGAACCCTATTAGTTTTAAAATTATTTAAAAGAAAAACATCATAGTTTGGGGTGCTGGTAAAACGACAGTACCCCCGCCCCCAGGAAAAATTTAAAATTTATTTACACCATTTGTTTGTATCTTGTCATAGTCCCCTCAGGATTAAGACTGCAAGCAGGATTCTGGTCCAGAATTTGAATGTAGGATTGGAGATCCGATCCCAAATTTATATGCATACTTAAACTGACAAAATTTATGATTTAACTTCTTCCTCCCTCCACATAAACAGATAGGAGGTAGAGAAAGAAACTGCAAAAACGTGTGAATGTGTGTCTTACTGGTATCGGTAGGTTCTAACTGGAGTTACGATACGAAATTTTGTGGTGGCAAATATGAAATGTTTTTTTAATATTTAAGATACACTTCTTCCCTTATTTTACTTTTGCCGGATACCATGCTCGCTGCCAACTAAATTACTAATAACATGAAAAATAACTGACAAATGGAATCAGAAGAGCTCCATTAGCGATGCGCAGTGTAAACTCGTTTTTCAGGAGTTCGCGCAAGACGTACTTATGGAGGTAAATGACATTTGTTTGCATCCATTTATAGACTGTCAGCGCATGTTGTTGTAACAATTCGTGACAATTATAGTCTTGGTTATTTTGAACTGCATCTAACCTAATCAGACATCGTTTACTTGTTGAGTGTGTTTTTATTGTGCTCGATAAAAGGACTTTTGAAAGCGCATCTATCCTCTTTGAAAGCTTTATTCATTAGTCAAAAGTATCTGAAATTACATTTTTAAGAGTTTAAAATTGATAATTTCAACTGAAGATTTTTTATTTCATTTGCTTAAAAATATTATGAATGCATATAATTTTGGTATCGTAAAATTTGTATTTATATTGCTATCAGCAAGAGTGGATGCATGAATCTGCTTTCGCGCGCGAAATATTACAAATAAGTTTTAAAGCGTTTTTGTGTGACGTACACCGCTAATTAACATTTCCGGCATTACCCTGCTTTGTTGTCATGTGACCGTAACTGGTTCAGAGTATAAAATGTGGCACAGAGAAACGTTTGCCCAACAGTCAAACGCACTTGCACATTGGTTGATTAAAGATGACAAGCGATACTGCATTCGTTACGAATTTCGTCAAGGAAAAAAGTGCTGCAAAAGCATGTGCAACGATCTGTTCTGTTCTGCGGGAGAATATTGTATCGAAAAGCACGTGTGAGTTCTGATTTAGACGGTTTAAAGCAGGGGATTTTGATGTTAGCGATCGAGAACGTAGCGGCGCCCCGCAGAAGGTTGCACATGAAGAACTGCAAGCATTGCTGGATGAAGATTCGTCTCAAACGCAAAAAGAACTAGCTGAACAACTGGGGGTAACTCGACAAACCATTTCCAATCGTTTACGCGCAATGAGAAAGATTCAGAAGGAAAGAAAATGAGTGCCACATGACTTGAGCCAGAGGAACAATGATGAGCGTGTCATGAAGTGTTTGAATCTGTTGAATAAACAACACAGGAAGTCTTTACTGTAAAAAATCGCTACAGGTGATGAAAAGTGGATATGGTATGACAATCCCAAAAGCAAGAAAAAAAAAATAATAAAACCACTGGGTAGACCCCGGTGGAGCAACAAC
Organism: Macrothele yani; assembly: GCA_039090855.1. Taxonomy (NCBI): domain Eukaryota; kingdom Metazoa; phylum Arthropoda; class Arachnida; order Araneae; family Macrothelidae; genus Macrothele; species Macrothele yani. The sequence continues at coordinate 93,511,948 of CM077010.1, forward strand.
TTCGATACCGAAACGCAATATTCACTCCAAGAAAGTTCTGCTGTGCATCTGGTGGGATATGAAGGGTATGCTCTATTATGCACTATTAGAACAGGGTCAAACTGTTACTGCTGATCGCTACAACCAATAATTGTTGCGAATGAACCAGGCAATCTGTCGGAAACGCCCATTCACAGGCAAAGAATTGCGTCCCGTTATATTAATGCATGACAACGCCAGGCCGCATGTCGTGAAATCGGTCAAAGAAAACGTTATTGACGCTTGGCTGGGAAGTTTTGGAGCACCCGGCGTATAGTCCCGTCATAGCCCCTTCAGACTATTATTTGTTCCGATCTATGCAACAGGGTTTGTCTGCTGTACGGTTCCGGACATGTTACTAAGCGCAAAAATGTGTTGACGACTTCATTGCGTCACGCGACGAAGTATTCTTCATGGCTCTAATCCGTCAGCTGCCCGACCGATGGCGGAATGTGATAGATAATGACGGCGCATACTTTGATTCGTAAAGGTATTGTTGTTTTCTTTCAAATTACATATTGTGTTGTCTTAAAACGCTTTAAAACGTATTTGAACCTTAACAATATAGCTGTTATTTGGGTAAATGTGGCGTTAATTGGCATATCTTAGTTGTGCTAATCTGAAAAAAAAAAAGACTAATACAACCATATATATTTTAAATATCGATTATTAATTTTGTATGAAGCTCATGCTCTCCTTGCCATTATTTCAGAATTCGATACGATACAAGGTTTCGGAAAACGTGCGACAGCGATGAATCCAAATTGTTTTCTGTTAACCCTTTCGCGACTACAACGCCCGGTGCGCCAGGACATTCAGACAACCACAAGCAAGGTTAATAGACAGAAATGTTTGCTCATCCCAACTACCACGCAGCGGAAGTATCGGTCCCTTACGTAGTGACGTCACTGTACAGGACGGGTAGAACGTCGATACTTGGTCGATACAACTGAAGCACTTGCGGGAGAAGTGTTGTGAACAATTTTAAATTCACATACGCTTTGAATTTGAAAACTTACAGCCAAGATGGAATACAAAAAAAAAAAAAAAAAAAAACAGCGTGAACGATACAAGTAGGAAAAGCTGACATCCATGTGAATATTTTATTTAGTGTAATCCAAGATTTTAAAGAAAATAAGTATACATTTTTTTCAAATCTATTTAATCTAAACTGGATATAAATTCGAGAGAAAGAAAAAACACCATAATATTATGTCAGTAGCAACACATAAAGAAATCCCTTTATACCGAACAAATGGAAACTTCAGCAACATCCCAGGAACTCGCTCAATTAAAAAGCTGGAAACTAATTCTATTAAATGATCCGTTATTATTTGTAATTAATCACTTAATAGAAAAGTTAAAATTATATATTTTCAAATTCTTTTCCTTTCTTTTCGTCATATTTTAATCGCTAAATTTAGAGAACTTTAAAAATTTGGAACTTTATTTAATGCAAAGAAATGCTTTCATCACTCACTTTGCCATGTTACTAAAATAACTATTTTAACCGGTATTCTCTTTTTGGGTTGGTAAGACATTTTTTCCTGAGGATTTGGAATTTAGTTGAATACTAAAGTGAAAAACAAACGCCTCAAGTGGAAAACAAATTTATTTTGCTTTTCGCTGCAATTAGGAATAACAAAGAAAAACGAGTTTTTCCAGATTTTAACTATGGGTTATTTTGGCCGCAGGTTATTTTTTGCCCCAGGTTATTTTGCTAACGGGTTATAGACGTTGGGTTATTTTGACGCCGGATTATTTTGACTGGGATATTTTGACGCGGGTTATTCTTTCCGAGTTATTTTGACATGTAACCGTGCAGACGCAACCAATATTCTAAAGTGGTCTTAAGGGGCTGACTTCTAATCATTCGTCCGGTATGGGCTCAGGTTCCAGTCACGGATGAGGCTGGGGTAGTATGTTTTCCTGTTGGCCACTGGCTCCGTTCCCTTCCTGGAACAAGTTGCCTCCCATTACGGACGGGCGACCCCTCAGAGTTGCTCATGGCGGTCGCTAAACCCCGGAACAAAAGTAAATAAACAAAGTTCCATGGACTAGAACACAAACAAAATTAATCCCAGTGATTGGTTCAAGAAATGCCTGAAAAGTTAGGGTTGCTTAAAAAAAGGGATAAATTTAGAGATTACAAGAAATTCAGTCAATTATTAATTATGCTTGAAACAGTCACTTCTCAGCTGCTTGATATCTTTCGAAATACCACATTCCTTCTCGTTCTTCAGTCTTTAATAAATTGGTTTGATGTGCGAAACACCTTATCACATTCGTTTTTACCCTGTCAAGCTCCCTTCACTTTTTTTCCCGCCTTTCCAATAGTGTTTTATTCCATTCCTGTCACTTTTCTTCGACTACCTTCATACGCCTAGAAATCTCCTCAGTACCTGCATCGATATTTAATGTTAAGGCTCAAACTCAGAGGCACCAGTTCCATCTCTTTAGAGTTTCCCAAAAGACGTCAGGTCATTTTTTGTTGTTGTTGTTGTTGTTGTTTCCTCGTATTCTTCCTTACAATACTCAGGTCTTGATATTTTGTCGGTACGGCTCAGAACTTTTTATCTGCCACTGCTCCCAGCTCACATTTGATCATTCCAAAAACATTGACAGCGTCTTTTTGAGGAACTAGCAGCCCTGAAAAAATTCCCTTTTGAAACTTCAGCTACATCAAAGTGAGAAACCGAAAATCCAATGTTATAACTACTTCTGAATACACGAGCAAAAAATTTATTATTCCAATAGATAAATAAAGACCGCCTACAAAGAAATCTGAGAAATGAGAAAAATGGCAGCTAATCACGATGACAGTTTAGAAAATCCGTCGTCAAGCGTTAATGAACATTATGATCACCGTCTCGTAATTAATAATTTCTCATTTATAAGTATTTTCCTTTCTTTCGTATTAATTCCATTCATCTTTGTCTTGTGGTGTTTTGGTTTAAGTCCCAGGTATTTGAATTAACACCTTCCTTTGAAGAAAATGGCACAGCTGAAGTGTTTCTGTCCTCCATACTTCGCGTAGCTTATTCCAGTACACTAGACGCAGAGCAGTTGCTGCCTATCTTGTATCTCCGACTCCACTGAACGTTAAGCATCATGCAGGTGTGCAGGTGTGATACGGTAATGAGGATTAATCGAGGAAAGGGATCAATGTATTCTCCTCCCTTCCAAGCATAGCAGTATCACTCAGCAGTGAACAACGTTGGTTACCAACTTCTCCGCAAACAATACTTCTCTTGACAGATAAGCAGGTTAACACTCTGAGTCACAGGAGTAATTAAAAAAAAAGCGAAAGGTACACGGTCAGTCTTTTTTTAAACGTTCTAAGTGGGAATAAAGCCAAGTTAGAGAACTGCTGCTTCTTTTACATGTCAAGTACACGGTGGAACAGCTTTTATTCCACATTTATTCTTTTATTTGACAAAAACAACTGAATGGAATAAGTTCTTCAAGTTTCGCACTTTTTTCGTTCCTGTTTTGGGTATTATGCTATCATCTGATTGACAAATTACCAAAAATACGGGATATTATCACTGAATCTGTACAAACCTGCCCAAATTTATGTAAAATCTCAGGTGCACGGAAAAGGTAAATCTAATAAAACGGTGCGTTTCAAATCTCATATACTTTTAAAAAAAAACATTTTGCTTTCCTTTGGTGGGAATTTGCGCAATAGCTGCTGTTAATCATTAACTGAACGCAGACTACGTCTGATTGAACACCAGATACTACTACTTTCCGGTTCACAGTAAATTTGTTATTTTTCACTCTTCCATCTTCAGATTAGACGAAAAGATCTAGTGTAAAATTTGGAGCTAAGAGTAACAGAAAGGTCAAATCAGATTTGAATTCGGATATTACTAAAATGGAGACTCACCCATAAAAAACAGATGCGAGAAAAAGATTTGGAGGTCATCTGTGTTTGAGAAATGTAGACTGAATAAAGGAAATGTTTGAAAATATTAACTTACTAGTATAAAAATTAAAATCCTAAGTGCCCTGTGGGGAAATGACGAACACATTTTGAAAAATGTATCTTCTATTGCTTAAGAGTACATTAATTAACAAGAAGGAACAAGCCGAATTTTCATGTGCGATAACATATATTTCACAAAAGCTATAAATTTACTACGTATAGGGTCTTCAAGTTTTTAGATGTTTTTTCCTAGCTGCGCAATAACACTGGTCAACAATTTCTTTTTATTGCCAAGGATTTTTCAACGTATCTGGGGTATTTGAGGCGTGCTGAATCCAAAATTGACATTAGTTTTACCTAATTGGTTCTAGTTTTTGAGATAATACATACTTCTCAAATTTTGATTGCACCCCAATACTACCTGTGGCTGCTGACATATGAAGTAGCTTTTGATCTGTCTTTTTACTTTTTAATAGTGTTTTTATCTGATAAAATTTTTGATTTTATCTTTAATATTGTTTTGAAAGAATATCCCTTGCATATAATATCATTTTTTTTTCTTCTTTAGCTTAGAAATAGGAGTTCTTCACCAAGAAGCTGCATAAACAGTCGTAATGCATTTTGCTACATTTGTGGCGAATACACTCGGCAAAAACAAAGGCAAAACATCACAGACTTTGTGAGATAAGCATATCTTGCTTATTTTGGAATGAAACTTGGAGACCAAGATAAGTCTTTGGCTCCCCATAAGGTTTGCAAAACCTATGTAGAGTACCTACGACAGTGGAAAAATGGAGAAAGGAAATGTTTACACTTTGGTGTGCCTATGGTGTGGAGAGAACCACAAAACCACTACGATGATTGTTATTTTTGTGCTGGGAATGTGAAAGGATTCAATCGCATAAATAGGAGTATCCGGATTTGGAATCAGCAAGGCGACCTGTGCCACACTGCGAAGACCTTCCCATACCAGTGTTTACCTCACTGCCTGACCTTCCATTGTCAGATGTTGAAGAAATGCAGGACTTGGAGTTTAGCACAGATGGTAGCAGTGGAAGTGAATATGAAGGAAGCTTTTCAACACCTCAGTAGTTCTCCCAAAAAGAACTCAATGATCTGATGCGAGAACTCAATCTGTAAAAGCAAGCATCTGAACTTTTAGCATCCAGGCTAAAAGAAAAGAACTATCTAAAGACGGAAGTTAAAATAACAGCTTATCGGACAAGATATGAGGAAATTCCTCCTAACTTCAGCGAAGGTGAAGAACTTGTATACTGCAATAACATTCCTGGATTTCTTCTCCAAACGGGACTACCGGAATATCGACCAGAAGATCGGCGGCTTTTTATAAACAGCTCCACCAGAAGCTTAAAATGTGTTTTATTGCACAATGGTAACCACTATGCATCTCTTCCAATTGCTCACTCAACAAAACTTAAAGAATAATATGAAAATATCTTTTTTTTTTTTTTACTGGGGGTTTAACAACCACCGTGAGCAACTCAATGGGCTATAAGCAGTCGACCGTCCCTAATTTAGGGCCACTGGTTCCAGGGAAGAGAGAGAGCCAGTGCCGTATAAGACAAACACAACATCCATGCCTTACGGAATTCGAATCCGGGCCGATCTCCAGCGAATGATCAGAAGCCATCGCTTAGACCACTGCGTCACCGGGGCGGCCTGAAAATATCCAAAAAGCTCTTGCAGAAGCTTTGCTATCATGAGCGCCAGTGGTTTGTGTTGATCTAAAGATTGTTAATTCTTGCTCGGGCAGCAAAGTTGATACACAAAGTACCCTTGTTTCATCTGCTTGTGGGATAGTAGGGCAAAGCAAGATCATTGGAAAAATGTGACCCGGCCTTCAACGTAAACATGACTGTAGATGCAGCTAACATCATTAACGAGCCATTAGTTAATAGAGCAAAAATAATTTTTCCACCACTCCATATCAAGCTTAGACTGATGAAAAGATTTGTTAAGGACTTGGACACAGATTGAGATTGCTTCAAATACATTTGTAAATCGTTCCTGGGACTGAGTTCTGAAAAACTTAAAGCAGGGATCTTTGATGGTCCTCAAATTCATAAACTCATCAACGATGCGAATTTCACGAAATTTATGAATGATGTTAAAACATCTACCTTGTGCAGTTATGTCGTAGTTGTCAAGAACTTCTTGTGTAACCACAAAGCAGACAATTATGAAGAATTGGTGCAAAACATGCTCGCTAACTTCAAAAATTTGGGTACTAATATGAGCATAAAGGTACACTTTCTTCATATCCACTTAGACAGATTGCAGGATAATAGCGCCACAAAGTCAGCCTAAAGCCGCTGAAATACTGTCGGCAATAAAAACACTGTTGACCAAGTGTAATTGGTATTCTAAATAAAATCGAACTTCTTGCCATTTTCCGAAACAATCTTGCATCAAAGAAACTTCGAAAACGCATGAAACATTTTAACGTCAATCGAAATTTTTGGCCCAACTGGAAAATTATGAACAAAAAAAAAAGCTCAAAAGAACACGGAAAACGGTGGTCATGGCTTATGCCCGTAGCCAAACAGAAAAGTTGTGAGGGTCAACAAATTATTAAATTCGGGCAAATAATCAGATGTTTTATTACTATATATACGATCGCTAGGTAAGGGCAAAACAATACAGGTCTGGGGGACCCCACTACGGGCCTGTCACGGCTACAGAAATCCGATACAAAAAGAATTATTTTTAACCAAACATTTAGAAGAGCTGATTTAGTTCTGAATGCTAATATACCGCGGGGCACACAGAAGGAAAATATTGTATCTGTAAAAGTAGACAGTATGTGCATTGGATTGATCATAGCAAGGATACAGACTTTTTACAGTATGACAGTTTAGGGGTAGAAATATAGTTAGACTACAAATTTAAATCTACGCCACCTATCAGAAACATTTTCCATCAGAGGAATCTCTGCTGGAAAATAATCTTTGAATCGGGTCTTTGGCAGTGGAGATATAGCACCAAATGAAAATATGTACTTTCATCATCACCTCGCAAAGAAATCCATAGTTTTGCCAGGTAGCCGTGAAACTGTCCAATAGATAAAATACAAAAATGCAAAGGAAAAAACAACCACTGTGCATTACAGATATTTGAAGAGCATGGATCACCATGCTTCTATGAATCCGGGGAAAATAATAGTTTTCGAATCGCGTTAATACTGTATATGATTAAATATAGTATCTATCATGTCTGACGGATGGGCGCACAAACGGTCGGACATACACAGGTGGATGTGTGGATAAACTAATACTATATATATATATATTTTTTTAGCTATTCAGCACCACTTTCCAAATGAACAACAAACACAACTTGCGTTCACTTTATTTTATTTTATTATTTTCGTCCTTTATTCTTATTTGCTCCAGCGTATTACCCGAGGTAAGTCAAGCTTCTTCCAATAAAATTTCTCTTTTATTCCCAGAAGTTTAAATTTTTATTCCCCTGAGGAAGCAAAAATTTGAAACATTCAGAAAGAAACAAAAAGTTTTGCGTGGAATTATTATTTTGCACAGTGTGAGCTCATGTTCTGAAAACAGAACGCAAGTGTTCTACTGAATTTTGTTTCGCTTCACTCTGTCATAATCTGATCTTAGTTAACGCACTGCGCAAGTCCTAATGAATAACCAACTTCCAGTGACAAGGCTGAAATTCTTGGCTCAGTTCTGACGTCATTAACTGGTACGTAGAAATAAAAAGATGGTATTTTTCAAAATCAAGTAACACCTTCATTTGAAGTTACCTAGAACTTACCAAATGCTATTTTGCTGTTCTTAAATATCCGGACTCATTCACCACATTAATTACACAATGTTTCTTGCCATAATATTCTTCTAACTATTGTTGTCATATTTTATCTTTAGTAACGTTTCTTCTAAAGTGAAAATAAAAATAATTATTATTTTGAAATTCTCGTCATTTTTGGTGTTCTGGGGAAAACTATTTTTAATCATTAATTGTTACTAAAGGGAAACGGTTTCTCTTGCAGTTTTACGAACATTGCTATCAGTATTTAATGATGCTAATAAATTTTGCCCTCAACTCTCATTTTGTACTTGCAGAAATTACTGTGTGAGATATGATGCCACATTTTTCGAAAAGCACGCAAAATGAGTTGTTAATTTATGCTAAATTCTCAAAGTAACTACCACATTAATTACACATCTCAATCGCTACTAAGTAGCAGCCCATCACCACCAACAAAATCATAACATCAAGTACTATTAGCAAATATAGTAAGCACATTAGCAGGTGTAGCAAGCAATGGCAAGAACAAATAGCCTAATCAAAACGAAGGTGGGTAACCTTTTCTTTGCATGGTCCCTGCATGTATGGGCAAGCGTGATTTGACTGAATGTAGCCCAAAAGAAGAAAAACTCATGGGAGTTGATATTTAATGTTCAGTACGGAAAGCACAAAGAGAAGCAACCAAAATGTACATAACTGAAAGGCCAACAAAAACAGAAAGCTAAAAAGGCAGTATACGTCACAATAACTTTTTTTGATTATGAAAAGCTGTGGACTATCAGAATTATAATGCCTTCGAAATCCTCCGGTGCTAAACATACGTTCATGTTATTGAAAACATGTACATATGAAGGTGCAAATAAGACTCTTCGAGGAGACATCACGTGTAAATACTCGAAAGGGAGTGAGACAAGGTGACACCATATCTCCCAAGCTCTTCATTGCTATATTGCAAATTTTCTTTCAATCATTGAACTGGGAAGACAAAGGGTAATAGATTAATGGAAATTATTTAAGTCACTTTCGTTTTGCTGGCAACATAGTAAGTTTTTCAAGTACCCACTCAGAACTGCAGAATACAATCAAGGGAATTGCTGACAAAAGTAAAGAAGTGGGATTAAAGTTGAACTTACTGAAAACAAAATTAATGTACAATTTGTTTTTACAAAAACTGAAGAATTAGAGCTTGATAGGGCGAAACAAAACCGATGCTTCCATTTACCTTGAAAAGTAGGTAGGGCCACATCGAAGAAGGAATTAATGGTCGTATTAAACTTGGCTGGAATTCATTTTAAAGAAACAGTAAAATATTCAAGAGCAATTTACTACCATAGCTTGAAAGAAAAATGTTTAGTCAATGCATCCATCTAGTTCTTACTCATGTATTAAAGACATGAAATTTTATAAGAAATACATTCAGAGGCTGCGGACAAGCAGCCTCTGAATGTATAAGAAGCATGGGAAAGAGCATGTTTAATGTATCCAATAAAGATAAGAAAAGAAACACATGAATCAGGAAAATGACAAGAGCTGTTGCCATCATGATTAAAGTAAAGACCCTCAAGGAGCAACGGGCTGGACATATTGCTAGTGACCACCATTGGACAACTAAAATACTGTTCTAGACACTCCGCTAGAAGAAGAAGACCAGGTTGGGAAATGGGCGGATGGAATTCCAAGACATGCCCACATGGAAGAAAATCGCTCAAGACAGGGGTCATGGAACACTTCCATCCATCAGTGGACTGACAATGGTTGTTGTTCATCAGTGGACTGAAAATGGTGGTTATGCCGTTGATTGTTTTCTCGAAAATCACCGCATTTTTTATTGGACGAAAAATCCAGAAACGACGACACCAGCTGAATGTGCGCTTCCCACAAATTATCTGGAGGAAGACAATCCGACTTATAAACAACTAGTACAATTAAAGACCGTTAAAAATATTGTATTAATACAAATAATAATACATTTAAAAATTTTGTAGTAGGTTGCACCAAAAAGGGGTGTTACACCAGCTGCACCACATTTGGGGAAGAGTAATCACTGTGAGATGCATGAAATATAATACAGAAACATGATGCAATTATGAACCACGGTATGGTATTCAACCTGAATGGTGCGAAGTCGCATTCATTGTATCATGTTTACGTATGTTTCATGCATCACACAATGGTTTACCTCTGCCCCAAAAGCGGTGCAGCTGGTGTAGCACCACTTTTTAGTGTAACCTACTACAAATTTTTTAACAGTGATGATAAAGTACTTGAGTTAAAAAACAACAACTCAAGTCTGCTGTAATCGCAGAGGTGCCAGAATATGAATGATATAGATTTTCATATAGAATTTTGCGCAATTTTCGTTGCATAAAAGAATGCATATGACCCTGTATTAAAAGTACTCTTAATTCCATTTTTTTACACAAGCTGTCTCCCTTTGCTATCCTAAATTGCTTTGATACCCCTATATATGTATTACATATGTGCATTTTCTCTGATAAAATAAAAATAATTAACTCTTAACTGTTAAAAATAAAAAAGGTTCCTTTCTTTAGCGCCTATTAAGTATTAGTAACAAAAGCCTTCAGTATAAAGGTTCACACATAAAAGCATTTCGTACGTCATACTCCAAGCAGCAGTCTGGCTTTTTAGTCACATTACTGGCAATATATCCTGTTTCATTCGTCAATCTTTGCACTCTTTATTTAATTGTAATCTTGGAGCATTATATCTTTATAACTTTTTTGCGCAGTAAAGGCTTTTACAAAATTTCAAGAATTGGTCATCATGCAACAACATTCTCATAACGTTGATATACACAAGGGTTCAGATACACCTTCACATAATTTATTTATTAATATACTTGTATAACTAGTACAATTTCCGTTTCTAGGCGTAATACAAATACGACATTAAAATTGCAAGCTTTCGCTGCCACAGGCAGCTTTATCAGGATGTGTAACGTAAATAACAACAGAATCTGAAAAATAACTCGAAGTTTCGAGTTCTTTTTCAGATTCTGTTGTTATTTACGTTACACATCCTGATGAAGCTGCCCGTGGCAGCGAAAGCTTGCAATTTTAATGTCGTATTTGTATTACGCCTAGAAACGGAAATTGTACTAGTTACACAAGTATGTTAATAAATAAACATTCTAATCAATTAACGAGCTCAATTGTTTGTACATTGAAAATGCTGTAGTTAGGTTAGTAGAAGCTACGTTGCATAGAACTGGTTTTACAGAAATTATTAAAATAGGAAATTGTAGTAAAAATGAATATTACACTTCCGGTACAAGAATTGTAAGGCAAGACCCGATTAACGTCAGCAAACGCAGAAGTTGAAAGGCACGGATGAATGTAAGAATATATCTCTTAGGTTGCATGAGTACTAGTGGAGCCAAGAAAGTAAATGACTTACGGGGAAGTTAGGCATTTCTGCTCTGCACTTTATGACATGCAACAACACACGACAAAATTTGGTCAAAATTGATGTTGCGCAGTTGCTAAATCAACGCCACCATCAATTCTTGTGTTTAAAGACAGACCGCATCGTAGGTGCGAAGCTAAAATATCTCTGCCATGTCCAAACACAGCTGAAGGAACATTTACAAGACAGCACGAAATGCGGCAGAATATCTTGAATGCCGAGAAGATACTGAATAGCTGCATAAAACTCATACTAACTCCGACCACGGCAATTTAACGACTCCTTTTAACACCTATGGATACCATAAGCATTTAAACGTCGGTTCAGCTCAGAGGTGAATTATTCCCCATAGGAACCACATTCTTATTGCACCGTTAAATATGTTCCATGGAGCTTAGTCGGCGTACTTTACACTTCTACTCCAAGTGTTTATTTAACCGTACTTAAAGGAAGTAGACAAAATAATGAAAAAACTGCCATACATGTATTACATTTTTAATGGCTAACTTACATATTTATGAATACGCACTGAAAAATGTTTTTGTGTTTCTTTCAGGTGGTACTGTAAAAGGCTGAGGATAATAGCGTCTTTAGTGGTGAAAAAATCGTACGAAACAAAATGACATACCTCTCCGAATTTTAAAGGGAAACAAATTGTTGAAACATTTTTGACCGGTACATCGGTAACTAAACTGTGGATTTATTGAATGTATCCAGAGAAACTGAATATCGAAATTAATGACTGCATCCACTACAACGAATTATAGCAGGAAATCAAAGCTGACTGAAAGAGTCAGCCAGGAAATGAAACTGGTTCTTCTAGCCCGAACGCACAAATCTCCTGCGGCAAAAATAACTGCAGGAATTTATGTGAATCTCAGCAATTCAGTATCTAGCATGGCAGTTCGTTGGGAACTTCATGAAGGGGAAATTAATGATAGAATAGCTATTGCCAAGCAAATTGTTACAGATACTAATGCAAAATGGAAAGATATAATGGTGTCACGAGCACAAAACTTGGACACTGAATGATTCGGAACATATGATTTGGTCGGACGAATCGTCATTCACACTTTTTCCAACTTCGAGAGGAGATTACGTTTAGTGAATGGAGAAGGAAGCGCATAATTTGAACTGTCAAACATGGTACCTGACTGTCGATCAGCAGTCTCTTAGTGTTCATTAAGTGCTATCATCACTCTGAAATTACGGTAAGCTACAGCCACTATGTATACGTAATTATTCTGAGTGATCAGGTTCATACTATGGCTCAAATACTGTTTCTGGGTAAGTCTTTCAAGACTGTAATGTGCAAATACACCCAGCTACAAGGGTCCAGTGTTGGTTTGAAGAGAATGAAACTGAAGTTGAATATCTCCCATGACCAGCGTAATCCCCAGACTTAAGTATTATTGAGTCCCTGCGGGAAGAATTAGAAAACAGAGTGAGAAAAAGAAAGCAGATTTCCTCCAAAATGTTCCCCCCTTAAGAAACTTGAGACTTTCCTCCATGAGAAATAGTCTAATGTTCCTCTGAAGATTGCTCACAATTTATCCGATTCTATTCCAAATCAAATTCACACTGTTGTAAAAGCAAAGGATGGACCAATACCCTATTAAGGCATACCTGTATCTCTTCGCATAGGTATTTCCATTATTTTGTCCACCCCTGTACGAGGAAAGCCAAAAACTACCATTGTTTAGCAGAATGTTTTCAAGAGAAAGCGTCGCTCTTTCCTCTCATCTCAGAGATTTATTACAGAGAAAGGCCTCGAAAACAGGCCAAAAGCAAAGGTGCTGAATTAATTTTCGTCCCACTTAACCGAAATTTCACTTGATCGAAAACCACTTCACCGAAAAGATCACTCCACCGAAAGGTCGTTTATCTAAGGATCCTTTCACCGAAAAGTATGTTGAATTGTTCATTTCACTAACAGGTTTTACTAGCGAGTGGTTCATTTCATCAGGTTACCTCAGCAAAAAGTTCAATTCATCGAAAGGTAATTTCACCGAAGGGCCAGTTTATGAAAAAATTTGCATTTTGCTAAAGGATTCATTGGAGTGCAGTACTTTTTCTCGGATACATTTACAAAACAGACCTGGTAATTTTAATTCTTCTCTCCAAATATTTCCTTCTGATGAAGACTTTTTTTTCTGGAATTTGCATGTAGCACAATTCTTTAGATCCTGTCTTTTAAGACGGCAACTTCAAACAAGATGGATAAAAGCTTTACATTTAAAAGAATTCTGTCTTTAAGAAATGAAATTATTACTAATTAATAACTAATAATTTATTTGCTACAAAATTTTGTTAGTTATGGTACTTAACACCAAATTTATTACGAATGTTTTCTAAGACTGTGTTCCGAAGAAAATTATTCAGCCTGACACTTGTAAATATAACATTACATAAAAATTCTTCATTGGGAATTCACATTGTGTCCATCTGATCAAATACCGCAATGATTACTTCACTAACTTTCCGATTCACCTCCATCTCACAAACACGTATTTCTCATAAAGTGTATTGCATATTAACTGAATATCTCCAGATCTTTAAGACAAATAATGTTTTACTAAATTTCCAGAAAGTTGTTAGAAATCAGTGTTTTGAAAGTTTACCGTGGTGCTATGTAACATGTAGGCCAGACCGAACTGACATATTCTACTGAAAAGGTGAGTTTTGTTTCGAACTTTTTAAAGATCGGTTACAATCAGGTATGTGAAATTTCGGAATATCAAAGGAAATTTTTCAATAAATACCGCTTTGATCAGGTGAACACCGGGATACACTTAATTTCCTTTTTAAAGGGGAGGGAATGGGTTCGTTAAACTTCTCCATAAAGTGACTTTTATAAAAAATAATCATTTCGATAAGATGAACTTTCAGTGAAACGAACCTTTCCGTGAAGAGACTGTTCGATAAAACAAATCTTTCGGTAAAACGACCCTTTCGATTAAATGTATTTTGGCCAAGTGACCTTTAGTGAAGCTTTTCTATTTTATTTATTTTTTCGATCAGTTAAGCGATTGCCGAAACAATATCATTCGGACATAAAACTTTTAATCTACCATTTAAATTTAAATACTAAGAGAAGCTTCATAAAAGGTCACTTGGCCAAAATGAAGAAACAAAACGAGGATCGTAGTATCAAGCTGGATCAAGACGTCGTAGGATCAAGTTGATGAACTTCTCATGTTAATATACACTATACTGACACAAAAGTCACCGGACACCCCTTCAAAAGCAAATGAATGGATCCACTGCGTTGTTAAGATGCGCGGTACAGCTGCAAACGGTATGAAAACAAGCCTGCAGCTGACCAAGATCATATCGTACTGTGAGGTTGAGTGGAAATGTCGCAGAGGGAGAGAACTGACTTTGAGAAAAGAAAGATTGTTGGATGTTATATTAGTGGGTTGTTCATAAGAGAAACTTAGAGGCGTTTAAACATACCCAAGTAAACTGTTTTGGATGTACTGAATGAGTAGAAGACATATGGCGCGCCTGAAGCAGCAAAACGTATCGGCAGACCAAAGAAAGTCAGTGATAGAGGACGTCGAAGCCTCAGGAGAGTCGTTACAGCTAATCGACGGAGTGTACAGGTGAGTAGAAATGCTGGAACCTCGGTATGTACACGTACCATTCGCACGGAACTTCATTCCATGTATTACCGTGGTCGTGCGGCTGCTCATAAGCCTTTCATGTCCACTCGGAATACGGAATCGGAACAATTAAATAATGTTTCTTCAGTCCCCCTCTTCCCGCTTGTTGTCCTTCATCTTGAACAACACTTTGATCTTTCCACCTATTTCTAGGTAATTTTCCGTTCTTCATTCGGGCATGTATTACTGTGCTGTATTTAATCTGGATTTTGTTATTTTTTCTCAGTGGCGCATTGGATTTTCTTCCTATGTTGTTTCCAAGAGTTTTGTTTCACGACTTCCTTTGAGGAATGAGATGTCTACTGTGCTCAGATCTGCAGATTTGTAGCATGTGCACCACAAGCTACATGGATCGAAGTTCAAATTCAGGTGCTTCTAAATTTCAGATCAGGTGCTTTCAAATTTCAAACGTGTAGTTACAAGACCTAGGTTAGGACAGACAAAATTAATATGCGTACGGAAGGAAGCGCACAGAAAAAATAGAAAACACATATTTTAAAAGCAGATATTCTTTTATGTCGGAAAGAAAAGAAAATAATTAGAGAAAATGGCACTTAATAATTACACTGAAGAGCGATTGAATTAGAGACAGCTGGCGTCATTCAAATGTGGCCCTGTGGGCGGCCCAGTAAACGGAAACGACATGACGTATGCAGCGATCCGACAATATAAGGAGTGATGCGACGGGAATCAGTAAGTGTCGGACGCAGTATGGGTAAGACGAAGGATCTAAGCGCATTTGATCGTGAGAAAATTGTCGGGGCCCGACGAATGGGTCACTCCATCTCGGAAGTCGTGCAGGAACTGGGATTTTAACAAACCACTGTGTCACGGGTGCACCGTGAGTACATCAAATCCGGTAAAACCATCCCTGCAAGGGCCAACTGCCGTGGACAACAGCGTGTGGATGAGCGGGGTCATCGTCGGCTAGCTCGCGTTGTAACAGCGGATAGACGGGCCACAGTGCAATAAATCACTCGGCAATTTAACGCTGGTGCACAAAAACGTGTACGCAGCCACACCATCCAGAACCATCTCCTCGCTATGATGTACAGAAGCCATCGTCCCACGAGGGTACCGCTGCTGACCGCACATCACAGGGTGCAAAGATTAACATGGGCGCTGGAACATCGCCACTGGACCCTAGACATGTGGGAAAATGTTGCCTGGACTGATGAGTCGATATTCACGTTGGTACATGCGGATGGTAGGGATACGAGTACGGCGCAAACCACCTGAAGCGATGGATCCTTCTTGCCAGCAGGGTACTCTTCAAGCTGGTGGGGGTGGCATTCTCGTCTGGGGACTGTTTACGTGGACTGAGATGGGACCCCTGGTACGTGTGACATCGTCCCTCACAGGTCAACGTTACCGGGTTATCCTGGACGACCATTTGCTCCCGTTTGTGCGTCTTCAACATCCCACTGGGAACCTCATCCTGCAACAATCGCTCCCGAATTGTATCTGAAGGTTGGATGAACACTCCACCGACACCGCGCCATCGCTCCCGAATTGTATCTGAATGGTTGGATGAACACTCCACCGACATGACCTCACTTCCTTGGCCAGCTAGGTCCCCTGACCTCAACCCCATCGAGCACATCTGGGATGCCATCGAGAGAGATGTTCGAGGCTCTGACCCCCTCCCCCATCAAATCTTTGTGAACTGTGGGAGCTTGTTCAGGGATCGTGGATCCGTATGGCTTGCCAACGCTTCCGGTGTCTTGTCGAGTCCATGCCGAGTCGAATCATCGCCGTCATCAGGGCGAAAGGTGGTGCTACACGTTACTAGACAGATATCTCTAATTCAATTGCCCTTTAGTGTATATGGAATGTACAAATTTTTCACCATTTTGTGAATTATTCTTGAGTTATGAAAGCGCCTAAACTGCATACCTTAGTGGCGGCTCCTGATTTTGTATTGGTTGTGGGTTCCATGACCACCGTGAGCAACTCAGTGGGCTACATAAGTAGTCGCCCGTCCCTAATTTAGGGCCACCGGGTCTAGGGAAGGGATAGAACCAGTTGAATTTTCTTCCTATGTTGTTTCCAAGAGTTTTGTTTCACGGCTTCCTTTGAGGAATGTCCACGTCAAATGTCTGTATTAATTATTCATTCGCCTTCTAATTATTTGTTCAGTTGCTGCTTACCATCTTTGGTGAATCCCTGGCATTGTGCGGGGCTCCAAGAAGCAACCTGCCAAATTGGCTTGGTGGTTACTGCGTGTGTCTGGAGGAATTCGGGGCCGCTGTGGTGCAGTGGAAGCATATCCAGCGCGTAACTGGAAGATCCTGGGTTCTATTCTCGGTGGTGGCCAATGAGAATTTTTCCGTGACTCACTATAAAAACGTGGAAAGAGCGATGGCCTCTGTTTGAAGAACCAGTTCCATAAGAAAAACACAACATCCATGCCCCACCGGGATTCGAACGGACACATCTCGGACGAATGATCAGAAGCCATCGCTTAGACCACTGCGCCACCTGGGTGGCCTTGTGGGTTAGCAAGCAGGTAGATGACACGTAACGAGAACTGAAATATAAAAGCAGTGAGACCTCCTTAACGGACACTTCCGAATAGTGAACAGTTTTGTGATCCAGAGACCCGAAGTACATGTGGTTCGGTATACTTGCCTCCAAATGGCTGAGCCGTCCCGTCCCGGTGGCGCAGTAGTCTAAGCGATGGCTTTTGATCGTTCGTCCGAAAGGGGTCCGGGTTCAAATCCCGGTGAGGCATGGATATTGTGTTTCTCTTACGGCACTGGCTCTCTCCCTTTCCTGGAACCAGTGATCCTAAATTAGGTACGGGCGACTGCTTATATCCCATTGAGTTGCTCACGTTGGTCTTTAAAACCTCCAATCAAAAAAAAAAAAAAAAAAAATAGCTGACCCTCTGATTAACGCACTTGGTCGATCTTGGTCATGATACAGTTAAAAACATGAATGTTTAAGAAAAAAAAGTCGGCGAATTTTTGCCGCAAAGATTTTGTTTAGCATCTTTCGACGGCAGTAGATACATCTTGTCTTCCAGATCCCGATTACAAAAAGTAAAAGTCCGTGAGGTTTCAATATGGCCGATCTTTTCTTAGAAGTGGGTAAAATAGCAACTTTCAAACAAAATGGAGTATTCATTTTCGACCCAGAAGAAGAGGATGTACAAGCCATTTCCGAACTAAGTACGTGTCTAAACAGTAAAGGAAATGCAGAAAATTTCGCTTCGGTCGATGAAGATCTGTCTACAACGGGGACGTCGCTAGACTTCGAAATCAGGATGGGCGACTGGTGGGCGAGTATTAATTTTCCTGGGTCAAGTTTGATAACAAATTTATTTATAAACCACTGAAAAAAGAATTTTTTTTCGTTTTCTACAGGCTGCAAAAGTATTCGCACCCCCCCCCCCTCTTCCTGGATACATACATACTTATCAATTTTGGAACTGTCTTGAAGTTTTAGCACTTTTCGGAAATAAAATTAGTAAAACCTAAGGAGTTACATATCCGTATAATAAACATGACACACTGCCACCAGCACCAGTAACACGTCCTGATTAAAAGAAAATGTCATGCCTATGTGAAAGGTCTTAAAACAAATGTTTTCGTGGATCAGGGTTGACGGGAAATGTTCAAGTTAGTATGATTAAAATGCCTGCTTAGGAGCACAAACAGCAGAGCAATTGCTAATGGCCTCTAACAACAGCAGAGCAATTACTAATGATCTCAGTGAATTCCTATTCACCCTCTTCATTCGCCGCTGATCACACTAACTTAAAAATAGGCTTAGTTCACACTAACTTGAAAATAGGCTGATCATAAAAAAAACGCTGATCACCCTAACTTGAAAATAGGCTAGTAGGTGAAATGCCTGCTTAGGAGCACAAACAACAGAGCAATTGCTAATGGCCTCTAACAACAGCAGAGCAATTACTAATGACCTCAGTGAATTCCTATTCACCCTCTTCATTCGCCGTTGATCACACTAACTTGAAAATAGGCTTAAATTTAGGATTTGGACGAATGGAGAACAACTGAATTTTCATGGTCCTGCGAATGCTGTGTTGATAACTTTTCTACGGAGAAGGAAACACACACTTCCTAGGTGGTAAATACATAGGACAACACGACGAAAAACACGGGAGTCATTATTCCTTGGCAAATTCCAGATTATATTTTAAAGTTACAAAATAAATAAAATATGGCACATTTTGAACTGGGTGGGCGGCAGAGTGTGCAAGACAATTCTCACACCTACTTGGCAACGTCCTTGGTGCATAGAAGAGTAATCGAATAATGTGCGCGAGTTCGTTGCTTTGAAAATATCTGAAGAAAATTATTTGATTGAAGAAGCATCTGATGAAGTTGTAGAAGACGAAGTGTGCGATTTTAAAGACGCTGTGAAGTGTAGTGAAGGGTTACAAAAGCTTTTTGTAAACAACGGTGATACGGTGATTCCCACCAATGAAGAATTTAAAAATACATTTTGAAAAACATGCTTCGAACTGGCAAAAGAGTAAAAAAAAAAAGGGAACACTTTTTTCAGATTTCTTGCAAACAAATTTTTCTGACTAAATTAACTAAAAAACGAGCGGTAAGTACGAGCGTTTTAAAATTCAGGATGCAACATATTTTATTTATTTATGTACGTATGTGAAACCATGCAGCGAAAAATGTACCATTGTCTGATTACCATATTTTAAAATGAAAATACTGTACCTGTACTGTATTTTTTCTCTGTAAAACAACAACAAAGAAAACAAAACATTTAATCAAAAAACATCATTTTAATTATATATTGCACGTACGTATGAAATATGCAGTTTCTGTTTTGTGAGCCTGTTGGGCTCAGAAGACAACCTCCCGAAGAGCGGGCGCCTCTCAGTAACAGACAAATGTTGAAGTCTCAGGGTGCCCGCTATTCAGAGATGTTATTGTATTTTCATTTGCTTTGTAATGGCATTAAAAAGACCACAAGAAGCAAGATGAAAAAAAAAATCCAGGATTGGACGCCGAGTCCGATTCATCATGCCATCGCAGAGCAAGTTCAAATGCGCAACAAAAACGAGTGCGTATTCTAAATTATATGTATATGTGCTGTTTTTTACTAGAGGGCACAAGTATATTCTCGTTTTCGCTTAATTGTTTTCTTTCTTAAAAAATCTACTCCGAAATATATTTCTGTGTCGGAAAGGATTCAAAAGGGTGAGCTCATAACATCAGAGAATTCGGTGTCATCTTGTTTAATAAACTGACGCCCTGAAAATTGAAGTGGCCTATGCCTTAGTCGACCTTTAACACATCCTGCTCGTCCATCTGGGAGTACCCGTCCCAGCCGCGGGAACAGGAAGGACAGAAATACACTACCTCATTAGCATCTTATTCAGGATTTTACCTCAAGTCCAAAAGACAGACTCTCCATAGTCAGCCGTTTAAGAAGAAAACAGTTCGATAAGAATTCGAACTAAATCAATTCAACCATCGTACGATCCACGAACTTTATACACAGTCTTACGGCAATACTGAGAAAAATTTTAATTCGGTTTCACGATTATATGGCTGATTTCAGAATGCACATTTGTGAATGACTGTCGATAAAGCCATAGAAACAGGTACAAATTCTTGTTAATATTATCACATGTTTATCATACTAAAATTCCACATGCATAAATAACGCGCTAAATATTAATCAACATCGTTTAATCCCGTGTTTTGTTCTGGAATAAAAGAAAATCTTTGCACCAAATTTTTGTACTAGGCTGAAATTAATCTAGTGAACTCTATAAATTTTTTTCACGCGACAGATTTTTTATGATGACAGTCCGTTTTTTGATGTAAATATGACAAGATGGTAAGTCAGATAATATCCGAAAACTTGGTCATCCTGAGCAAGAATCGAACCAGCGTCTCCCAGATAGCGCTCGGGTATGCTAACCACTACACCACTCAGAACGACCAAGTCTCAGGTTTCCGATTAATTTGAATATAACCAGAACATCACTGCTAGACGCGGGTTCGATTCCCGCTCCAGGACGACGAAATTTTCAAGTTTTCGAATATTATCTGACTTACCATCTTGCCATATTTACACCAAAAAACAGACTGTCGTCTTAAAATTCTGTATGCAAGGTTTACTGAGGGCGATAATTTGTTAGATCAGCTCCCTTTAACGAAAATGAGAGTACAAATTAGAGGTGATTTCACAACGAAAATTGGAACAGGAAGGTCGCTGTTCTCTCTACACAACAAAAAAGCATTTCGCCACTTTTTTTCGGAAAGGATGTTTACAGAAGGGGAAGTTTATTGAATTCACTCTTCAGTGGTTACCCCAGTGTTTCCTTCCGTGTGTGTCATTGCCGTTATAGCTCAGTAAACATCAAACAGACGTTAAAAGGAAAACAGCAGGAAAAGAAAAAAAGCAGGTGGAGGGCTGTTAATGTCTGTGTCAACAAACTGGCTTCCACCTATGTCTGTAGAACTCTTTCAGACTGTAAAACCAAAGAAAGGAGTTTAAGGCACGTAAAGTCTTCAAACAGAAGCTCCTTGAAATTTTATATAAACAAATAAAGGTATTAAATACTAAAAAATGCAAATTACTAATTTTATTTCATTTTTTTCACTACTAGTCCGTTTAATATATTAATTTGTAACCAGAGACGAATTCCGTGTTTTTTTTTTCGGGCAAGGCGCCAATTTACATGCAACCCCCTCCCATTTTAGCACGTCCTTTGTAAAAAAAAACCGTGCTTATATATCACTGTTCGTCTGTGCGTCTATGGACGACATGTCTCTGCAACTATTAGTCCGAATTGAAAATTTCTTCTTGCATTGGGAATCCTGAAATGTGATAATGATGAACTTTGCATTCCAGGCTTTTTCGATGCACAACTTCGCCGCTAGAGGGCGTAAATGCAGATGATATCGAATTCAAAATATATTTTATTCCATATATTGGCTTCTAAATATCCGATTGAAAAAATTATTTCTTCCTTTCGATGAATTTTATAACGAAGGCTATTTTAGGCCGTTTCTTTGTCAAATAACGCATAGATTTTCTGCTAGGAGGCAAAAAGGTAAATTGTATTTTCCCCGATATCTCAGCTTCTAAAAGTCCGATATGAAAAATTCTTCCTGCATCGGATATACCTCCCGATGGAAATGTTTTGCATATAATTTCTAATTTTTAGTAAAGAATGGTTTATCCACCAGGCGGCGTAAGTATTTATTTCTGCTTCCGATGTATTTGCAGCAAAATCTGAGCTTTGGAAACATCGATTAAAAAATAGTTTTCGTGGACCTATACTGCTCACCCCTGAAAATCTTTTCAGAATACCTCCTGCTTAAAATATCTATTGTTTCCCGCCAGGGGGCGTGGATATATATCTTATTTTTGTCGATATCTCTTCTTCTAACAGTCCGGTTTGAAAAATTCTTTCTTTTTTGGAGAGCTCTTCCGGGGTGAAATGTTTTTTATATATTTTTAATTTTTTAATAATGCATAGAATTTCTGCTTGGGACGTAAAAATAAATTGCGTTTTCCCCAGTACGTAAGGGTGCTGATAAGTCTTCGGCTTTTCCTATTTCGCATACTATGAGACTGATACTTTTGTCGTATAAAAATTGACTTTTATGTATGTGTCTGACTAAGTATCATAATTGTTGTCTGATTATTTCACCTTTTTTTTATTTTTTATTTTTTTTGCAGGTCTGAAGTGACAATGATGCAAAACAGCACAGACTTCACCGCAACAGAGTGCCGAGCAGTGATGAAATATCTTTTCCTAAAAGGAAATTCTGCCAAACCATTTTATGATGAAAAATGTCGGTAACATTAGGTGATAAATGTCCTTCCTTCTGTACAGTCAAGAACTGGATTTCTAGGTTTAGAACAGGATATTTGAGCACCAAAGACGAAGAACGTTCTGGGAGACCAACTCAAGTGACAACTCCAGAAAACGCGGATGCCATTCATTTCATGATATTGGATGATCCAAGAATATCCACCAAAAAGATAGAGATCTGGGCGATACCCCGAGAACGAGTAGGCTATATTATTCACAAGATTTTAAATATGAGAAAGCTCTCAGCCATATGGGTTGTTTCCAAATTTCTCACTGTTGACCAGAAGCGTGACCACGTGATTGCTTTACAAGCAGTTTTGGACCGATTTCGGGGGTTTCTGTGGGATTTTTGAATCGTCTCGCCACTACGGATGAAACGTGGATCCATATACAGTATGCACTATATTGACAAAACTCACCGGACACCTAGAAGAGAAACACAACATAGCATTTATTGACATACATTAGTACGGTGTCGGTCCACCTTTGGCCTTAATGCATGCACTGATCCTTCGAGACATGTTTTCGACACGGTTTTGGAACACAGCGATAGGTATGCGCTTCCATTCAGTACATAATGCTGCCGCTAACTGTTGCTTAGTAGAAGGCCTTGGTTCCAAACTTCTTATCTTATGCGGTGCTCTAATTCATCCCATAGGTGCTCTATGGGATTAAGATCAGCGCTATGTGCTGGCCAGTCCACACACGATACGGAATTATCGTCAAACTACGTCGTAACAGTCTTTGCTTTGTGGCTCGGTGTATTATCCTGCTGGTGCCAACAAGGCTCGGTTCCATAGTATTGCCACAAAGTTGGTAGGGCATAATTGCCCAGAATATCGAGGTAGACGTGCTGGTTAACAGGTTTGTACACGATAACCAATAAGCCGGGACCATACCACGAAAAACACCCCCACCCGAGTACACTGCCAGCTCCAAACTTGACCGTAGGAACAGTACACTGTGGTAAATAGCGTTCTTTTGGATGCCGCCATACCCACACACAGCCATCAGACTGGTAGATTGTGTATCTGGATCCATTAGTCCATAGGACCCGTTTCCATTGATCTACGGTCCACGGTAAATGTTCTTTGCACCATGCTAAACGACGAGTAGCATTCCGAGTGGAGATGAAAGGCTTATGAGCAGCCGCACGACCACGGTGACCCATGGAATGAAGTTCTCTGTGAATGGTACGTGTACATACCGAGGTTCCAGCATTTCTACTCACCTGTACACTGAGGTCTTGTGCAGTAGTCCGTCGATTAGCTGTAACAACTCTCCTAAGGCTTCGATGTCCTCTATCACTGACTTTCTTTGGTCTGCCGGTACGTTTTGCTACTTCAGGCACGCTATGTGTCTTTCACTCATTCAGTACACCCAAAACAGTTGACTTGGGTATGTTTAAACGCCTCTCGGTTTCTGTTATGAACAACCCACTAATATAATACCGAACAATGTTTCCTTTCTCAAAGTCAGTTCTCTACCGCCGCGACATTTTCCCTCAACCTCACAGTGTGATATGATCGCGGTCAGCTGTAGGCTTGTTTTTATACCGTTTGCAGCTGTACCGCGCATTTTAACAACGCGGCTGATCCCTTCATTTGAGTTTGAAGGGGTATCCGGTGACTGTTGTCAATATAATGTATGATCCAGAGACCAAAGAATGGAGACACAGTGTTTCCCTGCATCCAAAGAAGTTCAAGACACAGTGTTTCCCTTCATCCAAAGAAGTTCAAGACACAGAAGTCATCAAGCAAGGTGTTTAAGTCTTGTC
The DNA here is from genome assembly GCA_039090855.1 of Macrothele yani. Classification (NCBI taxonomy): domain Eukaryota; kingdom Metazoa; phylum Arthropoda; class Arachnida; order Araneae; family Macrothelidae; genus Macrothele; species Macrothele yani. The sequence continues at coordinate 93,536,385 of CM077010.1, forward strand.
TTTTAGGAGAAGGATGGAATTTGGCTTGTGGATTATCTGAAAAAGGGTGCAGTCATCACAGAAAAGACCTATGTTGCACTTCTCGACATACTGAAGCAGCAACTGGTCTCCAAATGTCGAGGCAAGCTTTCGAAAAGGATCTCGTTTCTTCAAGATATGCCTCTTCTCACAAAGCGGCCATTACGGAGCAGAAATTGGCTGATTTTTACTTTGAAATTCTGAAACACCCAGCCTATTCACCTGATTTTTCCCTTTCGGAATACTACCTCTTTCCTAACTAAAAAAACCCCTAAAGGGGAAAAATCAAGCATTGAGAAGGCAACAGCAGCTGCGGAAGAGTGTTTTGTAGCACAACCGAAATATTTTATTTTTATTTTTTTTGACGGATTACAAAAGTTAGAAAAACGAAGTCATACGTGTGTGGAGCTCAGAGAGCATCTGACAACACATACGCAGGAAATAGAAACTGAATATTTTAAAAACATTAAACTTCCTTTTTATTACTTTGCGTATTTCCCGTCGTGAGCGCTGCAGTGAAAATTTTTAATTCACTGAAATGACCTTGTTACGAGCGATTAAGTGTCCTCAAAAATCCTTTTGCTACCTGGTCGATCACAAATTATCCTTAATTTTCGCATCTTTTCTATTCTTTGTTGCAGATTTGTGCTCAGGACGTAAACATCATTGGTGATTTAAAGCCTCTAAACTGAAGAATCAATTTTATTTCTGATGTTTTCTTGGAAACACATTAACACGCACATTTCTTCTACTTCCATGTAAACTTTACAGCAGAATACCGCTTTTTTTTTTAGTAACAGAAAAATTAAAAGACTTTGGATTTTGATACGAAATTAATTTTTGCTACTTGTTAACATATTTTTATGAGAACCTGTGTGCTTGTTTCCCCTTTGAAACTGTCAAGTAATTCCGACGCGCTAAGCACGTGCCTAGTGCGCCCACATGTACTTTACGGCAAAACAAATTCTGGAGAATATTGATTATAAAATACTGATAATAGAAAATAAACTCATTCGATTTTTTAAAACATTTTTATGGATTCTATTTTTTACTCATTCAGAGCAGAATTTTCCAATTCACGTTCTTAAGATTTCAGAAGCGTGGACCCGATGAAATGCGACGTGGTCAAGTATATCTATCACGTGCGACATCGACTTGATTTAGTACAATTGTTGATTATGTCATGCTTAATTTTATAAAAGTAACTCCACGTGTAACAGAGTATATGCGAATGTTTCGAGGATAAGAGGGTCACGGTTGAGCCGGATTCGAACCCACCACTCATCGCCATCTTGTTCATGGCCAGATTCCAAAGATCAGTAAAGCTGGGTCATGTTGGCTTATAAACATTAGTGCAGCAAAAGGGTGCAGCTTGCTAAAACTCGAACCACACAAGTCTCTAATGAACAAGAAGTAAGCACGATACACAATATTATCTGAACTGTGCTCGATGAAAAACTTTATCGGATAGGAAATCCCTGGCTTTTCTTCTGATAAAAAATGAGGCTACTCTTAATTTTACTGATGTTGCTTCCGTATGAAACAGCTTTCGTAAACGTCCTTCGGAAAGGAGTTTCGCACTTAAAGATATAAATAACAGGCAATTTTTTATAAGGATGTGACGCGGGCTGCATCAGAAACCTATAATTTTTAGAAAGCTGAGCTATTTTCGAACATCCTCAGGTAATCGCTTTAACTGAAGAATCAATATCAGCGCATCAGCGCTTGCAAACCACTCTCCTTTACCCCTCCCTAGCCATTTATTCTCTCCTGTACACTTCCACACTGCCTCTTTTTTTTCCCACTTTTCTATTTCGGGAAAATTACCTCGAATTAGACAACTTATCACGTGTTGGAATTCTCATAGTTGTAGGACTTTTTCTTGCCATCATTGATCCGAAAACAGGGGGAAATGGCTTTCATCAGCTAAATCTGGCAACAAAGAAACCATAAGTGGTAATATACTGCATGTTCACTGTAGGAAAACGATGACAACACTCGGAAGTTTTGTAATACGTTCGGTCGAAACATTAATAGTGCATGGAGCAACAAATCAGTAGTTTGCAACGACGGAAATATAGGCACTTCCCGTCTTGCTACGGAGAAGAGGAAAGTGAATATAATAACGCTACATTTAAAAATTCTTTTGGTTTTTCGGAAGGAAAAGACTAATCAAATGCTGAAACCATATAAGTAAAAATTTCCAGCTATTTTTTTAAAAGTCTGATACGTGTGAGTATCAGTCAAACAGCTGAAACTTAGTTTTTTTGTTTTATTTTTACTGAAGGCTTGACGACCACCGTGAGCAACTCAATGGGCTATAAGCAGTCGCCCGTCCCTAATTTAGGGTCACTGGTTCCAGGGAAGGGAGAGAGCCAGTCCCGTAAGACAAACAACATCCATGCCTTACCGGGATTCGAACCCGGACCCTTCACAAACGAATGATCATAAGCCAGCACTTAGAACAGTGCGCCACCGGGGCGGCAAAACTTAGTTTCGTGTGACTATTATTCGCAATCTTATGAGGTTACAGTTTATGCTGCATGTTTCCAATTTCGTAATGAACTGTGATTTCGGAAGGGGCGGGAGGAGTTTGCAATGGAAAAGACTTTTCTTATGAGAATTGGCATTCAATGGGAGACAAGCACGTAATAGAGGGGATCTTTTTAAGCCTTCCGTTCGCTCAAGAAGGCTATGACACCAATGCAAATTTTCAGTACAGATGTGATTATTTTCAGTACCATGTGATTAAAAAAACACTGTAGTTCTTGGTAGCATGATAAATACATTTTCAAACCACATATCTTTATGTATTGTAACGTGTACTGGTGCCTCATCCCCACCGACGATGAGCCGTGATTAACAAAATTCGATTACTTAAAAGCAATTGCCAAATTTGATATAACGCCGTCCTTGATGTAACGCTACAATGTAATGTAACAAACAGTGCCGGTATATTAAGGGTTGACTGTATTTTATTTCCAGAAAGCACAATTTCAATTTTGGGAAATAAATGAAATTAAAGGATGAGAAAATCCTTTAATTTCATACGTTTCCAATATTTCTCTACCTTCTCAACCCACACAATTCGTATCTGTCGTCTACTAGCTCTCAGAACTTCTGCTTCTTTTACCTCCCACCTCAATGAACCCGCTGATTTTATTTTTCATTTTTGACCGAATCTTAATGTACACACAGGAACATAAAAACAACTGTTTGAAATTTGTTTCGTTTATTTACTTAATCCATACTTTGCTTAATCAACGGACTTCCTTCGAAACCGCACATCTGTTGCTATTCTCCTCCTAATTCTCCTCCTCTCTCTCTCTCTCTCTCTGGGATAAGAGTACATCAAAATTGCAAAAGCATCTTCCTTGCTTTTACGTAAAAACATTTGCATTTATTAGGTACAATAAACACGTGGCTGGAATAAAATGATACACATAATATAACCAACGTGTTAATTATTGTTGTTTTAGAAATGAAGTTTGGGTCACCACGGAGGGAATTATTTCCCTCTGATCGAGAAAGCTGCCTTTGTTCATTGTTAATTCATATTAGCTTCGTTCTACTTCTTTCTTTCACTGAAGATTTTACTGCGTCATATTAAAAAGTATTTAGAGTTGGTTTTCTGAAAGTTAATAACAAGAACAGAAAACATTTTTAACCGGGATTTTGCAACGAAAACAGCTGGTGTATCAGAAGGTTGTTAAAGAAGGCTAGCGAGAATCGTGCAAGCGAACAGACGTGCCACAACGGTCAAATCACTGCACAATTCCATATTGGTGGGCCGAGAGAGGGACACCTCCCAATGTACCAAATATCGCACCATGTGGCGAATGTGCTACAATCGCCAATGACCATGTCGAGTGCAGATGCCGTCAGAGCAGAATACAAAAGCGGGCCTCCAGTGGGCGATGGCGCATTCACACTGGACCGTTGTTGGACTGGAAAACAGGTTGCCTGGACGAACGAAACATGGATTTCTTCCGCATCATGAGAGCGGCAAGTAACATGAGACATGCAGCCATCGTGTGAAGTGTCAACAGTACAGGCCAGTGACGGTTGTATTCAGCCCTAGGAGACTGTATATCTGGCACGCATTAGGCATCCTGATGGGCGTCGAAGGACATCTTAAAGCCACGTGGTATCTGAACAGTTTTGCCAACCGAATTCATCCTTTCGTGTCTACGGTTTATCCCCCAGCAGAATAACGCACCCGCTCACAAACCTCGAATTTTCAGCCAATGTTTCCAGCAATATGCTGAAGAATTTTCCGTGCTTCATTACCCTGTACAACTTCCGTTTTTAAGCCCAATCGAGTACGTCTGGGTTGAGGTGGAAAGGGCTATTCGCTGCGAGGAGGTATATATTGGCCTTGCAATGAAGATGAATTAACAGTAAACAAAATCAGCTTTCTCAGTTTGTACTGCGAGGCAGTATAAACGGTATGTATATACACAGTCGAGTCACATTATTGTGACCACCTCCTATTTTTGACGTAGCCAATGAAAGAAGGCACGTGTCGTGAGCTGGCTTGGAGGGCATATAAGGTGTGCTGTAGGCAATCTGAAAACATATCACTCGTTGCTATCATGGATAAAAGGAGCGATTTATCAGTTTCGCAAAAAGAGATGGTTATCGCCTTTCCTGCCAAGGGTGGCATTATTTCTGAAAGAGCGCAGTTTTTGAACTGCTCGCGTGCCGCTGTGGTTAAAGTGTATTGTGACTGGAGAAATGGCACCATTGCGAAAGAATGACGTGGAAACTGCGGAGCACCACGTGCCATTGATGTGAGAGGTGAACGTCTGCTGCGAAGGTGCGTGAGGGCCGATAGACACGCTACAGTGGAGCAATTCACTGGCCGAATGAATCAGGGGGCTACCTGAAGTGTGTGTAAAACGACAGTTCAGCGAACCCTACTGCATATGGGGCTTCGATGCAGACGGATGATCATTGCACCTATGCTAATGAAGGTGCATCGGCAGAAAAGGCTTACATTTGCAAGGCAGTATCGGAATTAGACCTCCACTGATTGGCAAAGGATTACCTTTTCCGATGAGTCACATTTTATGCTTCATCGAACGGATGGGCCTTGGCGTGTAAGGCAAGAAACATCAGAGAACAAACACTCTTCAACCATTGCTGGAAGAACACAAGCTGGTGGGGGCAGCGTTATGGTCTGGGGAACGTTTTCGTGGCATTCTCTGGGTCCACTCATACTTGTGTAAGACACTATGGACCGAGGACCGAATTCATTATGAATACATCCTTGCAGACCACGTACACCCATACATGCTGATTGTCTTCCTTGGGACAGATGGGATCTTCCAAGCACGACAGTTCGACGTGTCACACAGCCAGAAATGTTCGACACGATGAAGACTTCAAAGTACTTCCCTGGCCCCCCTAATTCCCCAGACTTAAACCCAATTGAGCATCTGTGAGGCAACATCGATCGTGTTATTTGCTCTATGGATCCTCCCTCACGCACCCTCCAGCAGCTGTCAGAGGCACTGCAGTCAGCATGGATCCACATACCTGTGGGCACCTTCCAGTACCTTACTGAGTCACTCCCAGCCCGTCTAGCTAGCTGCTGTCCGCGCTGCACACAGCAGTTACTCTTAATATTAGCTGGTGGTCACAATAATGCGATTCGACCGTGTACACACACACACACACACACACACACACACACACACACACACACACACACACACTGTATATATACAAGGGGATGCTGATAAGTTCTCAGCCTCATCAGGAAGGAAATGGGCTAGAGCTATGAAACTTTCAGACTATTCCACATATTCACCCTGAAGTTCAACACACTTGGCGCAGCGTTTCTGGAGTTTCTTTAACCCTTCCAAAAACATTCTGGAAGTCTGATCACTCAAATACTGCTCTGCTGCTGATATCAATTCCGAATCGTTCGGAAAATGCTTCTTCTTCAAACTTTTTTTAAGGTTTGGGAGCGGGAAACAGTCTGATGAAGCAAGGTCTGGTGAGTAGGATGGATGGTCTATGCACTTGCACCCCAGATCCCTCAAAATATCCATTGCCCTGCCAGCTTTGTGGCACATTGTCCTGCAAAAAAGAGAACAGTTTTCTTCGCCTTTTTTCCTTCAACGCCTCCTTTAATCGGCACAGCAATTTGGAATAGTATTCAGAATTTATTGTTTGGCCCTTCGGGAGATAGTCAGTCAATAAAACGCCTTCCGCTTCCCCCCAAAAAAACGTTTCCATGGCCTTTCCTGCAGACCTTTGAGTCTTGAATTTCTTTTGCTGTGGAGAACCCGAGTGCCGTCACTGCAGGAACTGTTGTTTCGTCTCTGGATCGTAGTAATGTAGCCACGTTTCATCAACAGTGACAAGTCGCACACCAGATTGCTCAAAATGCCGCAAAACCGATTTGGAAGTGTCCACTCGTTTTTCTTTCTTATCGGCGTTCAAACATTTGGACACCCACTTCGCTGACATCTTCTCCATATCTCATAAATTATTGCAGTGCTCATGAATTATGAACCCAACACGTTCCCTGGATATCTCTAGTGTCTTAGCTATTGTTTTAGCCGAGATTTGCCGATCTGACAAAATCAAGTCATGAATACGATCAACAATTGCAGGTGTTGTCACTGTTGAAGGCTTCCCAGATCTTGCCGTACCTTCGGTCTCAAAGTCTCCAAGCTGAAAGTTGCCACACCATTTCTTTTCACAGTGGAATATGAAGGGCACTTGTCACTTAATGTTCGCGCCATACACTCATAGATTTCCTTTGCAGTTTTCTTCTGTAGGAATAGAAATATCATGAGAGCCACATTCGAAAATTCAACACTTTGCATTGAGAAAAAAACATGATGCGCATTGTCCTGAAATGGGGGAATAGAAATTGCAGAATACAGGGTGAAATGGCAACAGTGCAGGAGAATCCTTGTGTGCTAGTGGAATAATGTTGACAGAAAAGCAATGGGGAGGGACAACATCAAATGCTCAACAAAAGGGTTATGCAAGGAACTCTCTTCGCCACCCACTCCAAGTGATATGGCGTCAGCAGGGCTGAAAACAGACGACCTACACTCTAAGCAAGCATGTGGCTTACGCACATGTAATTAAATTTTAGGGCAACAATTGCATAGAGTGATGGGGGAGTAATCGAATGGGACACCACGGGAGGAAAAAACAGGAAATAAAAATTTCTGGAACTGAGCCCATTGCCCCTTTCACCCTCTAAATGAGCTTTGCATTGGGAGGGCCGATGATGTTTTTGCTTCATGTGTGTTGTGTAGTTAAACAGCGGTCAGTGTCACGTGGCCGTTCAGTTGAATATATTTGAAAGATTTAATTAATTAACTGCAGTAATGTGTTTAATTAATTTCATTTTTCAAGTATGTCCAATTACTACGGATATATATGAACGCCCATATCATCACGTGGGCCTATGCATATTTTTACATAGTGGGAATTTTTACCCAAAAACGGATTTTGCGAGCACCGGATTTGAACACACACTGAAATCTAAATTTAGAATTTTGTTTCAGCAAGTATTCTCTTTTTATATCATGAAAATTTTGAATTACATGAGCTTTCTTGGCAACGCTGCTAACCGCAGGAAAAGCTTTATATTTTCTCGGATAAAAGAAATGTTACCAATACCCGGATAATAAGAGAAAGCTCAGTCCTTGCTATGAATTCTTCAATAGAAGGAGGGGGGGGGGAGGAATCAAGAAGAGAAAGACGGAACGCGAGAAACATGAGACATCGCAATTCTCGATTATCAATGAATTTTAGCGTCATCTGAAATAAGCTGGTATTTTATTTCGTTCAAACAAGAAAGCGCTTCAATCATAACCCTCAACTGTGAAAGATTCTTGCAGCTTCTGCGTCAGGGAGTGGAAAGGATAATCAAAAGCGTACAGTCTTTTCTTTCACACCTTAAAGAAGGCTCATTCTTTGTCAGTGGGTGTCAAGAATACGATAATTTATGAGGTCTTGATGCTCATAGGGACCTTCATGTTCTCAGAGCACGATGCAACGCTTAACGAAAAAAAAAGTTCCTGAGAACAGAGTGAAAGGGGTGGACAGATCTGGCATTAGATGAAAAAGAAAGAAAGTATTTGATTTTTGAAAAGGTTACGGTTAATGCACCCTGGAAGAGATAACACGATGATTCTTTTTTCTGGGAGGACGTCCCTAGGGGTTGTGATCATTGTGTTTTCCAATAATGCATCAGTATATTATTTGGAGCAGACGCAAGGGAAAAGATCCCCGCTTTTGGATTTGTTTCTGAATCGAAAGTGTAACGTCAATAAAACTTCAAAGATAAGCATTCTTTTCTCTAGATAAGAAAGGGGATTTTAAATGGCCCAAATTCTGGTGATGGGATACTGCTCTGCTGTCCTAAAAACTTCTTTTCTGATTTTCAGAGCACAGTTTTTACTCTACTGTGCACTGTTGGTATAACAGCTTCTAAGGGCCACCGAGAAAACCAAATTATCCACCTACAAAACCAAGGAGGCTGACGCTTCAAAGATTTTTCAATAGTTTATTTGGAATCCTGTCTTAGTTGCCAAATTTGCATATTTAGCCAAAAATAGCTAAGACAGAATACATGGCTAGTGGAGAAGCCAACTCTTTGCACATAAATTTGATAAATTAAATTCTCGACACATTTTCATATACACCAATGAGCTATTGCATTATGACCACGTACCTAATAAGCTGTAGGACCCCCTTTAGCCCGCAAATCAGCGACCACTCGGTCAGACATCGATTCGATGAGGCAGCGATAGGTGTTCTGGGGTATCTGGTACCATAATTTCAACAGCAGGTCCTCCAGTTCCAGTACATTTCGGGATGGTGGTGATTTAGCGCAAACCGCTTTTCGAAGTCGGACCTCAAATGTTCGATTGCGCTCACGTCAGAGAAATTTGGAGGTCAAAGCATTAACAGAAAATCACAAACATGTTCCTCGATCCACACCTTGACGATTTTGGCAGTGTTGCATGGCGCATTACCCCGTTGGTAATGGCTGTCACTAGCAGGGAACACAGTTGCCATGAATGGGTGAACATTCATGGCAACTGTGAACAGCGATGTTCAGATACCTGACAGCTGTCAGGGATTGTGCTATTGGGATAATGGAGCCTAAAGTGTCTCAAGAAAACATCGCCCACAGCATTACACCGCGGCCGTTGGCCTGTTTCCGCCCAGCAGTGCATCCAGGTGCCATAGCCTTCGTTGGTAATCAGTGTATCCGCACTCTTCTGTCTACGTGATGCACTAGGAATCTTGATTTGTCATACCAAGCCACTTTCTTCCGATCATCCGCGGTCCAATCTCGATGATCTTGGGCCCATTTCGTGCGTTGTCGACGATGACGTGCAGTGAGCATGGGAACTCGGCTGGGTCTTTGGCTACGCAGGCCCATGCGCAGAAGGCTGCGATGAACTGTGTGCTGTGACACATTGCCCTGATCACCACTGTTGTAGCTGCGGGTGATTTGTCACACTGTGGCCCTGCGGTCGCTGTGAACAATGAGCGACAGTCTCCACTCCCCTGTGGCGTCAATGAGCTGTGGACGACACAGTGATGGACGACGGTTCGTCGTTTGGCCATCTATGCACCACTTTTGATACATACTCACTACAGCGACACGTAAACAAGCTACAAGCCGCGCCTTTTCCGAGATCGTAGTTCCAAGTCGCCGTGCCATCACAATTTTTTTTTTACCAAACTCCGATAAATCGGCAGCTTTTCCCATTCAGACTCCGAACACTCTACTAACTGAAAGACGGTCCTGGGGTTGTACATATACTGCTCTGTGAACTTCACCTGCAACACCGTTCGGTCTCCTGGCGCGTTCATTTCTCTAGGCTGGAGGTGGTCATAATGTAATGGCACATCGGTGTATATGCAATATATACATATGTAACAACACGTAATTATCGTAACATTTTTTCCATTGATTTTTTCCCAAGTTGTACATGGAGGTTTTTTTTCCTGTACATCGCTGTACAACCTATGTATAGAAATACAATAACAAGGAAAATATACTATATCGTGAAGAAGAAATCAAGAAGTTATCTAAGAGGTTTCAGTTCAATGAAACAGACATGATTCGTGGTTTTAGAGAACACCTAAAATTTCAAGGAAAAGAAAAGCATAAATAAATTTTACAGCTGAAGTGAACTTTACACAGCATTGCTGTTTCTTGTAGCGAATGTGAAAGTGGAGTTTCGCAGCTGAACTTGATAATCATCCCGATAGATCTTCTGTTTCAGTAACAGCAATAAGCTCATTGTTTATGCATTGAAATTATTGGGCCCCCGCTAATCTGGTTTGGTCCTACGACGAGGATACCATTTTCAAGTGGATAAGCAAAGCAAGCAGCGGACGAGAACGGTAGAGATATCTCATGAGTTGCACAAAATCTGACTGTATACAATCACAGACAATGAAATTTGAGCACCAAGAAGGAAGCATCGGATTGAACTGAAATTTTATGGACGTAATAATACAGATGAATGATACACATGATGGCAAAAACAGAGCTGCAGGACAATTACAGAGGGATCTGAGGCACGCAGTCCGGTCATCTTCAATAGCGCGTCGCACCGCCTCGTACGGCGATGCATGCTGCAATACGGTCCGGCATGGAGGCGAACAAACACCTGATGTTGTCCTGCAGCAGCCTGGCCCGCACACGTGTTGGACGGTGTACTCCAAATCTCGGATAGTGCGGCACGGCGGCAGCCGGCGTTCCAACTGGTCCCACACATGCTCGATAGGAGACATGTCCGGGGAGCGGGAAGGCCATGGAAGTGTTTGGACATGAAGTAGGCAGTCCTGGGCAAACCGAGTAGTGTGCGGGAGGGCATTATCCTGCTGGTATAGCGCCCCGGCCAAGAATGGAAACACATGGGGCCGTAGGATCTCATCCACATACCGCTGGCCCGTCAATGATCCACGTACCACTATTAGAGCTGATCGGATATCGTAGACAATGGCTCTCCAGACCAAAATGTGTGGAGTGGGAGGTGTGGCGCTCGATAGCGAGGTTGGGATTGTGCCGTTGATCCGGGGACCTCCACACCCGGACACGATTATCATCTACCCCCGAAACGAAGCGAAACTTACTGCTAAACACCACACGTCGCCAGTATGTGGCGTTCCACGTCGCTTTGGCCTGGTACCACTGCACACGTAGCCGGCGATGTTCCGGTGTTAATGGCAGCATACATAAGGGGCGCTGGGATCACAGATTCGCTTCCGCGAGGCGTCGAGAAATGGTTCGTTGGCACACAGGAGCCTCTCCATCTGTCTGTACAGTGGGCTGGGTTCCCGTGGGATCCGTTCATGCCTGGCGCACGATCCGTCAATCCTCTGTACCGGTAGTCCTCCTGGTCCGTCCGGAGCCGCTCCGCCGTATGGCAGTGTCGTCACCTGTGCACTGCTTCGAACACAGTCGGATGCTATGGTCAGAACGATCCACGTGGCGGGATATACGGTGCACCGACCACCCTGCGGTTTTAGCCCGATGATCAGGCCTCTCTCAAAGTCCATAAGTTGTGCAAATCGACGTCTCTGGCGTCTGTCCGGCATTCTTGTCACTCTGTACTCTTGCTTGCGTCGGCCGATGCTTTTCGCTTTCGTGGGGCATCGACTACACGCCGGTTTATAAGGCTGCCGGTTCGTGCTTTCAGCGCCACCACAGGGTGTGCGGTTATGCTCAATCGCACCAAACGTGAATCATTTAGATACCAGCACGCACTCTAGCTATTTACAAAGTTTCACGGTTGTAGCATGTTTTCTTCTAGGTGCCCAAATTTCATTGTCCGTGAGTGTAGATCAAAATGTTCTTCCCTTCTGTTTTTCAGTGCAATCTAATCCTTAGCGAAAATTTCTCTCTCATTTGTTGGTACGCTTGACAGAGCATTTATTTTTAGCATCTGCTATGTATTATAAAACTATTACGGAATGCTGGTTTGTTAATATAATAATTTAATTTAATATGAACAGGTAAATTATGTGCTTGTATTTTGTACCATGCAACTGAAATAAGGTTTTAAGAACAATATTCCAGAAATTGATTTGTCAAACCTTCCTCACTTTCAGCAAACTTATATTTAAGAGTTCCGACACCTTTTCCTCCAGAAAAAAAAGCACTGATTATACTATGTGTGGGGAAGGGGGGAGGAGGTGTTTGATTAATAAAAATAATTAGTAGTTAGAAATGTGAAAACTGATTCAGGTTTTTATGTACAACTGAAACGTCAGTCTGTTTGAAATTTTTACAGCACAAGGACTCCTTTTCCAAGGTTCACGATAAGAAATACGCAAAATCGTACTGTGACTATTTTGAAATTTAAAAATGCAATTAACTTTTTCGGCGGCGTGTGTTCTCTAAAATAAAACCTAACTAAATTCAGGACTTTAAGGGGGACCTAAACATGGCTGTAAGCTTCATCTGCTCCGATAGATGGCGCAAAAAATCACTCTGTAGGTGTTGCTTTTACACATTGGGTAACTGTCAAAGACACGATAGCCACACCTATTGAATTTGGATCAGCGAATCATCGGCGTCATCGCAGTGTTCGGAGAGGGGGCGGTCTTTCGATTCAAGGGAGAATTTTGATTTGGTCCTGTTTTTGTCAATCATTTAATGACAATGTACAATTTTTTTACATTTCACTGTTGCATGATTAGGTGTATTTTCTGAGTTTAGGAAAAGTGTCCGTAGAAAACTGGTGGTATCCACTTTTGGGGAAAATTGCGCTTTCATTTGAGGTACAAATTGTCGTGACTATCCAGCTGTCCCACCAGGCCACGTTTTTTTTTTCTTTTTTTTTTTTCCGAGGCCTTGTGGATTTTTGAAATTTATTTATTCAATCGTCACTCACTGAAATTTACATTTTTTTAACACAAATAATCTCAACCGAGTTTTTTTCTCTTTCTTCTTTTTCGCTGTCTCTGTTTATTTATTTATTTATTTATTTATTTATCTTTATTTCTCATTGTGGCTATGCACAAATCTTGGCCATTTGGGCTGTACTAGAAAAATGTATCCCATTTTTTTTATGTTCATAAGTGCATATAACTAACAAAGAGAAATTAAATCTAATCTAAGGCCTTAGGCTTAGCTCTTTTTGGAAATTTTTATACCACTGTTTTCACATTCGTAAGGTTTACACACCCAGCAATGAAAATTGTCTCACGTTTTCAAAGGCACGAAACCATAATTGTAGGGTCCAAGGCAAGGGCCCTTTTAATTAATGATTTGAGCTTGGGTAAAAAATGCAACGTTATAAAATTTACTACTTCCGTAAACTTTACAAAATTACAGTTGACAGCAAAAAAAAAAAAAAAAAAAAAAAAAAGAACTCTGTAAAAGAACTGCTGATCCTTCCAAATGAGTCCAATATAGTTTAGGCTGTGATGCTGCTTCAAGACCAACGGACGGAATAAAACAAGTAGTCCACAAAGGGATATTTTCTATTACTACATAGAGAACCTACACCAAAAATTAATCCAATGAAATTAATCCAATGAAAATTACACTAGACATTTTTTCCCATTTAAATTAAACTGAACAAAAGCTTCGGCAAAACAAGAAAGAATCTGGATGAGGCAAGATATGTTTTTCGAATTAATTGAAGAGAGGGTTAAATGTTAAAATCAATACTTATATTTAAAGATCTTCAGATACACCTTAGGTCTTTGTACTTCATGTCACGTAATTCAGTACAAATGCATAATTTATAATATTTACACCTTTGTAGAACACTGTACTTTTTGTTTCCCAACGTGATGTGAGAAATATTAATTTCATTTAAATTGAAAGTTTCTTCTATTTTCCACTCGTAATTTTTCGTTCTCGTAAAGATATTCAGCCATCTTTTCTTTGTTGTCCTAATCACCTTGTATTCTTCTAATGCTCTTCATTCTATGTATAACTGTATTTCCAATACGAAACTTTATTCCTCTGCCCTACTTTTTCATTTTAATTTACTTTCGTCTAGCAAGTGCAAACGTGAACATACATTCTTCACATAAAATCTGATCGTATCGGATTGAATAAATTACTAAAAGACACTTACAAAGAAAGAAATCATTTAGTTGCGTTATATTCTTCACTTGCTCTTTCTGCATGGTGTTTACATTTCATTTATCTAAGCGCAAAGGCAAACACAGTCTGCAAAACAGAAAGATAACACATTGTTTCAAACATCTCTGTAGTCATGTCCCATTTCAGGGTGTTATTCGTCTGATATTAATTTTGATTTTATAAATGAACATTCGGACGGATGAACGAGCACACAGATTCATAAAATGGAAATCGTAGAGCTCATGTACACTGAGTGCTTACTGAATTATTACCACCTACCTAATTCTCTGTGGGCCCTCCTTTCGCCCGGAAAACGGCACCTACCTGTCATGGCATCGACCCTACGAGGTGTCTGTACAGTTGTGTGAGGATCTGCAATCAAGCTATTTGTATTGCTTTCCACAGTTGCGGTATGGAGGACGGCTCTGTGTCCAGCTGCCTTGTCAACATCCCAGAGATATTCAATTGGGTTGAGATCAGGTGAGTGTGGGGGCCATTCGAGGTGTCTCATATTTACACTGCGTTCGTCGAGCCATTCCTGCTCTAGGCGGGCCGATGAAATAGGGCATTAATGTCCTGGAAGAACCCATCTTCCTTTGATTGTAGGTACAACATTGTGGAGTGAACATGGACCGCGAGTAGTCATTGATACTAAACGGCGTCCATATTGATTCGCATCACCAGGGATCTAAGTTTATGGCAGACAAACTCCACATCATACAATCGCCCCCACCAGCTTGGATAGTTGATGTCATGCATGAGGAATCCATGGCTTTATCCTGCTGATGCAAAATATGGGCTAAACCATCGATCAGAATGAAATACATATCGTGATTCATCGGACTAGCACCCCTATGCCCAATCTATCGTCTAATTCTCACGCTGTTGGCACCAAGAGAATCGGTAACGTCGATGAACTGTTGTTAGGAATGGGTGGACTACGGAGCGTTGGCTTTGTAGCCCATCTGTGCTAGCGTGCGATGCGTAGTCACCCAAAATATCATTTCTGGTTGACCCGTATTGCATTGGGCCATCAACTGCGAAACTCTACTGCGCCGATTGTCCTGTACAAGGCGACGCATTCCTCGTTCACCTCTGGAATCCACAGTTCCCCGCCTTTTACAGTTTTGTCGCCAATTGGATGTTCCGCCATTTTAGCATCACTCCTGGTATAAACTTGAACCACAGAGGCTCTCGAGCAACCCACAAGTGGATGCACCAACCCTTCGTGCACCTACAATTTGGCCTTTCGTAAACTCCTAAAAATCTTTGGTTTTACCCATCACATCTATAACTTTGCTCTCAACTGGATCACCAAACTCTTATATACACGTCTTTAGCCTACAATGCTCTCCTCCACGTTAAACCAGTATCAGGTGTAGCTTACTTTACATTGGGGTGGTCGCATTTCAGCAAGCACTCAGTGCATAGAAAAATTTAAGGTTAGAGAAGAAAATCGCGATAAATTCAGTTTAATAAATAGTAAAACTCTACTAGTAATCCGATTTATTGGCGTAGGAATATACAATAAGCGTTTCGCACTTTCGCACATAAATCAGATAGGTTTTTAGCACGTCTTTTGTAAAAAAAATCGTGCTTCTGTTATCGGTTTGTCCGTCCGTCCGTCTGTACCCACGGTATCTCTGCAACTATAAGTCCGATTTCAAAAATTCTTTTTGCATTCGGAAGCTTGAAATATTCACATGATGATCCTTTATTTCGTTTTTTTTTTTTTACGATGCACAATTTTGCCGCTAGAGGGCGTAAATGCAGATGAAGTCGAATTCAAAATTACGTTTTAATCCACATATTTGCTTCTAAACATCCGATTGAAAAAATGCTTTTATTTTTCGATTCCATTTATGTCGAAGAGTGTTTTAGATATAGTTTCATTTTCAAATTACGCATAGATTTTCCGCTAGGGAGCGTAAAAGTAAATTACATTTTTTCCGATAACTCTTCTCCTAAAACTCCGATTTGAAAAATCTTTTTCCAGCGGATACATCTCCTAATGGAAAATCTTTTGCATATAATTTCGAGTTTTTGGTAAAGAATACTTTGGCCACCAGGGGGCGTAAGGGTTAATTTTTGCTTCTGATATATTTGCCATAAAATCTGAGCTTCTAAAATATCGATTGAAAAAATTCTTTTGTGGACTGATGCCACTCACATCGATAAACCTTTTCGGAATATTTTCTTTCCAAAATATCCCACAGTTTCTCCGCCAGGGAGCGTAGATGTATATCTTAATTTTGTCAATATCTCTACTTCTAGGAGTCCGATTTGAAAAATTTCTTCTTTGTTGGATAGTGTTTTCCGTGTGACAAGTTTTTCATATAATTTCAAAATTTTCAAGTAATTCATAGACTTTCCGCTAGGAGGCGTAAAAGTAAATTGCCTTTCGCCCTATATCTCTGCTTCTAAATCTCCGATTTGAAAAATTCTTTCTGCACCGGATACAGCTCCTGATGGGAAATCGTTTGCACATAATTTCTAATTTTCGCAAAAAAATGGTTTGGCCACCAGGGGGCGCAAATCTTAATATCCGCTTCTGATGTATTTGCAGCAAAATGTGAGCTTCTAAATTCTCGATTAAAAAAACGTCGCTTGTCGACCGATACTACTCATGTCGACAAACCTTTTAGGGACATTTTCTTCTTAAAATAGTGCATGGTTTCTGCGCCAGTGGGCGTAGACATATATCTTATTTTTGTCAATATCTCGACTTCTAGGAGTCCGATTTAAAAAATTACTTCTTTGTTGGATAGTGTTTCTAGTGTGACATGTTTTTCCTAAAAAATCAAAATTTTCAAGTAAGTCATTGACTTTCCGCTAGGGGCGTAGCGGTAAATTGCGTTTCCCCCATATCTCTGCTTCTAAATCTCCGATTTGAAAAGTTCTTTCCGCACCGGATACAGCTCCTGATGGGAAATCGTTTGCACATAATTTCTAATATTTGTAAAAAAATAGTTTGGCCACCAGGGGAAGTAAATCTTAATTTCCGCTTCTGTCGTATTTCCAGCAAAATATGAGCTTCTAAATTCTCGATTGAAAAAAACATCGTTTGTTGACCGATAATACTCATGTCGACAAACCTTTTAGGAAAATTTTCGTCTTGAAAAATGCATGGTTTCTACGTCAGGGGGCGTAGATGTATATCTTATTTTTGTCAATATCTCTACTTCTAAGAGTTCGATTTGAAAAATTCCTTCTGTGTTGGGTAGTGTTTCCGATGCGAAATGTTTTTCCTATAAATTCAAAAATTTCAAGTAAATCATAGACTTCCCGCTAGGGGGCACAAAGGTAAATTGCGTTTTCTGCGTTATTTCTGCTCCTAAAGCTCTGATTTGAAAAATTCTTCCTGTATCGCATACAAGACCTGATGGAAAATATTTTTCACATAATTTCTAATGTTTGGTAAAGAATGGTTTAGCCACTAGGGGTCATGTGTGTTAATTTCTGCTTCTGAAGTATTTGTTGCAAAATCTGGGCTCCTGAAAACTCGACTAATTTTTTTTTCTTCGACCGATACCGCTTATATGGATACACCTTTTGAGAATACTTTCTTCCTAAAATGATGTATGGATTTCCCACCAGGGGACGTAAAGTCACATATTATTTTTGCCGATATCTCTGTTTCTAAGAGTTCGTAAGCTCACGATTCCGTTTACAGCAATATCTGAGGGATTAAAAACCCGATTGAAAATCTTCTTTCTTTCGTCAGATCTATTTCTTTCTATACCGGTTCCATTGACTTTGAATAGCTTTGATAAAGTTAATTTGCGTCAGAACGGATTCAAAAGACGTGCTTATTACACCCGAAAATTCGGTGTCAACTTTCTTGGGTTTTTTTTTAGTTTCTGTCTAACTTCCTTGGGAAAAGCCATCTGGTTGATGTGCGAAAGCTTGGAAACGCTTATTTTTATATTCGTACGCCAATAAATCGGATTACTAGCACAGTTTTACTATTTATTACATAACTGGTGTACAGTTCCTCGTTATTAAATTCAGTTCAACTCTTTTCACCAGATGCTGACATACATTTGTTTGAATTTAACTGAAAATTTGAACTCTCGGGTTTCATTGTATTATTTTCAGCAGTGGTGAACAAACACACATCAATAAGAACGTGTATTATCTATTTAGTACATACATCTTGCAAATTTTAATTGTGTGAATGCTCACATATAATAAAATAACATAATAAAATGAATGAAAAATGCGTCAAAGTGGTGTCATTTATTTTATGACACGTCAGATCTAGTTCTTCTTTTGTAAGAAGAGCATCTTTTTCCATGAGAACACCAAGCGTAACATTTTAATATCAAAATCTTGCTCGCATACTCACTGACTGGTCAATTTATTAGGAGCAACGGATCACTTTATGCAAATAGGTTGATGCGTCATTCGTTTTTGTCGCGTACTTAGGACACATAATCAAGTGGACGGAAAGCACATCCAATAGGACTTCGGAATACGCTATTGATGATCTAATGGAAAATCGATGTAATCAGACGAACTTTGAGCTTGTTATGATACTGGGTGCTTGGAAAGGTGGAGTATCACCAAAACTGCTGCACCTATGGAATGTGGAAGAGCAGCCGTAATAAGGTATACAGATGGTGGTTGAAGCAGCAAAAGACGGGTTACTGTAAGACATGTAGTCTCAAACTTCTAGTGGAAACTTGAGGTGAACGGAGGGTCGCCATATTTGTACTTCCCAACATACGCTCAACAGTAAGTCAAATAGCAAAGTGTTTGAATGAGGGACAATGGCAGACTGCATTCTGGGAACCGTGAGTCGTGTATTGCTCAGCCTGAGTTGCAACAGGAGAAGAGCTCTCTGTACACCATCGCAGTTTGCAGCCAGCAGGACAAATGCATTTAGTGAGCTCGGAAGTACCAGAAGCAAACCTTAAATGACTGAAAAAGCATCTGTGTTCTGAAGGGTCGCTTTTCCAAATGCGCCGTGCCAATGGAAGGGTAAAAATTTAGAGACAACAGCATGAAAGCATCTATCCATCTTGCACATTTCCACTCTCCGGGCTGCGGAAGCAGTGTGTTTGTGTAGGTCATGTTTTCATGGGAGACATTAGGTCTCTTGATTCGAGTGGACCCACGCCTAAATTCCAAGGATAACTAAACACCATTTTCGATCTGGTTGATCCAATAATGATCTCTCTCGTCCCTCATGTAGATGAATATTTCTAACAGGACAATCCACACCATGCCACTAAGTGCACATTAGGATCTCAAGACAGTACTGAAAAATTTTCCTCGCTTTACTTACCACCTCAGTCACCAGATCTCAATCCCATGGAGCGTTGGTGGGATGAAGTGAAACGGGATATCAATCGTCTAAATCCACTGCCATCCTAATGTGCCTAGGCCAGTATTTGACAGGAACGTTACTAAAATGTAGTCGAATCAATGCGAGGCGAGTTGCTGCTGTTCTGAAGACCAAAGATGGTCCAAATAAATTGGCCACTCAGTGTACATGATCATCTCGAAAAAACATATATGAATGAATTTTAAAAAATAATATCAAAAGTGATTCAAGAGTTACAAGCGCACTATAATCAATACATTTAGTATTGCCGTTGACGAATGGTAAGAACTTCCAATATCTGGTTCAAGTAAGAAGTAGGAAAAAGTCAAAAGGAGTAAGTTTATGCCTTCGATTCCTGGGTTGTTGTATTTTTTTTTCTTTTGGGTTGTTTTTTCGCCCTTTACTAAAACCAGCGCCAATCTATTTGCCTTAAGGAAAAGCGACGACCCCGAGCCCCTGATGAACCTGCTCATTAAGCTGAACAACAGAAGAAATCTTCCGTTCTTATTAACTTTGCACTCCCATGTGTATATTGAAACATACACATTTAAAAACAGTGTTGCGATGAACTGAAATCAGTTAAGTGTTTCCTCGTTGCAGTCGGGCTCTTCTTGTCGGCTACAGGGTGACGCGACTAGAATGTCTGCCCACAGACATACACTTCTCATTTTCTGGACTAAAAAGGAGTATTAGAGATATCCCTAAAGAAAAAGGAAAGTTTTTTCCCTCCTAGAACTAGAAATTAAAGCAAAGAAGTTCGTATAATGTTTTCTTTCCTTTCGTAAGAAACACATTTTAAAAATTATTTCCATGGCATGTTATAAATGATCCTTTTGGAGTTTCACCTTGGAAAAGACCAGTTTGGTTTTAGAGGAGGAAGAAGGAAAAGGGAAATATTCTTTTCACTGCAAAAATAGAAAAAGAAAAGCAAGAAGTAAACAGGGAAACTTCTGTCTGTATCGTTGACACAGAACTTGAACTTGATAAAATAAACTGCAATAAAATGACCTACATGTGTATAGCATATTGGAAATTTAATGGAATAAAAACGAAGTCTTAACCTATTTAGAAATACAGAGGCAGTAATAATAAACTCGAACAACAGAAAACAAAAGATAGCCATTAGGAGAGGAGCAAGACAAAGAGCTTATACTCTTTATCTTTTCTTTTTGAAATTACTGAAGTTATTTTCCA
Organism: Macrothele yani; assembly: GCA_039090855.1. Classification (NCBI taxonomy): domain Eukaryota; kingdom Metazoa; phylum Arthropoda; class Arachnida; order Araneae; family Macrothelidae; genus Macrothele; species Macrothele yani. Next base: position 93,557,030 of record CM077010.1, read on the forward strand.
CCTATCTGCAGCTAAAGTTTAGTTCTGAATTCTTATTCTCCTTTGTAAAAGCGCATACCGTAGTCTTAGAATTGTCCAACCTGCTTTATTTGTGCTTTCAGCTTCAATAAAAATACCATGAGCAGAAAAATAGATAAATAGTATGTGCAGGAAATTTTTTTTTGGAACAATTTGTAATTCTAAGTAATTGAGTAAGTGCATACGTTTCTACCATTTAAGGTTACCTGAAAAGAAAGCTTTACATTAGACTTCCAAAGCACGGAGTAGGTGGCAGCACCGTGCAGTTAGCGTGCTGGAGCTTAGTTGCAATAAAAACAGCAGGATTGGCAATTGCAACTCATTTAACGCGTAGCATATCAGGTGTTAACATGAGTTTTAATGTAGTGCACGTTAGCCCCACTGTTTGCATTTTGCTTTCAATAACAAAAAAGTCGAGACAGTATCCTGGTAGTCTTTGTAGATAATTTATGCTATACATCTTTCGCATGCCAAGATTTTTGTGGGTGAGAAATAAAACGTGTGAATCGAGAATATACATTTATCTACATACAACACTTTGCGTTTATTCGCGTCACTCACGATCACACCGAGCTACATTCCGGTACATTCACAGTGCGGAAATTAAGTAATGACACTGATTTTTTTTTTAATGGAAAAGCAGGAGAAAACTTACGTGAATATATTTTATTCGAAGTGCATTGCTTCTGCGTTAATGCAAGAAGTGGCACGATCAGCCAACATAAAGGAAGAACTTGCAGAGGTCATCTTTTGGACATTCAAAAAACGCATATAGCGTTTTAAATCCGTTTATTTTTGCGGCGTAGTAAGTTCAATGATTCGCCAAGCTTTCGCACTCCACTGGGAGGCTTTCTCAAGGCAATGGTAGACATAAAAATGTCTACCATTAAACTATTGCGGAACCATCTTTGGGTGAGAAAAAACGCTTTGGGTGAGAGACATTTTTATGCCTACCATTGCCTTGAGAAAGCCTCCAGTGGAGTGCAAAAGCTTGGCGAATCTTTGAACTTACTACGCCGCAAAAATAAACGGATTTAATACGCTATATACGTTTTTTGAGTGTTCACAGTGTGGTGTATTTATAATTACGTCATCTTTTGGTATGGAGTGAAGTGGTGAAGACACAGTTCTTTGGTATGTCTTCAATGTATTGAAAAACTTCCTTTTAAAGGCAGTTTTAATTTAGGGAATAGAAAGTAGTCAAACGGTGGTAAATCTGGAGATTAGGGAGATGGTTGAGGACAGACACTTGTTTTCGCGCCAGTGTGTGTACTCAACCATTCCCCGGAGCAGCAATACTAAGTATTTCGACTGTTTAGTTTTTCGAAAACAATATTCATTTTTATTATTACGTATTATTCAGACTTAGACGAACGTAAGAAACGACCCTGACACCGATGAAATGTGATGTAGCTACAAAAGTCCATCTGCGCATGCGCAAGCTGAAATCTGTCCTCAAGATAGAAAGAAAAGCTGAATCGCAAGTGTGTCAGTGAGGAGGATTGGTAACTTTTGGTCTAGGATATCTATACGTTACACCTATCATGTTAAACATCATTTTAAAGCTTTCGTCAATAGCTGGTAACCTCTCTCATGTAGGAGGGGGGTCGACAGGAAGCCAAATTTCACTACGATCTACCATTTTCATATCATCAAAAATGCATTTTTGTATGGCATTTATCATATTTAGCATCAGGTTCTCGTAATTTACGCAAATTGCAATGAGATATCGTTATATGTAAAGCGTGATGAGATAATGTTCCGCAATAGTTTAATAAATTATATTGTTGAATAATAATGGAATTAACTATTGTTGCGTCACTTGATGGGACAGCATGCGGCACTGAGGTACGATCAGATTTCAACAATAGCTTTGACTATTTCCGTTACCCATTTTCATTACAACGAATTTTTTTACTTGGGATTTACTTTATTACTGTCGGGAAAGATGCACGGCATCAAAAAGTACGGCCACCAAAGCACATAGAGACATATGCACTGTATATGGGACGAACGCTGTAAGTGAACGAACATGCCGAGATTGATTCTTACCTGCCGCTTTGCATGCAAATCGCACCACAGCTTGCTGGTGTTACTTTGTGTGTGTGTGTGTGTGTGTGTGTGTGTGTGACAGAGCCTGTTATGAAAATTATAGAAAACTCGTCAGCAGTAAATGGCTATCCTTTTTCCGCAGTGTGTTTATCAGACGAAAATGCTACAAGTATCTTCCACAGAAATTCAAATCCCTTTTAGTTCGTTTTTTTTTTTCAATGTGCAATGAATTTCTTGTGTAAATTTTCAACATTACACAAGAAATTCTCATTTTTATTACCCTTGAACATTAGGAAAACACTCACAAAATGCGGTGACAAATCTTGTATCAGCGTGCATTAAAGCGCCAGTAGTGCCCTCTGCAAGAGAGAGTAGGAACTTCTTCCTTTTTCGTAGTGGTGACTATACGGTACTAACTGGCAATAAACTGTCGTACTAACAGCTGTATGTGGCGAAATATATATTAAGCACGAGTACAAAATGACACACAAATCGAGCAGGGCAGGCGTTCTGTTGTGAAACGCTTTGGGTGAGAAAAATTCAACGGAAATCTATGTAGAAGAAATATTGAACAACATATAAGAAAACCTACAAAATATGTGGGAAATAATTGGCAGGGTAATTTGCCTTAGATTCAAGGGAAAAATTTACTCCTTCTTCAGAAGGAGAGGCTTCATGGTGAATACAAATTGTAGATCCAATTCTCCAATGGAAGAGGATATATTATGTACATAGGCTAGTGGACAAAAACACCGAAAGGATTTTTTTATTGTTTTGAGAAAAGATAAAGAAGCGGGTATGGTGAAATCGGGTAATAGGGGAACAAGTGCAGCACACTTGAGAGATGCGATGAGGAACAAATCTGAGACACAGACAAAGGAGGAATTTTATTAATAAAATGAAAAATGTACTGAATCTTACAAAGAGATTTTACTGGTAGCCTCGGCGAAATATAGGCTAGTGGAGAAAAATTTTATGAAAAGATTAGCCGCAAAGTTTAGTATGGAAAGGAAGAATATAACGTTTAATGTGCATATTTATGTGTTTTGAAAGGAAAATTTACAAGATTTTTCCAGTCCAAATCATCTCTAATATCTGGGAATACTCAGTCCAAATCATCTCTAATATCAGGAAATACTCAGTCCTCTCAGTCGATTCATGACATCTCATCAGAAGCTATAGAACTTCAGTCTCCATCCCTTGTCACTCCTTCTAATGGAATTTTGGAGAGGGTGAAACAACAGGAGTTGAGGGGGACAAGATGATATCATCCAAAACGCGGTCCGTTTCCACCAGTTCACGGGGCAGCTATTTCAAACGCATTTCGCATGGAACTAATGATTTTTCATTCAGTGACTCATCGACTTTCTTTTCTTTTTTGTTTCCTTTCAAAACTGCAACACAATGAACGCACTCTCTCAGCCAATCGCTCTAATGAATCTTTTCTCGAGCAACTAACTTGGCAGTAATATGAATCTTTTAAATGAGAACCATCGTTAATTAACTTCGAAGATATCCAAAACTCTAACGTTTCACATTGCATAAGTCTTTACAAATTTTCTTCAGCACAGTGTTTCAAGAAATTATTTAACAAGGGCTTTAAGTTTGTGCGGCTATTCACATATAATATGAGAATCTGTACTCCTTCGCTTAGTCATGGTTGGGTGGCCACTGTATTAGGAACAATTTCACTTGATGTCTATGGAAAATCTTACAAAAATTATAACTTTGGAGATCTATCTCGAACATATCACCAAATCACAAGATTACTGAACGGTTCTAATTACTCGTTATGATCAGGAGAAAACGGATAATCCTGATAACCGAATTATATGTAACAATACATATATATTCGACAAAAATGTAGATTGTACTTGTGCTAATCGGTCTACCAAAATTTATTTGGAATATTTTAATATTGTAAACATACAAATGAAAGATAAATTTTGTATGCATGTTCCATCGCGTCTTGTTACGTTTTCCTAAATGTGGCGTATTATCATGCCAGAGAGGAAACGTACGCTTTCTATCATTCTCATTATTCTTGATTTCCTAATGAACAAGCAAATCAAAGGTACAGAGAGCTTCAGATGAAAATACATAACTGTACTCTCTACGTGTTTGGCTCACGGCTTCCAACTTTAAGTGTATTAAGTAAATGCTTCCAGTCAAAAGTGGCCATACGTTTTAGATCTTTTGGGTGTTGAAGATCAAGCAACTAGCAACCACAAAAACTGTACACGCTGTTACTCTTTTGATGAGGATATTGACAGAAGCGACGCCATGTCCCGAAAGTGCACTGGGTGTTGCCACGTCCGTTGCTCTTACAGCATGACGTTATTTAGAAAAAATTAAAACATAAAACACGGAGCTCATAAAGTAATCCGACCTAAAGCATAAACTTGTATAGTTCTGCAAAGCTCCTTCATGATGACAAAAACTGTGTACGTTCTTGCACATCTATTTGTACATTTTCGGAATTGATGTAAACCACTTTTTTGTAAATGATATCATATTCACTTGCCACAGTATCTTCATTTAACTTTAAAGTACTTCCCAAGGTATGTAACGGAAATTGGGCGCAGTAGTCTAAGCGCTGGCTTCTGACCATTCGTCCTATAAGGGTCCGGGTTCGAATCCCGGGAAAGCATGGATGCTGTGTTTGTCTCACGGCACTGGCCCCGTCCTTTCCCCGGAACCATTAGCCCTAAATTAAGGACGGGCGGCTGTTCATAGCCCATTGAGTTACTCACGGTGGTCGTTAAACCTCCAAATAAAAATTCCCCTTGAACTGAAAATTTCCCTTTGAAATGTAACTGAAATTTCCTCTTCAAGATAAGTCACTCTAACATACTAGGGAGATTGTTGTCTGACAACAAACAGAAAATCCATCGAGCTAAGCGATGAATGAACGCATGTGCATTAAGAATTACATATTCTGTCATGTTCAGGTGTACGACAAAATTTCATACAGAATGGTCCAATGTAACATTTTTGTTAGATCGTTAAAAACATATTCCAATACGTACCTCATTTTCTGCATTTTAGAAAAGTATGTTAATTAATTTACTGATTTCCAGAACCTCCTGTCTGACGTCACGATGTATTGATCATTCCCGTCCAACTGTGGAACAATTAATTGGCCAACATAAGCAGGTACGAAAATCATCAATGATACCAGCTTCTTCATCTTGCTAAAGCTCTTTCTCTCTTGTAATTTCTGGGCCCAAATTTCTGCAAATTGCAGAAATATTATGAGATTTTTTTTGCGCCAGAACTCTTTTTATGATGATTGTTTCTGTTTTCTTCACATTTTGTATCTTACAAATAATATTTAACCAGTTTTTCTATTCGTTATGTCACCTTACAAATATTGGTAATTCAACGGCAGTTTAGGCCGGCTAGTATCAGTTGTCTGCACGGAAAGAGTGATAGAAATCCATCCCGCATCGGTGTTAGGCTTATTTTAGGTAGTCATCTGCAGACCATAGCACTCATTTCGTAAAATCGGGCGATTAAAGAATCCACCCTGAAAGCACTGAATACATAAATTGGCGTCCAATGTCACAATAAAGATGTCAACACATCCTCATGACAACCTAAGCCTGATACGAATGCATGGGAACGGGCCCCTTCCACTGGTATCATGCAACAGGATTAATGTTACCGATCTACATATTTCCACAAATTTGCCTGTGTGACTAGAAAAGCAAATTGAAAATTGTTACGTGCTCTGAAATGAACAGTCGTATAAGGTTCTGTCCCCCCTCTCACCCCTTAAACCTCCAAATAAAAGCATGAAGATGGTGCATACTGAGGTTGTAATGGAAGTTCAAAAACATTGCTGTAGTTTATCAAAGAGTTTATAGTCCATAGGAATGTGCAGCGGAAGGTCGGTTGCCCTTCTTGAAATTCAAGGGAAGAAGATTCTCTTTGGTAGCATTTAAACTTTAAACTGTGGCTCCAATTATATGGAATATGTATTCAGTAATCACGCATGTTTTTTTTTGTTTTGTTTTTTTTCTATTGGAGGTTTAACGACCACCGTGAGCAACTCAATGGGCTATAAGCAGTCGCCCGCCCCTAATTTAGGGTCACTGGCTCCGGGGAAAGGAGAGCGCCAGTGCCGTAAGACAAACACCACATACATGCCTCACCGGGATTCGAATCCGGACCCCTTTCGGCCGAATGCCCAGAGGCCATCGCTTAGATTAATTGCACAAAACTGGAGGATATATATCTTTTCAGCCTTTAGTACGAGTTTATGTAAATGAAAATGAGTATGAATTCATAATTACCAGCCTTTTAAGAATAATGAGCAGCGTTTGTCTCTCGAAATAAATGTCCCTATTTCGACAACTAATCTTAATTAGATTAGTAGTTAGCAGCGAGGAGAATAGATAGAGGCCCAATTCGTAATTTTTACTAACGCTCCAGCGGAAGGACACCATGCTACGATAGTATCTGCTGCGTGATACAAATCCAAAGGTTATAATAGCAGCGTCAAGCAGAGATTTGACACTCTTAAAAACATGTGAAGGCCAGTTTGACTTTTACAGTTGCGGTTATGGCGCACTGATTTCATGTTCGTGCAGTGGCGTGATGTTCTATTGAGATCTTCGGGGCCAACCAGCTTCCATTTTAGGGGGAGTGGGGGTGAGAGGTATTTAACGATCACCGTAAAACACTAGATGGGCTATAAGCAATCGCCCAACCAGCTTGCGTTAGACTCTATAGGAGATTTCATTCTGTAAGTATTTTGCTTTTTAATTTTGAATATAATGTGCTATAACTGAAGTGACAGCTCGAGCGAAGGTGACATGGTTTCGAGGGCGAATCAAAGTCGATACCAACCCGCGTGAAGCCGATATTATAAACTGTAGAAGAAATGCCTTTGTAGTAAAATGATAACTAGTGCAACGGTTACTCTTGCGGATCTTACATGAACAGATAATTCACGAAATTTATATGGAATAACCTCCCCCCCCCCCACCGCGTTCTATTTTCAACCTGAAGGTCACTTTGACGTGTGCGTGACTCATCTTGATAGTTAATGTTCTTTGATTTTCCGAAAACTGCTGCTCATAGAAAATCGCATATCTCACGTTTCTTCATTACAAATTGAACCACGATTTAGTCTATACTTCGGGAGGTTTCTGTCTCAGCAGAGATTTAAACATAATGACATTTTTTGTTTTTTCAAAAGAACCTCATTCTTAGGACCAAAATCACGTAATGCTTGAAACAAAACAACTCAAAAACATTGTGCTCTATTCCCACCTTTGTTATGCCAATGCATATTTAAAAGCCTTAGAAAGCGACAGGTGCACAAAAACTTTATCAACTTTTGTGTTTCTTATGCTTTTTCCTAATGTTCTTCTTAGTCCTCAGGGATGTTTTGAAATATTTTTGGAGGGGGGGGGGTCAAAGATAACGGCGCGTGTCTAAAGCTGTAGGTAGCCACTCGTCCCTAATTCGGAGTTACTTGGAGGGGGGGGGGGGTTAACGCCATGGGACACTCATATCACCCACATTTCATCCAGAGCTCATGCCCAGCTTGGATATTTAGCCAGAAGTCCACGCTTTTGACCACTTGGTCACCGGGAAAGCATAAAACAGGAACCACCATTGTAAGACCAACACACTGCCCATGGTGCATCCGGCGCTCTAACCTGAGCCCCACTCAGACGATTAGTCACGCATCTGACTACTCGACCACCGGGGGCATTTCGAAGATGCGTGTGTGAGTTTTATACTGCATTAATTATACAGAAGCAAAAGACAACAGAAATTGCGCTTCTGAAGTGCCGTCCCTTTTGTCATGAGACTGCCTTGTTGTCGAGTGGTATAAGAGACGGGCGGGGCTTTGATTTGTCGTACTGCTGTGCCAGAACTCAAATAGCAGGAGAGCAACAATTGTTGTATTTGCCCATATGACATTCATTCTCTCCTTTCCCCGGAACTATTTGTCCCTTAGTTAACGATGACCGATTACTTCTATTCTTAAATTCTCAATGGAATCGTTAAACGCCAAAACAAAACAAAAAAACATCAAAATCTAAAACAACTCTTAAATATGGCAGAATTTATTCATAGCACTTTGAAGTTTTACGTAACTTATTAAATGGCAATAAAAAATGATGAAAAAAATGAAATCAACACTTAAAACCCCGCCACTTCGAAGTTATTTATGTGAACCTATAATAGTTAAAGCAGCAATTACATGTCATTGGACGACAGGCTATGAAAACTTTCCACATGACTACGCATATAAAATCTCACTTTTATTTCTCCAATGCGTGATAGTAAAATCTCCATAACGCAGATAAGCATTGTGATCAATTACGTGCAATATAAAACTTAATGTCTTTTGTAGAATGTGCGTTGTTATAGATCTATCTCAAAACTTCCCGTTTACGAGACACATGCCTGCAGTTATGGATTAGTAGAGATGGTGATTCAGGCGCCCAATAACATAATGGTGCAGTTTTTTTATCATAAGGTTCAACCACTGTATCTTTGCCAAACTGCATTATGGATTAGTAGAGATGGTGATTCAGGCACCCAATAACATAATGGTGCAGTTTTTTTATCATAAGGTTCAACCACTGTATCTTTGCCAAACTGCATTATGGATTAGTAGAGATGGTGATTCAGGCACCCAATAACATAATGGTGCAGTTTTTTTTATCATAAGGTTCAACCACTGTATCTTTGCTAAACTGCATTATGGATTAGTAGAGATGGTGATTCAGGCACCCAATAACATAATGGTGCAGTTTTTTTATCATAAGGTTCAACCACTGTATCTTTGCCAAACTGCATTATGGATTAGTAGAGATGGTGATTCAGGCACCCAATAACATAATGGTGCAGTTTTTTTATCATAAGGTTCAACCACTGTATCTTTGCCAAACTGCATTATGGATTAGTAGAGATGGTGATTCAGGCACCCAATAACATAATGGTGCAGTTTTTTTTATCATAAGGTTCAACCACTGTATCTTTGCCAAACTGCATTATGGATTAGTAGAGATGGTGATTCAGGCACCCAATAACATAATGGTGCAGTTTTTTTATCATAAGGTTCAACCACTGTATCTTTGCCAAACTGCATTATGGATTAGTAGAGATGGTGATTCAGGCACCCAATAACATAATGGTGCAGTTTTTTTTATCATAAGGTTCAACCACTGTATCTTTGCCAAACTGCATTATGGATTAGTAGAGATGGTGATTCAGGCACCCAATAACATAATGGTGCAGTTTTTTTATCATAAGGTTCAACCACTGTATCTTTGCCAAACTGCATTATGGATTAGTAGAGATGGTGATTCAGGCACCCAATAACATAATGGTGCAGTTTTTTTATCATAAGGTTCAACCACTGTATCTTTGCCAAACTGCATTATGGATTAGTAGAGATGGTGATTCAGGCACCCAATAACATAATGGTGCAGTTTTTTTTATCATAAGGTTCAACCACTGTATCTTTGCCAAACTGCATTATGGATTAGTAGAGATGGTGATTCAGGCACCCAATAACATAATGGTGCAGTTTTTTTATCATAAGGTTCAACCACTGTATCTTTGCCAAACTGCATTATGGATTAGTAGAGATGGTGATTCAGGCACCCAATAACATAATGGTGCAGTTTTTTTTATCATAAGGTTCAACCACTGTATCTTTGCCAAACTGCATTATGGATTAGTAGAGATGGTGATTCAGGCACCCAATAACATAATGGTGCAGTTTTTTTTATCATAAGGTTCAACCACTGTATCTTTGCCAAACTGCATTATGGATTAGTAGAGATGGTGATTCAGGCACCCAATAACATAATGGTGCAGTTTTTTTATCATACGGTTCAACCACTGTATCTTTGCCAAACTGCATGCAGTTCATTCGAGTAATGAGTAAAACATACCTTCCAGGAGATTTATGGTAATAACATCGCGATGGCATCAAAGGGTTTCCTAAAGCCAAGTTTCTTGTTCAGCTTCAAAAAGCTGTTGTTTACTTCTGCTCCGTCGTCACGGTGACCGAGTGGTCTGAGGCACCGGCTTCTGATCATTCGTCTGAGATGGATCCGGGTTTGAGTCTCGGATGAGGCAAGCCTGGTGTTCTTGTCTGACCCCGCTAGCTCTGTCCCTTCTCTGGAACCAGTGGCCCTCAATTAGGGACTACGTACAGCCCAAACATTCGTTCATAGGAGTCACTAAACTCCCAAACAAATAAACAAAAAACCTTCTACAAGATTTTTTAAGTTGCGCGCTTTTACTTTATCCCCACATAAAATATGCTTGGTTCCTCAATCAGCCATTGCTGGACATGCAGAGCCTGGAGAGCATATGTGCTACTGATCAGCTCCTTTGAAGAAGAAAAAAACACTTGTAATTCCCGCGAAAATACTCTCATTCTCGTAAAATAATAGTAACATCCTTCTCCAGCTGTCCCACACTTAACGTGACATCACCCTAAAAGGATGTAATGTAAAACTTGATGTTGTTAACAGTGTGCACATCAATATTCTCTAATACCGAGAATTTGAAAGAATTAATGATGTGGTATTAACCATGAAAAAGCATTCAACTAAAACCACAAGAAGAAAAATAAAACCTCTAAAAGAAACGCAAAGATATCTGAAGGAGAAGCAGATAATAAGAAAGAAGTACAGAAGGTCGTGAACATCGAATTATCAGATTATTACTTAACTGAAGTTGTTTGACTTTTTTGTTTGCTTAGGGGCTTAACGACCACAGTGAGCAACTCTAAGGGCAATAAGCAAGCGTTTCTCCCTAATTTAGGGCCAATAACTCCAGGTAAGGGAGAGAGCCAGCGCCGTAACACAAGCACACCACTCATAACTCATCCTTGACTCAAACCTGGGCTCACTTGGACGAACGGCAAGAAGCCATCGCTTAGATAATTTGTTTTTTCAGCAATAATTAACATTAATTTCTCTGAAGGAACTGAACTCTGAATTTCAGAATACTGTTTAACGATGTACAGTATATGTACGTATGTGCAGGGACGCTGTGGCATATAAGTTCTTCGGAAATACGAATAGGAAACGGTAATAGTTTCAATATTCATATCGCCATTTTTCAAAGGGGCATACAAACGATTTCTATGCATATCATTCATTTCTTCAAAACATTGTACAATGCCCTAGTATATTTCATGAGGGGACATAAAATTCCAAGACCCTGGTTTCTGTCGCTATGTATGTATGATTGTAAACTGTGTAAGAATTCATTTGGAGCTTTATCCCAGATTAGAAAGATTTCGTGTGTTTTAGCCGAACTGAGAATGACAAATACTTACCCTGTGAGAAAACTAATTCCGCATGTAGGGATTTTTGAGTTCTTGAATTTCAAATAACATTGTGTCCCATATGCATCAAAATTTCTCTGACGGTCCCAGAATTGTATTCTGTCCCATTCTTCCACTGTATTTGATATAACAATATCAATATAAAAGGCAAGCACACAAAATGGTATACAGTACACAGATATCCTCATTACTGGAAAAACCCCGGAACTTCCCCAATATTACAAATAAAACGAAGGACATAACACCAGAATGACGTGCTTGTGCAAATGAAACATTCTAATCGTATCCAAATTTCAATTAAGATCGCACAGTGATATTCTAATCACAGACAAAACATAAAAAAATATGCTCATCACAAATGAAAACCAAAGAAGTAATCCACATGACCAATGAGATTTCATAATTTTGGGGTTCATGAAAAGTGCGCACTCTGGGTGTGTGATGCGCACCACAGCATGTGGACGCTAGATACTGAGGTGCGACACTTTGACCAGAGCCAATTTATGAACTTCGAAATATATTATCTGAGATACTTAACGAAAATGTACGTTTCTGTGTGTGACGTGCCGATACCGAACGACCTATGTTATCTGCATCACGAATGAGTCTTCAAAATAATATCGATGATGTACACAATACATTGAAATCATGCTCACAAAGCATTCAGATTTATGCGTTAAATAATATTCCAAACGTTCACCATATCGCAGATGCGAACTCCTGCCTTCAGTGGTACCGTTCCCTTAAAAAAAAAATATGTACTATGCCATTATAATATACTATTGTACTATGTACTATGCCATTATACTACTAACCACACCACAGACTTTACTCGGATTTTCTTTTTAAATTGAAACTAGGATTTCTTTCCAAATAAATTACAACTTCTCGTACGAGTTCTGACGTATACTGCCTTTCTAACCTCCCGTTCTTGTTAACTTTTCACTTATGTGGGTTGTTTCTCGTTGTTTTTCATACTGAATGTCACATCTGAACACCCATTAGTTTTTCTTCTCTGGGCTATATGATTAGCAAACAATCAAGTTACTATCTTAGGTATAAGTGCAGGGACTACGAAGTTTGAGAGATGGCCTCCCTGGTGGCCGAGTGATCTGATGCGCTGGCTTTTGATCATTTGTCAGAGATGGGACTGTGTTTGAGTCCCAGATGGGGCATCAGTGGTGTTCTTGTTTTCTGATGGCGCTGGCTCTCCCCTTCCCTTGAACCATGGCCCTAAAGGGGAGACGGGTCACAGCTTATAGCCACTCAGGTTCGTCATGGCAGTCGCTAAACCATAAAAAAAAACAAAAAAACTTGAGGTTGGTCTTGGCAGTCGCCTATAGTGATTAAGAATTTCTCTCACGATACTTGCTCATCCTTCTACGAATGTATACTATGTGTTAGACCTGCAACGAAATCTATTTTTCTACGAGTTATAGTTACTCAAGGAATAAAGAAATGCTTCAAAGACCTGGTTGTAAGTCAACTTATTGTGTGATTGTGGGTTACTTTAGAGTACCTTTGAACCATAAATCATCATAGAGTTTTTCCAAATAAATCAGCCATGCATATACACGGAGTTAAAAGTCTGGCAAGAGCCCTCAAAGAAGATCAAAGTAACATAACACGGAATGAAACGTTTCATTGGCATCATATTACATGTATACGTATTTTCATTTGAAAGATAAAAAAATAAGCCTCGGGTCGAGAAAAAGGCCGTATTACACGAAGAATTTGAACGACAACTCTTGGAGAAATGTGTAAACAACTTGTCAGAATCCTTATGAACAGAAGAGGCTTTCAGCTCTCAGCTAAAGACAGACCTGGCGAGCTAAAAATAAGGTGGCTTCTGCAGCATATGTTAAACTGTACGCCCTTAAATCAACAATAGGATTTAGAGCAACGAGAAGCAATGATGAGATGAAAATATTTGCGCGGGGAATGGGGAGGAAAGGCCTTTGCGGAAGAGCATAAGGCGTCTGCTGTCTTAGCTTGTCAGCCATCACATTACTTTTCACATCTGTACCTAGGTTTCTTGTTTTCTTACAGAGTGACGCAAGCGTGTTTCAGATCTTTCTTGTTCTTAGTGATGGATGCATTGAAGGCCAAGAGCACTCTTTTAGCAAGGCCTATGGGGGTCAACATAACAAGAAAGGTCTTTGATCCTTGAATAGCAAATCACATAAACGTCGAGAAAGATATTATGTAGGCTGGTAAAATATGCTGAAGAACCACGCAGTAAAGACGCACGATGAACTGGTTATTCGTGCTGACCATATTTCATAGTTTTGGGAGTGTCCACGTTTCTTCTTGATGGCTAACAATGGAAAAGGGCACGCAGATCTCTAAAACTTGAAATAAATTACTCAATTCAGCAGTTTTCCAGAGAAGAAGTCATTAAATTTAAAATGTAAATTACATTTTATTTATTTTCGCCTTCAGAAAATTCGCATTACTATGCTCGCCACGTTTCCTTTTCAAAATAATAATGTAATCGTTTCATAGGTCCGTTCCTACTGATGTGCGCACTAAAGTTTTGTTTGTTTATTTCTAAGCATTTTTCGTAAAATTCTGTTTGCGTGTGTTAAGCAGAGACTGCTCAAGTACCAGACGCTGCTTCACAGAGTTTCTCGGTTTGAAGAAGCAAATGTAATATAAAGTACTGTGATCTATCTACATTAAAATAGACTGCAACTTAGGAAGATTAGGTGTCTCATCAGCAGAAATACATGTGCATGTTCCATGATATTCACAAATAATATTCTAATAAAAACATTACATCTCATAAACGTTGTAGAAAACAAAAATACCCAAATTTACCTTAGATGTAACACAAAAGCATGAAGATTTGAAATTTATTTTGTGTGCTAGTGAATATAGATCTAAATCTCATGGAAATTGAAAAACAATGTCATACTAATTGTCCTGATAAATTTCTTCGTCGTTCGGTATCACAGACTTTATTTGGTAATGCTAAAGTTCGGGGTCACCAACCGGAAGCTTTCCTTCAACGTTAAACATCGCAACCGTCGGCTGGATCAAGGTCGCAAGTATTAAACAGCAGGGTCATTGCCTGATTTAGTTCTTGCAGAGCCAAAATCATGCCCATTGTCAATCTTAATTCTTAACTCAAATGTTACTTGATATTTTAGCTATTTTATGCACGCGCCAGTAGGAAACGTACGGATTTTAAGTTAAGTAGAATCATTCTTTTAGGCAAGTGTTCGAATTAAGCATATTCTGGAAAAATGCACAAAATATGATTAATTCGTTACAGCAATAACCAGACTTCTGAAAACACTAATTCGGGCATTAATTAAGGGAGAAAATTTTGTGTTTAGTACTGGAGTTTTTGTCAAAATAGAGTAACTACTTCAAACTGTTGAAGACATTTCTCTCAGGATAAAATGTTAAAAAATATATATATTACTTGAAAACCAGTTTTATTAAATACATAAAAATATTTCACGGACATCTGATAAAAAAACGTTTACCCCTCAACGCTTTCTTGACACTGGATTCCTTCTTTTCTTTTTTGTTTTCTTTTTTGGTAATCCTTCATGTTACAGTTGAAATCTGTTGATCATTTTCAAGAAACTAGTTTGTACGTACTGTACCACTAGACAGTTCATCCGAAGTGAACGACAAACTAAAAAAAGCAGTTATCTTGTAGTTCCTACAAAAACTGAAGAAATTATTTGCCAACGGAATAAACGCCTTTAGCATGAGATGGTATAAGTGCTTTCAGAAACACTTAACTAAAGACATAGCAAAGACTAAAAAACCATTTCAATAAAAAAAACGAATAAAACTGAAGAGAATAACACTAAATTCCTCTAAAGCACACGGAGTGAGCATTAGTTCTTCAAATCACCAGGTTTTAAAGTCCTAATGGTACCATACCAGTTTTTTTTTATTGAAGGTGTAACGACCACCGTGAGCAACTCAGTGGGTTATAGGCAGTCATCCGTTCCTAATTTAGGGTCATAAGATATCGGAAAACATTCGTGCTGAGCAAGACAATGAATTGAAGTTCTCGAAACTGTTTTTGCACGATAAAAAATGTAGTTAAAAGCTGATGATAAATTAAAAGACTTTACTAAGCACAATTAAAACATCACAGTTAAAAAACATAAGATCTTTCGGAACCGCATCGGTCCCATCCTCAGATGTAACACAATCACACAATACATGAAGGAACAATGATATAAGTACATCAGGAAATTAGTCACGTGATGAGGTGGCGTAGTTTATATGCGCAGATGAACCGAGAAGAAAAAAAAACACCGTACCTTTGGTCCTTATCTTTAGGTGGTCTTCCACCCTCAACTACAAGCTTTCAGCGTTTTATTTCCTTTTTCGACGAGCATTTACGCACTCTTCTACATTAAAATTCAGAAACCTTGAAATTTCTAGGATTCTTGATATTGCCTCAGCCCACGGATTCCCCGGTACCATTATTAACTGTGTTTTAAACAAAGTTAAGACACAATTTATGTCCTCTCTTAGGAGGGAACATAATAATACTAGATATGTTGGAGCCTTGGATTATGTACCTGATTTGGTTAATGTTTTGATAAACTGTTGCCGACCTCTTAATATTGACTTCGGCATTCGGACAAAAAGCATTTTTTCATTGGTCAGAAACGAAAGACCACCTAAAGATAAGGACCAAAGGTACGGTGTTTACTGTGTTCCACTAGTTTCAACGAGCTCACCTCCTGCTAACACTGTCTATGTGGGATCTACCATGCGCTCATTACACACCAGATTGAAAGAACACAAATACACAGTCAAAATGGGTTCCCAAAATACTGCACTATCTCGACTTACTTCGAAAGGGTCTCACCAGCCTTACTGGGACGAAACACGCATTCTAGCCACCCTAACTTCGAAGCCTAATACTCTGTTTGCTGAAAGCTTAATTATTTACGAATTTGGATCTGCGTGCTGTAATGATGATTACCCTACTATTATTCCTAACGCATGGAAACTCGCATTGATAGCCAGAAACAACTCCATTCTGAAATTTAACATTTGTAAATAACATCAATGAAGCCCTTTTTTTTTTTTTTTTTTTTTTTTTTCTTCTCGGTTCATCTGCGCATATAAACTACGCCACCTCATCACGTGACTAATTTCCTGATGTACTTATATCATTGTTCCTTCATGTATTGTGTGATTGCGTTACATCTGAGGATGGGACCGATGCGGTTCCGAAAGGTCTTATGTTTTTTAACTGTGATGTTTTAATTGTGCTTAGTAAAGTCTTTTAATTTATCATCAGCTTTTAACTACATTTTTAATCGTGCAAAAACAGTTTCGAGAACTTCAATTCATTGTCTAATTTAGGGTCACCGGTTCCAGGGAAGGGAGAGATCCAGTGCCGTAAGACAAACTCAACATCCATGCTTCACCGGGATTCGAACCTAGACTCATGTTAGACCACTGCGCCACCGGGGCGGCATACCGGTCTTCGATTTCCCAATTATGCTCACACTGTTAAAAATGTTGTGGTAGGTTGCACCAAAAAGTGGTGATACACCAGCTGCACCACTTTTTGAAAAAAAGATACACCATTGTATGATGCAAACGAAACCCAACAACATGGTGAAACCTTGCACATAATGTGGTGCAACCTTGAATCATTACGTGGTTCAAAGTTGCACGATGTTGTTGGAATTTGTTTGCACCACATAATGGTATATCTTTTCTGAGAAAGTGAGTTGGTGTAGCACCACTTTTTGGTGCCACCTACCCCAAATATTTTAACAGTGTGGATTACACTCTTAAACTTTGATGCTCATTCGATGACACAGCTTACAAAGTAAAAGTTCATGTGTGAATGGCATTCTCCGGGGGAAGGGGGTAGGGCAGACGGTTCTCAAATTTTGACGTCACATCAGTATAAAGAAGAAGTTTTCAGTGTGCAGGTGTAGATCTTTTTATGATTTTCTTTAAATTACATTATTGAATCCTGTTCATAGTTTGCTTGCATTTTACAATATTCCAGAATTTTTAATTTTCATTTCTTAATTCCAAATCTCAGAGATACACCTTTTTTGCGAATTTTATCATGCGGTAGAGTACAACTCGCAAACAATCTGGAGCGATCGGCAATCTTCCGATTCCATGTTGGAATTTAATTACCAGCCTGTACTCTCTTCTGACTCATATCCTACTCCTTGGTCAAAAACTTGATGTGTATCATCGAGCACATGAAGCTTTGTTTCAGTTTGGTATCTAACGAGTAGATTTGCTAACAACAGTTTGCAAACTGAAATTTTGTAAACTCTGTTTGAACCGCAGTACACTCCAGATATACATATTTTTGTTACTTTCTGTGCACTAACCTACAGAGGCTCCGAAACTGCGGGGTTTGGGATCTCATTTCCTCTCCAAGAAAAATACTGGGCCGCCTTATGTAAAAACTACTGAAATTTTCGAATTTGTGCCACCCCACCCAAGAACACTACTGTTTGCCTGCATTTCGGATATGAATGCTTTTGCACTTTCCTATGTACTTACATGTATTCCAGATGTGTATCTTGAGAACTTTTCATGCACCGACCTATATCAACCTATATCCCGGATACACGTTCTTTTGCAAACTTTTGGTATACCGTTCAGATGGCAATCTTTTTACAATTTTCATGCATCTGACATCCGATTTGTAACTCATGATACGTCTACATACAAACTGGTGTCTAACGTTAACGTAACAAATACAAATCCGAGAATATGCTCAAAACGAGACGACCGGTTGTAAAGATGTTTCATAGACAGTGCAAGGGAAAACACTAAGTCGACCTCCCCGAGAAAACATTGGGCTAGCTCCTATGGGAATATGCGAATGACGACCGTACATCATCGAGCTGGCAGGCACGCTACTATCATAAACGCTGCCCTGAGCGGGGTGCGGTAATTGGAGTTTGAGTTGGACTGTTAGTGGAAGAATGGCTCGGCACAATTGCTAAGAAGACTCTTTACTATAGACAGCGATCTGTAGATCGGAAGCAGTGCAATCGCAAGCTGCGGTAGCAAGATGGCTGAATGTGTCGAGACAAGTGGTGTTCAATCTCTGGAGACAGCTCCAGGAAACCGGAACAATAACCAGAAGGCCGGGACAAGGACACCCACGAACCACAACAAGTCAAGACGACCGGTATTTGTCTCTAATAGCTCCCCGCTACAGGATGTCGACAGCTAGGCAACTCTTGCAGGAGCTCTTCTCTGCTACGGCAACAGCGATATCGATGCAAACAGTTTACAGAAGACTCGACGAGAGAGGTCTGTATGTAAGGAGGGCAATGGTCTGTATCCCACTCTCCTCATCGCACATAATGTCCGTCCCCATAGGGCTCGGCTAGTCGATGAATAACTGGACAGTGAGGATATTCACAGGATGGAGTGGCTCGCGATATTTTTTGACTTGAACCTGATTGAATATATCGGGAATGATGTCCTTGGAAGAGCCATTGCAAACCGGTAGCCCCCTCCCAGAATTCTCCCGGGGCTTTGGTTTAGGAGTGACACTTATTGCCCCGAACTCTCATTCACAGCCTTATAAACAGTATGAGGCTTCGTTGTGCGAGCTGTACCTCTGTTCAGAGTAATCACACCCCTTATTAGTCCCTCAAAATCCGTGACACTTGCTGCAACACTTTTGGACTACCATGCTGTCATGCGCATCCTTCCTTCTCATGCGGTAATGTCATTCCTTTTATGTTGTGTATTGCTGTGTTATCGATCGATATATGTATGTCCGTATCAACTGTCATTAAACTCTGTCGTGTGAGTGTTTATCACGTTAACTTTGGACACCAGTGTAATATTCAACAGCCACCCTGAAAACTGTATGCATACCAGACTTATTCGAAGTTTAACAATGAGTCAGTACTACATTCCCTTGTTGCACACAGCTTTACTGCGTGAAAGTACAAGTGAAACAGCACTCCATTAAACACAACTCGAAACTATAAAATATGTGTTCTTCAGGTGTCCCATCGCTGTTTGCTTGCGTCACCGTTGCCGCATGTGAAATATACAGACGTGCACTGTCTTGAGGAACCGCTGTTTCTTTCTCCTTTAACAATAACGATCGTTAAATGAATATTAAATGTATCTGTACAGTAATAACCATTAACCCTTTGTTTTTGAATAGTAATTCTCCTTAAAAAAAGGAAAAATACCAGCATCATTTTTTTAATGTAAGTGCCAAGCTTAATTTCTTTGGTGGAGTCCGAGTCTTAGTATTTGTACACAGTTGATCGCAATTCCGATTCGAGATCATAAAACCTTATCAGAAACCATCATAGGTGATAATGGACGATAAAAAACAACAACTTGGAGTTCGTTTCCATAGGAGTCACATTTTGTTCCCAAGGTTTTGCAGGCTTTCTTTTCTTTTTATCACTGAGAAACGAAAAACCCACATAGTTCTTCTCACTTGATTTAAGTCATATTCCACCGTCGCGATGCGGTGAACCCTCTCCAATGACAAATTTGCATTGCCAGACAACTTCCTTTAACGGAAATATCCTGTCCTTCTCCATCAGCTGCTCAACTTCATAAATATTGATATCCGTGTGATCTCAGCAGTGCTTGGTGAGCTACTTCAAGGGCCGTCAACCATATTTTTGTTTGTCTTTAAAACGTCTCTACCACTCTATCTCAGTCCATTACTTCAGCTCGATAGTAATTTTGTAACATCTCTAACGTCTTTTGACAGATTTTCCGAGCTTCGTACAAAATTCTGTTTCACATCTTGTGAAAACACAAGTTTGTCCATGACGGAATCGAAATCACGCCTCCTCACTCCGGAGTAAGTTTCTTTCCCAACTAAGCTACACGGACGGCATGTATGGCTACTGATTTGTCGTCTTGACACGTGCTTTACCTTTGTAGTACGTCACATCATCTCCCTCTTATTTTTTTATTTTTTGTAAGCGAAGAACCAACTTTCGTTAATTCTAGACGATGTGTGGAACAAACATCACACATTTTTCGAAGAACCCAACAACCAGTTAATCCATTTTTACGTTCAGGCGCCAATGTAAAAACACAAGTTTGTCCGTGACGAGATCGAAACCACGCCCCCTCACGACGGAGTAAGTTGCTCTCCCAACTAAGATACACGGACGGAATGTATCGCTGCAAATTTGTCGTCTTGACATGTGCTTTACCTCTGTAGTACGTCACAATCCACCTTAAAACTGCTATCGCAAAGCAGATGTCTTGCAAGAATCATTTAGGAGGCACACGCTATGGAAAATTATTACTTTTACACACGTAGCTAGACGAACTTGGGGAAGCAATGCAATGCATGCGTCATCTCAATCAAGGCCACAGAAGGCCCTGTTTATATTTAGTTTTTGGTGTTTACCGCTAACCAATAATTTGGTTATATTTACATATGGTTTCGATATAGACTGATTTAATCACACACAACTACATGTCGATAATTTTATTTTCTAGAGAACTTTTATTTTAATTCTATCCTTTCATTTGATTTCATCCGAAATTTATAAGTTCATTCTCATCCCTGATTAATTCTGAATACAAATTTCGAATTTTCAGTTCAAGTCTTTGTCAACCTGCATGCCTGAGAATCCATTTGGATAATTTCTTTAACAGAACTTCAGTTTATAGATTGTTTTCAAAATTATGATTTATACTACAAATGCTTTCTGTGCTTCCTGAAAGAACAAAAAATGCTTGCTTATCTATGTCAAAAAAAAAAAAAAAACATTCAAACACTTTGTAATGTGTCGATATACTAATAAAAAAAACTTTTTTCCCCTTGGATAAAAGTAAATTATATGGAAATAATATTTTTCACTCAATATACAAGAAACGTTATGTATTATGAAGTTCAGAATGTACATGGAAACTTTTTTTATACTTAGTTAATGTGCATAAGTTACATAAACAAAGTAAGGGCTATACCTACATCATGTTAACATCGACGTTCATAACTTTTCTTCCAGGAGAAAAAACGGAAATCATAAATTGAAATAACATGCACAACCATTGATATGCAAATTTCTCACGTGCCCTCTTTGTTACATATAAGTTTCTTCCACACATATATGCCACCAAAAAATTTTGATTTAATAACAGAAGACCCAGACACTACGTAAAAGAAAGGTATGGATGACATTATACATTGAATGTTTGACGAAACAACGGAAATTTTTTCACTATTTTTTTAAGTGTCTTTCTTTTGAGTTCTGTGCCCTTTGGATACTTCTATCCTTTGCGCCACAAATCCCCAGCTATCAATCAGTTCGTCAGCAATGAGAAAAAAAATGCCATCAAGATAGAGTTTAAGAAGAAACCTGCAGTGGTGGTTTTGATCCAAATGTACAAAGAATGGATGATGACAAATTTTTCAGTCTTTCATACTGTACTTTTCCTTCTGTGCACACATACGCTGTCGTAATAAATGCATTGCGAAATTTCAGTTCTATGCCCTATCGTAAATTTCCACTCCGTCTTTTCTGTTGTCTACATCATTTTTACACACACGTACAAGCACGACAGAAAAAATTAGAAGGAGGCATAATTGTCAACCGAAAATCTTTGTAGAATTGCTGAATTAAAACAGCAACACAACTTAAATAATTAGCATACAGTCCGTTTTTGAGAAAGTTAGTATTCCCGCATAAAAATCATTGTTTGAAATACTTCTGTTTGCCCTTACCATGCTGATGGGGAATAAAATGGAGGTGGGTCAATGTAGAAACAAAGAAAAAGTAACAAGAACAAAAAAAAAAAGCACCTCATCTAGTCTTTAGTCGGAGCAGTGGCACGAAGCTCATTACGGATTTCAGCAGAACTGGGAGTTGGTTCCACACGACAGCGGAAAAGGAGTGGATTGGAAAGGCGAACAACCAACCGTCTTGATTAATGGGAAACGCGTGGCCTGGAGATGATCTGCTGTTCTAAGCATTTGGTTGACGTTCGCCGTTATTCGCGATGTGTAAGAGAAAACAACTAAGAGCCAAGTGTCGATCCGATATGCTCAACAAAGCGGCATTAGTTTCTACAGTAATTGCTCACGAGACAGAAAAAAATAGGACTGCAGAAAAACAGTGAAAGACAGCAATTCCCGTAGGGCCACCATGATCTAGTTTTGTAAGCTATAAATCCCAAGTGGCTCGTAATGTCGAATCCAGAATTTAGGATGAAAGGATAAAATCCATTTATGTCCCGGTGCGTTTACAGTAGTCGTAGAAACCTCGCTGTTAAGAACCCGGTAGAAAACAAAATATATTGATTGCAGCAAAGAAGGCAGTTTTCCCTGTTTCTTTATTACTCTGGACAATTTTCTGTATGATGAATCAGAAATCCCCGTGCACCTGCGAAAAGACAAATTTATGTAACCCATATATACAATACATCTGGTAATATAACAATTTGTTAAA
Organism: Macrothele yani; assembly: GCA_039090855.1. NCBI lineage: Eukaryota > Metazoa > Arthropoda > Arachnida > Araneae > Macrothelidae > Macrothele > Macrothele yani. Next base: position 93,579,866 of record CM077010.1, read on the forward strand.
ACAGTTCGATACTCTTCTCATAAAAAAATCAAATTCGAATTACGCAGTGGAGTGATTCACTCTTTAATAATTTCAAAAAAAAAAAAACAAAAAAAAAAAAACGAGCGTCGCGGAACTCTTGTATAACAAATGTTTTTTACACGATGTCTAAGATTTGTTCATTGATCTTTATTTAGCACTGAAACTATTTTTTTATTATCAATTACCTTGTACAGAGCTGTAGATAGATGAAAAGAATTTTATATTTTCTCACGTAAGTTTATTATGTTGAACCCTGCATCATTTCACAATAGATAAGTAATTCTGAGTTCCCTTTCTTTGTGATTTCAGTGTTGCTAAGAAATTTGCTTATCCACTGCATTCTACGTCAGTATACTTCAACGTCTAAGACGGGAAATTGAAATCCAAATTTATTTTACAGAAGTCCCCAAATTTTCAAAAACGGAAATTCTACAGGAAGAGAGGAATATCGATAAACTTTTCGAAATTTCTAAAACGGACACTGTTCGGAGATAAAAGAATACCACTGAAGTTCTTTGAAAATTCAAAAATTGGCACTCTTCAGGGGTAGGAGGAATATCAATGAAGCTCTTTAAAAAATTTGAAATGGGCACTCTTCAGGGACAGGAAGAATGCCAATGAAGCTCTCTGAAAATTCAAAAATGGCACTCTTCAGGAATATGAGAAATATCGATGAAGACCCTTAAAAATTCAAAAATGTGCACTCTTCAGGAACGGGAGTAATACCACAATGGAACTCTCTAACAATTTAAAAATGGGTACTCTTCAGGAAAAGGAGTAATACCAATGAAGCTATTTAAAAATTAAAAAACTGGTGCTGTCCAAACACTGGAAGAATACCAATGAAGCTCCTAAAAAAATCAAAAATGGACACTCTTCAGGGAAAAGAGAAATATAAATGAAGCACTTTAAAAATTAAAAATGGCGCTGTCCAAGGACTGGAAGAATACCAATAAAGCTCTTCAAAAATTCAAAAATAGACATTCTTGAGGCACAGGAAGAATACCAATAAAGCTTCTAAAATTTAAAAAATCAAAACTCTTCAGGGACAGGTGAACCTGTGGAAGAATTCCTTGCATTGATAGTCGTATGTTAACCCTCGAAATTGAAGGCACAACAGATGGAGCTATAATATAATGATTAAGAGTCTTAAGAGTTAAACGTGAAGTTCTGAGCAAATCTGTTGACAAAATTGGAAATGCATGCTGAGTGGACTAGAAATCAGGTGGCCGATCGGCCTTCTATTATTATAATTGTAACGCTGACAAGTACCAAATGGCAGACGCACATGAGTACGCTATCATACAGATTAGACCCATAAGCGACGTCCCGTAATTTTCTTCAGGTTTTGCGCATGCCTAAATGGCGGACAATAGGCTTATCATGAAATTAATTTAATAGTGCAAGATGCAACGAGCGTCCCATTTGTGCCAATTATCATGACTTGGCTGACTACCAGTCGTAGCCAAGGAGGTTAGAAGAAGAGGAGGTGAAGGGACCCGTTTTGAGTGAAGCCAAAACAGATCAGCTCTTTCTGTCCTCTCTCTGAGGTGGTGGGAGTTTGCGCTGCGTAATTCGGGAACGTGACGACACTTCCTGTGGCTTAAGCAGTTTTGCTTAGCGCATGCAAACCAAGGATGGAAAGAAGGAATATTTCGGACTTCTTACTGCTTTTGGTTATATTTTAAACATGGTATAACGAAGTAAATTTCTCCTTCATTTTTGGTCTACGCCGGGATTCGAACCCGAGGCCGCTTATTCCGGAACAAGTCGCTCTACCAACTGAGCTACGCAGACGATTATTCTGATTCCTATCTGCCTTTATGTCGTGTGCGTCCTGCTGGCAGGTACGTCACAATGGTTACTTGCACATGGGCAGTATGCATGGCTACTTGCACATGGGCAGTAAGTACCCATACGCCTTATGCACTTCCGCTCAAAAATCATTATTTTGTTCAATTTTTTAAAGAAATACCAACACATATTTTCCTGTTTTTTCCGGAAAATTTTTATTATGGGAATGAATATTTCAGCCTCAATTTTTTCATGCCTGTATGCGTAGAGTAAGGGTCCGAAAAACCCGTTCAAAATCGCGATTTCCCCATAGAGATATACAGGAGATTCTTAGGTTGGGCGCATTGGCGTAGTCAGCTGATAAAAAGTGGCGTCACGCCAGAAGCACAGGGAGAGGGGCTGTTGCCATCTCCTCTTACGTCTAACCTCCTTGGTCGTAGCCCAGGGAAAAAACCTCATGGGAGTTCAGACGTGACGTTTAGTATGGGAAATATAGCGAGAAGCAACCAAAATTTACACAAGTCAACAAAACTGGGAGGTTAGAAAGATACCATACATCACAACAGACAGAAAATACCCAGCCCTTCCGAATCTCATATGTGAGCGGTTTTTATCAAACTTGTGGACCAGCTATTGCACTGTGAAGAAGTGTGGCACCTTCGGCCAGTGATATTTTTTAGAATATTTCTTTTTGGAGTATGTATATTCAGTGCCATGACGAAACATGTGTTCATCAGAAACATTGCATTTTAAGGGATAAAATTATATTCGAAGTCTTTTGTACATTTAACCCCCCCCCCCCCACTAACAGAATAACTGGCTGAATTGGGAGTGAAAGAAAGGAAGACACTCCATACATTGGTAAATAAAACACACCATATTTGTATAGAGAGGCAATTCATTAGCAACGTATTTCTGTTACAGTTTTGTTTTTTGAAGTGCTGCAAGAAATTTTGTAACGGGCAAAATACGCTCCTCCAAAGTGTATTGACGCGGATATTTGACCATAGTCATACAAAAGGATTATTTGTAGCCACATTACATACAGGGATGCACGTTCCATCTTCACATTACATACAGAGATGCATGTTCCAGCTTCACATTACATACAGAGAAGCACATTACATACAGGAATGCACGTTCCAGCTTCACATTACATAGACAGGCACATTACATACAGGGATGCATGTTCCAGCTTCACATTACATACAGAGAAGCACATTACATACAGGAATGCACGTTCCAGCTTCACATTACATAGACAGGCACATTACATACAGGGATGCACGTTCCAGCTTCACAGCGGCGTCGAAATGAGCTCCCAGCTGGGGATATAATGTAGAAAAAAAAATGAAACTAGGTAAGGTTAGAAATGCTACTGCACATTTTACATGATGCTCTAGGTTGCCACCTTGAATGTGTTCAGATTCGTGTTTTATGCGCTTTCCAACTCTAAACGGTGGCGACGCTTCCTCGAATACATCGCCCAAGAAAAATAAAAAAAACGAAAAAGTGGTGAAACTAGAATTGTTATTAGTTTACTTGTTATGTGCTTCACATCTTGTTCCAGCGTCCATCCTGCATCGCCGAATATCTGTCAATTAGCGTTATCCATCTTTTTTAGCGTTATTTAGTTCACTGCTGCACAAAGGCCTCACTCACCCTTTCCTTCCATCTCTCTCTGCCGTTGTCTCTTGACCTAAACGCTCTACCCCAGCTGTCTCTATCAAATCTACTTTTTTTCGGTGTCCCTGTTGAGCACGTCCTTACACATCTGCATATAATCAGACTGCACAGAATTCTTTCAAATAATAATAATACTAATAACAATAAAAAGGCAGTCCCGGTGGCGTAGTGGTCTAAGAGCTCTCCTGTGACTGTTTATCCGAGTGGGCCCGGATTCGAGCCTCGGATGAAGCAAGGTTGATATGTTTGTCTTCCGGCATTGTCTCTCTCTCTCTCTCTCTCTGTAACCAGTGACCTTAAATTAGGGACGGGCGACTGATTATAACCTTAGAGTTGTTCATGTTGGTCGTTAACACCGCCCCCTTCCCGAAGAAAAAGAGGAAAGAGACTTTTTTAAACGAAGGAAAGTCTAGTGTGACCGGAATAACTTTCAAGACGTTTTAGATGCAGGTCTTTATGCTGTATGCATTCCTGAGGCTGCCAACGCAACATGGTCTTTCTCTTTAAAGCGCCAAAGTTATTGAAGAAGAAAATTGTAAACAAACGAAGCACAGAAAGGAGCAAAGCAAAACGAGAAGTTTGAGAGTTTGCGCTAAACACCCAACGCTCCCGGGAAGAGAGGTCTTAAGGATGTGTTTTTCCGCTGCTGTTATTCGTGGTGACGAGAAGGTATTTTTTCTTGCTGTTTTTCCTAGCGACGGAAGAAAAACGAATGTTTTCTTAGGCTATTATGTATGGTGACAAAAAATGAATTTTTTTTCTACTTTAGGTGTTGTACTAAACATAATTTTGTTACATGTATACAGAGAGAAGAAAGTGAGAATTGAGAGAGAGAGAGAGCAGTAATTTGGACGAAAAATTGTTGGTATGTAATGACCAACATCAATTCAGAGCATCAATTACAGATTGCTTACTTCAGAGCAGCGTGTAGCTTGTCGCAGTCATCTCATGAAACATTTCGATTTTTTCCTCAACACCCCCACTTCTAGAACAAGAAAATGGTTGAAGCATAATTTCGTATGAGTCACGTACCATGGAAAATTATCAGGCGTTTTTCACAGCAACGCACAGTGATTGGACTGATGATTGCGAGCGAGAACGGTAGTTACTACTAAATCAGAAATTGTTTGCTGTTAATTGCACTTTTATACGTAACTCTCTCTCTCTCTCAATAAAATAACTTAAGTTGAACAACTTAAGTTATTTTATTTTGTGGGGTGTACAAATATACATAAATTGCAATCTTGAACCTTGTACATGGAAAAAAAAAAGTTTTGAAGAATAACACACATTTCTGTATACTGCTGTGCAACATTTAGCTCCTAACCACAATGCCGTGCCGTTGGTACATTGTAAGCGCTGGCCTTTGACCAACCGTCCGAGAGGACCCGGACTCGAGTCTTGGGTTAAGCATGAGTGGTGCACTTGCCCTACGACACTGGCCTCCTGTCTCCGACACCAGGGACGGCCGGCTGCTTAGAGCTGCTCACAGTTGTTGCTAAACTTCGAATCAAAACTAAAAAAATAAGCCACATTATGGGGTCTCACTTAACGACTTTTATCCTTATACTGAAGACGACAGCATCTCTTTACATTAACATCAAAATTAAACATTAATTCTTTATCAACGAATGGCATTAAAAAAACTGATTCATTTTGCAAACTGATAATTTTTTGCAAGTCAAACTGAATGGAACCCAAAAGAAATTTTTGAAACCTCACATCTGAATTTGGCTTGTGTTCAGCCAGATAAAAGTTAGGCTCTTGCTTTCTGATTTCAGCCAAAATTAGGGACTTAGCCTGAAAACTAGTAGTCAGTTTCCTGTTTTTAAATGATTTGCTTAATTAATTCATTTATTTACTGCTTTACCTGTAGTGTCGAACAAAATTTTGCTACACACATATACGTATATAGTGAGAGATATCATTATGGGGAGAGAGAAAGATCGGCAACTTGGTCGGTAAAAGGTGTTGATATGTGTCCTTTTTCATCGAATAAATTACTTACGGAAAGTTTAAAGATGCTGTTAAATTTGTTTGTGAAACAAATATATAAAATGTCATAAGCTGTGCGATGTCTTTACTGAGTGATAACTCGAATTGATACCTGTGGGGAACGTGTATCAGTTGTCTGGGTAACGGAAAATAATTGGGTCTCCGAGTTCGTCTGATTTTTTCATATTAATTATTTTTGATGGCATTGTTACCGTTATTCAACTTGTGTTCAAAAACTCTGTACAAGGCTTTCAAAGCATTAAGCAAGTGTAGCCAAGATTTTGCTAAGTTATGATTTCAAATTAAAGCATTCACTCGAACAATAATCCTTTTTGCTTTTTTGTGGACTTATTGAACAAATTGGGTCAGAACTTCATTTTCCATCATTACGCAAAATTTCTTATAAATCACATTTTCAAGTTGTTGGGTTTTTATGAAATTTAATACATAAAAGAATAAAGGGAAAAAAATCTACTTCAATTATCCGACAAACCACGAAAAATATTTTTTCTAGTATAAATAAAGCGTGAGTGAACGAAGTGAGTGTTATACTACACTTAACATGATTTTATCCAGCGCAAAATTCAAATTAGTACGAGATACCAGTTACGTATAAAAGTGCAATTAACAGCAAACAATTTCTGATTTAGTAGTAACTACCGTTCTCGCTCGCAATCATCAGTCCAATCACTGTGCGTTGCTGTGAAAAACACCTGATAATTTTCCATGGTACGTGACTCATACGAAATTATGCTTCAACCATTTTCTTGTTCTAGAAGTGGGGGTGTTGAGGAAAAAATCGAAATGTTTCATGAGATGACTGCGACAAGCTACACGCTGCTCTGAAGTAAGCAATCTGTAATTGATGCTCTGAATTGATGTTGGTCATTACATACCAACAATTTTTAGTCCAAATTACTGCTCTCTCTCTCTCTCAATTCTCACTTTCTTCTCTCTGTATACATGTAACAAAATAATGTTTAGTACAACACCTAAAGTAGAAAAAAATTCATTTTTTGTCACCATACATAATAGCCTAAGAAAACATTCGTTTTTCTTCCGTCGCTAGGAAAAACAGCAAGAAAAAATACCTTCTCGTCACCACGAATAACAGCAGCGGAAAAACACATCCTTAAGACCTCTCTTCCCGGGAGCGTTGGGTGTTTAGCGCAAACTCTCAAACTTCTCGTTTTGCTTTGCTCCTTTCTGTGCTTCGTTTGTTTACAATTTTCTTCTTCAATAACTTTGGCGCTTTAAAGAGAAAGACCATGTTGCGTTGGCAGCCTCAGGAATGCATACAGCATAAAGACCTGCATCTAAAACGTCTTGAAAGTTATTCCGGTCACACTAGACTTTCCTTCGTTTAAAAAAGTCTCTTTCCTCTTTTTCTTCGGGAAGGGGGCGGTGTTAACGACCAACATGAACAACTCTAAGGTTATAATCAGTCGCCCGTCCCTAATTTAAGGTCACTGGTTACAGAGAGAGAGAGAGAGAGAGACAATGCCGGAAGACAAACTTATCAACCTTGCTTCATCCGAGGCTCGAATCCGGGCCCACTCGGATAAACAGTCACAGGAGAGCTCTTAGACCACTACGCCACCGGGACTGCCTTTTTTATTGTTATTAGTATTATTATTATTTGAAAGAATTCTGTGCAGTCTGATTATATGCAGATGTGTAAGGACGTGCTCAACAGGGACACCGAAAAAAAAGTAGATTTGATAGAGACAGCTGGGGTAGAGCGTTTAGGTCAAGAGACAACGGCAGAGAGAGATGGAAGGAAAGGGTGAGTGAGGCCTTTGTGCAGCAGTGAACTAAATAACGCTAAAAAAGATGGATAACGCTAATTGACAGATATTCGGCGATGCAGGATGGACGCTGGAACAAGATGTGAAGCACATAACAAGTAAACTAATAACAATTCTAGTTTCACCACTTTTTCGTTTTTTTTATTTTTCTTGGGCGATGTATTCGAGGAAGCGTCGCCACCGTTTAGAGTTGGAAAGCGCATAAAACACGAATCTGAACACATTCAAGGTGGCAACCTAGAGCATCATGTAAAATGTGCAGTAGCATTTCTAACCTTACCTAGTTTCATTTTTTCTACATTATATCCCCAGCTGGGAGCTCATTTCGACGCCGCTGTGAAGCTGGAACGTGCATCCCTGTATGTAATGTGCCTGTCTATGTAATGTGAAGCTGGAACGTGCATTCCTGTATGTAATGTGCTTCTCTGTATGTAATGTGAAGCTGGAACATGCATCCCTGTATGTAATGTGCCTGTCTATGTAATGTGAAGCTGGAACGTGCATTCCTGTATGTAATGTGCTTCTCTGTATGTAATGTGAAGCTGGAACATGCATCTCTGTATGTAATGTGAAGATGGAACGTGCATCCCTGTATGTAATGTGGCTACAAATAATCCTTTTGTATGACTATGGTCAAATATCCGCGTCAATACACTTTGGAGGAGCGTATTTTGCCCGTTACGTCCGAAAATATCATGTTACATTTATGCGAGATGGCAGGAGTAGACAGAATTTCCAAATTATATAAAGCCATAGAAAGTCATTACAATTTTAGTACAGAATTGCTGATATTCAAACTCCAGTGTAATTTCATAAACTCTTGCTTCGGTTGTCCATAGTGTCTAACTGTATCTCGAACTCGAATAAATCCAACGTTAAACTGCCCACGAGTTTTTAATCCTCCTGTATCTATAGTAAATATTTTGAGCTGTAAACTTGCTTTTCATGAACACCCCTGTTTTGTGAAAACAACAGAAAGACAATCGGACACCCTAGCATTTGATTGATGCCGAGATAGGAACAGAAGATCGGGTTCACAGCGACATAATGAATTCATCACAAAGCAACTGGATTGTACACCACCATGCATCCTCCTTGAATGGTTGAGGTTAGAAACTTAAACCAGGAGCGGATACAAAGGAGGTGCTATAGAAGCCATGGCCCCTCACTCCCTTGAGGGTTTGTTGATTAAATTTTAATATACCTAAATTTGTGCAATCTGTATTGCGCTTATACTACTGTAGTTGCAATGACTTCAATTTCAATAGTTTTCTTCACTTTTGTTTCAGGTTATGATCAGACTCTTTATCTATAAAAATTGTATTTGTTCAACGTATTTTACCACATCGTAATTTCATTCCTGTAAATTTCATTTTGTGACTTTCCACTTGTTAGTTTCCTGGACATGGCGTCGCATAAACTTATAGGTCACTACATGCTGACAGACAATAAGTGTTTGGTGAAGTAGTAAGTTATCGGAATTACTGTAAAGATTCCACGACCTTTTTTTCGTGACGGGGGGGGGGGGGCGCAAAACAAAAATAAAAAGAAATAAAATAGAATTACACTTTAGGGCTGAATGCTCTCAAATGAACTTAAAATATTACGTTATCGAGGCATTTTGGGTTTCTTCAGGCGCAACACCATTCCTGTGAACTACTTTCCGGGAGAACTTGGTCAGAAAATATTGAGCAAGCCTAGTTTATTATTCTCAGACTGCCTTAACTGAAGAAAATACGTGATTTTTTTTTAATGAACTTGGTGCGCTCCCTTGCCATCTTTTTAAACTGTTTCCTAAACATTCTTCTGGCTCGATTACATTCGTGTCCCGTTATAAATCATACGGATACCAGAACGACGAAATCAGAATTTTCACGATTCAACGTCTAGAAGTGGTGACATTGTGTTCAAAAATGGACAGATAAAACTCATTTTAAGCATATCTTATTCCTAAGTTTTACAGGAAAAGACATTAAAAAATGATAAATTTCATAACGAGAAACGTCAAATTAATCATGTTGACTAACTTGACGCAATCTACCATATTCAGATGATGAGAAAGCATGTAAAATTTAATCATAGGCAGTGATTCAAAGAATACGCGCGTTAATAAATATGTACTACTTCACAATCGCCAGGAAATAAAATAGCGAGAAGCATATTTGAAAGAAAGCCGTAAAAAAGTAAGTGGAGCAATTTATGGAACTGTTTTACTATATTTTACTTATCAATTCGTAAGATTTATTGTGTGTGTCCCCAAAAACAAATTCGTCATATATATCAAGAGTTGAAAAGTTTATAGGTTAGATTTACAACTTCGTGCATATTAGGTTTAGAGATTCGGCTGCAATGACCACCACCCTCCAGAATATATATATATATATTAAAAGGTTCGCCTCTAACCCAGTACCAATGTCAATATCTGCAAATTTCTTAGCAAAGTGCAGTGTATCTTTCTAAATGCTAAAAAATTATGTAATGTTTCTAATGTAACATATAACAATGGAAAAAGACACCAAAACAATGCATGTACTTTATATGTAGAATGAATGGATTTCATATTTCCTTTTTCTGTCATGATAAGTGGTTCATTGTATATCTACTTTCACTCCAAAATCCACAATTCACCATGTATTAGTCGAATTTTCTTAAATATAGGACTTAAACATAGTTTAGGGGGAAATAACAACCTTATAGGCATTCTAGTTCTCGTATGTGAGCGGCGTAGTGCCAACATACGACCGAATTTCAGTCGTGCACGCAAGAGTATATTTTCATTTCTTCACCACAAAAAAAGAAATTAGACTACTCGCACAGTGAAACTACTGCAGGAAGTAATGTGAAGACAATGACTTACACAATCAATGTTTTTTTTGTTTTCAATTATTGTTATCAAAGCATAGTTTCTCGCCGTGCGGAAATGCGATATGACAAACACGTGCTGTTGGCATGCTGAATAAATGAATAGTAAAATTCTGTTATGTGCAAGCTGCCCAACCTAAGAGATGGACTTTGCATTAAGTAGAGATAAGCAGAAGATGAGGGTTCTTTGACTTTCAAGGGAGGCAGCAGAAAGCTTTTCGGGAAAACGTAATGTGAGAGAGAGAGAAAAGAAAAAGCTTTATACTAATTTCTATCTTGTAAATGCAAACCAAATAAGATGGGAACTAACAGGTATACAAAATCAGTTGACAAGCTGTTTTTGTTTCAACTAAACACTCACAAAAGATAGATTAAATTTAGCGATGAAATCTCGCATCAACGGAATTTAGGGCAAAGTTACTGCAAAATAAATATTAGGAAATAAACTAGCATTTCCATCGACGTTTATGCTCTGCTTCACAATTTCCGACTTTTGGGGGCATCGGCTTTTTACATGTAACTTTATGAGGGCATCCATTTCTTTTTATCTTCTTTTATCTCTTTCTATAACAAGAAAGACACATCAGTTGAGGAGCACTTTTATGACCAAAAAGGAAAATGAAAAAGGCGCTGGCCAAGACTTTTGATTTATTTTCATACGTCGCGCGATATCTTCTTAATGTTAGCAGGATGCGTCTCAGTGCCTTTTCTCGAATGTCACGAGTTCAAATGCGAAGCAACACTACCTCTCCTATATTAAGCACCATTGAATAATTCATGCAGCATAGCGCAAGTGGGAAATATTTAAGTCGACATTTTTAAATGACGCTTCTGTAAAGAATTGTTAAATTTTGGCTAAAATTAATCATTAGACCTGGAAACATATTTAGACGTATGTTGCAGGCGTCATCTAGACTTCCCTCTGAATATTCCCAGCAAAATTTTAGCGTATTTCCTCAATACTGACATCACTATGTTCATATCAGGATAATGAATAAAAGATATACTTAGAATTCATATTGCGAATGAGGAATTAAAATTAAAAATTAACATACGAATTTGAAAAATGTCTAAAAACAAAGCAAAGCAGCTTTTTACGACAAAAAGATACTAAACATCAATATTTTTTTTCATCCTTGTTTCCAAGGTGCTCCTGGGAGAAATTATTAAGAACTGCAGATTGAGATGATCAAATAAGACAGAGGAGAACCAAATTTCTTGATGGTTCAGCTTTGAAATCAGTGTATAAAATATCTGCAGCTGCATTATGCTCATGCAAAAACAGATCTTAATTCTCTGAGACAGAGCACATTAAACAAAGGGACATAAGGAACTATAAAAAACAAAAAAAAAAAAAACAAAAAAAAAAAAAAAGCAAAGTACCAGGGTGAGTCAAAAGTTGGTCCCTTTTCGAGCTACACGCATAATATTGGGCCCCTATTCCTGTGCGAAACACGCGCTAACGTCCACTGGGTACCACGATGACGTGGAACCCACGAGACTGATGATGTGCATCTGGCACAGAACCACATTGCGTTATCAGGGAAATAAAAGGATGGAGAATCGATAAACGTGCTGTTCGGGTACTCCTATACCGTTACTGAAAAAATGGTTCAACGCTGCTGTAACAGAGAGACAACTTCTTCGCAGTTGAAAGGCGAAGAAACAGTGGACAGCAACAGTTCCCGAAGATGGTTCTTACGTTTCAATGCTGAAGGCACCAGTCTCAAAGAAGAGCCGAGAGATCAGGACTTCCAACGACCTCCAAAAACACCCTGATCAAAGCTATGACAGCGAACCCCAGTACCAGTACACAACAATTGTTAGCTAAGGTAGGGTCTTCCTAATAAACATTTTGTTCGTCACCTCCACCAGCTCAGTTTCTCCTTCGGGCGCCCTAGTTTTTGCCCATGAACTGGCACCCCAGCAGAAAAACAATGCACCTCTCACGGTTGTGGATTACTGTCAAATTCCACAGGACGATAGGTTTTCGCGTCGCGTCGTCAAAAGGTGATGAAAAGTAGATGTTCCTACGTTATTGTACCAGTAGGAACTAGTGGCTTAGTCCACCCCTGGATACACACCCAGTGTTGCAAAGAGGGCTGTCCGAGGGAAACATATGCTGTGTTGATGGAATTCTGAAAGTCCTGCGCACTAGGAACTCGTGCTACATAGTCAGGCTGCGGATGGGAACCTGTGTGACGAACAACTGCAGCGTGTCAGTGATGCTCTGTGCCAACGCTCTCAAGTGCTAATCAATAGGAAATGAGCGTTGCTGCAAGTGAATAATGCAGTCACGCCTCCAGAATGGTCTGCCGTAAACTGCGGGAATTGAAAGGGGTTCATATCCGTTACACCATCGTTCGTCCCTATCCTCCATAAAGTCTGGAACTTGCCCCTTCCAACTACCACCTTGTCCAAGGTGGTAGTTGGCAGGTACTGTCACAACGTTGGTAGCGCATAATTGTCTAGGACATCTAGGCAGAGCTCAGTAAATTGTGATTTTGCTTTGAGTATGATTTGCTTTAAATTGCAAGTCAAAGTAGCAATCGGGAGGGGTAGTACTTTAAAAACTGATTAAGCAGTTCTTCCTCTAAGTAACAGAATAGTTGCTGGTAAGTGTAGCCGTCATTTGATCTACCTCTTCTGATTGTATGCAGTAGTGTTGAGTAACGATTTTCTTTTTTTTACTCTCAGGTTCGTCTAAAAACAAACTTTTGGGTCTCTCTTTCTGAATTTCATATATTGCATCAAATATTATTTCAACAACCATTCGTTGTTGGTCACTAGGTTTTTTACATTTGTACAAGATTTGGCTTGTTTTTCAAAAAAGTCAAATGAGCACAATTTCAGAATAGCTGACAATAGATTTACAACTAAGTTCCCTGACTCTCAAACTTTAAATATAGTTTATCATTTTCTGCTCCAATCTCTCCAGAGCATCTAGTACAAAACCTTTACACATTACACCTTTACGCTTAGCCCAAATTTCGGGAATATTTTCTGGTTTATCAAACTCACAGATTACCTTAAATAATATTAGTAGGTAACTTAGCATTCGCATCTGAACCACTTTAGTAAGAGTACCGTGCCACTCAGCAAATTGGTTTATGTTTCATGATATATCTGCGATGCAATTCGTAAGCAGCCTTTGCTATTATCCATAAGCTTACTTGTTTGTTGCTTTGCTCGAATCAAATATGTTCACATATCCGTACTATGGTTCGCTCTGTTCGTTCGTGTATAATGGAGAACCCTTAAGGTAAATTTATCTATGAACACATGAAAACAGTAGAGTCCGATTCCCGGAGATACTGTGATTTCAGCTGCCATTGGTGCTAAAGCTAAAGCAGCGTTGTATTTTTTTACAAGTCCTCGATAATTTTTAGGTTAAGGTAAGTAAGTTGTTAGTAATTCTTTCAATAAAATAGGTTTTTCTAGCAAATTTTCGAGTGACACTTTTCCGTCGTGATAGCACTCATATTTGGTGTATTTTTTGGTCACGTATATGTAATAGTCACGACAACGTCAAACGTAAACAATAAATTCCATCATTCACATTTGTAACATAGTAGTCATTACCATTCAAGTGAAGTATAGTGATTCTTTTTATTTATTTATTTTTAGTTTCGGGGTTCAAAGACCATGTGACGTGCCTGCCCCGCAGGACGCACATGAGATAAAGGCAGATAGCAATGAAAGCACATGTCGACGTAGCTCAGTTGGGAGAGCGTCTTACTCCGGAATGAGGGAACCCGAATTCGATTCCCGACATGGACAAAACTGTGTTTTCACAACCCCCATGAGCAACTCTTGAGGCCATAAAAAGCCGCTCTGTCCCTTATTTAGAGTCACTGGTTCCAGAAAAGGGGAAGAGCCGGCGTCGTAGGACAAACGCACCACCCATGCTTCGTCTGGTATTCGAGCCCGCGTCCAGCTCGAACGACAAGACATAAACCCATGCATCTGAACACGCGGCCATCCGGGTAATGTCAAATATAAACAGTAAATCATGAATTCCATATTAGTAACACATATTGTGCCACGCATCCCATAAGCGTTTCGTTTACGTAGGTATCTGCTCCCACAGATAGTGCATTTTTTAATTTTTTACATTCCAATGTCAAATGATCACAAATATTATAGTGCTCGTCTTATTGAAGCGTCCATTACCAAAGCAAATAACAGCCATATTTTCCGTCATTTTGTATCTCATCACACACGCATTTCCTTACGCTGCATGATGTATAAATGATCCGAATGGAAAGAAATTGAAGCAAAAGGAATAAGAGAATTTTCCCTTTACGAGCAGTCACTGCAAGTATGACAAAAACAACGGCAACGTCACTGTACCTCATCAGGTGCCATGTCCAAACAAGAACGTAATTGACTTCTCACCATGAGCTGTACATTGGGACGAACATCCTGTGGTATAGGAATTGCGATGAGGTGATTTTCCGTTGTCTCTCTCATCAAGTGTCAACCACCATAAATGGTTCCATATTTCCTGAGCCGATTCTAAGAGTCCATTCCCGTATTCACGTTGCATTCGCGTAAATCCTGGAAAACCCCGACTAGATGGTCGGCAGCGCTATTAGAACCCTCAACAGTTGTCTACCACACAGACAAGAGGCTGGCGATTAACCAACTGCTCCACATTGGTGGTTCGTGTTACATTAGTGATACTATTTTGACTTCTTTTAACGAATTTCATGTAGGAGTTAAAAATGAATTCTTATAGTTTTCCCTAATGGTGGGTTTCCATGCATTCAGTGTTTGTTAGTTAATTGATCACAAGCGTTAAAATCTTCATCTTCGTAATTTTTCGAGTACACCCTATTGTTATTAGTTTGATGGAAACGCAAGCACAAGTATAATATTTTCATCTAAATGAAAAAAAACGAATGGCATATTACGTTCCCCAAAGGGGCATTTTATTTTTTGGTATTTTAAATAATCTCATGACGACGATCTTTGACTTTAACAAAGTAAACTCATAAAAATACATTTGCCGTCTCTAGCGAGAGAGAAAGAAGTTCTTATATTAAAAATTTAGGGAGATATAACACTTCAAGCAAAACAATAGACGAAGACAAATAATAAGGCGTAACAAAAGCGGAAGCTCCGATTCTTTAGTGGGGAAATATTCTTATTCCATATTTTAGGAATGAGAAACGGTTATTATAAAATACGCAGTACAGAGAGAATTTCTAATTTTGCAAGAGCACAGATCTGCACAGGAGCTGCAAAATGTTGTTTAAGACAAACGCAGAATTAAACAGCATGATTGCATTTTAAATTACTCTTTTCATAAGGTAAGAAAGTCTTCCGCGAAAGAAAAAACTCAGACGAAAGTAATTAAAAACATGGCAACGGATCAGTGGGCGACATCACTGTGAAACAATGGAAATATCCTGAAGCTGAAAAGGAATTGAAAACAACGAAAAAAGGAACTAATACAATAGGGTAACGGAATGGTTATTAGCGGTGCGGATGAAATTAATTACATCTGAATGAAAGGAAACGACTGTGACGCATAAGATGGAAACCCTGATATTCGTGTTTAAGAAAGACAATCCTATATCATTACTATTTCAACACAAAATGACTTTTTCTTTACAACTTTTCTTTAACGGAAATATTGGCTGAAACCATCATAAATGCATTCACAGCCTATTCATGCGAAATGCTTCGTGTTACTTCTCATCAAGTGTCAAAATTTAGGTCGGAAAGCAAATATAAATTTTAAAAACGGCAATTTATATAATTTTTGAAATGGCAGGATATTTTTAAATCACTCATGAAACGGAAGTTAAGATCAAATTTGAAGCAGCAGATTCTTTTTAAAGAACTATTGTACTTGCAATTTAAATTAGTTTTCAAATGGAAAATTTTAAAATAGCCTCTGACACTGTAATTCAAATGACATTAACACTAGGACATACTTGTGACGATATTTTTTTTTAAATTGCAATTTTTGAAAATGTATTTTTAAATTTCTTTAAACTACCAGTTTAAACAATTGTTGTAACATCTGATGTTTAATTCATTTTAAAACAGAAAACTAATTACCTTTGCAACAGCGATTTACGTAATTTCTCAATAACATATTTTTGAAAACTATTGTAACAACAATTTACATAATTAAAAAAAATTAACAGAAAGTTTTTAATAATTTGTGAACTTTATTTTGAATAAATTTTGAAACAGAAACCCGATAAGGAAAAAATTATTACAGAAATAAAATTGTGGAATTCTACCAAATTTATCTGAAGCGCCAAACTGAAATTTTTATTACACGGCTCTGAATACCCAAGTTTGGCATCGAAATCCTTGTCCCCTCACTCCGGAGTAAGTCGGTCTCCCAACTGAAGTACGCGGACAGAATGTCTCGCTATAGAGTTGTCCTCTGTATACATGTTTTCGCCTCTGTGAAATGTCACATCATCTCCCTCTTAATTTCTTTTTTTTTTTGTTCTTTGAAGCGAAGTAGGAATTTTTCATTAATTCCAAACAATGTGTGGAACAAACATCACACATTTTTCGAAGAACCCAATGGCCAGTGGATTAATTTTCTACAACCGGGCGACAATGTGAAAACACAAGTTTGTCCGCGACGGGCATCGAACCCGTGTTCCCTCACTGCGGAGTAAGTCGCTCTCCCAACTGATTTACGCGGACAGAATGTCACGCGGTAGATTTGTCGTCTTGATACATGTTTTCACCTTTGTAGAACGTCACACGGCAATAAAAAACTCCAGACATATTCATTTGCATATGTATATATAATTAGAATCTGCAAACAACCCAAAGAAGCATGGAGGCTCGGTATAACAGGAAAGATAGGAAGAGGAATACATGAATTGGGAAATGACAAGAGTTAATGACTTCATGATCAAAGTGCATACCCTCAACTGGCAATGTGCTGGACGCATTAACCAAAAGAATTGATACCCGTTGGGTACCAAGGGACAAGAAAAGACCTAGAAGAAAACCATCGTGGGAGATGGATGAAATTCGAAAGCATGCCGGAGTGACTTGGAAGAAACTGACTCAAGACAGAAACTTGTAGAAAAGATTTGTGGAGACCATCTAACAGTGGACTGATAATGGTGGTAGATAGATTTAATATCCGAACACATGCATGTTAATTAATAATCTTTATTTACAGAAGATTTAAACGTGTGTACTGCAGCCTTATGACGGCCTCTATAGGCTTGTTGGAAGATCTCTTTTATCACGCACAGCACGATCCAATTCGTTCCAAAGATTTTGTCTAATGTTCAGGAAAGGAATTTGGCTGTGCAGTCCAGCTTATCCCATGTCCTTAAAACAATGTGTAACAAAGCGAGTAGTGCAACATGGTGCGTTGGCATGCTAATAGAGCAATGGGTCTTGTTCAAAATATATTGTCACAACGTTGGTAGTACATAATTGTCCAGGGCGTAGGAATTTGGCTGTGCAGTCCAACTTATCCCATGTCCTTAAAACAATGTGCACATGGGTTTTTTTCTAAAAAGACTAATGGGCCCAAGCCGAACTACGAAAAAACAGCTCCATACCATCACATTGCCTTTACCAAATTTCATTAACGGGACGATACAGTACGGAAGTCCCTTTCTCTGGGCATCTCCCGCACCCAGGAACGATCTTGAGGTTAGCAGAGTGTTACAGTGACTCGTTAGTCCAAAGGACAGTTTTCTATTGATCTGCGATAAAAGATAGACGTTGCTGACACCATGCTAATTGCCATGTGTCATTAGTCGAAGTGATTAGCGGCTTGTGGATGGCTCTTCGATCGTGATAATCTATGTCCTGCAACGTCCTGACCACTGCATCGGTGCTAACAACAGTCCTAATAGTCCCACGCAGGTTTTGAGTGGTTTGGAAAACTGTTGATTTGTATTCCTGGTAGCAATCATTTTCAGAGCTCTCCTGACACGTTCTGTTAGCTTCGCAGGTTTACCGGGTCCTTTCTTGGCAGATTCAGTCCCTGTCCACTTCCATTTGCATTTCACATACCCATCCATCGACTTAGGGATCTTCAATGAGCTGAAATGTCACGCACGTAGCTTCCTATTGTCAATCCGCGCTGGAAATCAGCTAACTCTGTCAATCGATGCATCTTGCATTCACAGTCGTGCTATTGGCTCTACATATCCCTACGAGTGTATTTATTGTTGGGTATACGACATGGTGCTTGCGTAGGATCGAATTCGCTATCAATATATGAGTGTCCGGATATTAATGGTAGTGCAGTGAATATACACTCATTGTCATAAAAAACCGCGCTCCAAGAAAAAACCGTGCGGTTAACGCGAAACTCGGCGAATAGCTAAGGGGAGGGCAGACATGCAAATTATTAAAGTTTCGTGAGATTCCGCATCCCCGCACGTCCAAGACCGGTGCTGCAATCACAATCCTTGGGGCTTATAAGGCGCCGCGCAGGGCACTGTATATGCGTGTCGAAGTGCACACTAAGAGTCAGGTGTTATCCCTAAGCAATAGACGTGCCGAGGAGCCGCCGTAGATGTGCTTACGGGCAACTGAAGGAGTTTGAACGAGGTCGTATCATCGGGATGAGAGAGGCAGGGTGGCCGGAGCGCCGACTCGGACGCGATTTGGGCCGGTCGGACAGTACGGTGCTATAGTGTTGGGAGCAACGGACACGGCGAACTGGCTCGGAACGATCCAGACACACCACCAGCAGAGAGGACCGTGGGATAGTGAGAGCGGCACGCACAGATGCAACGACGTCCTTGTCCAATATCCAAAGACGTGCATGTGGCGGCTGTACAAGGGACTCTTGTGTCCGCCAAAACCATTTCCAGACGCTTAGCAGAGGTGAATCTGAACTCTCGACGGCCTTTATGTTTTCTGCCATTAACACCTAACCATCGTCGGCGTCGATTGCAGTGGTATCAGCAGCGAGCAACGTGGAATGCTACGAACTGGCGACGTATAGTGTACAGCGACGATTCTCGCTTCTGTATGGGAACGGACGACAACCGTGTCAGAGTGTGGAGGACAACAGGTGACGCTACAATTCCAACCTCGCTGTACAGCGGCACACGTCTCGAACTGCAGGCGTGATGGTGTGAGAAGCCATCGCGTTTGACAGCTGACAGTCCAGCGCTACGTACAGGACATCCTGCGGTCCCATGTGCTGGCTTTCCCGGCGGGGAAGCCCGGAGCCCTTTTCCAACAAGATAACGCCCGTCCGTACACGGCTCGAGTTTCCCAGGATTTTCTACGTCATAATTAGACACTTCTGTGGACTGCCAGATCACCTGATCTCTCGCCCATCGAGCACGTGTGGGACCAGATGAGACGCCAGCTTTCTCCATGTCCTAGTGTTCGTGATTTAGAGCATCACTTGCAAGAAATGTGGGCCAATCTCTGCCAGGGTAACATATGGCGTCTCTTTGACACCATGCCGTTTCGTATCACCCCATGTATGTCATGCACATGCACGTCGTGGTCGGATGTGGTACTAACGCTGACCGGAATGTGTACGTATTTCCTAGGGAATTCGTCCTGCTGCTGTGATATTGTAATCACTTCTGTCCTTGGTATGTACCATTTCACTAGTAAAATTTCATTTCAATCCGACGGCTCCTTCTCGGCGCACGGATTTTTATGACAATGAGTGTATATACTATAAGGGTCATTCAAATAAAAATGAGCCAAAGGGCGTATGAGAAAGGTATTGTGACTTACCTTAAAAATAGTCACAGTGGTTGTTAAGGCACTTATCCCACTGCGACACTAGACGTTTGATTCCTGATACATAGAAGGCGGTGGGTTGCTGGCGGAACCATTCCCGAATAGCGTCCTGCACCTCTTCGTCCGAGTGAAATGTGTGACTCCGCAGATGCTACTTCAGCTCCCCGAAAATGTGAAAGTCACAGGGGAAAAATCTGGGCGCGTGCCAGATGCTGGAGTGCTTCCCACCTGAATCTGGAAAGGTAATCGTGAATTATTTTTCTCAGTGTGGGGGCGAGCGTTGTCATGGAGAAGAATGGGTCGTGCAGTTAGCATCCCGGGCCGCTTGGACTTGAGATTTGAGTTTATCCGCATAAGGTCAGCGTTTCCGGTGGCGAGAAACTCGATCTACGGGGGGCCCTTGTGGTCGAGAAAGGTCAGTATGGCCTTTGTGCACTTGTCTGCATTCCCCTTTGACTTCTTTGGCTGTGGAGACGACGTGTGCTTCCATTGGCTGCTTAGTCTTTTGCTTTCAGATTGATAAGCACCAGGTTCCATCTCCCGCAATGATTCTGTCGATGAAACGGTGACCTTCCTCATGATACCGCAGTAAATGTTCCAAGGACACACCCATGCGAATGTCTGCGTAGATTGTAACTTGTGTGGCACCCACTGGGCGCAAATCTTCCGGTACTGCAAACGATCCCGGATAACGGTGTGCACACTTCCTACAGGGATTTCAACTTTGTCTGCAAGTGCTTCCACAGTGACTCTTCTGTCTTCCCGAATGACACTATCCACTTCAGCGACGGAAACATCAGCGATCACGCCGTGTGCTTGTCCTGGCCTCCAATCATCAGTCAACGTTGACCGCCTCTCTCGGAACCGCTTTTTCCAGTCATTAACACGTGACAAAGACATGCAGTTTTCGTACACTTTACTCAAGCGAAATGAAATTTCTGTACTCCCGACATCTTCCACGGTTAAAAACCGGATAATCGCTCTCTGTTCGACGTTCGTTGTTTCAATCATTACTGGTTGGACCGAACACCTACACGAGGTCCTGTACAAAGGCTAACTGCTTCCGTCGTCGCGTGATCGCAGCACCACATTTCACTGCGTCGTAACCCTACAGTGGTGCTAACTACGTTTTATGTCGACGCTGCCGTGGTAAACCCATTCGGCAGTTTGCTGTGTCCGTTGGCTCGTTTTCATTTGAATGACCCTTAATTTCGCGAATTTCCTTAATTGTAGATTCTGAAAATTTTTGACACCGAAGTAGAAAGTCTCTGAGATTTGAAATACCTGAACGTACTAAAAGACTTCAGAAGATTATTTTACAAAACCAGCTCCCAAATAAGAAAAAAAAAATAGCAAGTTAAAGAAATGTTCAAGAAGCTTTTTCCGAGTCAGCTGATCTCAATGGATGTCTGGGAAGCAACTTACTAAACAAGGAGAGAGAACAAAATTGAATAACTATTGGGAAAAAAATTCTAAATAAAATTATTATTTCTTTTAAATAGGTAGCAAGAATTAAAAATTTTTAGTAATGCAGAAACTAAGGAGTCACTTCTATTGGTTTTTTCACGGGCAAGGCATATAAAATGCTTCTTTTGCTTCTACTACTCTCTAGAGAAGTTTGGGTTTCCACCTGTGCTATTAAGAACATTTTTTGAAAGGCTTGTTTGAGCCTTAAAACTGGGAGTTAAAAAATCCAAAGAAAAAAATAGATTTACATGGCCAATGGTTAAAGGACTCTTAAAAGTAAATTTTAGAACTTAAGTTTTTAGGAAGGCGGAGCAAATTTTCAAACCCTGAAAATCTACTAACCAAGAGAGATTTTTTTTTTCATTAAATTATATAAATGTTATTAAAAACTGGTTTAAACCGGGTAGTAAAAGGGAGAGAGATGAATTTTTAAATAAAATGCAGTTTAATCAACTGCTTTTTTAAGCAACACAGCCTTTCCAACCCAAAAAAAAAAAAAAGAAGTATTAAACGAATACTTTTAAACAAAGGACAAAAACGAAAGTAGGTAAAGAACACAGATTTTTAAGAAGTAACACTTGCAAACTGAATGATGCAATTGTGAACTAAGTTTCTGAGATAAGAAAATTGTAAAAAATAAAGCACTTAACTCGAGTTTTGAAAAGAAGCAATAAAACAACAGAGGTATGTTATAGTCTGAATTTGAAGAATATATATATATACACTCTTAACAAGAAACCCACTCTTTCTGGCGACCCTCTGATATGTGCTGGAATTGTATCTGGTGGGGATTCTTTTGCGCAACGCATCTCGCCAGTGCATCCCATACATGTTCGATTTAATTGGGGATTAGGGGAGCGCACAGCTGCTGTGCAGTAAAGTCGAGCGTTATCGCCCAGAAAAATGAGATCTGCGCCCCAACACCACACGATCGTGGAGACGAATCATATAGTTGTGCAGTACTTCTGCTACAGGACTGCTCCTTGACCCATCACCTGCAGTTCGGCATGTCCGTTGGTTGACCGTGATACTGGTCCACACCATAACACCGTTATCGCCATATCTGTCCCGTTCAAAGATATTCCTGGCATTACAAGCTGTCCCACGTTCCTTACAGATCAATTGCCGCTTGGAATCCGACGATCAGATCAGATCATGTGTAGAGGATTATAGGAAGGGAGTGTCTGACCCCAGGTCTTAAACAACCCTTAGAAATAGGAAGCCAGAAGATTTGGGCTAGCGTGTCCGATAGGAAAGGGACATAGAAACGAGGCAGAAGGGGGGGGAGAAGCCCTTATTTATTATCAGGGGGGGGGGGCAGTACCCAGGGTCCGACGGCTTAATGTGCCCATCCGACGCACGTCGGACATTTAGTGGTTCGAAAGTTCGTACCTGCTCGGGATCGAACCTGAGGTCTTCTCCGTGGCAGTCACGAACGCTGACCACTAGGTCACCCGCGGCCTAGAATCCGACAAAAGAGTAAAGAGGTTTTCATATGTGAAAATTGCCTTGACCCACTGATCTAAAGACCAGTCAACCTGAGATATACACCGCTGATGTATGGCTGTATGATGTGCCCTGGATAATGGTAGACAGTGTGTGGGATTCTGATCATATAGTCCTGTTGCATACGTCTTGAGACAGTCTGGCGCAAAATTCGCACACCTGTGCTTCCCTGAAAACGATTAGCCAACCGACCCGCAGTACTTTTCCAACTCCGTATTGTAATGGTGGACACGTAACGGTCACCCCGCTGACTCGTACAGAGGGGACGACCTCCAGCAAAACATCTGGTAGCGATTCTGTGTCTGCTGGAAACTGACCAAAGTTTCGTTCAGGAGAAACAAAACTCCAAACTCTCTGGTGACATCGGTCACAGTCTGGATGATGGCCAAATTATTGGTCTCAACTTACCGATAATTTGGCCATCATCCATGTAATGTCTTTCAGTCATCTTTTTGGTACCTCAAACGTGCAGTTTCTTGCTTCGCAGCGGAAACACATGAAAATCAGAATGAACCCATGCGAGACACGATTTGGTTTCCTGCGTAAATACAACCTCCGCAGCTGTCACGTACTCACAGAAGAATCGCATACGAGCTGCGCATCACAGAATGTCTTCATACGTCACATCGTACTCGTGTGCAGATTTTAGCAAACCCGTTTAGCCCCCACGACTTTATGTAATCGTCAGATTCCATGTTCTACCTTTAAGTTTCAAACAGCAGTGTGCACTTAGCTGGTCCCAGGGTGAGGAAAGTGCGGGTGGTGTGGGCTAAATACACCAGCTACAGTAAAACTTATATGTACTCCGGCCTAGACCCCCACTTGAACAACAGGAAAAAAGCCTGCGTCCTGACTACTAAGCTACCGAGATGGCAGTTTTACGTATATAACTGGAGTATATGCCTAAATAAATTTAATCGCCCTCAGATTTTAGCCCAGCGCTTTTTTTTTATAATGGTAGCCTTTAAAGTTTACGGTTGTATGTTTGCTTAGAGCAGTTTCATTGTGTATGCGTGTATGTGTGAGTGTGTTTTCGTTTTAGGCAATGTTCAAACGGATAACCTATGGAATGGAAAGCTGATTTTCATAGCTTTCGGCTTCTTTCAGTTTCCTCTGTATTCTCCAATCTGACAAAGAACGCATATTATATACAATGAAATACCGATTTAACGTTCCAGCAGTTAATGTTTTTCCGCATTCTATGTTGCTGCTTTTCAAACCTGATATTTAACTCTGACGTACCACCCACTGAGGGGACGCAAAAGTCAAAACGGCAAGTTGCAGCGATAAGCCAAGGTGCGAGAGTTGAGTTCGAGTCTCACCACGTGCAAAACTGGCATATTTTCAGAACTCCAAAAACTAATATAGATTAAGATAATACAACGTAGTTTTCACAAATGTTTATTTTCTCAAGCCGACCATGGTTTCGTTGGGTATTGACCTAGCTTCATCAAGACGAATGGCACGTAAATATTCAAATTGTATATGACATCATGAATGGTGTTAACAGTCACGTGTTTTGGTTAGATGCTTCCACGCGTTTGATAGAAATGGCGTGGATGCCATGTCATTAACAAGTTGCGAAGACTTCTGATATATATGGAAAGCTTCCAAAATATTAAGTTTGGTGGTTGAATCTGGTTTATCAATAAGTTTTGCCTCTTCAAAGAGAAATTCGTGGTCCTTTTCGTAACAGTGTTTAGCCATCGATGACTTCTTTAGGTCACAATTCCGAATGTAGGTCTTGTGCTCCTTCAATCGAAAACGTAAGGCTCTACGGGTCTGCCCTATGTACGAAGCGCCACATTCACATGGAATTTGACAAATTCCCCACGAGTTTTTGTCTTCAACATAGTCATTTGATCCTGAAAATCTCATTTTGTTTATGGGTTTAAAAATCACCTTAAAATTAAAGGTTTTGAGAATTTTTGTGATTTTGAAGGCAATGTCACGGGAAAATGGAATAATGGCAAAATTCTCTCGCTATGGGCGCATTACAAGAGTTAATGTGGAGATGGGCTTCGGTTTCCGGAATTTTGTTAGAGCCTTGTTTATAATGGAAGGGTTGTATCCTCGCTGTACTGCAACACGTTTAAGGAAATAAAGTTCTTTTTCCAAACTTTCTTTATCTGAACATATATGTATCGCTCGATATACGCAACTGTAAAAGGCGCTGAGTTTTTGTTGATAAGGGTGATTAGACTTAGCATGTTTAGGTGAAAAAATAGCGAAAGGCTTCCGATAAATTGTAGTTGCAAGCGATTGATTTAGGCGAGTTACCAGGACGTCAAGGAATGCTAGGCATCCGTTGTTTTCAGTCTCGTAGCTGAATTGAATGTGAGGATCAATGGAATTTATAAATTTGACTAATTCAGGAATTCCAGATTGTTTTCCCTTCCATAGAACGAAAGTATCGTCTACATATCGTATCCATAAGTCAAATTTCACGAGTTTGAAAAGTTTTTCTTCAAATCGACGCATGTAGATCTCACATAATATAGGTGACAGTGGGCTGCCCATGGCTAGACCTTCCGTCTGTTCATAAAACGTTCCACGGAAAGTAAATCTGTTCTGTTTTATGCAAATGTCCACTAGTCTTGTTATTTCCTCAACCAACTTCAGGTTTGGCTGTAATGATGCTCTACAAGACTTGATTTTAGGGACTCCAGAGCTCCTTTTACCGGAACATTGGTGAACATAGATACCACATCAAAGGATAGCATTAGTTGATCTACGTATGGGTGTAGTTTGAGTCGATTGGTAAACTCAGTGGAATTTTTCGCAGATGTTTCGTTTGGAGTGGCCAAGGTAGATAATTTTGAAGATAAGAACTTCGATAACTTATATGCTGCTGTGCCGATATTACTTACTAATAGGCCGGAAAGGAATTCCAGATTTATGTATTTTAGGGAGAGCAGAGAATCTCGCACAACGAGCGTATGAAGGTTTAAGTTTGTTTTTTTATGTTTTGGCTCAGAGTTTCTGAGTTTTTGATCAATTTCTGTATTTCTTTCAATTGTTTATCTGAAGGATCATTTTTTATTTCTTTGTAAGGTCCATCCGAAATAAGATTTTTGACTTTGTTATCATAATGATTTTTGTTTAACACAACCACCTGGCCTCCTTTGTCAGCTCTAGTAATGATTAAATTTTAATTTGAGCGCAATTCTTTAAGCGTATTAATTTCTTTGGTGGTTAAATTTGGTCTAGGTAATGTAGCGTGATTTGCGGTTATCACTTGGCTGATACAATGTCTAACTATTTCTTTTTCTTCAAATTTGAGACTGCTTTGTATTAGAGATTCCTCAACTGAAGCAACTATGTCTGATACCGGTATCTTTCTTGAGATAGCAAAATTAGAATTATATCGTAAAGTCCTCTTCTAAAACACTTCATTATCTGGATACAGTATTCCGTTATTAAGTCCTCTTCCAAACACTTCATTATCTGGATACAGTATTCTGTTATTATTTCTATTGGTATAAGCCTGCTTATTCTTATTACCTGCTATCAAATTTTGGAATTTTCTTTCGAGGGAAATTCTGTGATTCGATGACATGTTGATACTACGAACTGAAGTGTTCATGTCTAAAGTATCAAAATCTGCTAATTTGTTAGCTAACCAAAGATGTATATCATAAAGTTCATGTTCCACCTTCGCAATGTCCTTCCGAGTGTCCTTAATAACAGCTCTAAGAATCGCAAAAGAAGCATTGCTCACTGCTCTTGCTACGTTCTGAGTAGGTATTAGGTTACATTTCAAGGATATAAAGTTCGGTAAGATGCGATGTCTTTTGCATCGTTGTAAGAAATTCAAATGGTTCAGCAATCTGAACTTCTTTATTCTCAGTTTCGAAAAACGATTGATCGTACTTTTCAAAGTGGTCATATCTTCTCAGGAACATTAGTTGTACAACGTTCCTATATTTCACTTATGTTGAAAGTTGAATTTGAAGTAGCCAATAGAATGTTAAAATGGCTTCCGTTTAAGATGCACAGACCTATACTTACGCACCGGTGTAGTCTGGAAGTCCGTTAAACTGAAGATTCTTTATCTCAAAGACTACAGTCTTGTGACGATTATATATACACTGACGGAAAAAAATCCCAACACCAAGAAGGGGTTGTGTTAGATAAACGACAGTTGGTAGGCGGTGAGAGTACATCTGTAAGATGACGTCTATGCAAATTTCGCGCTCGGCGCATACGTGTAGTGCTAGTAGCGCCCCTCGGAACATGCAAAGCAGGTTTGCTGTAAATACGCGCTATAACGTTCGTGAGTGTTAGTTATCGTTGAGATTCAACGTAGGATGTTGATGTTAGTCAAGAAAGCCTTTAAGATGACGAAGAAGCCATTATCAACAGCTCACGGAGTTTGAACGAGGTCGTGTAATAGGGCTACGAGAAGGTGGATTTTCGTTCCGCAATATTGCAGAACGACTTGGCAAGAATGTCGCCACTTTGCATGATTGTTGGCAGCGGTGGTCAAGGGAAGGTACTGCCTCAAGAAGACCGGGTTCCGGCCGGCCACGTGGCACTACTGAGAGGGAAGACCGCCGTGTATGGCGTATGGCCGTGGCGCATCGTACCGCGTCTGTGGCAGCAATTCGAGCTGCAGTTGCCACCACAGTGACACAACGAACTGTTACAAATCGGTTACTTTAAGGACAGCTCCGAGCCAGACGCCCTGAAGTGTGCATTCCACTTACTCCAAACCACTGCCGTTTGCGACGTCAGTGGTGTCAAGCTAGAGCTCATTGGAGGACGGAGTGGAGATCTGTTGTGTTTTCTGATGAAAGCCGGTTCTGCCTGGGTGCCAGTGATGGCCGTATGTTGGTTAGAAGGAGGCCAGGTGAGCGCCTGCAACCAACCTGTCTGCGGCAGAGACACACTGGACCTACACCTGGAGTTATGGTCTGGGGAGCAATTCCCTATGACAGCGGGAGCACTCTCGTGGTTATCCCACGCACCCTGACGGCACAGTTGTACGTCGGTCTGGTGATTCAACCTGTTGTGCTGTCATTCATGAACAGCATTCCAGGGGGTGTTTTCCAACAGGATAACGCTCGCCCGCATACCGCTGTTGTAACCCAACATGCTCTACAGAGTGTCGACATGTTGCCGTGGCCTGCTAGATCACCAGATCTTTCACCAATCGAGCACGTATGGGACATCATTGGACGACAACTCCAGCGTCATCCCCAACCAGCATTAACCGTCCCTGTATTGACCGACCAAGTGCAACAGGCATGGAACTGTATCCCACAAACTGACATCCAGCACCTGTACGACACAAGGCATGAACGTTTGCATGCTTGCATTCAACATTCTGGCGGTTACACCGGTTATTAATGTACCAGCATTTCACATTTAAAATGGCTCTTCTCGCGCTTGCAATAAGCTGTGATCTTGAAACCTTAATCGATTAAATATGTTACCTATACAAATGTATTGCCGCCATTTCATTCCTCTACAACTATTTTTTCGTGGTGTTGGGATTTTTTTCCGTCAGTGTAAATTAAGATAATACAACGTATTATCTTGAAAAAGATGGGAAAAGATGGGAGAAGAGTGAGCTCAGCGGCAAGAGGAAACGAGAGACGAAATGCACGGGAAGACAATAACAAAGAAAAATTGTTCTGCGTAAAAACTTGTCCGTATGAAGAAAATGGACATCGGAACTTCTATTACAATAAAGAACCTCAAAAAAATTAAGGTAAAATTTAAAAAAGCAACAGCCACTAATGAATTAGCTTTAGATGGAGGATACTGTTTCGAATTTGATTGCCGTAATCCAATGAATGTAAGTTGAAAGAAAAGCTAAATGCACCAGTATTTTCAACTAGGCCATTAAACTCAAAAAATAATACTAGGCCATTAAATTCAAAAAATAATACTAGGCCACCATTAAATTCAAAAAATAATTTTCAGTGCTCTTTATCATGTGAACCTGATTCTATCTTGTCCATATTAGCAATAAACCGAAAATTTAGTTCATAAATGAAATATTGTTTTAATCTAGGCTTCAATTTGAGTAGCAATCAAATACATATTAAAATGGTCCACTCCTTTCAAGATTCATTCAGCGCAGTAATTACAGTTTCTTGTAGTGATATGTTTTTTAATTATATTTCTTACATTTTCTAAACGTGTCTTCCACTGTATGTGAAAAGACTCATGCATATAGACGTCCTTGCATTTTTGTTATTATTTTTTAATTTTTGGGGTACGTTTTTACATTATCATTAATAATTCTCATTCCAACGAGAATGTTTTCATTTTCACATGAGCATGTGTGGTTTTATAATTACTTAGTAATGTTAGTTTTATCATTGGCTTTTACGTTCTCCAGGCATAAACTGCGTTTATTAAATTTGCGTTTTTGCACTAGTATCTACGATTGATGTTTAGAATGTAAATTCCTGTTACTTTACATTATATTACAAACCAAAATACATTTAAGCGGTATAGAAATTACTGTTCGTTTCTTTAGAAATCCTTGATTTAGGGTAATTTTTTCGGTATCTATAAATTTTAATAAGCATTTTTTTTAATCTTTTGTCCACCTCAGGCAGTAAACAAAGTATTCACAGAAACACATTTTGGAATTTAATCTGTGTTTGGAAAAGATTTTGAAAAGAACTTCAACAGGTATAAGATTTGGCAAACGTTCATTTTGTCCACTTGCAATGTATGGGTTTACCTTAACCAAACGATATTTCAGTAAACTGCGGAATAATTGATGTCCTGAAAGGAAATGTAGTTTAGTATTTGAGTAAAGGCAAGTTAAGAGCGTGTAAAATAGCTGTTGACAACATTTATTCTTTCTCAAAACAAAGATACCGAACTTGAAATGTATATTTCAGGATGGTACTAGTTTATCGATTTATTGATCTCTGCACCAATGGAATTAATGTGCAGCAGCATTATTCTATGCGAAGTACCTGCCTGTTACCTCACTCAGTTCGTCGCAATTTCCAAAGCATTTTAAAAACATACTATTTACTGCTGAAAAAGAAATCGCTGTGTCGCAAGGTGAATATTATGTGCCAATGGTTTGATTTTTCGAATTTCAGTTGTTATTCACAAAACGTATTTTGGTGTTTGAAAAATGTAGAATCGTTAATTATTTCTTTGGCAATTTTTTCCTTACAGCCTTTCGATCACATAGCGAATTGAAAAAAGCTAAAGAGATGGCGAGGGTTATTTTTCAAAACTGTATGCAGCTGATTGCTTTATCGTTTTCAATAGATCAGTCATTAAAATTAGTAAATCACAAAAGAAGACATATAGGTACTAAAAAAACGTTTGGCACTAAACTCAGTTGCAAATTGCGAAACACCAGTAGTTAATTACTTATGGTGCTTACTGACTTTTCAAAGCGGCAGGAGAGAAAACAAATTCATTTATTCCATCTTCCTAGCGTTTACAATCAAGGAAACAGTCATCATTTGATTACAATTAATAATCACTCCGCTGCCAGATTGCTTTAATGCATCATAATATATCCAATTCCGAATCGGCATGCTTTAAAATTTAACCTAAATATCAAGAAAACTGATAAAAGCCGCCTCGGCGATGGAGTGGTCTGAAGCGTTTCTCTGAAATCAGTGGCCTTAAATTAGGGACAAACGACTTCTTATAAACCTTAAAGTTGCTCACGGTGGTCATTAAATTTCCGAAACTGTTATTGGAATACTTAAAGATGGTAGAAT
This sequence comes from Macrothele yani, assembly GCA_039090855.1. Taxonomy (NCBI): domain Eukaryota; kingdom Metazoa; phylum Arthropoda; class Arachnida; order Araneae; family Macrothelidae; genus Macrothele; species Macrothele yani. Next base: position 93,610,446 of record CM077010.1, read on the forward strand.
CAATTTCAATTATTTTGCTTCAAATTGGAATGTAATTCATATTAATTATACTGTGAGAGTCATTATTCTAAATGATCTTCATTATTTTAATAAGTTATGATGAAAAATCTAACAAAAACTACAAAAGCAAATGTAAAAAAAAATCTAGCTTAAAAGCAAAACTAAAATAAAAAAATCTACACTACGCTGTATCTTCAAGGACAAGCAAGGTTTGTACTGCTTATCAAACTTCCAACACTGAGCTATCTAACAGTGCAAAATAGCTCTTCAAATCGGAAATCTTTTTCTAATACTTGAGTATCTGCCATCACATTGAAATGGTATAAAAGCTTTCTTTTTTTATTGCTGCGTTGGTTATATTGGGTTGGTGCAAATGAAATGTCCAGCAAAGGGCCAACACACGTGGACAGCGAGAACGGAAAAGTAGGACAACTTACCTACGCAAAATAATCCTCCTCGGCATCGACACATAGTTGCCATCTGTCTGGCAAGGCCATGATCCCGGAAAGAAAAAAATCTTGTGGCTGGGACCCGAAGAAGTCATCAACTGCGCGTTGAACCTCGTTGTCTGTCGTGAACAGGAAGTGATCCAGGCGACGAAACAGATGATTGTTTGTCGGAGACAAGTCCGGAAAATAGGCAGAATGACGCAATGCTACACAGTCCAAGACACTTAGTGTCAGAATCGTTCGTTGTGCGACATGAGGGCGAGCGTTGTCCTGGAGCAGAAGAACACCATGTCTGTTGACCAAAGCCGGTTGTTCCTGCAAAAATTTCCGGTGCATCTGGTATAATTCAGAACAGTAACGTTCTGCAGTGATGGTTTGGCCTCTTGCCAAGAAACTCCAATGAATTATCCCGGCTGTGGACCACCAGACAAGGAGAATCATTTTCTTGGTGTGTAAGGGTAGCTTAGTATGCCATTCAGCAGGCTGTGCCTTGCTTAACCATTGTGCAAATCGTTTCCGATTATCATAAAGGACCCACTTCTCGTTGCAGGTGACGATTCGATGCAGTAGAGGTTCCTGTTTATTCCTGGCAAGCAGCGACGTGCAGACTTCCACACGCCTAGTCTTGTTGGCAGTTGTCAACTCATGCGGCAGCCACATGTCCAGCTTTTTTACTTTACCCAGCGCAGCCAGACGCCGAACAAGTATCGTGTGGTGGACACCTACCTCTGCCGCTATCTCACGACACGTTTTTCGGGGGACCGCTTCAACCACACGTAACAGAACATCGTCAGAAACAGCAACAAGTCGGTGCCCACGTGTTTCGTTTTGCAGGTCCGTATCTCCGCTTCGAAACTTCACGAACCATCGCCGAATGGTTCGTTCGTTGGCTGTGTTTTCCCCAAAAGCTTTTTCAACGTTTCGAGCGGCAATTCCTGCAGAATGGCCCAGTTTAAATTCATACAGGAAGATTACTCTAACCCGGCGTCTGTATGTTTCCTTTGCAAGCCACGTTACGTCCAAACAAACCACGCCTGAACCTTGCTCTTCCCACACGTCCTGGCTATTTATAGTAACTCTGTGACGTAATACCCGCAACACCTGTGAGTGGTTCCATTCCGCTGTGTTGGGGTCCTGTCTCTATTGCTTGTTCGCACCGGACATTTCATTCGCACCAAACCAATATTTTGAATAAAATTTAGAAGCGAGATCTTTTTTGAATCATTCTGTATTGCCAGTGCGGTATGTAATATTTAACATGACAGAAGGCAAATAACTAATACATCAGAACATTGTTTCTGTTTTTTCTGAAATTTTTTTTTATTTTCTTACAGCTTAGCTCCTTGTGTCTTGTTCATTACCATAAAAAATGGTTAGTTTTCGAGAAAAAAGAGAAATCCTTATGGACTCAACTATATAAAACGTGTATAAGCTTTCTTATGCGAAAATACAATTGAAATTTGCAGTATCAAGGAAAATACTTCCTTGAACTTGATAGACTATTATTAATTATTATTATTATTTGTAATCATTTATACTTCAATTTGTTCTCCTTAAAAGTTGCTTCAACTGGTTTGCGCCACGTTTCAGTTGTATTCCGTTTAGATGAAGATTCGCGTCACTTCAGCCAAAAAACAATTAGCTTCATAATGTGTTGAACTTAACATGCTGCTCATACAAACACACACAGACTGCAACAATGGTCACAGGATTTATCTGCTGTCATAATAAACTGATGTCGATTGATTGCTCAACAACTCTGATACCAAAACCTCCAGCCAAGGACCTGAGATCGAGTTTTGGGGTGACACAGATTTTGTACACCTTCTTAGATCATGGTTTTCACCTTTGATGGCAGTAACCACAACTCAGAGGTGGACTGTTATCCAAGCCTTCAATAATCACAGTTCCCTTACCCAGCAGAAACGAACTTAGGTGCTAGACTGCAATAGAAGCCATCTGTAGAGAAGAAGGAATTGAACCCATCCAGAGCAGAAGACAGCAAAAGCCATCTGCTGATTACGTGATCACTATCTACTTAGATGTCCGCGTGGTGATCTAAGATAGAGAGCGTGAAAGTCTCAGAGGAATTAACAATTGACGAAAATAGGGATCTATTTTACCGAACTGACTTTAATATGTTTTGCAAAAGAATTTATGTTTTTTTTTATTCTCATATAATATAAGGCAACTTCATGCAACTCCATCACGTCACGGGACTTGTGCTTATTATTCTCTGAATGACCAGATACATATACCAAGGAAGCCTTAATAATGTTTTTTTTTTTTTTAGGTTTAAAATTTAGATATCTGGACTTGTATTTTGCATATTTCTAGGTATTTCTACGAACAAAAAATTTACAAACACAAATGCGGATAATACCAAATAAATAAATCTTGGAGATGCACAAGTTATTGTTCGTTTTCAGTTTCTCTTTTATAAATTTCAAGACAAATTGATTTACTGAAAGTCTTTTCCAAAAGTTTTGCTCTCGGCAGATTTCATTTTCAGGTTTAAAAAACTACAAGACTTATTTTTAATACCCTGTAGTACACATACTGAGGGAAATGCTAGCCAATTTTTCCTTGTTGTTAACTATTGACCAAGACTTAGACTTTAAAATATTCGAATTTTAATGCCAGAACTAAGTTTCCTTACTTTTCAACGGAGTAAAAAATTAATTTTCAGTATGTATTTGGTCAGTTTCGGAAACTATATTTCATGCAATTCTGAAAAATTAATGGACAAGTCGAAAATGACACGCCAAATTCGTTTTTTTAAGATTACAAATCTATTTAAATTGTCTCGTCATAGTACATTTTATTCTCTACTCAGAGCCGGTTCAATAAAATCGAATATCTCTACTCCCATTTGTTGTTCTGCATATAAGGCTGTTAACTTCTTTTATTTTAACAGTAAAAAATTAATTCCGTTATTTTAAAATTTTTATCGAAAACTCACCGATCCGTTTCTTCAGCTTCGTTTAGTGAAGGCAAAAGCGACGGTAGTAAACTGGAAACACCAGATATCCAGAAGCGCATATTTTTGACATAACTCTTCACTGAGCTTATCTACCGAACATCAACAGAAGCAGAGTAATTGCTTTTGCTGCTTCAAAGGGGGAAACTGAAAGGTTATGTGAACAAAATGAAACAGCTTGAGCTCGGCTAAAAATGATGCATTATATCAGAGGCTTCTGTAGCTGACAAGCAGCCAAATGCACTTGGCTGGTTGTCATTGGCAACGAGTTTCAAAAATTTATCATTGCCCTCATGCTATTGTCAGCATCAAGTACAGAACGGTTACGCCATCGGAATTCAACTTCCAAGTAACTCGTTCTCCTAACGAATTATTTGTAAAACTCGTTCATCGTTTAATCGTGTTGTCACAAACGCACAGTGTATCTGCCTGTTAAGAATATCAAAGCGGAAGAGCTGTTTGAAAAAGATCCTTAACCTTCGTGGTCGTTGAAACTCGTGTACTTGGCCCTACGCTATATCGCTGCTGTTTTAATAACTTCCCATGAGTTTCCAAATTTTTCAGCACCATTAAAGGCACAAACTTTGCAACAGCACTTGAGAAACAAAGCACAATCATGGCGCGTTTCGCATAATTTGCTTATGTCTGGTAGCAGACACGAACGAAGAGATAAACGCCTCCATACAAGGCCATATTTATGAGCGCGCTGAGAGAGGTTCTAGATCTCCTTAATTCAAACTGAAGTGCGATATTAACCAAAAGAAAGGGTAAGAGAAAAATATTTAAATAAGTGTGCGTCTTTTTGATAAAACTTCGCCACACTCACATATTTCCAACACTCCTTGCAATTAAAGTACTTTTTTTACAGAGAATGGATTGTGAAAGACAAATATTTTAGAGTGCATTGCGACACAGCCAGTTTTAATTTTACAGTGTGAAACTAATTAATAACTTCTTTGTTCTTATTTAAACGATAAAATACTAATTCAGGGATAACTTTACTCGGTAGGATATTTATTCTACAGAAAATTCTTTTGCCTTAACAATCTGCTGATATTCCAAAGTACTGGTATTACCGCCAAGTCTCGTATGGGAAATTTGATCAAGGTGGCGTAGTGGTTTAACCGATGGCTTCTGACCATTCGTCCGAGATAGGCATGGGTTGGAATCCCATTGAGGCATGGATGTTGTGTTTGACTTACGGCACTAGCTCTCTCCCTTCCCTGGAACCAGTGACGGGAGACTGCTTATTATGAAGGAGCGAAAAACCAAAATATCGATTAAAAAATCAGCAGGGGGCGCAAACGTTGTCTTTTGTGTTCACCAGCATACATGCAAAATCATTTTCATTTCAATTCAGATCTTCCGGTTCCCCAAGATCCATGAAAATTTGGAAAAAGTCGATTTTTGTGGTAATTAAAAATTAAAATTAAATAACAAATAGTTAGAAAATCGGCTGGAGTGTAGAAATGTTTGCGTATGTTTCCTAAAATACTTGTAATAAATATTTTTAAATTCGCTTCATATCTTCAGGAAGCACACGGACTTTGCAAACTCTACGCCCCCTTCCCCTCCCCCATCTTTATGGTTTTTAAGGCCAAAATGCTTCATTTAACGATTCCAAACAACTGAATAACCATTCAAAACCATGCGACAGCCGATCTCTGATGTGATGGCAACCCCTCTGTCGTAGTAGGGCATCCCTCTTTCTGACGCAATCGCATGCAAATACGATTGCGCAGCACAATTGTGCATTTAAGTAATTCACGCCAATCCGGCTGACCGGACACGTGTCATTCTGTCACACAAGGTCAAATTGCGAAATCTCAGCGTGGAGATTAAATGCTTATTGGTGAAAGGTGAGGTGAAGGAACAAACCGAAAGTCATGTCTGAAAAGAAAAAAAATAGTGAGAAGTAAAAAAACGAAGCAGATGAAAATGTGTCCAGTGTTTGGGGCGCCAACACAACTCAACGAAAATGTATTACCAACTGTTTCTGATGTCTTGAAATATCATCCACTTATGCAGAATGAAATGAAGGTCACCGAATCTTCGCCCGAGCCAAGAAATTTCTGAACTGGTTGCACAGAAAATTGAGTCAATATGGGTCAAAGCTTCCATTCCACATATATCGCACAAACGAATTGTTGAAAAGATTAGAGGTTGTTATGACAAATATCGAAAGGTTTTGGCATGGCCGGTTCTGGCAAGTGTGCAGTGCGTGCACGCACGTAGGCGGCCAAATTGTTAGGGCGGCCGTAGCAGTCTCTTTCGGTGGTACATTTGCGGAGCCACCATTTTCAGAACTTTTACTCTAGACTCGCATTGGCAACGCGAGTTTTACTTAACGGTGAAAAAGTTCAAAGAGCTTGGTTAATCTATTCTACAAAATCCAATTGTGTGTTTAGCTTTTGTTGCAAACTGTTTGCACAAAACAAACAGATTGTCAGCGGTTTTCAGATTGGCGACATTTAGCTACTCATTTATCGCGGCATGAAGCTAGTGTAGAACCAAAGAGACTTCTTGTGTAGAACACGTGCAAAACTTCAAAAAGTGGTATGAATTAAAAAGACGCCTCGACAACAGTTGTACAATTGATAAAGAACAACAACGGTACTTTGAATCTGAAAAAAGACGATGATGAGCCATTATTTTGAGAATCATTGCAATTGTCCAGTTTCCAACAGGGCAGTGTTTAGCTTTCAGGAGTGAAAATGATAAATTATATGAAGCAAACAATGGGAACTTTTTAAAGGCTATACAGAAATGTTAGCAAAATTTGACCCCGTTATCTCACAGCATGTCAATAGCATAACAAAATCTCAACCTGCTAAAAGTCATATGCCTCATTATTTAGGTCATGCTTTTCAAAATGAAATCATATCTGTTTTAGCAAGTGGCATAAAATCAAAAATCAAGGAATTTGTAAAGAAAGCAAAATATTTTTCGGTAATTCTTGACTGCACGCCAGATGCCAGTCGTATTGAACACATAGCTTTCGCAGTTAGAATTGTAAATATCGGCAATTCTGATGTTGCAGTTAGAGAAATATTTCTCAGGTTTTATCCAGTTTCAGACACTAAGGGGGAATGATTATGTAATTATCTTCTAAGTGAACTCTTAGCAGTTTATGAACTAGATATTCAAGATATGCGTGGACAGTGGTATATTAACGGAGCAAATGTACGTGGCAAGCACAATAGCTTGTGGAAGAAAATTAGGATTATAAATCCTAGACCATTTTTTGTACCTTGTGCATCCATTCATTGAATTTAATTGTAAATGATGCTGCCAAATTACAGTAACATTTAAAACAGTTAATGTTTTTAACATTATCGAAAAATTGCACACATTTTTTTTCTGCATCCACTTACAGGTGGGATATACTAAAGCGTAATATTAGTAGATTAACACTGAAATCTGTAAGTTATACCAGGTGGGAGAGTAGAATAAAAGCAATGCGACATCTAAAATTGCAATTGGGTTAAGTCATGAAAAGTTTAAATGATCTAATAGACGACAATTCTAGAGTCACGAAAATAAAACATGCAGCTCCCTGTTTGATAGATCGGATTGCGTCTTTTAAGTCCATCTCCTCAATCTATATGGAACGGTTTTCTGTCAAAAATTGATCTTGTAAGTAAAATGTTTCAGTGCCCTCAATCCAACATAAATGAATCTCTTATGAGCTTGTTAAATTTCTAAGTCCAGCCAGATCTAATGAGGCATTTAGTAAATATATTAGGGATGCAGAAGCTTTAGCTGCAGAAGTAAATGTGGAGGCAGAATTTCCAAATGTAAGGAGTAGAACTAAAGTTCGCCATTCTGATTATGAGTCCTGATGAATGTATCACAAATCCAAAAGAATTGTTCAGAATGCAATTTTATCTAACGATTGTTGATACTACCTTAAATTCCATTCAGGAAAGGTTCGAAAATCTACAGGAATGTCATGATGTATTTAAATTTCTTTCTGAATTTCGAGAAATGACTGAAGAGGAAATTAAACATTTTTGCTTTGATTTAGATGTTTCCCTTCTAATTAACAAATGAAGCAAATATTTTAAGGATATTGACGCTTTTTGAGCTCTTCTACGAGCTGATAACGTATAGAGTTTTGATCAATGGAATTGCAGACGGGGCAGACCCATTAAAAAACTTAACATATATAACAAAAAGTAACTTAATGTCCTCATTTCCTAATCTGTTTATAGCTTTGAGAAATCTTCTGACATTACCAGTTAGCGTAATATCAGGTGAAAGGTGTTTTTCGAAACTCAAACTTGTAAAGACATATTTAAGAACGTCATGTCTCAAGAGAGGTTTAGTGATCTAGGACTGTTGGCTATAGAGAACGAATTCTGTGAAGGTTTGGAATTATCAGATGTAATTGACGAACTGGCAAGTAAGAAAGCAAGAAAAGTGCACTTTTAACTCCATGGATACATACATACATACATACATACATACATACATACATACATACATACATACATACATACATACATACATACATTTTGTCAAGTTATGGTGATAATACTTATGTGTAATGTGTTACTGTCTGGGTGACTGTGATAGTTTTGAACGGTTTTGTTTTGAATAAAGATAAAAAAAGTGTATACGGTGTTGTGTTGTTATTATTATAGAATATTTGTACGAGGTACGCTTGCACCCGGCCAACTACACTTACGAACAATGAAATTTGCGCACTTAGAATAAAACATGCTACAATCGCGAAACTTTGCAAACAGCTAGAGTCCGTGCTGGTATGCAAATGATCTACGTTTGGTACGAGTGCGTATGACCGCACACCCTGTGATGGCGCTGCAAGCACGAACTGTCAGCCTTATAAACCGGCGTGTAGTCGATGCCCCGTTAAAGCGAAAAACACCGGCCGACACAAGCAAAAGTACATTGACAAGAACGCCGGGTAGATGCCAGATACGTCGATTTACGCAACTTATGGACTTTAAGAGAAGCCTGATCATAGGGCTGAAAACCGCAGTTTGGTTGGCGCGATGTATAGCCCGCCACGTGGATCGTTCTGACCGCGCCGTCCGACTGTGTTGGGAGCAGGGGACACGTGACGGCACTGCCACACGGCGGAACGCTCCGGACGGACCAGGAGGACTACCGGTAGAGAGAATCGACGGATCGTGTGCCAGGCACAAACGGATCCCACGGGGACCCGGTCCACTATACAAGCAGATGTAGCGGGTCCTGTGTGCCCACAAACTATTTCCCGACGCCTCGCGGAAGCGAATCTGCGACCCCTTACATGTGCTGCCATTAACACCGGAACATCGCCTGCTCCGTGTGCAGTGGTGCCAGGCCAGAGCGGCATGGAACACCACAGACTGGCGACGTGTGGTGTTTAGCAATGGGTGCCGCTTCGTTTTGGGGACAGATGGTCATCGTGTCCGGGTGTGGAGGCTCCCGGGTCAACGGCACGATCCCAACCTCGCTATCGAGCACCACACCTCCCCCACTGCAGGCATTATGGTCTCGGAAGCCATTGCCTACGATAGCCAATTAGCTCTAGTAGTGGTACGTGGATAATTGACGGGCCAGCGGTATGTGGATGAGATCCTATGACCCCATGTATTCCCATTCCTGGCCGGGATTACAGGTGCGCTGTACCAGCAGGATAATGCCCGCCTGCACACGGCTCAGGTTGCCCAGGACTGCCTACGTCATGTCCAGACACTTCCGTGGCCTGCCTGCTGACCGGATATGTCTCCTATCGAGCATGTGTGGGACCAGTTGGAACGCCGGCTGCCGCCCTGCCGCCCTGCCGCACTATCTGGGATTTGGAGCACACCGTCCAACACGTGTGCGCCAATCTGCGCAGAACAACATCAGGCGTCTGTTTGCCTCCATGCCGGACCGTATTGCAGCATGTATCGCAGCACGAGGCGGTGCGATACGCTATTGAAGATGAACGGACTGCATGCCACAGATCCCTCTGTAATTGTCATGCAGCTCTGTTTTTGCTATCATGCGTATCATACATCTGTATCATTACGTCCATAGATTTCTTGGTGCGGAAATTTCATTGTCCGTGTGTGTATATGGAACAGTGAAAAAAACATTCCCCGTGCCGTTGGTTACGCTAGGAATCTAATAGCATATTTACTTGTACTCGATCGGCATTGCCATGGGCAGCCAAATATCTGTGACACGTAGGCGGCTAACAGCCCAGAGCCGGTCTTGCGTTTTGAAGCCTTATAAAGGCCGAAAAAATTAACGAACTTTCAAGAAAAGAATGAAAAAATTTCGTAATTAAATGGCTTGTTGTCTTTTTGATATCGTTTCTTGCAAATGCGCAGGTTTTGATTCATGCAAATGTGAGAAAAATGTGAAAATTCCAATTGCTGAACGGTAATTCATGAAGGATCAACGGTTGGAAAGAAAAATTATGATTGGCGGGGCTGATGTAATTATGACATGATAGATAGAAGAAAGGAAGAAAAGAAAGCAGAAAGAAGAAGAAAGACTTAAAAATAAAATGTTCAAACATGACGACGTGAGTCAACTTTTATCACCAGCAAATGAAAATCCAGAAACGGTTGAATGTGAGGGACCCGAGCCCAAGCGTTCTTCTATGCCTTCGTCTTCTATAAATAAAGGTTCGTCGCTGCAACAAACACAAAATCGTTTACATTTCCCTACTTTAGCAATGAAATGCGATAGGCACAGAGTTTCCGACCGATGTGCTGCTTCAATTGCCAATGCTGTAGACGTTGGAATTCTGCACGAAGGAGACATTTCATGCGCAATAGATCGCAGTAAGGTTCGAAGAGAGCGTAAGAAAGTTCGAAATGAAGAGGCGGTCAATTTACCAGTGTCTGTTCTAACAGGGTAGTATTTTGACGGAAGAATAGATAACACTAGAGTGCAAGCCAAGAAAGGATCAAAGTATTATCCAAGCTTTAAGAAGGAAGAGCATTTTACTCGCGTGCGGGAGCCTGGCTCGCAATTCATCGGCCACGTTACTGTTTCAAATGGAAAGGCCAAAACCATAAAGAAATCCATAGTCGAATTTCTTTAGGCAAGTGGGATAGAACTGAATGGCTTAATTGTAATTGGATGCGACGGCACACAATACTGGACATAAAGCAGGAGTAATTCGGCTGCTGGAGACCGTTGCAGTGGTGCATTTGTTTGCTCCATGCAAACGAGTTACCGTTGCGACACCTCCTATATGGATTAGACGGTTCAACCAGTGGTCCCAATGCCTTTTCTGGACCGATTGGCAAAGCAATTAAAACTTGCAAAGAGCTACCTGTATAACAATTTACTCCAATCGATCTACAGAATATACCGGATAGCGTAGATAGAAAGGTTCTGAGTAATGACAAGAAATATTTATACCACATTTGCCTAGCTATTTCATTTGGTGTGTGTTCTTCCAACCTAACAGCAGAGAAACCTGGACCCGTTGCACACTCAAGGTGGCTAACAACTGCGAGCCGTATATTAAGGTTGTATGTGGCTACAGAAAATCCGTCTGAGAATCTTACAATCCTTGCCACCAACATCATGAAAGTATATGCCCCATTATGGTTCTATATCAAGATAAAGAGCAATTTTACTGAAGGAGCGCGGCACATTTGGAGACTAATCTCATTTTCCAGGTACTTGGCATGCACCTAATCTAAGAGTGATAGTAAATGGTGCTATTCAAAGAAACAGTTTCTTCTGCCATCTTAAGAATCTGTTAATGTCGATGCTGACAAATGACAGAGAGCATATCAGGTCTCTCGCTAATCGAAGAATACAATTTACAAGAAGCGAGAGAACAGAAAAGTCAGAAGCTAGAACTTTTCAAGTGCCCAAATTAAACTTCAAAGTAAAGGAATATACAAAACTTATTAACTGGCAACAAGTTGGCCGCTTTGAGCCACTTGTTACGAGGAATGTACAAATCGAAGATATTGAGGCTATGGTGAGGGACGGAACAGTAGGAGAATGGTCCAAATATACATGTCACACCCAATCAATGGAACGATGTGTACGTCTCGTCTCTGAAGCGTCGGAGAAGGCGTGCGGGGAACAGCAGCGACATGATTTTACTTTGACCAGATTGAAATCGCGATGCCATAAAAAAACTTTCGATACAAAGTCACAATATAAGATATAAAATTTCTTCTAATACCGTTTATCCGAACTGGATAGTGGCTACTCTATTTCAGTAATGGAAACGAACAGTAACAGTGAACAATGAACAGTTGAACATAATGAGATTGAAATGCAAATATTGTAAACAACGGAATAATAATTAGGTAAGATTACATTTCATACACTGCTGGTCACCCAAAATGCAACACCAAGAAGGACACAAGAGAGCAAAGCCGGTTTTACTGGACACATGACAACAGATACAAAGATGAAACGATTGAACTTACAGGCCCGTGTGACTTGCGGAACACGCAGACATCAATAGTTCGTGTGACCCCCATGGCTGGCAATAACAGCCGCTACACGCCGCGGCATCGAACGAAAGAGGCTTTGGATGTGGGCTTGGGGTATGTCGGTCCAGGCTGCTTCCACGGGTTGCCACAGTTCATCAGGCGTAGCCGCGGGTGGTACTTGACGGGCCACTCGGTTGTCGATCAGCGACCAAACGTGTTCGATGGGCGACATATCGGGAGAACAGGCGAACCTCGGCAGCAGTGACACCTGGTGGGCCGTGAAAAATTATTGCACGATGCGTGCCACGTGCGGGAGCACATTGCCCTGCTGAAACGTGGCCGCTGGAAGGTTCTGCAGGTAAGGGAGGACTACAGGCTCCAAAACGTCGGAGATGTGGCGGTGACTGTTGAGTGTACCGGTGATGCGTACCAGAGGGGTGCGGGTGTCATATCCAATTGCGCCCTAAACCATAACGCCAGGCGACGGACCGGTATGGCGATGCATAATACAGGCGTCATACAGTCTCTTGCCGCGGTTCCGCCACACGTGGATCCGGCCATCGTTGTGTTGCAGGCAGAAGCGGGATTCGTCGGAGAAGACAATGTCGTGCCGTTCCGTAGTCTAGGTGCGGCGTATAACGGCCCACTGCCGCCGCACTCGCCGGTGGTGTAACTTCAATGGTAATCAGAGCAATGGGCGCCATGCGACAAGTCCCCGCTCCTGCAGACGACGTCGAACCGTACGTGCTGACACAGGCTGTTGCGCAACACACCTTAATTCCTACGCTAACGTTCGTGATGTGCCGGTGCGAGCCGTCAATACCCGCCGCACAACATGCCAGTCCTCTTGTTTGGTGGTGTGCCGCGGTTGCGGCAATCGCTCACGTCTGTCCGTCCGTCCCTCCTGCACCCACCGAATCCATACTCGGCTCACTGTGGCTGGATGTCGTCCCACACGGGCGCTGATGTCTCGGTACGATAAGCCGCTGTAGCGATAAGCCACTATTCGTCCTCTGTCGAACTCCGAAACGTGCTAAAATGACTGCCGTATTCTGCGATGAGGCATCAGGAAGCTTCCTGCGCACAGGTCTGGCAGCACAACACACTTCCACCACTTACACCCCGCCTTCTGTGCACCCTGCTTATAGTGCTTCTCGGTGGCGTGCCGGGCGCACATGATTTGCATATGCCCTGCATTGCTAATCGTTTGCATGTCCTCTCTCGGGCGACGCATGCTGCGAATTTCAGGCCAATCGGATGCTTCCTTCTTGGTGTTGCATTTTGGGTGGCCAGCAGTGTATAATTTTTCAGGTTAATTTCTTTGATTTTAAAAGGCGTTGTTTTCTTTAAAAATTGATTTTTATTGAAATTTTCAGGGTCTCGGGCCACCGGTGAATATAATTAAATATTTTTTAATTGTATTCACCGGTCCCCAAGACCATTTTTTTAATTATTATACTTTTTTTATTTTTGTGAATCGATAATTAAATATTTTTGCAATTTTTTTAGTAAACCTCATACGCTGACATGTGAACACTATGCCAAATCTGCAACAGCTTTTTCTATTTTTTTTTTATTTTTAAAGTCAAATTTTCATAAAAATCATTTTTTAGCAAATTTTAAGGGTTTTGGGGCACCGGAAGATATGAATCAATTTTGAAAAAAAAAAAAGGGTGTGACCTAACAAACCGAAGAACAACTTTTCCGCCCCCTGCCAAGTAGAATTTCTAAAAAAAAAAAAATCCTACACTTTTCGATAAACCCTACTTCTTATCGCCTATTGAGTTGCTCACGGTGGTCGTTAAACTCCCAATACAAAAAGAGAAAGAAATTCGATCATAAGTGTCCAATTAATTTAGATCGTTTAATAGGGGCAAAAGATGACACTCGATTCCATTGTTTCGGCGATCCTGCCTCATGTTTCGGACATACACTGCCGGACAATTGCTAAGGACGGATGACAATAGCATCGATAGCAACCATAAAATGGAAGGCAGGAAAATGTAGAAATTAGCATAAGTGCGGGATACCGTAAGACGTGTTGTGTGTATGCAAATTTTGGATTGCCGAACTTGTTCGTGACGTCATAGCGCTGATAAGAGATGTAAAGGATTTGACGCGTATTGACCGTTGTTTTTCAAACGCAAAGTTGAAAGGGAAAGAATCAATTGACGAACTTGCAATTTTCAGTATGTCTTCCCGACATCACCTAGATGATTTTACGCGTGGCCGTATTATTGGCAAAATTGAAGAAGGGCGAAAAATAACAGATGTTGCCAAGGAGTTTGACGTCAGCCACAGTGTTGTTTCAAGGCTTTGGAAATCATTTCAAACAAATGGAGAGTGTAGCAATCGTCACGGGGGAGGTCGTGTTCGCAGTACGACACCTGCAGAAGATCGGTACATAGTGCTATCAACAAAAAGACACCGGCGTAGCACAGCTAGTGAGGTAGCAAATCAGTTTCTGGCTGCTACTGGCAAACGGATCTCCCGAAAAACTGTCGCCAGACGTTTGCATGAAGGAGGAGTATACGCCCGCCGTCCTGTTGTGTGCATCCCATTGTCCAGACGTCACCGTACCGCACGTTTGCAATGGTGCCATCAACATCGCAATTGGACTGATAACGACTGGTCTGCTGTCCTCTTCTCAGATGAGAGTAGATACAGTCTATCGTCTGATTGTCGACGACAACTGATCTGGCGTGATAGTGGTACTGCATATTGTCCAGCAAACATACAGGAAAGGGACCGATATCCGACATGTAGTGTCATAGTATGGGCTGGCATCATGATCAATGGCCGTACGTCCCTCTATGTGCTTCCAACTGGGACTATGACTGGCCAACGATACATTAATGATGTTCTGCTACCTCATGTTCGCATGTTCCGTGGTGCTGTCGGTGATAGATTCATTTTCATGGACGACAACGCAACATGTCATCGAACAGTCGCTGTCCAGGAGTGTCTTGAGAGCGAGGATATTCAACGCCTCGTATGGCCAGCATGTTCTCCAGATCTGAATCCTATTGAAAATGTGTGGGATGCTTTGGGGAGGAGTTTTGCTGGTCGCCAATGCCCTCCAATAAACAAGGACACCCTCATCAGTGCACTGACAGATTAATGGGATAAATTACCCAACAGCTGCTTGATAATGTTGTGCAAAGCATGACAGGACGTGTGGAATCTTGCATCGCCCTCCATGGTGATCATATCCCGTATTGACATCTTACGCCAGAACGCCTGCGAACGGTAATTGCATTTTTTTTCACGTTTACGTATTCTGCGCAAAATGGCCTGTTTGTCCCTTGAACACGTTCCAAAGCCTTCTGGATTTCAAAGCACAATAAATTGTCTTTCTTGTAATGTCCTGGCATTCTGACATTATTTTATTTCACTTGGCATCCAACCACCATTACTTTTTTATGCGCTATATAGCCGTTTATGATCCGTCCTTAGCAATTGTCCAGCAGTGTATATGCGTTGTGTTTCATACGAGCAATTACGAGATCTCGTAGAAACTCATGCACAGCTGTGAAATATATTTGAAACTTAGTAGATTTTAAACTTGATCATATTTGGTTGCACACTCGATGAACAAATTTACATTAAACAGGCATGCGTAGGTCAAACAGTACAGATTCGCCGAACTGCAAAGGAAAGAGAAACAAAGCTAATTAACGTTCACTTAAAAAATGCATTCCTCTCAAGCTTCCTTATTCTACTTACATAGCAGTGGTGGGATAAGATAGATTTCACTATAGCACAAAAAAAGCATACAAATCTAATTGTGTAATTCTCAAACAATCAGAATAACCCTCTCCTACCGAATTCAACATGTGCAATAATACAGGTCTGTGATAGAAAAACTGAAAAATGTTCATACTTTTTCATAGATTTTTGCGTGCTGATTTCAGGAAAGTTCGTAAATAACTTCCGTCACATATAAATTTCTCACAAAATAAGAATTTAATGACGCTGTCTATTAATTCTTCTATTCTTATGTATAAAACAGTCACTTTAGTTTTAGCTCTTTTGTTAAGTGATTTTACTATCATTTGACAAGTCTACTCTAAAAGGATCATGTTTGCAACAAAAAGAAGACATTAGGGTCAGTAAAAGCTTGCTCGCACAACAACAGTCAACTAGCTTGGGCAAAGAAAGTTATGAAAATGTAGCCTTAGTTCCCACAGAGCTCAAATGCAACGATCACAGATGGAGGATATGATCTTAAAGTACTGCCCTACTGCCCATGCTCCTCGGCAGGGGCGTCACTCACCCAAAAAATTGGGAAGGGGAGCACAGGCACTCATAAAAAGAAAAATTCTTGTTATACATCAAATCAATTTTTTTCTTAATTTTTTCTATCGGATTTAATAAACTATAATATAATTTTTGTCAGTAGATATTTGATCGACGTTATTTTAATGTAAACTCATGTCCAAAATTCAAGGAATATATTAGCAGATGACCGCGTGGTTAAAAGTTTTTTGACCCTCCTTGGGTAAACAGTGAAATAGCAGATTAGAATTCTTACATCTCGAGGTGAAGTAACATTTTTAGGCTGTCACAATCAACAAAGCAGAATTTCGAGTATATTTGAATGTATTTGTATTTTGCCATGAATCGGTATTTTGCCATGGTCAATTAACTATACCTAGTGCTATCTAAATTCTAAAGCACGTGAAATTGCACATCAAACTAACGCCGTTTCAGAAAATATGCAGAACAACGGGAGACATTATGATTCCCATTAAGAAAATTTTAGAGTGGCGTTAAGCAAAATTTAAAACATTTAAAATGTCTTCTAAACCCGTCCTAGGGAAATACACTACTTTTTTAATAAATTTGAAAAAATGAATCGCACCAAGATTGATTGATATAAGGTTATGATGCCAAAAATTAAGACTGTTATTTAACTTTACTAGTAGCAAGTTATTTTAGATATTTAAACATGTTCTACAGTATGGATTTTACCTTTTTCTTCATGCTCGTTCTTTTTAGTTTCGCCGGCCATGTAAGTTCCAGGAACAATCCATTACTTTCTCTAAATCTAGGTCATTGGTTCGCTTGGCCTCTACGGCTAGGAGCATTAAGTTTTCTAAACGTTCGTAACCCATTGTTGTACATACGTTGGCGATTTTTCACACATTTCAAAGCCGAAAACGCGCGCTCGTTTGAAAACGGAGTAGCAGGCAATGTCAACACAAGTTTGTACAGTCTGGAAATTTCTGGGCATAAAGTGTTTATGTCTCTTTTAATCATTCATGAACAAATTTCTTGAATGCCTTGGGCTTTATGATGCTCACCCTCTTTCCCAAGCAACCGAACTAACATTTTATACTGTTCAATAAGGGAATCAGTTTCAACATCTCCTCTGTAGAAACCTGCCAGCGTGGAAAGTTGTTTCATCATTTCGATGCTAGGCTTTTCTAAGCAGCTTGTGCGTTTTAGCAAAGGTAATGGCCTTTTGGGATTGAAGCGGTCGAGTAATATGCTCATCATGAGGTGGAGTGTCGCATAATAAAATTCAAAACATAATTTTTGCTTTCCAGTATATATGTATGATCTGTGGAAGAATTTGTATCCATTCTTCTTGAAATTTTACATGGACGTTTTTCCGAGTACTGAACATCTATTTTCTTATCCAATGATTCGCTTTTCAACGAAACCTTCCAAACACTTCCTCAGAACGTTGTTCTTTTATTTCTTCTATAACAGATCCTACTGCGGTGCACATCTTCATTTGTTTGTCTTGTAGATACTTAGATGTGCATTCATTAGAAGCTCTTCCATAACACGCAATATGATACAAAATTCAAAGTCTATAGATTTCATAAAGCACATGGTCGTTCCAGCAGTGCATTTGTCAAAATGTGTTGTGTTTAAAATTTGTTCCAATGTTTGTTTTCACAGCGAAACGCTTCTGGCAACACATGACAGTTATCCGCTTTACTAGACCATTGGATAATGTTCAAAAATCCTAAACTAAAAGTGTGTTTATCTTTATTAGTATCTTCACTTCTCTCTTTTTCATCATATGTATCCATTTTTTCTTGAACTGCTTGAAAAACCCGTGGCGCTTATTTGACCCTTCAATAAAGGCATAAAGCTGACCAACAACGCCAAAGAAATTACGAGAAAGTATTCTGAGATACTGTGTCAACGATGACTAAATTCATATGATGCCCAAAACAATGTACGTAAGACGCTTTGTTGTTCACCTGTATTAACTTTGATTGTACAGCTTCATATTGTCCAGACATCGAAGAATATCCATCTTAGCTTTGACAACGAATAGTCACCGCATTCAGCTTAATTTTTTCCCAAGAACGAGAACAAATAATTTGCGATAGATCCATCACACAAGTTTCTGCTTTACACATTACAACCAGAAATTCAGAAACACTTCCGTTGGGTTGAACGTCTGACAACAATAGATAGCTGATCCGTTTTGCTCTCATCAGGTGTTGTATCCATACATACGGCAATATATGTAGCATTTTTTATTTCTTCGACAATTTTTTCACGGATCACAAATTCAGCAACAGATAAAACTTCATTTTGAGGCAATAATGATTAATAGTTTGGGTAGTTTCTAGGATTTTTTCTCGCTTTTTCAAGATGTTTTCTTAAAACGGGATCATATCTTCCAACTAACTGAACTATTTCTGAATTAAAACAGCTCTTTTGCTTGTATCATCCGATTCATTGTTGCCTCTAAACGGAAATCGGAGTTTCGTCAGTGTCATAATAATGTCAGTTACACGTATCAAAGCTTCAACCCTATTTTTACGGTCTTGCTTTGACATCAGATCATTAAATTCTTTATGCACTGCCTTGCTTCCAAGTAGTCTTGCCATTCTTCTACTGTATGTGATAAACGTGCCCTTTGCTAGGTTCATGCTTGTGAAATACAAATTTCTTTTCAAGAGCTTTTCTGCAATCACTACATCCAGAAAAAACCTGTGTTGTCATATTTTTTACATGTATCACCAAAATAACGGCACGCAAAGCAAAATGCTTTATCTGAACTTTCACTATATTCAAGCAAGGCCGTCTAGAAAGTACAAGGCCATTACATTAGATAGACGAGTTTCCTCAGTTTGTGACGTCACTCTCATGCTACACGGCCTGATACGCCAGTCCTGCGTGTGACGTCCTACACGATAGCGTTGGAAACCAATCCGAAGCCTTGGTTTCCACGTGACGTCACTAAAAGAGGATAATCAACTCTCTGTCATGGCCTTGTATTTTCTAGACGGTCTTGTTTCAAGCCACTTGAATTTATTAAACTGCTGTACTTGAAATTTACGTAATTTTATTAAAAAATTTCGAGCAAAGAAATTTTTCAAATGAAATTGTATTGGACCGAGTTTTATACGATCTTCCTGTCCGTACCTGTCTTTAGGCGTAGTTGCATTCCCAGTTGCAGGAACACGCATAAACTTTGTGCTTTCTCCATGCTTTCTCTAAAGCAATTTTTTTATAACACGACCACGTGTTGTAGAAACTGAAGCCCCGAGACTGTCTTTCTGATTGTTCTCCACGCCCAAATTACTTGGTGTGACCTCAGTGTCAGCAGTTGAATTACTGGAATCTCCTGGTGATATTGCAAAAAATTCAAAAGTACCGAACTGTTTTTGAGAAGCATCACTAGGCGAAGTCATGTCAACTGCTTATGGAGTGATCAAGCTATAATCTTTACCACTTAAAACACGATGTTTAACCGTGACGCGGTTCTGTCGACGGTAGAATACGAACTCTCTCCCTTCAAAACAGTTCAAGAAAAATTTTAAAAACAGAGGTCATCGCTCATCGGTGTGTTTTAAACGGAGTGAGTAAATACGAAGTATGAGAGACACTTCCACTTTGTATCCCTTCCCTCTAACTGGAGACAAAGGTGGCGAGTCGATTTCCACATGTTGGGGGTTGAGCGATGGAACGGGACGCCTGTCTCCTCAACCCTCAATCGTCATTGGCCCTTCCACTCCAGCGCCACATGACCACATCCTCGGGCGCCGATGAGATGAACACACAAAAACAAAGTACCTCTTTTTATCAAAGAAACAAAGATGAATGGGCAACTAACGAACTGCAGTCTGCACTCTGCTAGGCCAAGCCAAGATCAGATATTTATGGTTTCTTGTAAGAGAAACCTCCCAAAAATACAGTCACGACGCTTCCTGCTTGGTACTACACTACCCCTTCCCTCCTCCAACACGTCGCGCAGATGAGTCAACGGAAACCATTGGTGACCAACGACTCCAGCGGGTCATCTTGACTTCGGAAATTAATGGACCTCTTTCTCAACCGTTGCGTAGTACGTCCGGTAGGAATAGGACTAGGACAAACACTCCCCTCCCCATAATGAAGAACTAGAGGCAAAAGTGTGTGTTAGTCTTTGAAGGCCAAAGTATTTGATTCTTTGTTTCTTCTTTTTTACTCTCTTGGTACCAAAGAATACCTACCCGATTCAAAAAACAGAAAGTTACTTTTCATAAAAAAAGGTAAAAAAAAGCACAAATATTATTCTAGGAAGGGGACACATGCCCGTCCATGGCCCAGTGGCATGACGCCCCTGCTCCTTGGACAGCAAGGACAGAATACCCGTGTTTTTGTGCGAATGGGAAATCCGAGTGAAGGGCAACACTGGATCAAAAAACAATGGCCAATCAGGGCTGCTTTAGAAGCAGGAAACAAAAATGTTACCTGTGAAAGTTTGGTTGATCCTCAAAAAGTCAGACCTTCTACCTTCCTATCTCCTGTACATATCAAACTGAAAGTTATGAAGCAATTTGTAAGAGCTTTGCCAAGAGAAGGAGAGTGTTTTAAGTATCTGTGTACAAAGTTTCCAAAGTTGTCAGATGCCAAACTGAAAGAAGGCGTTTTTTTTTCGGACCAGGACATTCAAATACTCCTAAAAGACAGCATATTTTTTAAAAATGGAAACTGCTGAAAGAGAGGCTTGGAATGCTTTTGAAGAAGTTGTGAAGAAGTTTTTGGGAAACTACGAAAATCCCAACAACAAGCAAATAGCAGAAAACATGCTAGAAAAATTCAAAGCATTAAGTTATTCAATGAACTCGAAGATGAACTTTCTGAATGCTCATTTGTATTACTTTCCTGAACACCTTGAAGCCGTTGGTGAGAAAAAATGATAAAAATTCCACCAAGACGTAATGAGATGAAACAACGATACCAGGGAACGTGGAACGTCAACATGGGTTCCTTATCACTTGGTCCGTGTTCATTTCGTCCACGTTCACTTGATCCAGTTCATTTGTCCACCGTTCACTTTGACCGCTGTTCACTTAGTCCACTCTTCATTTCGTCCATCCTTCACTTTCTCCACATTCATTTCGTCCGTCGTTCACTTTCTCCACATTCATTTCGTCCGTCGTTCACTTTCTCCACATTCATTTCGTCCTTCGTTCACTTTCTCCACATTCATTTCGTCCATCGTTCACTTTCTCCACATTCATTTCGTCCATCGTTCACTTTCTCCACATTCATTTCGTCCATCGTTCACTTTCTCCACATTCATTTCGTCCATCGTTCACTTTCTCCACATTCATTTCGTCCATCGTTCACTTTCTCCACATTCATTTCGTCCATCGTTCACGTTCTCCCCATTCATTTCGTCCATCGTTCACTTTCTCCCCATTCATTTCGTCCATCGTTCACTTTCTCCACATTCATTTCGTCCATCGTTCACTTTCTCCACATTCATTTCGACCATCGTTCACTTTCTCCACATTCATTTCGTCCATCGTTCACTTTCTCCACATTCATTTCGTCCATCGTTCACTTTCTCCACATTCATTTCGACCATCGTTCACTTTCTCCACATTCATTTCGTCCATCGTTCACTTTCTCCACATTCATTTCGTCCATCGTTCACTTTCTCCACATTCATTTCGTCCTCAGAATGGATGTAACATCGTGGATATTTTCTGTTTTGATGGAATTCTTGTTACTACGCAGAAAAAAATATGGCAGCGGACATTGCTTACATGCGATTCTTTTTCGTATTAAAGTTTTTCGATTAAAGTGTAACGATTTTAAATGTTATTTTAAGTAAAACGAGGAACTGAACTTTGAAGAGCTTTTAAATTATTTTGTGTAGTAAAATGTCAATCACTATCAATCGAAATAAAGAAAAAATACTGAAAAGCTAAGAACTATATGAAAACAATTATAACGAAGTAAATTTCTCCGTCATTTCTATCCGCGCCAGGATTCGAACCCGGATCCCCTCATTCCGGAATAAGTTGCTCTACCAATTGAGCTACGCGGACGTTTTATTCTGATTCCTATCTGCCTTTATGTCGTGTGCGTCCTTCTGGCAGGTACGTCACATCTCCTGGTACGTTACATCATCTCCCCCTTATTTTTATTTTTATTTTTTTTTTTTTTTTTTTTTTGAAGTGCTGGAGAAGGGATTCTTTTATTTTTCCTATCTCGCGGTGTGGAAATAACATCACACCAATGCGAGATTTTGAACGGTCGGGTCATCCGGATAGTTCGGGAGCCATTATAACGAAGTAAATTTCTCCGTCATTTCTGTCCGCGCCAGGATTCGAACCCGGATCCTCTCATTCCGGAATAAGTCACTCTACCAATTGAGCTACGCGGACGTTTTATTCTGATTCCTATCTGCCTTTATGTCGTGTGCGTCCTTCTGGCAGGTACGTCACATCTCCTGGTACGTTACACAATATACAAGATGTATTTCAAAACATTAAAGGATTTTTGTAAAACTTTGATGTATGTCATAGTGATTGACATCGTACCACACAAAAGAGTTAAAAAGCTCTTCAAAGTTCAGTTCCTCGTTTTATTTTAAATAACATCTAAAATCGTTATACTTTAAGCGAAAAACATAAACAAGAAAACATTGCATGTAAGCAATGTCCGCTGATCTTTTTTCTCTGCTTAGTAACAAAAATTCCATCAAAACAGTAAATTTCCACGGTATTCCATCCATTCTGAGGACAAAATGAATGTGGACAAAGTGAACGACGAAAAAAGTGAACGGTGGCTGAAATGAACAGTGGACAAAGTGAACCGTGGAAGAAGGGAACTGGACGTGGACGAAATGAAGACGGACAAAGTGATCCGCCACCGTCAACTTGATGGCAGACTATTGTTGGAGGCTGCACAGGGAAGACCCACAAGCAGTTGTAACGTACCAGGAGATGTGACGTACCTGCCAGAAGGACGCACACGACATAAAGGCAGATAGCAATTAGAATCAATGTCCGCGTAGCTTAATTGGTAGAGCAACTTATTCCGGAATGAGTGGACCCGGGTTCGAACCCCGGCGCGGATAAAAATGACGGAGAAATTCACTTCGTTATAATGGCGCCCGAACTATCCGGATGACCCGACCGTTCAAAATCTCGCATTGGTGTGATGTTATTTCCACACCGCGAGATAGGAAAAATATGAGCAGCACTTCAAAAGAAAAATAAGGGGGAGATGATGTAACGTACCAGGAGATGTGACGTACCTGCCAGAAGGACGCACACGACATAAAGGCAGATAGCAATTAGAATCAATGTGCGCGTAGCTTAATTGGTAGAGCAACTTATTCCGGAATGAGTGGCCCGGGTTCGAACCCCGGCGCGGATAAAAATGACGGAGAAATTCACTTCGTTATACAGTGTATAGAAGTAAAAGTACTAAACGAAGCTTTGAAGGCAAAAGAAAAAGTCAATCTAACAGCTTGTAAATATAAATGATATTTTAAAATGGTTCTTCATAACATTTTTGCACATAAAACTATTTCTCAACTTTCTGTAATAAAATAATATTTTCATCAGTATACATTTGAATAGGCCATTTTCCCACATTTTCGCATCCATTTTGCGAAAACTCCTTACTTCTTAGAGAAAGATCGTAGTCATTTTTGAAATCAGTACACCAAATAGCTTCAGAATTAGCGACAAACTTGCAGACGAATTTCAGTGACTCAAATTTTGCAAGCCTGAGAGCGATAATTAGTAAGATACACCTAATCCAACATGTGAGCATCATTAATAAGATAAATCATATACGTTCAATTCTGGGCATTGAAAATTTTGGAGGTACCCTACAGTTAATCGTCGTCTTCTGTGACTTCGGCTGCAGGTCCAAGCGGCGGTCTGGAATTTGGGTATCCCATGTATTACACGAGCCCTCCTCGTGAAGGCCTTCACATTATTTTCTCATAGATTTCTTCTCAACTATCTATCTTCTATCCTGCTTCATCTAACTTGTCTGAGTTCCATAATTTTGGAGTTTCCTTGTTTTTAGTTTTCGGCCCCTTAGGCTTTCCATGTGCTTCCAGGCAGGACATCCCCTCATGAAGATGGTTCCCGAGGCCCCATGGGCTCTTAGAACGCTGAGCAATAAACACAATAAAGAAAATGTTCTTTGCACCGAAGAAGTGGGAAGATATAGTTTTCTGGAATGTTAAGTAACTCGTTTCTTAGGATGAGTTAATGATTTCATAAAATTTAATTTCATCAATAAAGTTGAAAATTCAAGGCTTACACGGGGCATACATAAATCATATGAGATTAATTCTCCCAGGAATTCTGCTTCCCTGTTGCTTACTCACAGATGTACACGTTTAAAAACTGCAGTCAAAAAACAAATTCAATTCTTCAACAACCCGGTATCACGTCATGCACACAGTTCTCAGGGTATTTATTATTTACGTATTGATTTCAAAGAATGGAATACCAGTAACGTCAGAGCTCATAAAAAGGTGGAATGCAGGAATTTTACATTTCCTTTGCTCAAATATGCAAGCATTTTTGTTCAGGAGGTAGAAATATTTCATGCCTATTCTCAGGAGTGCTACTATGTTCACTCCCCTCACAGAACAATTGATCAAATCTACATTAATTGTTATTATAAGAAAAGCCGAAATCCGTTTTTCTATTTAAGTCACTCATTTCAGGAGTATGATATTTCATTACTGAAAATGTAGCATCAATCATGTCTCGGGCGAGATAATCTCCATAAAAATCCTCTCTTGCAGAAATGTTCTCCCTGATATCGAAAATTACGTTTAAAATTTGGTTTGGCCTCCATCTATTTTTTAGAGTACGACCAATGATGTTTTTTTATCTTCTTCATTTTGTGAAACGAATACGAAAAAAAAGCGAAATGGTACCAATGTTATTAGGTGTGCAACTTAATTCTCGGCCACAGACACGACACGCTTCCAGCAAATCTAATACGTGCCTAATCAGGGAAATAATCCCCGTTGTGTTGGATACATTTGAGCCATCGGTCAGGGAGCAGCCGAATGCCACTGCGGAAAAAAGAGGGCTGTTTCGAGTTGATAAAGTCATCAATACTTGCGTGGACCTCCTCGACAGAAGTGAAGTGCGCATCGCTCAGGTGATGTTGCAGGGAGCGAAAGAGGTGATAATCCGACGGGGCGAAGTCTGAAGAATACGCCGGGTGGGACAAAATCTCCCATCCCAGGTCAGTGATCGTGTTTAAAGTCGTTTTCGCGGTATGAGGACCCTCGTTATCTTGAAGCAACAAGACCGACCTTCTGCCCTTGCCGGTGTATGGCCTTTTTGCCTCCGTTGTGTCACTCACACGAATGAGTTGCTGACAATAATGCTCAGCACTGACCGTTTCACCAGGTTTAAGCAATTCATAGTGTACGACACCACGCTGATCCCACCATATGCACAGCAACAACTTCCTGGCATGGATATTCGGTTTGGCGGTACTGGTAGTAGGCTGACCTGGATAAACCCACGATTTGCGCCGCTTAGGATTATCGTAGAGGATCCACTTCTCATCACAGGTCAAAATCTTGTGGAGGAAATCCTTCTTCTTGAATCTGTAGAGCAAGGACACAGCAACATCGTAGCGTCTAGACTTGTTCGCAGCTGTGAGTTGGGGTGGCACCCAACGGCCCTCCTTGTGAATCCGTCCAAGCTTGTGCAGGCCCTTCGCAATGGCTTGCCATGTTACTCCGAGTTCCTGGGCGAGCTTTGACTGTATGCGACAGGGATCTGCGTCCAACAGTTGTTCCAGTTCCTCATCGTCAATTTTCTGTGGCTGTCCCGGACGTTCTGCATCACGTGGATCGAAACTTCCGTGCCCAAACCGCTGAAACCACTTCTTACACGTACTGTAGGAAACAGAAGCCTCGCCAAAAGCAGCACAAATCATTTGCTGGGCTTCCGCGGCACGTTTTTTCAGCTAAAACGCGAACAGAAGGCAGTGCCTCAAATGTTGCTTCTCGAACGACACTTCTTTCACCGTCAACTTTCGTCCCTTCTGTCATTACAGCTGTGAGCTGTTACGGTTGCCTGGAAAGCTGTTGGATGGCGCTGTAATCAGCCATTATCGCACACAGCTATTTGCATGTGCCGACGTTCTATGGTCGTTTGCGTTTAGGGGCCGAGAATTAAGTTGCACACCTAATACAATTTGCTTTATGGCGTAATTATTTTTTTCTACTGCTGTGTCAATCAGTTTTCTTAGCAGAAAGGATTTAGGGTGGGATATTCAGTCACTTCGCGATGTGGATTTTTTTAATTTTTTAAGTCTTAGAAATCGGAAAGGCGCTTAAGATAAGTGTTCGCCTTCCCCGCAATCTGAAAACTAATTTATCAACGAAAATAACGAAAGAAAACATATCGAAAGATATCGAAACCATATCGAAAGATATCGAAGACATATCGAAAGATATCGAAAACATATCGAAAGAACATACAACATTGTTTTGACAACTTGATGCGCATTTTTGAAATTTATGCGACATTTGTCACAAACCTCCCTTCCAGCTGGCGCAATGATCTAAGCTCTGGCTTCTGACTGTTCGTCTGAGTGGGGCCCAAGTTCGAGTCCTGAAGAAAGCATAGGTGGAGCGTTTATCTTAAGGCACCGACATCGTTCCTTCCCTGCAGCCAGTGGTCCCGAATTACCGACGAGAAACTGCTTACGGATGTCGTTATACCCCAAATAAAACACACACACACACACACACACACACACGCAGTACAGGAGAATGATTTCTGTGTTACCAAAGAAAGAAGAGGATACTGATTAAGTATTTTTTTATATTTAATTAAACAACTTATGATATTTAATCAATATAATAAGTTGCTTAATTAAAATAAAATCACACGTCCATCCTGCATAAGCATTTTATACCAAAACTCGTGTTGGAACTAAACCGGACATCAGGCATTAGATTCGACGCAAAAGATGACGTAGAGGGAATTTCATAAAAGTTTTTTTCTCTAATGTGTGCTAGTACTTTTTAAAATTTTTTATTAAGATGGGTAGCATCTCAATATTTCAATTGCTTCATATAGAGGATTTGAAGCAATCAGTATTTTGATTGCTTCATATTTTGCTTCATACATACAGTATATCAAATATGAAGCAATCTGTTGTACAATACAAATTCGGAAGATGTGAATCCGTTTATTGGTGTAAATATGATATGGATGATAAGTCAGATAATACCCGAAAACTTGAAAATTTCGTCGTCCTGGAGCGGGAATCGAACCCACGTCTCCCGGATAACGCCCGAGTATTTTAACCACTGCACCACCCTGTTATGGCTATATTCTAATTAATCGGAAACTTGAAACTTGGTCGTTCTGGGTGGTGTAGTGGTTAGCATACTCGGGTTCGATTCCCGCTCCAAGACAACGAAATTTTTAAGTTTTCGGATATTATCTGACTTATCATCCATATCATATTTACACCAATAAACGGATTCACATCTTCTAAATTTGTATTGTACAATGGTGTAATCCGGTATTTCATTCATTAAAATATTGATTGCTTCATATTTGATATGTGTATGAAGCAAATATGAAGCAAGCAAAATACTGATTGCTTCAAATCCTCTATATGAAGCAATTAAAATATTGAGATGCTACCCATCTTAATAAAAAATTTAAAAAGTACTAGCACACATTAGAGGGAAAAAAACGTTTATGAAATTTCCTCTACGTCATCTTTTGCGTCGAATCTAACGCCTGATGTCCGGTTTAGTTCCAACACGAGTTTTGGTGTAAAATGCTTATGCAGGATGGACGTATGATTCTCTGATATTGTCTGACTTATCATCCATGTCACATTTACACCAATAAACGGATTCACATCTTCCAAATTTGTATTGTCAATCAATATTTTGATTGCTTCATAGACACGCGTAAATTGCTATTCTTGCATTATCGAACCTATTTCATAAGGCCACAAATACAATTTCAGGAAACCAAGTTAGATACATTTCTGCTGCCTTGTACGAGCATTTTGCAATTTATAATTACCAACATTACCACCAATTCGTATTTTGTGTTATTTCTCAAAAGAAAAATTAAGAAAGAAAGAAAACTCGATGACAGCCTAATTTGTGATGGCATAGCACTAGCAGCAGCTACTGGTCTATAAAATCCCCCCCCCTCCCACCGAAAAAGTTATAGTGTGCTTTCCTATCATCTATAAAATATATACCAAATCCCATAAGGGCAGATATCTACCGGTCTGAAACTGAACAGCACTTTGTCGACTTTTTTCATACCTTTCGAACAGTGACTCGTAACTTGTACATTTTTTATCGACCTGCTTCCGGAAGTACGATGTTTAATGATACGGGTAATCATCTGTATGTAGCCGTTCCCTTTTTCCTATGCTTTCTGCATTATGTTCTCTGGTGCAAATAATCCAGGAAGCTTCTCAAATAACGGATGCTGTTTTCTTTGTTAAATACAAACTCTATACTATATCAAATCATTCAAATTAATTGCATTGGCCTATTGAAAAATTGAAAAAATATAATTAAGAAATACAAAATTAGCGGGATGTAAAGGCATAAATTTACACGATATGATCTCCATCTTACGAATCATACCTTTACATTTTGTTAATTTCGTAAAGAAATGGAGTACAGTACTTTACGAATGAATTAACTCAATGCTGAAGTGTACGTATACTGTTCGAAATTCCACTGAATAAGTCTTGTTCCTCTACTATTATTATTTTCAAAACTTTATTTCAGGATTAACGTATTAATTCGCTCACCGTATAAAGTCCCGTATATTTACGGCCATCGGTACTGGAAAAATTGTGGATGCTACCATCAGTACGGGCCGAGTCACAAAAAAGCGGCGTGTGTTGGGCTCCTATTTGCCGGTTGTTGCCCGTAAAAATACATGAAAATGTTTATCAGTGTATGAAATCTTTTTTTAAATGTCTTACCACACAAACTTGGAAGAAAAACTCTTATACAATACATTGTCGACATGGTACCTGATAGTTTTGAGGAGCTGGCTTCTGATCATTCATCCCAGATCGGCCCTGGTTCGAGTCCAGAGGTGGCATGGATTGTGTGCGTGCTTGATTGCGTTGGCTCCCTCCCTGGAATTATCCCCAAATTAGGAGTGGGCGAGTGCGTTATTGTAGTACTCAAGCTTTATTGAGTGCAGTTTTCTCTGTTGAGAGGTTTCCAAAATGCATGAACGTAACATAGAGTGAATTCCGTAACGATGAAAGTAAATCTGCGAGAGAGAGAGAGTTTGACAACCTAGAGCCCAGAAAGTGATAAATAGGTGTTGTTCTCTACCATGTCATATTCGCAATTTCAGCTGCAAAAGTGTCATTGTAGCCAATTAATAACAGCAGCTCCAAAACTTTGCTGCATTTAATTACCAAGATGAGTTTATTCACAGAGAATATTCCCTAAAGGGCCCCCATTTGTTTTATCTGCTCTACATGTACCGTATCCGCTCTAAAAGAGATTATCCAAAATAACCCCAAGATTTTAAAACTTACAGCTTTCACCCTTTCAACGTCCAATGAGAAAAATGAACGTGTTCACCTGAGTGTACCGCCCCGATGGCGCAGTGGTCTAAGTGCTGGCTTCTGACAGCTCGTCTTAGATAGGTCCCGGGTCGAATCCCGGTGAAACGTGGATGTTTGTTTGTCTTACGGCTCTGGCTCTCTCTCTTCCCTGGAACCAGTTGCCCTAAATTTAAGACGGGCGACTGCTTATGACCCATCAAGATACTTCACGGTGGTCGTTAAACCCCAATAAAAAAAAACATCTGAGTGTTATTTTGCATAGGGACATATCCAATCGGTCCGCAGTACAGGTATCGTATTCACTGTACCGACATTGTTATCCAAATGAAAGGGGTGCAGATTTTACTCCATCTAATTTAAAAAAAAACATGAAATTTATTCACACCCCGACATAATTTTTTTCCCTCGGACCTTGCAAGCAATGTTTTAATCCATCTTACAAAAGTGAAATAAAGCAAAAATTTTATACATTAAAGCCGTTTTCTACTATTCAAAAATATTCAACCCTATTCCATGCGAAGAAGGGTTTTCCCCTAAAAAAGTGACCGCTACATATACATTCCGCGCACGTACATACAGGTAACTTCCTCATTGTGTGTTTCAATTAAAACTACTATCTGAACGAGGAACTGCGATTTGTTTTTTGCTCTCGCGATGTGCAACATAGTTACTTTTCACACGAAGTGAAAGTGAAAATGTCATGTTTCGGATTTTTGTCTCCTGCCAGCCCGGTAAGCGCAGTGAAAATATCCATCCCCTTGAGTACAGGCGTCAGCTGTTCTTTGTAAACGCACAACATGCCGCTGTGGTGAGAGAAATCCCACTACACGAGCCGAACGGTAGAGTCACACAGGGAGAGGAGGACAGCCGGAAGAAGATGCTCGACTCTTATCGGGCAATCCTCGGAAGGCCGCAAAGCACAGGTATACAATGAAAGAGAAAAGGTACTTACAGTCCGAGTCATCCCATTCCATGCTGCTCAGGACTTAAGGTGATGATGTTGTTAGTCCTCGGCGATTTTGACCCAACGATAAACACAATCTTCCACGACCCCTCGGAGGCCCACCTCTCTAATGCGGGGACGTCAGAGCACAAAGAGTATCCCATCCGATTCTCAGAAGCCGACTGATGCGGGAAGAGCAAACGCAGCATCCAGCGGTGTGGGGAACGGTAGAGAAGCGAAGATGGCGCCACGTTACGGTAGGATTGCGGCACATCGAAGCCGCGTCTCTATTTTTGTTTCTTTAAGTGCGTTTTCAACTGTAGTTAAAAATCTATAAACCTTTCAGTCAAACAGCTGACGTGGGCTGGCAACATACAAGGTGAAGAAACACTGTGATCCTTACTTCGAAATGACGTCTCAGATGCACTGAAAATGTGATGTGCACGTCAAGAATATCTTTTACTCTGGATGAAAACAATGTTATCTGAAAGGCGGCGTTTAATATCAGTTGTTCGTCTGTCCCTTTTTTACTTTTATTTCAAAAAAGGATACGGCATGTCAAAAAAAAACTACTTTTTATATTAATATTTAAATAAGTTCTCATTTCTGACACACTGTGATTTCTACACAAAAACAATGCACCACGTTGGTTTGGGTTATAAAGAGTTTAGCTACTTCTTCGAACTACTCTTGGTTAATATCTTAACTCAGAGTGATTCTACGTGTGCGGTGAATTCGGCGCCGTTGTGCTCGTAAATTTGTAATGAATTTACGAGCGTTACAGAGTCGATTGTCTTACGGCACTTGCCACGTCATCCAATAATTAAAACTCTACCGCAATTTGCGGTTCTCACAGTTGTAGGGCATAGTCAATAGAGTTCTGTAGGGATAGAAGTACTTCTAGTAGGGCTGGGGTTCGAGTTCGAGATGAGGCATGGATGGTGTGTTTGTTTTAAGCCACTAGTTCTGTCCCTTACCTGGAGCCAGTGGTCTTAAATTAAGAACAGGCGACTCCTTACAGTCTTAACTGTTCACAGTGATATATTCTTGTTCTGGAATAAAATTTCAATTAATTTCGTTTCCTTGTGGTTTGTTCCAGGAAAGTAGTTGATCGAACGCAGAAAGGAAAGTGGAACAGGAATCGAACTGCGTGCAGTGCTAACTCATTAATTTTTTCGGAATATGGCTATTCCAGCGAAGGGATGAAGACTTGTTAAGACTTGGGTATGTGTTGTATACAGTGCTTCAGGGAAATGAATGGAGAGTGCTACTCGTAAGTACGTCCAGGAATAACTTGGATAACAGTTCTGCCGCCGTCGCTCGTGGAATAACGTACGATTAATTGAAGAGTTATTATGGCTTCCGACACAAAGTTAATCCATCGTTATACAGAAGATGAAATAGGAGCCACACTGCATGGAGGTACAATTCTGTCTGATTCTAAATTAGGTGTGATAAGCTCAACCAAATTTAGAATCATTCTTATTATAGATCAAGAAAATGTTGAGGATCTGGAAAAGACCAATTTTCTCATCAGTGTTTCGCTCTCTAGCGAGAAGGGTGAATATGTTGCATTGCCCAGAAGCCAGGTACCCCATGATTTCTGCCCTCAGTATGTAAATATAGTATTTATGATCCCATGATTTCTGCTCTCCCAGTGTACATATAAATATATAGGACTTATACTGTATATATTATGTAAATACATTCAATAGGAAATATTTAAAGCATTTATCGGATTCAAATTGACTTCAGAAATGGTTTCATTTGTGTGCGTGTTCTGTGCTGTAGCAAAGGGTGTTTTGTTTGTGTTTTATGTTTGCGCTTTTATATTTTACATATTGAGCGGAGTATTAATAGAAGGGCGACAGAATGTTTATTCCGACTCTTTTTTTCAAGCAGAGTTAAGTTCCCCAGGTGGTCAGAAGTGAAAAAGGACAAGGCCCAGAGATCTGAGCTCCACACAGAGGAAGCTGCGTGCATTTTCTCTAACACCTGATCTCGAAAAGTGAAAAGTTGCAGAAGCTGAAAACAATTTTTATTTAAATCCATCCTTGGAAATGGTTATACAGTTTGGCTGGCCTCATCTTTGAAAAGTACGGGTTGGTTGGTTGAATTGTGCAGAATCTCACTTGATGTTAAACGTTCATTTGTTTCTCCTTCCTCGCTCTCCACAAAGTAGAAATAGTAGCTAATATAATGTTATATGCATGTATATAATATATAGTTTTATTTTTTTAATTATACTGGAACCAAACCGGGGGGGGGGGAATACCCTGTGAAACTACCTTCTTAAAATCCTCATATTGGATACCACACTACATATACTTCATTCCAAGAAACTTTTTCTTTATTTTATTCTGTTCATTCTTAATTTTGTGGTCTAGAATAAATCGATAGAAGTAACTTTACCTAAAACACTCTTGTTTATATTATTATTCAGAGTTTAACGACCACGGTGAGCAACTCAGTGAACTTTAAGCAATCGCCTGTCCCAAATTTGAGGCCACTGGCTCCAGGGAAAGGAGAGAGCCAGAGCAGTAAATCAAACATACCACCCATGCCTCATCCGGGATTCGAACCCAGGTCTATCTCAGACGAATGGTCTAGGAAACTCTTAGACATACAAATTATTTTACGAACACTCTGAATTTTATTGAGTACTGTTTTTTAATCGAGGTGTGATCCTGAACATCAGTTCATTAAGTTGCTAGGCTATTTATTTTTGCATATAACAATAAAAAAAGGAACAGGAACAAACAGCAAGGTACTTGGAAATGAAACAATTATTACAAAAAGCCATAATAAAAAGTAACTCAACAAAAGAACTGAGGAGCTTAAAGAGATGCACTCAGCCGGATCTTGCTTGATGGCAGGAAGAGAGTGTAACAACTGCGCAAAGAGAACAAAGGCTTAAAACAAGAGTGTATCAAAACTTTTTACAGTGGTTAAAGGAAATATTAAAAACCAGAATCAGTAGCCAGTGAACCAAACATAATCAAATAAAAAATAATATACACCATTGTATTGATAAAAGAAGAGGATGCAGTTTGTCACAACAAACTTCCACGTGAACTTAATAAAAATGTGAGTGATAAAGGAATTGAAACCTAAATAGCATTCTAAATATTAATTCTAATGATATTATTACTGAAAAGCACCGAAAAGAATGAAAAACCCCAAATTATTCTTATACTGAAATTTAAAGAAGAAAAAAACATGAAGCACTCCAAAAAAGAAAATGCTTGGAATCTACATAAACAAAATTCGATTTATGGTAATACATAATCGACTTGTCTTGCTTTCGAACAAATACTGTCATAAGTGATACGCAACAGGGATTCAGAACTTTTATAGAAATAAAGAAATCATTACTCTCATTAATTCACATGGCTGAAAATCAATGAATTTTTTTTTTTTCATTTTTATGTTTCATAGATTACGAGGAAGCGATTGATAGCATCCGGTACGTGACATTCTCATGAAAATTGCACAAAGTGCTGACCTTTAATGCTAGAAGTACAGGAAGTGTAAAAGATGCCGTGCGGAAGAACAGATAGAAATTTGTTTTACAATCTGTACTTAAAAAAAATTACTACCGCTATGTTTTGGAGAAGAATACCGAACTAAATGGCGTCATCACAAATAGCTCACCACAGCCGACATTGTACTGTTTGGCAATTCCAACAAAGATCTTCAAACACTGATTTGAGAAATAGAAATAAAGAGGTGATATGCCAAATGGCAAGAAGGATATTGTAAATTTTTCATACTTGTGAGCAAATACTACAGAAGCAGCAGATTGATGAAAATATTTCTTCGGTAACAGTAATCAAACAAAAAAAATTATCAGCAGAATTGAACAGGCCAACATCAAATAAATCCATTCTGGAGAGAAAAAGTACTTTGTGGTGGGAAAATAAACTTATAACTTGGAATCAAAATCTTGAAGTATTATGTCTCATCTACTATTCTCTGTGAATACGTATATAGAATAGAGACTGCCCGTCAGAAATGAAGCCGTAGTAACTGAAATCTAAAAATAGAAATTTGAGCTTGTGAAAAGTCTCTCCTGAAAAACAATGCTAATGAAACAACTTTTTTGAAAGAATTTGGAGTTTCTTTATGCTGAGGTGCCACATTTTTATATTCTTTTCCAATGAAGAAACATAAAGGCATTAACAAATAAACGATGTTTTTCTTGCAATAGTTTTAATTTAAAACAGTATTTCGTTGGTTTACTTACTTTAATTTTAGTGCTTAGGAGTAACTTGAATAACAGATGGCGCAACATTACTGATCACGGCCATATAACTTAATTACAGACGAACGAACGAACGAACGAAGATAGCCTTTCATGCTTATGACGATGGCTCGTTTAATACATGAAAACACTAAATTTTAATGCTTTTCGGGCTTTCTCATTGAGCCTCATCCTTAGGAGACATACCTGCTGTCGACCATCGGTCAGCAGCAGATAAAAAGGACTAGGCGACCGAAGAAAATGCCTCCCACCATACCCACCCCACCCTGCGTAAAGCTGGTTTTTCTTTTTAAATCAGATGAGATCGTAAGTAATTGACTCTGCATTTATTTGTACTGTATTCACATTTTCAAAACGTTTTTACAATAATTGGACTTCACTGTGAATTTGGAAGTAAAATTCTCTGTTAATCTAACTTCAGCGGAAGGAAAAGTAATTCAAGTTAGCATAGACTTTTTTTGGAATGCGTTTATTTTCCAGAAGCGCTTAGATTCCTGACTTTTAACGGTTTGAATAACAGAAAGTCTGTCAGTGGGAAAATACACGGTAGTCCAAAACTGAAGGACGAGCTACATTTTGCCCAGTCAAAATAGGAAAAATCGGTTATACAGATGTTTATAAAAATCATAAGTAACATGTAATAGAGATCGAAAGAGAACAAAATATTCCTTCTATTTAGTGACACTCTTTCATCAGCACTGTATAAATAGACTACAAGGTGAAGTCCTATAATATCCATCCTGCACCGCAGTGCTATGCTTAGCACTAAGTGGCTTAGGAGAACTGTCCCACTTCTGCTGTAGAGCCCTGTTAAGTGTTGGAAAAAGTTTCTGGTCGGAGATTCCTATACGCAAAACGTCTCCCCATAGCGTTCCATGCATGCTCGATTGGATTGAGATCAGGGCAGCTCGCCAACAACTCCATTCGACAGATGTCATCACCAGCCAATACTGTATCCACAGTTGCTGTGCCGTAGGTTTTTTTTTATTTGATTGGAGGTTTAACGACCACCGTGAGCAACTCAATGGGCTATAAGCAGTCGCCCGTCCCTAATTTAGGGTCACTGGTTCCAGGGAAGGGAGAGAGCCAGTGCCGTAAGACAAACACAACATCCATGCCTCACCGGGATTCGAACCCGGACCCCTTCGGACGAATGATCAGAGGCCAACGCCTTAGACCACTGCGCCACCGGGGCGGCTGCTGTGCCGTAGGAATAGACGTTATCATCCATAAAAATAAAATCTGCACCCTCACCACGGAACAGACGAACGTGGAAAAGAATCACATCGTTGCAGTACCTCTACCCGGTGATTGGCCTTTGATGCATCCCCTGCAGTTCGGTACTTTTGTTGATAATGATACCGGTCCACACCATAACGCCGCGTAAACATGAGCTCATGACACCGAGAACTTGGTGGCATCCTTCTTGTTTAAACTTCTTTTCATTTCTTTTTTTTACTTAAAATACTTGTTTATCAACAATAGGATCACGTACGCCATGATTTCTGGTATCAAACTTTTTGAAATTTAAATTTTCTTAAAACTTTTCCTGCTCGTTCAAGTCCCGTTGAAAAATGCTATATTTGTTTTCTTTTATTGAAGCAAGTTCTATAAGATTACCCACTAAATGCTCACCGGTAGTGTTAGGAGAAGAAAGGAACTGAATCACGTATTTTGCCGCCTATGTGAACGAGTTGTCAGAGGCACTGATTTCTGGATCGTCGACAGAGCTAGCTGTGGGTGCACCTATCCTACAACATGGACATCTATTCTCCTTCCTGGAACCAGCTGCATTAAATTAGGAATGTACGACTGGTTATAGCACTGCTGAACTGCTCATGGTGTAGTCGTTAAATCTGGAATATAAACTGCTCGACATAGAAAATGTCACACCATGGAGGAATGCACCAAATAACACGGAACTTAACGCACATGTAGGCAAGTACACTGAGTCAGTTTTATATTAAGAACACCCCCAGTTTACATATTCGGAGGGATAACAAAGTACCACGTGGTATCAACGTCACGTGTGGCTACTGTAAATTGTGCTTGTGCGCATCTATCCTCCGTACATAATCGGTAAACGTTGGCCATTAACGGGGAAACGTGGCGACTTAAGCCAATTTGACCAAATAGTTGGGGCCCGAAGGATAGGTGCCAGTATTTCGGAAACAGCTGCACTTGTTGTCTTTCCCCATACTTATGTATCAAGGGTGTATTAGGACTGGATTAATCATACTCAAAATAGTATAACTATATAATAAAAATCCGAAAATTTATGGGCGTAGAATAAATAATCAAAATTTCAAAGCTTTCGCACATCAACCAGATGGCTTTCTCAAGGAAGGTAGACAGCTAACTGCAAACAGGATAATAGAACGTTTCAACACTTTAAACGAGGTGACTTGACTAAACAATAAATGATAAGGAGCAAACGTGATATTTCGAAGAAACGAGGTCACGTTGGTTGGGCACGCGGTACAGTGGTAGAGAACTCAGCATTATTTGAAGAACTGATTCCAAATACGTGGCAACTCCAGAGAAACACTATCATTGCAAGCCTCGCAGCTGGTCAAGATTTCCAAGGTTTCGCGAATGGCAGTAGATTTGGGTGTGGAGTATGAAGCTAATTTCTTTACATCATTCCATATAGGATCGGCGGACTTGAACTTGACTTCTCTTGATAGGGCAGTGGTTATTTTCCCGTCTCTTGTATCCCTTTTATGTTCGCTGATTCTAATTCCAAACGAACGTTTGGTCATTCCGATGTAGTATCGCCTGGAGCTGTCGGGATATTTTGGTGGGATTGCATAAATGCCTGCCTCATTGAGAAGAGGGGGCTTATCAATATTTCTCTTAAGCATCGTGTATAAAGATGCCGGAGACCTTATGCCGACACCGAAAATTCATCCTTCTGAGCGCGTTTTTGAGTTGATAGGAAATATTTGGTACGTAGGGAATAGAGCCCAGGTAGCGACGTTGCGGCATAGAAATATTAACACGGCTGGTTCTGGCTTTCTCGATAAAGTTATGCATCTGGTTCGAAGTATATCCTGCCTCAGTGGCCAATTCGACGATGTTTCTTAGTTCGGATTGTCTAGAACGGGCATCGGATGAGACAGCGAAGGCTCTTCTAATTCATGAACGGAATAAGGCGGTCCTTGTAATCATCAGGGCAGAATGAACTGCGGAGCATCAGGTTGGGAACGGAGGTGGGTATTATACCCCATAGACTTCCACCTGGCTACAATGAAGGCGGTTGTCATTCGATTTGCTCACTGAGACGTCGAGATAAGGTAAGGTACCATTGTGTTCAAGCTCGATGGTGAAATTGATTGTAGGGTGTATACAATTTATTTTATCGGAGGAACACGGGAGAGTCCTTACCTTATCTCGACGTCTCAGTGGCCATATGAAAAATACGTCGTCTGCGTATCGTAGCCAGGTGGTAGGTCTTGGGGTGATGTTGGTGAATATATGTTGCTCAATGGGGCGAAGTATTGCTTCTGCAAGAACGGCTGAGAGAGAAGATCCCATCGGAGCGCCATTTACTTGCTTATAAATTTGCCCTCGGAAACTGAAGTAGCTGGAATTTGAGACGAAGTCCATTAATTTGAAGATGCTGAGGCAAGACTCCTGAGAATAAACCGATGAATTATATATAGCCTCTTTCAATTATCTGATGGCTTCCCGTACGGGGATCGATGGATAAAGAGAAACTACGTCGAAACAGCCGATAATGTCGCGTTGTTCAACGGTGAGCTGCTTGATTTTCGTGATAAAATCTAAAGTGGAGGTTATTATAAAGTCCGACTCCGGTAGATGATTAGTTAAGAATTTGGTTAACTAAATCGGAATGACCAAACGTTCGTTTGGAATTAGAATCAGCGAACATAAAAGGGATACAAGAGACGGGAAAATAACCACTGTCCTATCAAGAGAAGTCAAGTTCAAGTCCGCCGATCCTATATGGAATGATGTAAAGAAATTAGCTTCATACTCCACACCCAAATCTACTGCCATTCGCGAAACCTTGGAAATCTTGACCAGCTGCGAGGCTTGCAATGATAGCGTTTCTCTGGAGTTGCCACGTATTTGGAATCAGTTCTTCAAATAATGCTGAGTTCTCTACCACTGTACCGCGTGCCCAACCAACGTGACCTCGTTTCTTCGAAATATCGTTTGCTCCTTATCATTTATTGTTTAGTCAAGTCACCGCGTTTAAAGTGTTGAAACGTTCTATTATCCTGTTTGCAGTTAGCTGTCTACCTTCCTTGAGAAAGCCATCTGGTTGATGTGCGAAAGCTTTGAAATTTTGATTATTTATTCTACGCCAATAAATTTTCGGATTTTTAGTATATAGTTATACTATTTTGAGTTTAATTTGGTGTACAGTTCCTACTTTTTGGATTAATCATGTACAGACATTTGGCAGGACTCACACTGTTCAGCCATGCGTGGTTGATACTACATGTGAGCGTCGGATGTCACGATTGGTATATCAGCAATGACGTGCGACAGTCACCCAGATCACCCACCAGTACAACAGCGATGCAGTTCGATCGACCTATTTGCATCTTGCGCCGTACGTTTCTTCGTCTGGGATTCCACAGTTGGAGACCAACGAGGGTACCCATGATGACGCCGAGTCATCGCAAACAAAATGCCTCGCATGGGCTAATGAACGCCGCCAGTGGACCCTCGACAGATGGAAGAAGGTCGTCTGGCGTGATGAGTCCCGTTTGCATATGGAGTAAACAGAATGAAAACCTATCCCTTGGTTGCACAGTTGGGGTTCAACAGGCCGACGGAGGTGGTATTCTGGTCCGGGGAGCTTTTTTCTGGCAAGCCCAGGGTACGTTAGTTATCATCCCACAAACACTGCATGGTGGACACATGTTAGCCGACCATCTCCAGCCATATCTGCTGGAGGTTTACCCAAACCACATTGCCATCTTTCATAGGACAACGCACCGTGTCATAGGGCTCGTATAACTCCGGAGTGGTTAGAGGAACACAACGAATTTGTCACATTGCCTTGGCACCAGAACTTCTCTGACTGTAATGCAATCGAACATTTGTGGGACATGTTAGAACAAGGTGTGAGACTCTCTGATCCTCCTTCCACAGAATGAACGTGAACTGACGAAGCTGCTGCAGTGGACATGGATCAAGTTACGCATGGGGGATGTTTGACACCTTGTAAAACCTGTGCCTAGGCGTCTCCGAACCGTGATTGCAAGGGAAGATTGGACCAACGCGTTATTAGGGAAGCGTTCCTAATGCAAAGTTAACTCAGTGTAAATGGGAAAGAAGCGATTTAATTTCTGAGAGATTATATGAATGCAATAAGAGAAATGACAGTATAACGTGGCCTGAGTCCGTAGGTCTTATGCTGGGCTGCACATTCGGCAACACGGTCTTATGCTGGACTGCCATGCTGGGCTGCATATTCGGCAACACGGCGTGGCGTCGAGCGGAAAAGCTCTCCGATAGTATCCTGAGGTACCGCTCACCATGCATTGTTGACATGTGTCCACAACGCATCGACATTGTAAGTCTCGTTTCTCTCGCGCGCCGACAGAAATGTAGGCGCAAAAACAGAAACGGGAATCGTCACTGAATACAGCATGGTCCTGTTCACCCCGCCACATATGTATGGTAAGGCACCATTGCGAACTTGTGTCATGAGGTGTTGCGGTAAGTGATAGTCGTTGTAATGGCTGTTGGCAAGATCGCCAACCTGCGGCAGCCGATCTGCGATTCACAGTCGGTGTCGACAGGGGATGTCAACAGCTGCTTGTACACCTCGTCGAATCTCCGCTGTAAAATGTGGTCTTGCTACAGCGTGCTGTCGAAGGCGGCGATGGAGACGTTTGGACAACCGCCTACCGGAACCAGTCTCACAACGGCGACGCACGTTACCTTCCTCCAGTCACTATCGCCACATTCGACAGACAGTTGCTGCATGTTTCTCCTGCAATACAACGCAGTGTGACGACGCCTCTGGTGAAGGTGTAGGGTTCCCGATGACGTCGCTCAGATATTCTCGCTCCTTATACGTGCTTTCGTCACCGAGATTACTCTGATGCGGTGGTCCACATGCCCAGGTGAGGACGACCAAAATATGATCATGATAATATGTAGAGGATTTTAGGAAGGGAGTGTCTGACCCCAGGTCTTAAACAACCCTTAGAAATAGGAAGCTAAGAGATTTGGGCTAGAGTGTCCGATAGGAAAGTGATACGGAAACGAAGTAGAAAGGGGGAGGAAGACACCCTTATTTATTACCGGGGAGCAGTAGCCGGGGTCCGACGGCTTAACGTGCCCATCCGACGCACGGCAGATATTTAGTGGATCGAATGTTCGTACCTTCCTGGGATCGAACCTGAGGTCCTTTCCGTTGCAGTCACGAACGTTGCCCACTAGGCCGCCAGCGGCCCTATGTCGACCAAAACGAATCCGTCGAGCCGTTTTTGTACCTTTATCTTCCTCACCGATCACGTGATTGTTTCGCATCTGCAATCATTTACGTAACCCAACTGTCGACATATACCCATCAACCTGCATGGCGCTCCGACAAATACTTTCCTATGTCGCATTTTCTCTGTTGAGCAGTGTAATAATAATAATAATAATAATAACGACCACACATTTCAGTTACCAAATTGCTCACTTCATTTTCTCAAATTGGAAGGATGATATTCGCCCTAATCGGAACTTCTGCCGACTAGGACGAATAAATGGCGCAGTGGTCTAAACGCTGGCTTATGACCATTCGTCCGAGAAGGGTCTGAGTTCGAATCCCGTGAGTCATGGATGTTGTGTTTGTCTTACGGCAGTGGATCTCCCCCTTTCCTGGAACCAGTGACCCTAAATTTGGGACAGGCTACTGCTTATAGACCATCCAGTTGCTCAAGCTGGTCGTTAAACTTTCAATAAAAAAAAAAGATCTTTTTAACTAAGAAGTGATGTGTGAGTAAGAACAATTTGGGAATTGTGCAGCTTACGAACGCACGTCTTAGCATGACTTTTGAAAAAAAAACAAACGCTGGCTAATGTTATCACTGTGTCCTTTCGTCCTTCTGTGGACACCATATCTGCACTATATTTTATTCCACATTATTCCTAAACGTATGTGGGTAGAAATCTGAAAATTTCCTCTTGTGTTGGGAAGCCTGAGCTATGAGAACGATGATCCTTGCTTTTTGCTGTTTTTTCGATGTATAGCGTGTCCGTTAGACGACGTAAATGCACATGTTATTGAACTCAAACTACACTGGTGTGCAAAAATTAAGGACGAAGAGGAGAATTTAGCATAACAGCGGAACGAGCAGTCAGAACGGACCGAAAGATCACTCAGGAGATAGACTAGGGTCCGGTACGGTTGGGCATGCGCAATGCGCATATATGCAGCATGACGTGGGGGGGGGAGTGTTGGTAGGGTATATAGCACACGGGCTTTGTACGCTCAGCAATTCGGTGAAAGCTATTGCACGGTGTATATCAGTTTGAACGACGTCGAGTTGCTGCCACCGTGTGATATGGCCAACAGGCAATCCAGTGGACGAAATCTGGATGACTTTACCCGAGGTCGCGTCATTGGGTGGTTGGAAGAAGGTCGAAGTGTGACTAGAGTGGCCGAGGAGTTCGGGATCGCTCACAGCATCGTTTCACGAGCTTGGAGAGCATTTCAAACGACAGGAACAGCTGTCCGAGAGTTTAGCAGTGGGCATCCACCGGCAACCACGGCGGCGGACTACCGGTATATTGTCCTACAGGCCTGACGAGATAGACGGCAGACAGCGAGAGAAATCGCAAGGCACATGCAACAGACAACTGGACGTCCGTTATCGCGTTTTACCGTGGCCAGGAGGCTGCACAAAGGTGGTCTATTTGCACGACAACCAGTACGGTGTGTGCCATTAACGCCTGCTCATCGGAGACTGTGGTTTCTGTGGTGCCAGGAACACAAGAACTGGTCACATCAGCAATGGGGGTCGAGTTCTCTTTACGGATGAGAGCCGATTTAGTCTGACGAGCGATTCTGGGCGTATACACATCTGGAGAGAGCAGGGAATACGCAATCACACCTCTCACATCATCAAAAGGGACCGGTTTGGAGGTGGCGAAGCTCTCGTTTGGGGCGGTATCATGCTTGGTAGCCGTACTGATCACCACATTTTCCAAGGAGGTTCAGTCACTGGTGTCCGCTATTGTACCGAGGTTCTCCTGCCTCACGTGCGTCTGTTTAGAGGTGCTGTGGGTCCTGAATTCCTCTTCATGGACGACAACGCTACACCTCATCGTATAGTGGCTGTCGCAGAGCTGTTGGAGAGTGAAGATATCCAACGCATGGATTGGCCCGCAAGGTTCCCGAACCTAAATCCAATCGAATACGTGTGGGACCTTCTCCGGAGACGCTTGGCATTACGTCACCAGCCGCCAGCAACGATTCCGCAGTTGCGATTGGCGCTACAAGGGGAATGGGCAGCGATGCCTCAACAACTCCTTGACAACCTCGTCCTCAGCATGGACAGACGTTGTAAATCCTGCAACGTAGTCAGGGGTAATCATATCCCCTACTAAAGACTGGATTTTTCTTGGCAGCCGCCTGTCACATGGACGTTTCTGTCTTCTGTCCAGTTGTGCTCGAAACTACCTTTTCAATAAAGTGCCTTTGTATCCTTTGAATTCCTTGTTTGGACGGTTTTGCTCACTTGTCCCATATTCTTACATCTTATGGTATGATTTGAGTCGATGTGGAGCACTTTTGCACGACGTTGCATTCGAAAAACCGTCTCGTCCTTAATTTTTGCACGCCAGTGTATATCTCATTCATACTACTGCTTCCAAAAGTCGGATTGCAAAAATTCGCTTTTCCTTCGATACCTTCTGCCATGAAGACCATTTTGCGAGCAGTTTGTTTTTCTTCAAGTAACTACGTTTTTCCTCCCAAGGGACGAAATATCGAAAAAGAAATATCAGGAAAAATGCATAGTATATTTTTCCGATATTTCTGCTTAAAAAACTACGACCTGAAAAAAATCCTTTTGCATCAAATATATTTGGCTATAACTAGGACTTGAAAACTTTCACGCTGATTCACCAGTCAGGCAAATATCTCACTCGCCAGCTGATTACTGACAGCCCCGCGGGACGGTCGATTTTGTTTCGTATTTTAAAGTTTAATTTGGTAAAAATTTATTAACATGTATCGAATAGTATTTTGTCGCTAAATATAATTTAAACCACTAACCATTGTATAATAAAAAAAACACACAGTTTTTGCCTTCTGGAGTAGATGATGCAAGAATCCTTCAATGTTTTAGAACTTTCCTAACAGCTCCCCGGAAACACGGATTCCCTTGTTTGCCTTTTGACCTATGACAGCATTTAGCTAAGTGGCAGCTCGCGAGGCGCATGTGTCCCTTACACTGCCTATCTTTTCACACAGGGTTTGGAGAAATTCTACC
This sequence comes from Macrothele yani, assembly GCA_039090855.1. NCBI lineage: Eukaryota > Metazoa > Arthropoda > Arachnida > Araneae > Macrothelidae > Macrothele > Macrothele yani. Next base: position 93,654,810 of record CM077010.1, read on the forward strand.
GGGCGTTCTGTTTCTTGCCTCGCCCGGATGTTTTGACTCACGGCATTTGCTGTCCAATTTCTGTCGCGGAGAAACTGGTTTCCCATGCTGGCGCACAATCACGCATCACTTATGTGAATTAAAATAAGAAACTGATATTTTGCGATTCCAGAAATAGGCATAATAACGTATAAATAATTGCCGCTTGAATTCAAACTGCTGTACTGAATTTTTTACTCGTCAACTAAAACTTTCACTTCTCACAGACGAGCAGACGACCATACTTTTCAAGACCTATAACAAATATTCTGCACACAATGTACGATTTTCCGTAATGCGCATATCTGCAGCTTGTGGGAGAAAGATTTTAATGGCAATAGTTTTACCGATTCCACAAGTCTGTTATTTCTATTAATGAAACCGATTGCGACTCAGTAAGGCGTGCCACGTACGTAGATAGTTGAAACAGTCTGCGTACGTGGCACCCCTTACTGTCTGGAAATAAAAAAAGAAGATTGCGAGGGCCAAGATTTTCGCCAAAGATGATCAAAATAATTCTATAAGTCTGAGGGGAAAATCCTTTTTGTAACTGGTTCTTTTTATTTTGGGGGACACTGCCCACATTATGCATTTTAAATACCGCGTAGCTTTTTCGCAAAAAAATGTAAATGCATTATATAAAATCCCCCTGATTTTCTGCTTTCCTAAAAATTCACTACGAAAATTTATAACGAAGTAAATTTCTCCGTCATTTTTATCCGCGCCAGGATTCGAACTCGGGTCCCCTCATTCCGGAATAAGTTGCTCTACCAATTGAGCTACGCGGACGTTTTATTCTGATTCCTATCTGCCTTTATGTCGTGAGCGTCCTTCTGGCAGGTGCGTCACATCTCCTGGTACGTTACATCATCTCCCCCTTATTTTTTATTTTTTTTATTTTTTCGAAGTGCTGGAGAAGGGATTCTCTGATTTTTCCTATCTCGCGGTGTGGAAATAACATCACACCATTACGAGATTTTGAACGGTCGGGTCATCCGGATAGTTCGGGAGCCATTATAACGAAGTTAATTTCTCCGTCATTTCTGTCCACGCCAGGATTCGAACCCGGATCCCCTCATTCCGGAATAAGTTGCTCTACCAATTGAGCTACGCGGACGTTTTATTCTGATTCCTATCTGCCTTTATGTCGTGTGCGTCCTTCTGGCAGGTACGTCACATCTCCTGGTACGTTACATCATCTCCCCCTTATTTTTTATTTTTTTTATTTTTTCGAAGTGCTGGAGAAGGGATTCTCTGATTTTTCCTATCTCGCGGTGTGGAAATAACATCACACCATTACGAGATTTTGAACGGTCGGGTCATCCGGATAGTTCGGGAGCCATTATAACGAATTCAATTTCTCCGTCATTTTTATCCGCGCCAGGATTCGAACCCGGGTCCCCTCATTCCGGAATAAGTTGCTCTACCAATTGAGCTACGCGGACGTTTTATTCTGATTCCTATCTGCCTTTATGTCGTGTGCGTCCTTCTGGCAGGTACGTCACATCTCCTGGTACGTTACAAATTGAGTGTGTTTGTCGAAAAGATTCAAAGATTCAAGTTGTTCATTACATCCTATAATTTGGTGTCATCTTTATAGTTTTCTTTTCTTTTTCTTTTTGTTGTTACTTTTTTTGGAGACAGATGTCTTCATAATCATTAAAAATTTCGAACTTTACAAGTTAGCGCATCACCTCTACCTTAAATAACTTGCAAAAATAAATGCGAGAAAAAGGATGAATCAATGAAAGGAAGTATGTGGGTAGGAAAGAAGAGGAAGTATGTTACTTGATACACTGGAAAGGATGTATTCATATAATACCTATCTACCTACATCTCATGTGCAATCCAAAAAGCAGCTTCAGGGTATGTGTTTCAAACGCATCGTTCACCAAAATAAAAGATCCCTTCCGCGAATAATTATTTTGGTTCGTATTACACAAGTCTGTTTCTTTTGGTTCGAAAACGAAAAGAAAATGTCTCCATCTTGTAAGTGAATGATTCAGGTCGTTACATTAAAAGAAAAGATTAAATAGCAGCAGAAAGCAGCAATATTTTTTCTGCTTTCAACGGCCATAATGAACCATTTCCTTTTATTTTATTTATTTATTATTAGTTTTTAAAAAAACACAGAGGATTGAAAAAAGAAGATTAGCGTACACTTTCTACAAGGAAGAGAAGTGCTGATCATACTGCTTGGAAATGCTGCTTTGTCTATTTTTTAAACACGGTAACTAAAAAAAGATTTAAAGATTTCTTTAAAGTTCGTTATGCTTATTTAGTGAGACGGGATGCGACCTCACTTCCGTAAGACGGTCGCCCGAGCAAGCGAACAAAATCGCGCTCGCAAGTCAGACGGCATGACGGCACGCGCTGAGAAGGGGAGACAGAGAACGTCGTTTTTTTGTTCGTTCCTTTTCCTCTCTGGTAAGTCTTATTAATAATTGGAAGACCGGTCGAGGCTCGTTTCGTGTATGTTGCACTTAATTTCAAAATGCAATTAAAAAAGAAAAGAAAAAAATGGTTGGTCAGGGTGGGTCGAGCTTTTGTGGGTGTACCTTTTAATGATCCCCATGAGAAATTACCCTTCCCTAATTTTCGTTTGGAAACTGAAGAGATCCAGAACCCAAAAAGAAACGCAGTACTCATGTCTCATCTGATTATTATCTCAAGAAGAAAATTTCCGTAACTAGCCTACTACCGGGCTTAATACACTGAGTGGACAGAAATCATGAATACCTACCTAGTAACAGGTAGACCTACCTTTCGCCCGTGTAAGGACAATCACACGCTTCATCCGCACGCTGCCGTCGGCGCGAAATAACTGGAAACGGGATATATCGGGCCAAAACACCCGATCCCAATCATCCAAAGTCCAGGGTCAATGTTCTTTCGCCAGTTGAGACGTACAGGCCGGTGATATGGCGTTAGCAGTGGGACTCTAGTGGGTCGACAGCTTGCATTACTAATTACAGCTAATGATTTCCTGATGGTCTTTCGTGGAGACGTTTCTGGCACCTCCTTCGTTGAAGTCGGCGGTGATTTGTGTCACTGTCGCTCTTCGGTTGGTTGGAACTATGCGATACAGATGTCAAGGACCACTTTCATCCCCCTTTCCTTACCCACAGGCTCTCCGCGATTCATTGCTATTTCGGAAATGGCGTACTCCCGGTACACTATTGACACTGCCGAATGAGGGGAACTGCAATTCCTGTACAACCTGACCCATTTGTCGGGCTGCCATCCCTCTTACAAATTCTCTGAACTCACAACGTTTATCCATACTGACATCAAGTTACCGTCTACAGAACTACGGTGAGGCCCTCCTACCTATACACCTGCCATGCTGTGAGTTCGTCTACCAGTGAAAGTGGTGATGGCGTAGCGTTGCTCGGAACCTGGTATCCCATGATTCCAGTTCTCTCAGTGTACTTGACATGTATGCTATATGCAACGAACTGCTATGTAGATGTGATGACAGCTGCAAGTGCGATCAGAAACTAGACGACTTTAAAGGAGAGAAGCAACCTTTGTACACTGCCGGACAATTGCTAAGGACGGATGACAATACCAACCATAGCAACCATAAAATGGAAGGCAGGAAATGGTGGAAATTAGCATAACTGCGGGATACAGTAAGACGTGTTGTGCGTATGCAAATTTTGGATTGCCGAACTTGTTCGTGACGTCATAGCGCTGATAAGAGATATAAAGGATTTGACGCGTATTGACCGTTGTTGTTCAAACGCAAAGTTGAAAGGGAAAGAATCAATTGACGAACTTGCAATTTTCAGTATGTCTTCCCGACATCACCTAGATGATTTTACGCGTGGCAGTATTATTGGCAAGATTGAAGAAGGGCGAAAAATAACAGATGTTGCCAGGGAGTTCGACGTCAGCCACAGTGTTGTTTCAAGGCTTTGGAATTCATTTCAAACAAATGGAGAGTGCAGAAAACGTCACGGGAGAGGTCGTGTTCGCAGTACGACACCTGCAGAAGATCGGTACATAGTGCTATCAACAAAAAGACACCGGCGCAGCACAGCTAGTGAGATAGCAAATCAGTTTATGGCTGCTACTGGCAAGCGGATCTCCCGAAAAACTGTCACCAGACGTTTCCATGAAGGAGTACTATACACCCGCCGTCCTGTTGTGTGCATCCCATTGTCCAGACGTCACCGTACCACCCGTTTGCAATGGTGCCATCAACATCGCAATTGGACTGATAACGACTGGTCTGCTGTCGTCTTCTCAGATGAGAGTAGATACAGTCTATCGTCTGGTTGTCGACGACAACTGATCTGGCGTGATAGTGGTACTGCATATTGTCCAGCAAACATACAGGAAAGGGACCGATATCCGACATGTAGTGTCATGGTATGGGCTGGCATCATGATCAATGGCCGTACGTCCCTCTATGTGCTTCCAACTGGGACTATGACTGGCCAACGATACATTAATGATGTTCTGCTACCTCATATTCGCATGTTCCGTGCTGCTGTCGGTGATAGATTCATTTTCATGGACGACAACGCAACATGTCATCAAACAGTCGCTGTCCAGGAGTGTCTTGAGAGCGAGGATATTCAACGCCTCGTATTTCCAGCACGTTCTCCAGATCTGAATCCCATTGAAAATGTGTGGGATGCTTTGGGGAGTAGTCTTGCTGGTCGCCAATGCCCTCCAATAAACAAGGACACCCTCATCCGTGCACTGACAGAGGAATGGGATAAATTACCCCAACAGCTGCTTGATAATGTTGTGCAAAGCATGACACGACGTGTGGAATCTTGCATCGCCCTCCATGGTGGCCATATCCCGTATTGACATCTTACGCCGGAACGCCTGCGGACGGTAATTGCATTTTTTTCACGTTTACGTATTCTGCACAAAATGGCCTGTTTGTCCCTTGAACACGTTCCAAAGCTTTCTGGATTTCAGAGCACAATAAATTGTCTTTCTTGTAATGTCCTGGCATTCTGACATTATTTTATTTCACTTGGCATCCAACCACACTTACTTTTTTATGCGCTATATAGCCGTTTATGATCCGTCCTTAGCAATTGTCCAGCAGTGTATTAGGCATAACCATTCATGGCATGTGTTTTTGCTCATAAAAGAAATTCAGCATCGAACATTATTTTGGAAGAAGTCATTGTTCCGCTTTTTACAAAAGTCACCCTTTCCTGATTATTTTCTACTTAGAAATAACAGTAAAAGGGTCCGAAAACAAGCAACCTTTTATGTTTCCCCGTACTCGCACCCAGGCCAGTGCTAGAAGCTAGTGTCTTAACCTGTCGGTCACAGGATGACCACACCAACACATTATGCTGGTTCGAACGATTCTACCGAACATGTTTTGCATTTCTTTATGACAAAAAACATTATCGAAAGAATCTTGCCGGTTCCTTCCTTACGGGTAAATTTGTAACGTACCAGAAGATGTGACGTACCTGCCAGAAGGACGCACACGACATAAAGGCAGATAGGAATCAGAATAAAACGTCCGCGTAGCTCAATTGGTAGAGTGACTTATTCCGGAATGAGGGGATCCGGGTTCGAGCCCCGGCGCGGATAAAAATGAAGGAGAAATTTACTTCGTTATAATGACGCCCGAACTATCCGGATGACCCGACCGTTCAAAATCTCGCAATGGTGTGATGTTCTTTCCACACCGCGAGATAGGAAAAATAAGAGAATCCTTTCTCTAGCACTTCAAAAAAAAAATAATAATAATAAGGGGGAGATGATGTAACGTACCAGGAGATGTGACGTACCTGCCAGAAGGACGCACACGACATAAAGGCAGATAGGAATCAGAATAAAACGTCCGCGTAGCTCAATTGGTAGTGTGACTTATTCCGGAATGAGGGGATCCGGGTTCGAATCCTGGCGTGGACAGAAATGACGGAGAAATTTACTTCGTTATAAATTGGAAAATGAAACAGACGTAGTGAGCAGTGACATGCTTTATCTGGTTTTCTTCCTGGAAGCATACTATAATTTCATACTTAGAAGTTATTCGAACATCCGTTGCCACCAGTTTTGAAAGACTTTGCTTTACTCATTATGATAGTCCGGAGACCCTAGAAATCAAGTCCTGGATATGTTTTATTACCTGTCGCCCCTTCAACTCTTCAGATGTCGGTTCTACTCGGCTGGGAAACTGCATGTTAAGGTTTTAGAACAATGCGATACACTTCGTAGGTTATTAATCCTAAACAACTGAAACCACTTTGAGGGTAATGTCTCAATCGTGATGGAGTGTGGTGTGCCTGTCGTTTTGGTCATCATAACAGTTATATAGTGTTGTAAAAGCTTTTTCAATTTGACCTAAAAAAGCAATAGATACTTTACAGAATATAAATATAAATTTATGCTAATTTGAATGCAATTTATGTTTCCGAAAAAGGCTGGAAAAAAGGCTAGAAATGCATGAAAATTTTTCTCATCTGCAGCTGAAGAATGTTTGACATCAGAACCCCTGTTGTTCCATCATTGAGCAGATTTATCACAGTTTAGTAGTAAGTATATACAGTGTTACCTCGCTGCATCAGAATTGTTTACTGAAGGACAATTGATTCTTACCATCCTGAGCAACATGTTTTAAATAAGTAAGAGAGAGTGTGTGAGATTTCAAAATTTCCCCAGAAATGGAATGATGAAAATTATGGATAGTCCTAAATGCTGTAAAATACAAGTGCACCCAATCCTTGTCGTAGGCAGTGGCATTCGGTTTTATGTTTCACACTGTAGCAACAGCAGTTTTGTCTCCCATAAATGAATGTGACAGGATTTCCTTGCAATATCGATGTAGCGTCTCTCTCTATCTCTCTCTCTCTCTCTCTCTCTCTTTGTCTCAATAACACTAGTCGACAAATTATTTTAACTTTTTTTCTGCGACATGGGTCATTTTGAGTGTTTTTTTTACTGATTCTACCCTGCTGATTACGAAAATATCAGTGAAAAGTGCGTAACACGCAACACTTTTGTGCGATAAAGACCATTCATGAATGGGCGACATCTTCTAATTTTTGAAATAAATCATTGATTAAATAAAGTACGAAGATATTTGATTGTGCAATCACACTTGAGAAAAGACCCCTGACTAATGTAAAACCTTTTCCATTCTTGTCCAAAGCCTTCACGAAGTTTTTCATCAAACCCAACTTAATATGTAAAGGGGAAGCACCATCTTGTTTCGGTCGAACGAAGAGGCGTATTAAGCATTATGTTTCTCCGAGACATAATTCCCTCTATGAGGCCAGTCTTTCACAGCACAGTGTTTGTTGGTTGCTGTACTGTAGCATACAAAAAGAAAACAATAGTATTTCGTAAATCCACCCTGAAGTCCGAGCAGCAGGGCGATGATTTTCAAATTTCCACACCTTTCCCATAAGTACTTGTATCGGATTGCACTTAGCAGCAGCGACATACTCTCGTAAGTTTCTTTCGTGTCCACTGAATGTGCCACTGATATTGATGGTTTAATGTTGCCATTGTGTAGCAACACTGCCTTCAGACTTGTTTTTGAGGACTCAATGAAAAGCCTCCATTTCTGAGGGATACGCTCGAAACCAAGATCAGCCATTAATCCATCAATATTTGAACACACACGCACATGGAATTTTGCATTGTAAAGTACCCTGAAAACTATTCATGCCTCTATCTGTAAAATGAATTTTTAGTGCTTAGCGCCAGTAAGTTCCACAGCTGCAGCCTAGACCCCAAAAGTTCAGTTTGATGTTTGTTAAAATTAAGGTCTCTGACTTAGTCGTTTAGTTCCCTTTACTAAATTAGATGCGGTGTCGTGCTATGTCTGGGACTGTAAAATAGATCAAAGGACATTGATGGTTCAGTCTCTTCTATCTTTTCTTCTTTTGGAAGGGCGAATTCTCCAATTGCGAAAGTGGCTTAGGAAAGGGCAGTTCAGATCTGTGTGGTATAGGACGTATGGCTGACGGAACAGTAAGATATTCCACTTTACATTTTGTTTTCTTTGAAAATCCCTCGATTGTAGTCATGAAAAAATAACAGTCCTCTGTATGGCTAGTCAGCTCGCGCCAGACCATCGGAACTACAAAAAGCATACACCACAGTTTGTTTCCATTCATCCACTTAATCAAATTTGAGGAGCATGTTGCGCAGGATATGTGGGAAGCCCATTTTTTGTGTTGTTCATCAACATGACTCTCAAAACAATAATACTACTCTTGTTTAACCTTGTTTGTTGAAGAACGACGCTGTTTTTTCACTATGAACTATCCACAAATGTAACAAAAACTGTCTGATGTATTTACACATTTGCGGCATGTTATATCCATTATGAGAAACCTAAATGCCCATACACACTGTACAACGATCACTGTAACCTGTTACAAGCACAAAATCCCTTCAACTGAACCAGATATAACACATTTCACCACGAAACAAAACTCTCTCAGCCACCTGTCTGCCTGTGGTCTGCAAACGATAAGTCAATCTAGGGGAAATCCTGAACGTAAACAAAGATACGTGCGCGCGCAGCACAGGGAAGAATTACTCATAATTCCTTCAAGTCCTACCATTAAAAAAATTATCATAAAGTGGAAATGAGCCTGGGGAAAAGTTGTCGATACACTGAGAAACATTTCCAGCGGATGCTTTTGGGCCGATAATCGAGTTATGTAAATCTTCTTATTTTCGGCTTTTGCAATGTTATTTTCTATTTCTTTTTTCTTTTTAAGCATATTCGTTATCAGCACATAAAAATTTACTATAGACGCATATTCCCATCCATGTGACAAAAACCTTCTTAACTAGTGTGCCATTCTTAACAGATTGAAAACTACGACAAAAATCTTATCCTTCAAATTTTAAACACATATATCACGCGAAAGTTTCAAAAAAACTTTCAGTTGGTGCACTTTGGCATTAGAAAAAGAACGTTACAGATGGATATGATGCACTGAGGCTTCCGGGCAGATGAATGATTGGTCAAAGTAAGAAGCTTTTTGTTTGCTTCATTGATTACGAGAATGCGTTCGACCGTGTTTCCATGTCAGTGATGTCTGTCCGATTTGTTTCGACGTTGAACTCGAACGGTAGTAACAGAGTTTTGTCTTTTTCGAAAGGAGAATTATTGTTGCCAGCAAAAATAAGGAAAGGCGTGTGACAAGCGTAAAACTCACGGTGGAAATGGCGCTTGGACTTACTAGAGGTGATGCATGCACTAGTGGAATTTGTCTTTGTTTATCAGGTTTGTTGATCAAGAGAGATCACTTCGATGTCGTGAAATGTGAATGAAGATTTCAAACCCAAGTGGTACAAGTCCATAAGCATTACAGATAGACCCTCCCCCCCCCCCCCCACACACACACACTGGATGTAACAATTAATAAGAGATGCATAGACCAAACACAACATTCAAAATCTGTGTAGGATTCGAAATCGTATCTGAGATGATAGAAACGCGTTCGAATCCTTCTGTGCGGTGTTATCTGCGCCTGACCATTTGACATATCACATGAATATCACTTCGGTAACATCTAAACAATAAATGTAAAAAGAGGAATCCTTTTAACTTATTACATCTAAATAATAAATGTAAAAAGAGGAATCCTTTTGACTTATTACATCAAAACAGTGAATGTAACTTATTTATGGTGAGCGATACTGTGACAAGAGGCTGCAAAACAAAGTATAATAAACAAAATTTTGCAGAAGCAAGAGATGACAAAAAGATTATAAATCAGGAGACCGTGATGATGACTCCCCATTTTTTTTTTTGTTAGTCTTACTTTTTTGCTCTCATGAACGTTTAAGGCTGTTACAAGCTAAAAGTATAGATAAAATCTGCTCAAAACTTTATTGTCCGAACTCGTATGCGACTGCATTTGCACCAGGCTAAACCTGGTCCTCACTGCTTTGAATTATTAGTAGTATTAGTAAATTTAAAATTTGAATTATACGTAACTTAAGTGCATACTGAATTTCTAATTTACTTGATTAACCTAGTTTACTGATTCTACTACATATCAGGTTAATAACTTCGGGAATTTCTGTTGCGCAAAGTATATAGTATTTAAAAATAATTTGAATATATATCAGGTAACTTTTCGGGATGCGGAGCTACTGACTTAATAGACGTTTAGTCAGAACAATAATACATTATACAGCAATAGTTCATATGAACAAAAAATTTCATCATACTAGATGTTTCCTTAATAAAGAGGCCTACTTAATTTACGATTTATGTAAAAGATGGAGCAGTATTGTTATTTTTATGTGAATAACAAATGCAGACAATCAGTTACGCTGCTTGTCATAGATAATTGCCATAACCTGAAGGAATGCACGAAATGAGACGAAACTTAGCGAACATGTACAAAAGTAGATGGGAAAGAAGTAATTTAATTTCTGTAAGATTACATGGGCGAAAAGGTAGCATAATTTGGCCTGATGTAGTGGTATGACCGACATACTGGGCTCTATACATGCACCAGCACGGCGTGGCATCGAGTGGAAAAGTTTCTGGATGGTGACCTGAAGTATAGCGTTGATCTGTGTCCACAATTCCTCAACACTACAAAAGTGTGGTGCCGAGGCGTTAAGTCTGCAAATGGCGTCCTGCACTGCACCTTTTCTGTTGGGGACAAGTCTGATTATCCCTCTGGCCAGGACAGCCCATGGACACTTTGTAGGCACGACCAGTGTGTGATGGGCGTTATTTTATTGGAAACGGCCATCAGGGATACCACGGAGATACGGCAACAAAACAGTCTACAGAACCTCATCGACGTATCGACGTGCTGTCATTGTACCCACTGTGTACGAGCGGTGAGAGCTGTTGAAACTGATGGCGCTCTAAACCTTGACAGCGGGCAGAAAAGCCGTATGACGCTCACGAATGGGAAGATCAACCCACTGACCACGTCATCTTCAAACTCTAAATCGGCGATTGTGGGCGCCATGACACGCGAGACTCGTCACTGAACCTGCTTCAGCCAATCTGCGATTACAGTGCGTGTCGATATAGGGCATATCCATAGCTGCCTATATTCCTCGTCTAATGTCGTTCGTTGTGGACTGGGGGGATGCTACGGCTTGCTATCGAATGCGGCGATAGAGGCCAAACGTCCGCTTACGTGAACCAGTCTCACTACGGTGACGCATCAGACATTTCTCCAATCACTGTCGCCACATTCGGCTAACCAGATGTATATCCGCCGCGATCAGACGTATGGACCAATACGTCTGATCGCTAGGTAACCATATTATGAAGCCTCTGGTATAAAGGTGTCCGTGTGATGGTAGATTTCTCGATGTCGTTGCTCACATTCTCGCTCTTTACACGTGCTTTCGACACCGAAATCACTCTTATGCAATGGTCCACGCACGCCCAGATGAGGACGACCAAACTTAGCTATACCGAGCCTTTGTTATCTTTTATCTTCCTCGCTTATCACGTCATTGGCTCGCAACTGCAATCATGTATAATACATAACCCAACTTACTACGGCCGATGAGAATTTTTCCGTGACTCACTTATAAACGTTTCTATCTTTGGTGAAACCATAGCGTTGTGCGGGGCTCCAAGAAGCAACCTGCCATGTGGTTTGGCAGTTAGTCGTATATGAGTACTACATGGTGTGTCATTTTCTATCGCGAGTAGTGTATGTTTGCTTAGTTGTTCAAGCTTTAATACCGCAAGGCAAAACCGGATGGGAGATTTAGAACATGTCATCACGCACAGGTGTTACAACTTTTTCCTTATAAAAAGTCAATTCATTAGAAATTAAAAAAAGGAATAAAAAAGATGATGGTTAGGTATCAGACCTTTTTATCTCCGGCTGTGAGAGCAATCCCTAATTTCGGATTGTCGCTCAGGAAAAGATGAACGAGAACTAAAAGGTTAACCATTACAGAACTCCAAGTCATTTCGCACGGACTCAAACCTGAGCTCCTGGCATACTTTCATGAAGTGTAGTAACATGTTGGATGGGTCTCTAACGAGCAATCGAAAGATAAGTTCAAGGAAATCGTTTTAAAAGACTATCAAGAAATGCATTCACTGCGCTAGTTCGCAATATAGTGAATGCACTTCTTCACAGTCTTTAAAAACAGCGAGGGAACATGTTAGTTTTGAAGAGAGGTATTGATAGTTCACATCGTCGTTGTTTGCATATTGTAGAGAAACTGCGCGTGGCTCTGAGTTCCACATTTTGTTTTACGGCCTACATTTGTTCCCGTAAGTGATTGATACCTGTAAACAAGTCTGTTTTTAGTTCAAATAATCCGGTCTTTACTGATAAAATTAGTTCAAACTGAAAGTTTATTGGAAGAGGGCGTCTAAGACTTGCGTCTCACAGAAACTCTGTGGTTACTGACATGCGTCAGAAAAAAAAAATGAAGTCATGACGCTTTGCACAAATAACGAGAAAAACAAATCAGTAAAGAAATTTCATGTAAAGGAAGTGACACCATTGAAACTTGGATAAACTGTTGATAGGCATAGTTATCACAAAAATAGTTAAACACCTTCGCCTGGCTGAAAATACAAAAATGCTAAGGTTATGGCTAAGACAATTCACTTTTCAAATACTTTTTTTTAAACTGACTACCATACGTCATTTGACATGAAACACTTGTATGTCTCAGACAATATTCATTTATCTAAGTAAATTACCTGAATGAGACCGAAAGCATTCGAAATTTAAATTTTTCTGACTGAAGCACTAAATACACTAGACAACACACAATTTGCCTCTGAAATGAAAAATAACGAATCTTTACTCAATGTGCTGAACACAAAACTGACAATAAAATTTGTCGATTGTTTCCTGCTTAGGAGAGACTCAGTTCCCAACATATTGCATCAGCCTATCATACACATAACCCCCAGGAACTATTGCATCATTGTCTGAAGCAATGCAGTTGAGTCATGACATCGCTGACGTAAGATAATGCAATCGTTAGCATAAACTGAAGTCTTGTAGAGTGAGCAAGTGTTTGTGAGACTTCCTGGGCTACACTCACAATTACTCCTGCGTCATATTCACAAGTAATCTCTGCAGCGTAAATCCAGCAGTAGTGATGCCTCGTAACTGTGCTGATAATCCAAATATTTTTTTGTTATACACTCTACGTCGAAAAAATAGTTGCACCCAGAAGAAAGCAACCGACAGGAATGAAACTTTGTGTAGGTTTGACATCGTAAGACATGCAAATGATTCAAGTATCACGCTCGGCGGAGCAGGTGACGCAAGCAAGGAGGGGTCGTAGCGCTGCGCCTGACCGGCTATATAAGATCGTCCCGTTGCGCGTGCATGCCATTCTAACTCGTGCGGTTGTGTTGGTTGCATCCTTTGCAAGTGAAGTATGCCTCGGATAAAAGTTCGGAAGTAATACGAGAAGTTTGAGGAGTTCAAGAGGGGCAGCATCGTCGGGCTACGGGAAGCGAGATGGTCTTATCGCCGTATCGCGCGCCATACCGATCGTGAGAATATCATCATATCACGCTGTTGGCGGCAGTGGGTAGAATAAGGCCCGCAGCTGCGACAGGAAGTGTCTGGGAGAACTAAACGAACCACGGAGAGAGAGAACCAATGGGTTGTCTGACATGCGCGGAATGACCCAACAGCCACGATTGCGGATATTCAGCGAGCAGTGGTGCCCTCCATGCATCATCCGATTAGTGCCAGTACCATTGGCAGATGGCTGTGTGACGTAGGACTATACGCACGCAGACCGTTACGACGACTGCCCTTAACATGATTGCATCAACGTCAAAGACTGCAATGGTGTCCTGCCAGACTGTCATGGGGTCACTCAGAATGGCAGCGGGTGATCTTCAGTGATGAGTCCCGCTTTTGTCTTGGAGGAGACGACTAACGAATCCGTGTGTGGAGGCACCGTGATCAGCGCCAATATGAACGGTTTGTTGTCGTGCGTCACACGTCCAGAAGGCCTGGTGTCATGGTGTGGGGTGCAATTGCCTATGATGCCAGCCAGATCACCTTTGGTGTTCATAACAGGCACTTTGACACCCCAACGTTACGTTAATGACGTCCTGCACCAGTGGCCCTACCTTTTCTGAATGCTCACTCCAGCGCGATTTTCTAACAGGACAACGCTCGTCCGCATACTGCTGCTGTCTCGAGAGCTTGCCTTCAAGGTACTGACACTCTGCCATGGCCAGTCGCATCGGTAGACCTATCGCCGATTGAAAATGTGTGGGATGCTATTGGACGCGCTATCCATACTCCACCACTATTGCAAAATCCGCAGGAACTGCGCGAGAAGATTCAAACTGCATGGGATGGCTTATTGCAGGACACCATTAAGAACGTGTATAACTTCATGCCGAGACGTCTGGCATGCTGTGTGAGCAAACATGGCTGCCCGGCGCCATACTGGGAGACACTACTTATTGGCGTGTAGCTCAATAAATATTGCCCATATCGGTCTCAATATGTAATCATTTATTGTTCCTGGTAACCTTTAGCTTCCTCCCGAATAGCATTGCAATTCGACACATCCTTCTGGGTGCAACTGTTGTTTTTTGTTGTTGTTGTGGTTTTACGTAGAGTGTATTTGCAGAGAAGTAATGTTTGCAAGCCAGAAAAAAGCCATCACTTCGATAGTGAAAAACGCGTATCAGCTTTATTTACGGTGAAAGATCGGAGATCAGGACAAGGCATGGACCCCACACGTATGCTGCGGTACGTGTGCTAAAAATCTTTCGAAATGTCTGAAAGGTGGTAACGTGTCGATGCCGTTTTCTGTTTCTATGGTTTGGAAGGAGCCAAGCAATCATACAAATGACTGCTACCTTTGCATAGCACCACCTGTTTCGGAAGGCATCACAAGGAAAACAAAGTGGCCAATAGCGTACCCGAATATACAATCTGCTATCCAACCAGTTCCTCACGGTGAAAGACTTCCCGTTCTCGAACCTCCGAAAGAATTTTCCATCGATTCAGAAGTCGATGAGGACGGGGGCCAACTGATGTCGGATTCTCCTGAGCCTTCGGCATCTAATGATGATCTATAATTCGGCCGTGGTGCGTCATTTGCGTCACACAAGAAGAACTGAATTATTTTGTTTTCGACCTGCAGCTGTCCAAAGCCAAAGTGGAGTTACTGGGATTAACAGTTCTGCAACGGAATCTTCTCAAGGAAAATGTTCGAGTGACTTCGTTTCGCACTCGTCATGAGCAGTTTGCGCCTTACTTCTGAAAGGAAGATGACCTTGTGTTCTGGTACGATGTATATGACCTGATGAATGCCTTTCGAATCAAACATGACCGGCACGAATGGTGACTAGTCATAGATTCGTCGAAATTGAGTCTCAGAGCGGTGTTGCTGCATAATAAAAACCAGCTTTCATCTGTTCCGATCGGACACGCTGTTTATATGAAAGAAACCTACGAAAACCTATAAAAGCTGTTGAAATTTCTTCAATACAACAAGTGCGACTGGCAGCTGCGTAGTGACTTGAAGGTACACTGCTGGCCACCCAAATGCAACACCAAGAAGGACACGAGATAGCAAAGCCAGATTTACTGGACACATAACAACAGATACAAAGATGAAACAATTGAGCTTACAGGCCCGTGCAAATTGCGGAACACGCAGACATCAATAGTTCGTGTGGCCCCCATGGCTGGCAATAACGTCCGCTACACGCCGCGGCATCGAACGAAAGAAGCTTTGGATGTGTGCTTGGGGTATTCGGTCCAGGTTGCTTCCACACGTTGCCACCGTTCAGCAGGCGTAGCCGCGGGTGGTGCTTGCCAGGGGACTCGGTTGCCGATCAGCGACCAGACGTGTTCGATGGGCGACATATCGGGAGAACAGGCGGGCCATGGTAGCAGTGACACATGGTGGGCCGTGAAGAATTGTTGCACGATGCGTTGAACGTGCGGGAGCGCATTGTCTTGTTGAAACGGGGCCGCTGGCAGATCCTGCAGGACAGGGAGGACTACAGGCTCCAAAACGTCGGAGATGTAGCGGTGGCTATTGAGTGTACAGGCGATGCGTACCAGAGAGGTGCGGGTGTCATATTCAATTGCGCCACAAACCATAACGCCAGGCAACGGACCGGTATGGCGATGCACAATGCAGGCGTCATACAGTCTCTCGCCGCGGTGCCGCCACACGCGGATCCGACCATCGTGGTGTTGCAGGCAGAAGCGGGATTCATCGGAGAAGACAATGTCGTGTCATTCCGTAGTCCAGGTGCGGCGTTCAACGGCCCACTGCCGCCGCATTCGCCGGTGGTGTAACGTCAATGGTAATCGGAGCGATTGGCGCCGTGCGACATGTCCCAGCTCCTGCAGACGACGTCAAACGGTACGTGCTGACACAGGTTGTTGCGCAGCACACCCTAATTCCTGCGCTAACGTTCGTGATGTGGCGGTGCGAGCCGTCAATGCACGTCGCACAACAAGCCGGTCCTCTCCTCCGGTGGTGTGCCGCGGCTGCGGCAATCGCTCACGTTGGTCTGTCCTTCCCTCCTGCACCACCGAATCCATTCTCGTCTCACTGTGGCTGGATGTCGTCCCACACGGGCGCCGATGTCTCGGTACGATAAACCGCTGTCGCGATAAGCCAGTATTCGTTCTCTGTCGAACTCCGAAACGTGCTGGAATGACTGCCGTATTCTGCGACGAGGCATCAGGAAGCTTCCCACGCACAGGTACGGCAGCACAACACACTTCTACTACTGACACCCCGCCTTCTGTGCACCCTTCACATAGACCTTTTCGGCGGTGTGCCGGGCGCACATGATTTGCATATGCCCTGCAATGCTAATTGTTTGCATGTCCTCTCGCGGGCGACGCATGCTGTGAATTTCAGGCCAATCGGATGCTTCCTTCTTGGTGTTGCATTTTGGGTGGCCAGCAGCGTCGTTTCTGTGTTGATTGGTCTGCAGTTGGGATATACGAAGTATTGCTGTTTTGGGTGTGAATGGGACAGCCTAGTAAAGGAATTTACATTGTTTGAAGAAAGACTGGCCTGCGAGGAAGTCTCTAAAGGTCGGAGAGAAGACTGTACCCAGCAGTGGCAGAAACGCACGAAATTCTCCTACCGCTCCTACATATCAAACTCGGTCTGGTAAAAAACTTCGTAAAAGCCATCGATGGACTGAATCAGGTTTCGAGTACCTGGCTGATAAATTTCCTCGACTCAGCGAAGCGAAAATTAAAGGAGTTTTTATGGATCCTCAGATCCGAGAGCTCTTCATTGACGAGATGTTCGACAACCTGCTACAGGGTGATGAGGGAAAAAAGCTTGGGACGCATTTCGACTGGTGTCAACTAACTTCCTCGGAAATGTCAGGGCAGAAAACAACAAGAAACTGGTTGAGGTCATGTTATATCTGTATCACAAACTTGGCTGCAATATGTCTTTAAAGATACACTTGCACCTTTCCCACTCGGTTTTCTTCCCCGACAACTGCGACATGGTTAGTAATTAGCACGGTGAACGTGTCCATCAGGAAGTTGCAACGATGTAGAAAAGATACCAGGGAGTGTGATCAACTTCTATGTTGGATGACTACTGTTAAACACTTGCTGGGGGTGATCCTGAGCATCCATACACAAGCGACAGGAAAAGCGACGTCATGCCTAGAAGGGACATTTACTGGCACATGTGGTAAGTACGTATAAGAAACAATTGCGATCTCTCACAAACGATAGAAAATTTTGCATTTTCATATTAGTGTTGAGCACCTAGAAATGTATACGAAATTATTAATTTAATGTTGGGGGCAAGAATTTTGGAAAAATTTGTTGTCCAGTGATATCAGAAAGAAAAAATACGAAACTACAAGGCACACGGGTATATCATGTGTAGTTAAACTGTAGTCATTCCAAGAGCCCTACGTCAAATTTTAGAAAGTAACTTAAAATTTATAAATGAAGTAAAAGCAGTCAGATAAATACTCACATTGAATGAACTTGATCTTCTGAGTGAACTGATCCACACTTTCAGGATCAGAATTCTTGTTTATTTCGCGGTCGAAAGTCGAAGGCATGACGTCTGCAAAATCCAACAGAATTCTCTAAGCACTGAATCTGAAAATAAATGAAAGAAAATAATCTGATCAGACAATTGAAAAGTACGGTGTCGCCATAGTCCATCTGAAATGTGAGAATTATCACTGCAAGGAATATGCATGCTTGCTAAGACGAAATGCCGATGGAAGAGCTATTTGCCACATCTGCACCAAAGCACATGAAAAAAAGTTTACCTTCGCCTAAGGTCAGCAACTCACAGAGGTCTCAGGAAGCTTTTGTGTAGCACGGCTTTCAAACGTGGGCGCGCGCCAAGGATGCTTTTCGAAAACACGAAAACGGTGACTATCACAGAAGTGCAACGTCTACTTTAACTCCTTTAACAAATGAAGACAGCGTTGTATGTATGATTCCTAGCGCAAAGCAGAAAGAAATGCAGGTAGTACGCGTTGCTCTAAAAAAACATTCCAGCACTATTAAATTTCTTAGTCGGCAGGGCATAACTTCGCGAGAACATGGAAGTGATGGTAATTCTAATTTAAAACAATTACTGCAGATGAGAGCTGAAGATAGCCCGGAACTTGATAGCTATTTAAAAAGAACAAATTACAAATGGCTTCATCATAACGCTGTAAATGAGATAATTAATTTAATGGTAGAAGCAGTGGTGCCAAAGTACCTTGATGAAATAAGAGCTGCTGAGTAGCATCAGGCTTCTTAAAAAAACTTTAGAGTTTTGACTTTTTTTATTATCTTAAAGTGACAATCAATATTTTTGAAAGAGTGGAAATTTGAATGCTGAACTGCATAAATCGAATCTGTGTATAAATGAGTCCCACGAAAAAGTTAATTTAACAGTGGATAGATGGCTTGGCTTCTTTGTGAAACTCAGGATTTTAAAAAATATGGAATTCCTCCGTCGAAGAAGCTCACAAATTAAATTTATACAAGCCAACGCTTCCACGCAAGGGAAAAATTTCCAAGAAGTGGGATTCAAGCCCGTCAGTTCAAAGACCCATGTGAATATTATAAATGACTGAATAAACAGGAAATTCATTACATATGAAGCAAATTTAAATTAATCGTATGCAGCAATTTCTATTGCCATTTCGTATTTACATAAAATTTATTTTCTAGAATAGAAAAACAATTAGCGGAAAACATGCTCATTTGAAATTTACGGAACTTATCGATGAAAAAGATCATAAAAAAACACCGCGATCAATTAGTTTCCAGGTTTTTATGTTATCATTTTATGAACACAAAAAAAAATTCGGATACGGAGAACTGGCCACATTGCAATTTCAGTGCCACAAAATTGTTCTGAATAAACAAATACCGTGTGACTATACTTCCCAATGCTTGAGTAAAACCTATCTATCTATCTTTATATATAAAACCTTTTCTTTTAATATTTCATTTTCAATAAGTGTAGATATTTCCATGTTTTTTGGGCCAGCCAAAGACAAAGCGAAGAACTGGCCATAAAAATTTTAAGGGGCCGTATAAAAATTACATTCTTGGCTGCTACGTGGCCACGTCTCCAGAGACTGGTTATCTGACTCGTATAAAGTTTCCGTAATTTCGTATTTTCTTAATTGGGATATTTAATGTAATTCATTATAGAAAATGTTTACTATCTACAACTCAACAACAGGATTTTAAGGTTTATAAAATACAGCTCAGCAAATTCTCTGCGAGCATGTGCAAACACAGGAAAACTGTAGAGGGGAGGCGGGCGTTTGAACGACCTCTGTCAGTTAATAAAAAAGTTATGCCCACTTTTGCATTACTTCCGGTGCAACCCTCGTATATTTCTTCTGATTAGTAAAAACAGAAGCATGTGTTTATCGTAAAAGTAATCCAATGGTTAAAAATATTTCGTCAGAATTCGTTTGCACGTTTATTTATGCAAAGTAATGTATGTGTGCAAATACGTTTTGTCATAGATAGATAGATAGATAACCTTTGAAAACATTTCATAAGTAAAAAACGAAGAAATGTCATAAGGATGTGATTGAGGCTGCGCATAGCCACAAGTCCAAACCTCACATCATATGTGCTAAAAATATCAGTCAAAACGACACGAACACAAAAGTCTATAAACAGAAATCTAATTATATAAACTAACTAATCCAAAACCAGACTCCAAACAAACAAACAAAAAAAAGACCACTCACCCCATGAAGACAGTGCCTGGCCGTCAAGGACCCAACACTAAATAAAATTTCATGTATACAGAAAATTATGCCGCCAATAAAGTCACTTTTATTCCGCTGGTGTTCTCTTGATAAAAGAGAACACCGGCGGAATAAAAGTGACTTTTCTGAATTCCGCTAAAAGGCTAGAGTCACCAAAAGCCTGCGGATGTGTTCTCGAAGTCACCATCTCTGAAAAACAAAAGAGCAAAAAACGTCAAAGTCACCCTATATAGCAATTGAGGTCACAGGCCACGGTTGCGGGCAGTGTATATAAAGTGATCGTAAACTAATGAGAGAATATAGAGTAGAATGAGGTTAATTGAAATCTTCAGCTATTACAGATCCACATAATAGCACTTAGCAACCTAATCAGTTAAAATTGTGGAATCTTTGGTTAGTGATGTATTTGTAGTTTAGAGACCTTAGTATAGGAAATTGTAATCTAAGTTTAGAACTGAGAGCTAACTGTCTGAACAGTTGATGTGGAAAACGTACTAGGTAATTATTAGCCAGTAATCTAGCTAACAGCTTACTCTAATATGCAAGGTTTTGTTGTTTTGAAATGAATAGGTGTATCTGAAGGGATTTCTTGCGTAGATTCCGAAAACGACCTTCAAAATTTCGTATCACGTCAAGTTTTTTCACAAATGACGGAAATGTGAAAATTTAAAAAAAACGTTATTTTTTAATGACATTGTTATATGGCAGCATTTATAACATGTTGAAATGTTCTCTGGAGGGGCGGAATGATTGTTTAAGGAATAGATAAACATAAATATATAGCTGATAATGGAAATGCAACTGTTTTATCTGTATGACGTCACGATTTGCGCCATTCATAAAGGCGGAACATGAGAGAATGTTATCTTGGCACCGCAGTATGACTCATACCTCACGCCACTGCTCCCTTCTTTCTATTGGTCACATGTGGCGCCATTCAGGGGCAGATCGTGTTACACTAGTCAGTTCAAAGAAGGGACTGGTCCCGTTCGGTTGTTTCTTTGTGGCGTGTGCAATGGCTTCACGTGGTTGTGTAAATCATCCAGACATATTTTGCTACATATGTGGCTGTTGTATGACAGGAAAAAAAACAGAGGCGAAATATTACGCCTTTCGTGAAAAATGCTTATTTTCAATACTTCGGCATTAAACTAGCAGATCAGGACAAAGTTTAGTCTCCTCACAATGTGTTCCGTGCATGTGTGGAGGGGTTGAGGAACTGGAAAAGTGGAAAAAGGGCATCAATGCCGTTCGGTGTACCCATGGTGTGGCGTGAGCCAAAAAATCACAGTGACGACTGCTACTTCTGCACAGTGAATATCGTAGCAGAACCAGTAAGCGGAACATTGTGTACCCCAATATCCCATCTGTCATAAGACCAGTGCCCCATAGTGAATCCATCCCTGTGCCATCCCCGTCCAATATCAAGCCCCCAACAGACACCGATTCAGACGGTGATACAAGTGATGAGATGTACCAACCGGACAGCATGGAGGATGAAACCCCAGTGCCATTTACCCAGCATGAACTGAATGATTTGGTTCGCGATCTGAATTTATCTAAAGACGCAGCAGAGCTTTTAGGATTACGACTTCAGGAAAAGAATTTACTATGTCCTAATACGAGATTCTCCTGGTACAGACACCGAGAAGCAGAATTGGTTCCGTTTTTTGCTGAGGAAGGCGGTTTGGTATATTGTCGAGACATTCCGGCAATCATGAAATACTTCAACATTAATTACAATTCAGGACAGTGGAGGTTGTTCATAGATGCCAGCAAATCCAGTTTAAAAGGTGTTTTATTACACAATACTAACATTCATCCATCCATTCCAGTAGCACATTCTGTGACTTTGAAAGAGACACACGGGAACCTTAAATTACTGCTGGAAAATGTGCAGTACAAGTTTCATGAATGGTCTTTGTGCGGGGATTTCAAGGTGATTGGAATATTGCTCGGCCAACAAGCAGGCTACACCAAATTTCCTTGCTTTTTGTGTGAATGGGACTCTAGAGTAAGGACGGAACATTGGGTTCGGCAGCAGTGGCCAGTCAGTCACACCTGGCGAAAAAAGCATTGTTTCACTTCCACCGGTTGATCCCTCGAAAATACTGTTCCCACCTTTACACATCAAACTTGGATTAATGAAGCAATTCGTGATAGCTTTAAGCAGGAACAGTAAATGCTTTCAGTATCTTGGTGGTAAGTTTCCATCAATCACATCTGAAAAAATTAAAGCTGGCATTTTCATAGGCCCTCAAATACGAAAATTAATGGCAGACAACATATTCGAGGAAACCATGAGTGAGTGCGAATTGCGAGCATGGACTGCATTCAGAAATGTGGTACACAACTTATTGGGGAACACGAAGGCTTCAAATTACACCACTTTAGTCGAGGACATGCTGGAATGCTATGAACTGCTTGGTTGCAACATGAGCGTCAAATTTCACTTTCTTCATGCTCATCTAAATTACTTTCCTAACAATCTTGGTGATTTTTCGGAAGAACATGGCGAGCGCTTCCATCAGGATATTAAAGTGATGGAAAAGAGATACCAAGGAAAGTGGACTGTACATATGATGGCCGACTATTGTTGGATGTTGAACAGAGACTGTACGGAAGCACACCGAAGACAATACAAAAAGAGGAAGTTTGAAGGGGAGCCCAGTGGCGAATGTTAGGTATGTTTGCCTTTGAATATGTATTTATGTTTATCTATTCCTTAAACAAACATTCCGCCCCTACAGAGAATATTTTCACACGTTACCATATAGCAATATCATTAAAAAATAACGGTTTTTAAATTTTCACATTTCCGTCATTTGTGAAAAAACCTGACGTTATACGGAATTTTGAAGGTCATTTTCGGAATCTGCGTAAAAACTCCATTCAGATACACCTATAAATTTGAAAACAACAGGAAAAAGTTGAAAAATTGCAGATCAATGTAATGAGTCACTCAACTGCAAAACAGAACTACAGATACGCAGACATCTGTGAAATTGGGAAATAACAATATTTCTAAGTACTCTTCTAGAAATGTGAGATTCTCACTTAGTGTAGAAGTTAATACCAAAGCCAAAAGTAGTACGTTTATCATAAATGTTCGTGATTTACTCCGTTTCACCGACATGTATATCCAAGTCCAAGTAGTTTATACACTCCACTTCAGCTCCACTTCTTTCCTATGTAAGCTCACTCAGATATATTTCCTTTGCAATAATCGGAAATTCTTCCCAGTTATACACAAATACATCATCAACGTAACTCAGGACCTTACCCCCCCCCCTTTCAGTTTTTCCAATGAAGGCTCTCTCGTAGAAGTGCAGGTAGAGGTTGGCTATTATACTTGAGAACGAAGTTCCCATAGGGATCCCTCTATCTTGCAGGAACAACTCCTCACCCATACAAATGTAATTATTGAGGAGACATAATGATTTTAAGTTGCTCCAGAATCCTCTTGTAACCCCATGCACGTCAGAATATTCATCAAACATCCTTTCGCAAGCTCTGTCCAAGTCCTGGAGATCGATAGAAGAAAACAGGTTCTGAAAATCGAAAGTACAGAAACTTATGTTAGTTGTAGGCTGAATGGAGCACACCAAATGTAATACAGACCTGTTGTTGTTAATAACCCACGAAGTACCAATATTAAGCATTACCTTTTTGAGAAGATTCTCAAAAATCTTACCAGCTTTTGTGTTGTAACAGTTTCTGCTTGAGGTAATGAATCTAAATGGGACTGGTCTCTTGTGAAATTTGGGCACTGCATATGGTTAAGCCTAACCTGCAATGGTTAAGCCTAACCTCCAATAATATTAAGGAAAGTCTTGCTCATTTGACACCTACTCTTGTTCAATCCTAAGAGCAAGTTAATCACTCATTAATAAAAGAGCTTAAAAAGATATTCACAGTGGGCTTCGTCGATAAGGCCAGGAATAACTTTGCTCTTATCTGCAAGAAGTACTACATGGATATTATTGGAAGGGAACTCACAAGCAGTTCAACCTAGAACCAACATAATCAAAATAAAACAACTTTCTGCAAAAAATACTAGCAATGTTTAAGAGGTTGAAGATGACAGTTGGCTCTGGTTTTAGGAATCCATGTTTCTATGCAGTGCCCAAATTTCACAAGAGACCAGTTTCATTTAGATTCATTACCTCTGGCAGAAACTGTTACAACACAAAAGCTGGTAAGATTTGATTTTTAAGAATCTTCTCAAAAAGGTAATGCATAATATTTGTACTTCGTGCATTAATTCATTATTAACAACAACAGGCCTGTATTACATTTGATGAGTTCCATTCAGCCTACAACTAACATAAGTTTCTGTACTGTCGATTTTCAGAACCTGTTTTCTTTCATCAATCTCCAGGACATGGACAGAGTTTGCGAAAGGATGTTTGATGAATATTCTGAGGTGCTTGGGGTTGGTTACAAGAGGATTCTAGAGCAACTTAAAATCATTATGTATCCTCAATAATTACATTTGTATGGGTGAGGAGTTGTTCCTGCAAGATAGAGGGATCCCTATGGGAACTTCGTTCTCAAGTATATTAGCCAACCTCTACCTGCACTTCTACGAGAGAGCCTTCATTGGAAACAAGTTAGTAAAGTCATGCAATGCATTGATTATGATACGCTTTCGAACATACCAGAAATTATTACTCAAGTTATGAGGATAATGGCTGTGGAATAAATCTCGCTCTTGTGTCCTGACCTTTGACCCCATTTCCATGAACAGAACCGGCTCAGTACACCTCAAGAATAACATACTAAAGTTTTGTCGCAATAGAAGCAGTTTTACGCAAGTTATGTAATAATGGCTGTGGAATAAATCTTGCTTTTGTGCAATGACCTTTGACCCCATTTCGTTGATATTCAACAGAACCGGTTCACTATACCTCCGGAACAACATGATAACGTTTTGTCGCAATCGAAAAATTTTTGGTAAGTTATGATGCACAAAGGCAATGGAATGGATCCCACTCCAGTGTCCTGACCTTTGACCCCATTTCGCCCATTTTCAATAAGGTTCGTCCCCAGTGGCTTTCTACCACATACTAAAATTTCATCGAAATCGAACCATTTTTACGCAAGTTATGGCGCATAAGGGCAATGGAACAAATCCCGCTCTTATGTCCTGCCTGACCTTTGACCCCATTTCGCCCATTTTCAACAGGGTTCGTGCCCAGGTGGTTCCGTACATACTAAAATTTCATCGAAATCGAACTATATTTACGAATGTTACGACGCATAAAGGCAATGAAATGGATCTTGCTCTTATGGCGTGACCTTTGGCCCCACTTCACCCATTTTCAATAGGGGTCGTCCCCTGGTGGTCCCCTACCACATACTAAAATTTCATCGAAATCGAACCATTTTTACGTGAGTTATCGTGCCGACAGACAGACGGACGGACGGGCGGACGGACAGACGGACGGGCGGACGGACAGACGGACGGAAAAAGCTGGAGCATATACGCTTCTTCAACTTACGGTTGGAAAGCATAAAAAATGAAAGTGAGGGTAAGGTCCTGAGATACGTCGATGATGTATTTGTGTATAACTGGGAGGAATTTCCGATTATTGCAAAGGAAATATATCCGAGTGAGCTTACATAGGAAAAAACTGGAGCTGAAGTGGAGGGTATAAACTACTTGGACTTGGATATACATGTCGGTGAAACGGGGTAAATCACGAACATTTATGATAAACGTACTACTTTTGGCTTTGGTATTAACTTCTACACTAAGTGAGAATCTCACATTTCTAGAAGAGTACTTAGAAATATTGTTATTTCCCAATTTCACAGATGTCTGCGTATCTGTAGTTCTGTTTTGCAGTTGAGTGACTCATTATCTAAGCTGTGCGCTAGATTACAGGCTAATAATTACCCATTACGGTTTCTACATCAACTGTTCAGACAGTTAGCTCTCTCAGTTCTAAACTTAGATTACAATTTCCTATACTAAGGTCTCTAAACTACAAATACATCACCAACCAAAGATCCCACAATTTTAACTGATTAGGTTGCTAAGTGCTATTATGTGGATCTGTAATAGCTGAAGATTGCAATTAACCTCATTCTACTCTATATTTTCTCATTAGTTTACGGGCACTTTATATACACTGACAGCGACCGTGGCCTGTGATCTCAATTGCTATAAAGAGGTGACTTTGACGGTTTTTGCTCTTTTGTTTTTCAGAGATGGTGACTTCGAGAACACATCCGCATGCTTTGGGTGACTGTAGCCTTTTAGCGGAATCCAGAAAAGTCACTTTTATACCGCCGGCGTTCTCTTGATAAAGGTGGCATAATTTGCTGTATACATGAAATTTTATTTAGTCTTGGGTGCTTGACGGCTAGGCAGTGTTTTTTTTTTTTTTTTCTTGGAGTCTGGTTTTTGGCTTAGTTTATATAATTAGATTTCTGATTTTAGGTTTCTGTGTTCGTGTCGTTTTGAATGATATTTTTAGTATATGTATATATATATATATATATATATATATATATATATCTACGATCGAGTCGCATTATTGTGACCACCAGCTAATATCCAGAGTAAACGCCGTGTGCAGCGCGGACAGCAGCTAGACGGGCTGGGAGTAACTCGATAAGGTGCTGGAAGGTGTTCACAGGTACACAAGTATGTGGAGCCATGCTGATTGCAGTGCATCTGACAGCTGCTGGTGGGTGCGTGGTAGAGGATGCATAGAGCGAACAACACGATAGAGGTGGTCCCAGAGATGATCAATTGGGTTTAAGTCTGGGAATTAGGGGGCCAGGGACGTACTTTGAAGTCTTCATCTTGCTCTTCCAACCCCTCTCGGACATTTCTAGCTATGTGACACGTTGCATTGTCGTGTTGGAAGATCCCGTCCGCCCCAGGGAAGACAGTCAACATGTATGGTGTACGTGGTCTGCAAAGATGGGTTCATAACGAATTCGGTCCATAAGGCCTTCCACAGGTATGAGTTGACCCAGAGAATTCCACGAAAACATTCGCCAGAACATAACGCTGCCCCCACTAGATTGTGTTCTGTCAACAATGGTTGAACAGTGTTTATTCTCCGATGTTTCTCTCCTTTCACGCCAACGCCCATCCGTTCGATGAAGCAGAAAACGTGACTCATCGGAGAAGGCAATCCTTTGATAAATCAGTGGAGGTCCAATTCCGACACTTCCGTGCAAATATAAGCCTTTACTGCCGATGCACCTTCGTTAGCATAGGTGCAGTGACCATCCATCTGCATCGCAGCCCCATATGTAGCAGGGTTCGCTGAACTGTCATTTTAGATACTTTTGTTTTTATTGAAGATTTAACAACCACCGCAAGCAACTCAATGGGCTATAAGCAGTCTTCTGTCCCTAATTTAGGTCCACTGGTTCCAGGGAAGGGTGAGAGACCGTGCCGTAAGGCAAACACAACATTCATGCCTTACCGGGATTTGAACCCTTTCCCTTCACGGGCGAATGATCATAAGCCAGCGCTTAGACCACTGCACCCCAGGGGCAGCAGACACACTTCCGGTAGCCACCTGATGCACGCGGCCAGTGAGTTGCTCCACTGTAGCGTGTCGATCGGCTCTCACGCACCTTCGAAGCCGACATTCACCTCTCATATCAATGGCACGTGGTGCACCGCAGTTTCCACGTCGCTTATTTGCAATGGTGTCATTTCTCCAATCACGATACACTTTTACCACAGCAGCACGCGAATAGTTCACAAACTGCGCTGTTTCAGAAATACTGCCACCTTGGGCCCGAAAGCCGATAATCATCCCTTTTTTGCAAATCTGATAGATCACTCCTTCTATCCATGAGAGCAATTAGTGATATGTTTCCAGATTGCCTACAGCACACCTTATATACCTTCCAAGCCAGCTCACGACACGTGCCTTCTTTTATTGGATACGCACTGTTGACGTCGAAAGTAGGAGGTGGTCACAATAATGTGACTCGACTGTGTGCATATCAGAGGAGAATATTCGGGGTGTGCTAGGTATGCGGCGCACACACACACACAGAGGCGCAATTACGGATTTATTTCTAATAAAACTTGCCAGAGTTCTTTTTTTTTTTTTTTTTTTTTTTTGATTGGAGGGTTTAACAACCACCGTGAGCAACTCAATGGGCTATAAGCAGTCGCCCGTCCCTAATTTAGGGTCACTGGTTCCAGGGAAGGGAGAGCCAGTGCCGTAAGACAAACACAACATTCATGCCTGACGGGATTCGAACCCGGACACCTTACGGACGAATGATCAGAGGCCAACGCCTTAGACCACTGCGCCACCGGGGCGGCATTGCCAGAGTTCGTCCTAAGGTTTCCAGTGGTGGTTAAAGTTAATTTCCCCACATAATGTTTTCACTAAGAAGAGAAGATTCGTTCAGTAAGCATATCGCATTCGCGCTAGAATCCTCGGGTGTGCTGTTTTTCGTGCGCACCTTCGACGACCTTAAAGCAGCTGCGGTACAAGCGCTCTCCCGATGGCGTCACAGGTCACGTTCTAATTTCCCTGTGGTTTCAAATGTTAACAGCGAAACTTTCAAGGTGTACTACCCAAAATGAGCACCGTTTGAGTCCCACGGAGCAATGCAACCATTTGCTGTTACATTGTTGTTGTTTTTTTCTTCTTATGTATTTCCAATAAGACTCGCTAAAGTTTGTCCGCTGAACTTAATTCCCTTGTGCAATATTTTCGTGAAGAGGAGAAGGTTCGTTGCTTCGTGCAGCAAACAAAACGTATTAAATAATATTTTAAGCTGCAGGAGTGCTATTTTACCAACGGACACCCAAAGTCGTCAAAGCAACTGTAATTCAAAGCTCTCCAGATGGCGCTACAGGTCATATTTTTATTTCCCCGTGAATCCAACGCATAGGTTTAAATTCCCAGGGTGTGCGTACTTAAAAAAGTACCACTGGTCATAGTTGTTTGCGTTTGGAATAGCGTGGAGTCATAAACACACTTCGACGTTCTGCTATGAGTTAATGTTTTTCTGTCTTTTTCGTCGCTGTATGAATCGGTGTGTTTATGAGCACAGATTTAAATATAGAATTTGAGTTTTGACATCCATTTAGGTTGGCGATGTACTAAGTGTCCCATTTTCTGCTAGAGACTTTGCAGATTGAGTAAAGCGGGTTAAAGAAAGTAAGCCTCGTGCTGTATTTAAGACTTATATGTATATATATATAAAAAAAAAAAAAAAAAGGTACCGAAAATTCGTTCATCACTCTAGTATTTGCACAGGAAATTCAGATTTTTCTTACAACGGAGTGTATGTAAAGATCTTTACCGTAAGTTATTAGACGACACGTAAATAAAAGAAATACTTTCTTATGCAAAATCAGTGCCGCTTATTTCGCAGCTCGGGATACATAATAAAATTTTTACGTGTTGTTTCCCATAAGAGCGCACGCCCAACCTAAATGGGCACGCGACGCCACTGGTATATATATACAGGGAAAGACCCAGAAAGCCACGGGGAAGATGGGTGGATGAAATTCGAAGGTATGATGTAGGAGTGACATTTAAGAGTGCCTCAGGACAGAGAGTTGTGGAAGAGACTTGGAGAGTCTTTCGTTTAGCAGTGGATTGATAATGATGATGATGATATATCATATTTTACATATTCAATAATCATTATTCTACGAAAGAATGTGCACCACTCCCTAAAAACCAAAGTCACCGCCCCTGTGTGGAATTTCGATGGGTAAATGATTGCGAAGAGGGCTGCTGACACTATGTGTCATCAGAAGAATGATAACTCGTTTCGAGGAAACTGGATGTCTAGGAGTAAGACCTGGAAAAGGCTGCAAACCGATTTATGCAAAACAGGCTGGAGGCATAGCCACTGCCGTGGTTGAGCGATCATTGGATAACGCATCTGGTTCCAGCAGTGAACGTGGAGTTTTCGGACAGTTCGATATGCCTTACACAACGGCGTGAAAAAATTATGCGCAAAGTGTTGCATTTTTATCCTTATAAAATCAGCCATACTCAACAGTTGTTGTCCAGTGACGCGATAGTTGTATCCTATCGGTTAGAACATTTTCTCTGGCTTTACTGGCTCCAATGGAGATCGGCGATGCATGGCAATTAAAGATCTTGTGGGAAGACAAGGCTCATTTTAACCTGGATGAAATTGTGGACACCCACAAATGCCGCATTTAGGCTGAGGAAAATCCCTATGCGATCAAACAAATTCCTTTGCCCTCAACGAAAGTCAACATTCAGTGTGGATTCGCAGCAGCTTTTAACATCGGTGCATTCATTTTCAAAGAATATCGTCGAACTGCGCCTGTGGCCTGTTCTTTTACTGCCCAGAGGCATCCCAGAGATACTGCACACATTTTTTGCACCGCAACTGCTGCACCAATGCCGTCTTTATTCCATCCTTCTTATGCACTACGGAGCCCCTTATCATATCAGTAGTTTTGAGCAGCAGCTGCTGCAACAACATTTCACTGACGGCAGAGTCCTTTTTTAACAGCATGAACACCTTGCTCACCAGATTACGCAAACTAACTTTACAGTCAGAAAATTATAATTTATGGGTGCAATGTGTCCTGACGTTGACGTTTTTTAAAGACTGTGTGTGGGTGGGTGGGTGGGTGTGAGTGTGTGGGTGTGTGTAAATCATCATCAATCATTATCGGTCCACTGCTGGATGAAGGTCTCCCCCTTCAAGTTTCTTCCACAACTGTCTGTCTTAAACCTGTCTCCTCCATGTCACTCCGGCATGCCTTGATCTTGGGAATTTCATCAACCCGTCTCCCACTGTTCTTCTTCTAAATCTTCTTCTGTCCCTTGGTATCCAGCCTACTATTTCACTTCTTCATGACTGATCAGTTCTTCAGACAATATATGTAGCCCATTGCCATTTTAGTGATTTTGTAAAGAATGTTACGAAAATTAACAAATGACATACTTGTGTTTCGCATAGCAGAGGGAAGGTATCGGGGGCAAACAGATTTTTAATTCGAACAGTTAAAAGAAGATATATGGAAGAAAACATGATACTGTATAATTCTAAGCCTCCTAGCGCAAGAATTTTGCATTATGGAAAAGTTGAAGATAGGCAAAAAATATTCTTCATGGAAAAAGCGATAGTAAGGAGAAATAACTTTTTAAATAGGTCTCCCGGAAGCAGAGAACGTGAAAAAGTTATTGACCTATACGCCCTTAGCGGGAAATGTGTGCATTATTTAAAGAGGATAACGCTCCATATCTCTATTGTAACGAATAATATACAGTAAAGAAGAAATTTTTCAATAGGGTTTTTAGAAGCTGAGATACAGCTGCAAATAAAAGTACGCAAGCACCACCTAGCAACAAAATTTTGAGCTATAAAACTCCTCAAATAATAATCTAAAGTGTTCCCCAAGGTAAATGACATCCAGTGTTGAAAGATATTTTTAAATCGCACATTTAGAAGCAGAGATATTAAGAAAACCAGATCAAACACTGGCGCCCCTAGCGGCGAAATTGTGCATTATTTTGGGAAGAAAATACACACAAAGAGTTTTCATAGTTAGTAGTGTCTGACGGAAGAAGAATTTTTATATCGTGTTTTTAGTCCCTGCTTGCTGTAAACGGAAACGAACTTACGCCCTCTAGTGGCAAACGTGTGGGTTAAGAAAAATTTGAAATTATATGAGAAACATTTCACACAGGAAACGCTCTCCAACAAAGAAAAAAAATTTCAAATCTTGGCTCTTAGAAGCAGAGATGTCGACAAAAATAAAATATATATCTACACCATTAAGGGAAAAACTATGCTCTGAGGTATTCTCAAAACGTTTTCCGAGGTAAACGGTATCGGCCCACGAATAATTTTTTCAATCAAGTTTTCGGAATCTTAGATTTTGCTGCAAATACATCAGAAGCAGAAATAGACACTCACTCCCCCTGGTGGCCAAACCACTCTTTATCAAGAATTAGAAATATAATTAGAACATTTCCCACGAGAAGCTGTTTCCGATGGAGGAAGAATTAATTTTTCAAATCACATTTAGAAGCAAATACATGCAATAAAATGTATTTTGAATTCGATATCATCTGCATTTACGCACTCTAGCGGCGAAGTTATGCATCGAAAAATAACGGAATGCAAGGATCATTATTCTCAGATTTCAAGCTTCCCGAGGCAATTCTCTTTTTTTCAAATCGGACTAATAGTTTCAGAAATATGGTGTCCACAGACGGACAGACAAAACGATAACATAAGCACGATCGGTTTTACAAAAGATGTGCTAAAAAATAGACGTGTAATTTTAGCCTGCGTAAATATCTCAATAATTAAAATTTTTGTGGCATCATAAATAGGGCAAGTGGTCCTGTGGCCCGGCAATAGCTCTAATGGATATAATGTATATTGGCTAGACGCAAACACGCTTTCACGTGAGCTCACGGAAACGTTTATTTGCATCGTAAATCGGAAAATTGCTTGGAAAGTTTTGTACTTTGTTTCAATTAGAGAACTTTTTTTAATTCGATCTCTGGGTGTTTAGATATTCTGCAAAACAAAACGATAGCTTACCCCAACCAGAGAGAAAACTCTGCATGACAGGAACTTGGAAATATATGACTTGTCAGTCTCGTGATTAGCGCTGTCCGATACAAAAAGTAATTTTTCTATACGGAGATATCGTGTCTACAAAAGAAACAAACAAACTGATGCTATAAAAGTACGCAACTTTTCTCAAATACGTTCAAAAAATTTAAAAAATAATATAGAAAAATGTAGCAAATGACGTGCATCAAAACTTCGAAATTTTATGTTTTAAAATGAAATATTTTGGCATACGTTAGTAAC
Organism: Macrothele yani; assembly: GCA_039090855.1. Classification (NCBI taxonomy): domain Eukaryota; kingdom Metazoa; phylum Arthropoda; class Arachnida; order Araneae; family Macrothelidae; genus Macrothele; species Macrothele yani. The sequence continues at coordinate 93,687,859 of CM077010.1, forward strand.
CGGTAGAAAAACTACTGAAATTATTCTGGATCGCCCTTAACTTAGCGCTGTGTGGTTTATTTCAATGTTTTCTTATTGGTTCATGAACGAAGAAACTTTTTTAAAAATTGAACGAATAATAATATAATATAGTTGAGGTAAGCAAGAGCAAGCAAGCATCAACAGCACAAGACGACCGATGTTTGGGTTTGCCAAAACCACTAAAAAACAAGAAAGTTGACACCGAATTTTCGGGTGTAATAAGCACGTCTTTTGAATCCGTTCTGACGCAAATTAAATTTATCAAAGCTATTCAAAGTCAATGGAACCGGTATGGAAAATAATAGATCTGACCAAAGAAAGAAGATTTTCAATCGGGTTTTTAATCCCTCAGATATTGCTGTAAACGGAATCGTGAGCTTACAAACTCTTAGAAACAGAGATATCGACAAAAATAATATGTGACTTTACGTCCCCTGGTGGGAAAACCATGCATTATTTTAGGAAGAAAGTATTCTCAAAAGGTTTATCCGTATAAGCGGTATCGGTCGAAGAAAGAAAAATTAGTCGAGTTTTCAGGATCCCAGATTTTGCAACAAATACTTCAGAAGCAGAAATTAGCTCATATGATCCCTGGTGGCTAAACCATTCTTTACCAAAACATTAGAAATTATGTGAAAAATATTTTCATTCAGGTCTTGTATGCGATAAAGGAAGAAGTTTTCAAATCAGAGCTTTAGGAGCAGAAATAACGCAGAAAACGCAATTTACCTTTGTGCCCCGTAGCGGAAAGTGTATGATTTGCTTGAAAATTTTGAAAAACATTTCGCATCGGAAACACTATCCAACAAAGAAGGAATTTTTCAAATCGTACTCTTAGAAGTAGAGATATTGACATAAATAAGATATACATCTACGCCCTCTGGCGTAGAAACCATGCATTTTTTCAAGAAGAAAATTTTCTTATAAGGTTTGTCGACATGAGTAGCATCGGTCAACAAACGATTTTTTTTTTAATCGAGAATTTAGAAACTGATATTTTGCTACAAATACAACAGAAGCGGAAATTAAGATTTACGCCCCCTGGCGGCCAAACTATTTCTTTACAAAAATTAGAAATTATGTGCAAACGATTTTCCATCAGGAGCTGTATCCGGTGCAGAAAGAATTTTCCAAATCGGAGATTTAGAAGCAGAGAATATAGGGAGAAACGCAATTTACCGCTACGCCCCCTAGCAGAAAGTCTATGAATTACTTGAAAATTTTGGAATTATATGAAAAACATGTCACAGAGAAAACACTATCCAACAAAGAAGGAATTTTTCAAATCGGACTCCTAGAAGTAGAGATATTGAGAAACATAAGATGTACATCTACGATCCCTGGCGTAAAAACCATGCACTATTTTAAGAAGAAAACGTTTCTAAAAGGTTTGTCGACATGAGCAGTGTCGGTCAACAAACGACGTTTTTTTCAATCGAGAATTTAGAAGCTCATTTTTGCAGCAAATACAACAGAAGCGGAAATTAAGATTTACGCCCCCTGTCGGCCAAACTATTTCTTTACAAAAATTAGAAATTATGTGCAAACGATTTCCCATCAGGAGCTGTATCCGGTGCAGAAAGAATGTTTCAAATCGGAGATTTAGAAGCAGAGATATAGAGGGAAACGCAATTTACCGCTACGCCCCCTAGCGGAAAGTCTATGAATTACTTGAAATTTTTAAAATTATATGAAAAACATGTCACACGGAAAGCACTATCCAACAAAGAAGGATATTTTTCAAATCGGACTTCTAGAAGTAGAGATATTGACAAAAATAAGATGTATATCTACGCCCCCTGGCGGCGAAACTGTGGAATATTTTTAGAAGAAAATATTCCGAAAAGGTTTATCGATGTGAGTGGCATCAGTTCACGAAATAATTTTTTAATCGATATTTTAGAAGCTACGATTTTATGGCAAATACATCAGAAGCAAAAATTAACACTTACGCCCCCTGGTGGCCAAAGTATTCTTTACCAAAAAATTGAAATTATTTGCAAAAGATTTTCCATCAGGAGATGTATCCGCTGAAGAAATTTGTTTTCAAATCGGAGTTTTAGAAGAAGAGTTATCGGGGGAAATGCAGTTTACTTTTACGCCCCCTAGCGGAAAATCTATGCGTAATTTGAAAAAGTAGCTATATCTAAAATACTCTTCGACATAAATGGAATCGAAAGATATAATTTTTTTTTCAATCTGATGTTTAGAAGCAAATATGTGGATTAAAAGGTAATTTTGAATTCGACATAATCTGCATTTACGCCCCCTAGCGGCAAAATTGCACATCGTAAAAAAAACGAAATAAAGGATCATCATTCGCATATTTCAAGCTTCCGAATACAAAAGAATTTTTCAAATCGGACTAATAGTTGCAGAGATACATTGGGTACAGACGGACGGACGGACAAACCGATAACAGAAGCACGATCTTTTTTTACAAAAGGCGTGCTAAAAAGCAACTACACTACACCGCCTGCTTACTGCGGCCACATATGCGTGTCCACACGGATACGTGCAATCGGCTTCACTACAAAGCGCGGTGTGTCCGGCTACCAATGGTGCAGGGCTTCTTTCGGTATATCAACGGAGAGCTAGCCTGCAGTCCGATAATAGTCTGCGCGAATGAGAAAGACGGAATAATTCAGCCTTCATGACGGAAAAAGATACCTTCGACTGCAGTAGAACCCTCGTATGGGAGGAAAACAGCATTGACGGTCATGCATACCTCTATGTGGTCCGGAAGGGACCTCTGACGGCGGTAAGATATTGAGATGAGATTCTGTAACTTATAGTTGCGCCATCCAGCAGCAACTGGGGATACGTTCGTCTTCATGGATGATACCGCACGGCAGCATCGAGCAGAGTTGGTGGAGAACATGCTTTACACAGAAGGTACCGAGCGTATGGATTAGGCTTTACGGCTCTCGGGACCTCGTCCTTATATAGTACACGTGGGAAGCTCTGCGCAGACGTGTTGCAGATCGCCTGTGCCCTTCCATAACGCTTTAGCAGCTGGGGCGTACCCTCGAAGAGGAATGGAAGGCCATCCTCCAAGAACTGATGGAAGGCCATCCTCCAAGAACTGATGGAAGGCCATCCTCCAAGAACTGATGGAAGGCCATCCTCCAAGAACTGATGGAAGGCCATCCTCCAAGAACTGATGGAAGGCCATCCTCCAAGAACTGATGGATATTCTCATCCTTTCAATGCCTCACCGCCTGTCCTTCAGCAGCTGGGGTATGCCCTCAAAGAGGAATGGAAGAAAATCCTCCAAGAAATGATAATTCTCATCCTTTCGGTGCATCACTGATGTGCCGATGTCCTAGCGGTCACTGGCAACTATGCACCCTACAGGGTCAGTACACACCGTTTCCCTCCATTTGAACGTGTGCAAATTCACTACGCCATCCCGGAGGCGTAGTGATCTAAGCGCTGGCTTCTGATCTTTCGTTTGAGATGGGTTCGGTTCCTAGCCCCGATTTGAGGCCTGGGTGGTGTCTTTGTCTTATGGCATTGTCTTTCTACCCTTCCTGGAGGCAGTGGTCCTAAATTAGGAACGGGCGACATCATAGCCTATAGGGTTGTTCACCATTGTCATTATCCACACACACACACACACACCCTCCGCCTTTCCCCCAAAAAATTTATCTACAACGTGTTCTGTGTTGCCACAAAATTGCAGTCAATTTGCTCAAATTGCTTGTATTTTGTCAAATTTCATGTTCCAGTCGTCTTCCATTTATATCTTTGATACCAGTCCATCATATTTCTGTCCATGCAGGGTCGCTACAAAATATTCCCTAATTTTTTTGAAAAGTGTAGTTTTCCATAACGCATCTTAATAATTTGTGACTTTTACACTAATATTAGGGGTATACAAACGTTTCCGCTGTTTTAAGGAGAAAGGAGACAAGGAACAATCAGAAAACCAGTACACATTTATTGAACGAAATATTGGCCGTTAGCATCAATCACCTCTTGCCATTTTTCAGGCAACAAATGAATGCCTCTGTGATAGGTGGGTTTTGAGCTGAAGAACGCAGTGACGAAATTTTCCACCTCTGGAATTGCGGTGAACCGCTGTTGGGCTAGGGCATGTTGTATAGGGCGAAAGAGATGAAAGTCTGAGGGTGCAATGCCCGGTGAGTAAACAGGGTGCGGTGAAATCTCCCAGTGTAACTGTTCAAGGGTTGATTTCATGGTGGCACCGAGATGTGGTCTGGCATTATCGTGTAACAGGATGACTGGTCGGGATCCTTTACCTGTCCATGGGCGATTTTTCTCGATTGCGGTGTTCAATTTCATCCACTGCTCGCTATATCGTTGTGTAGTGATTGTTTCGCCCGGTTTCAACAGTTCGAAGTACAGCACTCCATGCATGTTCCACCACACGTACAACAGTACCTTTTTCCTGTGGATATCCTGTTTCGTAGTGGATGTTGATGGCTGGTCTTGGTCGACCCAGGATCGCCTGCGTACTGGGTTGTTGCAATAGACCCATTTTTCATCCCCGGTGACAACCTTCCACAAGATATTCGTCCCTTGAAACCTCTTCAGCAGCGACATGTAGATGCCCAATCGTTGACTAATAATACGCTCCTTTAAAGTATGCGGAACCCACTTACCAATTTTCTGGGGATCTTCCCCAAGGCCTGTAGACGCCGTACCGCCGTCGATTGAGCCACGTTCAAACATTTCGCCAGTTGCGTGGTGGATTGTGTGGCATCCTCTTGCAACAGCGATTCCAGCTCCTCATCTGCGAGTTCCTGCGGTCTACCTGCACGTGGCTTCTCTTCCAAGCTTAGATCACCTTTCTTAAACCTGGCAAACTATTCTCGACACGTCAGCTCACAAATAACCGTTTCGCCATACATCTGACATATTGAACCGTATGCTTCACTCGCACTTTTCCCTAAATTATACATGAATAGCAAACAGTGCCGCAAATGAACTTCATCGACCGCCATGCTTGGCTTCATGTACGAACTGACAGCACGGGTCGCCGGCCGGTTAGATCCCTACAGCGCCCTCTAGTGGGGGCGGCGGAAACTTTTGCAAACCCCTAATAAACGGAAATGCATTTAAAAAACCAAATTTGTCTCAAGCTACAAATTATTTTCTCCATTGTTTATTTTTAAAAAATATTTCCTTTTCTTTTATGATTATCGTATTAGTAGCGAGGCCATCCCTCTCGAATTCCGTATTTATTTGTTTTTTATCGTAGCAAAAAGAACGCATATATTTTCGCTTTACATCACAAATGCTGTCTTTTCCAGTCAAAGCATTTATGTTTGGGTTTTCCTGAAAAACGAAGTTCGCTCTTTTGATACGTATGACCATTGCTGCATTACCCACTTTGTGTGTGAGAACATGCTTCCTTATGAAATGAGGTTGCATTTCTTCCTTTTGATACTAAAGCTTTACTTCTGCGGACATCCATAGAAAAGATTTCTTTAGACTTCACTAGAAAAAGACTTCTTTAGACTTCGCTCTCTGCCCTAGTGATAGAGCTCTGCCGTCCGCGTTTTGTAACGACTCTTTCCTTTATTTGGACGCATTTTTTTTTCGATTAAAATATCCAAGCGCTTTACGTAATCTTAACAAATACAATAAAACAAAATTATAACATCTGACCATTTGTGAGATTTTTTTCTACGGATCTATAATTACAAACCATTTTCTCAGCATTTTTAATATTTTATTCTTCATTTTCCAAAGACAGTTATACGCATAACTGTCTTTAGAAAATGAAGAATAAAAAAGTACCTTAGCGGTGAATTGATTAGGAAAACACAACACGGGAAGAATTCCCTCAATTTTTTTAAAAACCCTGTAGTTTTAAGATTATTTGTTGTTGTTTTTTTAGTATTTAACACTTTTATAGTTGTTTATAGTATTTAGCAATTTTATAGTTGTTTTATAGTATTTAGCAGTTTTATAGTTTTTTTATAGTATTTAGCAGTTTTAGGTATTAAATTTTCATTATTAACAACTTTAATCAGTATATATTAAAACTGCTGAATTTGATCAATTTTAAATAATGGCAAAAATGTTACACGAGAGTTATATGCTAATATGTAATTTTTTTATTTAAATACAGCTCTGTCATTCTACACGATTCCTCCATCAAGAATTAGTTACATTCAACAGATGCAACTAACATAGTCACATTAGTTGCACTGAGCAGATGCAACTAACATAGGCACATCAATTTTGTAAAAAAATTCCTTTACAGTGCTTTTCTTTCCAGATAAGCATCAAAAGTGCCTTAGCGCCAAAAAGCTTATAAAAACATTGCCTTAGAGCCGCCAATGCGCGGTAAGCCCCTTCCTTCTACATCACTGCTATCATCGTATAATATTAAAATAGCATCCAGTCCACAAGGAAAAAAAACCTTATATTGTCTCTGTCGCGTGATGTAGTGCACTGAAAAGAAAACTACTTTGCTATAACAGAAAAAAAAACTGCAGTGATAGCAAATTTCGATAGGAAAAATAGGCATAGAATAGCCATGTTATGTGTACTACCTAGATTATATGAATCCAGTCTTCGAAAGCCGCCGGATTTCTGGTTTCCGTCGCAACATGTTCTTGCTGCCCTAGCAATAGTTTTGCTGGTTTTAGCTCAGCAAATTTTCTGATGCAGACAGTTCTCCAGCAAATAAACGTTGTTACTTCCGTAAATATCACTAGCTGTTTTAAAATACGCTGGTAAAAAAAATATTTAGATCAAAAAAAAAAAAAAATACCGTAATACAATGTAGTAAGGTTAAACGTCTTTCTTCTTCTAGGGATTGTAATTAATGTGATTAATTTTCAGGTGAAAGTTATGATAAAACGTGTGAAGTACCTTTTCTGCTGGCACGTGAAATACACTTATTGTCCTAAAAATTCGCGCACCAAGAAAAAACCGTGCGGTTAACGCGAAATTCGAAGAATAGCTACGGGGAGGGCAGACATGCAAATGATTAAAGTTTCGTGAGATTCCGCATCCCCGCGTGTCCAAGACCGGCGCTGCAATCGCTATCCTTGGGGCTTATAGTTCGCCGCGCAGGAGACTCCACATGCGTGCCGAAGTGCACGCTAATAGTCAGGTGTTACCCCTGAGCGATATACATGCCGAGGAGCCGCCGTAGATGTGCGTACGGGCAACTGAAGAAGTTTGAACGAGGTCGTATCGTCGGGATAAGATAGGCAGGGTGGCCGGCGCGCCAACTCGGCCGCCATTTGGGCCGGTCGGACAGTACGGTGCGATCGTGTTAGGAGCAGCCGACACGGGAAGGCACCCGGACACGGCGAACTGGCTCGGGTCGACCCAGACACACCACCAGCAGAGAGGACCGTGGGATCGTGAGAGCGGCACGCACAGATGCAACGACGTCCTTGTCCAATATTTTATCTAGTAGCTTTCGTTAGTAAAAAATTAAAAGAAGCAGAAGTAAACTACTCTGTAGTGGAGAAGGAGATGTTGAGTGTTGTATTCTCAGTAAATTATTTTAAGCAGTACCTATATGCCAGACCATTTACTATTATCACAGACCAAGCCAGCTTATCCTATGCCTTCAAGCTCAGAGATCCCACCTCCAGGATAGCCCGTTGGTGCATGTCACTACAACAATTTGAATACCAAATTTTGCATAGGTTTGATAGATCAAATGTGGTGGCTGACTATATATCTAGACATGTTCAAGCCAATGAGATCATTCGGGAAGGAATTGCAGATTAAGTTTTAGAAAATTCCAGAGTTAGAGAATTTCAGAGGGAAGATGCAAAATTTAAAAAAAAATTGAAATACTTGAAGGCTCTGATTTAGGAAAGAGCAAAATTTCTGATGAATTTTATTTTGACAATGGTCTGTTGTGGCATTATTCCATGCCAAAATCTGGAAGCACTCGAAACCAATCCTTAGAGCAGCTGGTCATTCCAGAGAGTACGATTCCAGAAATTTTAAATTCTTGTCATGATCTGGTGGCTCACCCAGGATTTCAGAAAACAGTAGAAAGAATTAGAGCCCAGTTCTATTTCAATAACATGTACAAGATTGTCAAAAACTATACAGCCACCTGACATTCTTGTATAAGCAAGCGAGGATACAAACCCAAGAAGAAAGCATCACTCATTAGGTCTGAGATAACTAGCCGGCCTTTTGAAAAGGTGGCAATAGATGTAGTTGGTCCACTACATACTTCTAGCTCCGGTAATAGATTTATTTTAGTTGTGACTGATTATTTTACACGTTGGCCAGAAGCATATGCCCTTCCAAACGTTAAGAGCAAAATTATTGCAGAAACTCTTATGGGAAAATATATAGTTACTCATGGTGTACTGGGTCAGATTCTCACAGATAGGGGAACTAATTTTCTCTCCAAAACAATGATGAAGGTATATGAGAAGCTGGGAATTAAGAAGTTGAATACCAGCCCATATAAGACCTCTACAAATGGGGTATGCGAGAAGTTGAATCATGTGTTGATTCAGGCACTTAGTTACCTAGTCTCAGAAAATCAGGACGACTAGGATAAATGTTTGCCCTTAGCATTACTTGCACTGAGAGCAACGGTTCATTCGAGCACAGGTGAGACGCCTGCATACTTAGCCTACGGAAGAGATTTAGTCTTGCCTTATAATTTGATTGGAAGTTCTACTCTCCGCGCTTATGAGTCACAACAAGAATATTTTGACGAGATGACAAACAGGCTTAATACGGCTTTTTAATCTGTAAAAGCAAATCTAGAGAAGGCTAGCAGTGCACTGTGTTTTTCTTTTTTTTTTTTTTTAGCCTGAAAAACAAATATGATAATTACGAAGTTCTTTAATGTGTAAACATTGCGTATGTGCATATTATATGTGTTGGTAAAGGAAACAAAAATGTTTGAAAACCGATAGTTTTGACTAAGGTTAGCTGTGTTCTAAATTTCTATTAAAAGTTTTTTTTGAAAATTGATATAGCAAAATTTATACCTTCTTATTTACTTTGTTGAATTCAGTGTTGAAATATTACTGTGTGCACATTCTATTAAAGAAAGCACCAAATGTCAGAATAAACTAATTTTGTGTGCAAGGCATACCTTTAGAGCCTTTACATTTTACCCAAATCAAAATTCATTTTGGGCTTTAATACCTTTTCTGAATTTTGGGTGACTGTGTGAGAAAATTAAGGCTATGATTAGCCAGTGTTGTTGAGCAAGCAAAATTAAGCTCTGATAATATTTACATTACTCTTCTTGTTGTTTTCCAATAAATGCAGCCGAAGCCGGCTTTTCAAACTTACACGTGAGTCAGTACATGTTTTGTGTCTTGAATCGCGTGTTCTTTGATACTGCCAAGTGAACAAAACCACCCTGCAACTGGTCATGCATGCCTCATTATCTTCCTCCATCTGAGCCTTTTTCTTTGCTTCTTCCAAAGTTAGTGGGTTGTGAGACAACACCAGCCTTTTCAGCTTAGGGATTAATCCTGCTGTGAACTGGGATAGCAAAATTTTTCTTGCAAAGATGCCTTTCACTTTTCCCCCATAACACTTATATGCTAGGCTTTCCAACCAGGAGGCAAACTGTTTCACCGTCTCCCCTGAGTTCTGTTTACATGTAGTAAGTTTACTCATCAAAACTGCTAGAGGCTCTGAATAAGAGAACCTATGCAATAGACATTGCTTTGCTACAACATATGTCAATGGCCTCTCCCTGAGTGCTAAGTTTCTCCACAACTGCCTAGCTTCTCCTTGACACTTGTATTTTGTGACAAATAACTTCTGTTCCTCTGAATATTGTCCTATTCCAGTTATATCCTGTACTGAATCCAAAAATTCCTTTACTGACACTCCTTCTGGACTACCCGAAAATATGGAAATTAAGTTCATTAAAATAGGAAGCCTCAAATTTGAGTTTTCCCTACTACTGCTATTATCAGGTGAAGCTAGACCTTCCGCCCCTGTCTCAGGGATGGCCATGATTGCAATTCAAAAAAATATCACTACACTATACCAAAATGCAACACACACAAATACAACTATGCACCTACACTAAAATTCTACTACTAAATGACACTATTAATACACTATGCTTACTCTTATTCAAATAATGCTAAATTTCAAAATAATAGCAAAACATCAAACATTATACTATATATGCACTGAAAATTGATATGGGGATATCTGTATATTGTAACACCTGAAAAAATAATTTAGCATACCCAAAGTGTAAGAAATGCTTATTGCAAATAACCAAAATTTTCACTACTGCCCTCTCTCGTCTTCAAAATTCCCTTTACAAAAGCTGCTCAAAAATTTGTAGATTATATGAGTCAGTTATTGCATTTCATCGTTCATGCCAAGTGCCAAAATTCTGGTCATGGAAAACCATTTCAATTCATGATGACATATACCATGTTAATGTATTTCCACGAGAATGAAAAAAAAGGCATGAAGCGAAAGGAAGAAAAGCCAAGGTAATCACAAACCTTGAATTGTGACAAGAATAAACGAATGAAGAATATGCATTTTCAATTAACTTGACTTATTCGTGACTCCTTTTTTTTCTTTCCATGGGTGTTTGTTCATCCGTGTATACTTACTGAAAAATCACGAGAAGGAATTTAAAAGGAACCAAAAAGCAGTAAGTATGAGAAAAGATATATTTTTGGAATACGAATGTGTTGATATTTGATAGTTTCGACAGGCGAAATTCAAGGGAAATCGGGCTCTGTCCTCCCGAAAATCTGTCTAGAGAAAACAACAATATATCAACGTCCTTGTACAATATTCAAAGACATGTGCATGTGGCGGCTGTACAAGGGACTCTTGTGTCCGCCAAAACCATTTCCAGACGCCTAGCCTCTCGACGTCCCTTACTTTTTCTGTCATTAACACCTGACCATCGTCGGCGTCGATTGCAGTGGTGTCAGCAGCGAGCAACTTGGAATGCTACGGACTGGCGATTTATAGTGTTCAGCGACGAATCCCGCTTCTGTATGGGAACGGATGACCACCGTGTCACAGAGTATGGAGGACCGTAGGTGAGCGCTACAATCCCAACCTCACTGTACAGCGGGACACGTCCCAAACCTGCAGGCGTGATGATCTGGGGAGCCATCACGTATGACAGCCCAGCGCTACGTGCAGGACACCCTGCAGCCCTAATGTGCTGCGTTTGCTGGCGGGGCGGCCCGGAGCCATTTTCCAACAAGATAACACCCGTCCGCACACGGCTCGGGTTTCCCAGGACTGTCTAAGTCACGCTTCGATGCTTCCGGGGCCTGCTAGATTGCTTGATCTCTCTCCCATCGAGCACGTGTGGGACCAGATGAGACGCCAGCTTTCTCCATATCCCAGTGTTCGTGATTTAGAGCGAATGTGTGGGCCAATCTGTCCCCGGATAACATACGGCGTTTCTTTCACTCCCTGCCGGACCGTATCACCGCATGTATCCAAGCACGAGACGGTCCGACGTTGTACTAACGTTGACAGGAATGTGTACCGTATGTCAGTGGGAAATCGTCATGCTGCTGTGATATTGTAATCACTTCTGTCCTTGGTATGTACCATCTCAATACTAAAATCTCATTTCAATCCAACGCCTCCTTCTTGGTACGCTGATTTTTATGACAATGAGCGTATGTACAGACATAGTTTTAATCATTTTCAGCAACTCGCAATACGATATTGCAACAAAAATTCGAATTTACTCGAAAAATGACCATAAAAGTTTTCTTGAACGTGGAATTCCGCGTCGTGGACTACAATGCGACAGTCCACGCATGCGGAAGTCCATCAAATGCATATGGACTACCTTGAAATATCTGAATAATTTTCTTTAGAAAGTCCCAGATCTCTGTTTCTGTTAAATTTAAAAACTCCATAACTACTATAGCGATACGAACAAACAATCCTCAGCGCAACTTAGCTCCAATATGGATGCCACGATGACCTGGTGCTGCACGTGGGAAATAAACTGGCAATGCATGCAGGAAAGACAAAGAGAAAGACAATGCATGTGGGTAGTAGATGTAGCAAAATGTATTTGCTTGATTTGCTTGCTGGAAGTTTCCGATGTCACCAAGTCTATTGCACCCAACAAAAAATTTAGCTAAATATTTAGTTACAAGTCTTCTGCAGTTGCAAAATCGTTAATGACAGCAAATATCGCACACGTAACTAGTGTATTTGGTTGATTCAGCAAAGTATATGATACAACATTAAAAATTTTGTTGCAACAATTAAATTCTGAATTGCTAAAACAATTTGTCCATGCATCTGAATGTGCTTTGCCTTAAAAACAAGGAAAAGGTACTTGCTTGTTACGGCAGCCAAGAGTATTGCTCAACGTGAATAAATTAATGTAGCAATATCTTTCTTTCTGAAGCAACTAGAGTTGAGTTTTTTCAGTGCATTACATATCGAAATTTGAGGAAAATATATATATAAATCTTTTGATCTTATCAAAAGTTTTTGGTTGACATCTACAAGGGGAATATGAATGGGATACCGGGAACAAACGAGACAAGTAAGTTCACCCATTTTTATTGGTGATCATCGCCAAAATCTGTCAGATGAAAGTCGGAAAGAAAATCAGAAAGAAATCAACATGATGAACACGGAGACACGGCAATTACGAGCAATAAAAGGTGAAGCATTGAGTTAAAACAATTATTATGGGACAAGGAAAGGAGCGCTTTCACAAAGGACACTACGTCGTTTGAACTCAACAGATGAAGAACCGTGGCCGGATTAAGGGTAATCTAACGGGGCTATAGCCTAGCGGTCCACCATACCAAAGGCCCAGGAGGAATGCCACTACATCACAAATAACACACAACTTATATACACTCATGCTCAAAAACTAAGGATAACTGTGAATCACAGAAAAATGTTGCACTACACAAAGTGATTCGTCATGCAAACTACTTCATATCTCTTCCTGAATGACATAAGTCCATCTGTTGCTCCATCAGACCGATGGCGGTGCTAAGAGCACGACATACGTCACATAGCATGCGGTGGGATATAAAAAGAGAAGCCAGAGAAGCACAATAGAGCCGGTGTTGTTCGTTTCGGTGATGCGACAGTGCTATATACCAAATGAATAGCTCAGCAAACCCATATTGATGAAGTTATGCGGAAGAAAATTATCGGTCGACTCGAGGCTGGCCAAACCCAGATGGCAGTGTCCAGGAGCTGCATGGTTCCGTCTGGCCAAACCCAACTCTGGCGGCGGTTCCAACAGGATGAGCATGTGTCTGGACGCTTCAGCACAGGACGTCTGCTGATAGCAACGCCGCATCAATACCGCCTTTTGTTACTAACTGCTAGATTGCACAGACAGAATTGTCAAAGACCTTCAGCTGCTACAGGGACCATAGTTTCAAGGCATACCGTGTACACGCGATTGAGTGAGTACAGCTTATATGCCAGCAGGCCTGGAAGATGCATCCCGTTAACTGCACTTATGGAAACCCCCGTTTAGCTTGGTGCAGAGAACATCGTGCTTGGATAGCTAACCAATGGGCCTGTGTTTTGTTTATCGACGAATTCGGGTCTGCACAATGATTCACACAATGTCTTCATATGGAGAGCACTTGACACTTCCAACATCCTTGAACATCATCGATTTGGCGTCGGTGGAATTCTAGTGTGAGGTGGAATAATGTTGGCTTCACGTATACCGCTCTATGTGTTCGAAAGAGGAAACGTGACAGGCCAGGCTTGCCGCGATGTCATTCTATAACAGTATGTTCGGCTATTCAGGAGTGCAATGGGACCTGAGTTCGTGTTTATGGGTGATAAGGCACGTCCTCGGGTCTGGTACGATTCGTCCAACGACGATTGGTCCAATGCCGATTCGTCCAATGGTACGATTGGTCCAATGCCGATTCGTCCAATGGGACGATTGGTCCAATGCCGATTCATCCAATGGGACGATTGGTCCAATGCCGATTCATCCAATGGACGATTGGTCCAATTCCGTCCTATCTGTCCGAAGTGCTACTCGTGCTATAAAAGTCTCATCTGTTCTGATTCTATCTCCGACGTTATACGAAAGTACCAGTAGTCCAAAGAATGTAAAATAATGTTACATTTCATGCATGATATTGTGGTTACAGATTTCTTTTTTTTTTTTTTTTTTTTTTTTGGAATCGCGTTTTCTTGTTATACTGTCCTTGCTGCCGTATGAAGTTACTGATGTACGAGCCGTTCTATCAACTTCAATGTTTCTCTTTTGCATGAAATAATATAAAATAATAGTGTTCCGTTTCTGTTTGTAGAATGCAGTGGGGTTTTCCGCCAACTGCACAATGGAAACAACTGGTCGGGGTTTGAACAGAGGCCTTTTCAACAGTTTTTGTTCCAGCGATGTCATATTCATAACGTTTACACATTAAATCACGTTAATAATATTGCGCTTTTACTTAAACACGAAATATTAATAATTAATTCATAGGCCATAGGGTTAGGCCTTTTTAACAGTTTATATTCTACCGATGTCAGATTCATAACGTTTACATAATAAATCAAGTTAATAATGTTGCGCTTTCACTTAAGCACGAAATATTAATTCATAGGCCTGCGGCCTAGGTGCCTTGCAAAGACCTGAGAAATGATACGATGAATGCCTTTTATAAAGTTTTATAAGATGTTTACAAATACCAAATATCTGGGTTGTGGCTTAAAATCTTTTAAAAAGGCCCGCGGCCTAAGTGCCTTGTAAAGACCTGAGAAATGATACGATGAGTGCCTTTTATTAGGTTTTATGAAAAGTTTACAAATACCAAATATCTAGGTTGTAACTTAAAATCTTCTAAAACGGCCCGGGGCCTAGGTGCCTCGAAAAAACCTGAGGAATGATACGATGAGTGCCTTTTTATAAGGTTTTATAGAATGTTTTCAAATACCAAATATCTAGGTTGTAACTCAAAATCTTCTAAAAAGGCCCGGGGCCTATTATAGGTGCTTCGTAAAGACCTGAGAAATGATAGAATGAGCGCCTTTTATTAGGTTTTATAACATATTTACAAATACCAAATAAATATCTAGGTTGTAAATTAAAATCTTCAAAAAATGCCCGCGGCCTAGGTGTTTTGCAAACAGCTGAGAAATGTTCCATTGAGTGCCTTTTACCAGGTTTATGTAAAATGTTTACAATTACCAAATATACGGAAATTATCTTTCTAAAGGATATAAAGAGAATAATTTAAATTATTATTCCTTTCTGGAAAATAAAAAAGTTTACCGTTGGTAAGATGATACCATTGGACGAATCAGTGTTGGACCAATCGTAACATTGGACGAATTGGACAACGGACCAATCGGCATAGGACCAATTGTCCCTTTGGACGAATCGGCATTGGACCAATCGTCGTTGGACGAATCGTCCGGGACCGATTTCGATGATATTAAACATAATTGGTTCAGTATATACCTCCGGAACAACATACTAAAGTTTTGTCTTTCACCATTATTTTATTTTGAGCAAACATGAAAAGGAAGTTACAGAAGGCCTGGAATGACAGTGCCAAAGCATAATAAAAAGGGATGACATATTTACAGCAAAGATGTGAATATACAGAATGGAAATGAACTATTTACAATGTAAACAAAAGCATAACAGTGAGGAGAACGAGCACAGACGTAGAATGTACTGCAGAGAACACATCAAACAAATATGTATAATACAGGTTGAAAATATATCACAGGGAATGTACATTATGCAATGCGAACAGTATACAGGGCAGGAACAACAACAAAAAATCGCTGAGACAGTGATAGAACAAAGCAAGGATGTGGAAATGTGTGGTATAATTGAGTTGAGTATATACAAATACATAACAATGGACAAGAATGTCGGAGACTGATAGCACGTGCTACAAAGAAAACATGAAAAGTATATACAAGAAACTAGGTATGTACAATAAGTGAAATACTACTATTCCATATAGAAAGGTATGCTGAGCAACAACGCAAACATTATGACTACAGTAGTAAAAAAATAACATGGGAATGTGTTACGGTGCAGAACAATTATACTATGTACAAGTAGAAAACATAATCGTGGGGGGGGAATATCAGTAACTTCACATGCGCCACAAAAAAGCCTGGGGAGCGTACAGGAGAGTATGCTATTGCAGAGTCAGAAAGACTCACGACCGTCCAGAGGAAGACTGCAGTTCAGCTGGCGGATCCGGCAGTTTGCGGAGGGAAGACCCACAGGCCATGGTATTGTAGGCAGACAACCGATGAAAGGTCGGAGCTGATTGGAGAGAGAAGACCGAGGTAGACACGATCACCAAGGCAGTCCGGCGGATCGGTACAGTCATAGGAGAAGGCGAATATCACCAGGAGGGGTGGTGAACCAGGGCAGGTGTGAAGACCAGACGTGCAGGAATTGAGGAAGGCGTTGTGCAGCGGATGCAGTTGAATATGCGAGCTGTAACATGGAGAGGAGTCTGACGCGGAAAATCCGGCAGAGTGAATCCCCTGCCTGGTGGATGGTTGGAGGGGGCGAAGTTGAGCGGAGCTGCAGATGATAGGAATATATCACATGTTTCACCAAGATGAAGATGTAAGTGCTGGCAGCAGGTAGTGGTACAGGTGGAGACAAGGATCGATGGAGCGTAGAATACGCTGAGAACCGTAGGTCAGGCACACAAATACGTTGAACCATTTGGAATGCCAGATGTAGGAGAGGTAGAAGAACCGGACAATGCAGATAGATGTGAATGATATCTGCGGCCGCCGGACAGAAAACACAGTCAGGCGATGGGATGAATGTCATGCGAAATAGGGTCGTTGGTGCTGGTAGAAGACGATGCAGAAATTGCCATTGGATGTTTCGTTCAGTGGGTGTGGACAGAGGCGACGCTCCTGCCGACCACACACATGGCAAGGCTGAGGTTGGAACGTCTGGAATCTGTACAAGCAAAGAGGTAGAAGGATCACGTAGAAAATGATACAGAGAGGAGACAGTGAAGCTGGAGAGAGGGAGGACGGAGCCTCGAAATATGAGCTAAAAGGGAAGGGGAAGAGAAGCGGAGGGGACTAAGAGAAGTCCAGTGGGGGTTGCTAGGGCAGGATAAAGATGGATAATAACGGACCGGAGATCAGCGTAAAAGGAAAGAGAAGCGGAAGAGCGAGGAAGGAGGGGAGAGAGCTCGGAGAAGGGTTTCCAGGAAAGGCTTGCGGTCAGGAGATCTCGGACTGTCACGACCCCGGCGGGGATCCATGACAGGTCAGAAAAGTAAGGAGCATCGGGAGGGTGGATAGTTGAGCAGTGAAACAAGGGTTGAGCAAGAAGTTCAGAGGTGGAGCCGGGGAGAGAACGAGAAATAGGTAGATAACGGAGCAGAGAAAGTACCTCGGAATAAAAAGAAGAAAGACGGGAGTGCAGAAAGAGGAAGTGATCCATCAGAAGAAAAGTAACAAAGGAAAGTCTGGGGTTGCGAGGAGAAATCATAACATCCGAGGTGAGCTGAACTGGAGCAGGCGATGCACTAAAGACCCGGAGTATGGAGACCACACGGTGCGCTCGATAGTATAGCGCAACATCAACGAGCGAGATGCCTCCTGTGAACACCGGACGATGCAGAGTAGAGACCCGAATCCAGTGATGATGCGTCCAGTTCAACCGGGTCATCAATCGGGTGATCTCCTGGAGGTAGTAGGCAGGAAGTTTGATAACAGGCCAGACGTGGAGGCAGAGTGAAAGGAGGTATGCCCGGACGAGTTTGGCTCTGGTGAAATAGGAGGTGCAGAATTGTGCATTTCTCCACAAATTCATGGTGCGAGTGAGACGTGGTAAAAGCGCGGACCAATTGGCGCGAAGTGCAGCGGTCGGCAAGCCGAGATGGACCCCAAGGAATTTTTGCGTGGTAGCGGCCCAGGTGGCATCCCAAGGAGTATCCGTCCGGGTATTTCATAAACCGCACCACAAACCAGTGCTTTTAGTGGTGTTTAGTGCTGCGCTGGAGCAGGAGGCGTACAGCTGGTAAGAGTTCTCAAGTATGGCGAATTGCTGGTTATGTCGGACACAGAAGGTGGCATCGTCTGCGTACGCCGAATAGGTTACGCTGAAGTGCCGAGTACTGGCTGTTAATGGAGGCTGTGCAGCGAGCAGAGCACGATGAGAAAATTTGAGGAACGGATGCCACGCTGAAACAGGATGGGGGCGGTAAGAAAGGCAATGTTCTTGACGTGTAATACTGTTTCCCGATAGAGAGACAGAAGGGTGGAGACAAATGGAGGGGGAAGCCGAAGGCAGTGAGAGTAAGAGAAAGATAGGAATGGGAAATGTTATCGAACGCACCGCGCTGGTCGATGTTAAGGAGCGCGAGCGATTCTCGATTAGTAGAAGCAAGATGGACAAGGTTACGAAGAAGATGGAGATTGGAGGAAATGGTCCGACCAGGAACCGTATAGGTCTGGTCGGGAGAAAGAAGATAGGGAAGGATAGAGTTGAGTCTACAGGATAAGAGTTTAGTATAAAGCTTGTAATCAATATTTAATAGAGAGATTGGCCGCCAGTTTCCCAGGTCAAGGAGATACCCTTTCTTCGGAAAAAGTACGATGTGGGCAACAGTAAAACTCCTCGGAAGAGAAGAGGATATAAAAGCAGTGAGAAAAGCAGCTAGTAAAAACGGAAGGAGAGCTGGAAAGAAAGCTATATAGAAGGTGTAGGTGAGGCCGTCTGGCCCAGGGGCGGCTCGGGAATTCAGAGAACGGAAGACGGACCGAAGTTCTGAAGAGGTGAGGGGTTGGGTGAGAGAGTCTAAGAGATGAGAAGGGACTTTAGGAAGGGAAGAGAGAAGAGAAGATATGGCTGAGGAGGAAGGAGGAGGAGTTTCACCAAATTTGGAAGCAAAGTAGCTACGAGTTTGTGAGCAGAGAGCGTCGGGAGCTGAGACAATCCGTCCATCTGACTGGCGAAGAAAACGGAGATGATGCGAGGAGCGGCGTTGAGTTTCAAGCGAAGGAAGGAAGTCGTAAGCACAATCCTCCGGAGCGAGATGCTGCAGACGCAGGCGAAGGATGGCTTGCTGTGCTCGTGGTTCCAATATCGCTCGGAGGTCCGCCATATAGGTTGGGTAGAGCGGATGAGTGACACCAAGATGAGAGAGAATGTAGCGGATGTTCTGTTCCACCATTTTTCGTTATGTGTGAATGCGAAAGGAGAAACGTTTAAGAAGATCCAAGAGGTGCGACTTGACCATCAACCAATACGTAAGCGCACAAAGTGTGGCGGGGAGTCCAGAACGGGTGTTGTAGAATCTCTCGGACTTGACAGGAAAGTTCTGGGTCGGTTAGCAGAGTCGAGTCGAACGTCCAGGAATGATACCCTGAACGCTGATATGAAGAATGTCCAAAGGCAACCTGGCCCGCACAATGGTCCGAGGAAGCTGCCGGCGAGTGTTGGCAGGTTGTCACCACTGGGAGGAGTGGAGAAGAGATGTAGAAGCGATCTAGTCGCGCTGAAATGAGAATAGACGTAGCCGAACTCCGCCACGTATGAGATATGGTTGCTGGATGAAGGTGACGAAAGACGTCAGTGAGGTCGAAGTCTGCTACAAGGGTACTGAGCAGATTCACAAGCCGATGACGATACTCGGTGGTAGAAGGCATGCGATCCGGAGCAGGGTGCGGTGTACAATTGTAATCCCCTCCAATCAAAACATTGTCTGATGTCAACGCTGACTGAAGGGCGGTACGCAGTGCCAAGAATAAAGAAGTAAGTGACGATGAAATGCATGGGACGTAGATATTAAATATCGGGTATCTTTGACCTTCAAGACGGAAGGTGAGACGTTGAAGTTAGTCGTAGCAAAGGTTGTGTACTTGCACTGAGGAGATCGCTTGGCGGAATCGAGAGCTAATCCCGATGGCAACACCACCGATCTGAGATTGCTTGAATGCATGATGGAATTGGTAATCCTAGCTCCGCCATCGGTGGAATGGTGAGGACGACAAGCAGTTAGTTTCCTGGAGCAGCAGAACCTCCCCACCCAGAGGGGTGAGGTCATCCTGGGCTAACGTATTCGCCAGCGGGAACTAAAGCCCCGACAGTTCAAAGTCACTACTTTGGACGGAGGCATCGGATATTGGTTCGAGGAGCTTATCAGCCGCGTCTTTCAGCTTATGAAGGCGGCTGAAGAATTTCCGGGACCATGCTGAGCTGCCCAGCAGCGCAGGAACCAGTGCGTTCAGGCGCCCGCGTATTGCTTGCGTTTGCGCCACAACCTCCGGAAGTTGTTGTGAGTAAGGAAGTAGGAATGTGCGAGACATCCGACTATAACGAGTACAAGTGAGAAAGGTATGTAACACCACTCCCGAGACGGGCGTCTGCGGAAGAGAGAGTTCGTCCATTAGGCGGAGAAAAGCTTCTTGAGAGATCGGTTCAGCGCCGCTGACATCCACATCAGAGGTCGCGGAGCCTTCAGAGGTAGAATCACTGAGAGAACGGTCTCGTGACGAGATGTGGCTGGCGAAGTACGAGATTTCTGCCCACGCTGACGATTTGACCGTCGTCGCTTAGGGCGCCCTCGTAGAAGTGTAGAGGCCGGAGAAGGAAGTTCGCGTACTTTAAAGAGGCCGGAAACAGTGGCATCATGAATGACTGCTGAAGTAGGAGATTCGGCGGTTGTGTCATGTACAACCGCAGAAGCAGAAGATGCAGCAGTGGCTTCTTGGTCCGCTGCGGCAGGAGGATTTGGAGTAGAGGAGGAAGGCGTAGGAGGTGGCTGTGGAACGCCCTCGGCTGGAAGGTTGAGGGATGGAGGTGGTGGCTGATTTCCATCATCGCTGATGGACGGATGTGGAGATGAAGTCACGCGTTGACGAAAGGCTTCAGTCATACTTTTGTCATAAGTCGACAACCACTGGTCCGATGTCTGCGGTGATGACTCCGGAAGGCTAGAGGTAGAAGGAATAAGCTGTACTGGCGAGATAGGGGCGGTGGAAACACTTAGGAGGCAGAGAGCCCGAGAGTGGCCTCTACCCCATTACAAACTGGTCAGGCAGTGCCCACCATGATGGTAATTTGACGGAAGTGAGGCCCACATCGTACATTGAGGTGCGGAGGAACTCGTCGCATGTCATCATCAGTTGGGAAGACCACTCTCACTTGGCGCCGAAAGCCGCGCAAGTAGCGATCCTCTGTTGTGTCCGGAAAGGAGGAGAAAGTAGTCATGGATCCGACGGAGCGGCCAAATCGATGGACAACTGACAGCAGCACGTCGTCTGAGACCTCCGGTGGCACAGGGAAAAACTGACTGGGACGGCGAGTTGCGTGAGTGGTTCCGCTGAAAGATGTTGATCTCCAACTGACAGACCTTCCATCTGTACACGAAGGGCATACTTAGGTTTAGAAAAATAGGCAATCACTGTCTGGGCCGCCGTCCATCGTGAGTTTTTTCTTTTTTGATTGGAGGTTTAACGACCACCGTGAGCAACTCAATGGGCTATAAGCAGTCGCCCGTCCCTAATTTAGGGTCACTGGCTCCAGGGAAGGGAGAGAGCCAGTGCCGTAAGACAAACACAACATCCATGCCACACCGGGATTCAAACCCGGACCCCTTTCGGACGAATGATCAGAGGCCATCGCTTAGACCACTGTGCCACCGGGGCGGCCAACGTGAGCAATTACCTGAGGGGAAAACATCTTACGTAGAGCAGCACTATATGCCGTGAATTTTGTATTTGGCAGACTCCGGCAGATAACTCCGCATGCGACAGTCCTCATAAAGTGCTGCCCATATGAAGAGCTCGGTGAAAAATCAACAGAGATCGCATCATCATCACACGTCATCGTGAGATGACGTAAATTAGAAGAGTTCAAGTGTGAAGCTCCGGAAACAGAAGAGACAACGGCAGCATAAGAGGCAGTCGGTCGTTGCGGCGAAGGTGGAGCATCAACGGACTGTGAGAGGTTCATAGCATCCTCTACAGGCACAGGGGAAGACGCTGCAGCACCGCTGGGAAGAGTGGACTGGGCAGCGATAGAACGCCGCGGTGAGGAGGGGCTAGAAGAACGAGGCACGTCATTGACGATTGCTCCAATAGAAAGAGGGCTTGCTGGATCAGCAATTCCGGAAAAGAGAGCTTGATCAGCGTCGTCTCCGGAAGTCGCCATTTGCAATGGCGATAAGAGATCTAATCTCAGCCAACGTGGCCGAGAAATAAAATAAGGATTGGAAAGCAAAAGAGTCACTTACCAACTCGGCAGGTACACAGAAACAAAGACGATTCCTTCACGGATACAGCGCACACAAAATATGAGGTAGATAATCGAAATATAGCACACACGAAGCAAAATACACGAGCAAAAGAAAACAGCAACACACGCCGACAAACGTTTTGTCGCAATAGAAGCATTTTTAGTTAAGTTGTGAGGATAATGGCTGTGGAATAAATCTCGCTCCTGTGCCCTGACCTTTGACCCCATTTCGATGATATTCAACAGAACCTGTTCAGTGTACCTCCGGAACAATATGATAATTTTTTGTCGCAATCGAAGCATTTTACGTAAGTTATGACGCATAAGGGTGATAGAATGGATCCCGCTCCTATGCCCTGATCTTTTATTCCATTTTCTCCACTTTCAATAGGGTTCGTCCCCAGGTTGTCCTCTACCACATACTGAAATTTCATTGAAATCGAACCATTTTTACGAGAGTTATAGTGTGGGCAGACAGACAGACAGACAGACAAAGCTGGAGCATATACGCTTCTTCAACCTACGGTTGGAAAACGTAACAAGTTAGTAAAATCATGCAATGCATTGGTTATGACACGCTTTCCAAAATACCAAAAATCTCCGGGACAACATACTAAAGTTTTGTCGCAATAGAAAATTTTTACTCAAGTTATGAGGATAATGACTGTGGAAAATATATGTCACTGCTGTGCCCTGACTTTTGACCCCATTTCGATGATATTCAACAGAATCGGTTCAATATGCCTCTCGAATAACATGATAAAGTTTTGTCGCAATCGAAGCATTTTGACGTAAGTTATGATGCATAAGGGCGATGCATAGGATCCCGTTCCTATGGATTGACCTTTGATCCCATTTCGTCCATTTTCAATAGGATTTGTACCGAGGTTGCCCCCTACCACGTACTAAAATTTCATCGAAATCGAACATTTTTCCGTGAGTTTTCGAGCGAACAGACAGACAGGCAGCCGGATAAAGCTGGAGCATATACGCTTCTTCAATCTACTGTTGGAAAGCGTAAACTAGTTAGTAAAGTCATGCAATATATTGATTATTACACTGAAGAGCAATTCAATTAGAGACAGCTGTCGTTATGCAAATGTGGCGCTGTGGGCGGCCCTGTAAACAGAAACGACATGACATATGCAGCAATCCGACAATATAAGGAGTGATGCGACGGGAATCAGTGGGAGTCGGACGCAGTATGGGTAAGACGAAGGATCTAAGCGCATTGATCGTGAGAAAATTGTCGGGGCCCGACGAATGGGTAACTCCATCTCAGAGGTCGTGCAGGCACTGGGATTTTCACGAGCCACTGTGTCACGGGTGAACCGTGAGTACATCGAACCCGGTAAAACCATCCCTGCAAGGGCCAACTGCCGTGGACAACAGCGCGTGGATGAGCGGGGTCATCGTCGGCTAGCTTGCATTGTAACAGCGGATAGACGGGCCACAGTGCAAGAAATCACTCGGCAATTTAACGCTGGTGCACAAAAACGTGTAAGCAGCCACACCATCCAGAACCATCTCCTCGCTATGGGGCACAGAAGCCATCGTCCCACGAGGGTACCGCTGCTGACCGCACATCACAGGATGCAAAGATTAGCATGGGCGCGGGAACATCGCCACTGGACCCTAGACATGTGGAAAAATGTTGCCTGGACTGATGAGTCGAGATTCACGTTGGTGCATGCGGATGGCAGAATACGAGTACGGCGCAAACCACGTGAAGCGATGGATCCTTCTTGCCAGCAGGGTACTCTTCAGGCTGGTGGGGTTAGCATTCTCATCTAGGGACTGTTTACGTGGACTGAAATGGGACCCCTGGTATGTGTGACATCGTCCCTCACAGGTCAACGTTGCCGGGATATCCTGGACGACCATTTGCTCCCGTTTGTGCGTCTTCAACATCCCACTCGGGACCTCATCCTGCAACAAGACAATGCACCGTGCCATCGCTCCCCAATTGTATCCGAATGGTTGGATGAACACTCCACCGACGTGACCTCGCTTCCTTGGCCAGCTCGGTCACCTGACCTCAATCCCATCGAGCACATCTGAGATGCCATCGAGAGAGATGTTCGAGTCTTTGACCCTCCTCCATGAAATCTTCGTGAACTGTGGGAGCTTGTTCAGGGGTCGTGGATCCGTATGACTTCCCAACGCTTCGGTTTCTTGTCGAGTTCATGCCGAGACGAATCGCCGCCGTCATCAGGACGAAAGGTGGTGCTACACGTTACTAGACAGGTATCTCTGATTAAATTTCTCTTCACCGTAGATGCTTTCCAGCATACCAGAAATCATTACTCAAGTTATTACTCACGTTATTACTCACGTTATGAGGATAATGGCTGTGGAATAAATTTCGGTCATGTGTCCTGACCTTTGACCCCATTTCGAATATATTCAACGGAACCGGTTCAGTATACTTCCGGAACAACATACTAAAGTTTTGTCGCAATCGAAGCATTTTTACGTAAGTTATGATGCATAAGAGCCATGGAATGAATCCCACTCGTATGTACTAACCTTTGACCCCATTTCGTCCATTTTCAATAGGGTTCGTCCCGGGTTGTCGCCTACCACATACTAAAATTTCATTGAAATCGAACCATTTTTACGTAAATTATGACGCATAAATGCAATGGAATAGATTCCGCTCCTATGTCCTGACCTTTGACCCCATTTCGTCCATTTTCAATAGGTTCGCCCCCAAGTTGTCCCCTACCACATACTAAAATTTCATCGAAATCGAACCATTTTGACCGAGTTATCGTGCGGACGGACAGACCGACAGACGTACAAAGCTGGAGCATATACGCTTCTTCAACCTACGGTTGGAAAGTGTAAAAAAGGATGACATAGTCAGAGAAATCTGCGCATCGTGGAGCTGAAAGTATGAACGAACACGTTTAACAAACATGTACCTAAAAACGGGCGGACTGTTTTTCAACACCACATAAACGTATTCGATTCCTTTTCTACTCATTTCGAAACCATTCATAGCACTGCTGATGAGTCTCGTAGGGAAGCTTATTGATGATATCATACGTCTGTGTATAGGTGAAAATTTTGCGAGGAAGCAGAAAAATATGTTATCAACTGTGGGTAACGGTAACATAGGGATACTTAATACTACATTCGTATGAGGACTGATAAAAATATAGGTGTCCAAGAATTATTGGACACATTACAAAGTTATATAAAACAAAACATTAAACAGATAGAAAGAAACTGACTGTACTAACTTACAATGTAACTACACAAGTTAACAAATTTCGATGTGAGATCCCTTGGTTGCTCGTAGTACGTCCACGCGATACGCGATTTCATGCCATGTATTGGCAATCATCTGAGGAGTTACGGAATTAATAGCAGCTGTGATACGCTGCTTCAGTTCCTGCAAATCAGTACAAGACGTCTGATAGACTTGATCCTTCACATAACCCTATATGAAATAATCCAATGGAGTTAGATCTGGAAAGCGAGGAGGCCACGGAATGGGACCACCACGCCCAATCCATCTGTTGGGGAAATGCTCATTTAGGCACTTACGTACACACGTTGACCAATGCGGAGGCTCGCCGTCGTGTTAGAAAACGACGTTGTCATATCTTTTGATCTGGGGTATAGCGAAATTTTCTAGCATATCCAAGTAAATGTCACCATTTATGTTTTTTTCGTAGAAGAAGAAAGGGTCAATCACTTTGCTTTTTGATAGGGCGCACGACACATTAACTTTTGGAGAATCACGTTCCAGTTCTATAGCAGCATGAGACGGTTTACTGCCCCATATCCTACAGTTGTGACGATTCACAATACCTGATACATGAAATGTGGATTCATCAATAAAATTTACAGTACTGAGAAAGTTTTCGTCGTTTTCCACTCGATTCAGCATATCCACAGCGAAATCGTATCGCAGAGTGTGATCATTTACATGCATCTTTTGCACTATTTGAATTTTGTAAGTATGAAACTTTAATTTCTTGTGCAAGATATCGTGAACTGTCGATTTCGGAATGCACAGTTCTCTGCTTGCTTTACGAACGGATTTCCTGGTGCTTCCTCGGAAACTTTCATTAACTTGGTCAACCGTCTCACCGCTGACGCTAGGCCTACCGGCTCCTCCACGGTGTTCCACATTGCCAGTTTCTTTAAACTGTTTCATCCACCGCTTAATTGAATTCGTTGACGGAGGATTACAACCATACTCTAAACGGTATCGTCTTTTAACTTTGATGACAGACTTTAATCCGTACGGATGACATGACTACCGATTGCGCATTCTCATACATTCCTCATCAAGCCACACCTAGCGCCATCTATCGGATTCTGAAAATAACAATTCTGCAAAACAAAAATATAGAAACCGTGTTAGTAATACGTGACATAGAAAAACAGACAATGCTCCTAGTTTTTTTTTTTTTTTTTTTGTACATAATTTTGTAATGTGTCCAATAAATCTCGGACACCCTGTATACCGTTTCCGTGCCAGAAAGAAAAAATATTGACAATTTATGAGAGTGGTTCAAAGGGAAAATAACAAAAAAGGAAAAGAAAAACGCTTTGTTCATGCTTTGGAAAAAGAAAATTCATTCATATTTCTACACAGTTCTGTCTTCCTGCAACGCACGTTCGCCGTCGCGAAACCAATGCATGGACTCCGATCGAGTATAACATCTCTGATTGAGTAACCAGTGGCGTACTGAAAAAACTCGCCTCCCCTCCTCTACCTTTCCCCTTTGCAAAATATATATTCGAGGCCCTTCTTCCGATATTCTATTAGCTTTCAATTCAATATAAAAACCTTTTTTTCTATTAAAACCTAGATAATAATATGGATTTTAAGTTTTTAAATTCCATATTTAAAAACTTAAAATCCATATTATCATAATTCACATTTTTTGGAACCTACAGCTATTTTTGGTAAAACCAAAATTATTGAGCTTTATTGCAAGTAACACAGTTGTGCATGTTTTAATTAAAATGATTACGATAGTTTTTTACCAATGCGAAGTACTACAAAACACTTGCGCCAAAGTTAATCATATCATGCGGACTTAGTTTTAGAGAACAAATGCCATTCCTGTTTAAAATGACTAATGATCACATACACAAAATACACACTGCTGGCCACCCAAAATGCAACACCAAGAAGGACACGAGATAGCAAAGCCAGATTTACTGGACACATAACAACAGATACACAGATGAAACAATTGAGCTTACAGGCCCGTGCGACTTGCGGAACACGCAGGCATCAATCGTTCGTGTGGCCCCCATGGCTGGCAATAACGGCCGCTACACGCCGCGGCATCGAACGAAAGAGGCTTTGGATGTGGGCTTGGGGTATGTCGGTCCAGGTTGCTTCCACACGTTGCCACAGCTCATCAGGCGTAGCCGCGGGTGGTGCTGGCCGGGCCACTCGGTTGCCGATCAGCGACCAGACGTGTTGGATGGGCCACATATCGGCAGAACAGGCGGGCCACGGCAGCAGTGACACCTGATCGGCCGTGAAGAATATTTGCACGGTGCGTGCCACGTGCGGGCGCGCGTTGTCCTTTTGAAACGTGGCCGCTGGCAGGTCTTGCAGGTAAGGGAGGACTACAGGCTCCAAAACGTCGGAGATGTAGCGGTGGCTATTGAGTGTACCAGCGATGCGTACCAGAGGGGTGCGGGTGTCATATCCAATTGCGCCCCAAACCATAACGCCTGGAGACGGACCGGCATGGCGATGCATAATGCAGGCCGGTGGTCGGATCCGCGTGTAGAGGCACTCGCCGTGGTGCCGCCACACGCGGATCCGACCATCGTGGTGTTGCAGGCAGAAGCGGGATTCGTCGGAGAAGACAAGTTCGTGCCATTCCGTAGACCAGGTGCTGCGTTCAACGGCCCACTGCCGCCGCACTCGCCGGTGGTGTAACGTCAATGGTAATCGGAGCAATTGGCGCCGTGCGACAAGTCCCCGCTCCTGCAGACGACGTCGAACGGTACGTGCTACTTCCTGCGCTAACGTTCGTGATGTGGCGGTGCGAGCCGTCAATGCCCGCCGCACAACATGCCAGTCCTCTTGTTCGGTGGTGTGCCGCGGCTGCGGCAATCGCTCACTTAGGTCCGTCCGTCCCTCCTGCACCCACCGAATCCATACTCGCCTCACTGTGGCTGGATGTCGTCCCACACGGGCGCCGATGTCTTGGTACGATAAACCGGTGTCGCGATAAGCCACTATTCGTCCTCTGTGGAACTCCGAAACGTGCTGGAATGACTGCCGTATTCTGCGATGAGGCATCAGGAGGCTTCCCGCACACAGGTCTGGCAGCACAACACACTGCCACCACTTACACCCCGCCTTCTGTGCACCCTTCTTATAGTGCATCTCGGTGGCGTGCCGGGCGCACATGATTTGCATATGCCCTGCAATGCTAATCGTTTGCATGTCCTCTCGCGGGCGACGCATGCTGCGAATTTCAGGCCAATCGGATGCTTCCTTCTTGGTGTTGCATTTTGGGTGGCCAGCAGTGTATAACGGCCGTGTAACATATATACATTGTATAAAGCAAATAAATAAATAACAATAGTGAGTTGTGGCACACAAAGAAAAGCAAAACTACTTGAATTATTTATCCTTGAATATGAAAAACACAACATGCCACAGTGTTTTGCACATAGCAAAAAATGTTACTGTTCCAAAAAAAGACAGAGGTTTCTGTTTCTTCGTTTCCACAAAGAACCCCGTCTTTTAGTTCATTATTTTATGAAAGATGCGGAGTTATGTGGAAACAACTGTAATACATAACGGCTTATCTTCATTGGTATAAAGATTTAATTCATTGAACTGATATTTTTTTCACATTCTTTTGTTAATACGAATATATAATGACTGTGAAAAGGGGTCTTAAGTCCTCTGAAATAGCTGCTTTTCCTTCAAGCAGTTTTCCTAAACTAAAACCGCGAAAATGGTTCCGAAATATTTTACAAACTTATTGAAAAAAATTAGTTTTCCTTTTAGTACTTTATTCAAAGCTTCCGTCAAAATTTTAGGGCCATTTCTTTAACCGGCTTTATATGAAATGTTCGCAAAAGAAATTGTAAAATCTTTTGCTGAGGCTACAGACTCTCTTAGCCGTAAGACCCTTCTCCCCCGCCACGAGGGGTCTGCGGGGGCTATCACCTTCAGGTAGAAATTTTTCCCTTCCAGTGCCTCTTTGTTTAGGCCAGAAAGATGCAAATCACTCAAAGATTTTTTTACCACCCGGTGCATTTTCGGTCAGGCCTCGAAACTTTTACCCTTCCAATGCCTATTTTGTCAGGCCAAAAGTATGGAAATCACTCGAAAGTTTTTATCTCCCAGGGCCTCTCTTTGGTTAGGACAAAAAGTTTCTGAATGGCAGTATAGGAAATGTCAAACGCTTATCAAAAACCTTCAGCGATTTTTTTTTGTACCTCTAGAAAATCAACCGGAAAATCATTTTAGAAAAGATATTTCTAAAGGGCTGTTCCGACAGTTTGTAGTGAAGCTATTTTTGGATAATGAGTGAAGTTTTCTTTGCCCTTTCTTTGCTGCTTTCTTCTGAACCACTTGCAAGTATTTCTAGTTGAACACTACAAACGCCATTTCTTTGCATGTTCCTCAAGGGAGTTGGCACACTTTTCCGAAATTGGCATGAGATTGAAAATTTGATCATGAAAAATACAGATCTTTGATCATAGAATCATTCACGGGCAGCATTTTGCATCTTCGCGTCATTCTGAAACTGGCATCCGCCTTAAGGTCTCGTAAGCAGCCCACACAGATGGAAATCGAATTTGGCCATATTTAGACTATATGATAGGATACTCGAAAAACATTTCAGCCAAATGGCTCCAGCAGTTTCTGAGATTCGTGTGTGCTGTGTGGTATCTAGTTGTCGTGCTGCGAGAGCGCACCTCTAGAAAGAAACTCAAATCTCTCCGAATTGCAACTTTAAGGTTTTGCAATGTAGTTCAATGTGCGTTAGAATTTTTTCTATTTATTTATTCCACGTGCCATGAATGCATCGTGAAAATAAAGAACAAAATTTTTCTACTTATTAGGTTACTTAATCTCACGAAGAACTCGTGATCGTCCGTTCTGCAACTGGTTGCTTCCTTTCAGGAGAAAAAATCAACGCAAGTTTCGTTGCAGTATGGTTAAAGACAAATAATATGTTTTTCTCTTCTTTAAACAGTGAAAATTTGACAAGGAAGAGTTTAAATGATGGCTATTGCCTTAATCAATCAAACTTCTTCGAACCAATGACTTTTTCTGGAATCTCAGCACTTCATGTACAGTGTTGTGGATGGTTTCAAATGCCGAGTTTAATTCAAACGCTGTTTTCTCAGTTTTCTGGATCGATTTCATTTCTGCAACCGGTGCTGTTAATTTCTTTTGACAGTACGGTCGGGCTCACACAATGCTGTCCATCATGGTCTTCTGCTCTACAATTCCCCATGCCGCTATTCTGAACAGTCATTACGTTTCTTCCGGGGTTTGTTGGAAGAAATAAACGGGATCATGTTACATACTTTTTCACAAGAACTCGTATTTGCCAGCTCCTCAAACGTATTTTTCCTGTTTGATAGCACGACAATTTAAAACAATCGAAATTTAAAAGCGACAGCTACTGCCACTCCATGATGAACTGAACATGAGACGACAGTTTGCTAGAATCGGTGTTACTACACCACGAATACATTATCTAGCTGAAAAAACAAAATGGTCCAAAGAATCCTGCTTTTAAAAACTCCCTAACCCTTAGCAGTGATTTAGGGCTGTAGTAAGTCACAAATGGTGTGTAATTTTCCCAAAGGAAATCGATGGCATTTTACAAAGAAATCAGCGGTGAAATCCATTTCCTCTCAATTAGCAGAAGCGGAGCGTACTAATAATTATCACGAAACCTTTTTTGTTTGCAAGACAGTCACATCAATTTTTAAATGAAATATAATCTTTTCAGTACGCTAATCATATTTCCACAAAAAAAGGCAGTTTTTAAGAGATTTTGTCAATCAGCTTCTCAGAGATAGTTAAAACGTTTGTTCAGTTTTCAGTAATTTACCTCTAGTATACGAAACCACACACACAAAAAAAGAAGGTGATAATGCAATTATTTTTGTATTATTATTGGGAGCTGTATCCTTAATTTAGGGATATTGATTCAAGGGACCCGTTCCCAGCCAGCGCTTTAGGTAGGGGAAAGTAAAGTACGGAGTGTATCCTCAGAGGCTTTGCTGTGAGCTGGCTCCCAAGAATTCGAGTAATTTTTTACCAATACTCCTGAAAAGTTCACACAGTGCAATATTGAACTCATGTTTCAAACGTATTCCTCCTGCTGAAGCACTCTACTAATGCACTAAGCCAATGAATTTTGCCTGGAGGAATGAAAAAGACAAAAATACATTTACACGAAACTATTTTTTTTTCGGGATTTAACAACCACCATGAGCAACTGTGAGATATGGGGGAGATATGGGGATGTAAGGTCAGGTGATGCATAACATCACAGCCTCTCCTTGACACATGGCAACCCCGCCTTCTCGTGGTACGTCCTGTTCCCACTAAAGGGGCTCTGACGACCGCCAATAGCGGTATAACTATACCATCGGGATTAGAGGAAATGCTATCCCACACTCACCAACCCGCTTGGCCAGCGTGATGAGTTATGGCCAAACCCCTCCAAAATGACTCCACAACTTAAATCTTGGCCCTCAGTCTCCGGCAGCTGGAATGTACCTGGCCAAGGCAGCGGCCAGTGCGACATGAAGGCAGAGGGTGCTAAGAATCTCCGGAGGACCGGACTAGGCTGCCATCTGATGCTGACCTTGGCTATGTATAATGGACGCTCCCTATCTTCTGATTCAAGGCTTCTTGAATTGGAAGAGGAACTACAAAAGATCAAGTGGGACATCGTCGATCTAAGTGAGGTAAGGAGAAAAGGAGATCTCATTGAACAGAAAAGTGGACATCTCTTCTACTATCGTGGTACTGATACTGGCAGAACTAGTGGTGTTGGATTTATAATAAACAAGAAACTGAAGGATAAAGTTGTAGAATTTCAAAGTTCCTCTGATAGAGCTGCACGACTCGTTATCCAACTCTCGAGAAGATACCAGGCTCAGATTATTCAAACTTATGCACCCACCACAAGTCATCCTGAAGAAGAAATTGTAGAATTTTATGAGGAAATTCGTCTTCTAAATAACAAAGGTAAGCAGCACTTGAAGATAATTATGGGAGATTTCAATGCAAAAATGGGGCAACGGCAACAGAATGAAACTTCAGTAGGTAAATTCGGTCACGGCAACAGAAACGAACGTGGAAATACTCTCGTTGAGTTTGCATAGGCAGAAGGGTTTTTCATCTTGAACTCCTTTTTCAAGAAAAAGCCACACGGGAAATGGACATGGAGACATCCAAATGGGACGACAAGTGAAATTGATTTTATTATGTATAACAAAAAATTCATCATAGAAGACTGCAGTGTGCTAAATAAGTTCAACACAGGTAGTGACCATAGATTGGTGAGATGTAAGATGCACCTCAACACTAAACTCGAACGTGGCAAGCTCATAAGACAAACAAAAATGTACTGACATAACCAACCTTAACAAACACCATAATACCTTCAAGTTGGAACTGAAGAACAGATCCTCTGCTTTTTTTTTTTTTTTATTATTGGAGGTTTAACGACCACCGTGAGCAACTCAATGGGCTATAAGCAGTCGCCCGTCCCTAATTTAGGGTCACTGGTTCCAGGGAAGGGAGAGAGCCAGTGCCGTAAGACAAACACAACATCCATGCCTCACCGGGATTCGAACCCGGACCCCGTTCGGACGAATGATCAGAGGCCATCGCTTAGACCACTGCGCCACCGGGGCGGCGATTCTCTGCTTTAGAAGGCCTAACATCGGAAGAAGTGGATATTTCTGAAGTTAACAGAAAAGTAACCAAAGCTCTTATGGAAACAGCAACAAAATTAGCTGGGTCTAAGAACAAGTTGCATGTGAACAAATTATCAAGAAAAACCAAAATGTTGATGCAAAAAGGAAGAGAGATGAGGACAACTAAAAACGGTGTGACTTCCAAAATGGAATATATACAGCTATGGAAGACAGTACGAAAAAGTATCACTGAAGACGCAAGGAAATTCAACTGTGAACTAGTGAGGAAAGCAATTGAAAACAACCAAAACCTAAAGATAGCAAAGGGACATCTCAGTAAGGGAAGAAAACAGATTATGGCACTGAGAAAAGAAGATGGTTCTGTAACACGAAATAGAGGCGAAATTTTGACAAGAGTGAGAGATTTCTACTCCATATTATATGAAAGGGATGATGCATGTACTCCAGACATCATGAAAGGTACCAGTACCAGAGTTCTTCCAGTCCTCCCAGCAGAAGTTGCACATGCAATCAAGAACATGAAGCGGGGAAAAGCTCCAGGAGAAGATGGAATTACTGTAGACATCATACAAGAAGCAAGTGGAGAAATCGAAACAGTACTCGCCCAAATTTTCACTCGATGCCTTAATGAAGGGAAGATTCCTGAGGATTGGAACAACGCTACAATGATCTTGTTACATAAAAAAGGTGACATTGAGGATCTCAGAAACTACAGACCTATCAGCCTCCTATCAGTGGTTTATAAAATCTTCACTAAAGTTTTTTCGCACCGCTTAAAAGTGACACTGGACATGGCTCAACCGAGCGAACAAGCTGGAATCAGGAGTAGCTACAGCACAATAGATAATATCCACGTACTGAGAGAACTGATTGAAACAGCCAGGGAATATGAACTTCCATTGTGCATGGCTTTTATCGATTATGAAAAAGCCTTTGATTCAGTGAAACCATCAGCAGTTACAATGGCCCTGAAATCCTGCGGTATTGAAGATGCGTACATTAATATTATTAATAACATCTATGAAAATGCAAGTGCAAAGATTCGGCTGTTTGAAAATACAACACACATAAAAATTGGAAAAGGAGTGAGACAAGGTGACACCATATCTCCGAAGCTCTTTAGTGCCACATTGGAAAATGTCTTTCAATCACTGAACTAGGAAAACAAAGGGATAAAGATTAATGGAGATTATCTAACCCACCTTCGTTTTGCTGATGACATAGTCATTTTTGCAACTACCCCATCAGAGCTGCAGAGTATGATCCAGGAACTTGCTGACAAGAGTAAAGAAGTGGGATTAAAAATGAACTTTCAGAAGACAAAAGTGATGTTCAATGCTTTTACAAGAAATGAAGATTTATCGATTGATTTAGAAAAGCTGGAGATAACAGACACGTACGTTTATCTTGGACAGCAGATATCAAGTGAAGGTCACATTGATGAAGAAATTAATCGGCTTACAAAACTTGCCTGAAGAGCTTTTGGAAGAAACAGCATAATTTTCAAGAGCAATATGCCATTATGTCTTAAAATAAAAGTGTTGATCAATGCATCCTTCCAGTGCTTACGTATGGTGCAGAAACGTGGACCTTGACTAAAAGAGACATACAAAAGCTGCAGACAACCCAAAGAAGCATGGAGAGGTGCATGCTTGGTGTAACCAGGAGAGATAAGAAGAGGAACTCATGGATCCGAAAAATGACAAGAGTGGAAGACATCATGATCGGAGTTAAATCCCTGAAATGGCAATGGGCTGGACATACTGCCAGAAGGACAGACCATCGATGGACAGCCGAAATTTTAGATTGGATTCCAAGGGACAGGAAAAGACCCAGAAGAAGACCACATGGAAGATGGGTGGATGAAATTCGAAAGTATGCGAGAGTAACATGGGGGAGACTGGCACAAGACAGACCGTTGTGGAGGAAACTTGGGGAGACCTTCGTCCAGCAGTGGATTGATAATGGTTGACAATGATGATGATGATGATGATGATGACCCCTGAAAAGTTCACACAGTGCAATATTGAACTCATGTTTCAAACGTATATTCCTCCTACTGAAGCACTCTACTATTGCACTAAGCCAATGAATTTTGCCTGGAGGAATGAAAAAGACAAAAATGCAATTACACGAAACTGCTTTTTTTTTTTTTCGGGATTTAACAACCACCATGAGCCACTGTGAGATATATAAGCAGTGGCCCGTCCTAATTTGGAGTCACTGGTTCCGGGGAAACTAATCCCGTAAGACAGGCGCACGAACCATGCCTCATCCGACACTCGATCCCGAGATCACTAGGACGAACAGTCAGAAGCCGGCGCTTAGACCACTGTGCTACAGAAGAGGCCAAAACTTCTGCTCAGTGCCCTGAAGAACAACCATAAACAACTGTTCTCCTACAGTGGAGCCAAAGGTGTGTACAGGGTTGTTACTGTTTCCAACGTAGAAAATGCTGTGAACATAATTGAAGGAGACTACCCTAATGTATATGAGCAGGTGACCTTTGGAATATCCTTTTCTATATGGATGAACGAATC
This sequence comes from Macrothele yani, assembly GCA_039090855.1. Taxonomy (NCBI): domain Eukaryota; kingdom Metazoa; phylum Arthropoda; class Arachnida; order Araneae; family Macrothelidae; genus Macrothele; species Macrothele yani. The sequence goes on from CM077010.1 coordinate 93,723,541, forward strand.
CTCAAAGTCTTCAAGGAAAAAAAAGAATTAAATGTTCTTCCTTAATTTTTATTACTTTAGCAACCCACATGAGAACCTAACGCGAAGTGGATTCCTTGCCGAATTTTCGGGTGCAATGTGCACGTGTTTCCGATTTTGGGGTTGAAGGTTAACAACTCGCGTACGCATTTGAGGATATAAGAGGTTGCCGATCTCTAACTTAGGGCTACTAGTTTCAGCGACGGGAGAGAACTAACAACCAATGAAGAAGCACAACAACGATACCTTGGCCCGGGACTAGAACCCAGGCTCAACAAAAGTAGAAGGATGAAACCCACGACGAAAAGGCATATGAGCACGCCGAAATTGGTCCCAGACCACTCGAAAACTTGGTAGGTAAGGTATTCCAAACTTTTGATGTTGTAGGAATGAGTAAGTTGGTAAAACGAGAACCGCTGCATTTGTAGAAAAAATGGGTACTGGATGTACCGGTATTTCGTCGTACGGCGGGAAAGTGCATAAACAGGCCCAGCGGCAGAGTGGGTACAGACACGGAATTTTAGCTAATTGTTCGAGTTGGACCTGGCTTTGTGCTCCAGATGAGAAGTGGTAATGTGACTGTCCTGCAGCGATGGTTCTGCCGCTTCTCTAGAACCACTGGCCCAAATTAGAGACAGGCAACTCTTTATAACCCATTTTCCATAAACAAAAGGCAGATAGAACAAGAAGTGACAGCGCTTGAGAGCGATGTCCACACTAGTACTCCGGCAGAAAGTGCATGGAGTTCCTACTGCCCGTGGGAAAGGTATTAAAGAAAAACAAGAAATGTTACTCAGCATCTTCTGCGCATATAATCAAGCAGCTTCATGGCTGACTGGAGTACTCAGACTCTGGAACCAGTACTATAGGATTGGGTCCATAAAAATTAAAAAAAAAATTATTAAAAAACTTGTGATTTCCAGTACTACGGGATTCGGCAAAACTTGTTTTTACTCAAAGAAAAAATGCTATTTCTTTTATAACTAGTTTTGCAAATGGATAAAATTATCCGATGTGAGGCAGATTGAAGAGAAAGTACTTTCAAAAACATCAAACGCCACCCCGGTGGCGTAGTGTTCTAAGACCATATGTCCGAGATGGGTTCGGGTTCGAATCTCGGTGCGACATAGATGTTGTGTTTACCTTAAGGCACTGGCTCTCTCTCCCTTCCGTGGAACTAATGACACTAAATTAGGGATGGGCGAGTGTATCTAGCCCGTCGAGTTGCTCAAGGCGGTCGTTAAATCCTAAACAAAAACAAACAAACAAACAAAAAAGAGTGGATGGAGGAAGAGCTTCATGTCGAAAGACTACCGGATAATTTTCTGGTCTGCATGTGCACACGATATCTTCTTTTTTTATGCGTCAGGCTGGAAATATTATTTTTACAGAACATAGAATGAAGCAAATGCGACCAAAAATGCCAACACACATTGCAACTTTTTTCTGGTTGGCATGATGCTCAAATATATTTCCTTGACAGGTGAACTATGTACACATTTGTATTTGTCACGATACCTGTTCGGAGAAGACATCGAAATAGTCTTTTTGATCTAAAAAACGTACCCTTTAGCAAGGCTTTTAAAACTTTTTTAAAGAAAACATTTTCTTCCAACTAGGTCAAATATATCAAATATATACACATTCGAAAAAAACGCTTATAGCGTATTAAAATCCGTTTATATACTAGCGTAAAAAGTATAGATTCGCCAAGCTTTGGCTCTCCACTAGGAGGCTTTTTCATGGCAGTAAGTAGCCATAAAATGGAAATCAAATAAACAGGTAGACATTTCATGTCTACCTTTACATTTTATCACAAGCGTTACTAGGCATTTCTGTGCCTGGGGTAAACCACAAAATATTACGCCCCCATAAATCGTTTTTTTCTTTGGCCTGTTTTTTTTTTTTTTTTTCGGGATTTAGCAATCACCGGGAGCAACTCAATGGGCTATAAGCAGTCGCCCATCACTGAATTTAGGGACACTGGTTGCCAGTGATGTAAGACAAGCATAGCATCCATGCCTCACCGAGATTCGAACCCGGACCCATCTCGGACGAATGGTCATAAGCCAGCACTTAGATCACTGCGCTATTGGGGCGGCGTTTCTGGGTTTAACGACCACTGTGAGCAACTCTAAGGACCAAAAGTAACTGATGTTCAAAATTAAGAGAATTTGCACATTTTGTCGAATTCCTGAAAAACTAATGAACACATTTTAATGAAATTTGGTATAAATACACAGTTATAAAAGAGAAAAAATTATATCATACAACAGTCATGTTACGCACTCATGATCGTCAGTAAGGCTCATCAGCGTAGGAATGTCCAAAATCCACTTTGCAAGATCGAACATAAAATGACTCTAATATGTGCTATGACCCCTCTCACAGTCATACAGCTCTCACAGCGCGACGTCATACTGGAAACGAGGCAGTTGATGAGTCTCTGTGGCAGTCGGTTCCACCCCTGCAGCAACGCAGTTTTCAGCTCCTGGATGGTTCTCGTACGGGGATGGCGAGCTGCAACTACCCTCCCAAGAGCGTCCCAGACATGCTCGATAGGGTTTAGGTCTGGCGATCTAGCTGGCGAATATCCCCACTTTCAAGATAAACGTCGACCAGGTGAGTCCTATGTGGTCGAGCGTTGTCGTCCATAAAAAGGAACCGAGGGCCCACTTCGCCCCTGAAAGGTCAAACATAGGGCTGTAAGATCGCATCCCTATATCTTTCAACAGTCAGGTAGCCTCTGTCAAAGACATGGAGAGGTGTGGGGCCGTCCAACATGATGCCTGTCCAGACTATGACCCCTCCGCTGCCATAGCGGTCCCTTTCTCGGATGTTGGAGGAAAGGTATCGGGTCCCAGGTTCTCTCCAGATGAAGGTGCGTCGAGAATCAGTGTCCAGGCTGAATCGCTACTCGTTTGTGAAGAGAACGTTACCCCACTGAAGTCTTGTCCAAGGCTGATGTTGTCTGCACCATGCTAAACGCGCGCTCTTGTGTGCTGAAGTGAGCGGGACGCAAACAGCGGGTCTTCTGGCAAGAAACCCTCTCTCGTGAAGCCTTCGGGAAACAGTAATCCTTGAAATTCAGGTTCCAGTGGCGGCATGCAGGTCACGAGATAGTTGTGCAGCTGTAGCAGTCCTGTGGCGCCTCGCTGAAAGTGCCAAATAACGATCTTCATTGGCCGTCGTGGTTCTTGGACGACCTTGCCCAGGCCTTCTCGATATGGATCCGGTGTCTTTAAACTGTTTCCACAAATTGCAGACGACACTGAGCGTTACACAGAGCTCTGTAACAACCTGCACTTGCGATTACCCTGCCTCCAATCTACCGACGATTCTCCACCTCATTCCGTCATCAATACGTTTATCGTAAGTCATTTTACCTGATTGCTTATGAAATTGAACCAACTCCTGAAAGAAACACAACGAATGTCGCCGAGTAGTACGAGCGAACTAATCGCGGAAAAAGCCACTTGTACTTTTCATGCCCTCCGCTGTCCCAGCTAGCTCACACGCACGTGTACTCTAACGTATTCGATACTGCAAATTTGCATTCTTATTCGGTGGCATAATTTGTACCTTTGGTTCCGTACTTTTTGTGAAAATCGACAAAATGTGCAAATTCTTTTAATTTTGAACACCAGTGTAGTATCCCTTCCCTAATTTAGGACCTCTTGTTCCAGGGCCCCTACATTGAGGACGTTTACCTCTAACCATGCGTCCGGGCTCGAATCCCGGATGAGGTATGGATGGGGTGTTTGTCCTACGGCACTGGCTCTCTACCTTCACTGGTACAAGTGGCCTAAAATCAAGGACAGGTGGCTGCTTATAGCCCGTTGAGTGACTTGCTCACGGTTGTGGAAAAACTCTTCAGCATGAAAAATCAAACTTCGACTGTTTGTGCAGATGTTTTCAACTATTAGGAGTATGCAAAAGTTCCCGCCGCCCCCACTAGTGGGCACTGTATGGGTCTAACCGGCCGGCGCCCCGTGCTTTTAGTTTGCACATCAAGCCAAGCATGGCGGTCGATAAAGTTCATTTGCGGCACTGTTTGCTATTCATGTTTAATTTAGGGAAAAGTGCGAGTGAAGGATACGGTTCAATATGCCAGACGTATGGCGAAACGGTTATGGATGAGCGGACGTGTCGAGAATGGTTTTTTCCAGGTTTGAGAAAGGTGATCTAAGCTTGGAAGAGAAGCCACGTGCAGGTAGACCGCAGTAACTCGCAGACGAGGAGCTGGAATCGCTGTTGCAAGAGGATGAGACACAATCGACCAGGCATCTGGCTAAACGTTTGAAAGTGGCTCAATCGACGGTGGTACGGCGTCTACATGCGTTGGGGAAGATCCAGAAGATTGATAAGTGGGTTCCGCATATTTTAAAGGAGCGTAATATTGGTCAACGATTGGGCATCTGCATGTCGTTGCTGAAGAGGTTTCAAGGGAAGGATTTCTTGTGGAAGGTTGTCACCGGGGATGAAAAATGGGTCTATTGCGACAACCCCGTACGCAAGCGATCCTGGGTCGACCAATGCCAGCCATCAACATCCACTGAAAAACAGGATATCCACAGGGAAAAAGATGCTGTTGTGCGTGTGGCGGGATATGCATGGAGTGCTGCACTTCAAACTGTTGAAATCAGGCGAAACAATCACTGCACAACGATATAGCGATCAGTTGATTAAATTGAACGCCGTAATCCAGAAAAAACGCCCATGGACCGGTAAAGGGCGCCGCCCAGTCATCCTGTTACACGGTAATGCTAGACTACATGTCGGTGCCTCCACAAAATCAACCCTTGAACAGTTACACTGGGAGGTTTTACCGCACCCGGTTTACTCCCCGGACATTGCACCTTCAGACTTGCATCCGTTTCGTCCTATGCAACATGCTCTAACCACAGTTCCAGAGGTGGAAAATTTCATCACTGTGTTCTTCAGCTCAAAACCCGAGTCCTTCTATCACAGGGGCATTCATTTGTTGCCTGAGAAATGGCAAAAGGTCATTGATGCTAACGGCCAATATTTCGTCCAATAAATGTGTACTCGTTTTCTGATTGTTCCTGTCTCCTTTCTCCTTAAAACGGCGGAAACTTTTGTATACCCTTAATAGTTCGGGCCATCAGTACCACACCAAACATAACGAATGCAGCTTGCGTTTTGCAGCTGAAATAATGTTAGAAGCCCCCAGAAAATCTTCAACAACATGAACTATATCCTTATCTTTGATAATCATGAAAGCCATATAGCGTATTAAATCCGTTTATTTTTGTGGTGTAGTCAGCACAATGATCCGCCAAGCTTTCGCACACCACTGGGAGGCTTTTTTTTTCAAGGCAACCAACGGTAGACATAATTTTTATGTAAACTATTGATTTAGATTTTCTTACCATTAACCCAATGGTAGACATAATTTTATGTCTACATTGCCTTGAAAAAGCCTCCCAGTGGAGTGCGAAAGCTTGGCGAATCTTTGTGCTGACTACACCACAAAAATAAACGGATTTCATACGTTTTATGCGTTTCATGATTTTTCGAATCTCATGAATTTAAATAAAGTTATCGTTATCTTGTGATGTATGTACAAGTGTGCCTTGATTTCTGAATGTGAGCAGCTAATAACCCTGAACAGTTTGAGGAAGAAATGGTATTTTTAAGCTACTAAGGTTACTGTAACTGCCAAAACATATTGTAAGCAATTACTATAAATGGGCAAATGACAAAATACGGCGCGAAAAATCTTTACCAGAAACGCATGCAAAAGTTTCAATTCCAACTCCAATCACATTGTAACCAGAGCTTTTTGCGCCCTCTCTTGTGCTGCAACCAGGGGCTGCCGCCCCGCCTGCACCGCCCTAGTTACGTCTCTGCATTTTATGTCTGCCTAGTAAAATAAATAGATTAACATTTATTGTCTACCTATTGCCTTGAAAAAGCTTCCCAGTGGAGAGCGAAAGCTTTGCGAATTTATATGCTTTTTATGCCAGTAAATAAATTGATTTTACTAAGCTATAAGCGTTTTCTTATTGTGCACAATCTGGCGTGCTTTTAACTAGTATATATACCGATGAGCCATTATATTATGACCACCTACAGCCCTCAAAACAGCGGCCACTCGTCGAGGCATCGATTCGATGCGGTGGCGATAGATATTCTGGGGCCGCCCTGGTGGCGCAGTGGTCTAAGGCGCTGGCCTCTGATCATTCGTCCGTAAGGGGTCCGGGTTCGAATCCCGGTCGGGCATGGATGTTGTGTTTGTCTTACGGCACTGGCTCTCTCCCTTCCCTGGAACCAGTGACCCTAAATTAGGGACGGGCGACTGCTTATAGCCCATTGAGTTGCTCACGGTGGTCGTTAAACCTCCAATAAAAAAAAAAAAAAAAAAAGATATTCTGGGTTATCTGGTACCATAACGTCAACAGCAGGTCCTCCAGTTCCCGTACATTTCGGGGTGGTGGTGATATAACGTGAACCCACTTTTCCAAGTAGAACCACAAATGTTCGTAAAGATTAAACTTTTTCGTGTCAATAACAATCATTCTTAAAAGGCCGTCGATACACGATTAAAATAAACTTGAAGAGATGGTATTTACAAGTTTAAAATCATTTAATTAAAATACACACAAGATCTTTTGGACCCTGTCACAACAGTTCCTTCATCAGATGAAAAACACTGTAAACAGATGTGCAGCTGTCTTAAATAGAACAAGTCAATGGTTGAGACATGCGCAATGAAAAAAGGTTAGAAGAGGGGGTAAAGAAATTAAGGTATGCGTAATTAAAGTTAATTTGGGCGGGGTAGCATGGAAAATCCAGGGAAGGTGACAGCGGTAAAGAAAAACATTCGCCGTTTCAATACGGAACATCTGTTAAATAGTTCAATTTCGTCATCTCAGTAAATCTAACTCATTCCTACTCACCTCTCACTCTAACATTTGCTACTATTAACCCAATTAACTTTAACCCTCTTCCCTTTCTTTCCTATACTCTATACTATTTCTTACCCTTTTACTTATAACTTAACACTCCCCTTCCTCCCTTCCTTACCTTACTACATATTAACTCTAACCCATTACTTACTACTTCTTAACCCTCTTCACTGCGGCCACCTACCCTGGAATATCCATGCTACCCCACCCCAATTAACTTTAATTACGCATACCTTAATTTTCTTGCCCCCTCTTCTAACGTTTTTTCAAATGGGCATGTCTCTTGACTTGTCCTATTTACGACAGCTGCACATCTGTTTATACAGTGTTTTTCACTTAATGAAGGAGCTGTTGTGACAGAATGCAAAAGATCTTTTATGTATTTTAATTAAATGATTTTAAACTTGTAAAATACCATCTCTTCACGTTTATTTTAATCGTTTATCGACGGCCTTTTAAGAATTATTATCACAAATGTTCTATTGGGTTCACGTCAGGCGAGTTTGAAGGCCAGGGCATTAACAGGAAGTCACCAGTGGGAACCCGGCTGGGTCTTCGGCTACGTAGGCCCATGCGCAGAAGGCTGCAATGAACGGTGTGCCCAGACAGATTGATCTGATCACCACTGTTGTAGCTGCGGATGATTTGTCGCACTGTGGCCCTGCGGTCGCTGTGAAAAAGGCGCGACACTCTCCGCTCCCCTCTGGCATCATTGAGCTGCGGACGACACATGGCTGGACAACGGTTCGTCGTTTGACTATCTGTGTACCACTTTTGATACGTACTCACTACAGCGGCACGTGAACAACCTACAAACCGCGCCGCTTTCGAGATCGTAGTTCAGAGGCGTCGTGCCATCCCAATTTGTCCTTTATCAAACTCCGATAAATCGGCAGCTTTTCCCATTCTGACTCCGAACACTCTACTAATCGAAAGCTGGTCATCTGGTTGTATATATACTGCTCTGTGAAGTTCACCTGTTCCGCCGTTCGGTCTCCAGGCGCGCTCATCTCTCTAGGCTGGGGTTGGTCATAATATAATGGCTCATCAGCGTACACATTTCTATTTATCCCGTTAGCTCCTTTTCTGTTCAACGGATTTGAAAGGTTCCTTTATTACAAGATAAAGGAGAATTTTCCCAACATTCTCAGTACATTTTATTTTTTCGAGATGTACAATTTTTCCCTAGATGGCTTAAATATTTAATCGTGCTTGTGACGATTTTTGTTCGCAAAAGAAAGATACAAAAGCTTACTTTTGTATCTTTTCTTTTCATTTTACAATGAAAATTATTAACAGAATTTCCAGTTTTCTGAAGATAAGTTGTTGTTGTTGTTTTTTAATCTCTTTCAGGTGGCAGTAGCGTATATTTGAGTTATAGCAAAAAAAAACATGTGACGTAATTTGCTTAAGGAGATATTGGCGTTCGTTTTTATTTTATTTTAGAAGATTTGGAAGGAAACTGCATCCTCTTACACAAAAGTTTGTTTTTCCCAAAAGATGGACACAGGACTTTGGTAGAATTCTTCGTGTTTCACCGGAATCACTCAGTTAGTATTCATGGTTGTAATTCAGTTAATGATTATTGCTTATTCATGATTGAAATGAGTGCGTATTCAGTGGTTTCATAAACACATAAAACATCATAACAGTTCAGTTGCAGCCTAACCCCTGAATTTTAATATCTTTTTTTTTCTCCTCATGGACAAGTAATACATACAGCAGGAACGGGTTTCACGCAGGGGCGGATTTCCCACTAGGCGCGCGCCTAGGGCCCCAGATCTTGAAGGGCCCCGAAAACGTATACTTGGATTGCCAGTTTTTATTTTTGCTTTCCACGGACCGAAATAAATCAATCCTTAAAGTGACCACTTTATTGTCAATTGATAATTTACTTTCTCATTTTAAATTTTCGAATTGTTATCGATGTACTTGTTTTGAAAGAAACTGTTAAAATAACTTAGCCTTCCTTTTAGTGGTAGGTGAAACAAGGATTGACGCTTCTCACACTTTTCATTGTTTAAGGGGAATACTTAGCTGGCTGTGATATAAATTACTTTCATATGACTTCCAGCCAAGGAAAAACATCTGTGTTGGAACTTTTTACCTGTCTTTCCTGAGCTGCGACGAAGAGTGCTTGTAGAAACTGTCCTGATAATCCGGGGTGTTTGCTGTTTTCTACCTTTTCTCTCTGGGGTATTATGATCAAGTTCTTCCTTAGCCCTAATCTTCCGGCACCACCCTAAACCAAAGTAGCTAATACAATCTTCGCTAAAAAGAAAGAAAGAAGAACAAAAAAAAAAAAAAAAAAAAAAAAAAAACGAAGCACCCAGAAGGAATCATCCAATCAAGATGAAAATTGGCATGTGTAATGCACATGTATAGGAGAGGAAATGATTGCAATTCCACAGCAGTTGGTCCATTTATCCGGATAAAACAGTTACATGAGTAGAATAAGTCAGTAAGTTGTAGCGCCACCTCTCGCTCGGATACAAGCGTGGCAGAGACCCATACAGTTTACGGATACTCTTCTGAGGTATGAAATGCCAAATGGTGTCTAAATTGTGGGTCAATTCGCCGACATTCCGGGATGGGTGTAGATGGGGACCCATCATGTTTGATCGGTGAGAAATCGGGTGATTGGGCTGGCCTAGAATTGTGTCGACATTACAGAGGCTGGCCCGGGAGAGCTGTGCGTGGCTGGGTGTTATTCTGTTGCAAAATTACTCGGTAATGTGCTACAGGAACGGCAACACAACAGATCGTAGAATGCGTCGACGAACCGTTGAACCGTGAGGTTAGTACGGAGAGGACTTCGAAGGGTGTCCAGCTATCGTGGGAAATAGCTTCCTAGACAGTCAGATCGGGTGTTCGAGCCCTGTGCCGTTGCACGGTAAAAGCAGGATGCGTGCACTGGTCGGCTCGTCTCCCGACACGCATGCGCTGGTCATCGGCGCTAAGTGCAAACCGTGACTCATCACTGAAGACAACATGACATCACTGGACATTATCCCTCTTCGATCGGGTCCGACACCTCTGCAACTGGTTCCGTACCTGTGGACGATGCAACATGGCCACGGATTGTTGAGAGCGACGAATTCGGTTCTGTTCGTGTGGCTCTCGCAGTAGCTCGAATTTCGCGTTCCACCGATGCTGTCGGCTGTCCACTGCTTGTGTGCCGCTGTATTGTAGTGCCCTGTTCGACCCATTGGCGCCAACATCGTCCGATTACCGCGTCTCTCCGATCCAAATGCCTGGTGATACGGCGACTTGACCAACCGGCTTCTATCAGCCCAATTATATATCCTCTCGCAAACCCGCTCGACTTCTCGTGGTGTGTACGGATCCGTCGTCGTGGCATCCCTACAGTCTGGAGGTTAATGTACCAGCAATTCCCTGTCACAATTGTCCGGTACGTCGACGCATTCTACAATCTGTTGTGTCGCCCTTTGCTCTTGATAATATACCCTTCTCGATGCGGCTCCCATGCGCTATCGCGGGCCGCTATTTAGTCATTGGTCGTTATTTTTTAATTAATCATTTGCATAATCGGCCCTGAGGTACTTGCATGCAGAGTTTCATTAGGGTCAAAGGACTTTTTCGGGGTGCTTCGTCCTTTTTTTTTTTTTTTTTTTTTTTTTCACGAAAAGTGTGTGCTTGGGCTGCAAAATAAGGAAATTCGAAAATGTTGCACTGTTTAACTTTTTCTTATTGAATAGTGTTAAAAGAAATTTCTATTGTATTGCAATATAATTTTCTTACTGCTTTCTCCTCCCCTAGTTTAATACTGATAATATAATTATCAAGTATTCTCACCTTTTCTATTCCTTAAATTGACAACAAATTAACATTTGAAAAAGCAATAAACGTTTTTTTTTATTATTGATGGTTTAACGACCACCGTGAGCAACTCAATGGACTATAGGCAGTCGCCCGTCCCTAATTTAGGGTCAATGGTTCCAGGGAAGGAAGAGAGCCAGTTCCGTAAGACAAACACAACATCCATGCTTCACCGGGATCTGAACTCGGACCCATCTTGGACGAATAGTCATAAGCCAGCGCTTAGACACTGCGCCACCCGGGCGGCCAATAAAAGTTTCCATGATACTCTTACTCGAAAAAACTGTGGTTCCTACTTTTCCATTTTCAAGCTGGATCTTTTGCACTTAATCCTTATGCTTCTGTTAACTGCTGTGGAGGTATAAAGAATATCTTACGCATCTTTTTGACATAATAAAAGAAAACGCAGACCTCAATTTTCTGATGAAAGTAATAAGGAAAATTGTTTTCAAGAAACTCTTCACACTCTCGCTTTTTTGCACTGACTGATGAAATTCTTACTATCCAACTTTTATGGTTCATGACATTTGTCTACGACATGGACGGCTGAGTCTCTTCGATTTACAGAATCGTTCGCCACAAGAAAACTCCTCCACGAAAAGTTATCCACCCTTTTTAAGCGAAGTACTGTGCACAAATTGAAATTTACCCGTATTTTGTAACGTGGAGGGCTTCTACAGTTGCCAGTGTTTTCAAGTATTTTATTTTTGCTGGATACCATGCTCGTTGCCTACTAATTTGACTAATTTGCTCATAATGTAAAAACAAGGTGATTTTCTAAAGCTGAAGCAATGGAGAGGGCATGTTTTGTAATCGAAACTTATTCCAGTTTCAGACAATTTATACGAAATGTATTGATAAATTTAGCGAAACTCCATTTTCAGCGCCTTTAGCGTTAAATTTGCCAAGTAACTATAGCAACTGAAGATGTACTAATGTAGCCAGTTTTGCCAAACGCATCAAACTCCAAAAGAACTTTTTGCCGTAACCGAAATGGTCTCTCGTAGCGTAAAACTGAAATTTATTAAATTTAGATTTCCAATTCCAGAACTAGAGGAAAATTTATGAACTGGTAGTGAAATTTAAAATAGCCAAAATATAATGAAATTTTATGTCCTATCATTCGCAAAAATAATTTTTGAAGAATCTGTGAAAACCACATTTATTGTCTTTCAGTACCTCTAGCAGAAAATTAATGAACTGATTCGAAAATTTAAGTATTTGAGAAAGAACTGTTAAGCCTAATCTGAGAGGCACAAAAATATTTCTTCACAAGAGAACTTTAATTTCTTGAATGTTCGACTTTGACAGCACTTAGTCGTAAATTCATAAAGAATATGGGATATTTAAAGTGCCAAACTTAGTGTTCTTTGATTTCCTATTAGCTGCAAAAATAATTTTGAAATATCTGTAAAAACAAAAAGTTCGATGTGCGCGAACAGTCAAACTGATTACATTAGCACTGTTTCTGACAAAACGTCCTAATAATTTATGATAGAATCACATTTCAAAAAGCGAAAAAACATTTTTCTTGACTTTTTTTTTTTTTTTTTGCTAATCTGACGGATGAAAATTTCTGAGGCGATAAGAAGGGGAAGGAGGGGCCCCAGAATCGTTTAGCGCCTAGGGCCCCAAAAGATTTAAAGTCGCCTCTGGTTTCACGACTTTTTTATCACCCTGTATCTACAATGCCTTTATGGTAGAAGCATGCTTTGGCCTAGCACGATGTATGAGACTTCTGACAAAGTACCGCCTCTAACAAACTACGTTTGTGTAGAACACATCACGTTCATTTGTCCATCGTTCATTTTCAGGCATGAGAAGTCTCACAATGAATTCCCGCTGAGGTCGCGCAAGGGGCGAAAATTCAGCTGATTCACTGCTTGTCTTGATCGGTCATGTCAGCTCAAAGCGAAGCCATGATCTTGCAAAATATTTTTGCATTCCATAAAACGCAGCTAAAAGATGTCAACAAGGAAAGGAAATTGTCTTTTATAGCAGGACGTTTTCATGTGTTAATGTTATTTAATACAAGAGATCAAAACATTTTTTCTTTACTACTGTACTGGGTGTCAAGAACGCAGAAATCATTATATCAAGACTGATCTTCATCTAACAACAATTAAAATTCATTTTGTTGCTAATGTCGATTAACCTTTTTCTTTTACTCCATTTGTTTTTTCGCCCTAGTCACATAAAAAAATGACTTGTTCATGTTATCACTCAGTCTCCGTGTGCCTCTCTTTATATCCGATTTCTCACCAACTAAGAATTCGTGTCAAAAAAGATGTGCTTACATCGAACAGATGTCAGAAACACTAATATTTGCTAAATGTTTTTATTTTTATTTTTATTTCCATAGTAGGGTGAATGTGTATTTGTTTGTCAAGGTACTTTCATCTCGAGAAATAACTTAGAATTTTCTACATTTCTGTGGGATTTCTGCTAAAGAAGAACACTAATATTTATGGGCAAATTGTCGAAGTTTAGTCTTCGTTAAGCTGTTAACGTTACAGGAACAATGCTCCCTTTGGCAGAATGGTCTCAGCTAGGCAGGTGTTCGAGCTACGGATAAGGCATGAGTGGTGCGTTTGACTTACGGCGCTGGCTATCTCCCTTCACTGGAACCAGTGATCCCAATTTAAGGAAAAGCGACTGCCTATATACAGTACTACAGAGTTGGTCATTGTGGTCGTTAAACCGCAAATTAAAAACAATGTCGCTAACCGTTGTCGTGACAGTGTGTTATAGTAGTGACAGCCTAACTAAAAAGATTAGTTACCTTTGAAAATTCACACGTAAAAAATCCCTGTTAAAAATTATCTATCTTAAGCCAATATTTTCACACACACACAAATGGACAACCACGAATTCCTTTATAACTAGAAACAAAAATTACACCTTTTCAGTATTTTTCATTTTTTGCGTTGCAGGAATTTTTCACAAAGTGACATACTCGTTTCTTCACAGTAGCCCGGGCGTCCGAGTGGTCTGAGACGCTTGCACCGGAGTAATCATCTGAAATGGCCCCGGGTGAGGCATGGGTGCAATGCTTGTCTGATAGCGCTAGGCTCTGTCTCTTTTCTGAAGCCAGTGGCCCTAAATTAGAGACGAGCGATTACTCATAGCGCCAAGAGTTGCTCACAATAGTCGTAAAACCCCGAAACAAAAACAAAATGAAATATTCGTTTCGTCATATTGTTATTTCTGCATCTGGAAACAGGTAAATTCTTTTTGTACTGTGCAGAAAGATGCCTAACAAGATTTCCCAGATTTCTTTCTGGTCGGATTTTACCTTCTACCGGTAGTACTGCACTGATGGAAAAAAGTTCATAGCACTGTAATCCCAAGTTATGAGCATGACGTTGCCTTCACTTTTGAACTTCGTAAAAGTTTGCAGGAAATTGTGAAATACTTTGTAACCCGCTATTAAAAATACAACTGCGTTTCTTTTAGGGGAATGACAGTTCCTTATAAGTTCCAAATACCCTTTTGACGGAGTAGTCTGTACGATATCTGTGACGTATTCACTAACGTAACTTTCCTTTTTAGCTCCTGTCTCTATAAGTAATGTTTTTGGTTCGTTCTCCTTAAACGGTTTCTAAACTTTACGCTACTTTCTTTCTCGAATGAGTGTTTCGTGGCAACCTGATTTGATCAGAAGTAGAATGCCGTATGAGAAAAACAGAGATAAGAATTATGTTTACAATGTATATTCGCTGGCTTTCGAGCTAGGTGGCGTTCTAGCTGGCTTTGGCCCGATGCTTTCTACACTCCGAATCAGCCTATGAGTGTACCACTATGTAGCGCGCGAAACAGCTACCTCAGCTACGAAAAGTAGTCCTTAGAGTTTTGAACGAAAACCAGTAGAATTATTGCTTAGAATTGTTTGCTCAACAGTTTATCAAACAAAATTGCCATCTAAAAGAAGTTCCAGAAGTTAGTGCGCTTTTGGAAATAAATTTGTTATGAGAAGTTGCTGAATCAAGAGCTTCGCACTTTCGGTTGTTTCTGCCCACTTGGGATACAACTCGGACGGCGGAAAGGGGTGGAAGACCTCTCCCAACATTAACAGCACAGAGACAATAAATTTACAATCGGGGAAACTCTAAGATTTGGTTACTCAAACAGGCGGTAGGGGAAGCAGTTCGGCCTCCACCAGACTCCCACTCACAAATCCTACTGTTTGTGAAATGTGTTCATGGGGGATCAGGAAGAAAACAGTGGAAGAGCACATTAACGCGGATGGATACCGTTCTTGCGTTCCACGATCAGTCGTGATAAGGCTCTCTCGCCATTACCAATAGTACACTTTTAGGGCGAATTGGAGTATAGTTGATTTCTATGAAAGTGCAGCTTCTTGGATATGTTTTGTTACTTAGGTGTTTTGAGTCTCTCATTTTGTGACTCAAATTTGTTGGAGGTTGATTGTTATATTGCTCCGAATTTACAGCATTCATTACCACGTTTGCTATACATGAAGAGTGTTGCATGCTACCAATGATATGGAGGAAGTGTGTTAATCGTTAAAGCGACCAGTTTTGGAGAAATAAAACAAAACTAATATAATCCGTATTTATTGGTGTCCAGTAGGAAAATAAAATCTTCCCCGCAAGCTTTTCCCGTCAGCAGACGGCTTCTTCAGGCGGTTACAAAAGAAAAACAGAATCAAATGAGAATCTAATTAGAAATAAATAAGTAAGCGTACAACCACGCTCGCGCAAGCTACAATCTAAACACGTGGGTAATAATTGAAATGTTATATATGAAGTATTATTATTCATGTAATATATTGTTCTAATGAGACTGACTTTTCTTCACACATAATTAACTAAGAACATATCATGTTGCTAAGTTGTCGCTTTGTTGGCTTTTGGGTCTGCTTCTGGCAGGCAATTATAAAAAATTAGAACACGAAAAGTAGTTCGTTCTTTCTTCTGTTGGACACTAAAACATATAAAAGTAGGTCTAGAATGAAACCTCCGTTAACGTACACCTCCGAACAACGATAACCTCTGGTCAACGGCAATTTTTGGTTGGTACAGAAAAACTGTCGCAGGATTAACATTAAGCATAACCTCCGAACTGCGCAATCTCTTAACAGCGGTCAACAGACACCCCAGTCAGTCCTGCAGGAGATCTGATGGACACCTTGTCCTTTAAGATTTTTCGTAGTTCCTTCGGTATTTCGGCGAGAACGATAAGGTAGGGACAAAGAATGTTGCTAAAGTCTGTATTAATTAAAGGAACTGCACCTGGAGAAGTATGAGTTGGCTTTAATGAAAAGAAAGGAGTTAGAGTTTAGTTCCACGCGTGGCAAGCTCCTGTATATGTTTCAGTTGCCCTGTAGGCTGCAAGAGCAGTTGTTAGTGTCTGGAATATTATCTCTTGGTTTGGTACATGTGTGTTCTGGTCCTGCTTTCTGGACATGGTCAGCTAACTGCGTGGTTATACTTCACTGTCTAACAATTTTCTTTTTCCCTTTTATTTAATGCGCCCTATCTCTAATCTCCTAACTTGCTACACTGCTAAAACTTTTGTGGTAGGTTGCACCAAAAAGTGGTACTACACCACCTGCACCACTTTCTAGGAAAAGATACACTACTGTGTGGCGCAAGCAAAATCCAGCAAAGTGGTGCGACCTTGCACCATAATGTGGTCTAATCTTGTACCATAAAGTACTGCAAAGTTGCACCATGTTGTAGGGTTTTGTTACCACCACACAATGGTTTACCTTTTCCGAGAAAGTGGTGCAGCTGATGTAGCACCACTTTTTGGTGCCACCTAACACAAAATTTTTAACAATGTATTTCTAAGGACTGTTTATACACTGAGTGGCCACTTTATTATGACCACCTGACAGTTTTAAGCAAATGAGATATGGCCGCACGCTGTTGCGGCCAGAGGGCGAGGATAGTATAAAAAGGTAAAGCTTAGTGCTTGCGAAAGTAGTAGAAGTGATTTTTGGGTGACGAGATGGGTAAAAAATGCGACTTGACGGACTTTCAACGTGGGATGATTGTAGGAGCTCGGAGCCATGGAGCGAGTATCACCGAAACCGCCGCATTCGTGAAATGTTCCAAAGCAGCTGTTGTTAAAGTGTTTAGAGACTGGACTGTCAGCCAAAAAACTGGGTCTCTACGTGCACCGTGTAGTCGTCATCGACTAGTGACTGCTCGGGAGGAACGGAGAGTGTCCAGACTGGTAACAGACAACCAGAAGGGCAACAGTGCAGTAAATTACAGACCATCTTAATCAAGGATCCCCTCAAATGATATCTGCAAGCACTGTTCGCCGTACACTGCATCGGATGGGATATGGCAGCCGAAGGCCTGTTCGAACACCTTTGCTGTCTGCAGTCAACAAGAGTAAACGTCTCCAGTTCGCACAGGTGCACAAGGATAGGGCAGTCGATAATTGGAAACAAATTATGTGGTCCGATGAATCACGTTTACAGTTGCACCATGCCGATAGCCGAGTGAGAATTTGGCGGAAACAGCACGAAAGTATGGACCCCAAATGCATTGCTACAACCCTTTAAGCTGGTGGAGGCAACGTTATGGTTTGGGGAATGTTTTCCTGGCATACTTTGGGCCCTTTAATTCGTGTTGATCAACGTCTGACTGGCACATCATACTAAACATCGTTGCGGACCAAGTACACCCTGTCATGTGGATGGTTTATCCTAATGGCGATGGCTACTTTCAACAAGATAATGCGTCCTGCCATAGTACTCGTATTGTACAGGATTGGTTCCAGGAACATACCGGTGAGTTTACTTTTCTTAGGTGGTCCCCACAATCTCCAGATCTCAACCCAATTGAGAATTTGTTGGATGAAGTTGAACGAGCCATGAGACAGCTGGATCCACAACCCTGCAATCTCACACTCCTGGAAAGTGCTATTCATCAAGCATGGTCTCAGATTCCACAAACCACCTATCAACATCTCGTGGAGTCCATGCCACGAAGAATCGACGCAGTATTAAAGGCAAAAGGTGGCCGAACGAAGTACTGAGGGGTGGTCATAATAAAGTGGCCACTCAGTGTATATAGGACTTGACGCTAGACACTGCTTTCCTAAAATCCTCTACATCATGATTTTTTTGTTTAATTATTTTACCGAGTTTTACTCAGCATATCGAGAAAGTGCTGTATCCGTTTTCTTTGTGCATAAGCTTCACACACTCATTCTGTTTTTGTACAGCGCAACGGACTAGCAATGTGAACTTGAGCTTGGCCTTCGAACAATGGCCACTACCAAACAACGGTCACTTTTCTGGTCCGAGCAGTGACCGTTATTCTGAGGTTTCACTGTACATACAGAAGAGTGAAATCCAAGGGGCATCTACAGATAAAAGTCATTTCGTGTGACATTACGAGGCCACGCAGATCACACATAACTTCACATTTCTCACAAACATAAAAAGAGCAACACAGGGTAAGTCACAATGATGTTCTCGATTTCAATGCTTTACCACACGACATGTAATGAGTGTTTTTAGTTGCGAGATGTGTACTTTAGAAGGTAATCTCTCCAAGTTCTGATGCCTCGCTACAGATTTCGCGGGTGGTCGGTAGATGGCGCGATAATTCCAGCAGAAGGAACAAGTCATACAATGGCGGCAAGTGGACAACAGAAGGCATTTTGTGTTCTCGATTTTCATACAAACAAATCAGTTGTGACTGTTCAACAGCATTTTCGGACAACATTTGGGATAGAGCCACCCTGTGGTAAATCAATTCGTAATTGATATTCACGATTTCAAGACACGGGCTGCATTTGCACGGGAAAATCGACTGGATATCCGCCGATAGGAAACGACGTAGTGGAGCGTCTTCGGGTAAGTTACATAAGGAGCCCTCAGAAATCCACTCATCGAGCAGGTCGAGAACTTGGTGTCCCGCAGAAAACTACACTATCTACCAACAAGTAATTGGACACCTGTGATAGCAAAGGAAAACGAAGTTTATTCACCTTCAATAGTTGGTGGAGCCTCCACGAGCGGCAATTACAGCTGCGACCCTCCGGGCATACTCTCAACCAGGCGTTGTACGACGGCTAGCGGTATTTTCTTCCACTCGACTTGGAGAAGACAGGTCAGTTCCTTCACCGATTTCGGACGGTGGGGGCACCCCTTAAGTCAACGCTCCAACTCGTCCTAGAAGTGCTCGATAGGGTTAAGGTCCGGGCTCTGCGCAGGCCAGTCCATTCGATTAATCCCATTGTCACCATACCAAGCCATGGTGGACCTCGCAACATGAGAGGGGGCATTTTCATCCTGAAAGTAACATGGGTCCACCCCGTAAAACTGCCACAACGTAGGAAGCGCATGGTCATCCAAAATGATGCAGTAGGTCTCGGCGTTGAGTCTACCAGGAATTGCGACCAAGGGTTTCGTGCCATACCAGGAGAAACACCCCCATAGCATAATCCCACCGCCGCCAAACTTCACAGTTGGCACAATGCATTCCGACAGGAGGCGTTCTCCTGGCAGACGCCAAACCCAGACCCTGTCATCCGAACGGTAGAGGGTGAACCTTGATTCGTCGCTCCAGAGAACCTGTTTCCACTGTTCAACGATCCACTGTCGACGTTCTTTGCACCACGTTAGCCGAGCAGCGCTATTGGACTTGGTGATCAAAGGCTTGTGGGCGGCAGCACGTCCATGATAACCGAGCAGATGGGCTTCCTTACGGATGGTATTCATCGAAAGAACACTCCCGGATGCCTGTTGAAACTCCTCGTAGATGTGGCTCATCGATTTAGTGCGGTTCTTCCGAATTTCTTTGGCCAGCACCCGTCGGTCTCTAACTCCCAGTTTTGTTGGTCTGCCGGGTCGGGGCACATTCCGACAGTCACCTCTCACCTTCCACTTGCCAATCACGTAGGCCACTGTCGATTTTGGATACTTCAACTAGCTGGATATGTCACGTATGGATCGGCCATTTCTGTGATACCCGACGATTACACCTTTCTCGAAATCAGAGAGCTCCGAACTGCGTGGCATCTTGCATGCGACTGGTTGCGTTGTTGTTTCCCATAGGATATTTAACGGCGGCGGCCGTGACGTGTATCAGGATCGCAGATATCGTCGATTGCAGGGGTGTCCAATTACTTGTTGGTAGATAGTGTATATGGCGAGTTCTAAGGAAACATTTGCACATGCAACGGTATTGTCTACAGTTGATTCAAAAGCTGAAGAGGGATGACTGCCATCTGCGAGCGTCTTTCTGCGAAAGATTTCTCACTCTAATGGAGGATGACGGTTTCGCTGAAAAGTTCGTTTTTAGTGACGAAGCAGCATTCCACATTTCAAGAAAGGTGAACAGGAATAACATGAGAATTTGGGGCACTGAAAATCCCTATGCCATCTTGCAGTACGAGCGTGTTTCCCCAAATGTCAATGTCATCTGTGTCATTACTCATCGAAAGGTGTATGGGCCCTTCTTTTTTGCTGAAGCCAATGTGACAGGAATTACTTATCTCGACATGCTCGAACAATGACTTCTCCCACAGCTGGAAGAAGACATTGGTGACTTCATTTTTCAACGCGATGCTGCTCCATTGCATTTACATAACGAGGTTCGGGGCCACCTCAATGACAGGCTGCCAAAACGACGGATTGGCCGATCAGCTGAGGGGTCGTTGGCCACCTCGATCCCAGATCTCACCCCATATGATTTTTCTTGTGGGTTTCATAAAGGATCGTGCCTATGTACCACCACTTGCAACGACGCTGGTTGTTTTGAAAGCTCGCATTACAGGAGCCATCACAGAAATTGACACCGACATGTTACAAAGTTTGGCAGGAACTTGATTACGGATTTGTTGTGTGCCGTGTTACGCGTGGAGCGCACATTGAACATTTATAAGTAAGTTGAACAAAACTTTATGAAATGTGCTTTTCAACAGTACTAGTTGTGTGTATCTGCTTTACATTAAGCATGAGTACCAAATCATTGAAACCGGGAACATCATGTTGACTTACCCTGAATAAACGAGGAATACTTCATTTGCATATTTTGACCAAAAACTTTGTCTTTAGTTTGTTTGGCGTGGCAATAGTATAAAATGTGTGCAATATTCTGAAGTTATTATGTGCAAAACTATTCCCCAGTATGAATACATGAACATGCATGTATACATATAAACAACTCGAGCACAATACCTTCTCTTACTTAATCTTCCAGAGAACGAATGGCACAGAACACAAATAATAATTATGATCAGGGCTAGGATTTTCATGCGTAAGCAAATTTTTTCAGCAATGAGTTTTAACAGAGGTATTGTATTTCCTACATGTGTCATGGTACTTAGCTTGTACTAATTTCATTTTTCATTTTACTTATTTAGAGGAAAAATTATTTTATGTACAAACTTTTGTTGTATTTTAATATTGTTATATGTGTCTTTTGTTAACAAATATTTCCATATTTTGAAGACAATTTAATTCCTTGCTACAAAATTTATAAAAAGCCTGAAACAGAAGATCCTCAATCATTTTGTCCCCCAATTCCCACCCCCATTCCTGTGCTTTTTAAAACGCAAGTGAAATGCACGGCAGATCCATCCCTCCATCGTTATGTTATCTGTATCAGATAACAACCCTGAAGGGGAATGTCTTCTGCTCTATGACCTAACCCTGAAGAAAGAGGACGATAAATAGTCCAGACAGCTTCCACACCTCTGCCAGTCATTCATTTAATGACAAAATGAATACAACAAAGAAGGAGATAATAATCAAAACATTAAAGCTATCTCAGGAGTACATAATATTAAAGACACCAACCAAGTTCCGAAAACCCTGAATCAAAATAGGCATATGTATTAGAATAAAGTCATTAACGAACTATGGCCGTTACAATGGTGGAACAAATTAGATTCCCCTTTTTGCTTTGAAGCCACGCAATTTCGTGCGCGATTTTGTCCTGTAAATTAAAAGTTTATAGCGCGATACTGGCTTCTCATTTATCTCGGTCAGAGTTCAAATCGCAGCTGAAGACACGGATATCGCATTTATCTTCAGTGTCTGGTTTGCTTTCACCCATGGAATCAATAATTATGGAACAGAAATAGACGATACCACTCAGCTATCAATGTCCATGTTACGTACTCGTTAAGCACACACTTCTGTAAAATCTTTGTAACCTTATTTTACGTACTTTGCATTGTGAAAAATGAAACTGCACTACCTCTACACGTAAAAAGAGAAATAAGACACGCCGCCTCGGTGGCGCAGTGGTCTAAGGCGCTGGCTTATGATCATTCACCCTAGTTGGGTCCTGGTTCGAATCCCGGTGAGGCATTGATGTTTGTCTTTCGGCACTGGCTCGCAATATGTTACTTATCCAACACTGGTTATCTGTGGTCATTTGGCATACTCTAAAATCCATGTTCGATGTATAATTGTTCACAATGTGTTACATGATCAACACTGTCTATATCTGTGTAAATTGATCATTTGGCACGCTGTCAACCATGTATGATTTGTACTTGCTGCTGTGTAATTTCTGTCTCCTGTTTATGTCTGCCTGTATGTCATTGTACCACCTGGTCCAATAAATCATTTAAAAAAAAAAAGATAAGACACTATATTTTTAAAGTTTCGCTCAAAGGAGAGTACAAACTTGTTAATTCGACATCGATTAATTCAAAATGGTCATCAACCATGGGTACAAATCCCGTAGGTGCATGATGCCATGGGGAACCAGATTCCGGTTGTCTTGCATTGTTTTACTACCAGCGCATTTACACCCGTCTGGTAAGCACAGGCATCCTGAGAAGAGGAGTCCAAGGACAAAGCGCGTCCGGGGCCGACGTCAGAGGGAACCATCTACGCATTCGCGTCCCCAAAGGCGGAATCCCCCGAAAAAAAACGCAAACTAGATGGCCGCCAGGACCGGGGTTCGAACACGCGTCACAAACGTCCGTCTCCCACAGAGTGCACAGTAGGGTGGAGCGAAAAACACTTTTTTTTTTTTAATTTGAAACGTCACAATGTGCAATAGTTGCGATTTTATTACTGAAATGACCCTCCGAAATATGGATTACATTATTCGATATCTTAGTCTTCCCCAAGAACCTCGAAGTTTGAAAGCTATAGGGAAAAATGCTTTAAAAACATCCGTTTCCTCCATTTTGTAAATACACTGCTGGCCACCCAAAATGCAACACCAAGAAGGAAGCATCCAATTGTCCTGAAATTCGCAGCATGCGTCGCCCGCGAGAGGACATGCAAACAATTAGCATTACAGGGCATATGCAAATCATGTGCGCCCGGCACGCCACCGAGAAGCACTATAAGAAGGGTGCACAGAAGGCGGGGTGTAAGTAGTGGAAGTGTGTTGTGCTGCCGGACCTGTGCGTGGGAAGCTTCCTGATGCCTCTTCGCAGAGTACGGCAATCATTCCAGCACATTTCGGAGTTCGACAGAGAACGAATAGTGGCTTATCGCGACAGCGGTTTATCGTACCGAGACATCGGCGTCCGTGTGGGACGACATCCAGCCACAGTGAGGCGAGTATGGATTCGGTGGGTGCAGGAGGGACGGACGGACCGACGTGAGTGATTGCCGCAGCCGCGGCACACCACCGAACGAGAGGACAGGCATGTTGTACGGCGGGCATTGACGGCTCGCACCGCCATATCACGAACGTTAGAGCAGGAATTAGTGTATGTTGCGCAACAACCTGTGTCAGCACGTACCCTTCGACGTTGTCTGCAGGAGCGGGGACTTGTCGCACGGCGCCCATTGTTCCGATTACCATTGACGTTACACCACCGGCGAGCGCGGCGGCAGTCGGCCGTTGAACGCCGCACCTGGACTACGGAATGGTACGACATTCTCTTCTCCTACGCCTCCCGCTTCTGCCTGCAACACCACGATGGTCGGATCCGCGTGTGGCGGCACCGCGGCGAGAGACCGTATAACGCTTGCATTGTGCATCGCCATACCGGTCCGTCGCCTGGTGGTGTTATGGTTTGGGGCGCAATTGGATATGACACCCGCACCCCTCTGGTACGCATCGCCGGTACACTCAAGAGCCACTACTACATCTCCGACGTTTTGGAGCCTGTAGTCCTTCCTTATCTGCAGGACATGCCAGCGGCCACATTTCAACAGGACAATGCGCGCCCGCACGTGTCACGCATCGTACAACAAATCTTCACGGCCCACCAGGTGTCACTGCTGCCGCGGCCCGCCTGTTCTCCCGATATGTCGCCCATCAAACACGTCTGATCGCTGATCGGCCACCGAGTGGCCCGGCAAGCGCCACCCGCGGCTGCGCCTGATGAAATGTGGCAACGCGTGGAAGCAGCCTGGACCGACATACCCCAAGCCCACATCCAAAGCCTCTTTCGTTCGATGCCGCGGCGTGTAGCGGCCGTTATTGCCAGCCATGGGGGCCACAGGAGCTACTGATGCCTGCGTGTTCCGCAAGTCGCACGGGCCTGAGCTCAATCGTTTCATTTTTGTATCTGTTGTTATGTGTCCACTAAATCTGGCTTTGCTATTTCGTGTCCTTCTTGGTGTTGCATTTTGGGTGGCCAGCAGTGTATAAAAAAGCATTTTGTCACCATGTTATTTAATATCACCTTTGAGTGTATATAAACAAGTAAAAATTCAGCAGTCGTGAGTTAGTTTCTCATGCTTCCTCAGATCCCTTAAAGTATGTACTTTTTTGCCAAAAATATCATGATAAGAATCATGGCAATTTATCATGTTGTTCAACAGTAGCCTTACCGTTACCAATTTAGGCTTAACACTAACAATTACCACTCTCATACTTTCTAGAAACCTCGTGTTGATTTTCAGAAGCATAGCTTGCGACCTTGGGCTCTCCTTTGTTTTTGTTACTTTCTTCACCTCACCACCCCCCCTCTCCCACACAGCGCAGCTCTCTTTGCAAACTCGCTCAGTCATCTCACCACAGTTGCACAGATCCTTTTGGAAGAGAGTGTTGGCGAGTGGTGCGTCATAATGATGCAATGGTTTGTTTCACTCCTACTGACGTTGATTGGAGGTACCGGCATTTTCATTTTGTCGTTCAACTACTTAAGATGGCTGAAACAAGAAATAAAGCTGGTTCCCTATCCTCGGGAGTTATAAGAAGACGCATGAAAATGTGTTGCAAGCGTACGAAGATGTGATGCGCCATTACTACCTTGTAAGGAATACTCTTAGGCAGGAAGGTGCAAATTATGAGCAAGTATTGTTGCGGACAAAGTGCTGAGTATATGGAAGAAAGCATTTCTTCCGACATCACTCCACAAATCAGTTGTAAAACATATTACAGCATACAACACTGAAATCCAAAAGCTGAAATACACACTGCAAGAATGGAAGAAACCTACCGCATGAAAGTTGAACAATTTCGTGCAAGATCGCAACGTATCTTTGACATATGATCGCGCAAGTGCAAATGTTTTAGAACTGCAAATGCAGCTCTGCAAAAAAGGTACCCGTGAAAGAGCGAGACTTTCTAATGGAGCAGAGAACAAACAGAAGAATGATAGTAGGTGGGTTTGATGCCAAAACCACCAGTGTACTGAAGAATAGACCAGCTCGAAAGAGTGATAGAGAAGAGCATGTCCGTAGGAAATTACAGAAAACTGTATCAATGAAACCGGCCCTGCGAGTCGAGGATAATACTTCAGAAGAGGATACAAATACTAATTCTGCAGCAAAACCAGAAGATCCGGGTCCTAGTCATTTTTTGGCCTCGGAGAAAGATTATGATTTCACTCCACGTCGCTCTTCAAAACCTAGGCGTCAAATGACACTGTCTGCGTTTTCTAGAAAGTGCGATAGGCGAGGCATTAGCGATCGAGCGGCAGCTGATCTTGCGTCGCCTTTGCTTCATGATGTAAGTGAACAGGTTAAGCCGAAAGAATGTAATGCACCTGTTATTGACCGGTATAAAGTACGACGAGGAAAGAAAATGGCCCGTCAAACAATTCAAGATGAGGTAAACTTGACTGGTCATAAGATTGTAGCTCTATTTTTGGACGGAAGTAGGGATGAAACTCTTACGAATACACAGACAGATAGATGATGGCAAGTGGCACAAGCTAAAAGAATGGGAGGAGCTTACACTTGTTGAAGAACCGGGTTCGGTCTATTTGGGACATTTTGCACGGAAGAGCAACAGTGCAAAGGAATTTTCCGACGGTATCTTCATCTTATTGAACCAGAAGGCATTTGACTTGTCGGAGTTAGTCTTTATTGGAAGTGACTAATAACGGCACAAATGCAGGTGTAATTAGGCGCCTTAAAGAGAATCTCTATTTTCCCGTGCACTGGATTATATGTCAACTTCATTTTAATGAACTGACTTTACGCCACCTCACTGAAGCACTCGACGGGAAAACATCAGGTCCAAGAGGATTTAGTGGATTTATTGGAAAGCGCCTTGAGAAGTGCACAAACCTTCCTATCGTTAATTTCCAGAAAATTGAATTTTCGCTTCAGTCCGACACTAACTTTGGAGATCTTAGCTCGGACCAACAACTTTATTGGTGGGAAACTTGTAATGCAGTCTTTGCAGGTGATTGCTCACAAGATCTGGCAAATCGGGATGCTGGAACACTTGCACATTCCCGTTGGCTGACCCACGCAAATCGCATTCTGCCTTTGTATGTTTGTATGTTAGAACTAGTGATCCAACACCACAACTTATCTCATTAGCCACCTTCGTAATGAAAGTATATGCACCATCGTGGTTCACGATCAAATGTAACAGTACCTGTAAAGATGATCCCAGAAATTTGCAGCTTTTTATAGCTCGGTTTCAGTATCTTCCAGATAATTTAAAGGATATTGTAAAAAGAGCCATCTAAGAGAACGCGTATTTTCCCCATGCAGAAAACTTGCTCGCTGCAATGTTGTTTGTCGACAGAAGACATGTCCGTGAGCTTGCTGTTCGACGCATCATGAAGGCCAGGAAATCTTCCGAACAAACAAATACCATTAGGAAGTTTCGGATTCTTAAGCTGAATTTACAGAGCAATGATTACATCGACCTAATCGACTGGCAAGAGTATATTGGGACTGAGCCTCTCATCACACGGGAATGGAAAGACGATGAATTTCTGGAATTACTACAGTCGGATAAATATACTAGTTCTTGCCACGAATTTACAAAAATACCCTGTCACTCTCAGGCAGTAGATAGTATGGTTAAGATTGCAACAGATTCTTCTGCTCATGTGTGCGGCCTTCTTGTAAGAGATGGACTCATCACAGCAAAACTTTTAGATAGGAAGCTGATTCCAAGTTTTGAAAAAAAATCTGATTTCCAAGGGAAATAAACTCACTTCTCAAGAAGTTATGCTACTATGTAAGACTGGTGTCTATCTTATTTACATAACGTATGCATTTTCAGAGAAATATGACAAAATTTGAGCTCTTTGGGGAATCCTAAGAAATTAATTCACGTCTGCTGAATTTTTGCCCGTGTATATACACTCAAAGGAGATATTAAATAACATGGTGACAGAGTATTTTTTTATATTTACAAAATGGAGGAAACAGATGTTTTTAAAGCATTTTTCCCTATAACTTTCAAACTTCGAGGTTCTTGGGAAAACCTAAGATATCGAATAATATCATCCATATTTCGGGGGTCATTTCAGTAATAAAATCGCAACTATTGCACATGGTGACTTTTCAAATTTAAAACAAAAAGTGTTTTTCGACTTAATCAACTGCACTATGCCGGTGGCTTAACTCAAAATAAATGAAATTATCCATCTTAAAGTATTTTCTTAACTGATTACTTCGAAGTACGGTAGATTTTTTTTTATTCAAAGCTCCATGCGTACCAGCCCACAAATAGCTTAAAATTTGAATGATTGGATTTAATTTTGAGTAACTGCCATTAATTTTTACAAAAAAATTATAGCACTTTCTCACTATTGATACAAAGGTACTTTCATTGTTTTAGGGCAAAGCTGATGATTCACAAGCAAGGAAGAAGAGAAGACGGAGGGAATGGATTCGCTTCTGGTGCTACCAGCTCTCAACATTAATAACTTTTGTCAGTCTATTATAATGCCTTCAAGTTTAACAGTTCTCCTGCTGCCGACAAGAGAATTGTTTAACCTGAAAATGAATTTCATTATTTTGAGTCTTATTTTAAACAAGAAAGATGACACTGAATTTCCGGGTGTAATGAGCACGTCTTTTGAATCCGTTCAGACGCGAATTAAATTTATCAAAGCTATTCAAAGACAATGGAAACGGTATGGAAAATAGTAGTATTTCGCGGAAAAAAGAAGTTTTTCAGTCGGGTTTTTAATCCCGCAGATATTGTTGTGAACGGAATCATGAACTAACATCATGAAATAACGCCCTCTGACTTGTGCCATAAGAAAAATTTAAAATTATGCGAGAAACATTTCGCAGCGGAAACGCTCTCCAACAAAGAAAGAATTTTTCAAATCGGACTCTTAGAAGCAGAGATATCTGCAAATATAATATATGCATCTATGCTCCTAGCGGGAAAATCATGCATTATTTTAAGAACAAAATCTTCTCAAAAGATTTATCGATGTGAACGGTATCGGTCCAGGAAAGAATTGTTTTCAGTCGAGTTTCCAGGAGCTCAGATTTTGCTGCAAATACATCAGAAGCAGATATTAACACTTATGGCCCCTGGCGGCAAACTATTCTTTACCAAATATTAGAAATTATATGAGAAAGATTTCCCATCAAGATCTGTATCCGGTGCAGGAAGAATTTTTCAAATCGGAGTTTTAGAAGCAGAGATATCGAGGAAAACTGAATTCACCTTTTCGCCCTCTAGCAGAAAGTCTATGAATTGCTTGAAATTTTTGAAATTATATGAAAAACATGTCGCGCCAGAAACTCTATCCAATAAAGGAGGAATTTTTCAAATCGGGCTATTAGGAGCAGAGATATCGGGGGAAACGGAATTTACCTTTTCGCACCTAGCGGAAAGTCTATGTAGTCTACGAATTACTTGAAAATTTTGAAATTATATGAAAAACATGTCGCACCGGAAACTCTATCCAATAAAGGAGGAATTTTTCAAATCGGGCTATTAGAAGCAGAGATATTAACAAAAATAAGATATACACCTACGACCCCTGGCGGAGAAATCATGCAATATTTTAAGAAGAAAATATTCCGAAAAGGTTTATCGACATAAGTGGCATCAGTCCATGAACGAATTTTTTCAATCGAGATTTTAGAAGCTCAGATTGTGTGGCAAATACATCAGAATCAGAAAATAACATTACGCCCCCTGGTGGCCAAACCATTGTTCACCAAAAATGAGAAATTACATGGAAAAAAATCCCATTTGGAGATATATCCTCTGAAGAATTTTTTTTTTTTTAATCGGAGTTTTAGAAGTAGAGATATCGGGGAAATGCAATTTACTTTTACGCCTCCTGGTGGAAAATCTATGCGTAATTTGAAAAAGTGACTGTACCTAAAATACTCTTCGACGTAAATGGAATCGAAAGGTAAAAAATAATAATAATAATCGGATGTTTAGAAGCAAGTAATGGCATAAAATGTATTTTGAATTCGACATCAGCTACATTTACGCCCTCAAGAGCCAAAATTGTGCGTCGTATGAAAAAACGAAATAAAGGATCATCATTTGCAAGTTTCAGGCTTCCCAATGCAAAAAGAATTTTTGAAATCGGACTAATAGTTGCAGAGATATGGTATCCACAGGCGGGCGGGCGGGCGGGTGGACGGACAGACGGACGGACAAACCGATAACATAAGCACGATCTTTTTTTACAAAAGATTTGCTAAAAATAATGTAAGATCAAAGGTTCACAGAAATGAAATATTCTTTGACAGCTTGCATTTTTATGTGAATTGCATTAAATTATGCAGTACATGTTTAAATAAATAAAGGTCTATCAATTAAATAAAAGTAAACGTATTTACAACTTGAAACGTACCCACCTAAAAGTTATTTGGGAGGGAGGAGTTTAACGACCACCATGGGTAGCTTTAAGGGCAGTAAGCAGTCGCCCGTCCCTAATTTGGGGCCTCTGGTTCTGGGAAGAGGCCAGAGACATCAGGCAAGCGCACAGCGCATGCTTCATCCAGGGGTCGAGCCGATCCCACAAGCCAGATCCTCAAGACCTTGGCCACCGGACGGCTGAGAAAAGTTTTCGATGAAAAAGTAGCTTTGTTCAAAACAGTGTAATATGAAGATTTTTCAGTCCCCAGTACTTCGAATTAAACGAGGTTTATTGAATGGTGAAACTTCTGAATAACGGCCACTGCTCGCATTGGACAAAAAGTGACCGTTTTTGGAAGGTGGGTGTTGTTCTAAGTTTTGGCCTGATGTTTGTCCTTTTCTAGTTGCGTTTGGGCTGAGATCCTGGAAGTCGATGCCGAACCAAAAATGTATAGACAGACGCAGTCACCGATGGCAGCAATGCGAAGAACAGAATGCACACTGCATAATATGTTAGCCTACAGAAACCTCATCTTAGTTCAAGAGTAAAAATGTCCACATTTAATACAGTAAGTGCAACTGATTGTTTTACAGCTGAATTTTTGAACCAGCAACAGCTGTTTTAATGCAAGGGTTTTCTTCGTTATCTCCACTTACTCTTCACTAGAATTGCATGACCTACAGCTAAATGTTAACAGTTAATCATGGAGTGAAGGATTTCATGACGGCAGTGTCTGACACTGGTCTTAAACTGCCCTTAGAAATAGCAAGCTAGAGATAATGTTTAGGGTATCCTATGGGAGAAAGAAAAAAACAGAACAGGTTTAGAGACAAAGACGTGTAACTGAACATTTAGGCTGTCCCGCGGCGGAAAGCAGGAACACAACCCACATGGACTAAACCAAGAGACACTACCACGAACGGCCAATATTCCAGACACCCCTTTCCGCTTTCAGCTCAGTGTGAGACTGAGACGTACACGGAAGCTGGAGCTCGCCACCAGTAATTGCCGTCGTAACTCGAACTAAACTTTAATTCCTTTCCTTTCACTTAGGCACGCCACTCTTTCCACCGTAATGCAACATGTTCTGCCTCAGTCACAGTCAATTTAGTAAAATTTTTAGTCCCGTCTTACTTACCCGCCGAAGTATCGAAGGAGCTAAGTAAGGTCTTAAGAAACAACGTGTCCGTTAGCCTTCCTTCTGTACTGAGTGGGATGTCCGTTTACTGCTGTTAAGAAGTTCCGTTGTTCGGAGGTTATCGCTAATGTTGATCCTGTCGCACTTGTTCTGTACCAACCAAAATTTGCCATTTTTTGAAGGTTACCCTTGTTCGAAAGTGTCCTTTAAGGGAGGTTTCACTGTAGTAGGTGCGATACGGTATAAAACACGATCAGCGAGTCCGTCTCAGGGCTTTTAAATTCAACCATTCCCACAGATAGGGTGTTTACTTATGGAAAATTCCCTTTCCCAGGCAAGCCAAAGTGTGCCGCGGAGTTCGTACGCGTTGGCTGCAGCAGGAGTTTACTGTATTTGAGCACACAATTGAAGGAAGCCTCATTATTTGCTTACGATAACAAACAAACAACAAAAAAAAACTGTTTTTCCTGTTGGTCAATTGAATGGTGGATTCCTGTTAGATATACACAGTCGAGTCACATTATTGTGACCAACCTGATACTTTTGACGTCTACAGCGCGTAGCCAATGAAAGAAGGCACGTGTCGTGAGCTGGCTTCGAAGGTATATAAGGATTGCTGTAGGCATTCTGAAAACATATCACTCGTTGCTGTCATGGATAAAAGGAGCGATTTATCAGATTTGCAAAAAAAGGATGATTTTCGACTTTCGGGCCAAAGGTGGCAGTATCTCTGAAAGAGCGCAGTTTGTGAACTGTTCGCGTGCTTCTGTGGTTAAAGTGTATCTTGATTGAAGAAATGGCACCATTGCGAATAAGCGACGTGGAAACTGCAGAACACCAAGTGTCATTGATGTGAGAGGTGAACGTCGGCTTCGAAGGTGCGTGAGGGCCGATCGACATGCTACAGTGGAGCAACTCACTGGCCGAATGAACCAGGGGGCTACCGGAAGTGTGTCTAAAATGATAGTTCAGCGAACCCTGTTGCGTATGGGGCTCCGATGCAGACGGATGGTCACTGCACCTAAGCTAACGAAGGTGCATCGGCAGAAAAGGCTTACATTTGCACGGCAGTATCGGAATTGGATCTCCGCTGTTTGGCAAAGTATTGCCTTCTCCGATGAGTCACGTTTTCTGCTTCATAGAACAGATGGACGTCCGCATATAAGGGAAGAAACATCGGCGAACAAACACACTTTATCCATTGCTGGAAGAACACAAGCTGGTGGGGACAGCGTTATGGTCTGGGGAATGTTTCCGTGGTATTCTCTCGGTCCATTCATATACCTGTGGAAGGCACTATGGACCGATTTCGTTACGTCCACCCATACATGCTGATTGTCTTCCTTGGGGCGGATGGGATCTTCCAGCACGAGAATGCGATGTGTCACACAACTAGAAATGTCAGAGAGTGGTTGAAAGAACACAATGAAGACTTCAAAGTACTTCCCTGGCTCCCTAATTCCCCAGACTTAAATCCAATTAAGCATCTGTGGGACCACCTCGATCGTGTTTTCCACTTTATGGATCCACCACCACGCACCCACCAGCAGCTGTCAGATTCACTGCACTCAGCATGGCTCCACATACCTGTGAACAGTCTTCCAGCATCTAATTGAGTCACTCCCAGCCCGTCTAGCTTCTGTCCGCGCTGTACACGGCGGTTACTCTGGATATTAGCTGGTGATCACAATAATGTGACTCGACCGTGTATAAAAATATGTCAAAATAGCAAGTAAGGAATGTGTTGTTCTAAATTAAACAAGATTTTTTTTCTTTTGGGCTTAGAGGATGAGATTTAGCGACACTTACAGCTACAGACTGTCGCCCGTCGCCAATTATGGCCACTGGTTTCACGGAAGGGTCCGAGCCTTTATCTGCGTGATAAACACACCGCCTATACCTCACCCGTGACCTTTTCGGACGAATGGCCACGAGCTAGCGCCTCTGACCATTCTTCCATCGGGGCGGCTTAAGCAGTGTATTTAAGCCACCCCGATGGGCGAGCTGAAGTACGATGCATGGTCATGACAGATACTGTTCCTGGGTTGATCTATGTTCTGTTGGATAGACAACTGTTGAACAGTGCAGCATCCGTTGGCCTGTACACTTCTCACATCAACTTTTTGCTGCCCTGTGCAATTTTGTCTCCGGGTCGTGTTTTGACCATTTTTAAGCCAGTCCTGATGCACTTTTACTACGGTGGCTCGCGAATAACTCACCAGTTCAGCAGTTTGGGAAATCGAAGCACCCTCTCCGAGCTCTCACAACATGTCCTTTCTCAAAGTCGGATAAATCCTTTACTCATCACGCTCCGAATTTTACTACCTTCTGCTTCATTCACACCTTACATATGCTATGTCGATCGACTAATCGCGCCCTCTCGGAAATCAAGTGGTTAAAGGGCCACATCCACTTTTGATAGGGTGGTCATAATTCAGTAATCACTCACTGTGTATATACCACATGTAAATGAAAGCAATATGTCAATTAAGATCTTATAATAGCCAATCGAATTGCCTAAGAAGAATAAAAATGTATGCTTGTTCACCACGCGTTCCGAAACGAAACTGAAAACAACGCATTCTTGGAATCACCCAAATCTGCTGGGATTAGATAGATAAGCTTACTTTTTCTTTCCCCTACTGCGTTCACGAAAACACCCGCGTACTGTTTGTTTCTGACACTTTTCCCAGAGTTGAAAAGATACATTTTGTCTCCTGTCTTTTCCATGATGTTGCACATTGGAAAAAAATTAAAATAAAAAAATGACGAAATATCGCCATTGCAGAATGCTTGAACGCTGTGAAAACATATCCTTAATTTTTTCTGCGCTGAACTGTTGCCAAAAACAAATGAACAACTGAGAGGGATCTTGTCACTTAAGTCACCACATTACCACTTGCGCAGGCAAAGTAAACAACGTCTCCGCCGCGTAGTCCTTTTCTTACGACAAACAAAGAGTGAGAATTCTCGGCGAATACTTGAGCTTTCGTTCAGAAATTATCGGAGTGTGCTATGTAAATAAAGGAATTTTCCTTTTACCAAAGAATTGCAGCTGATTTCTTTCTTTTGGACTAACAACGCATCTGGAAAAAGAGTGAATCTGTCCTAGCGTACGCAGATTCGCACCTTATTGACATCAGGTAAATACTGAAGAAAGGTTTTTGGTGTTTCCAACTATTCTTCCCATTGTAAGTCATTAATGAGTGATTCCTTGAAAGATGAGCGAAGAAATCTTGCTCTTAAAGATGCAGGCATATTCGCTAAAGTAAATATGAAGGTCAACAAGAAAATGTGAAAGAAACAGTTCAATGAATTAATTTTTTACGCTGTGAGGATCAGACGTTATGTGTTGCAGTTGTTTGCAGATTACAACGCATCCTCCTGAATATAATAAACTAAAAAGTGCTCCTCACGGGCACGAAGAAACAGATACCTGTGTCTGTCTTTTTATAACAGGGTCAACAGAAAAAAAATTTACTTTGTGCAAAACGGGGTAATATTTTACAGAAGTGTATAACGAAAAAATTTCTCAGTCATTTTTGTCCACGCATGGGAATCGAACCCGGTTCCCTCATTCCGGAATGCATCTCTCCCAACTGAGCTACGCGGACGTATGCTCTCGCAGCTATCTGCCTTTATCTCATGTGCGTCCTGAGGTACTACACGTCACGAGTGTGCTTTTCATATATTCAGCAGTACATAATTTAAGTAGTTTTACTTCTTTTGTGCAACAACTCTTAACTGTCATTTATTATTTTTTTGTATATTCGTAAATAAATCGGAAAAGGCCTTTATTAGTATGATACTGTTCTAATGATTGGTACCGGTGTAATGTAGATAATTACGATATCAATCGCGTTGGTTTTACTTTTTCTTTTTTGAGGTCGGAAGTGAGGAGGGTTAACGACCACCGTGTAGAGGTCTGCACGGGCTGGGCTGGGCTGGCCCGCCAAGCCCGAGCCAGATCAGGCTTTGTTTAGTTTAGAGAACAAAGCGACGGGGCCGGCCCGGACTTTTTTCCAGACTTACGACTGGACCGGGCCAAGATGACCCATTCTTTTTATCGCAATGGTAAAGAAAAAAAAAAAAGGGGGGGGGGGGGTCCCTGATTTCCTGGTCTGTTTTACTAGCTTTACTTACTTCCATGACATAGCCCAGGACGTAATCACAAAACACAAGGAGAGGCACTCAGTGTTGTTTTTTTTTACCATCTGTAGATATTAAGATTGTAAAACCACTTTGGGGCTTGTTGACAACAAAAAGATTCGACCCCGAGCGAGTATGTGTGTGTTGTGTAGAGTGGGGAAAGGGCAGTGTCTGCAGTGGAGTGGGGTGTGTATGTGTGTGTTTGTATGAAAGAGTGGGACGACGTCGATTTTTTCTCCTATCACTAATATGTATAGGGATTGACTTTTGTAATGTAGTTTAGAGAAAGGAAGGTTTTGAAAGTGCTTAGTCTTCCTTTTTCTCTCTCTTTAAAGGTTATATTATTCGATAATTGTTAAAGTTTAGTTAATATTTTTAGACTTACATCCAACTAAATATTTTCAATAGTATTTCATTATTTAATTGTCACAATCTAATAAAATACAATAGAATCTCAAAATAATACCAAATGGCACATTACGAGTCGGGCCGGACCTTAATAAGAGCTGCAATTGACGGGCCCGAGCTGGGCCTTAAACGCACGGGCTTGGGGCCAGGCTCACTAAATAAGGCCCGTGCAGACCTCTATCACCTTGAACAACTCTAAGAGCTATAACTAGTCGTCTGTCCTTAACTTGGGGCCACTGATTCTAGGAAAGGGGGAGAACTAATGCCTTAAAACAAACATACCACCCATACATCATCTGAGACTCGAACATACCACCCATACATCAACTAAGAATCGAACCTGGGCCCACTCTGACGAATGGTTAGAAGCCAGTGCTTGTATAAATCGGGAAAGGCTTCCTTTTGAAGTGCTTTGCGCTATTTGTGGGACAAGGGTCTGCTATTGCGCGACAATTATAGAGCAAAGTACTTCAAAAGGAAAACAGTTGTTGCGGAATAGCGCAACATCATCTCGATGCCGGAGAGCCAGTACACACTATCACACGGCTGATACACGATTTGTCCGTGTGATCGTCAGGCATTTAAAGGTGGCGGGCCTTACAGTAGTTCTCTAAAGAATAAAATTTGCATTATATGATTAACTTTGAAGTAAGTGTTTTGTAGTATTTTGTGTTTGTATAAAACTATAGAGCAATAATTTCGATTTCAGTGAGTGCATTTGTGTTTTAAGTGCAATAACTTTGATTTGACGAAAACTACTTGTAGGTTCCGAAAAATTTGATTTATTAAAATGCCCAGCAAATCTAATCATTGATACGAAATTTAAAAATTTCAGTAATTGAAGGCTAATGGATTTTCGCAAAAGGACCTCGAAGATTTTCTTCACTAGGGGGGGGCGAGTTTTTCCGGCACGCCACTGACTTTAGAATAATCGATTTTGAAGTTCTAACTAAAACAAGAAAGATGACACCGAATTTTCGGGTGTAATAAGCACGTCTTTTGAATCCGTTCTGACACAAATTAATTTTTTCAAAGCTATTCAAAGTCAATGGAACCGGTATGGAAAACAATAGTATCTGACGGAAGAAAGAAGTTTTTCAATCGGGTTTTTAATCCCACAGATATTGCTGTAAACGGAATCGTGAGCTTACGCCCTCTGGTTGCAGACTTGTGCATTAAGAAAAACATGAATTTATATGAGAAACATTTCGCACCAGAAAGGCTCTCCAACATAGAAATAATATTTCCAATCGGACTCTTAGAAACAGAGATATCGACAAAAACAAGATGTGACTTTACGTCCCCCGGTGGGAAAACCATGCATTATTTTAGGAAGAAAGTATTCTCAAAAGGTTTTTCCATATGAGCGGTATCGGTCCAAGACAAAAAATTTTAGTCGAGTTTTCAGGAGCCCAGATTTTGCTACAAATACATCAGAAGCAAAAATTAACACTTATGCCCCCTGGTGGCCAAACCATTCTTTACAAAACATTAGAAATTATGTGAAAAATATTTTAAATCAGGTCTTGTATGCGATACAGGAAGATTTTTTCAAATCGGAGCTTTAGAAGCAGAAATAACGCAAAAAACGCAATTTACCTTTGTGCCCCCTAGCGGAAAGTCTATGATTTAATTGAAAATTTTGAATTTATAGGAAAAAGATTTCGCATCGGAAATACTATCAAACAAAAAAGGAATTTTTCAAATCGGACTCCTAGAAGTAGAGATATTGATAAAAATAAGATACACATCTACGCCTCCTGGCGTAGAAACCATGCATTATTTTAAGAAAAAAATGTTCCTAAAAGGTTTTTCGACATGAGCAGTATCGATCAACAAACCACTTTTTTTTCAATCGAGATTTTAGAAGCTCATATTTTGCTGCAAATACATCAGAAGCGGAAATTAAGATTTACTCTCCCTGGTTGCCAAACCATTTTTTTTACAAAAATTAGAAATTATGTGCAAACGATTTCCCATCAGGAGCTGTATCTGGTGTACAAAGAATCTTTCAAATCGGAGATTTAGAAGCAGAGATATAGAGGGAAACGCAATTTACCCCTACGCTCCCTAGCGGAAAGTCTATGAATTACTTGAAAATTTTGAAATTATATGAAAAACATGTCACAATGAAAACACTATCCAACAGAGAAGGAATTTTTCAAATCGGACTCCTAGAAATACAGATATTGACGAAAAAAAGATATACATCTACGCCCCCTGGCGGAGAAACAGTGGAATATTTTAAGAAGAAAATATTCCAAAAAGGTTGATCTATGTGAGTGGCATGAGTCCACGAAATAATTTTTTCATTCGATATGTTAGAAGCTCAGATTTTATAGCAAATACATCAAAAGCAAAAATTAACGCTTACGCCTCCTGGTAGCCAAAGTATTCTTTACCAAAAATTTTAAATTACATGCAAAATATTTTCCATGAAGAGGTGCATCCGTTGAAGAAAAAAATTTCAAATCGGAGTATTAGAAGAAGAGTTATCGGGAAAAATGTAATTTACTTTTACGAACCCTAGCGGAAAATCTATGCGTAATTTGAAAAAGTAACTATATCTAAAATACTCTTCGACATAAATGGAATTGAAAGATAAAAGATTTTTTTCAATCGGATGTTTAGAAGCAAATATGTGGAATACAACGTATTTTTTAATTAGACATTATCTGCACTTACGCCCTCTAGCGACGAAAGTGTACATCGTGAAAAAAAAACGAAATAAAGGATCATCATTCGCATATTTCAAGCTTTCGATTGCAAAAAGAATTTTTCAAATCGGACTAATAGTTGCAGAGATACCGTGGGTACAGACGGACGGACAAACCGGTAACATAAGCACGATCTTTTTTTACAAAGACGTGCTAACAAGAAAAATGACACCGAATTTTCGGGTGTAATAAGCACATCTTTTGAATCCGTTTTGACGCAAATTAAATTCATCAAATCTATTTGAAGTCAATGGAACCGGTATGGAAAACAATAGATATGACGAAAGAATGAAGATTTTCAATCGGGTTTTTAATCCCTCAGATATTGCTGTAAACGGAATCGTGAGCTTACAAACTCTTAGAAACAGAGTTATCGACAAAAATAAGATGTGACTTTACGTCCCCTGGTGGGAAAACCATGCATTATTTTAGGAAGAAAGTATTCCCAAAAGGTTTATCCATATAAGCCGTATCGGTCCAAGTAAAAAAAATTAGTCGAGTTTTCAGAAGCCCAGATTTTGCTACAAATACTTCAGAAGCAGAAATTAACACTTATGACCCCTGGTGGCCAAACCATTCTTTGCAAAACATTAGAAATTATGTGGAAAATATTTCCCATCAGGTCTTGTATGCGATACAGGAAGAATTTTTCAAATCGGAGCTTTAGAAGCAGAAATAACGCAGAAAACGCAATTTGCCTTTGTGCCCCCTAGCGGAAAGTCTATGATTTACTTGAAAATTTTGAATTTTTAGGAAAAACATTTCGCATCGGAAACTCTATCCAACAAAGAAAGAAATTTTCAAATCGGACGCCTAGAAGTAGAGATATTGAGAAAAATAAGATATACATCTACGCCCTCTGGCGTAGAAACCATACACTATTTTAAGAAGAAAATGTTTCTAAAAGGTTTGTCGACATGAGTAGTATCGGTCAACAGACGACGTTTTGTTCAATCGAGAATTTAGAAGCTCATATTTTGCTGCAAATACATGAGAAGCGGAAATTCAGATTTGCACCCCCTGGTGGCCTAAGTATTTTTTCTCAAAAAGTAGAAATTATGTGCAAACGATTTCCCATCAGGAGCTGTAACCGGTGCAGAAAGAATTTTTCAAATCGAAGATTTAGAAGCAGAGACACAGGGGGAAACGCAATTTACCGCTACGCCCCGTAGCGGAAAGTCTATGAATTACTTGAAAATTTTGAAATTATATGAAAAACATGCCACACGGAAAACGCTATCCAACAAAGAAGGAATTTTTCAAATCGGACTCCTAGAAGTAGAGATATTGACAAAAATAAGATGCACATCTACGCCCCCGGGCGGAGAAACTGTGGTATATTTTTAGAAGAAAATATTCCGAAAAGGTTTATCGATGTGAGTGGCATCAGTTCACGAAAGAAGGTTTTTAATCGATATTTTAGAAGCTCAGATTTTATGGCAAATACATCAGAAGCAAAAATTAGCACTTACGCCCTCTGGTGGCCAAGGTATTCTTTACCAAAAATTTGAAATTAAATGCAAAAGATTTTCCATCAGGAGATGTATTCGCTGAAGAAAAAAATTTTCAAATCGAAGTTTTAGAAGAAGAGTAATCGAGGAAAATGTAATTCACTTTTACGCCTCCTAGCGGAAAATCTATGTGTAATTTGAAAAAGTAGCTATATCTAAAATACTCTTCGACATAAATGGAATCGAAAGATAAAAGAATTTTTTCAATCGGATAAGAATTTTTTCAATCGGATGTTTAGAAGCAAATATGTGTAATAAAACGTATTTTTGAATTCGACATCATCTGCATTTACGCCCTCTAGCGGCGAAATTGTACATCGTAAAAAAAAAAAAACGAAATGAAGGATCATCATTCGCATATTTCAAGCTACCCAATACAAAAGAATTTTTCAAATTGGACTAATAGTTGCAGAGACATCGTGGGTACAGACGGACGGACGGACAAAGCGATAACATAAGCACGATATTTTTTTACAAAAGACGTGCTAACAATCCCGACGTTCACAAATCTGACAGTGAAACAAAGTAAATATACCAACGTTATATTTTCTTTCTTTTGTTCAAACTTTAAAATTGAATTTTGGCATGAAACATCGGCTCTCAATCAAAATTTAGAAGTGAATTTTGCTTGCACGATCGGTCGGAAGGATGAGCACTGACAAAAAACAGCTGTTTTATGGCACTAAACAGCAAAATGTTGGAAAATTTGAACGACACAGTTCATTTTCTTTGTTTGTGTGAAGGTCGGGAAGCTAATTCCATTGAACAATGATGGCAGTTCTGCCCCGAAATCAAAAGAGGGAAATAAGGGAATTGTTATTTTAATTTCCAGCCAATTGGAGCACACCATGATTACGTCACGAATTAATTGGGCCACAAGACTGTCATTTCCGGTACGTTACAAAGACACATGAATTCACTGGGTGGAGAGTGCATCGTTCGACCAATTAACGTGAGTCGTAGAAAATACCGTTTGAGCTCCCGAAACCTTCCTAGAGTCCCCGAACTTTGTTACGGTGCAGCTGCGAAGTTCACCGTGTCACCAATTACGTAAACGAGAGAAATTAAGCACCGTGAGAATTACTGAAATGGCCCATTATTTGGCTACATTTCCCGCTTAGAACTGAGGCTTCCTTTCATAAAACTTCTACATACTGCATTTAATTGCTGTATCTCAATGCAATAGATTGTAAAAACAAAATCTTAAATCGCGAGGAGGTATAGAACAAAATATTATACTGTAACTTTAGCATTGAAAAGCTACTTTGGCTAATATATATTTTTTGAAAAGCTACATCCTGAATGTAACGGTTTCAGTAGAAAGACTCGTTCATTTGGCCTTGTGAGGAAGACGTCCTCACAATATACTATCATCATCATCATCATCATTGTCAACCATTATCAATCCACTGCTGGACGAAGGTCTCCCCAAGTTTCCTCCACAACAGTCTGTCTTGTGCCAGTCTCCTCCATGTCACTCCCGCATACTTTCGAATTTCATCCACCCATCTTCCATGTGGTCTTCTTCTGGGTCTTTCCCTGTCCCTTGGAATCCAATCTAAAATTTCGGCTGTCCATCGATGGTCTGTCCTTCTGGCAGTATGTCCAGCCCATTGCCATTTCAGGGATTTAACTCTGATCATGATGTCTTCCACTCTTGTCATTTTTCGGATCCACGTGTTCCTCTTCTTATCTCTCCTGGTTACACCAAGCATGCACCTCTCCATGCTGTTTTGAGTTGTCTGCAGCCTTTGTATGTCTCTTTTAGCTAAGGTCCACGTCTCTGCACCATACGTAAGCACTGGAAGGATGCATTGATCAAACACTTTTCTTTTAAGACATAATGGCATATTGCTCTTGAAAATTATGCTGTTTCTTCCAAAAGCTCTCTAGGCAAGTTTTGTACGCCGATTAATTTCTTCATCAATGTGACCCTCACTTGATATCTGCTGTCCAAGATAAACGTACGTGTCTGTTATCTCCAGCTTTTCTCCATCAATCGATAAATCTTCATTTCTTGTAAAAGCATTGTACATCACTTTTGTCTTCTGAAAGTTCATTTTTAATCCCACTTCTTTACTCTTGTCAGCAAGTTCCTGGATCATACTCTGTAGCTCTGATGGGGTAGTTGCAAAAATGACTATGTCATCAGCAAAACGAAGGTGGGTTAGATAATCTCCATTAATCTTTATCCCTTTGTTTTCCCAGTTCAGTGATTGAAAGACATTTTCCAATGTGGCATTAAAGAGCTTCGGAGATATGGTGTCACCTTGTCTCACTCCTTTTCCAATTTTTATGTGTGTTGTATTTTCAAACAGCCGAATCTTTGAAACTTGCATTTTCATAGATGTTATTAATAATGTTAATGTATGCATCTTCAATACCGCAGGATTTCAGAGCCATTGCAACTGCTGATGGTTTCACCGAATCAAAGGCTTTTTCATAATCGATAAAAGCCATGCACAATGGAAGTTCATATTCCCTCGCTCTTTCAATTAGTTCTCTCAGTACGTGGATATGATCTATTGTGCTGTAGCCACTCCTGAATCCAGCTTGTTCTCTCGGTTGAGCCATGTCCAGTGTCACCTTCAAGCGGTGTGAAAGAACTTTAGTGAAGATTTTATAAACCACTGATAGGAGGCTGATAGGTCTGTAGTTCCTGAGATCCTCAATGTCACCTTTTTTATGTAGCAAGATCATTGTAGCGTTGTTCCAATCCTCAGGAATTTTCCCTTCATTAAGGCATGGAGTGAAAATTTGGGCGAGTACTGTTTCGATTTCTCCACTTGCTTCTTGTATGATGTCTACAGTAATTCCATCTTCTCCTGGAGCTTTTCCCCGCTTCATGTTCTTGATTGCATGTGCAACTTCTGCTGGAAGGACTGGAAGAACTCTGGTACTGGTACCTTTCATGATGTCTGGAGTACATGTATCATCCTTTTCATATAATTTGGAGTAGAAATCTATCACTCTTGTCAAAATTTCGCCTCTATTTCTTGTTACAGAACCATCTTCTTTTCTCAGTGCCATAATCTGTTTTCTTCCCTTACTGAGATGTCCCTTTGCTATCTTTAGGCTTTGGTTGTTTTCAATTGCTTTCCTTACTAGTTCACAGTTGAATTTCCTTACGTCTTCAGTGATACTTTTTCGTACTGTCTTGCATAGCTATATATATTCCACTTTGGAAGTCACATCTTCTTTAGTTGTCCTCATCACTCTTCTTTTTTGCATCAACATTTTGGTTTTTCCTGATAATTTGTTCACATGCAATTTGTTCTTAGACCCAGCTAATTTTGTTGCTGTTTCCATAAGAGCTGTGGTTACTTTTCTGTTAACTTTAGAAATATCCACTTCTTCCGATGTTAGGCCTTCTAAAGCAGAGAATCTGTTCTTCAGTTCCAATTTGAAGGTATTATGGTGTTTTTTAAGGTTGGTTATGTCAATACATTTTGTTTGTCTTATGAGCTTGCTACGT
The DNA here is from genome assembly GCA_039090855.1 of Macrothele yani. NCBI lineage: Eukaryota > Metazoa > Arthropoda > Arachnida > Araneae > Macrothelidae > Macrothele > Macrothele yani. The sequence continues at coordinate 93,766,683 of CM077010.1, forward strand.
TCGAGTTTAGTGTTGAGGTGCATCTTACATCTCACCAATCTATGGTCACTGCCTGTGTTGAACTTGTTTAGCACACTGCAGTCTTCTATGACGAATTTTTTGTTACACATAATAAAATCAATTTCACTTGTCGTCCCATTTGGATGTCTCCATGTCCATTTCCTGTGGGGCTTTTTCTTGAAAAAGGAGTTCAAGATGAAAAACTCTTCTGCCTCTGCAAACTCTACGAGAGTATTTCCACGCTGGTTTCTGTTGCCGTGACCGAATTTACCTACTGAAGTTTCATTCTGTTGCCGTTGCCCTATTATACTATATAAATATATATATATACATACACTCATCGTAAAAAAATAGTTGCACCCATGCACCCAGAAGGACGTGTGGGAGTGCACTGCTATTCGGGATGAAGGTAAAGGTACAATAAATGATTAAACGTTGAAACTGTTATGGACAATATTTATTGAGCTACACGCCAATAAGTAGTGTCTCTCAGTATGGCGTCGGGCAGCCATGTTTGCTCACACAGCATGTCAGACGTCTCGGCCTGGAGTTGTGCAGGTTCCTAATGGTGTCCTGCGATAAGCCATCCCATGCAGCTTGAATCTTCTCACGCACTTCCTGCAGATTGTGCATAGGTCTGGAGTATGGATGGCGCGTCCAATATCATCCCCCACATTTTCAATCGGCGATAGGTTTGGCGATGTGGCTGGCCACGGCAGAATGTCAGTGCCTTGAAGGCAAGCTCTCGATACAGCAGCGCATTGCGGACGAGCGTTGTCCTGTTAGAAAATCGCATCGGAGTGGGCGTTCAGAAAAGGCAAAACCACTGGTGGCAGGACCTTATTAACGTAACGTTGGGCTGTCAAAGTGCCTGTGATGAACACCAAAGGTGATCTGGCATCGTAGGCAATTGCACTCCACACCATGACACCAGGCCTTCTGGACGTGTGACGCTCGACAACAAACCGTTCATCTCGGCGCTGACCACGGTGCCTACACACACGGATTCGTTGGTCGTCTCCTCCAAGACAAAAGCGGGACTCGTCACTGAAGATCCCCCGCTGCCATTCTGAATGGCTCCTTGACAGACTGGCACGGCACCATTGCGGTCTTTGGTGGCAATGCAATGGTGTTAAGGGAGGTCATCGTAACGGTCTACGTGCGTGTAGTCCTACGTCGTGCAGCCGTCTGCCAATGGTGCTGGCACTAGTCGGACGATGCATGGAGGGCGCCACTGCTCTCTGAATATCCGCAATCGTGGTTGTTGGGTCACTCTGCTCATGTCGGACAACCCGTCGTTCCTCTCTCTCCGCGGTTCGTCTAGGTCTCCCAGACTCTTCCTGTCGCTGCTGCGTGCCTTGTTCTATCCACTGCCACTAACAGCGTCCATCCGCACGACCGGGCATCTCGCTTCCCGGAGCTTGACGACGCGGCCCCTCTCGAACTCCTCCAACTGTTCGAATTGCTTCCGAACTTTTCTCCCAGGCATACTTCACTTGCAAAAGATGCAACCAACATAATAACACGAGTCAGAATGACAAACGCGCGCTACATGACGACCTTATATAACTGGTCAGGCACAGCTCTACGACCCCTCCTTGCTTGCGTAACATGCACGGCCGAGCGTGATACTTGAATCATTTGCATATCTCACAATGTCAAACCTACCCACCAAGTTTTATTCCTGTCAGTTGCTTCCTTCTGAGTGCAACTACTTTTTTTTTATGATGAGTGTGTTTATTGTATACACACTATATATACACTTACGGACAATGAAATTTGCGCACATAGAAGAAAACATGCTACATCCGCGAAACTTTGCAAATAGCTAGAGTGCGTGCTGGTATGCAAATGATCCACATTTGGTGCGATTGCGCATGACCGCATACCCTGCGGTGGCGCTGCAAGCACAAACCGGCAGCCTTATAAACCGGTGTGTAGCCGATGCCCCATGAAAGCGAAAAGCACCGGCCAACGCAAGCAAGAGTGCAGAGTGACAAAAATGACGGGTAGACGCCAGATACATCAATTTACGCAACGTAGGACTTTGAGAGAGGCTTGAACATCGGGCTGAAAAACGCAAGGTGGTCGGCGCGCCGTATAACCCGCCACGTGGAACGTGCTGACCATACCGCCAGACTGTGTTGGGAGCAGTGGACAGGTGACGGCACTGCCACACCGCGGAGCGGCTCCGGACGGACCAGGAGTACCGCAGGTAGAGAGGATCAACGGATCGTGCGCCACGCACGAACGAATCCCACGGGGACCCGGTCCACATACAGGCAGATGTAGCGGCTCCTGTGTGCCCACGAACCATTTGCCGACGCCTCACGGAAGCGAATCTGCGATCCCAAAGCCCTTTACGTGTGCTGCTAATAACACCGGAAGCCTCAGTTATAATGCCTACGGTGGGGGAGGTGTGAACATCGGAAGCCCCAGACCATAATGCTTGCAGTGGGGGAGGTGTGGCGCTCGATAGCGATGTTAGGATTGTGCTGATGACCAGGGGACCTCCACGCCCGGACACGATGACAATCTGTCCTCAGTTCTAAGCGGAAATGTAGCAGGTGGTGCCAGGCCAGAGAGACGTGGAACACCACAGACTGGCGATGTGTGGTATGTAGCGATGAGTGCCGCTTCGTTTTGGGGACAGATTGTCATCGTGTCCGGGTGTGGAGGTCCCCTGGTCAACGGCACAATCCTAACATCGCTATTGAGCGCTACACCTCCCCCACTGCAGGTCTGGGGAGCCATTGCTTACGATAGTCAATCAGCTCTAGTAGTGGTACGTGGATCATTGACGGGCCAGCAGTATGTGGATGAGATCCTACCGCCCCGTGTGCTCCCATTCCTGGCCGGGATTCCAGGTGCGCTATACCAGCAGGATAATCCCCGCCCGTACACGGCTCGGGTTTCCCAGGACTGCCTACGTCATGTCCAGACACTTCCATGTCCTGTCCTCTCCCGGACATGTCCCCTGTCGAGCATGTGTGGGATCAGTTGAAACGCTGGATGCCGCCGTGCCGCACTATCCGGGATTTGGAGCACACCGTCCAACCCGTGGGGGCCAGTCTGCCACAGGTCAACAACAGGCGTCTGTTCGCCTCCATGCCGGACCATATTGCAGCTTGTATCGCAGCACGAGGCGGTGCGACGCGCTATTGGAGATGACCGGACTACTACGTGCCACAGATCCCTCTGTAATTGTCCTACAGATCTGTTTTTGCAATCATGCGCATCATTCATCTATATCATTACGTCCATAAAATTTCAGTTTAATCCGATGTTTCTCTCTTGGTGCGCAAATTTCATTGTCCGTGAGTGTATATATATAGGGAGAGAGACTGAGAACATCTACGGTGACTGACACGGCGCATGAATGGCCTATTTTTGGAATGTACAAGTACTTGGATGTATTATAATTATAATTTTGCCGAGTAAATATGAGACACGAGTAAGGATCGAATTCGCAAAATCGGAACCAGCCTCAGTTACTCGAGTAAGAGCTCCTCTTAACATAACATTTTAAATCGTTAATCAAATGTAGCAATGCCGCCCCGGTGGCGTAGTGGTCTAAGCGATGGCCTCTGATCATTCGTCTGAAAGGGGTCCGGGTTCAAATCCCGGTTAGGCATGGATGTTGTGTTTGTCCTACGGCACTGGCTCTCTCCCTTCCCTGGAACCAGTGACCCTAAATTAGGGACGGGCGACTGCTTATAGCCTATTGAGTTGCTCACGGTGGTCGTTAAACCTCCAATCAAAAAAAAAATGTAACAAAAGTTGCGCTCACCTTGCATAGCATGCCTTGCCAGATGCATCAACCTGGTTCTATTGTGATCTGCGTCTATTAAGAGATTCAAACAAAAGCGTGTAGTTCTTTTAAGAACGATCAATTTGCGGACGGCATTTCCATTCCCAGAGTAGAAACAACAATGAACAGAACGGCGGAACGAGTTATATGTAGAAAGTAATCGGAAGTAAGCAACCTGGATGAATTAAATTCCTGTCGGGAGAGAATCAAATCAGTGAAAGACAAATAAATGTGTTGAAAGAGGAACCCTAAAGTGAAAGGAGTCATCACAAGGCTCTTTAAAGAGTGTGTTCGAAACATCTTTTTTTTTTTTTTTTTTAATTTCATGTTTATTTTATGAATAACATTTTTTTTATTACACTAACAAACTTGGGTAAGCATCCTTAATCTGTCTTTAAGGACCTGATTTCGGCCCATTTGTACTTTTATTTCGGTTTGCTCCGGCAGATATTTCTTAACCTTTCCCTTGAAGCTTGGCCTCTGCTAGTTGACAGATATGTTCCCCTTTTGGAGCCCACAATAATCTTTTCACACTGTGGCCTTGACAGATGTGTCCAAACGTGAAACAGGCCCAAGGCGTAGAAGAAAAAACGTTTCATGAAAGAACTGGATGATTCTCTAATTTGCTCGCTGGTCGGGTGATTAAGACACTGCTTCGCACATCAAAGGCGTAGGGATCTGGTCCTGGATGAAATGTGGGCATTGTATTCGTTCTTGAGTCCTATGAGAAAAGTATATGATGTCATGTTCCTTGTTTTATTACTGCAATACGATAATCCTGGAGTTTGGAGCTATTCGGTACACCAAAGACCTTGCGCCAGTAAAATTAAACAACCTATTAATCCAGAAGATCTTAAAAGTCACTCAACTATCATTAGCCATTCTTATAAAAACTGAAACATGGCCTTATAGATTGCACAGAAGGGCATTTTCACGGGTTCAATGGAACGATGAATTGTATGTAGTAAAATATGGTGACTACGGTTATACATAAAACTGTTCCAAAATTTGTACTCCCTACCCCACACTTAAGACATGATGGAGAAAAATATGGATAAGAACAAATTCGGTTATTTAGAGCAGGGTCGGCGGAGGGCGGAATTCGTTGACCTGCCAGGAATTTCGAAACGTTATACCCGTGTAAGACATAGCGATGACGAAATTTTTATTAACGATACAGTAACGACGACAGTTTTATTAACGCTTTATTTTTATTTTTTTCACTGTGGTAATTATTAGTCCTCACTTAGAAGTTTTACATAATTCTAGGCATCGCTGCCTCGCATTCGGCTCGTAGAGGTTCGGCTTGAAAAGCAACAGCAAGCAGAGATCGTTGTTTAAAAAAAATTAACAAATTAATTAATAAAATGCCGATCAAGATAAAATATAATGGCGATGACTTCATTAACTTCATCGGGATTATTGGCATTCTGTAAATTAAAAAAGAAATTGTATCAACTAGAAATTTATTTCATTTTACTCTGTGATTGTAGTTTGGTTGAAAATAAAATAAAATTCAGATGGCAGTTGTTTACTAACCCGTTCCTCTCTCCGCCCCTCCCTACTTGAGCCTTGCTCTTATACTGACTTGGAAAGTCTCGGCGTTGGTGGTTACATCAGAGAACTTTGAGCGTCACTTTCCAAATATTACATAAATGTATGCCGGCTTCTAAACACGCAATTTACTTAGCACACACGCAAAAAACAATAGCTTTATGTAAAAATGTACATATCAACAGCCATGCATATATAAAAAAAAAAGAAAAAAAAAAGGTTCAAAAATAATTGCCAGGCACGGGCCGAACAGGAGAGGGAGGTTCTGCAGCCTATGATTTAGAGGAGTGATAGTATTTTTTTTTTTTTTTTTGTATATTGACGCAGAGAGATAGATAGAACTATTTGGGCTTAGTGTCACTTATCTTGATATCACCTTGCCAGCGCTGAAATCCAAATCCTGTGTTTATAGGGATTCTGTTTTTTATTTAAACTTCTCATACGTTGTTTTATTTCTCATTTTGAAACTTAGTGATAGTTTTGGCCAAGAAAAAAGTTCCTTATTTTTCTCTGTTGACAACATCTGTTGCTTATGGCTGGATACATAACGCCATGTTATCATCGAGTAAGTAACAGCGTGTTTGGGCAATTTTCACGCAATTTTTGTTTTATCTAATGAATTTCTGATAATAGTTTACTTTTATTTTACACCGATGAACCTTTACATTATAACCATCCCCAGCCTAAAGAAATGGGCGTGGAGACCGAATGATGGCGCAGATGAAGTTCACAGAGCAGTATATATACAACCAGATAACCGGCTTTCGGTTAGTAGAGTGTTCGGAGTCAGAATGGGAAAAGCTGCCGATTTATCGCAGTTTGGTAAAGGACAAATTGTGATGGCACGGCACCTCAGAACTAGGATCTCGGAAACGGCGCGGCTTGTTCACGTGCCGCTGTAGTGAGTACGTATCAAAAGTGGTGCACAGATGGCCAAACGAAGAACCGTCGTATAGTCGTGTGTCTTCTGTAGCTTATTGATGCCAGAGGGAAGCGGAGATTGAAGCGCATTGTTCACAGCGACCGCAGGCCACAGTGCGACAAATCACCAGCAGCTACAACAGTGGTGTTCAGAGCAATGTGTCACAGCAAACAATTCATCGCAGTCTTCTGCGCATGGGCCTGCGTAGCCGTAGATCCAGCCGGGTTCCCATGTTCACTGCACGTCATCGCCAACAACGCATGAAATGGGACCAAAATTGAGATTGGACCGTGGATGATTGGAAGAAAGTGGTCTGGTCTGACGAATCAAGATTTCGGGTGCATCACGTAGACGGCCAGGCGCTGATACGCCGATCACCAACGGAGGCTATGGCATTTGTATGCACTGTTGGGCAGAAACAGGCCACCGCCGGCAGTGTTATGCTGTTGGCGATGTTTTCTTGGGACACTTTAGGTCCCATTATCCCAATAGGACAATCCCTGACAGCTGTCAGGTACCTGAACATCGTTGAAGACCAAGTTCACCTATTCATGGCAACTGTGTTCCCTGCTAGTGATGACCATTACCAACAGGATAAAGCGCCATGCCACACTGCCAGAATCGTCAAGGAGTGGTTTGAGGAACATGCTGGTGACTTTCTGTTAATGCCCTAGCCTCCAAATTCACCTGACATGAATCCAATCGAACATTTGTGGTTCGTCTCAGAAGAGCGGGTTCGCGCTAAATCACCACCACCCCGAAATGTACGGGAACTGGAGGAACTGCTGTTGACATTATGGTACCAGGTACGCCACTTCAGCGAATCGATGCCTCGCCGAGTGGCCGCTGTTTTGCGAGCTAAAGGGGTTCCTACAGCTCATTAGGTAGATGGTCATAATATATTGGCTCATCAGTGTATATTTTGAAGAATTTTATCATTGTTGAAGGAGATAGATGCATTAGAATTATTTTGTATGTTTATAAGAAATAGATAAGCCGTAGAGTTGATTAGAGTTTATATATTAAGTGTGCAACTTAATTCTCGGCCACAGGCACGACACGTTGACAGCAAATTATAGCAAATCGAATACGTACCTAATCAGGGAAATAATCCCCGTCGTGTTGGATGCATTTGAGCCATCGGTCAGGGAGCTGCCGAATACCACTGCGGAAAAAAGAGGGCTGTTTCGAGTTGATAAAGTCATCAATACTTGTGTGGGCCTCCTCGACAGAAGTGAAGTGCGTATCACTCAGGTGATGTTGCAGGGAGCGAAAGAGGTGACAATCCGACGGAGTGAAGTCTGGAGAATACGCCGGGTGGGACAAAATCTCCCATCCCAGGTTGGTGATCGTGTTTAAAGTAGTTTTCGCGGTGTGAGGACGCGCGTTATCCTGATGCAACAGGACCGACCTTCTGCCCTTGCCGATGTATGGCCTTTTCGCCTCCATTGCGTCACTCACACGAATGAGTTGCTGACGATAACGCTCAGCATTGACCGTTTCACCAGGTTTGAGCAACTCATAGTGTACGACACCGTGCTGATCCCACCATATGCACAGCAACAACTTCCTGGCATGAATGTTCGATTTGGCGGGACTGGTGGTAGGCTTACCTAGATAAACCCACAATTTGCGCTACTTCGGATTATCGTAGAGGATCCACCTCTCATCACAGGTCAAAATCTTGTGGAGGAAATCCTTCTTCTTGAATCTGGAGAGTAAGGACACAGCAACATCGTAGCGCCTAGACTTGTTCGCAGCTGTGAGTTGGTGGGGCATCCAACGGCCCTCCTTGTGAATCCGTCCGAGCTTGTGCAGGCGCTTTGCAATGACTTGCCGTGTTACTCCGAGTTCCTGGGTGAGCTCTGACTGTGTGCAACAGTTGTTCCAGTTCCTCATCGTCAACTTTCTGTGGCTGTCCCGGACGTTCTGCATCACGTAGATCGAAATTTTCCTGCTTAAACCGCTGGAACCACTTCTTACACGTACTGTAGGATACAGCATCCTTACCCAAAGCAGCACAGATCATTTGCTGGGCTCCAGCGGCACTTTTTCCAGCTGAAACGCGAACAGGAGGCAGTGCCCCAAATGTTGCTTCTCGAACGCCATTGCTTTCACCGTCAACTTTCGTCCCTTCTGTCACTACAGCTGTGAGCGGTTACGGTTGCCTGAAGAGCTGTTGGATGGCGCTGCAATCAGCCATTATAGCACACAGCTATTTGCATTTGCCGACGTTCTATGATCGCTTCCGGTTAGGGGCCGAGAATTAAGTTGCACACCTAATATCTTTATATGTATAAAAGTGGGAAATGTATTCCAAATTAAACTGTAATTTGAACCTATTTCTACACAAAATTAACCAATAAGCAAGGAGAGAAGACGCGCATAAGCAGCTAACCAAAATCAAATCTAAAGATCAGCTGAATGATGAGTTGCTTAGAATAAACAAAACAGAAAAAAAAACTCTGAAACCCAAACACAATTGAATATATATCATCATCATCATCATTGTCAACCATTATCAATCCACTGCTGGACGAAGGTCTCCCCAAGTTTCCTCCACAACGGTCTGTCTTGTGCCAGTCTCCTCCATGTCACCCCTGCATACTTTCAAATTTCATCCACCCATCTTCCATGTGGTCTTCTTCTGGGTCTTTTCCTGTCCCTTGGAATCCAATCTAAAATTTCGGCTGTCCATCGATGATCTGTCCTTCTGGCAGTATGTCCAGCCCATTGCCATTTCAGGGATTTAACTCTGATCATGATGTCTTCCACTCTTGTCATTTTTCGGATCCACGAGTTCCTCTTCTTATCTCTCCTGGTTACACCAAGTATGCACCTCTTTATGCTTCTTTGAGTTGTCTGCAGTCTTTGTATGTCTCTTTTAGTTAAGGTCCACGTCTCTGCACCATACGTAAGCACTGGAAGGATGCACTGATCAAACACCTTTCTTTTAAGACATAATGGCATATTGCTCTTGAAAATTATGCTGTTTCTTCCAAAAGCTCTCCAAGCAAGTTTTGTACGCCGATTAATTTCTTCATCAATGTGACCCTCACTTGATATCTGCTGTCCAAGATAAACGTACGTGTCTGTTATCTCCAGCTTTTCTCCATCAATCGATAAATCTTCATTTCTTGTAAAAGCATTGAACATCACTTTTGTCTTCTGAAAGTACATTTTTAATCCCACTTCTTTACTCTTGTCAGCAAGTTCCTGGATCATACACTGCAGCTCTGATGGGGTAATTGCAAAAATGACTACGTCATCAGCAAAACGAAGGTGGGTTAGATAATCTCCATTAATCTTTATCCCTTTGTTTTCCCAGCTCAGCGACTGAAAAACACCCTCCAATGTGCCATTAAAGAGCTTCGGAGATATGGTGTCACCTTGTCTCACTCCCTTTCCAATTTTTATGTGTGTTGTATTTTCAAACAGCCGAATCTTCGCACTTGCATTTTCATAGATGTTATTAATAATATTAATGTATGCATCTTCAATACCGCAGGTTTTCAGAGCCATTGTAACTGCTGATGGTTTCACCGAATCAAAGGCTTTTTCATAATCGATAAAAGCCATGCACAATGGAAGTTCATATTCCCTCGCTCTTTCAATTAGTTCTCTCAGTACGTGGATATGATCTATTGTGCTGTAGCCACTCCTGAATCCAGCTTGTTCTCTCGGTTGAGCCATGTCCAGTGTCACCTTCAAGCGGCGTGAAAGAACTTTAGTGAAGATTTTATAAACTACTGATAGGAGGCTGATAGGTCTGTTGTTTCCGAGATCCTCAATGTCACCTTTCTTATGTAGCCGGATCATTGTAGCGGTGTTCCAATCCTCAGGAATCTTTCCTTCATTAAGGCATCGAGTGAAAATTTGGGCGAGCACTGTTTCAATTTCTCCACTTGCTTCTTGTATGATGTCTACAGTAATTCCATCTTCTCCTGGAGCTTTTCCGCGCTTCATGTTCTTGATTGCATGTGCAACTTCTGCTGGAAGGACTGGAGGAACTCTGGTACTGGTATCTTTCATGATGTCTGGAGTGCATGTATCATCCCTTTCATATAATTTGGAGTAGAAACCTTTCACTCTTGTCAAAATTTCGCCTCTATTTCTTGTTACAGAACCATCTTCTTTTCTCAGTGCCATAATCTGTTTTCTTCCCTTACTGAGATGTCCCTTTGCTATCTTTAGGCTTTGGTTGTTTTCAATTGCTTTCCTTACTAGTTCACAGTTGAATTTCCTTACGTCTTCAGTGATACTTTTTCGTACTGTCTTGCATAGCTATATATATTCCACTTTGGAAGTCACATCTTCTTTAGTTGTCCTCATCACTCTTCTTTTTTGCATCAACATTTTGGTTTTTCCTGATAATTTGTTCACATGCAATTTGTTCTTAGACCCAGCTAATTTTGTTGCTGTTTCCATAAGAGCTGTGGTTACTTTTCTGTTAACTTCAGAGATGTCCACTTCTTCCGATGTTAGGCCTTCTAAAGCAGAGAATCTGTTCTTCAGTTCCAATTTGAAGGTATTATGGTGTTTTTTAAGGTTGGTTATGTCAATACATTTTGTTTGTCTTATGAGCTTGCTACGTTCGAGTTTAGTGTTGAGGTGCATCTTACATCTCACCAATCTATGGTCACTGCCTGTGTTGAACTTGTTTAGCACACTGCAGTCTTCTATGACGAATTTTTTGTTACACATAATAAAATCAATTTCACTTGTCGTCCCATTTGGATGTCTCCATGTCCATTTCCTGTGGGGCTTTTTCTTGAAAAAGGAGTTCAAGATGAAAAACCCTTCTGCCTCTGCAAACTCTACGAGAGTATTTCCACGCTGGTTTCTGTTGCCGTGACCGAATTTACCTACTGAAGTTTCATTCTGTTGCCGTTGCCCTATTATACTATATAAATATATATATATACATACACTCATCGTAAAAAAATAGTTGCACCCATGCACCCAGAAGGACGTGTGGGAGTGCACTGCTATTCGGGATGAAGGTAAAGGTACAATAAATGATTAAACGTTGAAACTGTTATGGACAATATTTATTGAGCTACACGCCAATAAGTAGTGTCTCTCAGTATGGCGTCGGGCAGCCATGTTTGCTCACACAGCATGTCAGACGTCTCGGCCTGGAGTTGTGCAGGTTCCTAATGGTGTCCTGCGATAAGCCATCCCATGCAGCTTGAATCTTCTCACGCACTTCCTGCAGATTGTGCATAGGTCTGGAGTATGGATGGCGCGTCCAATATCATCCCCCACATTTTCAATCGGCGATAGGTTTGGCGATGTGGCTGGCCACGGCAGAATGTCAGTGCCTTGAAGGCAAGCTCTCGATACAGCAGCGCATTGCGGACGAGCGTTGTCCTGTTAGAAAATCGCATCGGAGTGGGCGTTCAGAAAAGGCAAAACCACTGGTGGCAGGACCTTATTAACGTAACGTTGGGCTGTCAAAGTGCCTGTGATGAACACCAAAGGTGATCTGGCATCGTAGGCAATTGCACTCCACACCATGACACCAGGCCTTCTGGACGTGTGACGCTCGACAACAAACCGTTCATCTCGGCGCTGACCACGGTGCCTCCACACACGGATTCGTTGGTCGTCTCCTCCAAGACAAAAGCGGGACTCGTCACTGAAGATCCCCCGCTGCCATTCTGAATGGCTCCTTGACAGACTGGCACGGCACCATTGCGGTCTTTGGTGGCAATGCAATGGTGTTAAGGGAGGTCATCGTAACGGTCTACGTGCGTGTAGTCCTACGTCGTGCAGCCGTCTGCCAATGGTGCTGGCACTAGTCGGACGATGCATGGAGGGCGCCACTGCTCTCTGAATATCCGCAATCGTGGTTGTTGGGTCACTCTGCTCATGTCGGACAACCCGTCGTTCCTCTCTCTCCGCGGTTCGTCTAGGTCTCCCAGACTCTTCCTGTCGCTGCTGCGTGCCTTGTTCTATCCACTGCCACTAACAGCGTCCATCCGCACGACCGGGCATCTCGCTTCCCGGAGCTTGACGACGCGGCCCCTCTCGAACTCCTCCAACTGTTCGAATTGCTTCCGAACTTTTCTCCCAGGCATACTTCACTTGCAAAAGATGCAACCAACATAATAACACGAGTCAGAATGACAAACGCGCGCTACATGACGACCTTATATAACTGGTCAGGCACAGCGCTACGACCCCTCCTTGCTTGCGTAACATGCACGGCCGAGCGTGATACTTGAATCATTTGCATATCTCACGATGTCAAACCTACCTACCAAGTTTTATTCCTGTCAGTTGCTTCCTTCTGAGTGCAACTACTTTTTTTATGATGAGTGTGTTTATTGTATACACACTATATATACACTTACGGACAATGAAATTTGCGCACATAGAAGAAAACATGCTACATCCGCGAAACTTTGCAAATAGCTAGAGTGCGTGCTGGTATGCAAATGATCCACATTTGGTGCGATTGCGCATGACCGCATACCCTGCGGTGGCGCTGCAAGCACAAACCGGCAGCCTTATAAACCGGCGTGTAGCCGATGCCCCATGAAAGCGAAAAGCACCGGCCAACGCAAGCAAGAGTGCAGAGTGACAAAAATGACGGGTAGACGCCAGATACATCAATTTACGCAACGTAGGACTTTGAGAGAGGCTTGAACATCGGGCTGAAAAACGCAAGGTGGTCGGCGCGCTGTATAACCCGCCACGTGGAACGTGCTGACCATACCGCCAGACTGTGTTGGGAGCAGTGGACAGGTGACGGCACTGCCACACCGCGGAGCGGCTCCGGACGGACCAGGAGTACCGCAGGTAGAGAGGATCAACGGATCGTGCGCCACGCACGAACGAATCCCACGGGGACCCGGTCCACATACAGGCAGATGTAGCGGCTCCTGTGTGCCCACGAACCATTTGCCGACGCCTCACGGAAGCGAATCTGCGATCCCAAAGCCCTTTACGTGTGCTGCTAATAACACCGGAAGCCTCAGTTATAATGCCTACGGTGGGGGAGGTGTGAACATCGGAAGCCCCAGACCATAATGCCTGCAGTGGGGGAGGTGTGGCGCTCGATAGCGATGTTAGGATTGTGCTGATGACCAGGGGACCTCCACGCCCGGACACGATGACAATCTGTCCTCAGTTCTAAGCGGAAATGTAGCAGGTGGTGCCAGGCCAGAGAGACGTGGAACACCACAGACTGGCGATGTGTGGTATGTAGCGATGAGTGCCGCTTCGTTTTGGGGACAGATTGTCATCGTGTCCGGGTGTGGAGGTCCCCTGGTCAACGGCACAATCCTAACATCGCTATTGAGCGCTACACCTCCCCCACTGCAGGTCTGGGGAGCCATTGCTTACGATAGTCAATCAGCTCTAGTAGTGGTACGTGGATCATTGACGGGCCAGCAGTATGTGGATGAGATCCTACCGCCCCGTGTGCTCCCATTCCTGGCCGGGATTCCAGGTGCGCTATACCAGCAGGATAATCCCCGCCCGTACACGGCTCGGGTTTCCCAGGACTGCCTACGTCATGTCCAGACACTTCCATGTCCTGTCCTCTCCCGGACATGTCCCCTGTCGAGCATGTGTGGGATCAGTTGAAACGCTGGATGCCGCCGTGCCGCACTATCCGGGATTTGGAGCACACCGTCCAACCCGTGGGGGCCAGTCTGCCACAGGTCAACAACAGGCGTCTGTTCGCCTCCATGCCGGACCATATTGCAGCTTGTATCGCAGCACGAGGCGGTGCGACGCGCTATTGGAGATGACCGGACTACTACGTGCCACAGATCCCTCTGTAATTGTCCTACAGATCTGTTTTTGCAATCATGCGCATCATTCATCTATATCATTACGTCCATAAAATTTCAGTTTAATCCGATGTTTCTCTCTTGGTGCGCAAATTTCATTGTCCGTGAGTGTATATATATAGGGAGAGAGACTGAGAACATCTACGGTGACTGACACGGCGCATGAATGGCCTATTTTTGGAATGTACAAGTACTTGGATGTATTATAATTATAATTTTGCCGAGTAAATATGAGACACGAGTAAGGATCGAATTCGCAAAATCGGAACCAGCCTCAGTTACTCGAGTAAGAGCTCCTCTTAACATAACATTTTAAATCGTTAATCAAATGTAGCAATGCCGCCCCGGTGGCGTAGTGGTCTAAGCGATGGCCTCTGATCATTCGTCTGAAAGGGGTCCGGGTTCAAATCCCGGTTAGGCATGGATGTTGTGTTTGTCCTACGGCACTGGCTCTCTCCCTTCCCTGGAACCAGTGACCCTAAATTAGGGACGGGCGACTGCTTATAGCCTATTGAGTTGCTCACGGTGGTCGTTAAACCTCCAATCAAAAAAAAAATGTAACAAAAGTTGCGCTCACCTTGCATAGCATGCCTTGCCAGATGCATCAACCTGGTTCTATTGTGATCTGCGTCTATTAAGAGATTCAAACAAAAGCGTGTAGTTCTTTTAAGAACGATCAATTTGCGGACGGCATTTCCATTCCCAGAGTAGAAACAACAATGAACAGAACGGCGGAACGAGTTATATGTAGAAAGTAATCGGAAGTAAGCAACCTGGATGAATTAAATTCCTGTCGGGAGAGAATCAAATCAGTGAAAGACAAATAAATGTGTTGAAAGAGGAACCCTAAAGTGAAAGGAGTCATCACAAGGCTCTTTAAAGAGTGTGTTCGAAACATCTTTTTTTTTTTTTTTTTAATTTCATGTTTATTTTATGAATAACATTTTTTTTATTACACTAACAAACTTGGGTAAGCATCCTTAATCTGTCTTTAAGGACCTGATTTCGGCCCATTTGTACTTTTATTTCGGTTTGCTCCGGCAGATATTTCTTAACCTTTCCCTTGAAGCTTGGCCTCTGCTAGTTGACAGATATGTTCCCCTTTTGGAGCCCACAATAATCTTTTTCACACTGTGGCCTTGACAGATGTGTCCAAACGTGAAACAGGCCCAAGGCGTAGAAGAAAAAACGTTTCATGAAAGAACTGGATGATTCTCTAATTTGCTCGCTGGTCGGGTGATTAAGACACTGCTTCGCACATCAAAGGCGTAGGGATCTGGTCCTGGATGAAATGTGGGCATTGTATTCGTTCTTGAGTCCTATGAGAAAAGTATATGATGTCATGTTCCTTGTTTTATTACTGCAATACGATAATCCTGGAGTTTGGAGCTATTCGGTACACCAAAGACCTTGCGCCAGTAAAATTAAACAACCTATTAATCCAGAAGATCTTAAAAGTCACTCAACTATCATTAGCCATTCTTATAAAAACTGAAACATGGCCTTATAGATTGCACAGAAGGGCATTTTCACGGGTTCAATGGAACGATGAATTGTATGTAGTAAAATATGGTGACTACGGTTATACATAAAACTGTTCCAAAATTTGTACTCCCTACCCCACACTTAAGACATGATGGAGAAAAATATGGATAAGAACAAATTCGGTTATTTAGAGCAGGGTCGGCGGAGGGCGGAATTCGTTGACCTGCCAGGAATTTCGAAACGTTATACCCGTGTAAGACATAGCGATGACGAAATTTTTATTAACGATACAGTAACGACGACAGTTTTATTAACGCTTTATTTTTATTTTTTTCACTGTGGTAATTATTAGTCCTCACTTAGAAGTTTTACATAATTCTAGGCATCGCTGCCTCGCATTCGGCTCGTAGAGGTTCGGCTTGAAAAGCAACAGCAAGCAGAGATCGTTGTTTAAAAAAATTAACAAATTAATTAATAAAATGCCGATCAAGATAAAATATAATGGCGATGACTTCATTAACTTCATCGGGATTATTGGCATTCTGTAAATTAAAAAAGAAATTGTATCAACTAGAAATTTATTTCATTTTACTCTGTGATTGTAGTTTGGTTGAAAATAAAATAAAATTCAGATGGCAGTTGTTTACTAACCCGTTCCTCTCCGCCCCTCCCTACTTGAGCCTTGCTCTTATACTGACTTGGAAAGTCTCGGCGTTGGTGGTTACATCAGAGAACTTTGAGCGTCACTTTCCAAATATTACATAAATGTATGCCGGCTTCTAAACACGCAATTTACTTAGCACACACGCAAAAAACAATAGCTTTATGTAAAAATGTACATATCAACAGCCATGCATATATAAAAAAAAAAGAAAAAAAAGGTTCAAAAATAATTGCCAGGCACGGGCCGAACAGGAGAGGGAGGTTCTGCAGCCTATGATTTAGAGGAGTGATAGTATTTTTTTTTTTTTTGTATATTGACGCAGAGAGATAGATAGAACTATTTGGGCTTAGTGTCACTTATCTTGATATCACCTTGCCAGCGCTGAAATCCAAATCCTGTGTTTATAGGGATTCTGTTTTTTATTTAAACTTCTCATACGTTGTTTTATTTCTCATTTTGAAACTTAGTGATAGTTTTGGCCAAGAAAAAAGTTCCTTATTTTTCTCTGTTGACAACATCTGTTGCTTATGGCTGGATACATAACGCCATGTTATCATCGAGTAAGTAACAGCGTGTTTGGGCAATTTTCACGCAATTTTTGTTTTATCTAATGAATTTCTGATAATAGTTTACTTTTATTTTACACCGATGAACCTTTACATTATAACCATCCCCAGCCTAAAGAAATGGGCGTGGAGACCGAATGATGGCGCAGATGAAGTTCACAGAGCAGTATATATACAACCAGATAACCGGCTTTCGGTTAGTAGAGTGTTCGGAGTCAGAATGGGAAAAGCTGCCGATTTATCGCAGTTTGGTAAAGGACAAATTGTGATGGCACGGCACCTCAGAACTAGGATCTCGGAAACGGCGCGGCTTGTTCACGTGCCGCTGTAGTGAGTACGTATCAAAAGTGGTGCACAGATGGCCAAACGAAGAACCGTCGTATAGTCGTGTGTCTTCTGTAGCTTATTGATGCCAGAGGGAAGCGGAGATTGAAGCGCATTGTTCACAGCGACCGCAGGCCACAGTGCGACAAATCACCAGCAGCTACAACAGTGGTGTTCAGAGCAATGTGTCACAGCAAACAATTCATCGCAGTCTTCTGCGCATGGGCCTGCGTAGCCGTAGATCCAGCCGGGTTCCCATGTTCACTGCACGTCATCGCCAACAACGCATGAAATGGGACCAAAATTGAAGATTGGACCGTGGATGATTGGAAGAAAGTGGTCTGGTCTGACGAATCAAGATTTCGGGTGCATCACGTAGACGGCCAGGCGCTGATACGCCGATCACCAACGGAGGCTATGGCATTTGTATGCACTGTTGGGCAGAAACAGGCCACCGCCGGCAGTGTTATGCTGTTGGCGATGTTTTCTTGGGACACTTTAGGTCCCATTATCCCAATAGGACAATCCCTGACAGCTGTCAGGTACCTGAACATCGTTGAAGACCAAGTTCACCTATTCATGGCAACTGTGTTCCCTGCTAGTGATGACCATTACCAACAGGATAAAGCGCCATGCCACACTGCCAGAATCGTCAAGGAGTGGTTTGAGGAACATGCTGGTGACTTTCTGTTAATGCCCTAGCCTCCAAATTCACCTGACATGAATCCAATCGAACATTTGTGGTTCGTCTCAGAAGAGCGGGTTCGCGCTAAATCACCACCACCCCGAAATGTACGGGAACTGGAGGAACTGCTGTTGACATTATGGTACCAGGTACGCCACTTCAGCGAATCGATGCCTCGCCGAGTGGCCGCTGTTTTGCGAGCTAAAGGGGTTCCTACAGCTCATTAGGTAGATGGTCATAATATATTGGCTCATCAGTGTATATTTTGAAGAATTTTATCATTGTTGAAGGAGATAGATGCATTAGAATTATTTTGTATGTTTATAAGAAATAGATAAGCCGTAGAGTTGATTAGAGTTTATATATTAAGTGTGCAACTTAATTCTCGGCCACAGGCACGACACGTTGACAGCAAATTATAGCAAATCGAATACGTACCTAATCAGGGAAATAATCCCCGTCGTGTTGGATGCATTTGAGCCATCGGTCAGGGAGCTGCCGAATACCACTGCGGAAAAAAGAGGGCTGTTTCGAGTTGATAAAGTCATCAATACTTGTGTGGGCCTCCTCGACAGAAGTGAAGTGCGTATCACTCAGGTGATGTTGCAGGGAGCGAAAGAGGTGACAATCCGACGGAGTGAAGTCTGGAGAATACGCCGGGTGGGACAAAATCTCCCATCCCAGGTTGGTGATCGTGTTTAAAGTAGTTTTCGCGGTGTGAGGACGCGCGTTATCCTGATGCAACAGGACCGACCTTCTGCCCTTGCCGATGTATGGCCTTTTCGCCTCCATTGCGTCACTCACACGAATGAGTTGCTGACGATAACGCTCAGCATTGACCGTTTCACCAGGTTTGAGCAACTCATAGTGTACGACACCGTGCTGATCCCACCATATGCACAGCAACAACTTCCTGGCATGAATGTTCGATTTGGCGGGACTGGTGGTAGGCTTACCTAGATAAACCCACAATTTGCGCTACTTCGGATTATCGTAGAGGATCCACCTCTCATCACAGGTCAAAATCTTGTGGAGGAAATCCTTCTTCTTGAATCTGGAGAGTAAGGACACAGCAACATCGTAGCGCCTAGACTTGTTCGCAGCTGTGAGTTGGTGGGGCATCCAACGGCCCTCCTTGTGAATCCGTCCGAGCTTGTGCAGGCGCTTTGCAATGACTTGCCGTGTTACTCCGAGTTCCTGGGTGAGCTCTGACTGTGTGCAACAGTTGTTCCAGTTCCTCATCGTCAACTTTCTGTGGCTGTCCCGGACGTTCTGCATCACGTAGATCGAAATTTTCCTGCTTAAACCGCTGGAACCACTTCTTACACGTACTGTAGGATACAGCATCCTTACCCAAAGCAGCACAGATCATTTGCTGGGCTCCAGCGGCACTTTTTTCCAGCTGAAACGCGAACAGGAGGCAGTGCCCCAAATGTTGCTTCTCGAACGCCATTGCTTTCACCGTCAACTTTCGTCCCTTCTGTCACTACAGCTGTGAGCGGTTACGGTTGCCTGAAGAGCTGTTGGATGGCGCTGCAATCAGCCATTATAGCACACAGCTATTTGCATTTGCCGACGTTCTATGATCGCTTCCGGTTAGGGGCCGAGAATTAAGTTGCACACCTAATATCTTTATATGTATAAAAGTGGGAAATGTATTCCAAATTAAACTGTAATTTGAACCTATTTCTACACAAAATTAACCAATAAGCAAGGAGAGAAGACGCGCATAAGCAGCTAACCAAAATCAAATCTAAAGATCAGCTGAATGATGAGTTGCTTAGAATAAACAAAACAGAAAAAAAAAACTCTGAAACCCAAACACAATTGAATATATATCATCATCATCATCATTGTCAACCATTATCAATCCACTGCTGGACGAAGGTCTCCCCAAGTTTCCTCCACAACGGTCTGTCTTGTGCCAGTCTCCTCCATGTCACCCCTGCATACTTTCAAATTTCATCCACCCATCTTCCATGTGGTCTTCTTCTGGGTCTTTTCCTGTCCCTTGGAATCCAATCTAAAATTTCGGCTGTCCATCGATGATCTGTCCTTCTGGCAGTATGTCCAGCCCATTGCCATTTCAGGGATTTAACTCTGATCATGATGTCTTCCACTCTTGTCATTTTTCGGATCCACGAGTTCCTCTTCTTATCTCTCCTGGTTACACCAAGTATGCACCTCTTTATGCTTCTTTGAGTTGTCTGCAGTCTTTGTATGTCTCTTTTAGTTAAGGTCCACGTCTCTGCACCATACGTAAGCACTGGAAGGATGCACTGATCAAACACCTTTCTTTTAAGACATAATGGCATATTGCTCTTGAAAATTATGCTGTTTCTTCCAAAAGCTCTCCAAGCAAGTTTTGTACGCCGATTAATTTCTTCATCAATGTGACCCTCACTTGATATCTGCTGTCCAAGATAAACGTACGTGTCTGTTATCTCCAGCTTTTCTCCATCAATCGATAAATCTTCATTTCTTGTAAAAGCATTGAACATCACTTTTGTCTTCTGAAAGTACATTTTTAATCCCACTTCTTTACTCTTG
Organism: Macrothele yani; assembly: GCA_039090855.1. Taxonomy (NCBI): domain Eukaryota; kingdom Metazoa; phylum Arthropoda; class Arachnida; order Araneae; family Macrothelidae; genus Macrothele; species Macrothele yani. The sequence continues at coordinate 93,787,049 of CM077010.1, forward strand.
TCAGCAAGTTCCTGGATCATACACTGCAGCTCTGATGGGGTAATTGCAAAAATGACTACGTCATCAGCAAAACGAAGGTGGGTTAGATAATCTCCATTAATCTTTATCCCTTTGTTTTCCCAGCTCAGCGACTGAAAAACACCCTCCAATGTGCCATTAAAGAGCTTCGGAGATATGGTGTCACCTTGTCTCACTCCCTTTCCAATTTTTATGTGTGTTGTATTTTCAAACAGCCGAATCTTCGCACTTGCATTTTCATAGATGTTATTAATAATATTAATGTATGCATCTTCAATACCGCAGGTTTTCAGAGCCATTGTAACTGCTGATGGTTTCACCGAATCAAAGGCTTTTTCATAATCGATAAAAGCCATGCACAATGGAAGTTCATATTCCCTCGCTCTTTCAATTAGTTCTCTCAGTACGTGGATATGATCTATTGTGCTGTAGCCACTCCTGAATCCAGCTTGTTCTCTCGGTTGAGCCATGTCCAGTGTCACCTTCAAGCGGCGTGAAAGAACTTTAGTGAAGATTTTATAAACTACTGATAGGAGGCTGATAGGTCTGTTGTTTCCGAGATCCTCAATGTCACCTTTCTTATGTAGCCGGATCATTGTAGCGGTGTTCCAATCCTCAGGAATCTTTCCTTCATTAAGGCATCGAGTGAAAATTTGGGCGAGCACTGTTTCAATTTCTCCACTTGCTTCTTGTATGATGTCTACAGTAATTCCATCTTCTCCTGGAGCTTTTCCGCGCTTCATGTTCTTGATTGCATGTGCAACTTCTGCTGGAAGGACTGGAGGAACTCTGGTACTGGTATCTTTCATGATGTCTGGAGTGCATGTATCATCCCTTTCATATAATTTGGAGTAGAAACCTTTCACTCTTGTCAAAATTTCGCCTCTATTTCTTGTTACAGAACCATCTTCTTTTCTCAGTGCCATAATCTGTTTTCTTCCCTTACTGAGATGTCCCTTTGCTATCTTTAGGCTTTGGTTGTTTTCAATTGCTTTCCTTACTAGTTCACAGTTGAATTTCCTTACGTCTTCAGTGATACTTTTTTCGTACTGTCTTGCATAGCTATATATATTCCACTTTGGAAGTCACATCTTCTTTAGTTGTCCTCATCACTCTTCTTTTTTGCATCAACATTTTGGTTTTTCCTGATAATTTGTTCACATGCAATTTGTTCTTAGACCCAGCTAATTTTGTTGCTGTTTCCATAAGAGCTGTGGTTACTTTTCTGTTAACTTCAGAGATGTCCACTTCTTCCGATGTTAGGCCTTCTAAAGCAGAGAATCTGTTCTTCAGTTCCAATTTGAAGGTATTATGGTGTTTTTTAAGGTTGGTTATGTCAATACATTTTGTTTGTCTTATGAGCTTGCTACGTTCGAGTTTAGTGTTGAGGTGCATCTTACATCTCACCAATCTATGGTCACTGCCTGTGTTGAACTTGTTTAGCACACTGCAGTCTTCTATGACGAATTTTTTGTTACACATAATAAAATCAATTTCACTTGTCGTCCCATTTGGATGTCTCCATGTCCATTTCCTGTGGGGCTTTTTCTTGAAAAAGGAGTTCAAGATGAAAAACCCTTCTGCCTCTGCAAACTCTACGAGAGTATTTCCACGCTGGTTTCTGTTGCCGTGACCGAATTTACCTACTGAAGTTTCATTCTGTTGCCGTTGCCCTATTATACTATATAAATATATATATATACATACACTCATCGTAAAAAAATAGTTGCACCCATGCACCCAGAAGGACGTGTGGGAGTGCACTGCTATTCGGGATGAAGGTAAAGGTACAATAAATGATTAAACGTTGAAACTGTTATGGACAATATTTATTGAGCTACACGCCAATAAGTAGTGTCTCTCAGTATGGCGTCGGGCAGCCATGTTTGCTCACACAGCATGTCAGACGTCTCGGCCTGGAGTTGTGCAGGTTCCTAATGGTGTCCTGCGATAAGCCATCCCATGCAGCTTGAATCTTCTCACGCACTTCCTGCAGATTGTGCATAGGTCTGGAGTATGGATGGCGCGTCCAATATCATCCCCCACATTTTCAATCGGCGATAGGTTTGGCGATGTGGCTGGCCACGGCAGAATGTCAGTGCCTTGAAGGCAAGCTCTCGATACAGCAGCGCATTGCGGACGAGCGTTGTCCTGTTAGAAAATCGCATCGGAGTGGGCGTTCAGAAAAGGCAAAACCACTGGTGGCAGGACCTTATTAACGTAACGTTGGGCTGTCAAAGTGCCTGTGATGAACACCAAAGGTGATCTGGCATCGTAGGCAATTGCACTCCACACCATGACACCAGGCCTTCTGGACGTGTGACGCTCGACAACAAACCGTTCATCTCGGCGCTGACCACGGTGCCTCCACACACGGATTCGTTGGTCGTCTCCTCCAAGACAAAAGCGGGACTCGTCACTGAAGATCCCCCGCTGCCATTCTGAATGGCTCCTTGACAGACTGGCACGGCACCATTGCGGTCTTTGGTGGCAATGCAATGGTGTTAAGGGAGGTCATCGTAACGGTCTACGTGCGTGTAGTCCTACGTCGTGCAGCCGTCTGCCAATGGTGCTGGCACTAGTCGGACGATGCATGGAGGGCGCCACTGCTCTCTGAATATCCGCAATCGTGGTTGTTGGGTCACTCTGCTCATGTCGGACAACCCGTCGTTCCTCTCTCTCCGCGGTTCGTCTAGGTCTCCCAGACTCTTCCTGTCGCTGCTGCGTGCCTTGTTCTATCCACTGCCACTAACAGCGTCCATCCGCACGACCGGGCATCTCGCTTCCCGGAGCTTGACGACGCGGCCCCTCTCGAACTCCTCCAACTGTTCGAATTGCTTCCGAACTTTTCTCCCAGGCATACTTCACTTGCAAAAGATGCAACCAACATAATAACACGAGTCAGAATGACAAACGCGCGCTACATGACGACCTTATATAACTGGTCAGGCACAGCGCTACGACCCCTCCTTGCTTGCGTAACATGCACGGCCGAGCGTGATACTTGAATCATTTGCATATCTCACGATGTCAAACCTACCTACCAAGTTTTATTCCTGTCAGTTGCTTCCTTCTGAGTGCAACTACTTTTTTTTTATGATGAGTGTGTTTATTGTATACACACTATATATACACTTACGGACAATGAAATTTGCGCACATAGAAGAAAACATGCTACATCCGCGAAACTTTGCAAATAGCTAGAGTGCGTGCTGGTATGCAAATGATCCACATTTGGTGCGATTGCGCATGACCGCATACCCTGCGGTGGCGCTGCAAGCACAAACCGGCAGCCTTATAAACCGGCGTGTAGCCGATGCCCCATGAAAGCGAAAAGCACCGGCCAACGCAAGCAAGAGTGCAGAGTGACAAAAATGACGGGTAGACGCCAGATACATCAATTTACGCAACGTAGGACTTTGAGAGAGGCTTGAACATCGGGCTGAAAAACGCAAGGTGGTCGGCGCGCTGTATAACCCGCCACGTGGAACGTGCTGACCATACCGCCAGACTGTGTTGGGAGCAGTGGACAGGTGACGGCACTGCCACACCGCGGAGCGGCTCCGGACGGACCAGGAGTACCGCAGGTAGAGAGGATCAACGGATCGTGCGCCACGCACGAACGAATCCCACGGGGACCCGGTCCACATACAGGCAGATGTAGCGGCTCCTGTGTGCCCACGAACCATTTGCCGACGCCTCACGGAAGCGAATCTGCGATCCCAAAGCCCTTTACGTGTGCTGCTAATAACACCGGAAGCCTCAGTTATAATGCCTACGGTGGGGGAGGTGTGAACATCGGAAGCCCCAGACCATAATGCCTGCAGTGGGGAGGTGTGGCGCTCGATAGCGATGTTAGGATTGTGCTGATGACCAGGGGACCTCCACGCCCGGACACGATGACAATCTGTCCTCAGTTCTAAGCGGAAATGTAGCAGGTGGTGCCAGGCCAGAGAGACGTGGAACACCACAGACTGGCGATGTGTGGTATGTAGCGATGAGTGCCGCTTCGTTTTGGGGACAGATTGTCATCGTGTCCGGGTGTGGAGGTCCCCTGGTCAACGGCACAATCCTAACATCGCTATTGAGCGCTACACCTCCCCCACTGCAGGTCTGGGGAGCCATTGCTTACGATAGTCAATCAGCTCTAGTAGTGGTACGTGGATCATTGACGGGCCAGCAGTATGTGGATGAGATCCTACCGCCCCGTGTGCTCCCATTCCTGGCCGGGATTCCAGGTGCGCTATACCAGCAGGATAATCCCCGCCCGTACACGGCTCGGGTTTCCCAGGACTGCCTACGTCATGTCCAGACACTTCCATGTCCTGTCCTCTCCCGGACATGTCCCCTGTCGAGCATGTGTGGGATCAGTTGAAACGCTGGATGCCGCCGTGCCGCACTATCCGGGATTTGGAGCACACCGTCCAACCCGTGGGGGCCAGTCTGCCACAGGTCAACAACAGGCGTCTGTTCGCCTCCATGCCGGACCATATTGCAGCTTGTATCGCAGCACGAGGCGGTGCGACGCGCTATTGGAGATGACCGGACTACTACGTGCCACAGATCCCTCTGTAATTGTCCTACAGATCTGTTTTTGCAATCATGCGCATCATTCATCTATATCATTACGTCCATAAAATTTCAGTTTAATCCGATGTTTCTCTCTTGGTGCGCAAATTTCATTGTCCGTGAGTGTATATATATAGGGAGAGAGACTGAGAACATCTACGGTGACTGACACGGCGCATGAATGGCCTATTTTTGGAATGTACAAGTACTTGGATGTATTATAATTATAATTTTGCCGAGTAAATATGAGACACGAGTAAGGATCGAATTCGCAAAATCGGAACCAGCCTCAGTTACTCGAGTAAGAGCTCCTCTTAACATAACATTTTAAATCGTTAATCAAATGTAGCAATGCCGCCCCGGTGGCGTAGTGGTCTAAGCGATGGCCTCTGATCATTCGTCTGAAAGGGGTCCGGGTTCAAATCCCGGTTAGGCATGGATGTTGTGTTTGTCCTACGGCACTGGCTCTCTCCCTTCCCTGGAACCAGTGACCCTAAATTAGGGACGGGCGACTGCTTATAGCCTATTGAGTTGCTCACGGTGGTCGTTAAACCTCCAATCAAAAAAAAAATGTAACAAAAGTTGCGCTCACCTTGCATAGCATGCCTTGCCAGATGCATCAACCTGGTTCTATTGTGATCTGCGTCTATTAAGAGATTCAAACAAAAGCGTGTAGTTCTTTTAAGAACGATCAATTTGCGGACGGCATTTCCATTCCCAGAGTAGAAACAACAATGAACAGAACGGCGGAACGAGTTATATGTAGAAAGTAATCGGAAGTAAGCAACCTGGATGAATTAAATTCCTGTCGGGAGAGAATCAAATCAGTGAAAGACAAATAAATGTGTTGAAAGAGGAACCCTAAAGTGAAAGGAGTCATCACAAGGCTCTTTAAAGAGTGTGTTCGAAACATCTTTTTTTTTTTTTAATTTCATGTTTATTTTATGAATAACATTTTTTTTTATTACACTAACAAACTTGGGTAAGCATCCTTAATCTGTCTTTAAGGACCTGATTTCGGCCCATTTGTACTTTTATTTCGGTTTTGCTCCGGCAGATATTTCTTAACCTTTCCCTTGAAGCTTGGCCTCTGCTAGTTGACAGATATGTTCCCCTTTTGGAGCCCACAATAATCTTTTCACACTGTGGCCTTGACAGATGTGTCCAAACGTGAAACAGGCCCAAGGCGTAGAAGAAAAAACGTTTCATGAAAGAACTGGATGATTCTCTAATTTGCTCGCTGGTCGGGTGATTAAGACACTGCTTCGCACATCAAAGGCGTAGGGATCTGGTCCTGGATGAAATGTGGGCATTGTATTCGTTCTTGAGTCCTATGAGAAAAGTATATGATGTCATGTTCCTTGTTTTATTACTGCAATACGATAATCCTGGAGTTTGGAGCTATTCGGTACACCAAAGACCTTGCGCCAGTAAAATTAAACAACCTATTAATCCAGAAGATCTTAAAAGTCACTCAACTATCATTAGCCATTCTTATAAAAACTGAAACATGGCCTTATAGATTGCACAGAAGGGCATTTTCACGGGTTCAATGGAACGATGAATTGTATGTAGTAAAATATGGTGACTACGGTTATACATAAAACTGTTCCAAAATTTGTACTCCCTACCCCACACTTAAGACATGATGGAGAAAAATATGGATAAGAACAAATTCGGTTATTTAGAGCAGGGTCGGCGGAGGGCGGAATTCGTTGACCTGCCAGGAATTTCGAAACGTTATACCCGTGTAAGACATAGCGATGACGAAATTTTTATTAACGATACAGTAACGACGACAGTTTTATTAACGCTTTATTTTTATTTTTTTCACTGTGGTAATTATTAGTCCTCACTTAGAAGTTTTACATAATTCTAGGCATCGCTGCCTCGCATTCGGCTCGTAGAGGTTCGGCTTGAAAAGCAACAGCAAGCAGAGATCGTTGTTTAAAAAAAATTAACAAATTAATTAATAAAATGCCGATCAAGATAAAATATAATGGCGATGACTTCATTAACTTCATCGGGATTATTGGCATTCTGTAAATTAAAAAAGAAATTGTATCAACTAGAAATTTATTTCATTTTTACTCTGTGATTGTAGTTTGGTTGAAAATAAAATAAAATTCAGATGGCAGTTGTTTACTAACCCGTTCCTCTCCGCCCCTCCCTACTTGAGCCTTGCTCTTATACTGACTTGGAAAGTCTCGGCGTTGGTGGTTACATCAGAGAACTTTGAGCGTCACTTTCCAAATATTACATAAATGTATGCCGGCTTCTAAACACGCAATTTACTTAGCACACACGCAAAAAACAATAGCTTTATGTAAAAATGTACATATCAACAGCCATGCATATATAAAAAAAAAGAAAAAAAAAGGTTCAAAAATAATTGCCAGGCACGGGCCGAACAGGAGAGGGAGGTTCTGCAGCCTATGATTTAGAGGAGTGATAGTATTTTTTTTTTTTTTTGTATATTGACGCAGAGAGATAGATAGAACTATTTGGGCTTAGTGTCACTTATCTTGATATCACCTTGCCAGCGCTGAAATCCAAATCCTGTGTTTATAGGGATTCTGTTTTTTATTTAAACTTCTCATACGTTGTTTTATTTCTCATTTTGAAACTTAGTGATAGTTTTGGCCAAGAAAAAAGTTCCTTATTTTTCTCTGTTGACAACATCTGTTGCTTATGGCTGGATACATAACGCCATGTTATCATCGAGTAAGTAACAGCGTGTTTGGGCAATTTTCACGCAATTTTTGTTTTATCTAATGAATTTCTGATAATAGTTTACTTTTATTTTACACCGATGAACCTTTACATTATAACCATCCCCAGCCTAAAGAAATGGGCGTGGAGACCGAATGATGGCGCAGATGAAGTTCACAGAGCAGTATATATACAACCAGATAACCGGCTTTCGGTTAGTAGAGTGTTCGGAGTCAGAATGGGAAAAGCTGCCGATTTATCGCAGTTTGGTAAAGGACAAATTGTGATGGCACGGCACCTCAGAACTAGGATCTCGGAAACGGCGCGGCTTGTTCACGTGCCGCTGTAGTGAGTACGTATCAAAAGTGGTGCACAGATGGCCAAACGAAGAACCGTCGTATAGTCGTGTGTCTTCTGTAGCTTATTGATGCCAGAGGGAAGCGGAGATTGAAGCGCATTGTTCACAGCGACCGCAGGCCACAGTGCGACAAATCACCAGCAGCTACAACAGTGGTGTTCAGAGCAATGTGTCACAGCAAACAATTCATCGCAGTCTTCTGCGCATGGGCCTGCGTAGCCGTAGATCCAGCCGGGTTCCCATGTTCACTGCACGTCATCGCCAACAACGCATGAAATGGGACCAAAATTGAGATTGGACCGTGGATGATTGGAAGAAAGTGGTCTGGTCTGACGAATCAAGATTTCGGGTGCATCACGTAGACGGCCAGGCGCTGATACGCCGATCACCAACGGAGGCTATGGCATTTGTATGCACTGTTGGGCAGAAACAGGCCACCGCCGGCAGTGTTATGCTGTTGGCGATGTTTTCTTGGGACACTTTAGGTCCCATTATCCCAATAGGACAATCCCTGACAGCTGTCAGGTACCTGAACATCGTTGAAGACCAAGTTCACCTATTCATGGCAACTGTGTTCCCTGCTAGTGATGACCATTACCAACAGGATAAAGCGCCATGCCACACTGCCAGAATCGTCAAGGAGTGGTTTGAGGAACATGCTGGTGACTTTCTGTTAATGCCCTAGCCTCCAAATTCACCTGACATGAATCCAATCGAACATTTGTGGTTCGTCTCAGAAGAGCGGGTTCGCGCTAAATCACCACCACCCCGAAATGTACGGGAACTGGAGGAACTGCTGTTGACATTATGGTACCAGGTACGCCACTTCAGCGAATCGATGCCTCGCCGAGTGGCCGCTGTTTTGCGAGCTAAAGGGGTTCCTACAGCTCATTAGGTAGATGGTCATAATATATTGGCTCATCAGTGTATATTTTGAAGAATTTTATCATTGTTGAAGGAGATAGATGCATTAGAATTATTTTGTATGTTTATAAGAAATAGATAAGCCGTAGAGTTGATTAGAGTTTATATATTAAGTGTGCAACTTAATTCTCGGCCACAGGCACGACACGTTGACAGCAAATTATAGCAAATCGAATACGTACCTAATCAGGGAAATAATCCCCGTCGTGTTGGATGCATTTGAGCCATCGGTCAGGGAGCTGCCGAATACCACTGCGGAAAAAAGAGGGCTGTTTCGAGTTGATAAAGTCATCAATACTTGTGTGGGCCTCCTCGACAGAAGTGAAGTGCGTATCACTCAGGTGATGTTGCAGGGAGCGAAAGAGGTGACAATCCGACGGAGTGAAGTCTGGAGAATACGCCGGGTGGGACAAAATCTCCCATCCCAGGTTGGTGATCGTGTTTAAAGTAGTTTTCGCGGTGTGAGGACGCGCGTTATCCTGATGCAACAGGACCGACCTTCTGCCCTTGCCGATGTATGGCCTTTTCGCCTCCATTGCGTCACTCACACGAATGAGTTGCTGACGATAACGCTCAGCATTGACCGTTTCACCAGGTTTGAGCAACTCATAGTGTACGACACCGTGCTGATCCCACCATATGCACAGCAACAACTTCCTGGCATGAATGTTCGATTTGGCGGGACTGGTGGTAGGCTTACCTAGATAAACCCACAATTTGCGCTACTTCGGATTATCGTAGAGGATCCACCTCTCATCACAGGTCAAAATCTTGTGGAGGAAATCCTTCTTCTTGAATCTGGAGAGTAAGGACACAGCAACATCGTAGCGCCTAGACTTGTTCGCAGCTGTGAGTTGGTGGGGCATCCAACGGCCCTCCTTGTGAATCCGTCCGAGCTTGTGCAGGCGCTTTGCAATGACTTGCCGTGTTACTCCGAGTTCCTGGGTGAGCTCTGACTGTGTGCAACAGTTGTTCCAGTTCCTCATCGTCAACTTTCTGTGGCTGTCCCGGACGTTCTGCATCACGTAGATCGAAATTTTCCTGCTTAAACCGCTGGAACCACTTCTTACACGTACTGTAGGATACAGCATCCTTACCCAAAGCAGCACAGATCATTTGCTGGGCTCCAGCGGCACTTTTTTCCAGCTGAAACGCGAACAGGAGGCAGTGCCCCAAATGTTGCTTCTCGAACGCCATTGCTTTCACCGTCAACTTTCGTCCCTTCTGTCACTACAGCTGTGAGCGGTTACGGTTGCCTGAAGAGCTGTTGGATGGCGCTGCAATCAGCCATTATAGCACACAGCTATTTGCATTTGCCGACGTTCTATGATCGCTTCCGGTTAGGGGCCGAGAATTAAGTTGCACACCTAATATCTTTATATGTATTTCTACACAAAATTAACCAATAAGCAAGGAGAGAAGACGCGCATAAGCAGCTAACCAAAATCAAATCTAAAGATCAGCTGAATGATGAGTTGCTTAGAATAAACAAAACAGAAAAAAAAACTCTGAAACCCAAACACAATTGAATATATATCATCATCATCATCATTGTCAACCATTATCAGTCCACTGCTGGACGAAGGTCTCCCAAGTTTCCTCCACAACGGTCTGTCTTGTGCCAGTCTCCTCCATGTCACCCCTGCATACTTTCGAATTTCATCCACCCATCTTCCATGTGGTCTTCTTCTGGGTCTTTTCCTGTCCCTTGGAATCCAATCTAAAATTTCGGCTGTCCATCGATGATCTGTCCTTCTGGCAGTATGTCCAGCCCATTGCCATTTCAGGGATTTAACTCTGATCATGATGTCTTCCACTCTTGTCATTTTTCGGATCCACGAGTTCCTCTTCTTATCTCTCCTGGTTACACCAAGTATGCACCTCTTTATGCTTCTTTGAGTTGTCTGCAGTCTTTGTATGTCTCTTTTAGTTAAGGTCCACGTCTCTGCACCATACGTAAGCACTGGAAGGATGCACTGATCAAACACCTTTCTTTTAAGACATAATGGCATATATAGACATAATGGCGAACCATCTTCTTTTCTCAGTGCCATAATCTGTTTTTTCCCTTACTGAGATGTCCCTTTGCTATCTTTAGGCTTTGGTTGTTTTCAATTGCTTTCCTCACTAGCTCACAGTTGAATTTTCTTACGTCTTCAGTGATACTTTTTCTTACTGTCTTGCATAGCTCTATATATTCCACTTTGAAAGTCACATCTTCTTTAGTTGTCCTCATCTCTCTTCTTTTTTGCATGAACATTTTCGTTTTTCCTGATAATTTGTTTACATGCAACTTGTTCTTAGACCCAGCTAATTTTGTTGCTGTTTCCATAAGAGCTTTGGTTACTTTTCTGTTAACTTCAGAGATGTCCACTTCTTCCGATGTTAGGCCTTCTAAAGCAGAGTACCTGTTCTTCAGTTCCAACTTGAAGGTATTATGGTGTTTTTTAAGGTTGGTTACGTCAATAGATTTTGTTTGTCTTATGAGCTTGCCACGTTCAAGTTTAGTGTTGAGGTGCATCTTACATCTCACCAATCTATGGTCACTACCTGTGTTGAACTTGTTTAGCACACTGCAGTCTTCTATGACGAATTTTTTGTTACACATAATAAAATCAATTTCACTTGTCGTCCCATTTGGATGTCTCCATGTCCATTTCCTGTGTGGCTTTTTCTTGAAGAAGGAGTTTAAGATGAAAAACCCTTCTGCCTCTGGGTATATATATATATATATATAATATATTCACACCGATAGATACATAACCTTTTCTATGTCGTACTTGGTGTGAGTCGAAATTATTGATGTTTTTTTGATTAGGTTTCTCCTTAATAGAATATATATATATATATATATATATACTTTATAGCATAGGAAAGTTAAATTTTCACGCATGTAATATAATATAAACCACAACAAAACTTACCAATGCTGCAAGTATTAGATGTAGTTAGTGTATGTAAAAGAATATTAACATACGAGCAATCTACCCTCATAAACAAACAAATAGGGCCAAAAACCTTCAGATAAAAAAAAAAAACTAAAGTGAATAACAAAATGACGAAACAATGTTAAGAAAATATTTATAAAAACATTTACTCAGAACCCCTGGATCACTCTTCAGGGAAAGACATCCAGAGGCCCTGAGCACACAAGTTCAGTTCAGGTTTCATGAGAATGCAAAAAATCTCAAAATAGTAATAATGGATATCCAATTTGAAATTTTGTGTTGTAAATTTTGATGCATTCTGTCTTCCCTACCTGAACTCTTTTTAATCTTGTAGGGAGAATTTTGACTCAGTTTTCGTTTTGATGTTTCTTTTTCGTTCGAGTCACTAGGATTACATGTAACATTATTGTTTTGGTAAGGTGTTTTTTGTTCATTGTTCAGTTCAATTTTAATCCTAGTGACTCTTTTGTATTTTCTATAGTTCAGGTAGGGAAGACAGAATGCATCAAAATTTACAACACAAAATTTCAAATTGGATATCCATTATTACTTTTTTGAGATTTTTGCATTCTCATGAAACCTGAACAGAAGTTGTGTGCTCTGGGCCTCTGGATGTTTTCCCTGAAGAGTGATCCAGGGGTTCTGAGAAAATGTTTTTATAAATATTTTCTTAACATTGTTTCGTCATTTTGTTATTCACTTCAGTTTTTTTTTTTTATCTGAAGGTTTTTGGCCCTATTTGTTTGTTTATGAGGGTAGATTGCTTGCATGTTAATATTCTTTTACATATATACTGTATATATCTATATATATATATATATATATATATATATATATATATATTCTAGATGAAGAGTATGGGTCGGGCCAGGAAGGTTAATGGATGCAAGCGAAATTGTTAACTAGTGCTAGGTCATGCAACTCTAAGGAGGACATGACTTATATATATATTTTTTAAACTATTTTAGGTGGGAATGTTACTTGCATCTATGGCCTTGCAGAAACCCATTTCCAACTAGGTCTTTGTGGAAGTGAGAAAATGCAGAGTTTTTGCTGGTCCTTGATAAAGCCAAGGCTCAGTATTCTCGACACCTTCTACATTCAGTTGTTTTATTTTATTTTTTTATCTTTTTTCCTTTTGATCACACAGGTAGATACATAACCTTTTCTATGTTGTACTAGGTGTGAGTCAAAATTATATATGTATTTTTTTGCTTAGGTATCTTCTTTATAGAATGTGAATTCTGAATTTTCAAAACTGCTGCGTTGCGCGTTTTGATTTTCAGGTTATTTTGCACCCTTCGTTTTAAATTCTAAAATTTTTTCCTTAGTCTTCAGTTTTGCTCTTTAGTATATATATATATATATATCACTGCAAAACCACGCCTAGCTGCAAGTTTTAAACGTAATCAGTATAGCAATAGTCATTCGTCCGAACGGGGTCCGGGTTCGAATCCCGGTGAGGCATGGATGTTGTGTTTGTCTTACGGCACTGGCTCTCTCCCTTCCCTGGAACCAGTGACCCTAAATTAGGGACGGGCGACTGCTTATAGCCCATTGAGTTGCTCACGGTGGTCGTTAAACCTCCAATCAAAAAAAAAAAAAAAATAGAGTCAACCACAAGTAATTTACATTCCCAATACAAAACTATTGAAAAGAGAATTAAAATGGTTAAATACAAAAAGACAAACTAGAAAAATCCATTCTTCTTAAAGTTAAAGCACACCGGAGCACGAGACCACTCATCAGCATTGTATTAATCAGTATTGTATTAATCAATATTGTATTAATCAGTATGTATTAATCAATTAATACATTAATACAATATTGTATTAATCAATATTGTATTAATCATCTTGTATTGGGAATGTAAATTACTTGTGGTTGACTCTATTGCTATATATCGTATATCACATATAGTACTATCTCTTAAACACAGATTCCAACAGCTACAACAATATAATTCCCTACTTGGCTTTCTGTATGATATATGCCTTATCAACAAGAAATCTAAGGCCTGCAAGATTGAAAAAATCATTGATACACAATGAAAACGAAGATATTGATGCTTAAGATTTGTGCTGTAAACTTATAGCAATATCTCGAAGACGTCTATGTCGTCACAAGGAGTATTTCTCATCGTATTACAACAAAAATTGCTGGATAATGAACTTACCGTTTCTGTTGCTTTAAAGATCATTTCACACTACCAGTGTCAAGTGGTAAACGCAGTTTCTCAAAGAAGAAACTTATAAAATCTTACATATGCTCAAAATTGTTGCAAAAGCGACTAGTTCTCTTGGCATTTATATCAATTGAACATGCCCTAGCTTCAGTACTTGACCTGCAGGAATTGGTGACGAAATTGCAAAGGAAAAGGCAAGCAAAATGTGAATTTGATGTGCCTCAAATTGAAACTCTTAAGAAACACAGATTTTAACATCACAATACACAAGACTGCGCAAAATGGTTAGTGCCCTAAAATATTTTCTTTTATATTTGAGAGGGTCGTACTATTTATTCTTGCAGTTTAAAATAAATTTAGCAGTCTCATGCTTTGTGCTTTTGGTTTTTCTACAAAACATCCGTTTTTAAAAACTGAAAATGGCAATTTTTGACGGAAGGGGGGGGGGAGCTGCCTAGTGCGCAAAAAGGACTGTTACCAGCATTGAGTGAACTTCGGATCTCGGTTTTCGTGATTTGGATATCACGACAAAAATCGAAGAAGGTTGGACAGCTCTTAAGAGATAGTACTGTACAATTATAAGTTACACAGAGCTGATACTGCTTCCCTTTGAGAAGAGACTTGAGTGATGAATTTTTAATTAGGAAATCCTTTCTTTTCTGCGCAGCATCAAGAAATTTTAGGAATAATTTGGTACACTACTCTAAATATGAGAACAGTATTCCGAGGTCTGTGCTAAAATGAATTTTTAATATCTCGACAAAGACATAACTATTTCAAAATAAACTTCTTTACTTTTTTTTTTTTTTTTTTTTGTGAGAACGATCTCAATTGCAGTATTAAACAAATACTTTATCTGTTCCCAGTGAATTTTACTCTGTTGGGAACGAATGAATTAGAAAACCGATAAAGCCTAATCTTGGTCAGCTTGATATAATGCACATATTTGGTAATAGCGTCTTTTATAAAACATAAGAAAACATTTTTCTTTTTCTTTTTAACGAATTTCATGCGCCTTGTAGCAGGGCTCAAATTAATTTTATATTTACTTTGTCGAAACTGTAGAGTCACCCTCGTATTTAGCTTCTTTGCAAAGACTAGAGTACAGTGGCGAACAAGGAGTTAAAATTGGTTACATGCTTTCAAATTAACAAAATAAATAAAAAAACTGCTAAAACAATCATATGATTTGAAATTTAAATCTGAAATCTTACCTTGGCATTTATTCCGTTCTCGGCGAAGCTTTTCGTCACAATAAGCGTCGAAGTCGATCGAAGTGCGTGTACTAGAAGAACGAAAAATAACTGTCTGCGCCAAATAATGTATCTCCGATTTCATCAAACCGTTAATTCCACCTAGTTGCACTGACTCATATATCGCCTACGTCACGGGCACAATCTTTGTCCTGCAAATTCCATGAGACGCATGTACTTTCAGCGAAAAAGAGAATGACAATAACAAAATTTTTCGAAGTGGGGGAGAAAGGTACTAGAAATAGAGGAGGTGGGAAGTAGACCCGTAAGGGGGTTCAAAGGTCAAATAGCCGTAGGGATTAGTGACAACCATCAATAAACCGAGATGTCGCGATCTTAAGCACGAACGAGCACTTGTTGAATAAGAGAAGAGGAGGGCACCAGCAGATGTGTGTGTGCCTGCTAGTCTCTCTCGCGCGTCTCTGGGAGGTGTGTGTGAGTGAACTTGGGCGGATCATGTTCTGTGAACGTCATTGCCACAGTGAATATAGCTGATCGTTGCTTTTTTTATGACGATAGTCGTCAGGGACCCCTCACTTACAGCGTTTTGACAACCGCAGAATCTCTTCAGCAATCATGCCACTAGATTTCCAGTTGAATACGAAGTTCATTGAATATAAAAGATTTACATTTCTCCGCTTTTGTGAAAGGAAAAAAAAAAAAAAGTAGGGCGATAAAAATACCCGACTTAGGTCTTTTGCTCTAAGGGAACGTTTGCTGCCTGGAATTTAGAAAAAAGGTAAAACGCCCAAAAGTATAAACATACCAGTTTAGAGTACACAATGCTCCCATTCAGAACAGCCAAGCAAAGAAACAAATGCCGTTCTCTTTTTTAATAACAATTTTGTAGCCGTTGCAAATTAAAAGGCTGCATGTACTATGTTCAGGCCCGCAGCCAGACAGAGAAATTAGGAGGGGCGGCTGATGGTTAAGGTCGGGCAAAGGATATAAAGGAAGTCGGGCAAAAAATATAAAAGTGGTCGGGCACTAGACTATAGTGTGAGGGCCGCGGGTGGCCTAGTGGGCAACGTTCGTGACTGCCACGGAAAGGACCTCAGGTTCGATCCCAGGCAGGTACGAACGCTCGATCCACTAAATATCCGCCGTGCGTCGGATGGGCACGTTAAGCCGTCGGACCCCGGGTACTGGCTCCCCGGTAATAAATAAGGGCGTCTTTCTCGCCCTTCCTACTTCGCTTCCGTGTCACTTTCCTATCGGGCACTCTAGCCCAAATCTCCTAGCTTCCTATTTCTAAGGGTTGTTTAAGACCTGGGGTCAGACACTCCCTTCCTAAAATCCTCTACATATGATCATTTGATCATTTAAAAA
Organism: Macrothele yani; assembly: GCA_039090855.1. Classification (NCBI taxonomy): domain Eukaryota; kingdom Metazoa; phylum Arthropoda; class Arachnida; order Araneae; family Macrothelidae; genus Macrothele; species Macrothele yani. Next base: position 93,803,345 of record CM077010.1, read on the forward strand.
AAAAAAAAAAAAAAAACTTTAGTGTGAGTCGCTTGGTCGGACAAAAGGAGACGCAGGTCTACCCTCCCCCCCCCCCTCTGGCAACAGCCCTGCCTATGTAAGGTAAAGAGCTTACCCAAAAAGGAAGAAAGGTACCCTCGAATGTCAGCACATGGTGACAGCGCTTGGCTGTATGTAGCCTGGCCATGGGCGCCCATCTAGGGGCAAGAGCTCATTTGCCCTCCTCTGGAAATTAAACCATGTCCTTTCTGTTCTTAGAAGGTACTCTTAAAGATTTTCGCAATAACACTAATTATGATTTCCGATTTTTCTGTAGAACTTCTGGATGCTTGTACAATGTACATGCAGTAGAAATAGGAAAAACGTTAGGAATTTCCAATACAAAAAGCAGAAGTTTGCAGTTGAAAGCAAAATGAAATTTCCCATCCCATGTTGGAGAACAGCGTACATACAGGAATTGGACAGAATAATGTGAACACCTAGGAAAAGAAGGTATTACGTACCTAATAGCATTCAAAACCGCCTAAATTCTCCTTGGAATGGTTGCATACAAATCCTGGATGGTGGTTAGTTGGGTCTTACACCATTCTTCATGCAGAAGCTGCTCCAGGTCCTTGAGAGATGCAGGAATGGGATTACGGGATCTTACTCTGTTTTCCAACTCAGACCATAGTGGCTCGACGATGTTTAAGTCTGGTGATTGGGGAGGCCAAGGAAGGCGTGAAAGTTCGTCTCTCATGTTCCTCAAACCATGACAGGACATTCTTAGCTCTGTGAATTGGGGCGTTATCAGCTTGATAGATGGCAACCCCTACAGGAAACAATACCTGAGCCATTGGATGGACTTGGTTGGCCAAAATGGTTTCATACACCTGCCAGTCATCCGTTCTTTAAAGGTGATCAGGGGACCTGCTGAAAACCATGATATGACCGCCCAGAGCATGACAGAACCACCACCATGCTGCACTATTGGGAGCAGACAGTCTGGGTTGTACGCTTCTGACGGTGTTCTCTACACGTAAACGCGTCCTGCGGTGGGGAATAGTGTGAATGTGGATTTATCTGACCACATGACACGCTTCCATGCATCGGCAGTCCGTTGTATGTTCCTGGCACCACTGACGTCGCCGTTGTGCATTCACCCGGATCACTAGAGGTTTTGCAATAGCAGCTGTGCCATGAATATCTTATTTTTGCAGTTCTCTGCCGCCGCCCCGGTGACGCAGTGGTCTAAACGATGGCTTCTGATCATTCGTACAAAAGGGGTCCGGGTTTGAATCCCGGTGAAGCAAGGATGTTGTGTTTGTCTTACGGCACTGGCTCTCTCCCTTCCCTGGAATCAGTGGCCCTAAATTATGGACGAGCGACTGCTTATAGCCCATTGAGCTGTTCACAGTGGTCATTAAACCTCCAATAAAAAAAAAAAAATTCTCTGCGCACTGTTTTCGTTGAAACTGGGATCTGGAGATGCACATTGAGCTCTGCACTAATTTCCGGCACCGTGGTCTTCATATTACGGGTAACATTCCTCTTTAATGCCCTCCTGTCTCTATCAGTCAATGTCATTTTTCTGCCGCTTTTGTGTTTCGCAGGCGTGGTTTTGCCACGAACACGGTATGCTGTCATGAAGCTAGATACAGTAGCTCTCGATACCCCCACTACCCTGGTGACTGTTGTCACAGAGGCACCAACTAGCTGGCCATCAACAATTAGCCCTCTTTCGAAGTCCGTTAGGTCACTCATTTCGTCGTCACCTTGAAAGAAATTTCGCAACAAGACTCTTTAAATGCACTTAAACAGGACCTTAAGGTTCTAAACAAAGTTATTGTAGCCAAAACGTAGTAGATACCTTTGCGTATTGCGACGTACGCAGCTGCATTAAAAGTCCTCTGAGCGTGTTGAGCGTGTTGTTCACAATATTTTGTCCAACTGCTGTACATACAGTATGAAAAAGGATGAAAAGGAGAAGAAATGAAAAAATATACATATCATCATCCTCTGCAGCAGTTATTCACTGAAGGACAAAGATCTATCGAAATTTTTTCCAGAAATGTGTCTTGAGGGTATTTTTTCTTCTTGATGACCAATTGAGTGACTTTGGGGTTCTGTGACGCATGTGACACAAATGGAAAAAGGGATCAAAAGAGCGCCAAAGAAATTTCCATATTGTCCTGACATACTGTCTAATTTCATTTATCCGTCTTTTACTTAATTTTTGAGTCTCTGGTTTTCAATTAAATGTGTGTGTTGAGAGCGTGGTAAAACCGGTTAGATAACAAGAAGGCACAGCAGAAATTTGATTTGCATGCGGTGTTTGCATATGTTATTCGTAGTTACAATTTCTTTTTGCATTCTCCTGAAAATTAAGCTATGAGCGCTCATCTGACTATTTTTGTAGTTGGCGCAAGAGATATCTTCTCGTCTTTACAGCAAATGGATTTCCAAATAACGTTTGAACAGAAACTTTTCAAAAATAAATTTTATACGGCACCACACTTTCTAAAAAGCGAGATAATAAATTATGAGAGTTGATGACATTATGATCAAGTCAAAAACCCTCAAGTGACAGTATGCTGGCCACAATTGACCACCGCTGCACAATTGAAATACTAGACTGGATTCCTAGAGACAGGAAGACTGGATTCCTAGAGACAGGAAAAGACCCAGAAGAAGGTCGATGAAATTCGAAAACATGTGGAAATGAAACATGGAGGACGCTGACTCAAGACAAAAAGTATGGAACAGATTGATCATATACAGAGTACCCCGTTGATACCTTCCTCGCTCAAACGTTTTTCTCAGTTATACGTACAATGTCGCCCGTTCAAACATTCTGAATTACCTTAATGCTAAATTTTATCAATTATACATTAACTGAACTTGCTTTCTCTCATTTATAGGTTAAATTGGAGAGTTGTGGTATCATGAATTGGAATTTTAACCAGCGCGAATTTTGTTTACCAAACTCTCACCCTTCCCCTTCGCCGCTAATTCCATTTTCAAATCTAGCCCCCCCCCCCCCCCTCCCCTCCTCTCTCCGTCCGCTTTTCGCTCTCCCTTTATCGTGTCATCCATCTACTTTATGATTCATCCTGCGGAATGCGCGGGCTCCGCCTGAGCTACCATTGGTCAACTGATTTGGGAACTGCAGTAGACAAGTACTCTTGCCTGGAGTTGTCATATCGGACGTTCGTTTTCATTTGATTTCCAGACGAATCTACACCTCAAGAAGATGCGCAATCAACGCATCTCCTTGAGGTGTATTATTTTCTGTGATTAGACTGGAATGCTTAAAGAAAGATGAGTTTAGTTTCCAAGATTACATCAGTTGCGACGCGGATTTCGAACCGTCATCATCTTCCTCTTAAAATGGTTGAGAACAAAAGTGCAATGAGCAGGTCTCCAGTGACAACAGTGATGCTAATTTCCAGGTAAGTGCATTAGCACTCAAATTTAGAGATGCGCTGAAATCGTTCGGCGGACTGCTTTTGTAGCCACAATACTGATGAGAAAATAATGCAGGCTCTCAATAGCCTTGAAAAATGCCAGGTTTCAACTAAAAAGTAAACAACAACCTAAAATTAATGATTTTTTAAAACCATGTTAATATGCAAGTATTTTTTATAATATACTGCATCATATCATCATACGTGGCAAGCTCATAAGACAAACAAAATTTATTGACATAACCAACCTTAAAAAACACCATAATACCTTCAAGTTGGAACTGAAGAACAGGTTCTCTGCTTTAGAAGGCCTAACATTGGAAGAAGTGGACATCTCTGAAGTTAACAGAAAAGTAACCAAAGCTCTTATGGAAACAGCAACAAAATTAGCTGGGTCTAAGAACAAGTTGCATGTAAATAAATTATCAGGAAAAACGAAAATGTTGATGCAAAAAAGAAGAGAGATGAGGACAACTAAAGAAGATGTGACTGCCAAAGTGGAATATATAGAGCTATACAAGACAGTACGAAAAAGTATCACTGAAGACGTAAGAAAATTCAACTGTGAACTAGTGAGGAAAGCAATTGAAAACAACCAAAGCCTAAAGATAGCAAAGGGACATCTCAGTAGGGGAAGAAAGCAGATTATGGCACTGAGAAAAGAAGATGGTTCTGTAACAAGAAATAGAGGCGAAATTTTGACAAGAGTGAAAGATTTCTACTCCAAATTATATGAAAGGGATGATACATGCACTCCAGACATCATGAAAGATACCAGTACCAGAGTTCCTCCAGTCCTTCCAGCAGAAGTTGCACATGCAATCAAGAACATCAAGCGGGGAAAAGCTCCAGGAGAAGATGGAATTACTGTAGACATCATACAAGAAGCAAGTGGAGAAATCGAAACAGTACTCGCCCAAATTTTCACTCGATGCCTTAATGAAGGAAAGATTCCTGAGGATTGGAACACCGCTACAATGATCCTGCTACATAAGAAAGGTGACATTGAGGATCTCGGAAACTACAGACCTATCAGCCTCCTATCAGCCTCCTATCAGTAGTTTATAAAATCTTCACTAAAGTTCTTTCACACCGCTTGAAGGTAACACTGGACATGGCTCAACCGAGCGAACAAGCTGGATTCAGGAGTGGCTACAGCACAATAGATCATATCCATGTGCTGAGAGAACTAATTGAAAGAGCGAGGGAATATGAACTTTAATTGTGCATGGCTTTTATTGATTATGAAAAAGCCTTTGATTCGGTGAAACCATCAGCAGTTACAATGGCTCTGAAAACCTGCGGTATTGAAGATGCATACATTAACATTATTAATAACATCTATGAAAATGCAAGTGCAAAGATTAGGCTGTTTGAAAATACAACACACATAAAAATTGGAAAGGGAGTGAGACAAGGTGACACCATATCTCCGAAGCTCTTTAATGCCACATTGGAGGGTGTTTTTCAGTCACTGAGCTGGGAAAACAAGGGGATAAAGATTAATGGAGATTATCTAACCCACCTTCGTTTTGCTGATGACGTAGTCATTTTTGCAACTAGCCCATCAGAGCTGCAGAGTATGATCCAGGAACTTGCTGACAAGAGTAAAGAAGTGGGATTAAAAATGAACTTTCAGAAGACAAAAGTGATGATCAATGCTTTTACAAGAAATGAAGATTTATCGATTGATGGAGAAAAGCTGGAGATAACAGACACGTACGTTTATCTTGGACAGCAGATATCAAGTGAGGGTCACATTGATGAAGAAATTAATCGGCGTACAAAACTTGCCTGGAGAGCTTTTGGAAGAAACAGCATAATTTTCAAGAGCAATATGCCATTATGTCTTAAAAGAAAAGTGTTTGATCAATGCATCCTTCCAGTGCTTACGTATGGTGCAGAGACGTGGACCTTAACTAAAAGAGACATACAAAGGCTGCAGACAACTCAAAGCAGCATGGAGAGGTGCATACTTGGTGTAACCAGGAGAGATAAGAAGAGGAACACGTGGATCCGAAAAATGACAAGAGTGGAAGACATCATGACCAGAGTTAAATCCCTGAAATGGCAATGGGCTGGACATACTGCCAGAAGGACAGATCATCGATGGACAGCCGAAATTTTAGATTGGATTCCAAGGGACAGGAAAAGACCCAGAAGAAGACCACATGGGAGATGGGTGGATGAAATTCGAAAGTATGCAGGGGTGACATGGAGGAGACTGGCACAAGACAGACCGTTGTGGAGGAAACTTGGGGAGACCTTCGTCCAGCAGTGGATTGATAATGGTTGACAATGATGATGATGATGATGATCTCTTTGTGTAAGAAATATCAGCCGTAAATGAATTAGTATTAGAAGTCATGCTTTGTACAATCTACGTCCAAAAAGTTCCAGGACTGATGAAATAAAGAATATAAAAAGTACCATACTCACAATTAAACTGGTCACCTTCAAAATACAGCCACTTCTGAATCAACACAGCGTTCCTGAAGATCCTGAAAACAGTTCTGGAAGGCACTTAACGGGATGTCCGCAAGTCGTTTTGTAATGTCTGCATGATACTGTCCTTTTAGTGCCCGTTTTATCCTGGGGAAGGGGAAAATATCTAAGGGCGATAAATCAGGGGAATATGGCCCATGTGGCAACACAGTGATTTGATGGTGAGCCAGGAACTGTTGGACTGACAAAGCGGTATATGGTCTTGCGTTATCATGGAACAAGAACTGATTTCCGGATTGCCATAACTGAGGACGACGGTGACGAGTACTGCTGCGTAAACATCGTGAGACGTGCTTGTAGAATTCTTGATTTACCTTTTGATCCACTGGTACCACATCCTTGTGGACTGTATCTTTCGAAAAGGCTATCAGCATCGTCTTTGTCTTTGACGGTCGCATGCGGCCTTTCTTGGTCGATGCTGAGTGGGTGCCTTTCAATTCAGCGCTTTGTCGCTTGGTTTGTGGATCATACTGCAGGCATTATGTTTCATCTCCTGCAATCAGGATCCTCAACTGCATTGCCCAGCAGATCGAAACAGATCGATGAACGAGCCTCCTTTTGGTCACCGTTCAGAATTCTAGATACCAATTTAAGTTTTCGTTTTCCCAGATCCTAGCGTAGAATCTAATGACAACTTACTGATGTTAATCCTAGCGTAGAATCTAATTCTGCTTACTGATGCCCATCGACTCAGCCAAAAGTCTCGCTGTAATTCGGCGATCTTTCTTTAACTGATTCCGAACCTCTTCGATCTTTTACGCTGTCCGCACACTGGAGGGTCGCCCAGATCTCGGAACATCATCAAAAGATTCCCGCCCATCACGAAACCATGCATACCATTTGAAAACTCTGCTGCAGGATAATGTTATGTCTCCATAAGCTTCTTTTAACATTCTGGAAGTTTCAGTAGCTGATTTACCAAGTTTCCAACAAAAACCGATGTTTACTCTCTGATCTTCCATGGCTAAAACGAAATGGGACGAGAACGCTTGCTATGACTCCCTTAATTCCTGTCTGCTGCCTGTCGGTACCGGTATGAACCAGTTCCGAGCTGTTCTCTGATTGGCCAAGGGCTGCTGTCTTCTGGTATACACGTGATGTATAGGGGAGAGAGACTCTTAAGTAGTAAATTATTAGGGACCCCCAATAGCAATCAAACACTTTCCCTCCTACTTTGCGTACTGTGTACGCAGCTATGATGTTAAGATTTCCAGTGACTATTTCGCGCATAACCGCACCAAGGGTTTACGTGAGTGGTGCTACATGCAAAACAACTTCCAGCAATCAGTGATCCTGTTGACGAAATCAGCTGGTGTACGAGAAGGGTCAAAAAGAAACTGACCGACTGTTATAGCCCATTTGCGATATGGTCTCATACTTGGTATGTTCGGAGACGATCCTTGGTATACCAATGTTGAATTCTGCATTGATTTTCCGGATTGTGGACAGTCTGATTGCTTGTATGATTTTTGCCAGTTTCCTTTGACCCCTCTGATCAGCCAACTATTTCTTCCTAAGGATCGTCGATTGTTGGAAGTTTTTGGCGTTTCTCATCATTCACGATGCAACCTTGCTACGGTTGTGCGGGAAAAGCTAAGGAGTGCGACCGCTAGGGAGGTATTTGAACTAGAAGACCTGGAGCCTGCTATCATGCCACTTTCAAAGTCGCTCAGATCACTCGTTTTCACCATTCCAACAATCAGTCGAACGTTAACTGATGCTCTACGAGCTGATCTGTTTGATTTACGGAGTAGGATCCAAAAGTTCGGGGACCGCGCCTATCCGTGACAACGCAAGCATGTAGTTAAAGTTACGGCGCCTGATATCCATCCCGCCATCCCTCCCCTCCATAGTCAAAATGCTTTGGCATATGGTAAGTGATTGGAATGCGCGCGAAGACATTTGCTGCTGTTGTTAGTCGTCGGTCTTCTGCGATGTGAGAAACATGGCTTTTGAAGAGCAACGTTGTAACATTGAATTTTGCCAGCGTTTGTGTAAAAACAGCTGCAGATATCTTAGATATCTCGATAACTAGTCGAGTCCGTTCGCATTTACGCGTAAATGTTATCGAGATATATGCGAACGGACTCGACTAGTTATCGAGAGATCTGGGGTTCGATCCCAGCGGTGTCGGAACACAATTTTTCAGTCGCTATGCGTTGTGTATAAAATAACGTGGACAGAGCGATGACATCGACCATTTACATTATCTCCACGTATTTGATTTATATTAACCATTTCTATCGCCCTTTGAATTTATCAGCTAGAATTAAAATAGCTGTTGCGTTAAATGCCACCAGATGACGACATCTCAGTTGCTGAGACCATCAATACGGATTCGTGTAGTCAGATGCTGACTGATATACCACGCATGGCGCTGAGAATTGTTGACGCCGTTGCGTAAATGCGAACGCACTCGACTAGTTATCGAGAGATCTGGGGTTCGATCCCAGCGGTGTCGGAACACAATTTTTCAGTCGCTACGCGTTGTGTATAAAATAACGTGGACAGAGCGATGACATCGGCCATTTAATAAAAGTGCTGGTTACTTATCTTGTAAATTCAATAAAACTTGATTATAACAACAACCCTGGTACCGGATATTTTATCCCATCTTTAAATCACGGTGTGCCAGATGGAACTTTAAAGAGAATTATTTAAATGTTACTGAAATACATACAGTGAAATTTTGCATTCAAGGTTCTTCTTCTTTCTTCTCTCTCTCTCTTTTTTACGCTTTCCACCCGTAGGTTGAAGAAGCGTATATGCTCCAGCTTTGTCCGTCTGTTTGTCTATCTGTCCGTCCACACGATAACTCGTGTAAAAATGGTTCGATTTCGATGAAATTTTAGTACGTGGTAGGGGACCACCTGAGGATGAACCCTGCTGAAAATGGACGAAATGGGGTCAAAAGTCAGGACATAGGAGCGGGATCCATTCCATTGCCCTTATGCGTCATAACTTGCGTAAAAATGGTTCGATTTCGATGAAAGTTTAGTATGTGGTAGGGGACAACCTAGGGACGAACCTTATTGAAAATGGACGAAATGGGTTCAAAGGTCAGGACTTAAGACTGGGAACCATTCCATTGCCCTTATGCGTCATAACTTGCGTAAAGATGGTTCGATTGCGACAAAACTTTATCATGTTGTTCCGGAAGTACACTGAACCGGTTCTGTTGAATATCATGGAAATGGGATCAAAGGCCAGGACACAGAAGCGAGATTTATTGCACAGCTATTATCTTCATAACTTGACTAAAAATGCTTCTATTAAGACAAAACTTTAGTGTGCTTTTCCGGAGGTATACTGAACCACTTCTGTTTAATATCATCGAAATGGTGTCAAAGGTCAGGACACAGGAGCGAGATTTATTCCACAGCCACTGTCCTCATAACTTGAGTAATGACTTGAATAATGATTTCTGGTATGTTGGAACGCGTATCACAATCAATGCATTGCATGATTTTACTAACTTGTTTTTGTTTTGTTTTTTTCGGATGTAATGACCTCGGCGAGCAATTCATAGGTAGTCAGTCGTTCCTAATTGGGGGGGGGGGGCGCTGATTACAAGAATGGAAGGAAGCCAGCGTCGTGAGGCGAGCGCACCACCCGTACCTCATCTGAGGCTCGGGAAAGATTCTGATAGCAAGCCAGAAACAAGCGCCTCTGACAACTCGGCCACCGAGGCGGCCAATTAAGTTTTGATGTGACAGAGTTGAAAGGAAAAAAGAGAAAAAAACATGACATATAAAAACTCAGAGTTACGAAACACTACAGATATTGATTTTCGCCTGAGATCATAGATAACAACTTTATCCGTAATTATTTTTTTTATTTTTTACACCACTTTCACCAGCAGATTGATTCTTCGGACTTATTCTCATTTAAAAACACGTTCAACTTTTGTTGTAAAGCCTTATAACCGCAATTTGTTGCGGAAAAACATGTTTTGGAAATTTGCTAACTTCGCAAGTTTTGAAAACAATAACAGTTAACGTTTAAAAGTTCAGTAAAAAGTAATATTCATATTAGGCGTTCTTTTCATTATAAAAAACAGGCGAATTACTCCCGCTGTGAGTTCATTCATCGATCTCTGATTTAGATTCTGATAAAATTTGGCATGTGGGACCTTTTAATGAAAATGAGAAATAAAGTTTAGTGATTCTTAATTTCGCAGGGGCCCAGATTTTTGGCTAAGCATTGGTTGAAAATTTTCCGCTCAAGAAAGGTACAAAAGCCTCTTCCTTGCCTCGCACACGCGCACACAATCTCTGGACAGACGGTCAGTTTTACGGCTGAAACACGGAAGTCATTTGATGGGTAGGTAACGTAGCTGTCTCAGTGTAAGACGTCAGAAGACTATGAATGTGGTAATATCTCAAATAGCCACTCCCGATTTAGTTATTTTCACAAAGACCAACAAAAGAAATTTTGTCGCAAAAGTTTGTCGATCATCTCCGTGGAAATTAAATCATAGAGTCAAGAATCTCAACTATTGAGATATATTCCCACATGAGAGAGGTCCAGCAAAGCGGGGCTGCAAAGGTCGCTGACGTGGTTTAAATGCTAATATTAACATTTCTTTTACAGCTTCAGCAAAGTAAGCGCTTTACAGTAAAACTTGAGTGCAAAAAACTTCATTCAGTATGGTACTGGGGGAAAATATAAAAAATAAATAGATTTGCAGTCCCACGGTACGAGCCGTTACATTATACTTTTTCTAGCACTTCCATACTAGAAAAGCTCATAAAAGTACTTTAAATTAGGTTGAACTACGTTATGAAAAAAATCACCTGGTTCTTTTTCAATCGAAATGTGAGGCTTAATTTTATATCTCTTGCATTAATCATGTTTTCCTAAATTTCTTACCGGCGCAGTGTATAAGTTTAAAATCGATCGGAGTCGCCTTATGGTCGAGTAGTCTAGAACGGAGGACTATTGGCGCCTTGTGTTCCTGGTCCTACATTTGAATATTTGAATTCCACGCATCAGATAGATGTTGTGTTTATCCTGTCGATTCCAGTTCTCTCTCTTCCCTGAAATGGGTGTCCCTGAATTAGCGATGGGTGATTTCTTTTCGACCTACATGCTGAAAGGAATCGTTGAAGGCCGAGGCAAAGTAAATAAATGAGGAAGAAAAGATAGTTTGCGAAAGAATGCTTTTTTTGCGCATGGCATCAGTACAGGGATTTCCAGAAAACTACAAGAGTGTGGTACATGGGGTTCTGAAGGTAATGCTAGCTTTCGTGCACGAAGACCTAGAGGCGCAGCGGGGTCCCTAACAAACGATGCAGATCTATATCTCTGTTTCCTGAGAAGTCATGCAGATCTATACACACTCAATGGACAAAACATCAAAGATACCTACCTAATAGCGTGTTAGTCCTTCTCTATCGCAAATAACAGCCTGTACACGCCGGGGCATCGACTCTACCAGACGCCGCAGGGTTTCCGGAGGTAATGCTGCCATGCCTGTTGCAGCATTGTCCACAAATCTCCTCGAGGCGTCATTCCAAGATCCATGGATCAGATGTGGTCCACAGCATCCGAGAGAATCTCTACAAGTTTTAAGTCCGCGAACGATGGGGGCCACTGGATGTTTCTAAACTCAGATGAGTATTCCTCGAGCCAAACCTGGATATTGCGGTCCGTTGGCGCGACACGTTCTTCTAAAACAGACCATCGGCCTCAGGATGTGCGAAGGCCATGAAAGCGTGTAGATGACCAGCCTACATGACCTAGGTTGGTAGCGCGCAGTGGTTAAGGACCTCTTCAGACACACTACGAGACCCAATGTGTATGCATTAGAAGGCTCTTTCAACCATCACAGAGACAGGTGGGCCTTGAGCAAAGCCCAGCTGGCACGACAGGGCCGTGGACTCACGCTGTCGACACCACGCTCGAATCTTCTCGTCAGCTCAGTACAGCTCAAAACGGGATTCATCTGACCACACAACGCGGTTCCACTCTGGGGAGGTCTAGTTTTGTTGACGTTCTCGGCATCAGGCGAGGCGTAATGTCCGATGACGAGCAATCAACAGTGGCACACGAGTAGGACGTCGGCTCGCGTAACCCAGGGTATGAACCATGCGACGTTCCGTTCGCTCGCTGACGCTGCTTGGACCTCCGACATTTGAAACCGGAGTAAGGTGAGCGCAATATGTGTTGCTCCATATGCTTCATTGCTGTTTTTTATGCCTCACTGGATATAACCTATGTGAGGTTTCAACATTTAAATGTATATATACTGTACATAAAGAAATATTCTTAAGTTCAACTATAAATATTCCATTATCATTGAAGTCAACTTGTCTTTTCGGAGCTCATATACTACAACGTGTGTAACAGTATTATAGAGGACGTTGTCCTAATATACATTGCCTATCTCTCACGTAATTTAGTGTTCAGATATATGTATGTATAGACTGAACTTCTACTAAAATTTAACCTGGATATGATTTGCGCCGCCGTTGCCAAGGGTTCGGTCTGTACGAGTCTGGATAGTCTACATCTACTCCGGTCATCAATGGCGTGTGATCGGCCACCGCTTACTTTCTGGGCGCTGGTACTTAAGTCGATAGTATTCTTGCGGTACACCCTTGACACGGTTGTCCTCGGGTTCTTACCACTTGTGTGACAGAATGACCCATCTGTATTGCGCTGGAAATGCTTCCACGATCAAAGTCGCTCAGATCACTACGTTTACCACGTTCATCAATTGCGATAAACTGTTGGGACGCCCTGCTGACGGCCTATTTATCACCTGCATTCGGTTTGGGTCTGTTCCACTCTGCGCGGGGAATGTCCATGTTAACTGCCTACCACCCCTATCTCTAATGTTTTTTCTACTGTGTGTACTATGGTGATTTTTATTGGAATGCTGAAATGGTCCCCACCCACGTCCTTCCCTAAAAAAAAAAAACATCCGTAGATCAATCATTTGGTCAGCGCTAGCTATCAAATCACAAATTATCTGGAAAATTTCTTAAAAATACCTCCCTCGATTTTCCTTAACCATATTTCGCAAGCAAAAAATAGTAAACTTTCACAGCATTGACTTACAAAAAAATAATCCATTTTCGTCCAATAGGTTTTAAAACACTGAAAAAATCAAAAATCTGCAATGTACATAAGAATTACCAAAGTTATTAATTCCTAGAAAATGTTATTCCTCTACAAATTTTCTAGATGAATGTTGGTGTTATTCTTGACCATACTATTCACCCTTCTGCCACTAGAAAGATCGTTCTCCAAAAATACCTCAGCCATTTCACTCTATCGGCAGACAGATGATTTTTCAAAATGAAATTAATAAAAAACATTTGAGAAATATTATGATTCACAATGGACAGTTAGATCACTGAATATGAAAGAACGGAAAAAGTAAATATTGACAGCTTTATAAATTATTTCTCCCAAACAAATGTTTGCGTAAGTTCAAAAGCTAATGCAACTGAACAAATTTGTTTTACCTCCAGTTAAATCAATTGTTTGTAAAAAAAAAAAAAAAGCGGATGTGGCTGCTAGTGCAGAATTTTAATTATCCGGAGTGAAATGCTAACAGTAGTGATTTTTTATTCGTGCTGAACTATTCCTAAAAATCATATCATATTCTCATTAACTCTGAATATCACACGACGTGTACGTGCGTTGGAATACATGTGATGCAAAGCCTAAACTAGAGCGGAGCAGGCCATGATACTGTTTTAAAATAACATTACTATCTGCCCCGGTCAAGGGAGGGCTCAAAACTTACTGCTTACAATCTGATTAAAATTGAAACTTTTGCACCAGTTTCTGGTGCAGATTTTTCGGGCCGTATTTTGTTATTTTTTCATTCACGGAATTTTCTTACCTGTTTCGCCAGTTTCGGTAGCCTTGACAGCTTAAAATGCGCATTTCTTCTTCAAAATGTTCAGGGGGTGTTTGTTGTTCACATTCAGAAATGAAGGAGAGTTTGTGCGTACGTTGCAAGATAAAGATGTCGTTCACATTGTGGAAGATCTGGGGGCTATTCAATCTTGGGGCTATCAGCAGCTGCAAGCCACGACTACCAGCTGCATTCGGTCCGTTTGAGGTGGTACCAAACAGAGCTGAGTTCGGGCTCAATTTTAAGAGCCCGAGCCCAAATTTTATATTGCAAGATAGAGCCCGGGCCCGAACGAGGCTGAAATCTATTATTAACCTGTTTAGGCATTAAAAAAATATCCTTTTCCAGACTGTCACTCCCCCCCCCCCCCATGTGCAATTAGCCGATCTCTTGCTCAACTACGGAGTGGCGAAGGGATGTCTACCTATTTCCATAGTTTCCTTGACCATTCATTTCTTCCTGAAATGTTTCGGGGCGGTGCATCAGGAAAAATCGGGAGGCACAGCAATCTGCGTTGTACATTGCTCAATAGAATTAGCAGGAAGCTGCCCCGTTGAGGTAGGAAGAAAAATTTCGTCAATTGCTATCTATAGTTCTTAAACTTTTCCTTTGCAGAAAACCAGTAATTCATGCCGTATATGGTATTTGTTACCCAAGCCGAGAATGAATAGCCCTGCCGAGTTCCCATTCCCCATCTAGACACAGTTGCCGAAGAATTCTCTTGAACAACTAGAAAGTGTAAAAAAGCCTCGTGTGCTAATCATACAAAATCACATTAAAAGAAAAAGGAAGAAAATTCTCTTTCTCTCAGAGCCCGAGCCCGAACTCCAGTAAGTATTGTGCAGCCCGAGCCCTGTTTGGGCCCGGGCTCTAGGTCGCGGACTCAGCCCGTCTCAGCATTGGTACCAAAGGTCCGAACACCGAAGCAGTTAGGAAAGCTTCACAAACAGTCATAGTTTGACTGCTTTCTTTATTTGGGGGTATAGCTACCCCCATGAGCAACTCAATGGGCTATAAGTAGTCCCCCTACCCTAATTTGGGGACACTGGTTCCAGTGAAGGGAGAGAGACTGTGCTGTAGGACAAGCACACTATCCATATCTCACCGTGACTCGAACCCGGACCTACCTTGGGCATATGGTTCGAAGTCAGCGCCTCGTACCACTCGGCCACCAGGACGCTACAGTTTGATTTTGCCTCTCGCATAGAGGTAAGATTGGGGTATGTCGTTAATTTTATTTTGTCGGTGTTCGTTTGTGTGGGCCCTGGTTCGAGTCCCAAAGGAGGCATGGGTGGTGTGTTTGTCTTATGACCCTAGCTCTCTCCATTTCCTGGAACCAATTGCCCTAAATTAGATACAGGTGACTGCCTGTAACCCTTAGAGTTGCTCACGGAGGTATTAGATGGGGCGCAATATTTTTGGTTTGCCCCGGGCGCAGAAATGCCTTGTTACGCCTCCGTTGTGATGGATGATAGAACGCTATTTAGAATTAAAATGTAAACATCCAAATAATATGTACGACGTTTCGTGACAACTGTATGTGAGGCATGCAATCTCTTCATATCCAAAAGCTCAGAAACAGCACTTGAGTGTAAATGTGTCTGCACCACTGCTTTCCAATTAACCATTTCAATTGTGTTGACTTCAGGAGCGGTGATGCTCACTTGCTTAATTCCTTTATCAGGTTCCCGAGTGTGGCATTAAACTATTTTCGTGTTCACTTATCTTTTACTGCCATTAAGAAGTTTCAAAGGCAACTTTTATCTTAGGCCTAACTTTGAATGCCCGTCACTCACATCGTAAGACCTTCGCTGTAAAACTAGCAACCTTCGTCTTCCTGAAACTTGGCAAGCATTTAAACAGAAAACTAGAGCTAGAGCAGAGTTTTACGGGGAGATTTTTGTTAGTTCAAGAAGGTTTTTGCTGATATTGATGCAAAAAAAATTGTATCTGATTATTTGTTTTCGAGGGGGCCAGGAGGTTGTTGGAGAAAAACTGAACGGAAAAAGTGTTTTGCCGCCGAGGCGTCTATCAGCGTTCACAAAATATCAGTCTAAGGACGAATGACAGTGGACGAATTTCAGCCTCCCAGAAGGATCTTTAGGTTGCTCATAAACGAAGATCGTGGCATGCAGAACGCTTTCGGTAAGTTCGCTTTTTCCATCGTGAATTGTTTTAGCTTTCAGCAGCTTAAAAACCTATACTGAAAGGAATGTACATCTGCGTAAAAAAAAAAAGGTATGAACGCGTAATCCTGAGACGTGATACATGATTTGACAACAACTCGTAATCCTGAGAGGCAATATAATGTGATTTCTGCAGAAGTCTAAGAAATGCACCACAATGTGATTTACACATCAACACTTAGAGCTGAGAGCAGGCGCGTACTCAGGGGAGGCGCCGGACTTACGTTTCATTTTGCCCGTCTTAGCGATTTACACTACAATCCAGTTCCCTACCTCTCTTATATATTTTTTCTGACCTCAATCATTACCATCCCCTCCCAACTTCGCTGTCTGGCTACAGGCCTGGTTAAGAGGAGGTCGTAAGTAAAATTTCAGGCCACGTCTTTTGTTCGACAGAGGAGCAAGAAAAATCGGACAATTGTGTAACATTCTTAGCAAATTTTTTTTTGTTTCTAACTGCCCCCGTGAGCATAGGCGTAACCACTGGGGGTCGATGCGGTCAGGACCCCCAGATTTTCAGAGTCAGGGAACCCCAATGTAAAGGATCCACCCCCATTTTTTCGGGAATATAATGATATAATGCACACTTTATGATTTGAGCCAACTAAATTTAATAATATAACATTGTAATTTTTCGTAGAATGCAAATACGTGTATAATGTGTACTTAATAAAACAGCGATATCGATTCATACACCGTTCGCTGGAACAGATGGAACTGCCTTCGCTACGATCCTGGTTCTTGATAGCTGTGAAATCTGTATTTTTCTGGTCACGGCTATATCGAATGATGCTTAAAAACAGTAACTGGAAACATTTAAGAGGATTTTGAAAAACAAAATAAAATGTAATCTTCATCACAAAATTTCTTTGAAACAGCAACATCTGAATTTCCATCTCCAATCGGATATCTCAAAACTTGGCTAAGACTCGAGGATTCTTCTACAAAGGAACTGAAGTTATTGGTTTTCGCTTTCTCTAATGGTGGTACAGACGCACTGAGGGCTGTGTCGGCACTTCATTGCATTTTTGAGATTACATTTGCATTTTCAGCTACGTTTTTCATCGAAATAAGCAGCAAAATAAAACTGTCCAGGTTCAGTGTAGGACGTCGCCAAGGGGTGAAATTTGTCTTGCCCCATGGCCCCCACCCAGTTCAAGATATACTATTCTTCAATTTTTTTAACATTAAAATATAATCTGGACTTTGCCAAGTACGTATTAATAAGTCTCGTATTTTTCGATGTGTAGCCCTTCGTATTTCCCCCTAGGAAAAGCATTGTTCAGGTCTCCATAGAAAGATTATCAAAATAGCATCCCCAGGGCAAAGAGAAAGAGTGTAACTATTCTCCACTATTCCAAATCCTTAGTTTAAGCCTTTTTTTCATGTTAGTATGGCCAGATGCGCATGAGGAGGGTGGATAGGAATTCACTGAGGGAGGTCATTACTAATTGCTCTGCTGTTTGTTTGTGATACTAAGCAGGGGATTCTAGCGCGGAAAGCATGGATCTTTAGGTTGCTCATAAACGAAGATCGTGGCATGCAGAACGCTTTCGGTAAGTTCGCTTTTTCCATCGTGAATTGTGTTAGCTTTCAAAGGTATACCATGCTGCCTTTGTGGTGGCAGTGGTCTAAGCGCTGGCTTCTGACCATTCGTCCGATATGGGTGCAAGTTCGAATCCCAGTGAGGCATGGATGTTGTGTTTGTCTTACGGCACTGTTTCTCTCCCTTCCCTGAATTCAGTGGACCTATACGAGGGACGAGGGACTGTTTATAGCCCATCGAGTTGCTCTCGGTGGTGGTTATACCCCCCCCGCCCCTTCCCAATTATATCAGAGCCCTTAAGCCTTTCCCGGGGCAGTAGGGAGCAAGATGTAGATGACGACTGCTTTAGAGGAGAGGTGTGCAAGATAAGGCCGCTGGCTTGAAGGAGGGTAGGATATTGTGTCTGCGTGTCCCGACGTTAAAAGTTGGTTTAGATAAATAAAAAGGACGTTTTCCTTTAAAGAAATTTTTTTAAGTGCATTAGTATTTTCAAAAGCAAAAATTATAACTTTTTAAAAGCAATTAAGACAACGAATTTACAACAAGAAAACGTTTAAGGCGACATTCTACCTACACTTGTATCTTACACCAATGCTGTAACTAGTTAGAGCCGTGGGTGTGTATCCGAGGGATGGGGTAGGAGTTGCACGAGCTCCTCTGTAGTCTCGTGGGGGAGGGATAGTGAAAAGCATGAAATTATCTTTCCTTCAGTGTTTGGTAAATAAAGTAGCTATCATACTTGCCCCACCAAAAATAATACCCACGCACCAGTGTCCCACCCTAATTTTAAAGTCTAACGACGTTCCTGGTTCAGTGTGATGAAAATATCTTCTGACTGCTGTAACGTATACTCCCATTTAACTTTCCTTTTTAGTTTCTTTCTCTAAGTAAATTTGAGTTCATTCTCCTTAGCATTTTTCAAACTTAACGTGATATCTCCTCTCTCGCAAGAGTATGGTTGGCATTTGGCAACACTCTAAGGTTGGAATGTATGACGTGTGTATGTGTCCGATGAGAACTGAAAGTTATATAATGTTTGCAGAGAGATGGTGGAAGTTACAATGTTAATTGTGGAAGAGACGTTGTCTAATTTAAGTTTTGCGTTATTTGAAGGCTGTGTGTTATATTCTAGGGTTGGTGTTGTTTTTTTAACCAAGTGTTATTATTATCAACTCACGTTCATTTGATTAAGATAGTAATAAAAAAAAGAGTTGTAGTTACGTTTTGTTGAAGTGCCAAAGTATTAGTGGCCGCCCCGGTGGCGCAGTGGTCTACGCGATGGCTTTTGATCATTGGTCCGGGTTCGAATCCCGGTGAGGCATGGATGTTTGTGTTTGTCTTTCGGCACTGGCTCTCAATGTATTACTTGTCCAACACTGACTCTCTGTGTACATTGGTCATTTAGCATAATGTAAAAACTATGTTTGATATGTACTTGTTGCTGTGTAATTACTGTCCCCTGTTTATGTCTGCCTGTATGTCTTTATACCACTAGGTCCAATAAATCGTTTAAAAAAAGAACTCCAATCAAAAAACTAAAAAGGATTAGTGGCTGAATAAAGACTAATCGTAAGTAACTTTTTCTCGACGTCTACTTGAATGACTATATATAAAACTTTACCTACTGTTTCACTGCAGGTAAAGTTTTTATGTACAGTCATTTGAAAAAGTTTAAGACCATCTGGCAATTTATTGAAAATTAAAGATTTTCAAAGAATCAAATAATTACTAGTCAGAGATATTTGAAGAAATGACACCGGAGATGTATACTTACATTCTTTAGAACACAAAAAGACCGAAATCAGTACTTTGTGTGGCCACCTTTGTTTTTATAACGGACAGAATACGATGTGGCATACTCTCAATGAGAGATTTGGAGTATACAGTCACTTAAAATGTCTTTGCACCACACGTACTTTATCGCGTCACTCAAACCTTGGGGAATTTTAGGCTGTTTTCCTGCTTCCTTGTCGTTTAAAATGGTCCACACATTTTCGATGGGGTTTTAAGGTCTGGATTATTACCGGGCCAGTCAAGCACAGATATCTTTTCCCTCTCCAGGCAGTCCTTTATTGCCTTTGATCTGTGGCATGGAGCACCATCATGCATAAAGATTGTGCATCTGTGCACTTCTGTATGCAGGGCCGGCTTCATGGGTGTGCCACCTGTGCAGTCGCACTGGGCCTCGCGCCTAGAGGCACCCCGCGCCCGCGTTTGTGTAATGTTTTTGAATTTTTCATAATATTTTTCCTTTATTAAAAATAAATGACACTCAACGATGTAAAAATGTTTTTTTATTTTTATATCACTACAGTTTATTGTCTTAGTGAACAGAATCCAAGTATCTTGGGTCCATCGATATGATTCACCGTATCACCGAGAGAGAATTTGCGTTAATGAAATCATATACAGGGGTTGTCCAAAGTAATGGAAACACCTTGAAACAATAGGTGTTAGGCACCTAATATGGTGTGGGAGCACCCTTGGCATTTAAAACTACTTGAATCCTCCTTAAAATGGACTCATTAAAGTCCTGGATGGTGGTAAGTGGTATGTTGCATCATTCTTCTCGCAGAAACTGCTACAATTCCTTGAGATACGCCGGAGGATGATAACGGGATCGCACTCTGTTTTCCAACACAGATCACAGGGGCTCAATGATATTTAAGTCCGGTGATGCGCAGGCCAGGGAAGGTGTGCAACTTCATCCTCATGTTCTTCAACCCATGATTGAACAGTTCGACTTTTGTGAATCGGGGCATTATCATCTTGAAAGGTGCAATCCCCTGACGGAAACAATGTCTGCGCCATTGAATGCACATGGTCGGCCAAAAGAGTGACATAGTCACTGCTAGGGATCCGTCCGTGTAAGATGATAATGGGACCTTCTGCAAACCACGAGATCATGGCCCAAACCATTACGGAACCACTCCCATGCTTCACTGTAGGAAGTAGACAGTCTGGGTTGTAGGCTTCTGCGGGGGTTCTCTACACGTAAACCTGTCCTGTGGTGGGGAATAGTGAGAACTTTGATTCATCGGAAAACAAGAGATGTTTCCATTGATCCACAGTCCATGTTTTATGATCCTGGCAACACTGTAGTCTCCGTTTCACATTCACCTGTGACACTAGGGGTTTTGCAATCGCAGCTTTGCCGTAAATATTGCGCTTATGCAATTCCCTTCGCACGGTTGGGTCGACACTGGGTTTTGGAGATGTGCATTAAGCTGAGCAGTAACTTTCGTCGCCGTGGTCTTCCTCCTTGCGGTCACAATCCTCATTAATGTCCTCCTGTCTCTCGCAGTGAGTTTGGTTTTCCTTCCACAGTTGTGTCTCGCAGATGATGTTGCGCCGTGAACATTGCATGCTGTCATGACCTTCGACACGGTACCTCTCGAACTCCCAATACCTGTACCACTGTGGTTATCGACGCACCAACCAGACGGGCTCCTACAATCTGCCCTCTTTGGAACTCCGACAGTTCACTGGTTGTGCCTTCACCTGGAACGCCATTATTCAAACACCGATATAAAATGCAATCACACAGACCCTTCAGACTATAAGCAACACGTTTTTTACAAAAAAATTGTAGCTACATATTCGTTTTACTCAAAAAGCAGCACATACCAAAGTCACTGTTTTCAGAGAGGTGTTTCCTTTATTTTGGACAACCCCTGTATATAATCCCCCAGATCTCTCTAGAACGCTGACGTCACAGCTTCGTCTGCCGCAATCACACGCGGTCAGTTTTTCCCGTGCGTGGGCGGTGAATCTCTGGCAGATGGTTAATCAATAAAAAAATTTAAAAAAGTTAATGACATCATATATGTATCATAAAAAAATCGCAAAACGTATTTTTACTAATTTTTTTATGAAACTCGGCTGAAATTTTAACTATAACACTATAACTGGCCCTGACGACGATCAGTGATGACATTGTACCTGACGACGATCAGTGACGGCGAATTGATAAAGTGCAATATAACGCTGATTCGGGATTATCAGGACACTAGACCCCTGCCACTAGTTCCCAGAGACTCTTACAAACAAGCAAGCCACGAACCAGTAAAATTTCACAAATTGCTTCGCGGACCGACAGGCACGAAGTTGCTTTTACGTACAAGAACGTTTGTACAGACCTGTTTTTAC
Organism: Macrothele yani; assembly: GCA_039090855.1. Taxonomy (NCBI): domain Eukaryota; kingdom Metazoa; phylum Arthropoda; class Arachnida; order Araneae; family Macrothelidae; genus Macrothele; species Macrothele yani. Next base: position 93,825,050 of record CM077010.1, read on the forward strand.
TGGTCAAATTCGGAAATCTCTACCATTTCTCAAGTTTTTCTCCGTTTCCGCTGACCGGCAGAAACCTGGTGACGGACCATTGGTGTTTATGAAACACTGCACTAGAATGCTGTCGCACTCACCTCATTTGAGCTACAAAGCTGAAAGCTCCCACTACCCACTAAAATAAATTATAATGAACTGTAGAACGTGGCCAGCAAAAGAATGTTTCTTCCTATAGAAGTAAAGAGACAGAGTAATAAGGTAAGAGCTTTCTGAAAATTGCATTACTCGTTTAGTATTGTGCGGACGGTACGTCTTTAGAACCTCAATATTTCAACCATGAATCATTGAAAATGACATTTCCTATGATCCTATCTTCTTTGTTTAAACGATAGGTTTTTTTTTTTAATTTTTGGATAAATTGCATTAAGTTTTGCCATCAGCACGCATTTCGACGAGGTACGGGAATTATATTTTGTCGCTTCAATTTAATCAACTTAATTTGATCTGGCAATGTAAATTAATGTAGCCTAATTTTTAATGAGTTGTAATAACAGCTTATTATATAACCCATCAAGAAATAATAATGTTCCTTAGTACTACCATGCTTTATTAAGCTTCATGAGAAAATGAAAATAATGTGGTTTATCTACCTGACCCTACCTTTCTTTCAAAAACGTTCCAACGTCCAAGCCCATTTAGTAGATGTAGAACTCGCTAGGAAAAGGGTCCCGCATTTTCGATTTTGCACTGGGCCCCGCAAATGATGCAGCCGGCCCTGTCTGTATGAGATAACAGCTTCTCACGTAACATTTCTACATAAAAAGGGCCAGTCATGGTAGTGCATGTGGCAAAAAAGGATAATGAAGCAGTATACTGAATGCTGACATGCCACCCCATATCATCTGAGTGGGCGGATGTCTCACGGTGCTAACGGTGTATTTTTTGTCAAACCTTTTGCCTTTTGGTCGTCGAACATGTGCTTCACGTAATTCAAATTGACACACAGTTGATTCATCGGGGAAAAAAGGGCTTAGCTCCAATTTCCAGCAGTCCACGATTGATGACGCTTCGCAAACTGGAATCTCTTCTTTTTCATGACAGAGGTTAGTCTAGGTTTATGTGCAAGTTTATAAGACTGCTGCCGCTGTAGGTTGATGCAACACCGACAGGAAGTTGAGTAATACAGACAGTAGCTGACGCAATTGGCATAAGTCTCCTTATATCGACAGGTGGTCTTAAACATTCGCAAATGACTGTAGTGTTCAGTCAGCTCTACTTAAACGAACATTACACTGCAGTATAAGGAACACTGTATCTTTCTTACTTCAAAGTTCCTCTAAATGTTATGTAATACTAAGACATACGTCAAAAATTTAGTTTCAGAAAACACTGAAATATTGAGAGTTACTACACGTACAACAATAAGGAGAGGGGACAGGTTATTTAAGCAACTTCTGAAAAAAACCACTATGAAATATTTTTTATGCGTCCTACTTGTACCTCTCATATCTGTCGTTATTTATCTTAATTTTGCATCTTTAAGAAAAGATAAGAAACCAAACTAATAAGGTCAGGCGCTGGAATTTCTGCGTTTAAACAAACTACTGCTGTGAAGATCAGACAAAAGGCTTCGTAACAGTTCGTGTAATTAAATCATGCTGCGTGTACGAGCTTCTAATCCTGCAAAATTAAACCGACTTAATCAGCTAGTACAATGTTATGGAGCGATGATCTTTATGCTGCTTACGGTAGAGACGGTTTATGAGACTTCATGTCATCACATACTTAGTAATTGATTATAAATATTTTTCTTTTAGTTCTTTTGTTAAGTTAGGAATCATCAGAAACAATAACATCTATGCTAGACTGCACGAGGAGAGGCACAAGCTCTAAATATAAGTGAAATCATTTTCTCGCATCGTTCATCGAAATATGAATAATAGTGCTTTTACCAAAAGGAATTTGAAATCTGTTGTTAAGATTTCTTGGCGCACGATTACTCAGAACTGGGGAAATTTGTCAGGCTTTATCAATTTATATTTTCATCGATGAACGATGAAAAGTAATTTGTTCGACGTGATAACGCAAATGTTTTTAGCAATGGCGCACCTATGATTTCTTTATGGGGGTGGCCCAAAATATTGAAAATACAAATAAAAATACTCCGAAGAAAACATCTCTCAAAATATTGAGAAGCGATAAAAATATCTCTGCCAAATTAAAGTGTGTTTTCACTTAGTCGTAAAATACATATTACAAAACATGTACAAATATATTTAACAAGAAAGATGACACCGAATTTTCGGGTGTAATAAGCACGTCTTTTGAATCCGTTCCGACGCAAATTAAATTGATCAAAGCTATTCAAAGCCAATGGAACCGGTATGGAAAACAATAGTATCTGACGGAAGAAAGAAGTTTTTCAAACGGGTTTTTAATCCCTCAGATATTGCTGTAAACGGAATCGTGAGCTAGTTGCAAACTGGTTGCAAACTTGTGCGTTAAGAAAAACATGAATTTATATGAAAAACATTTCGCACCGCAAACCCTCTCCAACACAGAAAAAATTTTTCAAATCGGACTCTTAGAAACTGATATATCGACAAGGGATGTAACGTCAGGTGATGCGTAATACCACAGCCTCTCCTTGACAAATGTCAACCCCGTCTTCTCGTGGTACATCCTGTTCCCACTAAAGGGGCTCTGACGACCGCCAATAGCGGTATAACTATACCATCGGGATTTGAGCAAATACTATCCCACACTCACCAACCCGCTTGGCCAGCGTGGTGAGTTATGGCCAAACACCTCCAAAATGACTCCACAACTTAAATCTTGGCCCTCAGTCTCCGGCAACTGGAATGTACCTGGCCAAGGGAGAGGCCAGTGCGACATGAAGGCAGAGGGTGCTAAGAATCCCCAGAGGACCGGACTAGGTTGCCATCTGATGCTGACCTTGGCTATGTATAATGGACGCTCCCTATCTTCTGATTCAAGGCTTTTTGAATTGGAAGAGAAACTACAAAAGATCAAGTGGGACATCGTCGGGCTAAGTGAGGTAAGGAGAAAAGGAGAAGATCTCATTGAACTGAAAAGTGGACATCACTTCTACTATCGTGGGACTGATATTGGCAGAACTAGTGGTGTTGGATTTATAATAAACAAGAAACTGAAGGATAAAGTTGTAGAAGTTGAAAGTTCCTCTGACAGAGCTGCACGACTCGTTATCCAACTCTCGAGAAGATACCAGGCTCAGATTATTCAAACTTATGCACCCACCACAAGTCATCCTGAAGAAGAAATTGAAGAATTTTATGAGGAAATTCGTCATCTAAATAATAAAGGTAAGCAGCACTTGAAGATAATTATGGGAGATTTTAATGCAAAAATAGGGCAACGGCAACAGAATGAAACTTCAGTAAGTAAATTCGGTCACGGCAACAGAAACCAGCGTGGAAATACTCTCGTAGAGTTTGCAGAGGCAGAAGGGTTTTCCATCTTGAACTCCTTTTTCAAGAAAAAGCCACACAGGAAATGGACATGGAGACATCCAAATGGGACGACAAGTGAAATTGATTTTATTATGTGTAACAAAAAATTTGTCATAGCAGACTGCAGTGTGCTAAACAAGCTCAACACAGGTAGTGACCATAGATTGGTGAGATGTAAGATGCACCTCAACACTAAACTCGAACGTGGCAAGCTCATAAGACAAACAAAATGTATTGACATAACCAACCTTAAATAACACCATAATACCTTCAAGTTGGAACCAAAGAACAGATTCTCTGCTTAAGAAGGCCTAACATCGGAAGAAGTGGATATTTCTGAAGTTAACAGAAAAGTAACCAAAGCTCTTATGGAAACAGCAACAAAATTAGCTGGGTCTAAGAACAAGTTGCATGTGAACAAATTATCAGGAAAAACCAAAATGTTGATGCAAAAAAGAAGAGAGATGAGGACAACTAAAGAAGATGTGACTTCCAAAGTGGAATATATAGAGCTATGCAAGACAGTACGAAAAAGTATCACTGAAGACGTAAGGAAGTTCAACTGTGAACTAGGGAGGAAAGCAATTGAAAACAACCAAAGCCTAAAGATAGCAAAGGGACATCTCAGTAAGGGAAGAAAACAGATTATGGCACTGAGAAAAGAAGATGGTTCTGTAACAAGAAATAGAGGTGAAATTTTGACAAGAGTGAAAGATTTCTACTCCAAATTATATGAAAGGGATGATACATGTACTCCAGACATCATAAAAGGTACCAGTACCAGAGTTCTTCCAGTCCTCTCAGCAGAAGTTGCACATGCAATCAAGAACATGAAGCGGGGGAAAGCTCCAGGAGAAGATGGAATTACTGTAGACATCATACAAGAAGCAAGTGGAGAAATCGAAACAGTACTCGCCCAAATGTTCACTCGATGCCTTAATGAAGGGAAGATTCCTGAGGATTGGAACAACGCTACAATGATCCTGCTACATAAAAAACGTGACATTGAGTATCTCAGGAACTACAGACCTATTAGTGGTTTATAAAATCTTTACTAAAGTTCTTTCACACCGCTTGAATTTGACACTAAACATGGCTCAACCGAGAGAAAAAGCTGGATTCAGGAGTGGCTACAGCATAATAGATTATATCCACGTACTGAGAGAACTAATTGAAAGAGCGAGGGAATATGAACTTCCATTGTGCATGGCTTTTATCGATTATGAAAAAGCCTTTGATTCGGTAAAACTATCAGCAGTTACAATGGCTCTGAAATCCTGCGGTATTGAAGATGCATACATTAATATTATTAATAACATCTATGAAAATGCAAGTGCAAAGATTCGGCTGTTTGGAAATACAACACACATAAAAATTGGAAAAGGAGTGAGGCAAGGTGACACCATATCTCCGAAGCTCTTTAATGCCACATTGGAAAATGTCTTTCAATCACTGAACTGGAAAAACAAAGGTATAAAGATTAATGGAGATTATCTAACCCACCTTCGTTTTGCTGATGATGTAGTCATTTTGCAACTACCCCATCAGAGCTGCAGAGTATGATCCAGGAACTTGCTGACAAAAGTAAAGAAGTGGGATTAAAAATGAACTTTCAGAAGACAAAAGTGATGTTCAATGCTTTTACAAGAAATGAAGATTTATCGATTTATGGAGAAAAGCTGGAGATAACAGACACGTACGTTTATCTTGGACAGCAGATATCAAGTGAGGGTCACATTGATGAAGAAACTAATCGGCGAACAAAACTTGCCTGGAGAGCTTTTGGGAGAAACAGCATAATTTTTAAGAGCAATATGCCATTATGTCTTAAAAGAAAAGTGTTTGATCAATGCATCCTTCCAGTGCTTACGTATGGTGCAGAGACGTGGACCTTAACTAAAAGAGACATACAAAGGCTGCAGACAACTCAAATAAGCATGGAGAGGTGCATGCTTTGTGTAACCAGGAGAGATAAGAAGAGGAACTCGTGGATCCGAAAAATGACAAGAGTGGAAGACATCATGATCAGAGTTAAATCCCTGAAATGGAAATGGGCTGGACATACTGCCAGAAAAGACACACCATCGATCGACAGCCGAAATTTTAGATTGCATTCCCCCAGAAGAAGACCACACGGGAGATGGGTGGATGAAATTCGTAAGAATGCGGGAGTGACGTGGAGGAGACTGGCACAAGACAGACCGTTGTGGAGGAAACTTGGGGAGACCTTCGTCCAGCAGTGGATTGATGATGGTTGACAATGATGATGATGATGATATCGACAAAAATAAGATGTGACTTTACGTCCCCTGGTGGAAAAACCATGCATTATTTTAGGAAGAAAGTATTCTCAAAAGGTTTTTCCATATGAGCGGTATCGGTCCAAGTAAAAAAACAAAATTAGTCGAGTTTTCAGGAGCCTAGATTTTGCTACAAATGAGTCAGAAGCAGAAATTAACACGTATACCCCCTGGTGGCCAAACCATTCTTTACCAAACATTAGAAATTAAGTGCAAAGGATTTCCCGTCAGGAGCTGTATCCGGTGCAGAAAGAATTTTTCAAATCGTAGATTTAGAAGGAGAGATATAGGAGGAAAGCAATTTACCTTTACGCCCCCTAGCGGAAAGTCTATGAATTACTTGAAAATTTAAAAATTATATGAAAAACATGTCACACTGAAAACACTATCCAACAAAGAAGGAATTTTTTTCAAATCAGACTCCTAGAAGTAGATATTGACAAAAATAAGATATACATCTATGCCCCTGGCGGAGAAACTGGAATATTTTAAGTAGAAAATATTCCGAAAAGGTTTATTGATGTGAGTGGCATCAGTCTACGAAAGAAGGTTTTCAATCGATACTTTAGAAGCTCAGATTTTATAGCAAATACGTCAGAAGCAAAAATTAACACTTACGCCCCCTGGTGGCCAGAGTATTCTTTACCAAAAATTTTAAATTAAATGCAAAAGATTTTCCATCAGGAGGTGTATCCGCTGAAGAAAAAAATTTTCAAATCGGAGTATTAGAAGAAGAGTTATCGAGGAAAATGTAATTTACTTTTACGCCCCCTAGCGGGAAATCTATGCGTAATTTGAAAATGTAACTATATCTAAAATACTCTTCGATATAAATGGAATCTAAAGATAAAATAATTTTTTCAATCGGATGTTTAGAAGCAAATATGTGGAATAAAACGTATTTTTGAATTCGACATTATCTGCATTTAAGCCCTCTTGCGGCGAAATTGTGCATCATAAAAAAAAAAACGAAATGAAGGATCATCTTTCGCATATTTCAAGTTTCCCAATGCAAAAAGAATTTTTCAAATCGGACTAATAGTTGCAGAGATATCGTGGGTACAGACGGACGGACAAACCGATAACATCAGCACGATCTTTTTTTACAAAAGACGTGCTAAAAATAAGCAGCCGATAACAAAAAAGGAATGACTAAGTGATATTTCATGGGGAGTGCCCGTGCTCCTGGGTCATCCCCAGTGAGTGCGCCGCTGGTCTTTGGCATACATATGCAGTATATCATCAACGATAAAGTCATTTCCAATAATCTGAGGTTTCTAGAGATTAGGGAACTCATTTGCAAAATCTAGGTCTTGGTTCGATCGCGGATGAAACATGGATAAGCTACGTTTTTTGTAGGAATTTTCTTTCTCGGAAGTCGTTAGCCATTAATCAGAAGTGGACGACTCCCACCAGCCTCAGAAATTCGTGGAGGTTGAAAAGCTAAATACATTAAGAAAGAATGAGTAACTTTACATGAAAACTCAGGAAATTATAAGCCGATGTCTATGCGATTATACCTACGAATACGTACGCCATTATCCGACTGTTTAGACATTTCTACTAATAACAGCACAGATGGATAAATAATGGCGCACGAAATGAAGAATTACTCGTACAATACAATCTCCCGTCCCTTGCACTAGACTCAAAAATCAGTTATAAGCTGACTAAAAGCGTCAACTCCGATACCTCCAGTTTTTCTGTCTATTGGGCCAGAGAAAGTTGAAATTGTGTCATTCGCATACTAAAGGTTGTCAGAGGCGTATACTATACAAATGAAGTAGCTAGAAGTCCGTAAGGGGTCCGGGTTCGAATCCCGGTCAGTCATGGATGTTGTGTTTGTCTTACGGCGCTGGCTCTCTCCCTTCCCTGGAACCAGTGACCCTAAATTAGGGACGGGCGACTGCTTATAGCCCATTGAGTTGCTCACGGTGGCCGTTAAACCTCCAATCAAAAAAAAAAAAAAAGTCGCTAAAAAAACAAGGACATCTGGGCCGCGGGTTGCCTCGTGGGCAACGTTCGTGACTGCCGTGGAATGGACCTCAGGTTCGATCCGCTAACTATCCGCCGTGCGTCGGATGGGCACGTTAAGCCGTCGGACCCCGGGTACTAGCCCCGGTAATAAATAAGGGCGCCTTCCTCCCTCTTTCTACTTCCCTTCTGTGTCACTTTCCTATCGGGCACTCTAGCCCAAATCTCCTATAGCTTCCTATTTCTAAGGGTTGTTTAAGACCTGGGATCAGACACTCCCTTCCTAAAATCCTCTACATTTGATCAAACAAGAACATCTTTGATATCATCTGTCGGGTTCAGTACTGTTTTCCATAAACATTTAGTTTCAGCATTTTTGAGAACTAGATAATGGTACTACTACCTGACATATAGGGTGCTCTTCACATTAAGGTGAATAAACTTTAATCATACAGAGTTAATTATACTCCCTTTATTTATTACTTGAAGAATATTTTATTCGCTTGTTATTTTTTATGTGGTAAATCTCTCACAACCGAAAACATTTTGTTTTTCTGTACATAATCAAGGAATTTTAAAAGTTTTCAAACATTACTCTGTAATTATTAATTCAGGATTCTTTGCGTTCTGTAATATTAAAATAAGATTCAGCTGAAGATTGGTTGGAATCCAAGCGCCATTTGATTGCATGCTACACTCATTTGCAAAAGTTAAGTTACAAACACAAATACCAACATTATGAGAAAACGGTTCGAGATATTTCCCTGAAACGCGGCAGAATAATAACATGGACAACAACACATAATGTACTGCAAAATGAAGATAAACCGCTGAATGCATTTCAAATAAATCTTGTTATTCGAATAAAAAACCCCACAAATATACAAATAAATAAACGTACCAGGGGGACATGCTTTGGCCTCAATATAATGTGCGATCGCCTCTCATGATGACACGTGACTCACAGCGTCAAGACATGCTGTCCAAAAGAGAATCAATAAGTTCTGAAGGTCTTTCGTACTGCTATATAAGAACACTTCGCAGCTCCTGTGCGTTTCTTGGAAGGGGTTTTAGAGCAGACACCCGTCTCCCTAAAGCGTCCCACAAGTGTTCTTTAGGATTAAGGTTCAGAGACCTTGCTGACCATTCCATGACCGCAACACCTTCCTTTCGAGGTCGAGTGGTTCAAACATTGTCCTGTATCAAAACAAATTATGTGCCGACAGCAGCTGCGAACATAATGTGTTACAAACTCATCTCAATAGAGGATAGCATTGATGGAACCCCTGGAAAACAGGTGCAGTTCGGTTTGTCCGTTACGCATTATGCCTGTCCACACCATACAACCACCACCTCCATATGTATCTCTTTCCCAAGTGCTTGATGAATGACAACACATGCTACGTTCTCTCTAGAAGAATACACACCGGGAATTCGTTTGAAATGAGAAACGCGACTCATTCGTGAAGAGAACGTTGGAGCATTCACCACGTGTCCGAGCTCAAAGTAATCGTTCTCTCCTGTGAGATGTTAGCGGCACGCACACCACAGGTCTTCTGGAATAAATGCCGCTTTCCTGAAGCCTTCTGTTCATTGTCCAGCGGGATACTGATAGTACAGTTGCTGCTGTCAGCTCTGAAGCCAGCTGACGAGATGCCATGCTTCTGCTGCATCTTGCAGTTAAGGCAAAAAAAGCGGTCATCGGAGACCGAAGTTGAGCTTGGACAGCCTGATACAGGTCGTCAACGAACGCTTCCTGTATTTTGAAACTGTCTCCAGAACCGGTTGATAACCATTCGAGGCACACGAAGTCAACTTGCCTCCTCTCTTTGGGACTGCCTGGCCTCCAGTCTCCCACATATCATCGCTTAAATGGTGTTTGTGTGACATTTTCGAGACATGACCTTTGCTTGCAGTTTGACAACAGAGAAGTTCATTTATACCCTTGTTCCTGTCTGGTCTTCACGACTATTGGCTTCTCTAGTCTATGTGCAACGCCCACTAGAATGTCTCTTTTCTTTTTCTTTTTTTGATTGAAGGTTTAACGACCACAGTGAGCAACTCGATGGGCTATAAGCAGTGGCCCGTCCCTTAATTAAAGACACTGGTTCCAGGGAAGGAAGAGAGCTAGGGATGTAAGACAAACACAACGTCCATGCCTCACTGGGATTCGAACCTGGACCCTTCTCGGACGAATGGTCAAAGCCAGCGCTTACACCACTGCCCCACCGAGGCGGCGCTGGAACGTCATACGCGAGTCATCATGCGGTCATGCATTACTTTACATACCGGTGACAGCCTGTTTACTCCCTATAAAAGTCTGAGACCATATGTTTCATTCCTTTTCTTAACATGATGAAAAAAATTTTTGTAACTTAACTTTTGCACACGAGAGCATTTGTGCATATTCGCATATTCGTAGACCCAATAGACCCCATATATTTTCATATAAACTAACAAACGAGAGATTATTTTCATACTCCCCAACGAAAAGATTCTGAGATAATAGGCAAATGTGTTCACTTATATCATTTCAAAGAACTCGTAGCTTTCTGGTGCAGGAATACATCGTCACAGTAAAAAATAAATTAATAAGCAACTATATAATTTTTCTCGTCCTGTTGCTAGTAAGGTGTAACATAGAAAACAAACACAGCATTCCGCATATTTCAAATAATTATGGAATAAATTTGTACAGATGCTTTCAACGTTAATTTGGACGCATACTTTTCTGCTGAGTTGATTTTGTATACATATCTTTTGCTACCTCGAATATATACGAATGACTGGTTTTGCTTCTTGATATGCTTGGTAGCGTGAGTTTCTGTTTTGAAACGCGTGTACATTCTTTTTTTTTTTATGCTATTGCTTTCTCCATAACGGAGTTCAACCAGGGATGTATACACCCTTAACCAGCACTCGCCCAAATCCCCGCCCCAATTTCTTCATCACCCCTCTATAAAAAATATTACCCCCCCCATTTTGGAGGGTGTAACAAACAAAGATACATACACACCCAGATATACATATGATGATGATGTTTTGTCGCATCACATGAAAGAAATCGAAGCTACATGAAAGTTCATACACAGAAAGAAACGATCACAAGAGGAAGACACAGACATAGTGTTAATTTTTTAAACATTATTTACTTTCGATTGTCATTCAGAATAATACCGGACAAAAAGCGCAGTCCGAATGGAGAGGACAAATCAGCTTTTGGGCCAGCTCGCACTTGCCCTCGCATCATTTGGTTGAGTGTGCGTAGTATCATAATCTTTTTTTTTATTGGAGGTTTAACGACCACCGTGAGCAACTCAATGGGCTATAAGCAGTCACCCGTCCCTAATTTAGGGTCACTGGTTCCAGGGAAGGGAGAGAGCCAGTGCCGCAAGACAAACACAACATCCATGAATCACCGGGATTCGAACCATGACCCCTTTCGGACGAATGATCAGAGGCCATCGCTTAGACCACTGCGCCACCGGGGCGGGGCTATCATAATCCTTAAAAGTAGTTGGGAAACGAAATTTCTGCGGGGAGCCAACACCTTGGGGTTATTCGAAAGCCCAGGAAAGGCCTGTTTTTTGCTTTTTATTTGATGCTCCAGACATTGATGTGTGCAGTAGCGCAGTTAGCAATGAATCCAATAGGTCCAAGACATTTTTTTAGCTGAAATATTAGGGTAACGACAAAGAGAGTTCACTTGTCTACTTTCACAAACAAATGAAGCTATGAAATGCTTTGCACTGTTATTAAAATAATCATTCACAAATATTTTTATGAAATGTCCTAAATTTTTACTTTCCCTTCATATACTGTACTTTGTTTATATGAAAGAGCTATATAAGAGTGATTTTTTTTCTCGCGGAGTCTGTCTGTGTTCCCATACCTTTGTAACACAATATCTCTTCAATGACTTGGGTTACAAATTTCAAATTCGGTATTTTAGGCATATAAGCGAAAAATAATGATTTTGTCGATTTAAAAAAATAAGAAAGCGCCCAAGAAAATTTTCTAATCTGCTCTCTTGGAAATGGCTTTAGTGACAAATCCAGAATTTAGAATCTTCTATAAGCACCCCATTGAATTTGAACGATATCGGTTAAATAGATATCAGTCAAGAACTTTTTCAATGCAATATGTTTGTAATGGCTTCAGTTACAAACTCGAAATTCGGCATTCGGAACTTATTAGCAAAGGAAATTTGTTTTACAAAGTTTGAAAGAAAGGAGAAAATTGGGTTCGTTTTGAAAAGAAATCAGTCAAGAAATTTTCTGATACGATGTCTAGGGAAGATACAAGATGAACAGTTTCAACTAGTAAGCTGGACCTTCTGAAATAATAACCGTCGAATTTCGACGAAATTGACAAAACAGTGTTGGATATAAAGATAAATCAATCAAACATAAATTGTGTAAATCTCAAACAGCTGGAGTTATGAAATCAAAACTCTGTATTTAACATCTTCTACCAGGGTGCAACAGAACGTAATACAGCAGTTGTTCCTTTTCTTGTGCTCTCGGATTTGCCACAACAAGTACCTAATGAAAGAAAGAGTGCATCGGATGTAGATAATCCATCAAAATGTATGGGACCAGATACTGTATAATGATGACGAGTTTCAGTGACAATCAAAAGAAAGCATCTTAGTGCTTGAAATACCCTTGGATTGAACGTACATCTGAAGGACATAAGTGCAGCATTTGTTGCAGATTTAGTAAAATGAAAACTGGTCCATGAGTGACAGAGTTAGTTCGACTATCTGCTTCAAAGAACTTAGGGGGAATGGCTTTGTTCAACTATCGTGAACAAAGCCGTTCACATATAGTGGCCTTGGCTACATCTAACACAAAACGGGAGGGTGTGGATGTTAAAACAATGGTACCTATGCAGCCCAATAAACAGGTGGGAAAAGAAAGTAACTCAACTAAGGATCTGCTAACACTTGCGTACTACTTATTTAGATCAGAAATTCCGTACACGATATCGAACTGGCCTAATCTAGTTGCGACCGCTGCTTTTGTAGATGGATCTGGTAATCTGGCTAATTGAATTAAAAATAATCCACAGGATACTCACGCGTATCATCCACTGTCATAACAGATTTTTTAGAAGCTTTTGGTGAAGCTGTTACAGAAACAATTGCTGAACGGCTGAAAGGTATTCTGTCATGGCTGATGAATGCACAGACATCAGTGGTCGTGAAGTGCTTAGCATTTGTGTTCGTCATATCGTTGCTGAGGGTGAAGATAAAAAATTCAAGTTTGAAGAAACCTTTTAATCTGCAGTTACCCTACAGTCAACAAAAGCAGAGCATATTACAGATGTGTTGATTACTGAGCTAAGAAAATCAGGTTTGAATCCAGCGAACATCTCTGCAGTATCATTTGGTGGCGTTGCCAATTTTAGCGGAAATGTAAGTGACGCAGGCGAGGCTGAAAGAGCATGCACCAATTTTATTATTTGTACACTGCCGAAGCCATCTTTCGCAACTCCCTCTTCTTCACAGCTGCAGACAAAGTCCTCATCCCTTAATAAGCTTTTCAGAGAGTAAGACACAAAAGGTTGTCAATTTTGCACATGGCAGAAATGGTGGTCGATAAAATGTCTCCTAAACTTGTTCAACCAGGGGAAACGAGATGGTTGTCACATGAAGGCAGTGTTAAAGTAGTCGTACAGCATTATGCTTCTATATGTATAGCCTTAGAAAATGTCTACATTGAGGCGAGTGACTATTTGTCTTATGCAGGGGGACTTGCTTCTGTTTCGAAATAAATCGACGATTTTCATTCTCGTGTTACTTTCTACTCTTTTAGCATCACCAGTTCGTCTCAGTAAATCCTTGCAGTCATCCGAAGAAAACTTAATGGAGGCCATGGCGCTGATAAATTTGGTGCAAAAACACATCGAGGATATTGAAATCAATGATTTGATGTTAGAAGCAATGGAAGTTTACAAACAGGCTCAGGAACATGACATAAAAATGGAAGATAACGATATCACTGATAACGATTTGTTGAAGTTGGCATACATTTACAAGAATAAAATTATACAAAAAATGAACTAGAAATTATCTGACCAATTTCAGGAATTGGAAAAGTTCCATGGGATTTATCAAAAAAAACTGAGAACCCCGACTTTACAAAAATTGCCAGCATGGGTGGAACCAATGAAAATAACATAAAGAACGAGTTTAACATTTACAGGAGACACCTTGGTAATATTGAAACTCAAAGCAATCTTCTAATGCTTGCATGTGGTGCAGAAAGAAAAGCCATGTTCCTTCGCTGTCAGCTGCAGGTATGCGTCTTTTACTGCTTCCTGTTGAAACTGCGTGTGTAGAAAGGACATTTTCGACAATGAACAGTATTCTGTCATCTGAGAGGAAATGCTTGCTTCCAGCATATATAGACGCCTTAATGAAAATTCCAATAGAAGGCCCGAAAATTCCCGATCTTAGGAGCCCAACACATGAAGATGGTAAAGTGTACACTCAGTGCATTAAACAAGCTTATCACAAATGGCTTCAAAAGGGACGACGAAATATTTAAAAGATAAAAATGTTAAAAGTGCTACACAACCAAAGAATTTGTTTATCTTTTAAAGAAATACTGTAATTGTTATTTTTAATTTATTAAGTGAATGTACGCGACAAAATTATTAAGCAGAAGCTAACCTCATTTAGCATGGAAAAATTACATTTATTATACGAAATGCTGTGTTATAGCTATGTTTTACATTTGGCATTTGCCTTGACAATCAACTATGGCTACGTACAGGCTACGAATTTAACCTCCTAACAACTGTAAAAACGATTAATAGTCAATAATACACTGCCTGACAGAGAAAATGCCACACCATGATGACGTGAACGCAGAGCCATGCAAATTGCAGGGTGGGTGAACCCGTACATGTTATGCAAATGATTGCATTTGCAGGTCAATCGCACGAACGGCGCGCGAGATATACGAGGACAACCAGCCAGTGAGGCCATCAGTCGAGACTTCGTCACGGCCGCGAGAAGTGAGTGGTTCTGCTGTAACCGTGTCTGGAGGACGAACAAGGGGTGCTAATACTGTTAAGACGCCGTCGTACGCGATTTCATCAAACGGATGAGGTCACGATAGGTGTCATCGTATGCCTTCGTACCGCCGGATGGTCCTTGCGTCGTATTGCGGAAGAAACGCAAGGTGGTGTTACAACCATCGGTCGCATTTGGAGACAGTGGTCTGAGAACGGATCTGTGTTACGTCGTAGGGGGACCGGAGCACGAAGACTGACGTCCGAGCCACCGATCGTCGCATCCGATGTCATACTGTAGCGGGCCCAGAGGCCACAACGGGCGCCATTTTGCGGAGTGTACGGGAAGGCTTGGATACTCCCATATCGACGCTGACAGTGTGGCGCTGATTGGTTGCGTCTGGTTTGATGTCCAACCGTCCGTTGCGAAGGCTACCATCGTCGTTACAGCTTGGCGTGGTGTCGTTCCAGAGCTGCGTGGGGTGCCGAATGGAACAGTGTAGTGTTTAGCGGCAAATTGCGGTTCTGTCTCACCGCGGATGATCGCCGTGTGAAAGTCTAGAGGCGACGTGGCCAACACGCGGATTCCTCCGCCAGTGTGGAGGCCCGGCGATGGGCAATCATAGTGTGCGGTGCTATCAGCTCCAACAGCCACTCACCGCTGGTACGCATTATGGGCACATTGACGGCACGCCGCTATGTTGACGAGATACTGCGGCCCGTGTCCCTACCGTATCTGCAGGGCATCCCAAAAGCCGTTTTTCAACAGGATAACGCCCGGCCACATACCGCTCGGATCAGCCTGAATGATTTACATGATGTGCGAATGCTTCCGTGGCTTGCTCGATACCCCGACCTCTCGCCCATCGAGCATCTGTGGGACACGATTGGACATCGGTTGAGTACCCGCCCACCCCCTCAAAATGAAGATGAACTGTAGACACGGATCAAAACCACATGATCCACGATATCCTAGGACTCTATTCGGACACTCATTGCCTCGATGCCAAGTCGAATTCAAAGCTGTATTACCCAAAATGGGGGCCATACTCCTTATTGATCATCATGTATATTCGGCCACTGGAGCCTAGGCTGTATGTGACAATTAAATCATTTGTTCAGGACCTACTTGGCTATCTGTGTGTGCAGTTTGGTCTGTTTTCGAACATCCCTTCATGGTGTGGCAGTTTCTCTGTCAGGCAGTGTATTACTCATAAAAACTGACAAGGTACTAAAGGGTAAGTGTTTTTACTACTTTACATAAATGCGAAAGTTTCCTTTTTTCCTTTTTAATAATTAGGTATTAGCGCCATTTTGTTATCATAAAGTACAATGGTCAGTAACAGTTACATGAATCCTCAGCTTCACATTCAGTATTTTCTACCATAACGTAATAATTTTACTTTTCTTTTTTAATTCGAAGTCCATGTATACCAGCAGTTCCCCACATAAAACCGCGAGAGCGAGGAACGACCAGGGCGGTCATACACAGTGAGGGTTAACCGAGGCTTGACTATTACTTATTTTATATTATGCGCAAAAATCCCTGCTTACAATCTGATTAAAATTGGAATTGAAACTTTTCACCAGTTTTTGGCAGAGTATTTTCGCCCATTTACAGAAATTGCTTATAATATGTTTCGCCAGTTTTGGTAGCCTTGACAGCTTAAAATTCGCCTTTCTTTCTCAAAATGTTTAGGAACATAGGCGCCGACTATAGGGGGGCAATGTGAATCTTGCCCCTCTAATAATTTTGCTACAGAAGCAGTGCCCACCCTTTTCGTCGTGTTTAATTAAATAATCGCTTTGGCCTCATAAAGTGGACCAAGCTCCACCTTACGAGTCTAAAGCGATTTAATTCCGAAAAATTTATAAATAACAACATAAGTGAACTTTTTTACCATACAAAGCATTGTTTATTTGATGAGAAACGTCATTGTCAGCCCCGTATTTTGTTCGGCATGTCCTCGTGTTGTTTAAAACAATTATGAAAAATAAAATAAATAAAAAAACAGAAACGTACAATCGCTAGCGCCTTTATGCATCAGTTTTTTTTTTTTTTTTTTTCGCTTCTCGTTCTTTGGGTAACAGGGCTAATTTATCATATTTTTGATAAACGTTTGGAAATAAAATTTCTGGGGTTATTTTTATAAAATCGCTGGCTGAATTTCATTTTTAAAAATATTAATATTCAGCAAGATTATATTTCTACTTCCTTGTTCATTTGCTGATGAGCAATTACAATTGCGTTTCAAAATATATGTTGGATCTTGTAGTTTATCTTTTTGCTTCCTCCCACCTTCTAATTTTTATTTTTCTCCTGAGAAAGGAACAGACGTAGACGTGCTCCTCCCACGCATGATCTCTTCATGCCTGCCTCCTCACTAATTTGGTGAAGTCGGCGCCCCTGTTTAGGAATGTTGCTCATAGCTTCAGAAATGAAGGCGTGCTTGTACATAGATTTCAAGATAAGGATGTCATTCACATTGTTGAATATTTTCTGGAGTCAATTCTATCATTTCTGTGACTGCGAGCCACGACAAGCTGCATTTAGTCCGTTTGGTGTGGTACCGAAGGTCTAAACTAGTCGAGTAAAGCTGAACAAACAGTTGAATTTTTTTCTTGGGAGTTTAACGATCACCGTGAGCAACTCACTCAATGATCTATAAGCAGTCGTCTCTCCTCAATTTAAGGCCATTTGCTCAAGAGAAGGGGGAGAGCTAGTGCCATAGGACAAACACACCATCCATGCCTCACCGGGATTCGAACCCAGCCCACCTCGGTCGCATGGTTAGAGATGAGTGCCTCTAAATTAGGGACGGGGACTGCTTATAGCCCTTAGAGTTGCTCACGGTGGTCATTCAACCCAAACCAAAACAAAACAAAAAGACGGACGGGGAGCAATAATTGGTGATTTGCCCCGGGCTCAGAAATGCCTAGTTACCCCCTGAGACAGGGGATATAATTTATCCCACTATGGAATGTGGTACCCCTAATTAGCGGGCAATTAAAATACATATATACAACCCCGCCTTCTCATGGAGCATCCTGTTCCCACTAAAAAGGCTCTGACGACCGCCAACAGCGGTATAACTATACCATCGCGATTAGAGGAAATGCTATCCCGCACTCACCAACCCACTTGGCCAGCGTGGTGAGTTATGGCCAAACCCCTCCAAAATGACTCCACAACTTAAATCTTGGCCCTCAGTCTCCGGCAGCTGGAATGTACCTGGCCAAGGCAGCGGCCAGTGCGACATGAAGGCAGAGGGTGCTAAGAATCCCCGGAGGACCGAACTAGGCTGCCATCTGATGCTGACCTTGGCTACGTATAATGGACGCTCCCTATCTTCTGATTCAAGGCTTCTTGAATTGGAAGAGGAACTACAAAGGATCAAGTGGGACATCGTCGGGCTAAGTGAGGTAAGGAGAAAAGGAGATCTCATTGAACTGAAAAGTGGAAATCTCTTCTACTATCGTGGGACCGACACTGGCAGAACTAATGGTGTTGGATTTATAATAAACAAGAAACTGAAGGATAAAGTTCTAGAAGTTGAAATTTCCTCTGACAGAGCTGCACGACTCGTTATCCAACTCTCGAGAAGATCCCAGGCTCAGATTATTCAAACTTATGCACCAACCACAAGTCATCCTGAAGAACAAATTGAAGAATTTTATGAGGAAATTCGTCATCTAAATAATAAAGGTAAGCAGCACTTGAAGATAATTTTGGGAGATTTCAATGCAAAAATAGGACAACGGCAACCGAATGAAACTTCAGTAGGTAAATTCGGTCACAGCCACAGAAACTAGCGTGGAAATACTCTTGTAGAGTTTGCAGAGGTAGAAGAGTTTTTCATCTGGAACTCCTTTTTCGAGAAAAAGCCACACAGGAAATGGACATAGAGACATCCAAATGGGACAAGTGAAATTGATTTTATTATGTGTAACAAAAAATTCGTCTTAGAAGACTGCAGTGTGCTAAACAAGTCCAACACAGGCAGTGACCATAGATTGGTGAGATGTAAGATGCACCTCAACACTAAACTCGAACGTGGCAAGCTGATAAGACAAACAAAATGTATTGACATAACCAACCTTAAAAAACACCATAATACCTTCAAGTTGGAACTGAAGAACAGATTCTCTGCTTTAGAAGGCCTAACATCGGAAGAAGTGGATATTTCTGAAGTTAACAGAAAAGTAACCAAAGCTCTTATGGAAACAGCAACAAAATTAGCTGGGTCTAAGAACAAGTTGCATGTGAACAAATTATCAGGAAAAACCAAAATGCTGATGCAAAAAAGAAGAGAGATGAGGACAACTAAAGAAGATGTGACTTCCAAAGTGGAATATATAGAGATATGCAAGACTGTACGAAAAAGTATCACTGAAGATGTAAGGAAATTCAACTGTAAACTAGCGAGGAAAGCAATTGAAAACAACCAAAGCCTAAAGATAGCAAAGGGACATCTCAGTAAGGGAAGAAAACAGATTATGGCACTGAGAAAAGAAGATGGTTCAGTAACACGAAATAGAGGTGAAATGTTGACAAGAGTGAAAGATTTCTACTCCAAATTATATGAAAGGGATGATACATGTACTCCAGACATCATGAAAGGTACCAGAGTTCTTCCAGTCCTCCCAGCAGAAGTTGCACATGCAATCAAGAACATGAAGTGGGGAAAAGCTCCAGGAGAAGATGGAATTACTGTAGACATCATACAAGAAGCGCAAGGGGAGAAATCGGAACAGTACTCGCCCAAATTTTCACTCGATGCCTTAATGAAGGGAAGATTCCTGAGGATTGGAACAACGCTACAATGATCCTGCTACATAAAAAAGGTGACATTGAGGATCTCAGGAACTACAGACCTATCAGCCTCCTATCAGTGGTTTATAAAATCTTCACTAAAGTTCTTTCACACCGCTTGAAAGTAACACTGGATATGGCTCAACCAAGAGAACAAGCTGGATTCAGGAGTGGCTACAGCACAATAGATCATATCCACGTACTGAGAGAACTAATTGAAAGAGCGAGGGAATATGAACTTCCATTGTGCATGGTTTTTATCGATTATGAAAAAGCCTTTCATTCGGCGAAACCATCAGCAGTTAGAATGACTCTGAAATCCTGCGGTATTGAAGATGCATACATTAATATTATTAATAACATCTATGAAAATGCAAGTGCAAAGATTCGGCTGTTTGAAACTACAACACACATAAAAATTGGAAAGGGAGTGAAGCAAGGTGACACCATAACTCCGAAGCTCTTTACAGGAACTTGCTGACAAGAGTAAAGAAGTGGGATTAAAAATTAACTTTCAGAAGACAAAAGTGATGTTCAATGCTTTTACAAGAAATGAAGATTTATCGATTGATGGAGAAAAGCTGGAGATAACAGACACGTACGTTTATCTTGGACAGCAGATATCAAGTGAGGGTCACATTGATGAAGAAATTAATCGGCGTACAAAACTTGCCTGGAGAGCTTTTGGAAGAAACAGCATAATTTTCAAGAGCAATATGCCATTATGTCTTAAAAGAAAAGTATTTGATCAATGCATCCTTCCAGTGCTTACGTATGGTGCAGAGACGTGGACCTTAACTAAAAGAGACATACAAAGGCTGCAGACAACTCAAAGCAGCACGGAGAGGTGCATGTATGGTGTAACCAGGAGAGATAAGAAGAGGAACTCGTGAATCCGAAAAATGACAAGAGTGGAAGACATCATGACCAGAGTTAAATCCCTGAAATGGCAATAGGCTGGACATACTGCCAGAAGGACAGACCATCGATGGACAGCCGAACTTTTAGATTGGATTCCAAGGGACAGGAAAAGACCCAGAAAAAGACCACATGGGAGATGGGTGGATGAAATTCGAAAGTATGCGGGAGTGACATAGAGGAGACTGGCACAAGACAGACCGTTGTGGAGGAAACTTGGAGAGACCTTCGTCCAGCAGTGGATTGATAATGGTTGACAATGATGAAGATGATGATATATACAGGGTGGTTCAAAACTATATGTCAAAAATGTAAAGGCAGGTAGAGGGGATCTAAATAAGCAGATTTCGTATAGGAATGTGTGCGCGGTAATGCCACGTTGAGCCGGTAGAGAGCGCTGATGAGTGCGGCGTATAAAAGCGCTTCGCCAGCTGGATTCTTCATTTCCCGCACGGATCTCGAGCAGCATGCATCGTTACACCAATGCGGAGCTGGCCGACATGCATTTCATGTATGGGGCTACTCAAGGAAATGGATTAGCTGCTCAACGGATGTACAGGTAGCGATTCCCGGATAGGAATCAGCCGGATCGTCGAACATTCGAGCGGCTTCATCGGGAGTTAAGCACGAGTGGATCGTTTTATGCTTCCAGGCGTGATACTGGCATTGGAAGATATCGCAGAACTCCTGCAGTGGAAGAAAGAATACTAAACACAGTAGAGGATAATCCGTCGACAAGCTCGAGAGCTGTAGGACGTGCGTTGGGTGTGAGCCATCCAACTGTTTTGAGGACTTTACATGAAGACGGAATGCATCCGTATCATTTACAGAGAGTGCAAGCAATGACCCCTGACGATTATCTTCCACGTCTCAACTTTGCCCGTTGGTACCTACAGCAGACTGCAGCCAATCCAACCTTCTCTGCAAATGTTTTATTCATTGATGAGGCTACCTTTACGCTGTCGGGTATGTTTAACATCCATAATTCTCACCTGTGGGCTCATGATAACCCACATGGCACAATAACACACGCCTACGAAGAAAGGTTTTCCATTAATGTTTGGGCAGGCATTGTGCACAATAATTTAGTAGGACCGTACATTCTACCTAGTCGTTTAACTGGCCACACATACGGCATCTTCCTACAGGTGGTCTTACCTGAATTTCTGGTCGATGTTCCTCCAGATGTTCGCAAACGAATGTGGTTCCAGCACGATGGAGCCCCAGCTCACTTCAGCCGAAACGACAGGAATCACCTGGACGCTGTCTACGGTCAGCATTGGATAGGACGGGGCAGACCAGTTTCCTGGCCACCGCGTTCTTCTGATATAACCTGCTTGGATTTCTTCTTTTGGGGTCATATTAAAAGCCTCGTGTACGAGAGTCCCGTCACATCTGCAGAAGATCTTGTTACCCGCTTGTCTGTTGCTGCTGGACATGTGCTCGACATGCCTGACGTCTTTTCTAATGTACGCCGATCCATGCGCCGCCGCTGTGAATCTTGTATCGCTGTTGGTGGCCGCTCTTTCGAGTACCTTCTGTAGACTGTTAATAAATTTTTGTTTTCTTTTGTCTTTACTTGTCTTTTCAGTTTCCTGTGATTCATACTGATTTACGTGCTAGCGCTTTAATGCGGCATTACCGCACACACATTCCTATACGAAATCTGCTCATTTAGATCCCCTCTATCTGCTTTTACATTTTTGACATATAGTTTTGAACCACCCTGTATGTGTGTATATATATGTATATATAGCAGTTAAATAGTCAAATGTTACTTTTTTACGCTTTCCAACCGTAGGTTGAAGAAACGTATATGCTCCAGCCTTTTCCGTCCGTCTGTCGGCACGATAACTCACGTAAAAATGGTTCGATTTCGATGAAATTTTAGTATGTGGTAGGGGACCACCAGGGGACGAACCCTATTGAAAATGGGTGAAATAAGGTCAAAGGTCACGCCATAAGAGCAGGATTCATTCAATTGCCCTTATGTATCATAACTTGTGTAAATATAGGTCGATTTCGATGAAATTTTAGTATGTGGTAGGGGACCACCAGGGGACGAACCCTATTGAAAATGGGTGAAGTGGGGTCAAAGGTCACGCCATAAGAGCGGGATCCATTTCATTGCCTTTATGCGTCATAACATGCGTAAATATGGTTCGATTTGGATGAAATTTTAGTATGTGATAGGGAACCACCTGGGCACGAACCCTATTGAAAATGGGCGAAATGGGGTCAAAGGTCAGGCAGGACATAAGAGCGGGATTTGTTCCATTGCCCTTATGCGTCATAACTTGCGTAAAAATGGTTCGATTTCGATGAAATTTTAGTATGTGGTAGGAAGCCACTGGGGACGAACCCTATTGAAAATGGGCGAAATGAGGTCAAAGATCAGGACACTGGAGTGGGATCCATTCCATTGCCCTTATGCATCATAACTTACCAAAAAATGTTTCGATTGCGACAAAACGTTATCATTTTGTTCCGGAGGTATAGTGAACCATTTCTGTTGAATATCAACGAAATGGGGTCAAAGGTCATTGCACAAAAGCAAGATTTATTCCACAGCCATTATTACATAACTTGCGTAAAACTGCTTCTATTGCGACAAAACTTTAGTATGTTATTCTTGAGGTGTACTGAACCGGTTCTGTTGAATATCATCGAAATGGGGTCAAAGGTCAGGACAGAGGAGCGAGATTTATTCCACAGCCATTATCCTCATAACTTGAGTAATAATTTCTGGTATGTTGGAAAGCGTATCATAATCAATGCATTGCATGATTTTACTAACTTGTTTTATTTTTATTGTTTAAATCAGTCATTGCAACCATAAAACATATGTACGTATCCAAAGGCGTAACTAGGGCGGGGTGGGGCGGGGCGGAGGTGCTCCGGGTGCAGCTCAAAAGAGGGCGCAACAATCTGTGCTTGCAATCTTATTGAAATTAGAATTGAAGCTTTTACACCAGTTTCTGGTACACTTAAAATTCGAAAATTTTCCTTCTCAAAACGTTCAGAGGATGCTTGTTATGCACATTCAGAAATAAAGGCGTAGCTCTGTAGGCCGTCCAACTAAAGAAGAACCACGGCGTTTGTTGACAATAACGGATCCCGCGGTTTTTATTTAGTTGGTTGGAAAGATAAGGATGTCGTTCACATTGTTGAAGATTATATGGGGACTATTCAGTCATTACTCTGGCTGCAAGCCACGACTGCCAGCTACATTCAGTCTGTTTGATGTAGTACCGAAGGTCCTAACTCTGAAGCAGTTACGAAACGCTGTAGAAACATTCACAGTTTAATACAAAGACAGATGGGGGCGCAATATTTGGGTCTGCACCGGAAGCAGAAATGCCTAGTTACGCCTCTGAAGTATATCTTCATTTTAGCCTGCTACAAATTTTGCAATTATACTTTTGAATCATATCAGCATGCACTAGATTTGCGAAAATATCAGTGCCTACTGTTTCAGCAACCCATGTTAATAAAAAAGAAATAACCATGTGAAACTTTGCAAAAGGGTTTTCATTTGTAATCATTCTTAACTATCAACAGTAGTAACTTTTGAAGTGTTCTCGAGCTTTTATCCTAGGTCAAAAACCAAATGCGTATTTAACTGAAAAATTGTTTAGCCTCGGAAAAATTTGCTTTCATGTACCCCCCCCCCCCCTCATTTCAAATTCCTGGATAAACCCCTGACCCTGAGTTCAACGATCACCTAACAGCTGTGCCACTAGCTACAGGGAACCGGGAAAGAGAGACAGCCAGAACCGTAACACAAACATGCCTCATCCAGGTCTCGAAACGGCCCCAGCTCGTACGACGAGCCAGAAACCTACGCCTTTGACTATACCACCGGGACGGCAAAACTCATGTTCGAGCAGTATGAGTTCCACCATGCATTCCACTTAGTTTTCTCGCTGATTTGCCCATTCAGAGGGAATTCTCAGTAATAATGAACAGCTCAACTCTTGACGAAATCATACCCTGTAACTCCGGTAGCCGGGTCGTTTGAGGCCATGGCTAATCGCTTGTTCTGGGCCCGGGCTAGAGCCCCGTACGTGGCATGCGGGGTGTGGCAGCTGTTGAAAAGTAGGACGAACCACTCCCCATCACCTCAGATGTCCACGGATGTAATTAAACCCCGAAGCGAAATAAAAAAATCCTGCCAATGCCAGACATAATTCTGCTCGGTGAGGATCCCTTTTAAGTAGGTTGGTAGCATGTATTTTATCCTTCGAGTGTGGCTCACGTTAAGATGATTCTAGATTTGTTCTTGTATTTTTTATTTATTTATTTATTTATTTATTTATTTTTATTTTTTTTGCTTTAGGCTTTAGGCACTATAACAGTATTACACGAACTTTGAATACCTTCGTGAATCCAGCCCTTCGGTGAATGACGCGAACTCATTTGGAATTTTGATGCTATGGAGATACGTAGCTGAACTGGCAAGTCTCAGACTTTCGAAAGAAGACAGGATTAATATATCGCCAATACCTTCTTATCCAGGACATAGGACTGATATCTAACTACACCGAGGAGCTAAAGCATTATGGCCAGCGGGAGCAACTGCAGGTAAACGACGGCGCGTGTGAAGGTCATGAAACGATATAAATAACACGTGATACTGAGCTCTGTTAATCAGTGTTATTCTTGTTCTTCACATGGGAAAGGCAGCCAACTTAAGCGAGTTGGACAAAGGCCAAATCGTAATGGCTAGACGACTGGGTCAGAACATTTCTGAGACGGCAAAGCTTGTTGGATGTTCACGGTCAAACGTGGTGTTAGTACCTTCAAAAAGTGGTCCGAGTAGAAAATCACATGAACCGCCGGCAAGATGTTGGCGAACTACGGCTCATCGATGCTAGATGTGGGCAAGACTATCCCGTATGGTACGAGCTAATTCAAGGGATACTGTGGCAAAACTCGCCGGTACTTTGAATGCTAGTGAAAGGTCTCAACACACAGTACATCGAACCTAGCTGGAAATGGGCTGTATAGCCACAGGTAGCTCCGAGTGTCCGTGCTAACCTCGGTTCACCATCGAAAGCGCCTATAATGGGCACGGAAACATCAAAACTGGACATTGAATAATTGTCTGGTTTGGTGAATCCTTTCCTGTTGCACCGTTTGAACGGCCGAGTATGTGTGCATCGTTTACTTGGGGAAATGTTGGCACCAGAGTGCACCATGGGTCGAAAACAAGCCGGTGAAGGAAGTGTAATGCTTTGGGCAATGTTGTGCTGGAAACCCTTGGTCCAGACATCCATGTGCACGAAACTATGACGTCTACCACCTATCTAAACATCACTGCAGATCAGGCTCATTTTTTCATAGCAACGGCATCCTCTCTAGTAGTGCCTTCTTTCAGCAGTATAATGCGCCATGCCACACTGCCCGGATTATTCGAGAATGGTTCTCAGAACGTAACGAAGACTTACAGGTATTTCCCTGCACTCCAAATTCTCCAGACATAATCCAATTGAGCATCTGTGGTTTGTGTTGGAACAGCATATTCGATCTGCGGCCGCTTTACAACGTAACTTACAAGAGTTAAAGGATCTTCTGGTAACGTCTTGGTAATAGATATCACAAGACACCTTTAGAAATCTTGTAAGTCTGTACCTCGCCGGGTAAGAGCTGTTTGGCAGCACGTGGAAGCCCAAAATAAATCATGTTACGCAGGTGGGCTCTTTAGTGTATTAGTTAACGTGTATTGGAGTTACAACACAGTGGCAGAAATTTCTTAAGGGGGGGGGGTACTTGGATTTGATTCATTGATGAAAACCTTATATTTAAATTCGTACGCAATCCCCTCTCAAGGAAGGGGTCCGAACCCGATGAACCCCCTTTCCTTGGTTACGCCTATGATTGTGGCTGTGTGATGTCGACGGATAAAACATTTAAAATGTATTAACACAAGAAAACGTGTTTCATCGAAGTGTCTTTCTCGCACATTTTATTTCTTACTTTGTGACATCAAAACTAGACCATGAGTGAAATTACTCATGGTTAATAAATACAGACATTTGACGTGGACTAGGAACATCAAACAGAATTCATCGCGTTTATAAGTGAGTCACGGAAAAATTATCATTGACTGCCACCGGGAATCGAACCCAGGGTCTTCCAGTTCCACGCCGGACATGCTTCCACTACACCACAGTATACAGGGTGTCCGAGAATTATTGGACACATTACATAATTATGTACAAAAAAACTATGAGCATTGTCTGTTTTTCTGTCACGTATTACTAACACGGTTTCTATGTTTTTGTTTTGCAGAATTGTTATTCCCAGAATCCGATAGATGGCGCTAGGTGTGGCCTGATGAGGAATGTATGAGAAATGCGCAATCAATAGTCATGTCATCCGTACAGCAGAAGGCGATGTGTGCATTATGGCTTGCGGAATTAAAGTCTGTCATTAAAGTTAAAAGGCGGTATCGTTCAGAGTATAGTTGTAATAATCCGTCAACGAATTCAATTAAGCGGTGGATGAGGCAATGTGAAACATCGTGGAGGAGCCGGTAGGCCTAACGTCAGCGGTGAGACAGTTGACCAAGTTAATTAAAGTTTCCGACGAAGCCCCAGGAAACCCGTTCGTAAAGCAAGCAGAGAACTCTGCATTCTTCCGAAATCGACAGTTCACGATATCTTGCACAAGAAATTGAAGTTTCATGCTTATAAAATTCAAATAGTGCAAAAGATGCATGTAAATGATCACACTCTGCTATACGATTTTGCTGTGGATATGCTGAATCGAGTGGAAAACGAAGAAAACTTTCTCAGTACTGTAATTTTTAGTGATGAATCCACATATCATGTATCAGGTATTGTGAACCGTCACAACTGTAGGATATGGGGCAGTGAACCGCCTCATGCTGCTATTGAACTGGAACGTGATTCTCCAAAAGTTAATGCGTGGTGCGCCCTATCAAAAAGAGAAGTGGCTGTCCCTTTCTTCTACGAAAATAACATAAATGGTGACATTTACTTGGATATGCTAGAAAATTTCCCTATAATCCAGATCAAAAGATATGACAACGTCGTTTTTCTCTGCATTGGTCAACGCCGTAAGTGCCTAAATGAGCATTTCCCCATCAGATGGATTGGGCGTGGTGGTCCCATTCCGTGGCCTCCTTGCTCTCCAGATCTAACTCCATTGGATTATTTCATATGGGGTTATGTGAAGGATCGTGTCTATCAGATGCCTTGTACCGATTTGCAGGAACTGAAGCAGCGTATCACAGCTGCTATTAATTCCATAACTCCTCAGATGCTTGCCAATACATGGCATGAAATCGAGTATCGCTTGGACGTACTACGAGCAACCCATGGATCTCACATCGAAATTTATTAACTTGTGTAGTCACATTGTAAGTTAGTACAGTCAGTTTCTTTCTATCTGTTTAATGTTTTATTTTATATAATTTTGTAATGTGTCCAATAATTCTCGGACACTTTGTATGTATATTTATATATTATATTTATAATAATAAAACGTGAAATGGGTGATGACTTCTGTTTGATGTTCCTAGTCCACGTCAAATGTCTGTATTTATTATTCATTTGCCTTCTAGTTATTTGTTTAGTTGCTGCTTACCATCTTTGGTGAATCCCCAGCATTGTGCGGGGCTCCAAGAAGCTACCTGCCAAATAGCTTGGCAGTAAGTCGTATGTGAGTCTGAAGGAATTCGAGGCCGCTGTGGTACAGTGGCAGCATGTCCGGCGCGTAACTGGAAGACCCTGGGTTCTATTCCCGGTGGCGGCAAATGATAATTTTTCCGTGACTCACTTATAAACGTGGAAAGAGCGATGACTTTTGTTTGATACTTACGGGTTAGTCTTTGAAGATAATGACAAACTTTTCGCTTAGAATGACATACGGCGTATCTTCACAATCCCCTCATCCAATTCAGATTACGACAGGTTCGCACATTGCATTTTGTTCCGCCGCTACTTTTTTCACCGTAAGGTGTTCTACTTCTCCCAAAAGTACGATGGCATTTTTACACCCCATTCGTACTGTACTTTTTTTTTTTTTTGAGATTTAACGACCACCGTGAGCAACTCAATGGGCTATAGGCAGTCGCCCGTCCCTAATTTAGAGTCACTGGTTCCAGGGAAGGGAGAGAGCCAGTGCCGTAAGACAAACACAACATCCATGCCTCACCGGGATTCGAACCCGGACCCCTTCCGACGAGTGATCAGAGGCCAACGCCTTAGACCACTGCGCCACCGGGGCGGCCGTACTGTACTTTGATGATATGTGTGTATCTGCGTACACCGTTTTTAAACCAAAGGGTATTCATTACCGTGATTTCGAACGTATGCGTTTTAGCGTGTTGATGAGTAAGAATATTTCAAAGGCATGTCAACAGATATACAACTCAAAGCAAGATGACTGAGCGAAAGGTAGAAGAAATTAGAAACACCTTAAGACCTAGATTCTTGAACTCTGTTTTTATAAGAAATCACAAGCAGCTAGTCAATACAAACAGAAGTTCAGAAAAATCATTTTGAAGCAAACACATGAAGATAGAAAAATTAAAAGGAGCTTGATACTGAGTTAGCACTTGCTCTACAAAAGCTTTAAAATCACAAAATAATAATAATACTTTTTAACATTTTTTTACTAGTTACCGAATCTCTGAGCATCAGGTTTTTTGTCACCCATTGCTTCACAGTGCATAAATGGCAGATTACAGATTTGCTTTTACACTGGTTTCAATAAATTAAGGAACTAAACGAAATTTTGAAATGTCTCAAAAACTGCACTAAGTCAGCTTTGCATTAGGAACACCTATCCGATAATACATTGGCCCACTTTTCTGTGCAATCACGGCTCGCAGACGCCTAGGAACAGATTCTGTCGAAGATCCTCCATACGCAATTTGACCCATGTCCGCTGCAGCAGCTCCGTCAGTTCTCACACACCTTCTAGTATATCCCACAAGTATTCAGTTCGGTTACAGTCAGGAGAGTTTGGGGGCCAAGGTAATTTGGTGTGTTCCTTCAACCACTCAGTAGTTATGCGAGCTCAATGACACGGTGCATTGTTCTATTGAAAAATGTCAGTGATCCGGGTAAACCCCCAGCAAATATGGCTGGAGATGGTCGGCTAACAGGCCCCTGTAGCGTCCACCATTCAGTGTTTCCGGGATGATAACCAACGGACTAGGGCTTGCCAAGAATAAACTCCTCAGACCAGAACACCACTTCCACCAACCTGTTCAACCCCAAATGGACATCCAGGGGATGTCTTTATGCTATTCACGCCATATGCGAACCGGGCAACCAGTATGCTGCAGCAAGAAACGGGACACGTCACTCCACACGACCTTCTTCCATTTGTCGAGGGTCCATTGTGGCCCATGCGAAACGCTGTTTGCGATAACTTGGCGTCATCATGGGCATCCTTGTTGGGTTTTTTTTTTTGATTGGAGGTTTAACGACCACCGTGAGCAACTCAATGGGCTATAAGCAGTCGCCCGTCCCTAATTTAGGGTCACTGGTTCCAGGGAAGGGAGAGAGCCAGTGCCGTAAGACAAACACAACATCCATGCCTCACCGGGATTCGAACCCGGACCCCTTACGGACGAATGACCAGAGGCCATCGCTTAGACCACTGCGCCACCGGGGCGGCCATCCTTGTTGGTCTCAGGCTGTGGAAACCCACGCGCAGCAAGGTACAGCGCATGGTGCAAATAGGTCGAACTGCACCGCTGTTGTACGTCGTTGCTGAGATACCAGTCGCGACACCCGACGCTCACCTCCAGGACCAACTGTGCGTGGATGACCAGTGTGAGCCCTTCTGCTGGATGTCTGTGCGTGGCTAATCCAGTCCTGGTACACTCTTGATACAGTAGCAGCCAACAAATGTGGCTGATCAATGCGAGCCCTTTTTTTTTTGTGGCTGATCAATGCGAGCCCTTTTTTTTTTTTTGGTTAATCCAGTCCTGGTACATCTTTGATACAGTAGTACGGGATCAGCTAAGTGTGGCTGTATTGGCACCTGTCCCCCGGGCTAAAACTATCTGGGGGCAAATTGGCTTAAATTGTCACGTTTCCCCATTATTGGCAAACGTTTACTGATTGCGTACAGCGGATAGGTATGCACAATTTATAGTTGCCGCACGTAACGTTGACATCACGTGGTACTTCGTTATCGCTCCGAATATGTAAAACAGGGATGTTAAGCTGCGGATTACCTAGTGGTCAGCGTTCGTGACGGCTACGGAGAGGACCCAGGTTCGACCCCATGCAGGTACGAACGCTCGAACCACTAAATATCCGCAGTGCGTCGGATGGGCACGTTAAGTCTTCGGGCCTCGGGTACTGACCCCCCCGGTTATAAATAAGGGCGTCTTCCTTCTACCTCGCTTCCGTGTCACTTTCCTGTCGGACACTCTAGCCCAAACTCCTAGCTTCCCATTTCTAAGGGTTGTTTAAGACCTGCGGTCAGACACTATTTCTAAAACCCTCTACATGTGATCTGATCTGAAAACGGGGGTGTTCCTAATGCAAAGCTCAGTATACGAGTTTTCATATGAAATTTGAGGAAAATATAATTTAGCATGCTCTTTTATAATGTTCAAAATAAGAAAACTAATTATTAACAAATAGCAGTTGTAAGCATACCTGTTCACAAGAGATACTTAAAACGAGATAGCCAAAGTGAGTCAATATGGAATGTAGTCGCTCCTCGCAGGAAAGTGTCATGCTCATGAGAACATCCAGAAGCTGTCCTAGTAACAACCATTTAGTTTTATAGCTCTTGCAGGTTTGGGGCAGGTTTAAGCATCCCAAGCACGCTGAACAGGATTCAGGTCAGGACAACGAGCTGGCCACTTCATATGGATGTTTTTCTTTGTTATTAGAGGTTTTAAGGACCACCGTGAGCAACTCAGTGGGCTATACGCAGTCGCCCGTCCCTAATTTAGGGCCACTGGTTCCAGGGATGGGAGAGCCAGCGCCGTAAGACAAACATCCATGCCTCACGGGATTCGAACCCGGACCCATCTCGGACGAATGGTCAGAAGGCATCGCTTAGACAACTGCACCACCGGGCTGGTTGAGTGTTCTCCACAAGATATTGGTCAACAATTCTAGCTTGGTGGTAATCTATATTGTCTCCAATTTCTCCTGTACAAGACCTAACAAAGTGCTCTTGGGTCTCATTCCTATAGATGTAAGCATTCAGTCTGTTTGTTGCACATAGAGATCTATGTGGCAACCCAAAGATATGCTTGCCCACACCATGACACCACCAACACAATAAGTGTCCCTTTCTAAGACATTTAAAGGATGATGGTGTGTCCCTGGTTCTCTTCAGGTAAGTCTGCATCTAGAAAGCAAATCTGGATTCATCCATAAAGAGAACAGTGATCCACTGATCATCAGTCCAGTTGGCATGACTGCAACAATAATTCTGTTCTCTTTTATGTCAAGAGATGAGTGGGGATGCATACCATTGGTCTAATAGCATGAATACCACATTTGTAAAGCCTGTGTACCATGATATTGGTGATATTTTCTGTTGCTACCATGAGATCTGAACGCAGTTGGAAAGATGTGGCACTCTTCTTTGAACATTTAGCTGTAGATAAGTCCTCTTAAAGTTGTTGCCTGAAGTCTTTCATTACTAAACCTTCTTGATGTATTTTTTTTATTGGAGGTTTAACGACCACCGTGAGCAACTCAGTGGGCTATAAGCAGTCACCCATCCCCAATTTAGGGCCACTGGTTCCAAGGAGGGCAGAGAGCCAGGGCCATAAGACAAACACACAACATCCATGTCTTACCGGGATTCGAACCCGGACCCAGCTCGGCCGAATGATCAGGAGCTATCGCTTAAACCACTGTGTCACCGGAACGGCTATGTGTCCTTTGGAACACAGACTAAAGCTGATGGACTGCAGGACTCGCATTGAGCCACCTCTCTACTTTGGATTGAGACTGACCGGCTTTAAACCTTCCACAATGGCTCCGTATTTTAATTGTTTTCCTAAATGAAGTCTGGACAATGATTAACAGTAAAACGCAACCTTTCAAAGCAATGTGTTCTACTTGCACTCCAGCAGTTAAATGACAGGATGCTCTCAACTGCCTTTGTTTAACCTAAGCTGATTTGCACATTTACACACTTTATGTTAATTTGCTTATCACATTTGACCTCAGTGATATGCTCTCACGACTCTATGCCTTTTATTGTTGTACAGAGAAATTTTAACTGTTCTCTAGGCTGTTCACCTTTGAATGGTAATAGGTCCAGGGGCTTACATATTTTAGTTAACATATTCATCCAGAATTATGTCATCTGTACCCCCATTGTTTTGGTCCCAGCCTTTGTTCTTGAGTCATTTGTTACTGTTTCAAAATAAATAAAGTTTATTCATTTTCCTTAAAAGTTGCTGTCAGTGTAAGAATTAATAAGTACATTTGTTTTGATAAATAACTGTAGTTGTTAACCATCATCTTTAGGTTTACAGCACTACACTTTAATTGCTCACCCTTACCTTTTAATTTACATTAAGAAAATTTCATTCCACTTCACAGTACACATTTTTCTTTGAAGGCCGACACCCTTTTAATTTGCATTGTACAATTCCTATCTGTATGTGTGTGTATGTATATATACACACACATTTTTGCATGTGTATGCATATATACACTGAAGAGCAATTGAATTAGAGATACCTGTCTAGTAACGTGTAGCACCACCTTTCGTCCTGATGATGGCGGCGATTCTTTTCGGCATGGACTAGACAAGACACCGGAAGCCATACGGATCCACGACCCCTGAACAAGCTACCACAGTTCACGAAGATTTGATGGAGGGGGTCAGAGCCTCGAACATCTCTCTCGATGGCATCCTAGATGTGCTCGATGGGATTGAGGTCAGGTGGCCTAGCTAGCCAAGGAAGTGAGGTCACGTCGGTGGAGTGTTCATCCAACCATTCGGATACAATTTGGGAGCGATGGCACGGTGCATTGTCTTGTTGCGAGATGAGGTCTCCAGTGGGATGTTGAAGATGTACAAACGGGAGCAAATGGTCGTCCAGGATATCCTGGTAATGTTGACCTGTGAGGGACAATGTCACACGTACCAAGGGTCTCATTTCAGTCCACGTAAACAGTCCCCAGACGAGAATGCCACCCCCACCAGCTTGAAGAGTACCCTGCTGGCAAGAAGGATCCATCGCTTTATGTTTTTTTTTTTGATTGGAGGTTTAACAACCACCGTGAGCAACTCAATGTGCTATAAGCAGTCGCCCGTCCCTAATTTAGGGTCACTGGTTCCAAGGAAGGGAGAGAGTCAGTGCCGTAAGATAAACACAACATCCATGCCTCACCGGGATTCGAACCCGGACCCCGTTCGGACGAATGATCAGAGGCCATCGCTTAGACCACTGGCCACCGGGGCAGCCATGTGGTTTGCGCCGTACTCATATCCTGCCATCCGCATGTACCAACGTGAACATTTTTTCACATGTCTAGGGTCCAGTGGCGATGTTCCCGCGCCCATGCTAATCTTTGCACACTGTGATGAGTGGTCAGCAGCGGTACCCTCATGGGACGATGGCTTCTGTACCCCATAGCGAGGAGATGGTTCTGAATGGTGTGGCTGCTTACACGTTTTTGAGCACCAGCGTTAAATTTCGAAGTGATTTCTTGCACTGTGGCCCGTCTATCCGCTGTTACAATGCCAGCTAGCCGACAATAACCCCGCTCATCCACACGCTGTTGTCAACGGCAGTTGGCCCTTGCAGGGATGGTTTTACCGGATCGATGTACTCGCGGTGCACCCGTGACACAGTGGCTTGTGAAAATCCCCGTGCCTGCACAATTTCAGAGATGGAGTGACCCATTCGTCGGGTCCCGACAATTTGCTCATGATCAAATGCGCTTAGATCCTTCGTCTTAACCATACTGCGTCAGACTCTTACTGATTCCCGTCACATCACTCCTTATATCGTCGAATCGCTGTGTACGTCATGTCGTTTCCGTTTACAGGGCCGCCCACAGCACCACATTTGCATAACGCCAGCTGTCTCTAATTC
This sequence comes from Macrothele yani, assembly GCA_039090855.1. NCBI lineage: Eukaryota > Metazoa > Arthropoda > Arachnida > Araneae > Macrothelidae > Macrothele > Macrothele yani. Next base: position 93,859,628 of record CM077010.1, read on the forward strand.
AATTGCTCTTCAGTGTATATACACAAACACAGTTTTGCATACATATATACATAATTTCATATGTTGTACATTTTATTTATAATTATCAAGTACGTTTGTTAAGTCCAATATCATTTAAAACTGATATAGGACTTAAAAAACGTACTTGAGTTGTAATAATTGAATCTTAATATAAAAAGTGTTTATGAAAAAAAAATGGGAAAAAAAGGAACAATATTTGGACTCTACATTTTAATGTTACTGTTCTCCGGAACCCTGTGTCAAGGTATGCCTGAATCATGCTAATCCCCCCATTACTGTCTTCTATAGACAAATCATGGGAAATATAAATATGTGAAACACAAAAGTACTGTCGAGAATTAAATAAGTGTCAACCATTATGTGAATTAGCAATCAACTACAAAACATGGTGAAACTTGAGAATGGAAATGAAACATGAACGGGTCAACTAAATTTCTGCTTTGGCCTTGCAGCCATTTTGGAGCAAAGAATGATTTATTCAGTGAGTGTAGCAAGACAAAAGGGAGTGAAAAGTGAATGATCATTCGTGAATGAACCTTTTGTGTGAATGAACTCCCAAGAATGACTTTAATCCTAACACAGTAGCAATTCCATAAACAATTCTTTTTAAATGTTGTTTCTATTATTCCTTGATCCATAGGTTGAATAAGGCTTATTGCATTTTGGGGGAAACAGGTCTTTTTTTTTTTTTTTTTTTTGTCATATGATAGTTTCATTTTACTCTGGGTGAGCTGAATAATTAAATGTAAATACCTCATAAAATAAATAAATATATACATTGTATGAGGTTATAATAAATAAATAACCTCATACATTGGAACATGTCCAATATCTAAAGGTTTAGGTTTAACATGCAGCTATGTAATCAATACATTCAGGGCAACTTACCATTTCCTGGTCTTGCTCCCAGTATAACATTTCCAGCACACAAGTTTTGATCAAAGTATCGCATGTTTTAGAGGCAGCATGGGGGCTATTCACTTTTCATATCTGAAGTCATCCGTTTTATTATCTTCTGTTCCTGGTCATGTAGGGTTTTTCGGAGGCATCGTGTAGTAACCCTCTATTACACCTTCATTTTCACACAAAATGCAGTCACACCATATATACTCACCAGAAGCATCCGCGGTCCTTTTACATGTCGACACTCAAAAAACATTTTTTTTTTCATGAAACATATACACCAAACATGCATACAAATATTCCCTATACAATATACATAATTTAAAATACACTATGAACTCACCATATACATCAGACATTTACACCTTGGTCAACTACATCGATGTTTCTTAACCATGCTCTCCGCTTGCATATATCCCACGTCCATTGTAAATTGGCTTCGTAAAAGCTCTCCCATGCCACATTCTACCTTCTGCAACTCTCCAACCCTAGTATTTCCTGTATCAAGCCGCTACCATCATCAAGGGGGACGGAACAGTGGCGGCTTTTCAGGTGAAGTAGGTGAAGTGCCTCTTCACCTATTTTATTTGAAAAAGTTTCATTTAATAATTTCGTATAATATATTCTTTTTTTTTTTTTTTTGCCTTTATTGCGTGCTACAATACCCAAAATTTTGATTAGAAAGCAATTTACAATGCGCATCCAATACGGAAAACAAGTCCTTATACGCAAAACAGTTCAAGTGAAGAGCTGAAATCAGAATGCTTGGAGGTCTGCAGTTTTCGTCCGAGTTGCCATGGTAACTGTGACGTCACCCTCCCCTATCTGCCGGGCAAGTGAAGTGTTTTAGCTTGAGACGCCAAGCCTCTGCACCTGAAGTCGTGACCTTCCGAAGAGATCGCAGTGGAACGGGAATCCTTGGCAATCCACTGGGGCTTTGCGGTGTTTCTGTACATACTTTCCGAAAGAGATTTGTTTTTTCGTGTTTTGTGATTGTTTGTTAAAAACTTCATTAGTTACTTTAGTTTTGTATACAGTTTAACTGACAGTGATAGTATTAGTTTTCAGTATGTATCCTGTGAACGACATTGTCTGTAATTTATTGCAAACTCCGTTCAATCGGTGGAAAGATGAAAATAAGACATTTTACTTCAACGACAACAGACGGATTCACTGACAATTGTCGCCAAGAAAGAAATCAAGAAGAGCAGCAAATCTTACAATATTAATTTTAAAAATTGTTGGTTTGCTGAATATAAATGGCTTTGTAGCCCTTCTGTGTTACAAAAACTATTTTGTTGGCCCTGCTTATTTTTTGGTAATAAAATTCGGCGTGGAATAAAGACAATTTTCAGATTTCTTAAATGTAAAACGGTCACTTCACAAACGTGGTGATTCTAGCGAACACCTGAAATGCGAATTAATGCTAAATAATTTTGAAAAGAATCAGAATACCATTGCCGATGCCCCGAGGGAGAATGCTAGGCTTTTGAAAATGCATTTCAGCGAAAGCTTTCGTTTAAATACTTTTCCTGCAGACAATGATTGATGCAGTACTGTATTTGAGTAAACAAGAACTAGCATTCCGTGACCATGACGAAGGCATTGACTCGATAAATCGTAGAAATTCAAGGAATTGCTTTCACTGTTGATATCAAGAACTCCTTTAAAAATTCAAAATCAATACGAAACAATAAAAAATGTCTTCACAGGTGACTCAAAAACTATTCAAAACGAATTAATTGAATGTATTTCTGAATATATAAATGATCACATCAAAAATGAAATTCAATGCTGTTATATTCAAGTAGATGGGAAGCCATAACCATTCTTTTTTTTTGATTGGAGGTTTAATGACCACCGTGAGCAACTCAATGGGCTATAAGCAGTCGCCCGTCCCTAATTTAGGGTCACTGGTTCCAGGGAAGGGAGAGAGCCAGTGCCATAAGACAAACACAACACCCATGCCTCAATGGGATTCGAACCCGGACCCGGTTCAGACAAATGATCAGAGGCCGTCGCTTAGACCACTGCGCCACCGGGGTGGCTAACCAGACTTCCGAGTGCTCTTTAATAATACGATCTGTTGATCCGGAAGGTGTATTGGTTGAGCGAATTTTGGGTTTCCATGGTGTGAGTGAAGACAGAATGTCAGAAGCTTTATACAAAATGCTAGACAAAGTTTTGGAACAGTTTGATTATCAACACAAGTCAATAGGACGTTATGATGGGGCAAACGTAATGTCTGGACCCTGGACTGGGCTCCAGAAAAAATGAAGCATAAAGCTTCTCAAGCTGTTTTTGTTATTGCTTAGTACATCGTTTGAACCTTGTATTACAGCAGTTTTTCTAAAATTTCTAAGTGTCGAATATTTTTGCAAGCCTCAGTGTAATTCCTTTGTTTTTTCATCACTCAGCGAAGAGATCGCTTCGCTGAGTGGTGAAAAACAATACATTCACATCAACAACCCAAGATGCATGCAAACCATAACGGAAACTCGGTGGTCCTCCACTTCGAAGTTAGTATGTGCAATAGTTGAAGATTGAGACAAATTGAAGGAAGTATTCGAATTTCTCACAAATAGTGACCTGTCAGAAAAAAATCAATTCAACGTGCCCAAGGGTTTTTAAATGATATGAACACTTTTGAATTTACATTTTTGGGAATAGTATTTAATGAAATATTTGACCTCACCGATCTATTGTTCGAAATTTTGCAGAAAAAATCAATAGACATAAACTACTGTGTTACTCAAATTAAAAACAACTTATGAAATTTTGAGCCATAAAAGGAACGATGAGGTACTTGGAACACTGTTTGGAAAAGCTAGCAAAATCACAGAAATAATCAGATCTAAACGGGAATATGCTGCTCTTACACCAGAAACAATTTTTCAAAATTATAAACAATTGTATTTTGAAATTTTGTACCACATTCTTATGGAAATGGATATAAGATTTCAAGACTGTGAGAAACTTAAACTTCAATTTGCCTGGCTTGCTGACACAACCAAATTCGACCAATTTAATTCATGCTTTTCTCCTCTCACGCTTTTGAAAATCTACAACATTTTTACAAAAATTTTTTTACTAAACACCAGCGCCTTAAAGATGAACTGAGTCTTGTATATGCTGATGAAAAATTAAGGAATATATCGACTCATGAACTTCTTCGAGTGCTTCATGGAGATAAAGGCATTTTTACAGAAGCTTATAAATTGGTTTCCCTTATTTTAACAATTGCATCTGCAAGTGTTTCAGTGGAAAGAAGTTTTTCTTGCCTTAAAAGAATACAAAGTTACTCTAGAAACACTATTTCTCCAGATAAACTTGCTTCTTTGGCAAATTATTCTATTCAGAAAGACATTTTCTTGATGTCACGTAGAAACAGCCATTTTCTGACGACATAATAGACACATTTCCAGCTTTAAAGGGAAGAATTGATCTAATATATAAAAAAATAGGTAAGTTCTCATTAACTGATTTTCATTGAAGACAGTAAATATCTTTTCATATTGCTCTTGTAGCTCTTCACCTATTTTTCCTACCACGAGCCGCCACTGGGACGGAAACTCCGACCTATACTCTCAGTATCCTCAGAGCATGTGAACAACTCTCTCGAGGCAATATCCATTCTAGAAGCTTCGTTCCCTTGGCCGCTGTGGCACCCTCTCGTCTGTTTTAGATTTCGATTTTCTAACATTTCTATTTTTCTGTTCCACTTTTATTATATTCTTCCAGTTGTTACTAATAACATTTGGATCATTATGGTTACAAACATTAGCTCTATTTTTTTCACTTAAGACAGATTCTGCAATCCGGAGGTGTCTCTCAGATTTACAACTATTTATTATCTCAATTTGGTCAAACTTTGGAAATTCATGATTAGCCAAAGAGTATTGGATGAGTGCTGTTTTTTCTGCCATTTTTTTTTTTGTTTTTTCACCTTATATATTAATTTATTTTTGGTACTGCCTATGTAAAATATTGGAGGGTTTGCTGTAATGGGAATCAAGTAAACACCTGCTTTCTCTAATTTACTGATATTTTCATTATTTTTTAACAAAATGTTCTTGATAGTACTGACTTTACTTCCAATTTGAACATATTTTTTACATACTTTATTAATTTCTGTCACCACACCTCTGACATATGGGAAACCATTCACCTATTTGATTTGTTTTTTAGTTGCTATAGTAGTGTTATTCAATTTGTTTTGTACTTCACTATTCCATTTTTTTATTAATTGTCTAGGATAACCAAAGCTATCAGCAATTTTTTTATAAATTCAATTTCATTTTTAAATTGATCCTTTGCAGAGTGTGTATATGCTCTCTTGATTAAAGTTTTTATACTATTACATTTTTGATAGAACAGGTGTGCTGAATTAAAGAGAATTAATACTGGAACATACGAATTTTTTTCTGTACACTCTGTATTGCAGTTCATTTTGTTTTTTATTACCTGTGCATCTAAGAAGGCTACTGTATTTTTTTCCTCAATTTCTACTGTAAGTTCAATTGTTGGGTACTTTTTTATTGTATTTTTTAGCCAGGCCTTTCAGCTTCTCTTCATTCAACCTCGACAGAATGAAAATATTATCCACATATCTATAGTACACCTCCAGTTGTTCTTCCATGCTGTGCAGTATACTTTCTTCAATGTCATTCATAATTACTTCCGCACACAAAGTTGATAATGGCGAGCCCATTGGGCCACCTGAATTCTGTTTATATATTTTATTACCATATGCAAAATATTATTCTCATACAAAAACAATAAAACTTTTTTGAACTCATGTATGTGTCATTTAATATTTTAAGAATATGTAATTTTTTAATAATAATTTCGATAGCTGCTGGAATACAGGAGTGCTTGGGTACAAGGCTTTAACATCCATGCTTGCCAACAGGAAATCATCCAACTCAGTCTCTACATTTTTGATTTTCCCAATAAATTAATAAGTGTTCTTATTTGTAAATTTAGTCTTCATAAAAAATAGGTGCCAGAAAATTATGTTTTTTTCAATGTTATTAAGGGTGAGTTTCAAAACTCACCCTAATAACATTGTAATTGGCTTCATAAAGGGAGAGCTCCTTTATGAAGACAATTTACAATGGACGTGGGATATATGAAAGCAGATAGCATGGATAAAAAACATTGATGTAGTTGACCAAGGTGTAAATGTCTGATGTATATATATGTATATAGTGAGTTCATAGTGTTATATTGTATAGGGAATATTTGTTTGTATGTTTGACCCAAAAAACTAGGTTTTTTGACATGATAAATCAACACAGCACTCAGACCGCTGAATTGACTGTTTCACACATGAATCAAATCACATCAGAAAACCTGAAAACCTCATCGCTATGAAGCAGAAAACGATCCAACCCCCCCCCCCGACAGCAAATTCGCACACATTTGCAAGTATCTGTGTGTTAAGAGCATCGGAATATTCTCCGACCGCGTTCTTAATTAATGCAGATTCTGCTGCCATCTAGCCTTGTAAAGTAAATATCCAGTTGTTCAGATATAAAGAGTGGAAGAAACACTTCTCATAATATGTGGCAAATACATAATGATAATCAACACAGCAATCAAACATCGCTGAATTGGCTATAATTACTGTTTCACAATTGAATCAAATCACATCAGAAAACCTGAAAACCTTATCGCCGTGGAGTGGGATTTCAGGTTTTCTGATGTGATTTGATTCACGTGTGAAACAGTAATTACAGTCAATTCAGCGATGTCTGATTGCTGTGTTGATTATCATGACGTATTTGCCACGTATTATGAGAAGTGTTTCTTCCACTCTTTATATCTGAACAACTGGAGATTTACTTTACAATGCTAGATGGCAGCAGAATCTGCATTAATTAAGAACGTGGTCAGAGAATATTTCGATGCTCTTAACACAGATACTTGCGAATTTGCCATCGTGGGTGGTGCAGCGGTTGGCATGCTCGAACAGTGGTCGGGGGTTGCGGGTTCAATTCCCGCTCCACGGCGATATGGTTTTCTGATGTGATTTGATCAGTCTTTAGGAAAGCACACACAGCAACTTTGTCATGGCTTGCTTCATTGCTTATTAAAACATAATGCTGTCCATTATTTTCAAGCCATACATATGATGTAAATATTGGTACTTATTTATTACACCAATGTGCACACTATATTTTATTTTTCATTTTTACACTGAAATTCTCTGCAAAATCTACCCGTATCACTGCTTTGGTTTTCGAAACATTTATTTTCTCCTCTTGAAAATATTTCTGTTGCTATCATTTGATACAGGTGTGCTTCAAGGCGTATGGTATTTGACTCTAAAGAACTAGGAGGCAAAGTTTTTTTCTGTGCCTGTATGTGAGAGTTTAACTGGTTTTTAATTAACTTTGTCCCACTGTTCCCATTTAAGTGTTTTTTCATGTGCATTATCCAACCTATTGAACTGATACATAAAGTTATTTTCACACTGTGAAAACACAGATGTTTCTGAATTTTCATTACATATCAGTGTGGGAATAAAGTCACTCAATGTTTTAGGAAAACCACTCAAAACAGAACTCAAACTTTCTAATTTCAGTCTAACATTCTTGTGACACACACACACACATTCTTGTGACACACACACAGTGTGTGAGAAATGTCTTTCTGCAGTAGCACAAATGGTGGATGAACTTCATAGAAATTTGAAAAGGACACTTTCATTGTTAATTCTTTCAGAAAAAATGCATATTTCTTTTAATGTTAACATTAAATAATGCTTTTGAACTTTCTTTTTGTACCATTTTCACACACAGTATCAATATCTCTTTCTCTTGGGTGATTGCCAAGAAAGTATTTTTTTTTTTTTTGATAAAATTGTAAAACACTAGCTTTCACTTTCTCACTAAGTATATTTTTGCCAACTAATGTATATGGCTCTGGAGAGATGGCATATCTATTCACTATTTCTTGAACTTTGATATGTTTTTGTGGACTTGAAGACAAAGCTTGTGATATTCTGCAGATACTGATAGCTTTTGATAAGATTTGAGGTGACATATTATGGATTCTCAGAATTTTTAGATGTTGGTGGCTTCAAATTATTTTTTTTAAACAACCTACATCTTTGTTGGTGGATTTTCTGTCTTAGCCTCAGTTTCTATAAGTCTGGTGCTCAATAATTACAATTTTCATTCTTCCTTTTCTGACCATTTCTTTCACTTTGTCAGCCAAACCTGTTGCTTTCAAATGCTCCTCATACAGTCTTTGTTTCTCTGTAGCAGCCAGAGCCATTTTTTCTTTAGATATCTAATTTAAAAACAATAACTCTCTAAACAAATTTCATACTAATAATGTCTAAATATTTGGTGAAGACGTTAAGGTCTTAAAATATCAGTAAAGGTGCAACATATGAAGTTTTCAACATCAGTTTATAAAAAAATTAATGTACCACACATGCTTTTGAAAGTAACTCTAAGGAAAGAACTCCAAGCAACCATGTGCTTTATAAATCCAATAGGTTTTATAAAGAGTGTAACTGATTACTCTCTATATGGTTACACAGTTAACACATCCAGCAACAAATGACTTTACGGTTATGATTAGAAACAAAGTTTCAGAACTTAAAACCTGTAAATAACGATTTGTTAGGGCAAAAGAAAAAGAAAAAAAAAACAACAGATTTTTCTGCTGCTACTATTTACTCGCATAATTCAAGATATAAGAATGTGTTCTAATAACGAATATTTGCATTGTAATTCCATTACCATGCATCTGTGTGATTCCATTATTTTTCTAGTAGTCATTCCGTTACCTACACAAAATTTCAAAATTTATTGCGCATTGAAGCCATAGAAATATATTATTTTACACTTGAAACTTGCTTTGAAACCAAAAAATGATGTTCGTATAATAATAAGACAATTAGTATAAAATAATTATTTCTTGTTTTCGGTAACAAAATAAATGACATTTACACTTTGACTAAAATAAATCATGAAAATCAAAATATTTTTTTTAAACAATGAATTTTTTGTTTTATTTTAGAAAAAAAAAACCACACTTGAGACCATAGTTAGGTAAATTGTGAACTTTTATTATATAAAATATATCATGGTGAATTTGTCAAAAAAAAAAACTGCTTTTTAAGGTCACTGATGGCTGATGTTAATAGCCTACTAGAATCAATTTATCAATTTTCATTATATTTCTTAAATATCCACAATTTCACTCTACCCATATCTCAAAGGTTCAGTTATTTCTGAAGACAATGACGTACAACACTTTATTAAAAAAAAAAAAAAAAAAAAAAAAATTTTTTTATCTCATGTCCACTTATTTCCGGAATGAACCCCTAGATCTGGAACACATTTTTGCTACCTAAAGTCGTGTTTCAATTGAGAGGCAAAAAAAAAAAAAAAAAAAAATGCAATATATAGGGCTCTATAGCTTCCAGAAGGTCGAAAGCTTCCAACTTACGAACTTTTTGTAAAAGTTTTAGTTAACGTAACTAGCGTGATCAAGTTACCTTTCTTTGTTAATATTGTTACGTGTTTTGCCCATAATCGTCAGACATACATGTATTTATCGTATGGCCTGATTTTATACCTGCGTGTCATAGATTTGTTGCAGCACTACGTATATCACTAGGTACAAGCTTTAACGAGGAGCATTTAAAAGTTTATGTTGTTATCTAGTTCTAATCTAGTGAATATATAGCATTTTCGGAAGGTAGTACATATTCTTGTATGTTACCGATCTTAAATGTTATCGATTCATTTGTTCTTTTTTTTTTTTTTTAAACAGCTATTTCACGAACTTTACTGTAGACTTTCCAAAATGGAGAAAAATCAAGTACAGATGGTGATAACATGCCTGTTTGTAAAAGGCATGTCCAAACAGCACGAGGGTCAAGGTGTAATGCAGACACTGGAGGATAAGGCTACAGCATAAGCATATTCCATTGTTGTCAAGTTGGGCAGAGTATTTCATTGTGACAGAGCATCGTGTGATGATGCAAATCATTTTGGACAATTAGCAGTATTAGATTATATCCTGACAAATTCTTTGAAGACGAAAAAGATCAGTACATGAAAAGTCTTGTGAATGTTAACCGATAAGCAAAATGCATGGAACAACTAAACACGCCTCATCGACTTGCACATGCTTCGTGACAATCCAATAAATTTCTGATCCTGCATTGTTACAATGAGTGAAACACGGGTTCATCACTTTGACTCAAAGGCTAGGAAAACAAAGTCTAATGTGAAAATGTGCATCTTCTCCATCTCCCACAAAATTCCATACTGTTCTGTCAGCCAGCAAGAGGTGATGGCATTAGATTTGGGGAATGCAGAAGGCATCTTCATGATTAACGAGGGCACCAATGCCACTGATGCACACTACCCTAATCTCATAAAGCACATTCGTGCAGCAATCAAAGAAAAGAGGCATAAACAAACTGAAAAAGGAGACAGGTTTCTCCTACAAGACAATGCACAGTGTCACACTACTCAATTTTTAGCATGTCTTTTGTAAAAAAAAAAAAGATTGTGTGTATGTTACCGGTTTGTCCGTCCGTACCCAAGATATCTCTGCAATATTTGTCCGATTTGAAAAATTCTTTTTGCATTGGGAAGCTTGAAATATTCTAATGATTATCCTTCATTTTGTTTTTTTTTTTTTTTACGATGTACAATTTCGCTGCTAGAGGGCATAAATGCAAATGATGTCGAATTCAAAAATGTGTTTTATTCCACATATTTGCTTCTAAACATCCAATTGAAAAAATTATTTTATCTTTCGATTCCATTAATGTCGAAGAGTATTTTAAATATAGTTACTTTTTCAAATTATGCATAGATTTTCCACTAGGGGGCGTATAAGTAAATTACATTTTTCCGGATAACTTATTTTAAAACTCTGATTTGAAAAAAATTCTCTAGCGGATACACCTTCCTGATGGAAAATCTTTTGCATATAATTTCAAATTTTTGGTAAAGAATACTTTGGCCACCAGGGGGCGTAAGAGTTCATTTTTGCTTCTGATGTATTTGCCATAAAATCTGAGCTAAAATATCGACTGAAAAAATTATTTCATGGACTGATGCCACTCACATCAATAAACCTTTTCGGAATATTTTCTTTTTAAAATATTCCACAGTTCCTCCGCCAGGGAACGCAGATGTACATCTTATTTTTGTCAATATCTCTACTTCTAGGAGTCAGATTTGAAAAATTCCTTCTTTGTTGGATAGCGTTTTCATTGTGACATGTTTTTCATATAATTTCAAAATTTTCAAGTAATTCATAGACTTTCCGCTAGAGGGCGTAAAGGTAAATTGTGTTTCCCCCTATATCTCTGCTTCTAAATCTCCGATTTGAAAAAATCTTTCTGCACCGGATACAACTACTGATGAGAAATCGTTTGCACATAATTTCTAATTTTTGTAAAAAAATGGTTTAGCCACCAGGGGGCGTAAATCTTAATTTCCGATTCTGATGTATTTGCAGCAAAATATGAGCTTCTAAATTCTCGATTGCAAAAAGTTGTTTGTTGACCGATACTACTCATGTCGACAAACTTTTAGGAGCATTTTCTTTTTGAAATAATGCATGGTTTCTACGCCAGGGGCGTAGATGTATATCTTATTTTTGTCAATATCTCTACTTCTAGGAGTCTAGATTTGAAAAATTCCTTCTTTGTTGGATAGTGTTTCTGATGCAAAATGTTTTTCCTATAAATTCAAAATTTTTAAGTAAATCATAGACTTTTCGCAAGGGGGCACAAAGGTAAATTGTGTTTTCTGCGTTATTTCTGCTTCTAAAACTCTAATTTGAAAAATTCTTCCTGTATCGCATACAAGAACTGATGGAAAATATTTTTCACGTAATTTCTAATGTTTGGTAAGGAATGGTTTGGCCACCAGGGGACATAAGTGTTAATTTCTGCTTCTGATGTATATGTAGCAAAATCTGGACTCTTGAAAACGACTAAATTTTTTTTCTTGGGCAGATACCGCTTATATGGAAAAACCTTTTAAGAATACTTTCTTCTTAAAATAATGCATGGTTTTCCCACCAGGGGACGTAAAGTTACATCTTATTTTTGTCGATATCTCTGTTTCTAAGAGTCCAATTTGAAAAATTCCTTCTGTGTTGGAAAGCGTTTCTGGTGCGAAATGTTTCTCATATAAATTCATGCTTTTTCTTAATGCACAAGTCTGCAACCAGAGGGCGTAAGCTCCCTATTCCGTTTACAGCAATATCTGAGGGATTAAAAACCTGATTGAAAAACTTCTTTCTTCTGTCAGATACTATTGTTTTCCATACCGGTTCCACTGACTTTGAATAGCTTTGATAAATTTAATTTGTGTCCGAACGGATTCAAAAGAAGTGCTTATACACCCGAAAATTCGGTGTCATCTTTCTTGTTTTGGATGGGAGTGAGTTAACGACTACCGTGAACAACTCAGTAATTTGACTCTGTCATCAAGTAGTCTGAAATATCAGTCGCCCATTCTTAGTTTTGAGCCACTCACTCCAGGGAAGGGGAGAGAGCAAGTGTTGACAGACAAGCACACCATCTATGCTTCATCCAAGATTTGAACCCAGACTCCTCTCGAATGGATGGTTAAAAGCCAACGTTTCACACCACTCTGCCACGTGCCACCACAGCAGCCTCCACAGAATTCAAAGACTACTGTATACACTGCAGGATTTGAGTTGCTTTAGCACCTACTCTTTTTCCAGACCTTACCCCTAGCAACTTCTATTTGTTTCCCATGTTGAAGGAAAACATCCACCGAAAGTGATATGCCCAGACTCTGAGGTGGTTGTGGCTGTGGATGCATGGTAAGAAGACCAAGGTCTTCATCTTTTTTTTTTTTGCACTTGCATTATGACACTAGAGCATTGGTGGGAAAAGTGCATCGCAGAGGTTGGGAATGATCAAAAAATAAAAAAAGAATCGTAATGACACAGTTTACATCAGGGCCTGATTTATGTCTAGGCCCACAAGGCCTAGGGTGCCACATTTTAAGGAGCCCCAGAATCACAATGAAAAAAAAATATGCTTTTTTTATTAATTAATTATTATGAGTGAAAAAAAGTATTTTTGTTTATACTATACACTTCTTGAGAGAAGTTTTCCATTACTAAGGCACTTTGTTGAAGTTTTGAGTATTTCATATAGTAAAGTATTAGATTTTAAAATTGCTTCGGTCTAAATTAAGTGAATGAATAATGTGCTTTTATGAGTGTGCAGAGATGCAACTACTATGGAATACAGAAAACCGTGATTTTTCTACGGAACATTAATGAAAGTTATAAATTTTTATTTTGCTTGCCCCCGTCAAGTGCCTGGAGTTGCATGGGGGGGGCGTAACTCCAGGCACTTGACGATCTGTCGTACGTCTTGCTTGCAATGCTGCCTGCACCTCCAGTTTTGCCTCTCAAGGCTGTTCGGTTCTTAGCACGAGTGACCAGCACTCGATGAGTGTGGCCTTGAGCTGAATCATTCTAAGTGAAAACCCTCCCTCCCCAGCATGCAACATTTTGGGGACGTTGAGCACAGCTAGCATTGGTGGATGTGGGCAGTGTGTGGGTCAGAACACAGTGATCTCCTGAATGCGCTTATGCAGTGCAGCGACGAGTTCTTGAAAGTTGTTTGGTGCCAAAAGTGAGTGTCATTGCCTGGCAACGGAGGGGGTTTTTTTGCGTGCGTCAACCATTCATGTCAGTAATTAATATTTTGAAGCTTTTTCTTGCGTTGCAGGAAAGTATGCTTGGATTTCGTTCTTATCTGGACTGACTCTGTAAGCTGTTGACTCGATGCTCAGCAACATTGTTTTATGAAAACGATTTAATTCCATTTAGTTTTTGTTCCTGAAAATAAAAAATGAGGATTCCAGGAAGCGAACGTTATCAAATGAAGCAACACCAGTGGCAGTAGCGAAAATACCTAAGAACTGCCAGAAGTTTTAAGCATTGCATGCTATTTAGTCATCTTGCCTTCAACAATCAAAATTATCTAAAAATATGGTATTTTGTGCATTGTGCTCAAAGGATTTCAACATGGCACATGGCGGTTTGGATGACTGTTGTTGTCACGTGCGTTCCAAAAAACATACGCAGTATTGACAGCTGCAGCAAAAACGAAGATTGTTACAAGTTATTTTACTAAGGATGATACTACAAATGTAATTAAAGCTGAGAGCTTATTTGTTTGATTTCTAATAGAACATGATATTCCAATTTTTGCAGCAGATCACGGGAAACATTTATTTTCGGCAATGTTCCTGGATTCAAATATAGCCAAACATTTTACTAGCGGTCGCACAAAAACTACGGCGATTGTGAAAAATATGGCAAGTAATGTTTCAGAGGTGGTTTCAACATTAAATAAATGTCTGCCTTTCTCTTTAAGCACTTATGGTAGTAATGAGTGTCAAGATGTAAAACTTTATCCACTATTTATAACATATTTTGATGAGAATATTGGACGCATTACAACAAAATTAATGTTGTTATTAGAATCTTCTGATAACACAGGTGAAGGCATATTTCAAGTTATAAATACTGAATTTCAGAAGAAAGAAAGTGGGAGAAGTGTGTTAGCTTTTCAGCAGATAATGCAAATACAATGATGGGGAGAAAAGAAAGGAGTTGCATCATTTCTATTAAAAGAAAATCCATCAATGACAATTAGAGGTTGTTTTTGCCAATTGATACACATTGCTGCAAAAAAGCTACATCAGTATTCGATGAAAATATAGTTACTCTTAGTTACCATCTTTTATTTTCTCGATAAAAGCTTGGCAAGCGTAAAAGCAGCTTTAAATTGCAACAACAGCTTTGTAGCCAGGAGATGAAGCTTTATCGAATTTTGAAATATGCCAATACAAGATGGTTGTCACTAGCGAAATGTACTGACCGTATCCTGGAGCAGTGGGAACCATTGAGAGCTTACTTTGTAGAAGACGAAAGTCACAATTTTCAAAATAAACGTTTCAAACATATAAGATCCTCTTTGTAAAAACCTAGCACAAAATTAAATCTGTTATTCTGTCATAGTGTTTTACCATTATTCACAAAAATTAATCTTTTGCTCCAGCAAGATGCTCCATATATTCATAAGTTAAGAAGAACCATTGTGCAGTTCTTTATGGATCTTTTGGTTAGATTTGTGAAGCCTACTGTCGTAGGTGATGGTGAGCTTAATTTTTCAAATAACAGTTTTTCAAAAAAGAAAAAACCAAAAGAGGACACAGAATGGGTAATTGGAGTAAAAACAAGAATGTATTTAAGCGAAATCATTTTAAACGAAAATAAACTTTCTAAGTTCTACACATCTGTCAGAAGATTTCACTTTGAAGGATGTTCTTATATTCAAGAAAAGATACTGATCTGTGATGAATTCCTAAAACATGCAGAAGTAGCAGATCCTTCACTCCTTCACTTAGAGCCAGAACATAATTTACTTCTGTATTATATGTAGTCAAGCACTTCCCATTTATAATAACTGAAAATGAACTTGATATACTGGAAGCAGAATTTGATTGTTATCAAGCTGACACATTAGAGACCATAGCAGAAACAGATAGAATAGATGTCACTTGGTCAGAAATCTTAAAATTAAGAGGCTGTAATGGAGCTGTTAAAGTATACTATTCTCCCAAAAGTAATGTTTGCAATACTTGTAGTTCCACACTCGAATGCTGCGAGTGAGAGTTTTTAGTTTAGTTCAAAAACAACAAACCCATTTCCGACCTAATTTAGGTTTAAAAACTGGAGAAGCACTTCTTATTGCTAAAATGAATATGTTCTCCTCTGGACAAGTGTGTTATGAAAAAATATTTTCTGCTGAGGAACTCAAATCTGCAAAACAACGTACAGCCACAAAGAAAGTTGTTTAATCAATTTTTTGTTTGCAAAAGAAAGTTTATGTATATTATTTTCCATGTGAAAAATTTGAAATATTTTGATACAGATTTTTATGTATATAAATGAATAAATGAATAAGTAAGTAAAAATATACTAATTCAATTAAATGAGTGATTAAAATTATTGATTTTGGTATTGCATGTTTTCCCCGATTAAAATTATTCTTTTTGGTATGACTACTGAAAAATGGCCAAAACTACTGAAAATACCTGAAACAGGTTGGCATCTGTGAGTGTAAGATGGGAACAAGGTGTCCCGAAAGATCTCACTGATTGTTAAGTCGTATGACTTTTATTAAAAGTTCTTAAAAATCACTACGGAGTTTCTTCGAGTGAGTTACATGTGTGAAGGTTTCTTGTACATAGTTTTTAGTTTTATCAGCACGTAAACTTCAGTTCATTTATTACATACCTCTTTTATTTTAGTTTACATCACCGGTTGTAATGTTTGGTGTGTCTCCTGTATTCATGAAGTTGCACAAAAAACTCTGAATGGAAGAAAATCATCTGTCCTTCCTAAAAAACTGTAGGGAGTTGTGGGTGATACCAAAATTCCTGAGAATATTCACTCCTCGTTCACGTCAGGATTTCAAGATACTTCGAGTTGCCGAGACAATAAGGATCACTAGAGAAATCAGAAGGAAGTATGGAATGATATTTTTTCTTCATCGAAGAATTTACAGTGACTTGGTGGTGACAAAACAGCTGGACTCTGCAGATTTCGACCATATGATGACTATAGTGCATGTGAATATAAGCACTCAGTCCCTTAGAACCCAACAGACACACCTTAAGAAACTTGCTGGATTGGTTGCCGACCAGGTGGATGATGTGAACTCAACTACCGCACATTTCTTGGGATCTGGGGTCGTGAGACATCCCATTCCGTATTTAAACATGAGCAATGTGATATTAAACTTTGTCCAAGAAAAAGCCTTGTCAAAGGGTTTGAAATATGCATACCCAAAACATCAACCAATCTTCTTTAAGTTCTCACCTCAAGTGGAAAGAGTGGTTGCCGCTTTACCAGATTCGGAACGTGAGGGTGCTAGATATGCTATTTTAAAACCGTTAAAGAATCATCACCATGTTTCTGACAATGATAGAGCATTGTCTGAAGAACGTGCTCAATTGAAAAAACTAAGGGATAACCTCAAAATGTTTGACTATGCGGTATCAATTGTAGGACTATTTGAAACACCTTCTTCCAATTCATCAATTTGATATATGGCAAACTTCAATTCCAACTTGTCCAGATCACTGTCACTAACAACCGCAGCTGGGAAAATATTTGCCAAGTACATTACTGAAGAAAAGGAAGCTTCTTCCATCCTAATTCCTACATCAGCAACTTCTGCGTGCAACAGAAATTCACTTTTCAGTCAGAATTTCTTCAAAATATATAGTCATATGTAACACTTAACAACAACACAGGTTAGTCAAAACATCGCACGAAAAAAAAAATTATGATTACAAGAGAAATCTTCGCTTCGACCGTCTTCCATTTTGGGAAACTCTTTCCTCCATTTTTAAGCTGAAATGGAAGTATTTATGGAATAAATGGATATTTAAGAAAAATACTGGGCAGAAGTCACATCACAAGAAAATATTACGATTACAGGAGAAATCTTCACTCCAACTAACTTCCATTTCCGGAAGATGGAATTCTGTCCTCAAACGGAACACACACACTGGCCCCAAATTTCTTTCTGCTGTTTGAGCATCGATCACGAGAAAGCCCAAAATAATCAAATGATAATGGCTGACGTAATCCCTGGGCCCGGCACCGTCCATTCTTCAAAATAAATTCCTTCTCCTCAGGAAGGAAAAAAACTAAGAAAGAAACGGAAAGCTACCTATAACATTTGGTGGTTAAAATTTTAATAGTTTTTATTAGTTTTTTTTACACAAAATTTCGTGTAAGTTTTTCTGTTTGATTACTTGACACAGAATGACCGCAGAATAAAAAATGATGCACTTTCCAGTTTATTTAAAATTTGATGGTTTCACATCAAATGGCCTCAAGAGCTAAATGTTGACTCTTCCAACTTTCATTTTACATGTAGCTTTCACTGCATCCATTTCTCATGGATCTTTCTGTGAAAGTGATTTCAAAAGATCAGACTCATTTAGCCTAGATAAAACTCACTTAGATAGAAATTTCCCTTTGAATTGATTAGTCTGTCAACATGAATTACATGATTTCTGGCAAACTATTTGTGGCCATAGTTTTCCCACTAGGTGGTATGTTTTGGCAATTAGTTTGGCTCAGTTTAGTTCTCTGAATTGCTTTACCCATTGATAAACATTACTGATATTAATTACCATATTAAATTTGCATGGTTTTTCATAAAAGCAACATTTCCAGGAGTTAGTAGCTAAATCATTGCTTACAGTTTAAAACATGCCCAAGAATGGTCTTATGACTATATTTTCTTCTATAATAAATTTGTGACTACTTCAATCATTTATCACTGACTAAAGTGAAGGACTAGGCCTGGAAGATAAAAATCTGTCCCAATTCAACATCTAACATATTCACAAAATAAATAGCCATTATATGTTCCATACTTATGCTTCGATTTGAAACTGTACCTGGATAATCTTTCTCAGGCGGTGGACTTTGGATTGTGGCAGTTTTCAAGTAGTTCCCAAGTTTGCATGCATCGCTAAACAGCATTTACTAACAGCCAGCTCACACTCACCATGAAGGGCAAAAGGAACTAGTTCAGCTGCTAAAGAAAGAAAATTAAAACATAAGACAAAAAGGAATCTTAAAATTTGAAGCATTTTTTATAGAATATATTTAAAGCCTGAAATAGGAACAAATTGATACAAGAGGCAGAGGCGCAGTCGAGGCCTGGCAGTGGCAGGCTACTTTTTAGTTATTTAATCTTCGCTCATCAAAATCAACATTTTTTAAAGACAAAAAATAATCTTAACCAAGTTTGTTTGTTTTTTCTTCTTTGTTTCTCCTCTCTTTCTTTCTTTGTCACTTTATTCATTTTACTTTTCTTTCATGGTGGCTATGCACAAATCCATAGATCTTTTGTTCGCATATATAAACCTAGAACTATTCGATTTCAAAGGTTCGTTGGCACCACCATATGAAATTATACCAAAAAATCTGCATAATCCAGCAACACATGAAATTATGTCAAAAAATCCGTTGATCCTCTGAATGGATATATACAGTATAACTTGTCTAATTTGAACGTTTTTAATTTGAATTCGTGGTTAATTCAAATTTTTCATTTGGTCCCTTGAATTTTCTATATAAATAATGTTAGAAAAAACCCTTAAATTTGAACTTTTTTTCTTAATTCAAAGAAAACTTCATTTTCGTATGTTTGTATTTTCAACAAAAACCTTTTAAAATGGGTGCGTACTGTTCTGGATGAAGCAAGTTAAACCTGAAACTATAGCCAACTGCTTCGGAAAAGCTTCCAGCACCCTAATGATGAGTCTCAACTACATCAAGGTAATGGTGGCGAGGAGATCATTTCCCACTGTAGAGTATTGGGAAGACATACGCCTTGATGTACCGTATGAGGCTTATTTGTGAGCATTGATGACAATTTAGCTGTTTGTGGTGAGCTCACATATGATGAGACATTGGCTGATGTTATGAATAAGACCTGCTGTGTATCTTCAGATGAAGAACTGGAACAGCCCAAATTTCCTGAAGAGCGCTTTCCAAATTCAGTACAGGCCTTGGTTCACCTCCAACAGTTAAGGAAGTTTGTTGAGGGACAGCAGAATGTAAGTGCCTCTATTTCATTCACTCGATAAACTTGAGGAATTTACATTTACTCATAACAAATTCTAAGAAGCATCCAAAATTTCACATTTTTTTTACAAAAAATATGTAAATTTACCGTAATGTACTTTTTTTGTTTGTATGTTATGAATAAATATGTTGCTTTTTACAGTACTTGAATGTGCCCATTTTCAAACTTGCCTAATTCGAATTTGTTGATAATTCGAATTATTTTGGTGGTCTCTTTAGCTTCGAATTATCCAAGTTACACTGTATAACCAAAAGTTGATTTAAGAAAATTGAGCTAGGAATTGGAATTCTCAAGAATGTTCATGTAAGAAATTGTATGGGTTTCATTCATGTTTTTTTAATGTGCTGTTGCCTGTTTTGTGGTTTAGGAGTTGTATTGGTAAAAACTATGCACCACTGACAAGAGGTGCAGAACAGAAATTCATGACTTCTACAGATGGGAAATAATTCTAATTTAATTTTTTGGTTTTACCATTTACTTCTTTACTCTATGATAAAAAATTCCAGAGCTAAAAAACCAAAGATGTATGCTTGCCATGGAAGACACTGATACCGTATTGTGACCTGTCAGTTATATCCTCAGTTGTGTCTCCCTCCATGAGGGGAGGAGGCACAGCTATAGATAACTGGGATATATGATTAGTGCTTACATAATATATAGGTAAACTACAAATTATAATTTCCTAAAATGTGCTAGTCTTCTTATCGGACAAGTTCTGTCCTTTGCGAAATTATCATTGTGTATATGCACAAGTTTATAGCCACTGACTGCTGAAGGTAAATGCAAATTTCTGTTGATTGAAGTGAGACAGTTGATGAAAGGGAAATGTTCATTGTTATTAGAACGTTGAAACTAATTTTCTATAAAAATTATGCAAAGCTAATTCCTTTGACCCCTAATGGTGGGTGTGAGCTGGTTGCATGTAAATATTATGTAGCGATACATGTAAATTTCCAAACTACTTCAGGTTGGCCATAATCAGAAGTCCATCCTCCATTATGTTTTTAGCACCTACATTATTTGATAGGTACTTATGAAAAAAAAATGGCACACATACAGACCTGCCACCTTTAAAGAACTGAAATCCATAAAAATTTTCAATGAAGTTTTTATCAACATATTTGATTGACAAAGGTATTGAACTTATGGACTAAGAGCCGATTTATTATGAAAATGATTTGTTGATTTTAATTGATCTCATATGCTATAATTACGGAACCTAGAACTATTTCATGCTTACAGCAATTGAAATGCAATTGAAACATAATTATCTTATTAGTATGCTATCATTTGGCTACTACATAAATATAAAAAATTTATTTGTAACTGCGAAATTATCACGATTGCAGTATGCAGTAACTTTCACCCTTCACTTAAAGTTACTGCAATTGTGATAATTTCCTCAATTAAAATTGTCAAAACCTCAATTTTTTTACCTTAAATTTTTGTGCCAACATATTAGAATATCTTAAAAACTTAATTTTAAGTCTTTCATAAGGCTGATATTTTTCAGTTCTCTTTCCCTCTTTCTCTTTTAGCAGTTATAGCCAATCCTAATCAGTGATTTTATCTAGTCTTTCCAGCTAGGCTGCAAGCAGAGGTTTAAAGACAAAGAAGGGTATGGGTGAAAATGTGATCAGGGAAATCAGAATATTCTGGTGCACTTTTTGGGGACACTTTTTGTTTTTGGCCCTCGAAATTGCATTAAACTGAACAAAAGAAAGAAGACAAAGGAGAAAAAAATTCCGTAAGATCTGCAAAATATGCTGTCCATAAAACAAGTAGAATTTTCGTAAAATTTACAGGTAAACCGTAATACCTGCCATGCATTTTGAAATATGTAAATGGATGCAAAATGCAATGATTGTGGCTCCTTGGCTGGGCAGAAGGGTGACAGATGTGTCTGGTGTTCAAGTTAGGCTTGGAAGATCATGACAATGCGTAGATGACTTCATGCGCAACTAAACAGGTTGCCTACATGTACCAAACTGATCTCATCTTTTTTGCATATATTCAATATTCATACAATTTAGATTTTCAGTGTGTGATTTCAATTTTACCTAGTCTGCTTACTGAAGTTTACGGCAGAGTACATACATATATGTACATACCATTTTAGAGATTAGCTTCTATCATTACAGTGGTAAACAACTCTGTTCTTACAGCACAATACCTGAATAATCCATGATAACTGTTGAAATATGCAAAATGAATGCTAAATGCAAACCCCAGATGCCAAAGTAGTTATTTTTCAGAATTTACTGAAATAATGTAAGATCTGTATGTGACACAGATTTTTGTGAACAGGAGATTAAAATGCTTTTAGAGAGAGAAAAAAATCAATCAATCTGTCCGTGTGTAGCACACAAGACATTTTTGTATTGTGTGCCACACCTGGACTAACACTTTTTATCCATTAAGTACAGGGTGATTCAAAAATCCCCGAACTCTGAATTCAAATATTTCTACCACGAATATAGTGATGTATAACTATTTTTACATACTGTTATATTGACACTCATACTTACAGGTAATGAAAAACACTTTACAATAGATGCTGCAATTGTCAACCATTCTATTGAAGACACAAATTCACTCAACGACACATTAGCTGACACTCTTTTCAGTGTGTTGGCTAGTATGTCCCTCACAGCTGTAATGATGTTGTTCCGCAAGTCCTGTATCATCTTAGTGTTGTTGCGGTAAACTGTCTTTCAGATAGTCCCACAAATAAAAGTCTGGTGAGCGACGCGGCCAAAGTTTTTTTGAAATTAATCAAGCGTGGAGGAACTCACGGAGCATCTACATTGTGTCGTTTGATGTGTGGCACGTTGCTCCAATTTGTTGAAATCAACAGTAACGTTTGTGTTCTTTCAGCATCGCTACAAATTGATGGATGATGTCTGCATACACGGCAGAATTTACAATTGTGTCGGAAAAAAATGGCCCTACACAATTCGCCGCCTACACATTGCGCACCACACTCCAACTTTTTGACAGTGAAGTCCAACCTCATGCAATGCGTGTGGGTTTTCCGCAGCCCATACAAGTGTTTTTTTTGTTTGGAGGTTTAATGACCACCATGAGCAACTCAATGGGCTATAAGCAGTCGCCCGTCCCTAATTTAGGGTCACTGGTTCCAGAGAAGGGAGAGAGCCAGTGCCGAAAGACAAACACAACACCCATGCCTCACCGGGATTCGAACCCGGACCCCTTCGGACGAATGATCAGAGGCCATCGCTTAGAACACTGCGTTACCGGGGCGGCTACGAGTGTTTTGGCATTGACATATCCATTCAAATGAAACCATGCCTCGTCACTGAAAAAAGTATTGTTAAGCTGGTTAGTCACAGTGTTGCGCATGAAACTTTTAAACCATTGGCAGTAGGCAATGCGCTTTTCTGAGTCCAAATGATGTAGCTCTTGCACTACTTGAATTCTGTACGGCCAAAGCTTTAGACGTTTAGTAGCCCTCTGGCAGGCTGAATTAGATGACCCTAACTCTTGAGACAGCCGTCGAAGTAACTTCCAAGGAGAGCGCTGCAGGGAAACGTGAATTTTCTCCAGAAATGTGGTCGTTACCACGGACGGCAGCTTTTAGGCTTATCCTGAACACTGCCTGTATCATGAAATCAGTTCGTTCACAAGGTCATACAGTTGTTTTCACTGGTATAGGAGCATCAGGAAACTTCCTTTTAGGCTTATATTGAACACTGCCTGTATCTTAAAACCGGTTCACAAGGTCATGCACAGTTGTTTTCCCTGGTATAGGAGCATCAGGAAACTTCCTTTGAAAGAGCTGGATGCAACGTTGGTAAGATTTTTAGCAAAATAAACTTCTAACAAAGCAACTCTGTTCTTGTGGGAGACTCTTGGCTGACAGAACGTTACTTCTTGCCAGCGCCCGCGTACTCGTAGTGTCACATGGTGCAGCTCGTTTCCTAAGGTCACACGCTACAGCCACAAGCAGCAATACTCTGATATCTTTCACGGCTTTACAGCAAATATATTTTAAAAATAGATTTCGGGGACTTTTGAATCACCCTGTAGAATGCATTTAAATTTATTTTCAATGGCCATTTCAAATTCAAAGAAAACTGAAAGGATTTCAATTCTGATAATATATATATGTATGAGAATAATATTCAAAAAATAGGTTTAAAAAACAACCTCTAAAAACATTGTGTGTTCTATATGTAGTATGTAAAATAATCCACTGGGGTCTCCTTTTTCTTATTTACTTTTGCTAATAAAATTAGCAATAAATAAAAACTTATTTACAATTATAATATTCAAAGTTAAAAATTTACACATTCTAGGAAATTCTTATTTACAAGAAAAATCATTTTAATAAAGACATTCTATTGTATACAAGGCCTAAATTTAAGTGGTCAACTACTTTTTATTTTTCTCCTTCGTTACTTTTCATACTGTCACAAAGAATGGCAAATTAACTGCAATAAAAGCAATTTATTTACTCTTAAAATAAATTAAAAAATACAAAATTTTAAAAGCTAGGAAAACTATATGAAAAATGGTAAACCTAAACACTACAGCACTTTACTCTCTTCAAAATTAAAACACACTTTTATGGCAAGTTTTGTTCCTTAAAACAATTTTTTTAAATAATTATTTCAAATAGTTTTTAGCTCAAATATATTTAAATTTTCCTTTTGTTCATGGAAATGGGACTCCATGTGAGCTTAAATTATATTTTGAAGAAAATTATATTGAGAGTGATAATTCAGTTAAATTTATAGCTTCTATTAACTATTTTTAATTTATTTTAATTTAAGGATGCAGCCAGAATCAAAGAAATGGACATAATTGTTTTTTACCTGATTTGCACTCAGTATTAAGTAACATGACAATTTAGACACACATACACATTTTTATATAAAATGCAGCAGACAGTGGGGTTGGGGTTTAATGACCACCAAGAGCAACTCAATAAACTATAAGCAATTGCTTGTCCCTAATTCAGGACAACTGGTTTTAGGAAAGGGAGACAGCCACTGCTGTAAGACAAACACACCATCTATGCATCACCTGGATTTCGAACCCAGACCCATTTAGGATGAATGATCAGAAGCCAGCACTTCCCCACTAAGGTGGCTGAAAGCACTGGCATTCATAACACATCTCAAGTAAACTGGTTAAATGAACCCCAACCACTTGTTAATGTCTCTTCAAAATAATAAAAAAAGACATACGAATTATCATAATGGAATTTTGTTAACTTACTTTTTAGGCACCTGTAGCTCACGTTTCTTTCTGTGAGGAGCTAACCTAACCTCTGAAGTCTGAATATCAGAGAACAGCTTAGTGATATGTATGTATGTATGTACCTAGCTCATGTTCTGGGTCAGTTTGAAAATAACTCAGCTGAGGTTTTGTGCAAACTAGATTTTAAGCTGAAGGTTCCCTGAATTAACCCAAAAAAGAAATAATAGATTTTGAGGCTGCACATTACTGGGTTTCATTATATTATCTAGATTCGAGGTATTTAAAGTGTTAAATTAAAAAGCCCATTAGAGTATCTTACTCTGCAACCATATTACATTTAATGTTTCAGCAATAATCAGATGATATATTCATTTAAGAATTTCAAATTTATGAGACACAAACTACTAGCACTAAAACTTATCCATGAATTTCGAGTCGTTTAATTACATACGATCAAAATGACTCACTACAGAAATTCACAACCTTCAGGTGCTTTGTTAAAATAGATGGGCATACAATTCTATCTTTTTACTGCTTCATGAAGAAACGGTTTTTAACTCCTATCTGCATACATACACCCAAGTGCCAGCCAAAACAATCGCTGTTCCTGTCCTCAACAGCGAGCATTATTCTATTTTGATCTCCAGGAAGAAACTGTTTGGGTTTTTATTCGTTCCAAAGTATCGGTGGCTAATGTCTCCCGACATTCCTCGACACTCATCCGACTTGCTGTAGTAATCAAATGTCTCTTATACTGTTTACCGTGATGATTTGTGGCAAGTCGATACAGACTTTCGTACTTTCTTTCACAGTCCTGCAGGTTGCTAACAGACGACGCTTCGCCATGTTGAAATTCTTTGGCTATTTGTTCTCTAAGGAAAACCCCAAGATCTCTTCCATGTCTGCTCGGAACAACAGGCCACATTTCACACAACCGCATGTAACTGCGATATAAACGAACAGCCATCGAAGAAATCTAAAATCAACGAACAATAACGTCGATTGAATCTGTTCAGGCTGAAACCATAAGCTCGATGGTTGATACCTAATACCCAACAGTCAAAACACGTGTATACAGTGTTGCCAACTCGCTCATTCCAAAAGTCTCCAAATCAGTGATAAAAAGTCTCCAAAAGTGAAAAAAAGTCCCTAAAAATAAGATTTTAATTATGTCGAATTTTTGTATGCCATTTAAAATTTAATGACTTATTATTGTTATTATTAATTTGGCACTTTAAATTAATAACATAAAAAGAACTGAATGTGTTTATATTATTACTTAATATGGCTAAATAGTATATGTATGACGCCCCCATTGGCTCAGTGGTCTAAAGACTGGCTGCTGACCATTCGTCCGAGATGGGTCCGGGTTCGAACCTAGGGGAAACATGGATGTTATGTTTGTCGTACAATCTCTCCCCCTTGCCTGGGACCAGCGGCCGTAAATTAGGGATGGGTGATTGCTTATAGCCCATTGAGTTGCTCACGGTGATCGTAAAAACCAAGGAGGTTAGAAGTAAGAGGAGGTGGCAACAGCCCTCTCCCTGTGCTTCTGGTGGGCTGAGGCTATATTCACGCTATGCGTGAATTTAGCCCACAGACTAGGTTCACGCTCCTTCTGTGATTGGTCACTGTGATCTCGCAGGCGCGTCTGGGCGGTTCCTGCTTTGGCGCATTAACCAATACCGGTCCCGCTTGAATTCTGACATTTCCAAATTTTTTTAAATTCACGTCGTTAGATGGCGCATTGAGCCTGTTTCTCGCCCCAAAACAAACTGTCGTAGTTCACTTATAGACTTGCTTATACTTTCGCGAGCGACGTTATTTGTTAATTAATTTGAACTGAATATTTTTGTGTATAAAATTGAGAAGGTGAATCTGATGGTAAATTTTTGAAGCAAGAGTTCTACGAAAAAACTGGAATGGAAAAAATTGAATGAGGAAGACCATTTGAATTAAACATACACATAATACGATCGGCTGTCGGTTCTGTTTTTATTAGGCGACAATGACAAACTGGTGATTCGATAGTACGCTATTCATCACTAGTTTGCATATTCACGTAATTTGTTTAAAAATGACATTAAATTTAATTGCTTTCCACAGATTTTGTAAAGCTCTTCAATTTTTTTCTATACAATTTTTTCGTAATATTTGCCATGCATAATGTTTCTGAGCATCACAGTTGCTTCCATTATCAGAGCTTACCTGATGCAAAAAAAATCTGATGCAAAAAAATTTGAATTTGAAGAATTTAGCTTCTTTGAAAAATATCTCCTGACGAAATATTTACATTTTTGTTCATTCATAATGAGCAGGAATATCGATAAGAAACATTAAAGTCTTTTCTTTAATAAGTTTTAAAAAATCAACAATAAATAAGTTTACACATTGACGAACCCAATAATTGTGTGTGATCTCGAGTACATTAAGATCTCATTTTAAAATTCAAGGAATTATCTCCTGCCATTAAAAAATACGTATACATCCGTATTAATTTGTTAAGTTTAGTCATGAAATTAAAAGGCTATTCGAAACACCTACTGCGAAAAAAAAAGGAAAACAAAAACTCTTTGCTTTCCTCCTAGAAAAGAAACTAAAAGTACGCTAAAGTTTTAATAATTTCAGAGCATATCCTTTCAACAAAAATGATAGCTTAGAAACTTACTTCAACAAATTATACAGTCAATGGATATTGAAATTTCCAAACATGAAGTGCCAAAGCAATTTAACAAAAAATAAAACATTTCACATCCGAAGACTAAGAAAATGAGAACTTTTTATAGTATTCCCGTAATGAATAACAGTCCTTGCAGTGGCGCACCCATGAATTTTTGTTGGTGGGGGCTGTATATATAGTTTATATAACAAGAATTTTTGTTGGAGGTGGCTGTATATATATATACAGCCTGTATATATATATACAGCCACCTTTATATATATATATATCCTCATTGTCAACCATTATCAATCCACTGCTGGACGAAGATCTCCCCACAACGGTCTGTCTTGTGCCAGTCTCCTCCATGTCACTCCCGCACACTTTCGAATTTCATCCACCCATCTCCCATGTGGTGTTCTTCTTGGTCTTTTCCTGTCCCTTGGAATCCAATCTAAAATTTCGGCTGTCCTTCTGGCAGTATGTCCAGCCCATTGCCATTTCAGGGATTTAACTCTGATCATGATGTCTTGCACTCTCGTCATTTTTCGGATCCACGAGTTCCTCTTCTTATCTCTCCTGGTTACACCAAGCATGCACCTCTCCATGCTTTTTTGAGTTGTCTGCAGCCTTTGTATGTCTCTTTTAGTTAAGGTCCACGTCTCTGCACCATACGTAAGCACTGGAAGGATGCATTGATCAAACACTTTTCTTTTAAGACAAAATGGCATATTGCTCTTGAAAATTATGCTGTTTCTTCCAAAAGCTCTCCAGGCAAGTTTTGTACGCCGATTAATTTCTTCATCAATGTGACCCTCACTTGATATCTGCTGTCCAAGATAAACGTACGTGTCTGTTATCTCCAGCTTTTCTCCATCAATCGATAAATCTTCATTTCTTGTAAAAGCATTGTACATCACTTTTGTCTTCTGAAAGTTCATTTTTAATCCCACATTTTTACTCTTGTCGGCAAGTTCCTGGATCATACTCCTATTTCCAACTAGGTCTTTGTGGAGGTGAGAAAATGTCTCTGGTGTGCCAAGGCTCGGCATTCTCGACACTTTCTACATTCAGGTTTGCTATTACTTTATTTTATTGTTTACTCATGCCTGTTGGGCTTTGAAGTTTTCTATATTGTTTTAGTTCTTGTTAAATATTTTTTTTAATGTCTCTACTAAGTAGTGTGTGAGTTCTGAATATTCATAACTGCTGCGTTGCGCGTCATGATCTTCAGGTTGTTTTTTAAGCAAATTTAGTTTTAAATTCTTTGGTGTAAAATTTAGTCTTTGACTCTGCTCTTGGGTATATACATATATATACACGACCAAGTATAGACTGTTAAAAAATAAAAAAATATTTAACAAGAACAAAAAAAGTAAAGAAAAACTTCAAAACCCAACAGGCATGAGTAAACAATAAATTAAAGAAATAGCAAAACTGAATGTAGAAAGTGTCGAGAATGCCAAACCTTGGCTTTATCAAGGACCAGCAAAAACTCTGCATTTTCTCACTTCCACAAAGACCTAGTTGGAAATGGGTTTCTGCAAAGCCATAGATGCAAGAATTAAGCCCATCAAAAAATTTTTAATTTTGCAAAACCTCTTCAGAGTTGAAGGTAGAATATTTTAGTCAAAATTTTTGCATGCATCTATAACTTTCCTGGCCCAACCCACACTCGATAAAATCTTTAATCTTTTGTTTCTTTTTTTATGGCATTTTAGGTAAAACTTTTGTTCACAACAAAGAATAAGACTTAGTAGTGCATTTCGTACTGTTCTTAAAGTTTAAATTCTCTCTCAGATGACTTTGTTGCTCAGCAACGTGTTATAACTTAATAATTCTGATGATTTGTTCAGACCCTCTCACAACTTGTGATTTCGTAATCGTTATTCTGGTTTTTGTGGCGGATGACGAGTGTAGGTCGGGCCAGGAAAGTTTTAGATGCATGCAAAAACTTTGACTAAAATATTCTACCTGCAACTCTGAAGAGGTTTTGCAAAATTTAAAAATTTTTGATGATCTTAATTCTTGCATCTATGGCTTTGCAGAAACCCATTTCCAACTAGGTCTTTGTGGAAGTGAGAAAATGCAGAGTTTTTGCTGGTCCTTGATAAAGCCAAGGTTTGGCATTCTCGACACTTTCTACATTCAGTTTTGCTATTTCTTTAATTTATTGTTTACTCATGCCTGTTGGGTTTTGAAGTTTTTCTTTACTTTTTTTGTTCTTGTTAAATATTTTTTTATTTTTTTAACAGTCTATACTTGGTCGTGTATATATATGTATATACCCAAGAGCAGAGTCAAAGACTAAATTTTACACCAAAGAATTTAAAACTAAATTTGCTTAAAAAACAACCTGAAGATCATGACGCGCAACGCAGCAGTTATGAATATTCAGAACTCACACACTACTTAGTAGAGACATTAAAAAAAATATTTAACAAGAACTAAAACAATATAGAAAACTTCAAAGCCCAACAGGCATGAGTAAACAATAAAATAAAGTAATAGCAAACCTGAATGTAGAAAGTGTCGAGAATGCCGAGCCTTGGCTTTACCAAGGACATTTTCTCACCTCCACAAAGACCTAGTTGGAAATAGGAGTATGATCCAGGAACTTGCCGACAAGAGTAAAAATGTGGGATTAAAAATGAACTTTCAGAAGACAAAAGTGATGTACAATGCTTTTACAAGAAATGAAGATTTATCGATTGATGGAGAAAAGCTGGAGATAACAGACACGTACGTTTATCTTGGACAGCAGATATCAAGTGAGGGTCACATTGATGAAGAAATTAATCGGCGTACAAAACTTGCCTGGGAGAGCTTTTGGAAAAAACAGCATAATTTTCAAGAGCAATATGCCATTTTGTCTTAAAAGAAAAAGTGTTTGATCAATGCATCCTTCCAGTGCTTACGTATAGTGCAGAGACGTGGACCTTAACTAAAAGAGACATACAAAGGCTGCAGACAACTCAAAGCAGCAAGGAGAGGTGCATGCTTGGTGTACCAGGAGAGATAAGAAAAGGAACTCGTGGATCCGAAAAATGACAAGAGTGGAAGACATCATGATCAGAGTTAAATCCCTGAAATGGCAATGGTTGGACATACTGCCAGAAGGACAGCCGAAATTTTAGATTGGATTCCAAGGGACAGGAAAAGACCAAGAAGAAGACCACATGGGAGATGGGTGGATGAAATTCGAAAGTATGCGGGAGTGACATGGAGGAGACTGGCACAAGACAGACCGTTGTGGGGAGACCTTCGTCCAGCAGTGGATTGATAATGGTTGACAATGAGGATATATATATAAAGGTGGCTGCATATATATATACAGCCACCTCCAACAAAAATTCTTGTTATATAAACTATATACAGCCCCCACCAACAAAAATTTATGGGTGCGCCACTGCAAGGGACTGTTATTCATTACGGGAATACTATAAAAAGTTCTCATTTTCTTAGTCTTCGGATGTGAAATGTTTTATTTTTTGTTAAATTGCTTTGGCACTTCATGTTTGGAAATTTCAATATCCATTGACTGTATAATTTGTTGAAGTAAGTTTCTAAGCTATCATTTTTGTTGAAAGGATATGCTCTGAAATTATTAAAACTTTAGCGTACTTTTAGTTTCTTTTCTAGGAGGAAAGCAAAGAGTTTTTTGTTTTCCTTTTTTTTTTTTTTCGCAGTAGGTGTTTCGAATAGCCTTTTAATTTCATGACTAAACTTAACAAATTAATACGGATGTATACGTATTTTTTAATGGCAGGAGATAATTCCTTGAATTTTAAAATGAGATCTTAATGTACTCGAGATCACACACAATTATTGGGTTCGTCAATGTGTAAACTTATTTATTGTTGATTTTTAAAACTTATTAAAGAAAAGACTTTAATGTTTCTTATCGATATTCCTGCTCATTATGAATGAACAAAAATGTAAATATTTCGTCAGGAGATATTTTTCAAAGAAGCTAAATTCTTCAAATTCAAATTTTTTTGCATCAGATTTTTTTGCATCAGGTAAGCTCTGATAATGGAAGCAACTGTGATGCTCAGAAACATTATGCATGGCAAATATTACGAAAAAATTGTATAGAAAAAATTGAAGAGCTTTACAAAATCGTGGAAAGCAATTGAATTTATTGTCATTTTTAAACAAATTACGTGAATATGCAAACTAGTGATGAATAGCGTATTATCGAATCACCAGTTTGTCATTGTCGCCTAATAAAAACAGAACCGACCGCCGATCGTATTATGTGTATGTTTAATTCAAATGGACTTCCTCATTCAATTTTTTTCCATTCCAGTTTTTTCGTAGAACTCTTGCTTCAAAAATTTACCTTCAGATTCACCTTCTCAATTTTATGCACAAAAATATTCAGTTCAAATTAATTAACAAATAACGTCGCTCGCGAAAGTATAAGCAAGTCTATAAGTGAACTACGACAGTTTGTTTTGGGGCGAGAAACAGGCTCAATGCGCCATCTAACGACGTGAATTTAAAAAAAAAATTGGAAATGTCAGAATTCAAGCGGGACCGGTATTGGTTAATGAG
Source organism: Macrothele yani (assembly GCA_039090855.1). Lineage (NCBI taxonomy): Eukaryota > Metazoa > Arthropoda > Arachnida > Araneae > Macrothelidae > Macrothele > Macrothele yani. The sequence continues at coordinate 93,891,721 of CM077010.1, forward strand.
CCAAAGCAGGAACCGCCCAGACCACGCCTGCGAGATCACAGTGACCAATCACAGAAGGAGCGTGAACCTAGTCTGTGGACTAAATTCACGCATAGCGTGAATATAGCCTCAGCCCTTCTGGTGTGACTCCACTTTTTATCAGCTGACTACGCTAATGCGCACAACCTAAGAATCTCCTGTTTATCTCTATGGGGAAATCGCGATTTTGAACGGGTTTTTGGGACCCTTACTCTACCCATACAGGCATGAAAAAAATTGAGGCTGAAATATTCATTCCCATAATAAAAAAATTCCAGAAAAAACAGGAAAATATGTGTTGGTATTTCTTTAAAAAATTGAACAAAATAATGTTTTTTTGAGCGGAAGTGCATAGTGCGCTGGGTTACTTACTGCCCATGTGCAAGTAACCATGCATACTGCCCATGTGCAAGCAACCATGTTTAAAATATAAACAAAAGCCTAATGTTAAGAAATAAGAAGTCCGAAATATTCCTTCTTTCCATCCTTGGTTTGAATGCGCTAAGCAAAACTGCTTAAGCCACAGGAAGTGACGTCACGTTCCCGAACTCTCGCAGCGCAGACTCCCACCACCTCAGAGAGAGGAAAGAAACACCTGATCTGTTTTGGCTTCACTCAAAACGGGTCCCTTCACCTTCTCTTCTTCTAACCTCCTTGGTAAAAACCCCAAACAAACAAACAATTTACACACACACACACACACACACACACATATATATACTTAGGGGGAGAGAATACGGCAACAATTTTTAAATAGCCAAGATGACTAGCTAAGCGCACTTGGTACGTGCAGTATGGTGGACCAATAAATTATAGCATTGGAGGTGAGCTTATTTCTCGCACAAGAAAAAAAAAAACGTTTTCTTCCCAGTTATATGTCACTGTTATTTTGATGTAAATAAAACATAACTTTTGTTTTAATGATACAATATTTCTGCGAATGGAAACGCAGAAATGAGTCCCACCACTATCGTATTCACAGCCTAAGAGATCCCACGAAAACTCAACGGTAATAGGCAGACGTCCTATGCCTGATAAGACGGAGGAAAAAGGAATTGGCCACCCTGGTGGCACAGTGATCTAAGCGCTGACTTATGGCCATTCGTCCGAGAAGTGTCAGGGTTCGAATCCCGGTGAGGCATGGATGTTGTGTTTGTCTTACGATATTGACTCTCTCCCTTCCCTGGAGTCAGCGGCCCTAAATTAGGTACGGATGACAGCTTTATAGCCCATTGAGTTGCTCACGGTGGTCGTTAAACCTCCAATCAAAAAAGAGGGGAGGGGGCTTTCTATAAGTGTTACGATTCATGGTTAGAGTTACTGGAACTATGGAAAATTAAAGACTCTTCCGATTTCGAAAACCGCCGCCCCGGTGGCGCAGTGGTCTAAGCGATGGCTTCTGATCATTCGTTCGAACCGGGTCCGGGTTCGTATCCCGGTGAGGCATGGATGTTGTGTTTGTCTTTCGGCACTGGCTCTCTCCCTTCCCTGGAACCAGTGACCCTAAATTAGGGACGGGAGACTGCTTATAGCCCATTGAGTTGCTCACGGTGGTCGTTAAACCTCCAATCAAAAAAAAAAATTTCAAAAACCACACTTTTAAATACTTGAAATCATAAATAAATAAAAGGCCCTGAAATCATTAAAGAAAAAGTCACCTAAAAAATTCTCCTAAAAATGTAGGTAATCCCAAAATAATATTTTTGTGACAAACTCCAATCCAAACTCCCCTGAATTTAGTGACTTTACCAGTAAGTTGGTAACACAAGTCAGAATACGATGCACCCAGATGCTCACCCCCCAACACTAACCTGAGGGAGAATTATAAGTAAACAGAAAGTAGGGGAAAAAGAGAGGAAATGCATTAGAAACCAGCAACGGGTATTTACGAACGATCTCGTAGAATGAGATGTTAACATGGGCGACGAAGTTTGATAACGATTACGATTAGTTCTGAACCAATTGGCATTTGTTGCTTTTACGTTTAAGTACTAGCGGTTACGTAATGTTTGTATAAAATTTAAGCCTTGGAAACTGGAAAAATATTTTGTCTCAAAGTTTATGGTAAAACGGATAAAGGCGCTGAAGTCCCCAAAACCACGAGGAAAATCCCCTAAAAAAATCTCTAATCCCAAACCAAAAGTTTTGTCTCTAACGTCAAGCGAAAAGTCCCTAAATTTAGCGACTTTCCCCCAAATTGGCAACACTGCGTGTATACAAATTACCAAGGCTGAACTCTATCCAGTGTTGCCAACCACTCATTCTAAAAGTCTCCAAATCAGTGATAAAAAGTCTCCAAATCAGTGATAAAAAGTCTCCAAATCAGTGATAAAAAGTCTCCAAAAGTGAAAAAAAGTCTCTAAAAATAAGATTTTAATTATGTTGAATTTTCGTACGCCATTTAAAATTCAATGACTCATTATTATTATTATTAATTTGGCACTTTAAATTAATAACATAAAAAGAACTGAATGTGTTGATATTATTACTAAATATGGCTCAATAGTACATACACAGTCCGTCAAAGAATTTTTAAGACTGGCGCTAGATTTCAGCCTACGGTGGCGCCACCAGTGTAATCGCGAAAACATTATAAACCGTGACCATCTGATTGCTTTCTGCCAAAAGTACTGCTCAGTTGTTAAAATAACTCAAACGAAACGGCCGTTCATTAGAGAAGTAAAATTTTTTTCATGTTGAATTGTTAAGATGGATCAAAGAGCTGTTGTTAAATTTAACGCAAAACTTGGTAAAAGTGCCTCGGAAATGTACCAAATGATGAAACAAGTTTACGGTGAGTTTTGTTTAGGTAGATCAAATGCTTCCCTGTGGCACAAACGTGTTTTGGACGGAAGAGAGACGCTAGAAGATGATAAGCATACCGGAAGACCAAGTTCATCTACGATATCTGAGATTATTGAAAAGGTGCATGATTTCGTGTCAAACAATCCATGTGCGTCACTAAGAATGATGGAAGAGTCTTTAAGCATCAACAAAGAAACGATTCGAACCATCCTGCATGAATATTTGGGCAAAACAAAAGTCTGTGCTAAATTTGTTCCACACGCGTTAACCAATGAACAAAAGTCAAGGAGAAATGCACATTGCAGAGACATCATTTCAGCCGCTGAAAATGATCCAAACTTCTTAAAATCGATTGTTACAGGTGATAAAACATGGTGTTTTTAATATGATCCTAAAACAAAGCGACAAAATGCGGAATGGAAGTAAAAAAACTCGCCACAAACCAAAAAAACAAGAAAAGTTCCATCGAAAATCAAAACAATGCTCTTTACATTCTTCAATAGTACGGGTATTATCACCAAAGAATTTGTTCCAAGTGGACAAACAATTACTAGGGAGTTTTATTTAAATGTTTTGAGGTGTTTGATGGGCAGAATTCGTCGCATTCGTCCAGCATATAGGGATGAAAGCAGTTGGTGTTTGTTGCACGATAATGCACCCAGTCACACCTCACTTCTTGTTCGTAGATTTTTGGCGAAAAATAACGTCTGTGTGTTGAATCATCCACCGTATTTGCCTGATTTAGCACCCTGCGACTTTTCTTTGTTCCCAAAACTAAAAATGACGTTAAAAGGGTGTTATTTTGATGACATTTCGACCATACAAACAGCTTCGACGCGTGCTTTGGAGGCAATTCCGCAAAGTGAACTGGAACAGGCATTCGAATCATTATTAAATCGCTGTAACAAGTGTATTGAAGCCGGAAGGACTTATTTTGAATAACAAACCAAACCAAAACAAATTTTAATTTCTTGTTCCTATTTCATTTTACAGAGCCAGTCTTAAAAATTCTTCGCCACACTGTGTATATGTATGACACCCCCATTGGCTCAGTGTTCTAAAGACTGGCTGCTGACCATTCGTCCGAGATGGGTCCAGGTTCAAATCTAGGTGAAACATGGATGTTGTGTTTGTCGTACAATCTCTCCCCCTTGCCTGGGACCAGTGGCCCTAAATTAGGGATGGGTGATTGCTTATACCCCATTGAGTTGCTCACGGTGGTCGTAAAAACCCCCAAACAAACAAACAAATTATATATATTCACACAAATATACTTAAGGGAAGAGAATACTGCAACAATTTTTAAATAGCCAAGATGACTAGCTAGCCGCCCCGGTGGCGCAGTGGTCTAAGGCGTTGGCCTCTGATCATTCGTCCGAAAGGGGTCCGGGTTCGAATCCCGGTGAGGCATGGATGTTGTGTTTGTCTTACGGCACTGGCTCTCTCCCTTCCCTGGAACCAGTGACCCTAAATTAGGGACGGGCGACTGCTTATAGCCCATTGAGTTGCTCACGGTGGTCGTTAAACCTCCAATCAAAAAAAAAATGACTAGCTAAGCGCACTTAGTACGTGCAGTATGGTAAACCAATAAATTATAGCATTGGAGGTGAGATTATTTCTCGCACAAGAAAAAAAAACACACACATTTTCTTTCCAATTATATGTCACAGTTATTTTGATGAAGATAAAACATAACTTTTGTTTTAATGATACAATATTTCTGCCAATGGAAACGCAGAAGTGAGTTCCACCACTATCGTATTCACAGCCTAAGAGATCAAACGAAAACTCAGCGGTAATAGACAGGCTTCCTATGTCTGATAAGACGGAGGAAAAGGGGAATTGGCCACCCCGGTGGCGCAGTGATTTAAGCGCTGACTTATGGCCATTCGTCCGAGAAGTGTCAGGGTTCGAATCCCGGTGAGGCATGGATGTTGTGTTTGTCTTACGATATTGACTCTCTCCCTTCCCTGGAGTCAGTGGCCCTAAATTAGGTACGGGTGACAGCTTTATAGCCCATTGAGTTGCTCACGGTGGTCGTTAAACCTCCAATAAAAAAAAAAGGGGGGGGGGGGGTGCTTTCTATAAGCGTTACGATTCATGGCTACGGTTATTGGAACTATGGAAAATTAAAGACTCTTCCGATTTCAAAAACCGCATTTTAAATACTTGAAATCATAAATGAAAAAAGACCCTGAAATCATTAAAGACCTAGCTAAATCCCCTAAAAATGTAGGTCATCCCAAAATAATACCTTTGTGACAAACTCCAAGCCGTCCCGGTGGCGCAGTGGTCTAAGCGATGGCCTCTGATAATTCGTCCGAAAAGGGTCCGGGTTCGAATCCCGGTGAGGCATGGATGTTGTGTTTGTCTTACGGCACTGGCTCTCTCCCTTCCCTGGAACCAGTGACCCTAAATTAGGGACGGGCGACTGCTTATAGCCCATTGAGTTGCTCACGGTGGTCGTTAAACCTCCAATAAAAAAATCAAAAACTCCAATCCGAACTTCCTTGAATTTAGCGACTTTACCCCTAAGTTGGTAACACAAGTCAGAATACGATGCTCCCAGATACTCACCCCCAACACTAACCTGAGGGAGAATTATAAGTAAACGGAAAGTAGGGGGAAAAGAGGGGAAATGCATTAGAAACCAGTAACGGGTGTTTACGAACGATCTCGTTGGATGAGATGTTAACATGGGCGACGAAGTTTGATAACGATTACGATTAGTCCTGAACCAATTGACATTTGTTGCTTTTACGAAAGTTTATGTATTAGCGGTTACGTAATGTTTGTATAAAATTTAAGCCTTGCAAACTGGAAAAAATATTTTGTCTCAAAGTTTATTTAAAAAACAGCTAAAACGGAAAAAGGCGCTGAAGTCCCCAAAACCACGAGGAAAATCCCCTAAAAAAGTCTCTAATCCCAAACCAAAATTTTTGTCTCTAACGTCAAGCGAAAAGTCCCTAAATTTAGCGACTTTTACTCCAAATTGGCAACACTGACTCTATCCTATCAGGCTGTAACATTAAGCAAAAACAGCGAGGACAGAAAAGATGAGTTGGGATGCAGCGCTATGTATTGACGTTGTTCGCAATAACAAACTGATTCCGTATCATTATTTACATTTGAGATTTTATTCATATTCACTTTCACATGAACAGATGGGTATTTGTATTCTGAATTCGTAGTACTTGGGCAAGAGAATTTTTCTGTATGAACTGGTGTAATTCATGCAGGAGGGTCCTGCTTGGGCTGCGCAGTATCAGACGCGGTTATTTTGAAACCGCGCATGACGTAGGTGTGGACGCTGGACGCTCAGTCTTTCGACTTTTTGCATCCCTGTTTGTTTACAATTGGTGTGCTGGAGTTTTCTCTATTAACGCAGTTGATTTTCAACCGCTTGAAGTTTGTATCGTATAGTTTTATGTTTATGTTTTGTTTATTTTGATATTTACACGTATTTATCACTGAAATTCATTGCTTATGTGTTTCGTAAGAAACGCAATAATACCGGGTTGTGCAGTGGCCTGTTGTACCACGAAAATTAGGAAAACCAAGAACACTGACATTATGTACCATGTATTTACCAAGGATTTATTACTACAAAAATTGTGGATTCAGAAATGTAAGCGTAAGGATTCTTTCAAAGTTTCCAATGCAAGAGTGTGTTCTCAACATTTCACACAGGATAGCTACCAGCGTGACTTAAAGGCAGAGTTACTTGGGTTAACTAGCAGGAAAGTGTTGAAGCCTGATGCAGTACCTACACTACACCTTCCCACAAGCAATAATACTGGTATTAATAAGGTCGTGCTGTATGGAAGGAATTACAAGTAACACACACAAACACATGCTTCCCCAATCCTCAAATACCAAATAAACGAGTTTGGGAGTTTGCAGATGTTCCACACCTTTACCAGCTGCTAAGAAATCATTTTCTCGATGATGGACTAACACTACCAGGTAATAAAATTACGAAAGCTACTATTGAACAGCTCCTTACTCTGGATTGCAATGAGATGAAGATATGCACCAAGTTGTCACTTCATCACATTAGTGTGAAGGGCCGTGACCGCCAACGTGTATATTTGGCAACTCAGCTCTTTTCGAACCACATTGCACAAAGAATACGCTTTCTTATGCCACATGAAGAACACGTCGCGAAATTTGTTCAGATTCTGAACTACTCGTTTGATGTGCTAAATTCAAGAAGGCCTACAGATGAGAAGTCTCTGGCATGTGGATTTGGAACTCATCGTGAAACGCAAGAGAGGATTCTACGACAGCTGCATGCATGCATCCGAGGAATGAAGGTAGGTAATGTAACACATCTGTTACCTATTCAGAAAGGATTCATTACAGCCATTCGCTCATTACTGGGACTCTTCACTGACCTGAAGCCTCTGAACATAAAATACATCCTAACTGCTCGACTCAATCAAGACTGCCTTGAAAAAAATATTTCACAAATACGTTGGCTTGGCCACTTCTATGATCATCCATTGCCTACAGAAGTGAAATCCCGTTTGCGTCTTTTGCTTCTAGGTGCCAATGTAAGTGACATTCCATTTTCAAGTGCTGCTCCTGTTGCGCAAGGTGGTGATGATGATGATTACTTTTTGACATCTCAATTGTTTAGTGCCATTTTACCTGATATGTCAGAACCCCTGGCAATGATTGAAGGTGAAACTGAGATTCGAGGTATTACACTACAAGACTCTACAGGTATTCAAGTACCACCTGCTACTCCCTTTGGCTCTGATTGCTCTGTAGAAGGATTTCGTTACCTTGCAGGTTACATAGCTTACCGAGGAAGATGACCGTTCGCTGGGTACGCCAACTGGCCAGCTACTTAATCCATCATCAAATACAGAATCAGTACCTGTTGGTTGGATTAATACCTTTTCACGAAGTGGCCTGCTTATTCCATCAGATCCATGGTTGGAGAAAGTTAGCCAGTTTGAGTTGATGTTTGCAGAAGTGCATGGACATGACTCTTTATCCCAGGAACACAAGATTGTACACAAACTATGTGTGAAAATTTGTCAGGGGTTTCCAGATGTTCCTACAGAAGTGATAAAGTTATATGTTAGAACCCGAACCTTTATACGGCTAAGAAATTTAAATGCAAAAGCAAAAGTTAGGAAGGCAGAAGAAGCTCAACGCAGAAAGGCACGTAATTGGCAGGCTTCATCAAAGTGAAATTTTCCTGGATGCACATGGCCAAACCAGATTGTTCATGCCATGGAGAAAATGTAAGCAACCTGCAGGAATAATGTTAAGGAATTCTGCCATCAGAAGCTAAGTTTTTTTATTCCAATTTTTCATTGTTTGTATGCATGTATGCAAGTATTTGCAATTTTTCTGATAGCTATTATATATACTCATCTGAGAAAGAAAAGTTTTATTTCAATACATCTGTCATGGGCACATTGTGTTAAGGATCAAATCTGGTAAAGGAAAAGATGTAGAATAGAATTAGCACAGCATTAGTGGTAATGAGTATACTAACTTATTTGCTAGTCATTAACATAAAAAAAAAGTACCACACACATATATAGGAGAGACAGAGTTTTTAAAGATGAAAAAATTTCACCATTCCTTCATGGTGTGTGTATATGTATGTATATATGGTGTGTGTGTGTGTGTGTGTGTGTATATGTATGTATATATGGTGTGTGTGTGTGTGTGTATGTATGTATTAATGGTGTGTGTGTGTGTTTTTTTTTATTGTAGGTTTAACGACCACCGTGAGCAACTCAATGGGCTATAAGCAGTCGCCCGTCCCTAATTTAGGGTCACTGGTTCCAGGGAAGGGAGAGAGCCAGTGCCGTAAGACAAACACAACATCCATGCCTCACCGGGATTCGAACCCGGACCCCTTACGGACGAATGATCAGAGGCCAACGCCTTAGACCACTGCGCCACCGGGGCGGCTGTGTGTGTGTTTGTGTATATGTATGTATTAATGGTGTGTGTGTGTGTATTTTTCAAGATGTCATTTTTTAAGTAGATATTCGATATAGCTTCTATATCTTCACTTCCAGAAAAAATTTCAACCTTCTTAAATGATGTGTGTGGGTGTGTACAAACAATTTTAAAAATAAAAACCTAAAAAAGAAGAATATCAAAACCCAATCACCGAGCCATATTCTCCCCTTGATGAGGGCTAAATCTAAAAAACTGTAAACTCTAAAAGTGAGATTATGAAAGGAGACATGTAATGTAGAACATGTTGAGAATAATCACTTATTCCTTCTTCAGGGTCAAACAGAAATGATCCCTCTCTCATTTCTACAAAGTCTTGGAAGTGGGTTTCTGCTATATTACATCTGCTTAAGTGCACCAAATATAAATTTTGTACGTTAATAAAATCTTTGAACATTAAATTCTACTAAACCTGTAAACTACTAAAACAACCAGCTAGCACAAATGCTGGTAAAAAAGTAAAAGATTTAAAGTGAAAACCACATTCTTAAACTTAGAGCAAAATAATAAGCTTATTTAACTTTACAGAAAAAAGTAATTTTGAAAAAAAATAAAAAGGACGTATAACACTTAACTCTTGGTTTTCTAGCGCATATATTTGTTTTATTGTTCTGTTTTGTTTCTTTTATCTTGCTTATGTGCTATATACATTCACACCATGAAGGAATGTTCAAAAATGCTTCAAGAGTGAATATATAGAGAGACAGAATAGTTTTCGTGTTGTTCACAGTAACAATACGGAACTGATTGATTTGGCAGCTATACGTATCGCCGCCTTTGTTGACATTTTTTGATGAAGTAGATTTCAGAAATAATTTAAGTATCAGTGTTTAACCTTAATTCTTGTAGATGTTTATTTTGTAGTGGCTTGGCGGTAAGTATTAAAATGTGAGTTCACATACATGCAAATAAATTTGGAAATGTTGCGCTTCACGGAAGGTAAATGGTTTGATTTTATGATTTTGATTTATGTATGAGCAGTTTTTTGCACTTTTATTTCGTTATTATCATAATAAGTGTGATTATTACGATCGTTTCGTATGCCGTAACCCAACGCCACAAGACGCTCAAAGCTGCCATGTTGGCTGCCGAGCCCCGAGCGTTCACGCCAACGTCATTTCAGCAGCCAATGAGAGGCTGAAATCGTAGCGAGCCCAACCTTATACCATGAGATATATCTAAAGACTTTGTAATTCATGTGTAAATCTCGCTCCTCCTTTATTCTTCAACGATCTAGGGCCGAGATTTTGCGAAATGTGTAGATTAGCGTTTTAAATTATTTCGTCGGAAAAATGTTAGAACCTGGGAAAAGTGCGACGTACAGATTTTAGAAAATGGAAATTAATGGCAAATGGTGCAGAAATTTCGTATTTTAAATGTCTTTTAAAGATTTTTATCGTAACATTTACCTGCAAGTTCGATGCTGTGAAGAGACGCTGCCGCGTAGGCGTAACGTATCGAACGTACAGGTAAATGTTACGATAAAAATCTTTAAAAGACATTTGAAACAGAAAATTTATGCACCATTTGCCATTAATTTTCACAATCTAAAACCTGTACGCCGCACTTTGCCGAAGTACTAATATTTTTCCGACGAAATAATTTAAAACGCAAATCTATATATTTACCTACTATTTTACTTAATATGAGTTTATATGGCTGAGGTTTTTTTCTAAAATTGAATTAGGTACATAATTATCAGAATGAAAATGCTTACCACTAACAGCAGTTGAACGTAATTTGTCATTTGGAGCAAAATCCTGACGAGATATTTCTTTCAGCAACAGTTGCTTTAGGTTCTGATTTGAGAGAAACTCATGGAATGAAAATCCCACGTTTTTCTTCTTAGAAGATGTGCACATCGGCACACAGCAGTAAACCATTTTGAAAATGGGTTGGATTTTGTTGTGAAAACAACAGTTTGGTTTTAAAACTAGAAGGTTTTTTTTAAAGAAACAAGAAAAAACGACGAACATACACAATCCCGCAATTCAAACAACGCAGAAACTGAGGTGTTTATACCTTGGGACGCAGTGCCATCTAACGGCGTAAATCGTCCCTAACGCCCACTGGCCAATCACCAAAAGTCTATTGTCTTCAACGGTAATCTTGGGTCTACCACATAACATCGCAGGTCAAAACATCGCACGACATATGATCGCCGACATAACATCGCAGGTCAAAACATCGCGGTACCATAACATCGCAGTACTAAAACATCGCAGGTCAAAACATCGTGGCACCATAACATCGCGGCACCATAACATCGCAGGGCAAAACATCGTGGTACCATAACATCGCAAGTCATAACATCGCAGGTCATAACATCGCAGGAATCCCTAAATAAATTGCTTTCGATAGCTTTTGATGAATTGCAAAAAAAAAGTATATTTAAAGGGGAGGGGGACTTCATAGAAATTGATGTCCTGATTAAATTTTGGTAGAAATTGGGGGTTTTTAATTTAAAACCACCAGATTTGGTATTCTATCTCATGGTGCTTTAACTTAGACGGTAGATGGTTTTTGGAAGTGGTCGGAGCCCGGAGTCGATGGGCCCCCATAGAATATTTTTGACAAATCTACAGTTTTCAATTTAGAACCACCAAATTTGGTATACTTCCTCATGGTGCTCTAACTTAAACAGTAAACGGTTTTTGGAAAGATAAGGGGCCCGGGGTCAAGGGGCCCCAATACGCAATATTCGTAAAATCTACAGTTTTCAATTTAGAAACACCAAATTTGGTATACTTCCTCATGGTGCTCTAACTTAGACCGTAGACGGGTTTTGCTTTGAAAGGTAGGGGGCCCCTGGGTCAAGGGGCCCCAATACGCAATATTCGTAAAATCTACAGTTTTCAATTTAGAATTACCAAATTTGGTAAAATATCTCGTGGTGCTCTAACTTAGACCATAGACGGTTTTGGAAAGGTAGGGGCCCCGGGTCAAGGGTCCCCATACGCAATATTCGTAAAACCTACAGTTTTCAATTTAAAACCACCAAATTTGGTATACTATCTCATGGTGCTCTAACTTACACCGTAGACGGTTTTTGGAAAGGGTCGCAGCCCGGGGACGAGGGGGCCCCATAGAAAATTTTTTGTAAAATCTAGTTTTCAATTTAGAACCACCAAATTTTGTATACTACCTCATGGTGCTCTAACTTAGACCATAGACGGATTTTAGAACGAGTCGGGGCCCGCTCTTCAGGGGCCCCTAAAAAGTTTTCGTAAAATCTACAGTTTTCAACTTAGAACCACCAAGTTTGGTGTACTACCTCATGGTGCTCTGACTTAGACGGTGACGATGTTTCGCACGGGTGGAGGCCCGGTCCGAATGGGGCCCCTACAAAATTATCGTAACATATACAGTTTTCAACATACAACCACCATATTTAGTATCCTATCTCATGGTGCTTTAACTTAGACGGTAGATGGTTTTTGGATCCCGGGCTTTAGGGGTCCTCATAGAAAATTTTCGTAAATTCTACAGTATTCAATTTAGAATCACCAAATTTGGTATACTACATCATGGTGCTCTAACTTACACCGTAGACGGTGTTTGGAACGGGTCGGGGTCAAGGGGGCCCTTACAAAATTTTCGTAAAATCTACAGTTTTTGGTAGACACTAGTATTAAAAGAAATCCGTCTTGTTGCACGATGATATTTATTCAGCTAAAAAATGAAATCTATATACAGTTTAAAAACACATGAGCACTTTCGGTGTCACATTGACACCTTCATCAGATGTAATTTCACCATGTGGCTACATGCTGGTCTTAAGTACGTGGAGTAGATGCATCATGGGAAAGGTAATGTCAATGTCACATGATATACCAGATAACAAGACAATCAAAAAAAGGCATAGTTAGCCAATGATCACTTAACAGAAGCAATTGCTATTGTGCTGTCCTTCCCAACAAGATTGCTCCAGGGTTCTGGTAAAACACAAGGATAATAGTCATTACAGCAACGTGTATTATAAGCCGAAATATAGAGGCTTTCTGCAAATAACAAGGAATAAACAGAGTTAGGTGTGTTTTCAATTTAGAACCACCCAATTTGGGATACTATTTCACGGTACTCTTAGACCGCAGATGGTTTTGGGAACGGGTCGGGGCCCGCGATCAAGGGGCCCCCATACAAAATTTTCGTTAAAAGTTAAATTTTTTACTCTTAAGATCTGCAACACAATTCAGCACTCCAATACCCAACCTACGGTCTAAGTGTAAGACCGTAGATAATAATAAAGTGCAAAAATATCCGGTTAATGGTGTATTAAAATCAAAAATTAATAAGCGTTAGCTTTCACCACCAACGGGCGGCTTATCAGGCAGAAATACAATGTAATGTAAATAGAGAGTTCCAGATATTCAAAATTTAAAACGGTAAGAAAAAGATTATCAATGTCAAGTCGCATGCACGCGACATCACACAGGTGCATTGCATTTCAGTGTCGCGGTTTTTCAGAAGCACACGCCAGATGTACGGCAGTTCTATATAGATGTCTCCTCGGAGATAAGTATTTCCATTCCTCTTCCTTTCTTTTTTGTTTCATAAAATTAAATTGACTAAATAAAAAAATTAAAGATAAGTTTACTGGAAAATTACAGGAATATCTTTTTCATTCATTAATTTTCACCCGCTGAACTTGGTGATTCCACAGATAGTAATATTTACCCGGGAAATACCACCCTGCTAGTACAAATTAAATTAATGATTTCTTTGCATCCAGTTCCATTAGTATGTCCATAAGAGCGTTTGGGGCCGTATGAAAAATACATAGTTGATTTCAACGTGAGCCGCTACGGTGGCGCAGTGGTCTATGCGCTGGCTTCTGATCACGAGTCCGAGAAGGGTCCGGGTTCTAATCCCGGTGAGTCATGGAAGTTGCGTTTGACTTCTTGCACTGGCTTTTCCCCTTCCCTGCATGGAACCAGTGACCCAAAATTAGGAACTGCTGACTGCTTACAGCCCTCTGAATTGATCACGGTGGTCGTTAAACCTCCCAACTAAAAAAAAAAGATTGCGACGTGTCCATTGCTATCTGTCATGGAGCCGTGTGAAAAGTACGTTTTTGACATCAACGTGTCCTATTACATGTAGGCTGGCCACAAAATTTTAAGGGACCGTACAAAATCGCACTTTTGTTTCACCGTGTCCGCGCTTCGGTATATGGTTGAAGTATACGTATATAGTTGGGCCATTTCAGCAAGTAGTATGGTTTATATAGAAAATAAAGATAATGTTACACTTTTACTCTGCTACAACACATTAATCCCAAAGGCGATTTCTTGAAATTTTTAATCCGTTGTGCTCATATTCACAAAGTTAACATAACATGTCAAGTTATTAATGTTGCACCTTTACTCTGTCACAAAACCTTAATTGCAAGACCTTAGACCTAGCCTTTTTTAGGAATTTTAGTTCAACGTATTCATAAGATTTCGATAACATGCCAAGGTTACGGTACTGCGTTTTTACACAGGCACAAAAATTAATAAACTGGCCTTAAGCCTTTTTATCAATTTTCAATGAACCCCAACCGTGCTCATATGCATAAAATTTTCACAGAAAGTCAAGTTTATTGTGTTGCGCTTTTACTCGAGTACAAAACTTTAAATAGCCCCTACTAGGGGCGGATCACCGCACAGGCGCAGGAAACGCGCCCTTGTGGCTTCGGAATCGAAGGGGCCTCAAAATACCAAAAATAAAACTTAAATTTTATTTTTTTATTCCCGTTGTTTTGTTAATTGGTAAAAATATAGAAAAAAATAACGATAATATAGGTACATTATCACGTATTCTGTGGCGCTATTTTCATAGAGGGTACCAGTTTCATGCTGCGAAAGGAACCGCGTTCAGCGTCTTGTTATTCCTGGCCGCGGCTGTCGTTTCTAGGTCCCGTGTTTTGTAAGTGAAATATCCGTTAGTAGAATCTAAGAACATTCAAAACATCGGGAAGGCCAAAACTCGAATGTTCACTATTCCCAGGAGCAATGTTTCAAGGTCCCACAGGATGTTCCCGTGTCTAAACAAATGCGTCCCCCGTTAGTTTTAGCTCTACGGAAAAGGAATGGGGCTTATCAACAACGACACGTCTGCTCTAACAGTCATTCAGCAAAGCCCTAAATTTAATCCACAGTACAGAGCAAAGCCGGCTGGACCATAAGGGCAACTGGAGCTTTCGCTCCGGGCCCCATGCCTTCAAGGGGCTCCGCAGTTAAGGAAAAAATCACTTTTGGTAGAATTTTTAACAATTATTTCCTTTGTGTGTAAGTTTTGGGGTGCGAAGCCCTTAAAAAGTTCTTTTTCAAAAGGTTTTTTTTTTCGTTTACAATCCCTCTATTTTCGAATAGGTTATCGTCCTTCGCCGTACAAATACTTAAATTTGGGGATTTTAAGTGATTATTGAAACTACGTTTCTATTTTCCGCATTGATAAATAGCAAATTAAATTTCATCATTTTGTGGCCCTTACTTTTATGTATTTAACAATTTGCGTGAAAACCAGATATTTAAATTCAAAGAAATAAAAAGAACAACATCAAAGTTAGTTTCGGGTTACATATAGAAGCCATTTATTCAGTGACTTTAAAAACATTACTGTAAATTAAAAAAAAATCATATATGAGCGCGTATAAAAGTTTAAAAAGTCGCTAATTTGTCACTTGCTCCACTTTGCATTAAAATTCAATCACTAAAACCTTGTATCAGGGGAAAAACAACTATTCGTACGAATTTATTTTAGAGGAATCCTTATTAATTCCTACACTAAAATATTCGTAATTCAAAAAATTTCGCTATGCAGGTCTTTTTTTATCATTTTGTAAGGAAGTTTTTATAAGGGTCATAATACAATTTCAACCCCATCTCCCCGGAAAGAAAATCGTATATTTCAACACTTTTTACTCTCTCTCTCTCTCTCTCTCTCTATCTCTTAACTTTCTTTATGATAGTTTTCTTTATGACATACTGCAGAGGTGAAACACATGTCAAGACGTAGAAGTTGCAACAATAAATTCTTTCGGTGTAGCGCTTAATTGGTAAAGCATTCGGCTCTGGAGTTGAGGGATGAGGATTCATTGTCACCGTCAAAATTTTAGAATTTCACATCGTGTGTGTTCTTTGAGGACATTTTTCACGTAACGACTTTATTAAAATATGAGATTTATTTCCTAGTGCCAACAATGAATTTTTGGTCCGGGCCCCGCAATAAAATTTCGCCCCAAGCCCTGTAAAAGCTCCCGCCATCCGGCTGTAGTTCAGAGAGAAGAGGTCGTGTGCAGAATATTTTCTTTTAATATCGGATCAAATATTCGACGTATTGCAGCTAGAATCAAATATTGATTATACCTATTACCGGCAAAGAAAGTCTGTTATTCTTCAGTATAATTTTATATGTTTTAACAAACTTGATATAAAATTTCCCTATCAATCACAACCCCACAACGGGCACGGAGAAGTGGCCACCTTAAAACTGGCTACACGGCGAACTGGACACATTGGAATTTCAGTGCAATAAAATTGTTCCTCATAAACAAATTTCGTGTGGCTATATTCCCCACTACTTGAGCAAAGATTGTTCATAATTTTTTTTTTTTTTAAATATTTCATTTTCAGTAAGAAATTTAGACATTTCCATGATTTTCGGGCAAAAGACAAAGCGGAGAACTGGCCACCAGAAAACTGACCACCGGAGAAGTGGCGGCACGAAGAACTGGCCATAAAAAATTTAAGGGGCCGTATAAAAATTGCGTTCTAGACTGCTCCGTGGCTACGTCTCCCAAGATATCTGACACACATAAAATGTCCAAAATTTCGTATTTTCTTATTTACGATATTTTTCTAGGTCTATAGACTACAGCTAAACAAATTCTCTGCTGGTATGTGCAAACCCAGGAAACTCGTCGAGGGGGAGGGGGGGGGGTTGCCGAAAACCTAAAATATGAAATATCAAGAATTTCCAGTTCGATCGGAAGATTTTCAGCGTTCACAAGATGTAACTCAACAAATTTTCTGAGTGCATGGGCCTACCCAGGAAACCTGTCAGGGAGGGGGAGGTGTAATACCTAAAGTGTAAAGTGTAAAATATAAAGATTTTCTCGTCCGTTCGGGATATTTTCACCATTTACAACCAGAAATACTTTGTTTTATATTTTAGGTATTAATCCCCCCCCCCCCCCCCCCCCGACAGGTTTCCTGAGTCCGCACAACATGCCCTCAGAGAGTTTGTTGAGATGTAGGTTGTAAATGCTGAAAATCTCCCGACCGGATCAGAAGTTTTTTATATTTTATACTTTTGGTGTTGCCCCTCCCCCTCTTTCCCCGACAGGCCTCCTGAGGCAGCAGATGCCTTCATGCCTTCAGATAATTTGTTGATTTGTATTCTCTAAATGCTGAAAATCTCCTGATCGGACCAGAAATTCTTTATGATGTTTTACACTTTTGGAATATAGCCCCCCCTCCCCCGACAGGTTTGCTGAGTAGGCACATACCTAAAAAATTTTATATTTTACACTTTTGGTACCCCCTTCCCCAACAGGTTTCCTGAGTCAGCACTCAGCACATGCCTTCGGATAATTTGCAGACTTGTGCGTACTTTGTAAACCTTGGAATATTTTGTTGAGTTGTAGATCATGAACATTTTTATAAAGAATTACATTAATTATCGCAATTAAGAAAAGACGAAATTACGAAAACATTATTTGACTCAGATAACCAACCTCTGGTGGTCGCGGCCACGAAGCGGTCAAAAAACGCAATTTTTATACTGCCCCTTAAATTTTTGTGGCCAGTCCTCCGGTGGGCACTTCTCCGGGTGGCCAGTTCTCCTACACCCCAATCACAACGGGCCTTGTAAACACTTTGTTCCAACTAATAAAAGTACTTTACCTGGGTCAATCACATGTTACCAAGAGCTCAGTGGCGCATTTTGGATTTCTTTATGGGGTATCCCAAAATATTGAAGATGCAAATCAAAATACCCCGAAGAAAATGTCTCCCAAACTAATACGAACAAATGAAAATATATTCGACATCATCCTCATCATCATTGTCAACCATTATCAATCCACTGCTGGACGAAGGTCTCCCCAAGTTTCTTCCACAACAGTCTGTCTCGTGCCAGTCTCCTCCATGTTACTCCCGCATACTTTCTAATTTCATCCACCCATCTCCCATGTGGTCTTCTTCTGGGTCTTTTCCTGTCCCTTGGAATCCAATCTAAAATTTCGACTGTCCATCGATGGTCTGTCCTTCTGGCAGTATGTCCAGCCCATTGCCATTTCAGGGATTTAACTCTGATCATGATGTCTTCCACTCTTGTCATTTTTGGGATCCACGAGTTCCTCTTCTTATCTCACCTGGTTACACCAAGCATGCACCTCTCCATGCTGTTTTGAGTTGTCTGCAGTCTCAGTATGTCTCTTTTAGTTAAGGTCCACGTCTCTGCACCATACGTAAGCACTGGAAGGATGCATTGATCAAACACTTTTCTTTTAAGACATAATAATGGCATATTGCTCTTGAAAATTATGCTGTTTCTTCCAAAAGCTCTCCAGGCAAGTTTTGTACGCCGATTAATTTCTTCATCAATGTGACCCTCACTTGATATCTGCTGTCCAAGATAAACGTACGTATCTGTGATCTCCAGCTTTTCTCCATCAATCGATAAATCTTCGTTTCTTGTAAAAGCATTGACCATCACTTTTGTCTTCTGAAAGTTCATTTTTAATCCCGCTTCTTTACTGTTGTCAGCAAGTTCCTGGATCATACTCTGCAGCTCTGATGGGGTAGTTGCAAAAATGACTACGTCATCAGCAAAACGAAGGTGAGTTAGATAATCTCCATTAATCTTTATCCCTTTCTTTTCCCAGTTCAGTGATTGAAAGACATTTTCCAATGTGGCATTAAAGAGCTTCGGAGATATGGTGTCGCCTTATCTCACAGCCTTTCCAATTTTTCTGTGTGTTGTATTTTCAAACAGCCGAATCTTTGCACTTGCATTTTCATAGATGTTATTAATAACATTAATGTATGCATCTTCAATACCGCAGGATTTCAAAGGCATTGTAACTGCTGATGGTTTCACCGAATCAAAGGCCTTTTCATAATCGATAAAAGCCATGCACAATGGAAGTTCATGTTCCCTCACTCTTTCAATTAGTTCTCTCAGTACGTGGATATGATCTATTGTGCTGTAGCCACTCCTGAATCCAACTTGTTCTCTCGGTTGAGCCATGTCCAGTGTTACCTTCAAGCGGTGTGAAAGGACTTTAGTGAAGATTTTATAAACTACTGATATAAGGCTGATAGGTCTGTAGTTCCTGAGATCCTCAATGTCACCTTTTTTATGTAGCAGGATCATTGTAACATTTTTCCAATTCTCATGAATCTTCCCTTCATTAAGGCATCGAGTGAAAATTTGTGCGAGTATTGTTTCAATTTCTCCACTTGCTTCTTGTATGATGTCTACAGTAATTCCATCTTCTCCTGGAGCTTTTCCCCGCTTCATGTTCTTGATTGCATGTGCAACTTCTGCTGGGAGGACTGGAAGAACTCTGGTACCAGTACCTTTCCTGATGTCTGGAGTACATGTATCATCCCTTTCATATAATTTAGAGTAGAAATCTTTCACTCTTGTCAAAATGTCGCCTTTATTTCTTGTTACGGAACCATCTTTTTTCTCAGTGCCATAATCTGTATAATGAATTAGCTTTATTTTGCTTTACGCTAAGCTAATTATAATGAATAAGCTCTTTCTACCAGCTAGCTAATGATAATAATGAAGCTTTCCTACTGAGCTTCAAATAGTGAATTCAAATGGTTGTTGTTACTAGTTAATTAAGAACATGAATAAAGTCTCCTGCTAGTAGTGTAGTAATTAGAATGTATAAAGTCTTAACGCTATTTGTTAATGGTAATAAACTAACGATATAAACCTAACAGCCAGACCGAGGTCTGACAAAACTATTAATTGAGAAAGACGTACTTACTCAAATCTTTTTTTATTATGCGACTCTTATTCGTCCAAAGCACACACACACAACTTGTTTCACAATAATGAAGAATCCAACTAATGGCATAGAACGAAACTCTCTCCTCTAGTATAACAACAAACGATCTCCTTATAACAACAAAATCTCTCCGTACAACACCAAACGCTCTCTTGTAACTTCAGAGCCCACTTCATAAGTCTTTGAGATAGGTGCTTAGCAGAATTCAAATACTGAAGGGCAGAATGATCAGTAATTATGTTAACTGTCAATTCGTTAAGATAACATTGAAATTTATTCAGCGCATACACAACAGCAAGACATTCAAGTTCCGTAGCTGAATAATTGCGTTCAGTTTTGGCTAAAGTACGAGACGCAAAAGCTATTGGATGCCCAGCTTGTGACAAAACGCAACCAAGACCAACTCCGGATGCATCAGTATAAATATCAAATTCTTTAGTATGATCCGGGAAAGCCAACACCGGAGGCTGAGTCAACGCAGACTTCAGTGTTTCGAATGCAGCGTTAGCCTCAGGTGTCCAAACAAACTTCTTGTATTTACGTTTTAAAGCATACAATGGCTCACAGATTGTAGCATAAGCGGGGACGAACTGCTGATACCATCCGGTCATTCCCAGAAAGCGTGATAGTTCTTTTGCTGTTTTAGGCAGAGGAAAGTCAACAATAGGCCTAATTTTTTCATTATCAGTAAATAATCCGTGGGGAGTGATTTTCAACCCCAGATATACAATCTCGTCCCTCGCTATCTGGCATTTACTAGGTTTTAACGTCAAGCCAGCATTGTATATGAGTTGGAACACCTGTTTGAGCAGAGAAAGGTGCTCGTCAAAAGTCTCGGATGTAATAATAATATCATCCAAATATACATGCACATGGGGACCCAGGACAGGTCTGAGAACCGTATCCATAAGCTTTTGGAAAGTAGCAGGTGCAGAAGCTAGTCCAAAGGGCATACGTAAGTATTCATAAGCCCCAAAAGGAGTCACAAAGCCAGTTTTATCGACAGAGTCCGGATGTACTGCCACCTGCCAATATCCACTCGCCAAATCCAAGGTTGACATCCATTTGGTTGACGACAGGTCATTTAAAATATGCGACATGACAGGTAGTGGATAATTGATCGTTTTTGTGACTTGGTTGAGCTTGCGGAAATCTGTCACGAAACGAAATTCATTGGGTTGTTTCTTTGGAACCAAAAAGGCAGGAGCAGCCCAGGCGCTTGTTGATTCCCTGATTATGCCCTGCTTAATCATTTCAGAAATTTGACGTTGCATTTCCTGTTTTTTATGTGGAGCACAAGGGTAAGGTTTCGTCGCAATTGGTTTCGAACCATCAGTGTCAATGACATGATAAACCACCTGTGTGAAACCAGGTTGATCAGAAAATAAACCAGGGCTTTCCTGTAAAAGGAGAGAAAGCTGGTCTCTTTGCCTCTCATTCAATTGGTTACTCAATAATAAACTCGTTATATCTACAGGAACCGTAGGAATCATTTCGACAGGTTGCGGAAAGGAAATCACATGTTGTACGAAATTCAAAGTTATTTGAAACTTATGAATAAAGTCCATTCCCATTAGACATTTCACAGGTAGCTCGTCTATAAGCAGGAAAGAATGCGTAAAACGAGCTTTTCCCAGCCCTAAAGATAATGTGACAGTTCCTGTGATACTGAAGATTTCATTATTTGCACCTCGCAAATACTGCGTCGCAGGCTGAACTAGTATTGCAGGAAAAGTGTCAGTGCAAAACTTTGTATTTAGGGCTGATATTTCAGAACCAGTGTCGAACTTTGTCTCGACAATAACATCTTCAATTGTCAAGAATACATCAGGCAACTGAGGAGTTTGAACAGTCACTAATACTGTTTGAGGGTCAGAATGCTTGGTATCAGGAAGCAGGACCGACTCCTTGGTCTACTTCCTTTGGAAGTTTAAAGGATTCCTGGTTGGATTATCATGTGGTCTGAAACCTTGACCCTGCCGGGTATCGGGAAAATTTTCACGATGAGGAAAACTGCGTGAAACCTGCGTCGGGAACTCCGCGCGTCTGTTGACATTTTCATATCTAGTACGTCCGCCCTCAGCACGGGCAGAAAAATCATCATTGCCCTGAGCATGAAAACGTTCCGAATGCTGAGGATTGGAACGGGGTAGAGCATACTGTGCATTTGTACGATATCCCGAAGCTTGTTCAGAAACTCGCTGTTGGTTTGCCACTCTTCTGTGTGGTGGAACGTATGAAGCTTGGATGTGCACTTGTGTATGCTCGCGCTGAAAGTTATGATGCCTATTATGCCGCTGAGGGTTTTCGTAATAAGCCTCGCGGGGTGCCCGAGCATGGCGAGTTGAACCATGTTTGCCATGTCGCTCTTCATACGTGCGCATGAGGCGAAGGCATTCATGAATTGTGGCAGGGTGTCGAACCTCAAGAAAATCTTGTAAGAATGGGTCGAGCTGCTGTACGAGGGTATCCAACATGTCAACATGACTGGCATGTGGATCCCATAGGTTATATAAGCGTGTAGTTTCCAACGCAAATGCAACAGGGCTATCATTGGGACCTTGCTGACGCGAAAAAAGCTGTTGAGCAAGGCTAGCTCGACTGAGGCCGAAGGGAAAGACCTCCAAGAATTCTGTACGGAAATTCTCATAATGAGAATCTGGGTTCAACACTCTCCACTGCCGATACCAGGTCTTAGCGGTATCCCTCAAGCAAGTGCCGGCGATTTGGACTTTGCAGTCTTCAGGAATATTATATAGATCAAAATGATCTTCCAGATCTTCGAGGAACTTTAAGGACCCCTCCAAACCATTGAAATGAATTGTTCCTGCATGCGGCACGAAATGGGCAAGCATTCTGCTGCGCTGAGAGGATTGAACTCCCTCAGGTACGACCCGCGACTCAGAGTAATAGGAAGCTGGTGCATTATGAAATTGTGAAGAATGCCTGGGTGCGTGTAGATCACTTATATCAAAGTGAGCCCCACAGGCTTCTTGCAGATGGTCAAGATTAATCCCATCACCACCGAAACTTGTCTTAGGATGGAAAATTGAAGTCGTCTCAGGTAGTGAAGACATGGGTAATAATTGTCAAGATCTCGTGTTCGAGAAAAAGTTCGGGCGCCAATTATAACGAAGTAAA
This sequence comes from Macrothele yani, assembly GCA_039090855.1. Lineage (NCBI taxonomy): Eukaryota > Metazoa > Arthropoda > Arachnida > Araneae > Macrothelidae > Macrothele > Macrothele yani. The sequence goes on from CM077010.1 coordinate 93,914,690, forward strand.
TTTCTCCGTCATTTTTGGTCTACGCCGGGATTCGAACCCGAGGCCGCTTATTCCGGAACAAGTCGCTCTACCAACTGAGCTACGCAGACGTTTATTCTGATCCCTATCTGCATTTATGTCGTGTGCGTCCTGCTGGCAGGTACGTCACATCTGTTTTCTTCCCTTACTGAGATGTCCCTTTGCTATCTTTAGGCTTTGGTTGTTTTCAATTGCTTTCCTCACTAGTTCACAGTTGACTTTCCTTACGTCTTCAGTGATACTTTTTCGTACAGTCTTGCATAGCTCTATATATTCCACTTTGGAAGTCACATCTCCTTTAGTTGTCCTCATCTCTCTTCTTTTTTGCATCAACATTTTGGTTTTTCTTGATAATTTGTTCACATGCAACTTGTTCTTAGACCCAGCTAATTTTGTTGCTGTTTCCATAAGAGCTTTGGTTACTTTTCTGTTAACTTCAGAAATATCCACTTCTTCCGATGTTAGGCCTTCTAAAGCAGAGAATCTGTTCTTCAATTCCAACTTGAAGGTATTATGGTGTTTTTTAAGGTTGGTTATGTCAGTACATTTTGTTTGTCTTATGAGCTTGCCACGTTCGAGTTTAGTGTTGAGGTGCATCTTTCATCTCACCAATCTATGGTCACTACCTGTGTCGAACTTGTTTAGCACACTGCAGTCTTCTATGACGAATCTTTTTTTACACTTAATAAAATCAGTTTCACTTGTCGTCCCCTTTGGACGTCTCCATGTCCATTTCCTGTGTGGCTTTTTCTTGAAAAAGGAGTTCAAGATGAAAAACCCTTCTGCCTCTGCAAACTCAACGAGAGTATTTCGACGCTGGTTTCTGTTGCCGTGACCGAATTTACCTACTGAAGTTTCGTTCTGTTGCCGTTACCCTATTTCCGCATTGAAATCTCCCATGATGATCTTCAAGTGTTGCTTACCTTTATTATTTAGATGCCGCATTTCTTTGTAAAATTCCTCAATCTCTTCTTCAGGATGACTTGTGGTGGATGCATAAGTTTGAATAATCTGAGCCTGGTACCTTCTCGAGAGTTGGATAACGAGTCGTGCACATCTGTCAGATTAACTTTCAGCTTCTACAACTTTATCCTTCAGTTTCTTGTTTATTATAAATTCAACACCACTAGTTCTGCCAGTATCTGTCCCACGATAGTAGAAGAGATGTCCACTTTTCAGTTCATCGAGGTCTTCTCCTTTTCTCCTTACATCACTTAGGCCGACGATGTCCCACTTGATCCTTTGTAGTTCTTCTTCCAATTCAAGAAGCCTTGAATCAGAAGATAGGGAGCGAACAAATCAAGTAAATAATATTGCGCTTATTAAAAAATTCTAAAAAGACCTATGCCGGAAACTGGTCCTGAACTCAGGTCGCAGGCCATATAGGAAGATGCAAGAATATTTCAATGTGGTGTAATCAAACAAGTAGTAAATAGGTCTGGGAGGGATTTTCCATGAAGAAATATTCCGTGACCACACATTATGTAGATGTTTGAACGACAAATTCGTCCAAAAGAAAAGAAATTTAAAAGTTCGCCGTGTCCAGGGTTTGTGTCATGTGGTTTTTTCTGCAAAAATTTCTAGTAAAATTAAATTCATACGGTAAATGAAAAAGAAAAGTATTTTAAAATCATTTTGTTTGGTTTCGATTGACAGGTTTGAACTACATTCTCATATAAATTATTTTAAATTTTATTGATTTAATTTTTCATACTTACAACTTAAACAGACAAGTTTTTCTCTTCAAGTTTTATTCTTTTAATTAAAGACTTTCAATTTCAAAATTCACAATTTAAAAATACTGAAGTAATTGCATGCCTTCAATCCCGGTGGCGCAATAATCTAAGCGATGGCTTCTGACCGTTTGTCCGAGATGGGTCTGGGTTCGAGTGAGACATGGACGTTGTGTTTGTCTCTTAGGGCACAGGTTCTCTCCCTTCCCTGGAACCAGTGGCTCTATATTAGGGACGAGTAGCTGCTTACAATCCAACTAGTTGCTGATGATGGTTGTTAAACCTCGAAAAAAATGAATAAAAATAATTACATGTCATTTGTCGTTTTTTATTTTTTTTTTTTTGATTGGAGGTTTAACGACCACCGTGAGCAACTCAATGGGCTATAAGCAGGCGCCATTTGTCGTTGCTAAGGTAGTTACATCTTGTACATAACTCTTAAATTTAGGAGCTTCAAAATCTATTCTACCCAAAACTTACAATTTGTTGCGATTGCAATTCCATGTTTTTCCAGGGATTTTACGTACTTTACCAGTTTGAAATAGTCTCTTTCAGTTATTGTATATCATTATTTGCACGGAATTTTCAAAAATAAGTAAATAAATAAATAAATGAAATAAAATAAAAAAGTTCCTACAGAAAAGTAATTATTTCAGGGGAACAGCAAATTGGTACCCGACAAATTCATATCCGGAAGATTGGTACCCGGAAAATTCGTACCCGGAAGATTGGTACCCTTCTGTTGCTACGACGTTACGGGGGCATATATAAATTGCATGGCTAACAAATTGCCGTCAATTTGTAGATCTTTTAAAGATATGGTGTTCGGTGAAACAATAGAATCATAATAAGACTGATTCTATTTCCGAAAAGGGGGTAGTATGGAATTTCTTTTTGTTCCGTTTCACACACGCGGAATTTTTCTGCCGAAGCAATAAAACCGTCCCACAGTACAATTTTTGGCAAGCTATTTCATTGCTAGAACGCCGGAAAAAATGCCTGAAGGATGAGCTTCCCTATCGGTGGTTCTTTATTCAACAGCACTTTGTTCCCACCCCCTCACACAGGAGGGATTGTTTTATTGCACTAGCGGACGATCGGCTGGTCGCTTGTGTGAACATATTTCCTTTCAGCTATGTCTCTCTTAATCATGACGGTATTTTCGCCATCCGGTTTGTAGCGAACCCCTCGGAAGCTGTGCGGCTTGGAAACTATTTTGAGGGTAGGCGAAATTGAAGAGGATTGTCAGCAAATTTGAATCGGCCGTGCTGATATTCATAAGGTTTGCATGACAAGTTAAAGCTTGTATAATTGCGTTCATATTCTTAACGTTTACATAAGAAATCCAGTTAATAATGTTGCTCCTTTAACTCGGCCACAAAACATTACCTGCAAGCAGAGCCGGATGGAGCTTTTGCGGGGCCCGGGGCAAAATTTCATTTCTGGCACCAGGAAATAAATCTCATATTTTAATAAAGTTGTTGCGTGAAAAATGACCGTAAAGAACACACACGATGTGAAATTCACAAATTTCACAGTGACAACAACGAACCCTCATCCCTCTACTGTGGAGCCGAATGCTTTACCAATTAAGCTACCGACGGAATTTATCGCTGCAACTTTTCCGTTTTGCCATGCGCTTCACTTCTGTAGTAACGTCATAACGAAAACTATCATTAAGACAAAATGTTTATCTCAAAAAATATTTGCTTTAAGCTTAAGAAAAAGACCATAATATGGATTGAAAGTTCCGAGAGAGAGAGAGAGAAAAAAACTGTTAAACTCTACGATTTTTTTTCCTGGAAGATGGGGTTAAGGTTGTATTATGACTCTTATAAAAACTTCTTCACAAAATAATAAAAAGATCCCTGCGTAGCGAAAAGTTTTGTATTGTGAATACTTCAGTGTAAGAAATAATCCGAATCCCTCTAAAATAAATTCATATAAATAGTTTTTTCCCCTGATACATCTTTCAGTGATTGATTTTTAATGCAAAATAGCATAAAAATCAATCAGGGATCTTGATTGATTTTTAAAACTTTTTGAAACTTTTAGACGCGCTCATATATGATATTTTTTTTATTTCTAGTAATATGTTTAAAGTCACTAAATAAATGGCCTCCATGTGTTGCCCGAAATCAACTTTGATATTGTCCTTTTTATTTGTCTAAATTCAAGTATCTAGTTTGCACGCAAATTGTGAAATATATAAAAGTAAGGGCCACAAAATGAGGAAATTTAATTTGCTATTTTGAGAATGCGGAAAATATTAAGGTAGTTACAATAATCACTTGAAATTTGCAAATCTCAGTATTTGTGCGGCGAAGGGCAATATTCTATTCAAAAATGGGGAAATTGGAAACAATAAAATAAAAAAAAAACATCTTCTTAAGAGCCTCGTACCCGAAAACTTACACACAAAAAATATTGTTTGTAAAAAATTTCTACCGTAAATGTTTTTTTTCCTAAACTACGGGGCCCTTTGAAGGTGCGGGGCCCAGGGCTACTGCCCCAGTTGCCCCTATGGTCCAGCCGGCCCTGCCTGCAAGGCACTAGGCCTAGGCATTTCTAGCCATTTTGTATCCGCCGAGCTCAGATTCTGAACGTTTACATAACAAGTCAAGGTTACAGTATTACACTTTTACTTAGGCACAAAACATTTATTAACAGACCCTAAGACTAGGCCTTTTTTGCAAATTATAATCCACGGAGCTCATAGTAAAAAGATTTACATTACAAATCAAGTAAACAATGTTTCTCTTTTACTCGGTCACAAAACTTTAATTGCAAAGCCCTATGGCTGGGCCTTTCTAGGAATTTTCAATAAAATTTGGTAGAATAAAAACTGTTTAAAAGGCCTAGGGGCTATGAATTAATATTTAGTGCCTAAGTAAAAGCGCAATATTATTAACGTGAGTTGATACGTAAACTTTATGAATGTGACATAAGAAGAATATAAACTGTTTAAAATATCTAGGCCTAGGCAGTGGCGCACTCAGGAATTCTTGTTGGAGGGGGCTGTATATATATAGCATATGTACACAATGTGTGTGTATATATATATATATTCTATTAAGAAGAGACTGAAGCAAAAAAAAATTTTGACTCATACCAAGTACAACTTAGAAAAGGTTATGTATTGACCGGTGTGAGTAAAAAGAAAAAAATAGAGCAACTGAATGTAGAAAGTGTCGAGAATACTGAGCCTTGGCTTTATCAAGGACCAGCAAAAACTCTGCTCCGAGCTCCTACAATCATCCCACGTTGAAAACATGGCTCCGAGCTCCTACAATCATCCCACGTTGAAAGTCCGTCAAATCGCATTTTTTACCCATCTCGTCACCCAAAAATCCCTTTTACTACTGTCGCAAGCCCTAAGCTTTCCCTTTTTATACAAGTTTCGCCCTCAGGCGGCAACAGAATGCAGCCATAGCTCATTTGCTTAAAACTGTCAGGTGCTCATAATAAAGTGGAGACTCAGTGTCTAAGGTGTAGGAGTTTTATGCGGTGTGTTTTGCTAACGGTGGAAGAAAGAATAGGAGTTTTCCGCCAAGAGAATAGCTGTTCAACAACGACAATCACCAAACAGGAAAGACCTTCCGTTAATGCAATTTGTATATGTCCCCGTAACGTCTCACTAACAGAAGGGTACCAATCTCCCGGGTACGAGTTTTCTAAAATTAAATTTTAGGAAAATGCCGTGATTGCTTCAATTTGTGAAATAATTTACGAATTTGAAGAGGGGAAAATGTATCGGAATTGTTAGAAGATGTGAAGATGATGCCAAATCCTGAAAATCAGGCATTAAAACTGAACAGGAGGGAACGGAACTGCATGGGTACGAGTTTGCTGGGCACCAATTTGCCGGGTACCAATCTCCCGTGTTCCATTATTGGATTATTCAACATTGTGTGTAAATATATTTATATTGTCTAGCATAGGCACCGACTTCGTGGGTTCGAGACAGTTTTTGAACCCCCAATGATTTTGTTGAGGGTTCCTCGAACCCCTAATGTTTTTGCGCGTATTTCGTGGAAAAATACACGTACGCATATGTGCATAAATTTTGGTTTTCGTTATCAATTCTTCAAGGTTTTTATTATTCATTCCCCGTTTATTATAGTATATAAAAAGTGTGTATAGAAATTTACCCCTCGGACTGTTTATTGTGCCTCAAAAAAGAATTAGTGTTTGTTCGTGCTCAAAAAATTTGACGCGACAGACAATACATCAAGTACCGTTGTTTAAGAGCATTTAAAACATTAAATTTTAGAAATTTCTTCGGTTTGCCTGGGTTCCCACAAAAAACAAAAGTCTAGCTCTACAATCGGAGACGAGAACCTATTCGAGGTCATAGTGATAAAGGTGGAAATATGTTGCACAGTAAGTTGACCTTCCCTATCTTCGGGCAGTCAGGAAACAAGAAGGTTAGAAGAGAGAGAAGATGGCATCAGCAACCGCTGGTGAAGCCAAGTCTGATCATCTGGTTTCTTGGGCCCTCAGGTTGGGGAGGTTCAGTGGCGTGACGTCACTTACTGAAGACCACTTGCTGAAGACCTGTGCTAGAGCACAGGTTGATAGCGACTGTCTCTTACTCTCAGCAGCATACCCTGAAGGTCAACAAAACTCCCACAGCTTTAGCAAGGCCGTGATTAGTTAATACGCAATATGCACTTCCGCTCAACAAAGCATAATTTTGTTGAATTTTTTTAGAAAATATTAAACAGTATTTCTGTAACTTTTTGCAAATTTTTAGTTATGTGCATGTATATTTTGGTCTCATTTTTTCCTGACTGTACATGATGCACAAGTGCCTCTGAAACCTCTTCAAAGTCAACGATTTCTCCATAGTATAAGTACAGAAGCAGCCCAAGTTGAGCATCCTGGGCATACACAGCTGAAACGAAGTAGAGCCCAAGGAAAACGTAGGGCATGGGGCTGATGTCATGTCCTCTCCCTTCTAACCTCCTATTTAAACTCAGAAATCATTTGAAGAAAAAATTTTGGAATTTTTAAAATTGGTAAAAAAACCTTAAAATATATTTCACATATTTTAGTTACTTTTATAAGACAATTGAGTTGAATATTCACATAGTATCTGTGTATTTTATATGATAATGCCGCGCCTACAAAAGCAAAATAAATGAAATAAATAATTATCTAGAGAAAAAAAATCTGTAATGAACTATAATTTGCTTCATTTTAGCATTTCAGGTGTCTTATTGGGCCAGATAATCTCACTGAATGAAATTTAAATTAGACTTAAATACTCTGAAAAATGAATTGGTAATTCGATTAAAAATTTCCGGAACCCCCAATAATTTTTCAAGTCGGCGCCTGTGTTGTCTACTGTTATATAAGTGAAAAACATCTAGTAAGGATTCAATTAAAGTATCAAGTTTATGTGGTTGCAGTTCCTTTAAGTCATGACATACTGTTTTTAAGTTATTTTCAGCGAATGACAAGGACCTTTATTTTTCATTTATTAATTTCATTTTATTGACTGATCAATAGTTTGCTTCATGTATTGATTAATAAATGGTAAGATAATTGCAACAAAACATTTATTTTGTGGTAAATTGTTCTTCCGACTTTTGACTTAAAATTTGTTTTTCCACAAAACGGAAAAATGCGCCTCGTCACTGGGTGATATGTGATCTGTAAGAATAGCTCACAATTCCCAAAACCATCTGGATTTTGGCGGTGGAACTAATGAAGAAGCACTGGTATAGTTAAGTTTTTCATCCCACCCCCCTTGTTCATGAGGTAAGCAATCTTAGTAATTTTTTTTGTGGAGATTTAACGACCACCGTGAGCAACTCAATGGGCTATAAACAGTCGCCCGTCCCTAATTTAGGGTCACTGGTTCCAGGGAAGGGAGAGAGCCAGTGCCGTAAGACAAACACAACATCCATGCCTCACCGGGATTCGAACCCGGACCCCGTTCGGACGAATGATCAGAGGCCATCGCTTAGACCACTGCACCACCGGGGCGGCGCAATCTTAGTATGTGCCTGTCGCATTGTGATTCCTTCCCCACGAGACTACTTCCTTAAATGAGGACAATGGGTTTGGTATTTAAAAGTAAACCACAGCAAGTAAACATCTGGAGATGGAGTGGTTGTTCCACAGAACGGCGCAATGTGGAGGAGGTAAAAGAGCGTAAAAACTCAGGGCTATTGGTACAAAGGCTGGTTCTTTTAGCGAACACACTTTGCTTCCCGAAGAGGGAGGCTGTAGCATAGTTGCGGTGCCATCTCTCTTCGCAAGAGTAATCTAATCCCCTCCGATATCTAAGCGCACGAAGCAAGCGTGGGAAGGAATTAAATCCATGTTTATACCCCAGTAAATCCAACGAACATCACTGAAACACATTAAAACAGAAGGAATATTTGTTTTGAAATCATTAAGCAGAATGTTTCATATTCGAAGATCTCAGAGCTAAAATTGTCAGCAAATACCCATATTTTTGACCCCTGAAAAAAGGATTATCGAAAAATGAACTGTCCATAGAAATTTCAAGTTCTCTCCACAACGTATTGCATCATCCCAAGTCAGAAATAACTTTTAGTTCAACCCCAGTAGATTCCACACCTTGATTTATTAAAAAAGAGCAATATTATTTTCATTTGTAAGTTAAAGAATATTGGCTGCTTCCATTGAGATAATAATCCTCGGATTAAGAAAAATTGGGCTTTCTTGAAAGGGCAAAGAATTTTGTCCATTCTGGTGTCGTAGTATAGCTTAGAGTCAATATGAATTTCGTCAAAGCTTAAAACATAAAGCTTTACAGAGCGATTTAAACTTTCATAGCTTTTTCCCCCATCAACAAAAAGTCATCGTGTTGAATGCCTGGATTACGGGTAAATTTTGCTGACCATCTTTTCAAAGTAATGGAATAATGTTTTCCCCCTCCAGAAGTCATATATGATTTTTCTAAAGAGAGCTCTTATTACGATGCATTTCGATATATCTTCAGGTGCCCATTTTATCCATTGCTTCCTTTCGTAAGATCACTTGGGCGTCGTAAATATATCATGGATACCTTTACCTAATCATTCCAATGTATCATAGTTTCTCTTAATTTCTTTTAATTGCTTCTTGAGTTGGATAATTTGTTTTGACCAGAACCTTGTAATGATGTATGCATTTCTGATTTGTGCAGAGATATTTAATAATCTCGCGTTTCTCATTCTTTAAAGCACCTAGTACACTTTCAGGATAAGATATTTTTCCAGTCTTTTACTCTCCTTCATCTTTTCACATTTCAAACATACATGAAGTTGCGGAATTACTATATTGTTTCATCCTAAATCGAATCTACCCCACCGCTGATACGGGATTTTTTTAGTTTAAAGTTTTAATTCGATCCAAAGAACTTTCTAAAATTCTTGGTTTCCGATAAACCGTCACACACGAAAACTGCCACACATCTTTCAGCAACTTGGAAAACTGCCACATGCTTTTCATTAAGGGACCAAGCACAAATTGCTGTTCCTCCGAGGAACACTTTGAATGTGTGTCAGTTTTCCCAGTTTGCGCGAATGTGTGTCAGTTTTTCAAAGTACCTAATGACGGGAAGGAGTTCTTTTGTTTATCGGAATTTTCATGTCGGTTCATACGAGTTTACGGCAACTGGCCACAAAAGTTCAACGGGGGGGGGGGGGAGATATGAATAAAGATCGCCGTTTCTTGGCATATATATATTTTTTGAGAGTAGATTTGGGAACTGCAAACAATTTCTAGAAAACGTTCTACGTAAGGCAAGCGAGAACCGCACTTTAATTTGAAGAAACACTGCAAACTGTCGAAAATTTTATATGGAGCCCCCTCGACCCTCCCCTTTCCCCAAACCCTCTACGGTCTAAGTTAGAGTACCATGAGGTAGTATACCAAATTTGGTGGTTCTAAATTTAAAACTGTAGATTTTACGAAAATTATCTATGGGGGCCCCTCGACCCCGGGCTCAGACCACTACCAAAAACTGTCTACGGTCTAAGTTAGAGCCCCATGAGGTAGTACACCAAATTTGGTGGTTTTAATTTGAAAACTGTAGATTTGACTAATATTACGTATTGGGGCCCCTTGACCCCGGGCCCCCTACCTTTCCAAAAACCGTTTACGGTCTAAGTTAGAGCACCATGAGGAAGTATACCAAATTTTGTGGTTCTAAATTGAAAACTGTAAATTTTACGAAAATTTTCTTGGGGGCCCCTCGACCCCGGGCTCAGACCACTTCCAAAAACTGTCTACGGTCTAAGTTAAAGCACCATGAGGTTGTACACCAAATTTGGTGGCTTTAAATTGAAAACTGTAGATTTGACGAATATTGCGTACGGGGGCCCCCTTGACCCCGGGCCTCCCCACCCGTTCCGAAAACCCTCTACCGTCTAAATTAGAACACCAGGAGATATTATACCAAATTTGGTGGTTCTAAATTGAAAACTGTAGATTTTACGAATATTGCGTATTGGGGCCCCTTGACCCCGGGCCCCCTACCTTTCCAAAACCGTTTACGGTCTAAGTTAGAGCACCATGAGGAAGTATACCAATTTTTGTGGTTCTAAATCGAAAACTGTAGATTTTACGAAAATTGTCTATGGGGGCCCCTCGACCCCGGGCTCAGACCACTTCCAAAAACACCATGAGGTAGTATACCAAATTTGGTGGTTCTAAATTGAAAACTGTAGATTTTACGAAATTTTTGTATGAGATGAGAGATTAATTAGTGCCCCTGCTGAAATATTTTGATAAGTGCCCGCATACTAGTCGTCTGCAAATTAAATGAGTGTCTGAACAAATTTTTCCTACCAAAGATCAAATGTTTAAAAAAATACAAAAGAAAAAAAGCCGTGTAATTCATGCCCCATCCTGAAATGTTATGGCTTGCGATGACATATGACTCGCGATGCTATGGCTTGCTATGTTTTGTCACAGCGATGTTTTGACCTGCGATGTTTTGTGCCCGCGATGTTATGACTTGCGATGTTTTGTCACCGCGATGTTTCGACCTGCGATGTTTTGTGTCCGCGATCTTATGGTTTGCGATGTTTGTGTCCGCGATGTTATGACTTGCGATGTTTTGTCACCGCGATGTTTTGTGTCCGCGATGTTATGGTTTGCGATGTTTTGTGTCCGCGATGTTATGACTTGCGATGTTTTGTCACCGCGATGTTTTGACCTGCGATGTTTTGACGTGCTACGGTAATGTTACAGCCTGATAGGATTCAGTTCAGCCTTGAAATTACTAAGCCAATTATTAGCTTTGAGTGTACTACACGGAAGAGGCGCTGTCGCCAACACTTCCCATGCTAGCAAAGTGAAGCCGGGTTTGAACGCTTCCGCGGTGAAAGTAGTACCGCCATCTTTGGAGTGGTTTCCCTCAAGATGCAAAAGCAGACAATTTTCCGTAGGAAAGCATTAGTGAGACCCTGTTCGTTTTCTTAAGATTTTACATTGTCTTAAATTATAAACGAAATAGAAAAGCAGTGGAATAGGTTTAAGAGACTCTTAGGTTTACATGAAAGGAATTTCAGTACAAAAACTTAAATTTTCATGGAGAAAAAGAGATCTAAAAAAGCGTCTTCGTAACGACTGAGACGTATATGAAATGACGATTTAAAATGTGTTTACACTAAACATAATTTTATAAAGCGTTTAAAATCATTCTCTGTCTTAGCGGATTATCGTAAAATATTGTTTTTCATAGAAATTTCAACGGTCGAGCCTCAGAGAATTTGTATTATGAGTGAAATTTTCAAAAGATCGCACTTTAAAGGGAAGGAACATTTCTGCCATGTGGTCAGGAGGAAAATTAAAGTAAACAACAACATTCCACGTATGTTTTACTTGAAGAACAATCATGATTGTTCTTAAGCAAATAAACAAGGGGAGGGGGATGGGACAATATTCCCATTGAACATTATTTAAAAAAAACAAAAATTTATGAAATACCTAGATTTTATTTCCAAGCCTTTATAGAAAAAATGGGGAATCTGCGAGCTTGTTCATAGAAATTTAAAAAATCAGACTGAAAATATGACGTTACTGTGTCTTCATTTTATTTTTTATAATTGCTTTAAGCACTTGACTGATTTTAGTTTCTTCTAATGTAGTTAGGAAATTCCAACTGGTTTGGTAAGAACTGTGGTGGGCTTCAAAGGTATGAATGTAAATAATTTTAAAACTACAGGCCTTAATAGGAAGGGAACTTTTTTCAGGGGGGTACCTTTTTAAGGGGCGCAGTTTCAAAATATAGCAAGAAAATATACAAATTCTTAGTTTCTGGAAATAGGATTTACAAGTCCATCTGATAGTAAAGGAAATCTGACTTGATAAAATCAAATTTACATAAGCAGCAGAAATAATTCCTACTGTAAGATCTCTTTTTAAATAAATCCAACTGCATTTACCCTGCACGGGGATAACTGGTTTTCCAGTTATTTGGGGAGCGGCGCCCCCACGGCCCGAGCTGACCTTGTGACTGGTCACCATCTGATGTCACGCCACCGCTACTTTTTTATTTTGGTGTTTGCAGGGACAGCTGTTCATCCAGCTGTTGGGGAGTCGCGGCCCCACGATCCCGAGCTGGTCTTGTGTCTCGCTTTTTCGTTTTTATTTATTTTCTCCACTGGCTAGTTGCCCGTGTTGTGTTCTCTACCACGTTATGTACTAACACCCCGGTCTTGTGGTTTTGTTACCCTCCACCACTAACTGATTTATATTAACCGCTCAGTTCGTAGGTTGCTGAGATTCCGTTAAGGTTCCCTGGCAGGATTTGTCTTCTTTGGATTTCTTTTTTTCCTTTTAGCTGGTTTGGGTGCTAGACCTACCTGCATGTTTGCCGCGTGCGGAGACCCGTGAGGCGGAAATGGGATGTCTGGCGGCTGAGGTCGCAGGAGACCGGTTAAGTGCCTCCTGTGTGCCAACACTCCTCTTCGACCCCGGCTTCGCTGTAAACGGGAGGCTAGAGACTTCAACCCACCTCTAGTCAGAAGTCTTGTACCAAGTTGTGTGCAGGGCTTTAGCGGCTTTTTTGTCGTATAGCACGGCAGGGTGAGCCCGGGGCTGTGGGATCATGCCAAAGGCGTTGGCATGACGGTACCCGGAGGCCGAAGTGTCCGCCGAGTGCGTGTGATCACAGCCAACGGACTATATCTGCAACGTATAAGCTCCAGAACTGTGTCCAGCGTCATTTTCTTGGCTTGCAGACCTCCAGTTCTCCCTTGTAGGGCTCGGTGGTGGGTGGAGTAGTCTGCAGACGAATCTTCCTCCTTTTTTTCCATGGGTAAAAAGAACAAAAACTCCAAGTTTAAGTCCCCTGACAAAATGATAGTTGCCAACGACACTCCTTCGTCTTCTCAACCTACCAAGTCTCATACCCTTAAACGGTCTTTAGACCTTGACCTGGACCAAGAATGTGGAACCTCTTCTTCGGCAGCTGTACCAGTCGCTCCGAAGCGTCGTCTCCCTCAATTGCTGTGACTACGCATGCTACTCACTTGCTTGTAGAATCCATCGATCCGAATGAGAGACTGTCCACCAGATCTCCCTTTTTCATTTCTAAAGCTTTGGACGCTGCGGTTGGCCCCTTGAAGTCTGTGAGGAAGCTTCGCCTGGGGACCTGCTTGTCCAAACTTGCAGTGTTTCTCAGAGTAACACTTTTCTGAACCTCACTAGTCTTCAAGGCATTCCTGTGAAAGTGACACCTCACCCGTTTCTTAACACTTCTCGGGGTGTTATTTCGGAGTTTGATCTCTTGCCATGCAGTGAAGACGAATTCGTGACTGAACTTGCTGATCAAGGTGTTCTTGCTGCACGTCGTATGATGTTCCGGCGTGATGGTTCCATGATTAAGTCAAAAAATGTCATCTTGACTTTTGACTCCCCGAAAGTTCCGACAGAAATCAAAGCAGGCTACTTGGTCTGTGCAGTTCGCCCGTACATTCCCAGTCCTCTGCGCTGTTTCAGGTGCCAGAGGTACGGGCATTCACAACGATTCTGTAAGAGTTCCGCTCGTTGCGCTAATTGTGGCTCCGGTGAACATGACGGGGAAGGTTGCACTTCTGCGGCCTGCTGTGTTAACTGCGGTGAGGCCCATGCAGCTTACTCCCGCAACTGTATGAAATGGAAGGACGAGATGGCGATCCAGCGCCTCAAGACCCTGGAAGGCCTCTCGTACCCTGCTGCCAAAGCCAAGTTGGGTATTCCCAACACCCGACAGCGTAGTTTTGCCGCAGTTGTTAAGTCTCTGCCACAACCCGTGCAGCCCTTTGTTCCGCGCCCTGTAGCTCTCGCAGCGCTTGCCAAGCGATCTACAGCTGACCAAGCGACACAGGTGTTTTTCCCCGAGCTCGCGATTTTTCGACTACCTGATTCTGGGCCTTCTCTTTGCAGCCGACCCTCTCTTCCAGTTTAAAGCAGAAAGCCTGCACGTGCGGACGACCCGGCCCTCAATCCGCAAAGGTGTGCAGTGTCCATCCAACTGTCTCGGCCTCAGCGAGGTCCCCACCCTCAACCAACATTATAGAGGAACATAGGGGGGAGGAGAGTGACAGTTCGTCCCCAGCCTCAAACAACATTGCAGAGGAACATGGGGGAGAAGAGAGTGACAGTTCGTCCCCGCCCTCTGCCAGCATTGCAGGGGAGTGTGGGGGAGGAGAGTGACTCATCCTTTGTGTAGTTCTGTTTAAAAAAAAAAAAATTATCATTATAATAGTCAATTAATAAATTTTTATATAAACCTAATTAACTACCTTGTCTTCACAGCTTTCATCATACTCTTTTTCAACTTTTACCAAGCCTGTCTGCTCTTAATCATTTTCCACGTTTTTTAAAATCTGTGGCTGATAGTTCTTGGTCTGGCGCTCTTTGGCCAAACCTGGCCCTTGCGCCAATAAAATCCAACAACCAACCAACCAACCAACTGCATTTAAAATATTATACTTCTAATACACATCACTATTAAGAGAGGCATATTCATAATCTAATAAGTTAATAGCTTTTAAGTAGTAAATGAAACAGACGTGTGTATATAATAAGGATTTTTAATTTGGTTTTTGAAATATACATATACCATTTATGAGAAAGGTTATATTTATTAATAAAGAATTCATTGAGGATAAATCTTGCAGTTTGTTGCTAGCACAACATATGTTCAAGAATAGGAAAATATGATCACACAAGGTGTAGTTAATCAACAGAACAAGAGGATTAATTTTAGCTCCAATGACAGAGCCTAATTATACATTTTATGGCCACAAAAATTGATGGATAACTTATCAGAAGTGCATGGGAAATATAGAAGTGCAAATTTTCTGTCATCAGGTACTAAATCATTTTTAGTTCACTGTTATCCATGTAACATCTCCAGTACCAAAATCTTATTTCCAAAAATAATGCTGACCTTTTAAGCTAGAATTTTTTACGACAGCCTATTTCATCTGATTAGTTAAGTAAAGTTTTCACTCAAGTAATTTGTTTACCATAACTATACATTTTCATACATTGCAAATTGCAATTAATATCTTTATAATTTAATGCTGTTATATTTTTACTTCAGCTGAATTCAAGATTTCCCTCCATTTCTGTCATCAAAAAGCCTAGATGTGAGCTGCATTTCACACTCATTATGTACATTGTAAGCTGTAGAAAATATGTCAGTACTATCATTTCCTAATGGGGGTTCAATATATCTCTAGTTACACAAGACAAAGGGAATTAGCTAGTTAGAACATGAAGACATATTATTATGAGTTGGTGCCCACATACATATTAAACCTTTTTGGTCATTTTTATATATGCGAGAAAAGAAAAGCTTACCCAACAGTATTTGTAGCTGGAATTTAGCTTACTGCTGCAATTCTTACCATTAAAGACTAATATTTGTATTGAAATTTATGTGTGAATCCAATACAAAACACTTATCTCAAATAGTTAAATCTCATCTTCAGTAACCTTCACTAGCAGCAGCAAAATGCTTTCTTTCACATACAATGGGTGCAACACCAGGTATGAGCGTCTATTCTCTTAAAAGGCGTAGTCCTTCAGTCCTAATGGGAAAACAAAAAATGAAGGGTGGGGAGATGCATGGATACACAACAAGAATACCAAAGAATATAAAAAATATATATATAACACAGGAAATCTGTAACAACTATTAAAATATTGAGTACAAGAGATTTACACTGATGTGCAAAACAGTACAGGCTAATTACACTGAGCTAATAAGAACATGAACTGTGAGCAAATAAACCACAATAAATATTTGAATACTTCGGCTATGAAGAAATTACAAACTGTTAAATAAACAGAGACAGACAATAAGCTTGATAGACAAAATGCACATGCCACACCCACTGTGCAAGGAATGGCCTTTTAGCTACATCTCACTGATTTTACCCCCCCCCCCAAAAAAAGTAGGACATGATGTAAAGGAAGAAAAGGTAACAGGGACTTTAAATATCAACAGAGAACCAAAAGGGAAAAGTTTAATTGAGGCATATAGGCTGTAGAACATCAATGCTGTAATTAATATCAGACAGAAAAAGCAGATTATTCATGAGAGAGTTAAAATGCATGAAAACAATGTTTAATCTCAGAACATATACATGCATTACAGAATAGCAACTAAATCAGGTAAAGAAACCATTTGGTACCAGAAGTGAATGAAATATATGACTGATAGCTTATTTATGGAACAGCAAAGTAACTGATGATCCGAAAATGTTTACTGCGCTGTAAAATGAATAAGAGAACATGACGTTTTAGAATACCAAAAATGTGCAGCGACTAGAAATGGGGTGGCTGAAGAGAATCAAATCTATTTTGGGAATGAACAGGAAATACAGGCAATTTAGAGATGTACGATTGCTGTATTAATAATTATATTGTATTTCCATGTATTATGAGAATATTTCTTCAAAAATCAAAATGTGCATACATATGTTTACAGGGTCATAGCTTGAGATGAGCCAGAAGTGCAAATCTTCACTGTAAGGTACTCATGTTCAGTCACTTTCAAATGTTTCCTTGTTCACGTGTCTCTTACTTCTATTCTTTTTTCTTTAATCTTTTAAATATCTGTGCACTCTTTGGGTTTCAACTTTCACATCTACTGTGTTTAGTATCACCATCATTTTATATTTCACATACAAAGTGGTTTTGTTGTGAATCAGGAGATATTAATGCTGATGTTTTGCATTGTCATATAATTCCAAGAAACGGTTAGTGCAGTGTCTCGCATGCAAAAGTTACTGTTTCAATGTCTTCTGCTAATCCAGGGAATCTGTATTTGTAATGTGAAGTTCAGTTTTAAATAAAGGAGCTCCAGTATTAACTGATCTTGTAGCACATTATTAAGAACACCTTGTCTTTTAATTTAAAATGAGTATTTGTTAGCAATGGTCAAATCTGCAATTTAGTATACTGGTCAAGCCCTAAACAGGAAAAAAGAAATAGATGAACTTTTGGTAAATGTAGCAAATTCCTAACCCTTATAATTGTTGTTTATAGTGCAAAGTTTTTGGATATGAACACTGTCATAATTATAGGTAAGTTATTATTAATTCAAAGACGATCATCTTAATAATGTAGCTATATTGAACATCCTTTTAAACGTGGTTCAGTTATGAATACCCCTCCGATTACATAACCTACACTATTCCAGAAAAATTTTGCTACAACTTTCGTAAACATATCTGTATAACCTACGTAAACTTAGCGACTTCTTTAATTTTGCTACAAATTTAGAGCATTACATAATATACTAAAAGTAAGCAAATCACAGCAAAATATACAGTTGTCATTCACAGTAAATTGCAATCGACGATTGAATCCCAAAGAACTTAATTAAACCTAGTAAACGGAGAATAAAGTGATACTAACCGGTGGAATGACATGCCTGGTATTTTCTTTTGAAATTTATTTGCACAGCTGAATACCACGCAGGATCCCGTGGAAACTAAAAATGAACAAGCTAAAGTATGTTGTCAAACACAGAAAAAAATCTACGCTGACAAACCAGTTTAACGAAAAATACGATCTTCTAAAAATCACAAATTTTCAATGCTTTCCTATGGCATACACGACCAATAGGGTAACCCAGCACGCGGAGGGATATCATAGCAGGTAACAGGTCGGCTTCAGAAATCTGTGGTTAAAGCGACTCCTACATTTCCTACCTCCATGATCCCTACCCTAGTACTCATGCAAGGCTGAACTGGATCCTATCAGGCTGTCATTAGCGTTGAAGACAATAGACTTTTGGTGATTGGCCAGTGGGCGTTAGGGACGATTTACGCCGTTAGATGGCACTGCGTCCCAAGGTCACACCTCAGTTTCTGCGTTGTTTGAATTGCGGGATTGTGTATGTTCGTCGTTTTTTCTTGCTTCTTTTAAAAAAATCTTCTAGTTTTAAAACCAAACTGTTGTTTTCACAACAAAATCCAACCCATTTTCAAAATGGTTTACTGCTGTGTGCCGATGTGCACATCTTCTAAGAAGAAAAACGTGGGATTTTCATTCCATGAGTTTCCCTCAAATCAGAACCTAAAGCAACTGTTGCTGAAAGAAATATCTCGTCAGGATTTTGCTCCAAATGACAATTTCCCTTAAACTGTTGTTTGTGGTAAGCATTTTCATTCTGATAATTACGTACCTAATTCAATTTTAGAAGAAAACCTCAGCTATATAAACTCATATTAAGTAAAATAGTAGGTAAATGTGTAGATTTGCGTTTTAAATTATTTCGTCGGAAAAATATTAGTACTTCGGCAAAGTGCGACGTACAGGTTTTAGATTGTGAAAATTAATGGCAAAAGGTGCATAAATTTTCTGTTTCAAATGTCTTTTAAAGATTTTTTATCGAAACATTTACCTGTATGTTCGATACGTTAGGCCTACGGCAGCGTCTCTTCACAGCATCGAACCTGCAGGTAAATGTTACGATAAAAATCTTTAAAAGACATTTAAAATACGAAATTTCTGCACCATTTGCTATTAATTTCCATACTTTAAAATCTGTACGTCGCACTTTTTCCAGGTACTAACATTTTTCCGACGAAATAATTTAAGACGCTAATCTACACATTCACCAAAATCTCGGCCCTAGATCGTTGAAGAATAAAGAGGGAATGAGATTTACACATGAATTACACCAGTTCCTACAGAAAAATTATCTTGCCTAAGTACTACGAAATCAGAAAACAAATATCCATCTGTTAATGTGAAAGTGAATATAAATAAAATCTCAAATGTAAATAATGATACGGAATCAGTTTGTTAATGCGAACAACGTCAATAGATGGCGCTGCGTCCCAACTCATCTTTTCTGTCCTCACTATTTTTGCTTAATGTTACAACCTGATAGGATCGAGTTCAGCCTTGACTCATAGAGGTAGGAATAAGAGGAGACGCTGTCGCCAACTCTTGATATGATATGATATTTGAAGAAGTTTTAGGAAGGGAGTGTCTGACCCCAGGTCTAAAACTGCCCTTAGAAATGAGAAGCTAGGAAATCTGAGTAAGTGAACTCAATAGGAAAGACAAACAGAAAAATGTAGTGAAAGGAGAAGGTGATCCGTGACACAACTCTGTTTGGAAGGGGGGAAAGGGAACGAAACACCGCACAACATCGCAGAGGAACACAACACCAACCAGCAGTCCGACGCACCAGGGTGCGACTGAAACTTAACGATACTAATTTCAAATGTCCAAGCAGAATGCATTTTCGCCATCTCGATGCCAATCTGGAAAAGAAGGGTGTGGTGGTCTGTCTAGCACCCACCAGTGTTCACATACTTACTCTCTCTGTCAAGGGGGGTCAACGATCGCCGCCTTAGTTCTGGGATACCTAAGGATTTCGCTGGGATTGTAATCAACCGCGCCCCTAACAAGTCCATTTGGACGGGTTTCCGCTTTCTTGAAGAACTTTCTGACGAGTCTGATGGAAAACTCATGTACCTTCTCGATTCCAAGTCTGTTCCTCAGGTTCCGAAGCGAGGTCCAAGGGGGAACCCCAGTGATCATTCGAAGTGCTAGGCTCTGCACCTTCTCGATTCTCTCTCGCTGTTTCCTACTAATACTGATCCAAATGGAGGAGGCGTAGGTAAGCACCGGACTGACGACCGTCTTGTATAGCGATACTTTGTGCAGTGTTGTAAGGAAGCTTCTCTGGCGGAGTAGTGGAGCTAGCTGTCCAAGGCATTGTCTAGCTTTATTCCTGCGGTAGCTGGTGTTCGCCACCCACGAAAGTCGACAATCTAGTTGGAGCCCTAGGTACTTAGTGGAGGTAGCACACGGGATTATCTCTTGAAACATAACGAGTTTCGGTACTCCTTGGAGAGATCCAAAAAACATCAGCGCACTGCTCTTAGACGGATTGATCTTTATCCGCCAGTCAGTGTAGTAGGTTTCCAGCTGAGAGAGAAAGTCCAGGAGGAGCTTCACTGCTTTGCTTTTGTTCAGGGACCTGATGACAACAGTTGTATCATCTGCGTACATCATGACCTGCCCTTGTTTGGGTTTGGGTAAGTCGTGCAGATAAATGGAGAACAGCGTTGGTCCAAGAACCGAACCCTGAGGAACGCCAGCCCGAATCTTCTTTTCCGAAGAAAGCTCACCGTTGATCTTAACATTGAACCAGCGGCATCAGCTCAACAAGTAGGCGAGGGCATCGAAGCTTCTGCAACTTGTGCAGGAGACCATCATGCCAAACGCGGTCAAAAGCCTTGCTGATGTTCAGGAAGACAGCAGTGGAATACTCGCTCTTATCTCGTCCTTCAGAAACGAATTCCGTAAGTCTGATCAACTGGTGGGACGTAGCGTGTTTCGCCCAGAAACCGTCCTGTTCGTCAGGAATCACACTATTTGCTTCACAGAACTCAAGAAGCCGAGAGAGGATGACCCTCTCGAGGCGCTTACCCAGGACGGGCAAGAGAGATATTGGACGGTAGTTAACAGGTAAGGTATGATTGGTTCCAGGTTTAGGCAACACCACTACCACTGCTTTTTTCCAGTCCCTAGGGAAATACTTCAGCCGGAGAGACACGTTGAAAATCTCCACCAGTACCAGAATCCAGCTCTCAGGGAGCAGTTGAACAGCTCTTGCCGAAACTCCATCTCTTCCGGGAGCTTTCTTCACCTTTAGCTTTTTGATGTGTCGAGTTACCTCGAGGTAACTAACAGGCGAGATGACCTCATCTGTATCATCAAGATCGTATGTAGCTAAAGCCTCCATGACCCTATCTGTGTGACTAGGATTTTGGATGTCATGAGGTGAGAACTGCTCCTCCAGGGCACCAGCAAGGGCCCCAGCCTTCTCGTCATCACCGTACACCAAACCCTGTGGACCGAGAATGGGCGGTATGACAGTCTTAATACACCTGAGTTTCCGAAGTTAGAGCCGTAGCGATGGGGTGGGGGGCAGCAGGTGCTGCCGCCCTGGGCGCCGAGCCAGAGGGGGCGCCATCGAGACGTAATTTTTTTTTATAAATGTAAAAAAATATAAAATTAATTTATACTTATACGCGTAATTAAAAAAAATGTATAAAATTTAAACTTCATTATGCTTTAAGGATAAAATGGTGACCAGATTAACGCACGTGGCAATTCTGTCAATAGAAAAAGATATTGCTAAAAATATTAATATGATCAAATAATAAATGATTTTGCTGCTATTAAAGCTCGAAAGGTGCATTTGAAAAAACAAAATCTTTCTGTTAAGGCTTAAGCATAATTTTAAACAAATGCTACTTGTACATATTTTTTCAGTTGTTCATAAGCACTTGAGGTAGCAATTAATTATAAATGAAAATTATTCTTCATTCAAACTATGTACAATGTTTTTTGTTTCTTCTACAATCCCTATTGAAGCTCATATAATCACCACAGGTTATTGAATAGGATTACCTATATAAGTTATTTTTAAAAACATATATTATATTATGAGTAATATTTTATATAAAAAATTAACATTTTGTTACTATTTGATACACTTAGCAAATTATATAAGGGACAATAATTGCAAATAACAATAAAAATCGCAATATTTTTATTATACATGTATTGTACTATATCTGCAAACAGGTATATAATAAAATCTGACACCGTCACCTGTTCCAGTTGGACTTGGGCAGGGGGGCGCTAATTTTACCTATTGCCCCGGGCGCCAATACCTATAGCTACGGCCCTGCGGAAGGATGGTCCACACATCATCCTGACGAGGTTGACCCGCGTTGAGAAGATACTTGTTCCATTGGAGTTCCCTGAACGCACGGATTTCTGCCCTGACGAGATCGCGACACGAGTTATAGCGAACCCTTCTTGAAGTTCTCTTTTTGTTGTCAGCTAGTGCGTGCGTGGTTTGAGTTGATAATTAGCTCAATTTAACTGTTAAAAATAACAGTT
Organism: Macrothele yani; assembly: GCA_039090855.1. Classification (NCBI taxonomy): domain Eukaryota; kingdom Metazoa; phylum Arthropoda; class Arachnida; order Araneae; family Macrothelidae; genus Macrothele; species Macrothele yani. The sequence goes on from CM077010.1 coordinate 93,936,847, forward strand.
AAAATGAATTTTGGTTTTCGTCATTCTATTAATGATTATTTTGGATACGTTTTTTCGTTAGAAGATGCTTTAAACGTTATCAAAAACTTCGAGATTTTTACTAATACACATTATATTCAAAAACGTGTAGTTCACAATCTTGGGCAAGCCCAGTTACGTGATATTAAAGTTGTAAAGACGGATTTTATGTACGAAGGGAAAAAAAGTTTCAATGTTGAAAACAGGATACCATTTGATGGCATGCCATTTATTTCCATTGATCACTGTACATTAGAGTGTCATGAAGGTTGTTAATTGAACTTTAAAATTAAGTTGAAAGCAATCCAAGATCATAACTACTCGTGTGTAATAGCAAAGTTAAAACAACAACAAAAAAATGAATTGTACAGCAGAAATCCAACTAAAAGAAATTTTAAACGGATTTTTCCCCACCCGATTTCATGCTTGTTTCTCGTGAGAATTTCATTAATAACTACGTTCAAAATCACCCACATTTTTAGGCACTCATGATAAATTTTTATGAAGTTGTTTTCATCCACCAATGGAGGTGTTCGGATATCTGCCTAAGTGCGAAATGCTGATGACAAACCCGGTAAATAAATCACAATTAAAGAAATATTGATGAATGATGCTGTAAGCCATGCAATAACAAACATCTTTCTGGTATGAACAACACTGAGAAATTGTTGAATCAGATTTCCTAACACTAATAATTGAAAATAAGGATATATTCGGAGCTAAAACACTGAATAAGGCTGTAAAATTGTCAACAAACGACCACTTTCTCGTCAGCGTAGAAGAAATCACAGTAGAAGGAGAACTTTTCAAACAACGCATCTCATTGGTCCAATGGGAGACGTCACATAAGGGACCGTCGAGGGACCGTTTATGCGATTATTAAGTAATGTCCCACAATTGCAAAACATTATACATGACCATGTATGTGATCATGTATAATGTTTTATCAATTCTCGTAAAACATTACGATTGGCTATTATTGGCATACATTATAAGTTATGATTTTAAAGATAAGGGGCCGCCCCGGTGGCGCAGTGGTCTAAGCGATGGCCTCTGATTATTCGTCCGAAAGGGGTCCGGGTTCGTATCCCTGTGAGGCATGGATGTTGTGTTTGTCTTACGGCCCTGGCTCTCTCCCTTCCCTGGAACCAGTGACCCTAAATTAAGGACGGGCGACTGTTTATAGCCCATTGAGTTGCTCACGGTGGTCGTTAAGCCTCCAATAAAAAAAAAGATAAGGGGAAAGAGGATGAAGCAATTTGTTTGATTTCCGTGTAAAATATAGCAAGCGCAAACGAAGGTGGAGAAAACTTGATCCCCCTTCTCTTGCAACTAACGATTTGTATTGTTGGGAAGGAGCCACTCGTCCGAATGTCTATGTGAGCATATGCTCTACTTATTATATTCGAGCTCGAGGGGTTTTTATTAGACTAACGGAAAAAGAAAAATGAACGTGTAAAAATTTCCTTCGAAGATTGAAAACATTAATTAATGTAGTTCATGCGCTAGCTCGGTGGCTACGGCTGCAGCGAGGTTACAGCGAGGCGATATAAGGATTCTAATTTTTAGTAACTTCACAATATCGATGGAAAAAAGTTATAAATTTCTGTAAATGTAAAACATTTGGTAAAAATCAAAACGCAAACACTGTATGAGCCATGGGAACGATGAATTCAGTAATTATTTCATATCTACAAACTGATTCAGATGTAAAAGAGCGTTAACTTTTTATTTTTATATCAATTGGTTGTTGTTTTACACAAATTCACCGGTATTACCGTAGGCACCATGAATTTTTTTAAACAAGTTATATTTTGCTTCATCCAAATAAGTTAAGGAGACAAAAAAAAAGGCAAAACTTATAACTTTATCTGATAAATTAATAAGGAATATTCCATGCATGACATTAAAGTTCCCGTTATTGATACGGTAATTCCATTTTTTTATTGGGGGTTTAACGACCACCGTGAGCAACTCAATATGGGCTATAAGTAGTCGCCCGTCCCTAATTTAGGGTCACTAGTTCCGGGGAAGGGCGAAAGCCAGTGCCGTAACACAAACACAACATCCACGAGACATGGATGTCTCATTAATGTTGTGAGGACTCGAACTATAACTCGGACTCATCTTGGACAAATGATCAGAAAGCCAACTCTTAGACCACTGCGCCACCGCGGTGACCCATATTTTTCAGCAACACAATGTGCGACTATTATATATATTTTTTAATTTCAGCATGACGTAGGAAAAGTACACGTCTAAATATTTCATGCAAAATAAATAAGGAAAATGCACTGGACAAAAACAATAACCCATAATGATTCATGAAACGTTGCTTAAGCCTGAAGATCAGTAGTGGCTCGTAGTAAGCTGAGAGGGTGGGGTGGGTGGAAGCTGCATCCCAATTTTGTAGGTATCACGATATCACTTCGAAAGCCAAGTTACTGTGAGCCTGCGGATGCTGTCCGTGTTTAATAATGTAATAATAATAATAATAATAATAATAATATATTGGTCGAAAGTTCTTTTTTGCAAGAAATTAATATTTAAATTTTATATTTAGCGACTGACAGGGAAAATTTCGAGGTAACCGATACCTAAATTAGGCAACAGATATCAAGCGATGGCCACATTTATGAAAAAAAAAAAGCAGAGTATGGTTTGATGCATTATTTCTTAAAAGGAGAGTGTTTAATCAGTGTATCCTTCGAGTTCTTATGCATGGAGCAGAGACATGGACCTCAATTAAAGCAAACATACAGAGATTGCAAACAACTGAAAGAAGCATGGAGATTGATGAGATATATGTTTGATGTAACCAGGAAAGATACAACGAGGAACTCGTGGATCGGGAAAATGAGAAGCACGGAAGACATCATGATCATCATGGTGAGATATATGTTTGATGTAACCAGGAAAGAAACAACGAGGAACTCGTGGATCGGGAAAATGAGAAGCGCGGAAGACATCATGATCAGAATAAAATGACATCGATGGAATAAAATGGAATGGGATGGACATATTGCTAGAAGAAAAAGCCACTGATGGGGAGTTGAAATATTAAACTGGATAGCAAGGGACAAGAAAGAAAAGACACAGAAGATAACATGTGCAAGATGGGTGGATGAAATTCGAAAGCATAAAGGAAACTGAATTGGCTCAAGGCAGACTGTTGTGGAAGAAACCTGGTGAGACTTTCATCTAGCAGGAGGACTGATAGAGGCGTCCCACAAAGGTGTAACCAATTTCAAATAATCATAACAGGTTTAATACAAGTTTTCTCAATAACAACTTGTGTTGATTGACATAACAGATCATGAAGTTTCATATACTTTCGACATGGGCAACATTTATCACCCGAAAAACGCCTAAACGGCATTCCAGTTCCAATTATGTTCGTTCGAGAATGTTCGTATTAACTTTCTGTAGAGCGTGTGTAATTCTCCTCTTTAGGTCGGCAATGTCTGCAATAGGAGTGCTGTAAACCTCACCCTTGATGAATCCTCATAAAAAAAGTCCTAGGGTGTTAAGTCCGGCGAGCGTGGGGTCATGCAATGGAACTACTACGCCCAATCCATCGACTGGGAAATTTGGTAATCAGAGACCTCCTCACAATTAAAGCCCGATGAAGTGGCGTCCCATCTTGTTGGAAAATGACCGGAGTTGGAAGTTCATCCAACTGAGGAACACAAACTTCTCAGTCAGGTCCAGGTAGTTATCAACTGTCACGGTTGCTTCCGAAAAGAAAAAGGGTCCAATAACACGGTCGACCTTTGTCTACACCAAACATTCACTTTTGAGGCAGCATGTTCATGCTCTATTGTGCAATGCGAGTGTTCAGTTCTCCAAATTCTCACATTCTGTTTATTAACCATTCCAGAAACATGAAAATTGCACTCATCCGAGAAACAATTCGCCTCAGGTAAGATTCAGCAATTGCAATGCTCTCCAACATCTCTTCAGCAAACTATTTACGCTTCACATGATTATCTGGGGATATGCGATGGGTTATCTGCAATTTATACGGGTGCATTTCCAGTCTCTGACGTAACACTCTGTGAACTGACGACGGTTGTGTTGCTTGTCTGATTGACTTATGAGGGCTACGAGTGAATGTTTGTCTCACAACCTCCTCCATTTCTGGAACCAGCGATGGTCGTTCAGGGCTTTCTTTGTAAGGATGCTACCAATTTCCTGGAATGACTTGTACCAAATTCTGATGCTGTTACGTTGGGCTGTTGCTCCCATATTTGGTTTTGAAATTCCTCTGAGCCTGCATTTCGGGTCGGGTTTGAATAAACCACTCCACAATCGGTGCTTTCGTCGCATGATTCATTGGTTATACTTCTAGAAAACTCGAGGGTTTTCCTTACCACCTGCAACAAACAAAATGCTGATATTAGTTTTGTATCCAAAGTTATCATCGTTTGAAATTGGTTACACCTTTTTGGGACACCCTGTGTATAATGCAACACTCAATTAAGGGAACCAATTTCAAAGACAAACAAATTTTAATGCGTGTCCCGGTGGCAGAGGACAAACACTGAAGGTCATATGCGCGTTCTCGGAGGTCTCATTGTGACCCCCTAGAAATATAGTAATAAATATTTTTTCTTCTGATAAGCTCCCCTTTGGAACTTGTACTTGAAACTGGCCACTGCAATTCGAACGGCGATAAAAACATATCGTAGAATTTTGAAGGGTCTGCCACAATTTCGCGATGGATTGTTACTGCGATACTCACACACAGGCGTTCTCTTTAATAAATAGGGATTGCAAACATATTCAGTCCAGTGTTAATTTCGAAGCTATGTTTACAATTTAATGTAGAAAAATTTGTTTTCATAATTTACCAACTTCGTCAATTTTCTGAACAATGATATCTGATTAAATGATGTTTTCTAAGTAATCATGCATAATGCACTACCTCAAATGAAATGCGCAGCTTATTCTTTCTTGGAGGGGGGGGGTGAAGCATAAAAATAAAATCTACCCAATGGAGTGACTTCATTGATTTTTGATGCATAGACATTTACATGAGTTTGAAAGCGAAAATTTCGCTGTACTTGGTAAGTGAGAAAAATCAATTTTGTGCAAGTATTTTGCTGCAGAAATTAGTTATATTTTTTTAGTTTACAATTTATCCATTACTGAACTTTATTCTTAATCACAATTTGTTCACATGCCCATTTTAACCAGAAGAGAAAACATCGGTAGAACTTTTTTTGCAAAAATCCCGGCAACTGAGTATTGTTGCTAGCAAACACGAATAATCTCTAGTTCGATGGGAGTAACATCGTTCTTAGGATTATTGCGCTCAAAAAAAGCAGGAACAAACCAAAAATTGAAGAAAAAAACCAGGTGAATAATACATTCAAAGAATACTTTCGTCATAGTTTTTAATTCATTCCCCTATTTTATTTCTTATTCGGAAGCACAGCAATCGTATTAATCAACAAAGCTCACAGTAAAGCCCGGCGATGCATTTGCAGAGAACAAAGACACTGCATTCTAGATATGTCTCTCGAGAGCAACTCCGAGAGCCACTCACATCTGCTGTAGTAGCGAAAGCAGCAAGTTAAAGCAGCCCCCACGGACGTTTTATTCAAAGAAAACGAACTGATTGGGAATTGGCAGAGTTTCCCACATGAGTTCGTCTCAATAGCCGCAGAGCTGTTGCCAATGTAGCTCACCATGACTCCGTTCCCAGTGGTGTTATGTAGGAAAAACTTCTAGCTGAATTCACGAAACTTTAGTCTTGGAGTTATGCAGGAAAAACTTCCAGCAGAGTTCACAAACTTTCTCTCTCGGTATGGCATGAAAAAAAACTACTTTGATAGGGTGTGCGGAGTCCTGATGTAAGCCATGTGGACAAACTAACTAAAACTAGTTTGATAGGGAGCCGTCCATGCTAAGGATACAAGAAACGTTATTTAAACCAACTTCGTTTCGCGGGAAATATTATGTTTGCAATAAAATAGCCTAGTTCATCAATTTATGAGAAATGTGCAATGTAAAATCTAAATTAATAAAAATACTAACTCCTAATCTTCATATCTCACATAAAATCTCCAGCATTCTTAGTACAAGACACACGCCCAGCAAACAGACAGTATCTCGTTTTCAATCGTAGCGGGTTTGTTTTGTTATGATCCAGTTACTGATGTCACAAAAGCAAAAATCGCGAAGGCTTAGGCCTAGTACTTGAGACAGCTTTCCCAGGAGGACAATGGTCTGAGCTTCATGTCTTGCTTTCAGGTGTCTGCTCCAAGTCACTTTCAATATCTCTGAGGGCATTTTGAATGCAGTTGTCTCCATCTATTAGGGCTTCAGTAGCATCCGCTCTTGCTGACCATCGAGTGTCTGACAAGGACTTATTATTATTATTTTTTGATTGGAGGTTTAACGACCACCGTGAGCAACTCAATGGGCTATAAGCAGTCGCCCGTCCCTAATTTAGGGTCACTGGTTCCAGGGAAGGGAGAGAGCCAGTGCCATAAGACAAACACAACATCCATGCCTCACCGGGATTCGAACCCAGGACCCATCACGGACGAATGATCAGAGGCCACCGCTTAGACCACTGCGCCACCGGGGCGGCGACAAGGACTAAACCGTTAGTGCTCTATAATGAATTAGCTTTGTTTATCTTTTTGCTAAGCTAATTATTATGAATGAATAATGCTCTAAGCTTCAAAATAATGAATTTCCAAAAGGGTGTTGTTACTCGTTAATTATGAACTTAAACAAAGTCTCAACGCTGGTTATTTATATTAAGTAATCAAAGTCATAAACCTAACAGCCAGACAGAGGTCTGACAAAACTAAGAATTGAGAAAGACTGAACTTACAGAACAACTTGTTTATTATGATGACTCCTGGTCAACTAAGGCACTCATATATCACTACTACATAACAACACACTGCAACGCAACGCAACACACCCTCAACTCCAACGCAACAACACAACTACAACGCAACAACCCAACTACAACGCAACAACACAACTCTAACGCAACAACACAACTTCTCGATGAACGCGCCTATATACGAGCTACCACCACGTCATGACTTACACTCATTGCCAGATCTCATTCAGCGGGGTGAAATAATATTCCGTTCAGTAGGAAGATAATTTACATAGTAAAATAAAATAACCAGAGATAGTAAAATCAAAAGGAAAGTGAATATAGAGTATACGTTACATCATCTCCCCCTTAATTTTTCTTCTTTTCTTTTTTTTCTTTTTTTTTTTTTTTTTTTTTTTTTTGGTTTCCGAAAAAATCTATCAATTTTGGAGTGTAAGTCTTACATTTCGATGATTGACGTTTCTCGATCTTTTTTTTGAATTGTTGTTTGGTGGTAGCCGTATTTACATTATCAACTTGGCATAACAATTTACGAATCTGTATTCGACTGTGAAATTTGTAGTGTAGAACAAACCAAACCTGCATCGGCATACTGTCCTTTTTATTCTGCCTAGCAGGAATCACTTTTTTAATTTCAAATTACGTGCGCCTCAATCGTTGAAATACATAACAACTGTATCAGCAGCGAAGATTGCCTGAAGCTGCCTAACAGTAACAATTTTATTATTTTCATTTCAAATTACGTTTGCCTCATGCGTTGAAATACAGAACAACTGTATCAGCAGCGAAGATTGCCTGAAGCTGCCTAACAGTAACAATTTTATTATTTTCATTTCAAATTACGTTTGCCTCATGCGTTGAAATACAGAACAACTGTATCAGCAGCGAAATTTACCTGGAGCTGCCTAACAGTAACAATTTTATTATTTTCATTTCAAATTACGTTTGCCTCATGCGTTGAAATACAGAACAACTGTATCAGCAGCGAAATTTACCTGGAGCTGCCTAACAGTAACAATTTTATTATTTTACCCCTAAGCACATAGATATATACAAAAAAAGTGGATTAGTAGATGGACATAGAAGAAATATAAAAAAAAACACACATATATACACAAAAAGAATGCATAGGCCCACACGAAAAAAAGAAATTCTGACACGCCAACTGGTCGAGCAGGAAAAACAATAAACTGAGAAAAGAACCTGTCCACGAGAACTTACTTATCTCGAGGACGCATAAAAAATTCTAGTGCGAAAACGTTTTCCAGGCCTAATGGGACTGGGGAAATCAGGTGGCTTGGATCTCTTCCGGGACGGCAATGGAACATCGGTCTGTTGTCGGTCAGGAATCTGGCGGTCTGGAAATCCCTGCGGCTGAGAAGAACGGTCAGAAGTCTGGCGGTCCGGAATCCCTTGCGGTTGAGAAGAACGGTCAGGAGTCTGGTGGTCCGGAAATCCCTGCTGCGGCTGATAGGAACGGTCAGGAGTCTGGCGGTCTGGAAATCCCTGCGGCTGAGAAGAACGGTCAGGAACGTCAGAAGTCTGGCGGTCCGGAAATCCCTGCGGCTGAGAAGAACGGTCAGGAACGTCAGAAGTCTGGCGGTCCGGAAATCCCTGCTGCGGCTGATAGGAACGGGCTCCCCCAGGCTTTGGATATGAAGTCCCTTGATGCTGGGGCCCGTTGTGTCCTTCCAGTATCTTTTTGGAGGGACGTGTCTCCGGCCACATCGCTTGTTTTCGTTTACGCCCACGGGGCATGATAGTAGTAGCAGGCATCGGCCCTGTTTGCCCTGAACGGAGGTTCCAGGGGCGAAACCCGGGCGGATGCAAAGATTTCTGCCTTCGTCGCTGTTGCGGCGAAGCAGATTGGGGAGACAAGTGACGTTTGCGCCCAGCTTTTGGTGGTGCTGGACGGTGTGGAATATTAAATGTTGGATTCATAACTGACAAATCCGAAATGTCCGACGCCTCTGAGTCGCTGCTATAATTCAGCGGTCGTGCAGGGCGATGTTTGGATTTGCCTATAGGAATACTTTCCGATGAGGTATTCAAAGAAGAAGTATCCCGCGTTGGTGCAGAGTTAGCCGGAAACGGCGCAGCAATAGTCTTGGCAATGGTTGGAGGGAAAGGAACGATACTAGCATTCGACGAACTCGAATCGAGCCTTTGTCTCATGGAAGAATCAGGTTGCGTGTGTAGAAACTCGTCTGGAGGGGGGGGAGGGTGAAGGAAAAATCACTGGTGATTCGTCAAAAATGTTCGGTGGGTCGTCCACAATTTCTGGCGGTTGAACATGAGATATAGATTCTTGAGTCTGTGGAACAGAAGGTTGAGTAGGATTGATAATGAACTCGATATCCCGTTCGTGATACTTGCGACATTGATCAACATGTACATATTGAAAATTGTTGTTCGGTTTCTCCAGAACAATATTATTTTCAAAGACATTTGCCACCCGATATGGACCTTCGTAGCTGGGTGCAAATTTCTTCACTAAAGTATGCGAAACAGAAGACTGGAAGTGCGTTTCCACGAGAGTGAGATCTCCAACGACAAGATCTGGTTCCCTACGCCTAGAATTATAATATCGTGCTTGAGCCGCTTGTGCTCCTAGCATTGCAACACGAGCTTTTTCTGCCATAATGTGTACTGATTGCGGAGTTGGTCGCTGATTTAGTTCGTCGATAATCCCCGTTAAATTTTCAAAAGGGGTTTTAATTTTGCGACCCAGAAAAAGTTCTGCAGGAGTAATTTTAGTAGACTCGTGGACAGACGAGCGGAGGGCGAACGCAAAAAGTTCTAAATGTTCATCCCATCTTTCATGGTGGTCCATTACGAAAGTCGCAATCATTTTCACTAGCGTTCGGTTAACGCGTTCTGCAGGATTACTCTGGGGATGATATGGGGAAATGAATTTATGTTTAATGTGTAATCTCGCACACATTCTTTCAAAAATGTCAGAAATAAATTGAGGACCATTATCCGAAACCACTTTATTAGGTGCACCATATCTAGAAAATACTTCATTAACTAAGACATTACAAATAATCTCAGCCGTAGCGGCTTTAATGGGAAAAACTTCAACCCATTTAGAAAAATTATCAGTTAGTACTAAAACATAACGAGCTTTATTTTTAACAGATAATGGATAAGGTCCCAATAAATCTATGGAAATAATATCAAATACATGAGAACTTGAACTAGATTTCAAGTGACCGGCCGGTCTTACATTACGGTAATTATTAATCTGACACAAGTGACATGATTGAACGTATGCGAGCACACTTTGGTACATTCCAGGCCAATAGGCAACATCCCGCAATTTACAACGGGTCTTGCGAATACCTAAATGGCCTGCAAGAGGTTTGTCATGAAATTCATTTAAAAGAGCCATTCTAAGGGTTCGCGGAATACATGGGCGAAACTCTGCCCTAGTAGTCCGAGACTTTGTATAATAAAGAAGACCCTCTATTACTTCAAAATGTTGTGACCTTCCAGCCAGAGAAGGATCACTTTGTGGGGGCGAACCCGCAAGCAAAAAATTGTAAATATCCCCAAAATCTGGATCATTTAATAATTCTGCCATTATCTGCTCTCTGGATGTGATATCAGCTATCAGAAGTAAAGGCTGACATCCAGGAGTAGTTTCGGTGGGGACCCCACTAATCGGAACGCGAGATAATGCGTCCGGTAATTGATTCTTATTACCTGGCTGATACGAAATTTTGATATTGCTCTCTTGTAACTTCAGAGCCCACTTCATAAGTCTTTGAGATAGGTGCTTAGCAGAATTCAAATACTGAAGGGCAGAATGATCCGTAATTATGTTAACTGTCAATTCGTTAAGATAACATTGAAATTTATTCAGTGCATACACAACAGCAAGACATTCACGTTCCGTAGCTGAATAATTGCGTTCAGCTTTGGCTAAAGTACGAGACGCAAAAGCTATTGGATGCCCATCTTGTGACAAAACGCAACCAAGACCAACTCCGGATGCATCAGTATAAATATCAAATTCTTTAGAATGATCCGGGAAAGCCAACACCGGAGGCTGAGTCAATGCAGACTTCAGTGTTTCGAATGCAGCGTTAGCTTCAGGTGTCCAAATAAACTTCTTGTATTTACGCTTTAAAGCATACAATGGCTCACATATTGTAGCATAAGCGGGGACGAACTGCTGATACCATCCGGTCATTCCCAGAAAGCGGGATAGTTCTTTTGCTGTCTTAGGCCGAGGAAAGTCAGCAATAGGCCTAATTTTTTTCATTATCAGTGAATAAGCCGTGGGGAGTGATTTTCAACCCCAGATATACAATCTCGTCCCTCGCTATCTGGCATTTACTAGGTTTTAACGTCAAGCCAGCATTGTATATAAGTTGGAACACCTGTTTGAGCAGAGAAAGGTGCTCGTCAAAAGTCTCTGATGTGATAATAATATCATCCAAATAGACATGCACATGGGGACCCAGGACAGGTCTGAGAACCGTGTCCATAAGCTTTTGGAAAGTAGCAGGTGCAGAAGCTAAACCAAAAGGCATACGTAAATATTCATAGGCCCCAAAAGGAGTCACAAAGCCTGTTTTATCGACCGAGTCCGGATGTACTGCCACCTGCCAATATCCACTCGCCAAATCCAAAGTTGACATCCATTTGGTTGACGACAAGTCATTTAGAATATGTGACATGACAGGTAGGGGATAATTGATTGTTTTTGTGACTTGGTTGAGCTTGCGAAAATCTGTCACGAAACGAAATTCATTTGGTTGTTTCTTTGGAACCAAGAAGGCAGGAGCCGCCCAGGCGCTTGTTGATTCCCTGATTATGCCCTGCTTAATCATTTCGGCAATTTGACGTTGCATTTCCTGTTTTTTATGTGGAGCACAAGGGTAAGGTTTCGTCGCAATGGGTTTCGAACCATCAGTGTCAATAACATGATAAACCACCTGTGTGAAACCAGGTTGATCCGAAAATAAACCAGGGCTTTCCTGTAAAAGGAGAGAAAGCTGGTCTCGTTGCCCCTCATTCAATTGGTCACTCAACAATAAACTCGTAATATCTACAGGAACCGTCGGAATCATTTCGACAGGTTCCGGAAAGGAAATCACATGTTGTACAAAATTCAAAGTTATTTGAAACTTGTTAATAAAGTCCATACCCATGAGACATTTCACGGGTAGCTCGTCTATAAGCAGGAAAGAATGTGTAAAACGAGCTTTTCCCAGCCCTAAAGATAATGTGACAGTTCCTGCGATACTGAAGATTTCGTTATTTGCACCTCGCAAATACTGCGTTGCAGGCTGAACATGTATTGCAGAAAAAACATCATTGCAAAACTTTGTATTTAGGGCTGATATCTCAGACCCAGTGTCGAACTTTGTCTCGACAATAATGTCTTCAAGTGTCAAGAATACATCAGGCAACTGAGGAGTTTGAACAGTCACTAATATTGTTTTAGGGTCAGGATGTTTTGGTATCAGGAAGCAGGACCGACCCTTCGTCTACTTCCTGTGGAAGTTTAAAGGAATTCTGGTGGTGTTATCATGTGGTCGGAAACCTCGACCCTGCCGGGTATCGGGAAAATTTTCACGATAAGGAAAATTGCGTGCACCCTGCGTCGGGAACTCCGCGTGTCTGTTGACATTTTCATTTTCGTTACGTCTGCCCTCAGCACGGGCAGAAAAATTATTATTGCCCTGAGCATGATAACGTTCCGAATGCTGCTGAGTGGAACGGGGTCGAGCATACTGTGTATTATGACGATACCCCGTAGCTTGCTCCGAAACTCGTTGCTGGTTCGCCACTCTTCTGTGTGGTGGAACGTATGAAGCTTGGGGTGGGCACGTGTGTATGCTCGCGCTGAAAGTTTTGTCTATTATGCCGCTGAGGGTTTTCGGAATAAGCCTCGCGGGGTGCCCGAGCATGGTGAGTTGCAGCATGTTTGCCATGTCGCTCTTCATACGTGCGTATGAGGCGAAGGCATTCGTGAATAGTGGCAGGGTGTCGAACCTCAAGAAAATCTTGTAAGAATGGGTCGAGCTGCTGTACGAGGGTATCCAACATGTCAACATGACTGGCATGTGGATCCCATAGATTATATAGGCGTGTAGTTTCCAACGCAAATGCAACAGGGCTATCATTGGGACCCCTGCTGACGAGAAAACAGCTGTTGAGCAAGGCTAGCTCGACTGAGGCCGAAAGGAAAGACCTCCAAGAATTCTGCACGGAAATTCTCATAATGAGAATCCGGGTTCGACCCTCGCCACTGCCGATACCAGGTCTTGGCGGTATCTCTCAAGCAAGTTCCGGCAATTTGGACCTTGCAGTCTTCCAGAATATTATATAAATCAAAATGGTCTTCCAGATCTTCGAGGAACTTTAAAGACCCCTCCAAACCATTGAAATTAATTGTTCCTGCATGCGGCACGTAATGGGCAAGCATTCTGCTTCGCTGAGAGGATTGCACTCCCTCAGGTACGACCCGCGACTCAGAGTGATAAGAAGCTGGTGCATTACGAGATGGTGAAGAATGCTTGGGTATGTGTAGATTATTCATATCCAAGTCAGAGCCACAGGCTTCGTACAAATTGTCCAAACAAACACCATTACCCTCGAGACTTGCCGGAAGGTGGAAATTTGCAGTTGTCTCAGGTAAAGAAGCCATGGGTAATAATAGTCAGAATCTCGTGTTCGAGAAAAGTTCGGGCGCCAATTATAATGAATTAGCTTTGTTTATCTTTTTGCTAAGCTAATTATTATGAATGAATAATGCTCTAAGCTTCAAAATAATGAATTCCCAAAAGGGTGTTGTTACTCGTTAATTATGAACTTAAACAAAGTCTCAACGCTGGTTATTTATATTAAGTAATCAAAGTCATAAACCTAACAGCCAGACAGAGGTCTGACAAAACTAAGAATTGAGAAAGACTGAACTTACAGAACAACTTGTTTATTATGATGACTCCTGGTCAACTAAGGCACTCATATATCACTACTACATAACAACACACTGCAACGCAACGCAACACACCCTCAACTATAACGCAACAACACAACTACAACGCAACAACACAACTACAACGCAACAACACAACTCTAACGCAACAACACAACTTCTCGATGAACGCGCCTATATACGAGCTACCACCACGTCATGACTTACACTCATTGCCAGATCTCATTCAGCGGGTGAAATAATATTCCGTTCAGTAGGAAGATAATTTACATAGTAAAATAAAATAACCAGAGATAGTAAAATCAAAAGGAAAGTGAATATAGAGTATACGTTACAGCTCTTTTATTTCCTTTCAAAGAATTCATTGCAATTGCCCATCTCCGTGTTGACGCAGAGAAAAAGGTGTATAACTTTTGTGTAAAGAAAAAACAACATGGAGGGACCAAACACCAAAACAACATGGCAGAACCAAAGAACTACTTCGAAAGAATGTAAACAGGAGGAACTAATTTATGATCTACTACCAACGAGATTGAAGTACGTAGAGTGCTTGCATCGGCGAATGGTGAAGCGACCGGAAACAAGTGGCAGCCATGTATTATGAGGTACAGAACGAACTTCCGTTTTGTGTTACGAAAGGGACTTTTCACAATATATGGTTTGATGTTAAATGAGGATATAACAAAGAAATTTTGTTATAAACACCTAGGGGGTGAAGCTAAAACTTTAACGTATCAAATAACAGTTTTTATCATTAGTGGGCGACAATAGTGTTTTAAAGAAGAAAATATTTTAATAGATGCAGCTTGCTCTCGTTGAATAAAGTCTCAAGACATAATATTTTGACATTTCACAGAAATTTTTTAAGACAAATTTTCAGTGAAATATAAGTCACCAGTAATAGAGTAAATGAAAAAAAAAAAAGAAAGAAAAACTGGAGTGGCAGTCAATCCGCAATTTCGGTAAAAATCTTAGATTTTCGTCGGTCATCACCATCAAAATGCTGAACAATCTCACAGCTTATCACTCCAAAAATACATAGACGCCAAATATTTTGTAAGAGTTTTAATTGAAAAAAAAGTTCGAAGAAAAACGAAAAAAAAAAAAAAAACCCCAATGAGTTTACACAGCCAAGAGGCACCAATATTAAAATACTTTTATCAACTGCCCTTCTCTTATATAATCAGAAGAAAAACTATTACTTAACTGATTTTTATTTAATAAAATTAAAAGTTCTCAGCACTGGTCATGTTTCTAATCTGTTTGTTAGCCTTAACATTCGAAAACACAGACCTCTAAGCCTTATTCGTAGGTAGGCAAGGCCAATATTTGCTACCAATAATGATCATTGTCCATGGGTGCATGATTTTTGTCACATAAAAAGAAATTGCAGGTTCCTCAGATTTTGAAATATTTGTTGCCATGGAAGACAAATTACATGTACACTCTACATATTCTAGAATATGTATGCAAATATCAGTTGCAAGCAGGGGCGGGTCCTGCTATGGGGTTGCAGCCCCCACTTCCTACCCAAAGCAGTTTTATTTTCATGCCGTACCAAGAGAGAGAAGTTTTCTGAACTCAACTGAAAGTTTTCCCTGCATAACACCACTGGGAGCGGAAGGAATGTTAGCGGACCTGCCCTGCTTGCAGCCCTGACGGGTATTGAAACCAACTCACGTGAGAAACTCTACATATTCCCGCTCAGGAGTTGTGGGCCGATAGTTCATGCTAACCATCATAGGACATCATAGGATTACACGGTGTATAAGATTTCTTTTTTTTTTTTTTTTGATTGGAGGTTTAACGACCACCGTGAGCAACTCAATGGGCTATAAGCAGTCGCCCGTCCCTAATTTAGGGTCACTGGTTCCAGGG
Source organism: Macrothele yani (assembly GCA_039090855.1). Taxonomy (NCBI): domain Eukaryota; kingdom Metazoa; phylum Arthropoda; class Arachnida; order Araneae; family Macrothelidae; genus Macrothele; species Macrothele yani. Next base: position 93,952,566 of record CM077010.1, read on the forward strand.
AAGGGAGAGAGCCAGTGCCGTAAGACAAACACAACATCCATGCCTCACCGGGATTCGAACCCGGACCCCTTCGGACGAATGATCAGAGGCCAACGCCTTAGACCACTGCGCCACCGGGGCGGCGTATAAGATTACTATACGCCGCCCCGGTATAATATATATTTATTACTTTGTATAATTACTGTATATTGTATGAAGTTCCAGAAACGTTGCAGTTTCTGTACAGAAGGTAAAGTACGGCAACTTTCTTTTTAGTTAACGGGAGATAAATTTATAGTGCAGCTAAATGTCTGTTCAATTCTGCTTTAGGTATGGAGCGAAAGTGTTTCGTACCGAACAATAGGTTTTTGGACAGGTTATGCGACATATGAAAGACTTTTATCAACCTTTAATGACCCAACAGTGTTGGAAAAATGGCGGCATTGTGAGCTGTAGAATGTGATACATATTTCTACAGCTCACAATGTGGAAAAATTTTATGTTAAGAGCATTAACCGTTGTTTTAATGTAGGATCACTAATTTTATCCCTTGATATCAAATATATTCATCGTACTACGTATATATGCACGCAGATCGGGGAATGCTCCTCGGAGAAAAGCAGCTATTTTGCCGTGATGCACTTTCTCTGCCGTCATCGACAGAAAAGATGGATTGGGAGCCTTATTCATTAGTATGATTAGGTACAAAATAAAACAAGTGTGTAAGATATATTGCTTATTACAAAATGCAAAGATCAATACTGAATGATATATCAAGGGGAAGATTAATCAAATTATTTTTGGCGAAAACTTCGGTAAGTTTTTAAAACCAGCAGTTTTCGTTAACGATGCTCCAATGACTTACGCAAAAACTGATGTTCCATGTTAAAATTGCTCCTCCGAATGTACAGCACTATCATATTTTACAAGAAGTACAATTTTTTTTGACGATAAAGAGTCTATTCTTTTTTACCTCAGTAAAAAACTGAGCACCGTCTGCTCAGAAATTTTCACGTTAGAGTACTCATTCTGTAGCTAAATATATACACTGACGGAAAAAAATCCCAACACCAAGAAGGGGTTGTGTTAGATAAACGACAGTTAATAGGCGGTGAGAGTACATCTGTAAGATGTCGTCTATGCAAATTTCGCGCTCGGTGCATACGTGTGGCGCAAGTAGCGCCCGTCAGAACATGCAAAGCAGGTTTGCTGTAAATACGCGCTGTAACGTTCGTGAGCGTTAGTTATCGTTGAGATTCGACGTAGTGTGTTGATGTTAGTCAAGAATGCCTTTAAGAAAACGAAGAAGCCATTATCAACAGCTCACGGAGTTTGAACGAGGTCGTGTAATAGGGCTACGAGAAGGTGGATTTTCTTTCCGCAATATTGCAGAACGACTTGGCAGGAAGCTAGCCGCTGTGCATGATTGTTGGCAGCAGTGGTCAAGGGAAGGTACTGCCTCAAGAAGACCGGGTTCCGGCCGACCACGTGGCACTACTGAGAGGGAGGACCGCCGTGTACGGCGTATGGCCGTGGCGCATCGTACCGCGTCTGCGGCAGCAATTCGAGCTGCAGTTGCCACCACAGTGACACAACGAACTGTTACAAATCGGTTACTTGAAGGACAGCTCCGAGCCAGACGCCCTGTAGCGTGCATTCCACTTACTCCAAACCACTGCCGTTTGCGACGTCAGTGGTGTCAAGCTAGAGCTCATTGGAGAACGGAGTGGAGATCTGTTGTGTTTTCTGATGAAAGCCGGTTCTGCCTGTTTGCCAGTGATGGCCATGTGTTGGTTAAATGGAAGCCAGGTGAGCGCCTGCAACCAACCTGTCTGCGGCCGAAACACACTGGACCTACACCTGGAGTTATGGTCTGGGGAGCAATTTCCTATGACAGCAGGAGCACTCTCGTGGTTATCCCACGCATCCTGACGGCACATTTGTACGTCGGTCTGGTGATTCAACCTGTTGTGCTGCCATTCATGAACAGCATTCCAGGGGGTTCCAACAGGATAACGCTCGCCTGCATACCACTGTTGTGACCCAACATGCTCTACAGAGTGTTGACATGTTGCCGTGGCCTGCTAAATCACCAGATCTTTCACCAATCGAGCACGTATGGGACATCATTGGACGACAACTCCAGCGTCACCCCCAACCAGCATTAACCGTCCCTGTATTGACCGACCAAGTGCAACAGGCATGGAACTTCATCCCACAAACTGACATCCAGCACCTGTACGACACAATGCATGAACGTTTGCGTGCTTGCATTCAACATTCTGGCGGCTACACCGGTTATTAATGTACCAGCATTTCACATTTAAAATGGCTCTTCTCGCGCTTACAATAAGCTGTGATCTTGAAACCTTAATCGATTAAATATGTTACCTATACAAATGTATTGCCGCCATTTCATTCCTCTACAACTATTTTTTCGTGGTGTTGGGATTTTTTTCCGTCAGTGTATACATAACGTTTATTTGATGAATTCCATGTGCTAGGCACAAAAGTGCATGTTTACGAAGCGTTCCAAGTTATTGTTTTTTTTAATTCCGAGCAAAATAGCATTTGAAAAATACGAATGTTTCTGCCGTTTCCTCCCATAAGAAAACACGGGTTCTATCAAATCATCGGACCCCACGTTCGTCACGCCATCTAGTGACAAGTGACATTAACGGACGATTTTTGTTTCCACAGTCGGATCACCTTACTATCATACACCGTGGTTGCTACGGACCTCCCTGATCTGAACTATCACGATATTTATAACTATTTAATAGGCAGTTTTTCGTGTTATACCGGAAAAGCTCTAAAAGTTTATAAAAGCCTTGATGCATAAAAATATTTTACCATTGGGTGGGTCAGAAATGTATTCATTCTGAAGACTAAAAACGAAAAATTTCTTACCCAGTGTAAAGTAAGGTGTTACATTTCTGACTGGCTCCAGTGTGTATTGCAATTAAAAAAAAAGAAAATAATACCGACTTATCGTTAAAAAAAAAAAAGTAAACAGATCCGGGAAAACGGACGACACAATAATGTATGACAGCACCCTCTAATTCTATGTGGACGTATATCCTTAAATTTTGGTTCGAGAAAAAGGCATCTGTTTCAGTATTTAGAAATCAGTAACAGTAGAAAATCTTGAAAGTTCCGAAAACTTAGCAATTTCCGATTCGACAGCAAAGTGAATCCGTCATGCATTCAGAGCATTTTGAACAGAATAACAAGGATTTACGTAAAAAACTGAAAATAATACATAAGAGTGAGCAAGAGAATATAGCGATATAAATCCGACTATTAACGTAGTAAAATATGCAGATTTATGATACCTGAAAAGAACTGTTTCCTGCAAATCCTGTCGGCCGATTTACGGCTATTTTCCACAAAATCAGGAGTTTTTCTGCCGGTGGAAAACAATAACAGGAAATTCCACTACCTTACTCGTACTTTGAGAAGCACCCATACGCCACACAACTTTCAACCATTTCTGAAACTTCAAACGATCGAGTGAGAGAGGGTCCAGAAATCGCTGCACCATGTTAAACCTATGGGAACCAAAGACCTTTAAGATACATAGACTAGAAGTTCTTGGGCAAATGAGTGGCAGCTGCTGGCGACATTTTTTTCTTTTTTGATTGGAGGTTTAACGACCACCGTGAGCAACTCAATGGGCTATAAGCAGTCGACCGTCCATAATTTAGGGTCATTGGTTCCAGGGAAGGGAGAGAACCAATGCCGTAAGACAAACACAACACCCATGCCTTGCCGGGATTCGAACCTGGACCCCGTTCGGATGAATGATCAGAGGCCATCGCTTAGACCACTGCGCCACCGGGGCGGTGGCGACATTTTAATCACAGAGCTTGTACGGATAAAACGGCGTGTGTCCTATGTAAGCAACGTTAATTAAGCTCTTTTACCGCGCGGAAGAAGAAATTTTACGTTGTTTTTACTGGGTATTAATTTTTTTGCAATGGAGTATAAATTAGACATTGCGCTTTTTAACTTACGATTAAAGAAAACATCATTATCGTAATGTTGGGGGATATGAAATAACTAAAGGGAAGCGTTGCTTGTCATACTTGTAAAATATATTTCGGCTTAAGCTGCTTGCAAACTGCATGATCTAGTTGCATAAAATTCGTATTTCACACTCTAAGTGATGTCAAAAAACATTTTAATGTGGCCATTTGTTTATTCTTAGGAGAAGTTACCGAGAACAAAACTTTTAATTTTGGAAGTTTTTCCCGCAGCATTATGAGTTCGTAATAGCTACTAAACGGGAGAAAAAATAAGTAAAATTAAACATGATAGAAAGAAATTCCCTCTTCATATAAATTAGAGTTTAGACAATTGCAAATCTCGAGGATGAAAAGTCTCGGAAAAAAAACACGAGTTAGCAAACCATCTGCAGGTTTAACCAGAAACCTTTACTTTAGAGCCATACATACTCTAGCGAATGACACAAGGATCAAGTAAAAACTAATCCCTCAATTTATTATTTAGATATCAGATAAATGAACAAGGTTACTAGCTATTATGTCAAGGGAAAGATTAGAAATAGAAATGAGAAGCCTAGATTGATACTGCAAGTCACGGTAAGTGTGACTAGGTTCTAGGATAAACTAAGTACCTTAACTTAATGTTTAGAGACAAAGTAAGTGTAAAATGTTACTAGCTAAATATCGGGCACTTAAAATACTAAAACACCTCTATTAATTCAAGGGAAACATTAGAAAAGGTGGTGAGAAGCCTAGACGAGATGAGACAGATTCTTGACGTACAACACTGAACTTCAAATGTCACCCAGTTAACTTAAGGTTTTCCAGTCTATGTATCTTAAAGGTCTTTGATGGGAACCGTAGCAGCCGAACTTTCTCTTAACCACCCGGAAGTAACCGTGACGTCAAAAATGACGTCGATGCAAAGGCTCTATAATAGCTGAAACACATGGATCACTATTCTATTAGCGTAACTAAAATCTGTAGTGGTCTTCACTGGACTTTCTCATACATAAACTGGGATGCGAAGCTGCACAGCAAAATAAAAAAAGTGCGATGGGAACTCCCACATTCGGTTCCCCGGTTTTTTCCACAGCCTAATGATTACATGAATGCATTAAAAAGCTGGGCAAAACAATAAATTTCGTGTTGATAACTGCATTAGTAACTAGAATTAAAAAGTAGGTCATTGTTAAAAATTGTTTGTCACAATTTTTTTTATATTTTCATAAAATAAAGTGATCTTTTAATTATATCATTTTTCGTATAAAGGGGGCTCCTTCGACTGGATGTCCCGGTGAGATTGCCCATTTTGCCCCTATATAAATCTGCCTCTAAACTCAGTGGGCTAAAAGCAGTCGCCAGTCTCTAATTTAGTGACGCTGTTCCAGAGCCAGAGCCGTAAGACAAACACAGCATCCATGCCTCACTGGGATTCGAAACCGGACCTATCTTAGACGAATGATCAGAAATCATCGCTGAAACTACTGCAACACCGGGGCGGCCTCATTTTGTTTGTTAAATTCCCTAGACAGACAACAAGCAAACGATTTTGTTACCCGTTTTACAGTGCCTAGAAGAATTAGTGTGTCGTGCTCGCAGAAAAACTTGCTGCCCGCAATCATGAAAGCGGTAGATGGCGCTGCCATCGGATGTCACGTCGCTTTTCAGGGAGGAAGGACGCCGAAAACGCACATCTTTCTATGACACACACCCAGCTCGTCAGTATTATGGGTACTCCTTGAACGATATTTTATAAGCAGATAACTTAAGTATATACGAAATAATCGACACACCTCTTTCACCCCCCTAAAAGAAAAAAGAACGAACGGGGTGCTCAACATTCATTAATAAGGGTATCGTAGTTTAAGTTAAGCTTTGCATTGTGCTAACCTCAACATTGATGTTAGATATTTCGGAAGTTTTAGAGTCATACATGGGTTACATTATGCAAAAGCACTGGAGACCAATATGCAGTTAATCACTGAAACATCAACTTACAGAATAAAGTAAAAATTAAAAAAAAAATGTTTTGCCCCTCAAAACCTTACCGGAAAAAGAGGGTGGAAATATTTTCTCAATGAGACATCGGCTTTATAATTTGCATTCCAATAATGTCTTAAAATTCAGTAACCTAAAAACTTTATAAATTATTTAACAATGTACTTCATTTTTCAGCAATGAGTGACTAAATTTCTTGGTAAGAACATGGGATCAAAATAAATATTGAAACTTTCCATTTAGTTGGCTTTAAAAAGAAGCTTTTTAATGAGTTGAAAATAGAATACAAAAAATGCGATTACTATTTTTAAAATTGGTCTATTTTCTAATAATATACTAACTGTAATCCATTTATAAAAATCATTCCTAAAAAAACTTTGCCTGTGATACGATAAACAAAATGAATCATACTGTACAGAAGTAAATATACAAAAACTGAATGTATATGATGACATTCTTTTAAATAAATAAAAAAAAATATAACATTTTTCTTTACTTTTCTTCACCTTATAATAATTATGTGATTAAATTTGCTATTCAAATGGGTTTGCAGTGAAGAGAGGAAAATTCTTTTGCACCTTAAGTAAAAAGTTTAATAAGGTAAAAATTAAGAAGTGTGTGTTCATGGAGTCTGTCTAAATGGGATAATTCTATGCAGTTCCTGTAAACTATTTTTACCCTTAAAAAAAGGAAATTATTAATGTAGCATACACACAGGCGTAACGTGGGGAAGGCACAGTAGGGGCATGTCCCCCCCCCCCACTTAAAAATTGGAGAAACTAATTAGTCGTTCGCCTTTTAATTGTCTTTTAAATTTGGGAAAATAGTAGGTATGGCGTCAGGCTTGAGTAATGGGTTGTCTCGGCATGTTAGAACTTCCTTACCTTGAATAGTGGAACGATAATGCATCTCCATGAATTTAGATTCAAAGTGCAAGGTACATACAACACAACTTTCATCAAGTTTCTTATCAGCTCTGGGAATTGCCTTATCCCATTTGCTCAACATATCAGGAATTTTGGGGACAACAAAGAGCGATACTTTATTTTTGCAGGATTTATAGCCAGTATTACATCCTGGCACAAAACAGCTGCTTTGCCTTTTCCGTTTTCTACGTTTTTTTTTATTATTTGCTAATGCAGAATTTCCGTCCTTTCATAGCTGACATTATTTCCCTATGATCTTATAACTGTTGCAGTCGATTTCAGTACTGCACTTAAGTTTAACCACACAGTAGGTTTAACGCGTGACAGCCAATACTTGATCAACTTCTACATCTTCACGAATAAAAAGTTACTAATTTCAGAAATAAATTTCATTATAAACAATCCACAGTTGAATAAAACTAGCACACTAACACCCGAAAAGCCTATTGCGTTTTAGTGATCAACTGTTGAATTACCTAGTGTATTACTGTTATGATCGAGCTACAACGAATTAGCAAAGATACTTCCAAAAAAATTTCCCTCCACTAACCTTTGTTTTGTGAAAATTTGAAGTTTCGTAAGGCAGCAAATCCTTGGCAAACAAACTTCCCACCATTGAATAGCATGAAGCCGATGAAGCATCCTAACGTAACTTCCGATGCCAGCGCCCTCTGTCATTTCATGACGATTGGTCACAAAACCGTGAGGGACATCTAATGGAGCACGTCACACTAATTCTTCTAGGCACTGTACCCGTTTCAGTTCTTTACATGGGGAATTTTTATTTTAGAATAAATTTTGGTTTGGCATCAGCAGATTTTTGTTTTGCTTTTACTTGTCGACGGCGCCAGAAAATCATCACCCGCATGTTTTGATTGTGGACATGAGTCAATTCGCGAAGGCTTCGCGTAAGAATCCTTTTGCCAATACTTGAGAGTTAAAAACTGGAGTTTTGTAAGCAGCTCTAATATTTTATCTGCACAAAAGGACTAGATATATAAAATGACTATATATATATGCTCTGTTTACCACCACTGAGAAAGTAAACTTTCTGCATTGCCATTGAATTATTTTCAACATATAGGAACTGTAAGTTTCAAAGAATTTAACATTCACAGAATTAAATATTATTGCAGATTTATAGAGCTTGTTGGAGCTGAACATAGATTTCCATTATGTTATATTTGCGATTTTGGTAAAAGGGGTTATCACATTGTTTTATGTTGTTATAAACACATTGTTAACGATTTTGTAGCATGTTCACAAGATTATTTATTTTTTAAATTATAGATCATTCTAGGATGAAAAACCGTGATATTAAGTAAAGTAATAATTTTGCTGAGGTGCCAATGAAAAGTTAATTCTTAATTAATCTGCCAAATCACAGAGCAAAAAACATTACAGTTATGAGTTTGAAGACAATGGAAATACAGTCAGTGATCCCGATCAAGGGTCCAGAAATGTGTTTGGTGGCCTTTATTTATTTATTTTTTTTTGATTGGAGGTTTAACGACCACCGTGAGCAACTCAATGGGCTATAAGCAGTCGCCCGTCCCTAATTTAAAGTCACTGGTTCCAGGGAAGGGAAAGAGCCAGTGCCGTAAGACAAACACAACATCCATGCCTCACTGGGATTCGAACCCGGACCCTTTACGGACGAATGATCAGAGGCCAGCGCCTTCGACCACTGCGCCACCGGGGCGGCTTGGTGGCCCTTAGAAAAGATCTTTAATAATAATCCTTAATGGTTTACATTAAATAACTTTGAAACTTTTTAAGTGTGCAAGACATTGAAGATAGTCAAATAGAATATGAAGTCACTCATGTTGGCATACATAATTCAAAAGCAAAGAAATGATTAAATGGTGTAATAAATAAATAAATAACTTCTGATAATTTTCATTCGCTGGTGTATCGAGATAGTCATTAGTCACAACCCTAAAATCAATTTGACTGGCTCATTTAGTGTCAATGCTCAAAACTGACAAATCTCAACCTATGGAGTGATGCCTTCATCTTAAATCAACCTATCCTTCATTCTGCTTAAAGTCCTTTCAGCTCTGGTAGTATTCACTGTGATGCTATAATCTGTAAAATGTTCTAAGACAAATGCCTATACACATTTAGACCTATTTTACAAGACTGTTTGATCTTAAAGAGGCTTTCATTTAGAAAATTTGCTACATCATTTCCTTGTACATTACCACCATAGAATACAGAAAATTTCTTGGCAGTAACCTTGCTTGTTTGCTTCAAAAGGACGAGATTTAAACTTTTTGTGTTTAAATCTCAGAAGCTTTGTGACTGTTGAGAAAGCCTTTTCTGATGGAGTCATTAGTGGCACAAGAAAGTCAAACAGTGTTTCCTCTGCACTCTTATTGTTTTGTAAAGATATAATTACCTTCTATTGTGTAATTTTTTTTTCTGCTGGAAATGTAGGGAAATTCCTGTAAACGTGATCACTATTTTTCTGCTGCAAATGTGTGGTCAGATCTTGTAATGTAAGCCACTTTTTTCTTCTTTTTTTTTAGTGTGCTTTAGAAAATGGCTCTGTTTTTTCTGATATATTTTATTTCATGAATAAGAGAACAGATATTTGGAACTTCAACATAAATGAATTGATTGTGTTAATGATGACATGGCCCATTGATTCAAATTGTGTCTATCACAAGACAAGTGAAAAACTTGTTCTTTAAGACACCCCTGATTTTATTTTTACTTTCAGTGACATTAAAGCCAGGAGTTCTTTACAAAATTAAAAACAAATTGTAGTTGAAGAAAAATGTATGAAAGAAAACAAAACAAATGAGGTGAATACAAATTGTAATGCCCCACCATTTAAATATAAGAATTTTTGGATTTTCCTCAAGGCCGCCCCGATGGCGCAGTGGTCTAAGCGATGGCCTCTGATCATTCGTCCGAACGGGGTCCGGGTTCGAATCCCGGTGAGGCATGGATGTTGTGTTTGTCTTACGGCACTGGCTCTCTCCCTTCCCTGGAACCAGTGACCCTAAATTAGGGACGGGCGACTGCTTATAGCCCATTGAGTTGCTCACAGTGGTCGTTAAACCTCCAATAAAAAAAAAAAAAAAAATCTTCCTCAAAAGCTTAGTGTCATTTTATGTTAGGACCTCTGAAATTTATTGTATGCATGTATTCAATCAGTTGCTTGAATAATAAGCTGATTCAATGATATCATCAAGCATTATCAATCCACTGTTGGACAAAGATCTCCCAAAGTCTTTTTTACAACTTTTGGTTGTGAGTAAATCTTCTAAGTGACACCGGCATTCTTTCAAATCTCATCTACGCAGCTTCCACATGTTCTTCTTTTGGGTATTTTCCTGTCCCTTGGTATCCAGTTTAGTATTTCAGTTGTCCAACGATAGATAGTTCCTTTGGGCAATATGTTCAGCCCATTGCCATTTCTAAAATTTTACTTTGATGATGATGTCTTCCGCTTTTGTCATTTTCCTGATCCAAGTTTTCCTGTTTTTCACGATTATACCAAGCATTCATCTCTCCAGGCTTCTTTCAGTTGTTTGTAGCCTCTGAATGTCTTTTATAGTTAAGGTTTGTGTTTCTGATCCACAAATAAAAACTGGAAGAATGCATTGATTAAACACTTTTCTTTTAAGACATAATGGTATTGCTCTTGAAAATTGAACTGTTTCCTTTCAAAAGCTCTCCATCCATGTTTTATGTGCTTATTTATTCTTCTATGTGACCTTTGCTTGATATCTGTTGTCCAGAGTAAATGAAGAACAGATATGCATCGGTTACATCCAGATTCACGCCATCAACCACCAATTCTTCAGTTCTTGTAAATGTATTGTTCATCAACTTTTTCTCTTAGCTCATTTTTGAAACCACTTCTTTACTCCTGTCAGCAGGTTCCTGGATCATACTCTGCAGCTTTGAGGGAGTACTTGTAAAAATGATTGTCATCAGCAAAACAAGTTCAATGGTTGAGAGACATTCTACAATGTGGCATAGAAGAATTTGCAAATTATGGTGTCACTTGTCTCACTCCTTTTCCAATTTTTAAGTGCCAGTTCTTGAACAGACAAATCTTTGAACTTGCATTTTCACTGATATATATCATAAGTAAATGCAGCTATCTCAAATAAATGCCAGAAGTTCTCATTTCCTAATCTCAAAATCATAACTGGAGTAAAACACTTGGAAGTATCTGATTAGCTTTCAGAAAGGAAGAAAACTGATTGGTTGTTTAAGTGGAAAACAAACCCAAAATGAAACTGATTCTTCAGAGTGTGAGGAGGGGGGGGTGAATATGTAACTTCTGAAAGTAACAAACCAAAGTAGAAGTTATTGAGTTTTTCTCTCTAAAAGAAAGCAACAATAATGACACTTATTTGTGCTTAGATATTGTATTGGTATAAATGTATTTCCAGATGGCTTCCAAAAGTTATGTTTTATCTTTGCGATGTAATTTTTATGAGAATCTATGCAGGGGAAAAGATTGTGGTGGAAATACAGAATTAGAAAATCACATATTGCCAAGCATTTCTATTCACGAAAACCCAACTCTGCTGTGCAGTACATTCCTGTGATGTCCATACTAGATACAAAAGATGCATCCATAATTGTAAGACTTTTCAAAGATATTTAAAACTTCTAATTTGAAATAGATTACTTAAATGAAAATTCTTAAAAATTAGTCAGAATTTTCCCAAGAGTTAAAATATTCAAATTTTTGTATTCTGTTGGAAGTCTTAATTTTAAAAATGCTGAAGTTTGAGTTTTCTGGAATAATGACAGCATTTTCACACCTAATTCAAAATTTGTAATAACCTTCTTCTTCTCCCCATAGTTGTGATACAGTTTAAAACTCGCTACAAAAACTTTAATTTTTAAAACTTTTTTATATATCAAAGTTTAAGACTCGCTACAAAACTTTAATTATGATTAAATCAGTTTTTGGTTCCCATTAACAAATTTGATCATTTATTAAGGGTCAAAATGTTCAAAATATTTTTTGAAATTTTTTGATTTTGCCTGTAAAAAAACTTAATTATGAATCTAAAAAAAAAAATAAAAAATTTTGATGGTAATTATTTATATGATGAGTTGTTTATCACATTAAATCTTGTTTAATAAGCTATCTATTAACAATTTAGATAAGCTTAACAGCATAATTTCATCCCTAAAAGTTAGGTTGCTGCAAATATTTGAAAAAAAAAGGAAAAATTCAAAGTTTGATTTAACCGCCCCGGTGGCACATTGGTCTAAGCGGTGGCTTCTGATCATTCATATGAGATGGGTCTGGGTTCGAATCCTGGTGAGGCATGGATGTTATGTTTGTCTTATGGTGTGGCTCTTTCCCTTCCCTGGAACCAGTGACCCTAAATTAGGGATGGGCGACTGCTTATAGCCCATTGAGTGGCTCACAGTGGTCGTTAAACCTCCAATTAAAAAAAAAAAAAATGTTTGATTTTTTTTACTTGGAAAACAATTCAGAGGATAATTTCAAAAATCTACTTTTGCTTTGCTTCTTAAGAAGTACCTTTTCACCAATTTGTCAAGGTTGAGTGCTTTGTTGAATTTAGAGATGAGTTTGGGCTCAATTTTAGGAGCCTGGGCACACCCGAGTCCAAAGGCCTAGAGCCCGGGCCCGGCCCGCTTTCCTTGATTACATGTGTTTGCTGAGACCGGGCTCGCTTGAAAAATTTTGCTTTTCAAGGCTTGCATTTATCCATTATACACTGGCCAAAGATATGGCCCAAGCAAGGATTAGTTTAAAAATCATTAGTTTAAAACGTTTAGTTCAGTTAATCCACTTCACAATATTAATATGTTTTTAGAAATACTACGCATACAGCCAAATGTTCTAAAATGTGGATTTGAAAATAAATAAATAATCAACATGCCCTTTGACCATATCAGGGGAATTGGTAATTTTGGTAAAAGCTGAAAAAAAGAAAATAAAGAAGCAAAAAATTCCATTCGTTATTTCTTTTTGATTTCTAAATTTACTTTTATTTTGAATAAATTGCATTATAAAATGTACAACGCTGTACAGACAGTTGCAAGTGTTTAAAATTTTGACTCTAGAAAACTAATGTTTGCAATATAATTTACATATATGCTAATTGGTAAAGGTAGTTTAGAGTGATGTAGTAGAATATAAAAAAAAAAAAGCATGTAGGGAAATTTCCAAAATTAAAAAAAAAAGAACGTAAAAGCATTTCAGACCAGATTATTCTGCATTTTGTAACATTAACAAAGCTTTGGGCTTAATAGTATAATAATCACAATATTATCGTATGTGTGTGCAGTTTCCAGATCAAGTTCATCATGAAAAACGAGAGAGAGAGAATTGCATCGAATGCCTCAGTGCTTCAACTTGATCTTCTTTTCTCTAAAACTTGACCTGCTGCACCAAAAACCAACGTCACCCCAAAAATCGCGGGAGTGAGGAAATTAAAAATAATAAATAACAATACTTCTAACTGCACAATTTTGGAAATTAATAAATCATTTTAAAGATAAGATTCTTGATTTTTAATAAAATACAAAAAATGGGAATGTGATTTTTTCCCAGTTTTTTGATTCCAGACTTCCTTAAACTAATCCTTGTTTGGGCCATACATAGCTTTGTACAATGCATAATGCAAGTCTTGCTAAGCAAAATTTGTCTTGCAATGGCAGCTAGCTTAGGAAACTGAAAATCCTTCCACCATGGTAACAAATCCACAATTAAATTCAACACGTGTAATTCAACCAGGCTCAGAATTACACGTGCTGAATTAATTACAGTAATGAAATTCAAAACGTGTAATTCCGAGCCCGGGCCCGAGTTTTTCGGTAGTTAATGAATTCTGAGCCCGTCCGAGCCCGGGCTCGAGCTCATCTCTAGTTGAATTGATATAAGGGAAAAAGTGATCCAATTGAGTGAAAGAACTATTATGGTGTCAGCCTGCTGAGTGTGCAGGAGAAAGTGCTTGGAAAATACGTAACTCATATGGTACACGGCTCAACATCAAAGAGGATGCTGTGTATCATCATCATCCATTGTCATCCACTGCTGGATGAAGGTCTTCCCAAGTTTCTTTCACAATTGTCTGTCAAGAGCCAGTCACTGTGGCATACTTTTGAAGTTCATTCACCCACATCATTGTATTCTGGGTTGATCATGATGTCATGGTATATATACAGGATATACATAGCGTGTTAAAAATGTGATGTAATTAACATCATTGCACGAAAACAAACCCATGCAGAAAAATGCAGCTGCCTGTATCAGAACACCTGCAAGGTCAGCCATGTGATGACACGTCATTACAGTGCTCAGCTAGTTCATTCTTACAGTAGATGGCGTAGAGTTCAGACGTGTTCCTGTAATCCAGTGTTGATATAAAACTGGAGCAAAGAGCATTTATAAAAATTTGTCTGAGCTTGAATAAAATTGCCACAGAAATGCATGAAATGATTAAAACAGCCTTGTCCTTTGCATTGCAAAAGTTTTTGAGTGGCAGAAAGAAATTTGTGAATGGTGAAGAGTGTGTGGAAGATGTGCCACGCTCTGGTAGGCCTTGGACATTGACTACGGAGGTTAATGTCAATACCATCGAGGCACTATTTCATGATGACTGCTGACTGACCATTGAGAAGGTCACTGATGTGATGCAGATGTCCGTTGGTATCGTTGATGACATTGTGAGAAACTCGTTGGGCACCAAAAAGTCACTGCAAAGTGGATTCCCCACTTGCTCACGGATGAACACAAGGCAAATCGTGTTATCACTTGTTGCCAATGGAAGTGCTGGCTACAATGTGAGCCATACTTTTTGGAATGAGTCGTCACATATGATGAAACATTTTTTCACCTTTTTGATCCAGAAACAAAACAAAAGCACCCCAATGGAAACACACACAGAGTCCCTGATCCATGAAAGCAAAGGTTCAAGCAAGTGCAGGAAAACAATTCCCTTTTTTCTTTCATAAAAAGGGAATTGTGTGTGACCATGCTGTTCCACAAGGGAAAACTGTTAGCGGTGCCTATTATTTCTGTTATTATTGTGCCTATTATTGAAGTTCTCAAAGGTCCTCTAAAGAAAAAAAAAATGCCCAGAATATGCACAAACTGGTTGGATTTTGCACCAAGATAATGCCTCTGCACATCGTGTTTTGTTTACCCAGCCGGTTATTGAAGACCTAAACTTCAAAATGATGATGCACCCTCCATGTTCATTGGACCTTGCACCGTTTGACTTCCACCTATTACCTGCAGTGAAAGAAAACCTTCATGGTTGTCGGTTTGCATCAAACATTGAGCTGAACAGTGCCGTGATAAGTATCCTGAACCACACATTGAGGAAAGGCTTCATACATGCCATCCAGAAGTGGACAGAAAGGTAGAACCAGTGCATTCAGGTAGAGGGAGAATACTTTGAAAGTATGTAGGTGTATGTTTACTGCATTACACTTCTCACTTCTGCCCCATGTAAAATCAGGCTTACTTTTTGAACGACCCTCATATATATAAATAAATATATATATATATAGTGTTAGAATTAGAAATAAATCTTCTACAGGCCCAGCGGACTAGTCGGATTTGCAAAAAACTGGTCTTTCAAAATGTCCACTGGTCCGTAAAAGAAAAACCTTGCACATTCACAGTATGTGCAGAAAATAATGTGTCATTTCATTGGAATTGTATATCACAAATTAAGAGCAATGGAATGTGTACTTGTATGCCTGCAAGCAAATAATACTAATTAATAAAAAATAACAAAGCAGGGTAAGCAGTCATAGAAATTTGGAAAAAAAAAAAAAAAAAAAGTCTCTGTTCAGCAGGGCCATTGTATACCAAAATTTGGTGGCCACTCATTTTTACTGATCCAGAAATGGCACAAATACTAATACATTTGGTACGCACATCATATTTGTATCAAGGATGACACAGTGAAGCATAATGTGTTGTTAATTTCAAATTAAAGATTATTGTACAAATATTACGAAATATTTTGATTGCCACTCATGAACGTAAAAGTGACCTGGGTCACTGTTTTTTAAACTGACACTTCCGAGTCTGCCACTGCAACAATACACTTCTCTTCAAATAGTTCATTTCATGTTTTAGTCCCATAGGGAATGCTAATGTTGAATGCAAAGGGCTGTTTTACAGAAATAACCTCCACACATCTGTTTGCTCGCATCTGGTTTCAGGGGAAGGAGATACAAAACCCCTTATTTGTCCTTGTGGCTTTCCTATCGCGTTTTTGTTATCTTTGCAGTTTAGCCTTTGCTGTGCAGCAGGAACAATATTCACCAGAATAAAAACTGCAGTTTTTATTCTGGAATATTTTCGAATGGCCACCCGGGCCACTAACATGAATAGTTCGCTGGCCAAATGGAATTTTTACTGGCCAATGGCCAGCGGACCACAGGATAATTCGAACGCTGTATATATGTATATATATATAGTAGTTTTATATGTGTTAGAAGCTTTACTAAACAAATTTTTATGTTGTGTATGATGATCGGAAAGTATTTTTCAGTAGGTATGACAACTTTTCCTGCATTAATAAATTAGGAGCTGTGTGTGTGTGTGTGTGTGTGTGTGTGTGTGTGTGTGTGTGTGTGTGTGTGTGTGTGATGGCTTATACAATGTGAAAATCATGGTGTAATTGGGAATTTACTTGGGTGTGTGAATACTATGTATGCTATCACTTTGGTGTAAATAGTGTTTTATCAAATTGCTCTTCTGTTGGTGCTGGAGTTAGACAGGGTTGTGTAATGTCCCCATGGCCTGTTCAGTATATTTACAGATGCATGCTTGATGCCAATATAGACAGTTGATTTATTTCTTGGAAATCTCTGTGTGTGCAGATTGTTATGTGCTGCTGACACAACCCTTTTGTCAGAGCAAAAAGTGATATATGATAGTGAAACCTAGGTACTATAAAAAAGCTAGCTCAGTCATTTGTGTGCTGGAGCAATGCATTTATGGCAAGTCTTGGTTTGATTATGTGTATAATATGATGCTGGTGTGTAATGCTAAGCAAAATGTTAATAAGATGGAAATAAATATTCTGAGGTGGTTTGGTGATGTTGAATGAATGTGAGTGATGAAGCTCTAAGTAAGAGAATTTGTTTAGCCCAAGTGGCAGGAAAGAAAGGTAGAGGAAGTTGAAGAAATCATGGGGAGACCAGATTCAGGCATACCTAAAAGAGCAAAAGATAATGAGAATGAAGTACAAAGGGTCTTATGTGAGATATGTGATGAATACTAGTGAAGCTTGAGTTGTGTGCCAAGATTACTATAAATGTAGGCATTTTATACATTAACAAAAAAACAAAAAAAGTAAAGCTTAAAATCATGAGTAACTTTGGTTTAGTAGATGATCCTGCTTTGAGGAAATTTATTTCTGAATCTTGTAGAACAGTTGAATAATGTGTATGTATGCAGTAACATAGCCAGAAATTTCTTAGGGGGGGGTCTATGGGGTTGGTCCATTGGTGAAAGCCTTGTATACACATATCATCATCATAATCATTGTCAACCATTATCAATCCACTGCTGGACGAAGGTCTCCCCAAGTTTCCTCCACAACGGCCTGTCTTGTGCCAGTCTCCTCCATGTCACTCCCGCATACTTTCGAATTTCATCCACCCATCTCCCATGTGGTCTTCTTCTGGGTCTTTTCCTGTCCCTTGGAAGCCAATCTAAAATTTCGGCTGTCCATCGATGGTCTGTCCTTCTGGCAGTATGCCCAGCCCATTGCCATTTCAGGGATTTAACTCTGATCATGATGTCTTCCACTCTTGTCATTTTTCGGATCCACGAGTTCCTCTTCTTATCTCTCCTGGTTACACCAAGCACGCACCTCTCCATGCTTCTTTGAGTTGTCTGCAGCCTTTGTATGTCTCTTTTAGTTAAGGTCCACGTCTCTGCACCATATGTAAGCACTGGAAAGATGCATTGATCAAACACTTTTCTTTTAAGACCTAATGGCATATTGCTCTTGAAAATTATGCTGTTTCTTCCAAAAGCTCTCCAGGCAAGTTTTGTACGCCAATTAATTTCTTCATCAATGTGACCCTCACTTGATATCTGCTGTCCAAGATAAACGTACGTGTCTGTTATCTCCAGCTTTTCTCCATCAATCGATAAATCTTCATTTCTTGTAAAAGCATTGAACATCACTTTTATCTTCTGAAAGTTCATTTTTAATCCCACTTCTTTACTCTTGTCAGCAAGTTCCTGGATCATACTCTGCAGCTCTGATGGGGTAGTTGCAAAAATGACTACGTCATCAGCAAAACGAAGGTGGGTTAGATAATCTCCATTAATCTTTATCCCCTTGTTTTCCCAGCTCAGTGACTGAAAGACACCTTCCAATGTGGCATTAAAGAGCTTCGAAGATATGGTGTCACCTTGTCTCACTCCCTTTCCAATTTTTATGTGTGTTGTATTTTCAAACAGCCGAATCTTTGCACTTGCATTTTCATAGATGTTATTAATAATATTAATGTATGCATCTTCAATACCGCAGGATTTCAGAGCCATTGTAACTGCTGATGGTTTCACCGAATCAAAGGCTTTTTCATAATCAATAAAAGCCATGCACAATGGAAGTTCATATTCCCTCGCTCTTTCAATTAGTTCTCTCAGTACGTGGATATGATCTATGGTGCTGTAGCCACTCCTGAATCCAGAGCTTGTTCTCTCAGTTGAGCCATGTCCAGTGTGACCTTCAAACGGTGTGAAAGAACTTTAGTGAAGATTTTATAAACCACTGATAGGAGGCTGGATATGTCTGTAGTTCCCGAGATCCTCAATGTCACCTTTTTTATGTAGCAGGATCATTGTAGCGTTGTTCCAATCCTCAGGAATCTTCCCTTCATTAAGGCATGGAGTGAAAATTTGGGCGAGTACTGTTTCGATTTCTCCACTTGCTTCTTGTATGATGTCTGCAGTAATTCCATCTTCTCCTGGAGCTTTCCTCCGCTTCATGTTCTTGATTGCATGTGCAACTTCTGCTGGAAGGACTGGAGGAACTCTTTTACTATTACCTTTCATGATGTCTGGAGTGCATGTATCATCCCTTTCATATGATTTAGAGTAGAAATCTGTTACTCTTGTCAAAATTTCGCCTCTATTTCTTGTTACAGAACCATCTTCTTTACACATATATATATTGCTCTAAATTTGTGCTCCATCTCTCCTCAAGGGGGATGAACCCTGAAACCCCCTTGCATACACCACTGTATGTATGTATATACACTGTATTTGCACGTGTAATTTTAATCGTTATGTACTATATCCTGTATAGTATACTTGACATTTAAAAAAAAATTTACTCCACAGATCTTAATAATTTTATATTAGCAGGTTTGCAATTTTTTTTAAAGTTTTTTCTTTTAATCCATCATGATGTATTTTTTTCCCCTTTGTCATCAAATTAGCATAAGTTTTTAAATTTTTATGCTTTCAGTGCTTTGAAATGTCAGATGAGAAGCATATAGTTTTATCAGGATTAGTTGAGTGTCTGCAGCAACTTGATAGTGCAAGAGCAAATGAGAGAAAGGTAAAGTTTATTTCCTTGAATTTTACTTCACATTTCTGTAAATTATGCTTTCAAACTAAAAATGTTTCCTTTTTTACCAATGACCTGTTAATTACTATGATGGATGTTTTGTACTTATTTAAATAAAGATGTTCTTGTGCTCAAAGTACATACGAACAATTTGTGGCTGTTATAATTTATACTGCAAGAGGTAAAGTGAGTTATATATGTCATGTATTAAAGTACACCTGAGAGATTTCTGTGTGGTTTAGGCGTGAGTGAAGTTGAAAACAGAAAGTCTTAGTAAAAACTATAAATGAAGTACAACATATAAATTTATTACTCATAATTAACAGCTATACATCATGCTGAAGTTATATACACCTGTCCCATATGAGCTACATTTGCAAAGAGAGTTCTTCACACACACAAGTTGCTTGCAGTTAAAATAATTTTGCATACTCACTTTTCAGCATAACCGATATGAATTTGCAGTCAGAACACCACAATGTACAAGATAATTCAGAAAATTAATTAAATTCAAGGTAACCAGGCTGATGGATTGATCAAGCTATATACCATTTCCCAGCAGCTGGTGAACCATCCAAGTAATCATATATTGTAGCGTCCAAAATTGTCAACCATTATCAATCCACTGCTGGATTAAGGTTTCCTCAAGTTTCCACCACAACTGTCTGTCTTGAGTCACTCTCCTCCATGTTACTCCGGCATGTTTTCGAATTTCATTCATCCATCTCCCATGTGATGTTCTTGTGGGTCTTTTTCTGTCCCTTGGTATTCTGTCTAAACTTTTGGTTGTCCATGGAAGGTCCTTTCTTCTGGCAACATGTCCATCCCATTCTCACAAAAATCTCCATTTCAGGGATTTTACTCTGAACCTTATGTCTTCCACTCTTGTCATTTTCCTTGTCGATGAGTTCCTCTTCTTATTTTTCTTGGTTACACCAAGCATGCATCTCTCTATGCTTCTTTCAGTAGTCTGCAGTCTTTGTATGACATTTTTAGTTAAGGTCCATGTCTACTCCATATGTAAGAACCCGAAGGACGTGCATTGATTCTTTAAAGACATTCTTTAAAGACATAATGGCATATATTGCTCTTGAAAATTGTACTGTTTCTTTCAAAAGCTCTCCAGCCAAGTTTTATATGCTGATTAATTTCCTCATCAGTATGACTTTTGCTTGATATCTGTTGTCCAAGGTAAATGTAGGTATCGATTACCTCCAGCTTTTCCCCATCAATCGCAAAATCATCATTTCTTCTGAAAGTATTGTATATCAGTCTTGTCTTCTGAAAGTTCATTTTTAATCCCACTTCTTTACTCTTGTCAGCAAGTTCCTGGTTCATACTCTGCAGCTCTGAAGGGGTAGTTGCAAAAATGACTACATCATCATCAAAACAAAGGTGAGTTAAATAATTTCCATTAATCTTTATTCCCTAGTTTTCCCAATTCAATTATTGAAAGACACTTTGCAATGTGGCATTGAAAAGTGTAGGAGATAATAGTGTCACTTTGCCTCACTACCTTTCCAATTTTTATTGGTGCTGTATCCTCAAATATCCGAACCTTTGCACTTGCATTTTCATAGATGTTACTAATAATGCTAATGTAAGCATCTTCAATACCACAGGATTTCAAAGCTATTGTAACTACTGATGGTTTCACAGAATCAAAGGCCTTTTCATAATCAACAAAAGCTATGCATAATGGGAGTTCATACTTCCTCATTTTTCCAATTAGTTCTCTCAGTACATTGATATGATTTATATAGTACATGAATATGATCTAGCCACTCCTGAATCTAGCTTGTTTTCTTTTTTGAGCTATTTCCAATGCTATTTTCAAGTGATGTGAAAGAACCTTTGTGAAGATTTTATAAACCACTGAAAGGAGTCTGATTTGCTGTAGTTCCTGAGATCCTCCATGTCACCTTTTTTATGTAGCAGGATCATAGTAGCATTGTTCTAATCCTCAGTAATCTTTCTTTCATTGAGACATCTAGTGAAAACTTGGCAAGTGTAGTTTCTGTTTCTCCACTTGCTTCTTGTATAATGTTCATGGTAATTCCATCTTCTCCTGGAGCTCTTCCCCATTTCATGTTCTTAATTGTAAGTGCAACTTCTGCTGGAAGGACTGGAGGAACTTTGGTACTGGCACCTTTTCTTAATGACTGGAAAAGGTGTATCATCTCTTTGATATAGTTTTGTGTAGAACTCTCACTCTTGTCAAAATTTAATCTCTATTTCTTGGCACAGAATCATCTTTTCTCAGTGCCATAATCTGTTTTCTTCCTTTACTGAGATGTCTCTTTGTTTTCTTCATGCTTTGGCTATTTTCCATTGCTTTTGTTAGTAATTCATAATTGAATTTCCTTAAGGCTTCAGTAATACTTTTTTGTACTGTCTTGCATAACTCTATATTTTTCACTTTAGAAGTTACATCTTGTTTATTTGTCCTCATCTCCTTTCTCTGTTTTGCATCAGCATGGGCCTCCCCATGTTTGTGTTGATGAACCGAGAGAGAGAGAGAGAGAGAGAGAGAGAGAGAGAGAGAGAGAGAGAGAGAGAGAGAGAGAGAGAGTGTGTCTATCTGTCTGTCTGCCCACTGCTGGATGAAGGTCTACCTAAGTTTCTTCCACAACTGCCTGGCTCCAGCATGCTTTCGAATTTCATCCATCCATTTCCCATTGAGTCTTCTTCTGGGTCTTTTCCTGTCCCTCGGAATCCAGTCTAAAATTTCATTTGTCCATCGGTGATCCGTTCTTCTGGCAACATATACAGCACATTGCCATTTCAGTGATTTTACTCTGATCATGATGTTATCCACTCTTATCATTTTCCTTATCCATGAGTTACTCTTCTTATCTTTCCTGGTTACACCAAGCATGCATTTCTCCTTGCTTCTTTCAGCGATCTGAAGTCTGTATGTCATTTTTAGTTAAGGTCCATGTCTCTGCTCCATACGTAAGCAGTGGCAGGATTCATTGACCAACAGTTTTCTTTTAAGACATAGTGGCATTTTGGTCTTCTTTATCTCTGCAACATATGTAATGAAAACTTCAGCGTAGATTAAAATTTTTGTCATCATTCTAGTTATTACTTTGGGAGTTTTTCTTATGCACAACAAAACATTAGTTAACTCATTGTCTAACTCATTTTTGGAAATCTATACACCTGAGGACCATCATTTTTTGTGAACTAAAATTTTTTCAAATAAGAATTAAGGATTAATTATTGAATTAACAAATCAGTAAAATTGTATGGGTTTTAGTAAGGACAGAAGTTGTGTGCAGTTGATGAATGGGGACTTTCTTCATTCAGTTTGTGTACTGGTAGTTATTATTAGAATGTTATTGTTTCTTATTGTACATAATGCAAATAAATGTGTGCAGTAATCTCACTTTAAGTCGGAGGAAAAGTAATGTAAAAATTGGTTAAGTGGTTTTAAATTTGTGGAAAGTATGAAGAAAGAAATGTATCTGTAATTCATGAATTTTATTTTGTACTATGTACTAGTAACCTTCCATATTTTGTGTATTTAAGTAACTGTTTATATGCAAACTGTTTATCAACTTAAATGTTTTTTCTTTCAGAAACAAGTTGAAAACCTTAAGGCATTACTTAAAAAGCCTGAGCTGTTAAATGTTCTTGATACAAATTCCTCTCCGAAATCCAGAAATGATCCAAATCTCGACAAGTGGTCACGTGTTACCTGGGCTAGAGTCTTTAAGTGCATTCGTGAATACATCAATAAAGTAAGTTTTCATGCTTTTCATAAGAAATATAAGATTACCATTACCAGAGGTAAAAAAGTACGGTCACCTGGTCCCCCAGGGCGACCAAAAAATTGTCCACATAAAACATCACTGAAGAACATGTAATTCTAGAATTTACGAGCCCCGGAAAAAAAAAAAAAATGAGTTAGTACCGTATTTTTTTTTCCCCCAGGGAAAGATAAGCAAATGGCTGAGAGTAAAACATTCAACATTATTTTTTTGGGCAGAAGTGTATTTGAATTTGATATTATACAAAGGCTGTTCCATAAAAACTGAGAGTAATTTTTTTTGAGTTGGCAACAGTGTGAAGGGGAAAAGTAACCACGCAGATAACTAACCAAATTAAGTAAGTATCTATGGCAACAGTTAGCTGTGGCAGACGATTCTGGTTTTGTTATTGCGCAGTTGTTTAAGGTATGTCTACATTTCGCCATACAGCTATGGAAGTGAGTGATTCTGAGTTAAGAAGTGAAATACGTTGTGCGAGAAAATTTTGCTATCATTTGAGTAAAACAGCTTCAGAAACAGTTGATTTAATGACAAATGGTTACAAAGATAAATGTTTGGGTGAGTCAATGATTTTTAGATGGCACCATGATTTCAAAAAATAGGGTGTTTGTCAGTAGAACTTGCTCTTAGGCCTGGTCAAACTGAAAGTGTTACGGAGTGTATTGTTACCACTGTTTGGGCAATCCTGCAAGAAGATCGACGAATGACATGTGAAGACATAGTGGTGTCAACTAATATTTCAGAAATGTCAGCATTCCACATTGTATGTGACAAATTACTGCTGCATTGTGTGTGTTCCAGATGGGGTACCTCATCACTTGACGAGAGAACAATTGTTAGCCAGAGCTCAGGTGTGTCATGAGTGAAAACAAATGATTACAAAAGATCCAAACATTCTAAACACAGTAATAACTGCCAATGAAATATGGGTCCACTATTTCGACCCCCTCATGAAGCGCGCAATGAGTGTCTGGAAACACACAGGCTCACCTCCTCCGAAAAAAGTCTGCCAAACCAAATCAGCTGAGAAGGTGATGATGATAATTTTCTTTGATCATAAAGGTGTATTCATTACATTTCAGTCTAAAAGCGTCTGCGACAACACATATCGATTAAGTGACTGGAATTGGTGGGCAAGTGGACACTACACCATGATAATGCCCGCCCACATGTGGCTGCTTGTATTCAACAGTTTCTTATGAAATGCAGTATTGAAATCATGCCACCGCCTGCCTACAATCCTGACCTTGCCCTCTGCAATTTCTGGTTATTTCCAGCAATGAAGGAGAACTTCCATTGCATAATGTTCAACACAGATGCTGATGCTATCCAAGCTGTACAGGGGTCACTAAAGCAACTTCCACAAAATGCCTTCGCCACATGCTTTGAAAAGTGGACTGAACGATGGTACCATTGTATAACATCCGAGAGAAGATATTTTGAGAAAGAATAATATATATTTTGCTGTACCTATTTTTCCTAATTTTGTGTGATTTTACTTTCAGTTTTTATGGAACAGCCATTGTAATAGTGATCTTAAGGTAAATTCTGCATATTTTGATGCATCTGCTATTTGATTCATGTGTTTAACAGAATTCTGCTAAAAGTGCAGTTGAAGCTTCATCACAAGCTTAACTATCATTGTACAAGTGAAGAACAGTCAACAAAAAATAATTTTTGAAATGTGCGAATGATGATCATTGCATTCAATTTTTTTACGATGCACAACTTTGCCGCTAGAGGGCGTAAATGCAGAAGTTATTGTATTCAAAATATATTTTGTTCCATATATTTGCTTCTAAACATCCGATTGAAAAAAATCTTTTACCTTTCAATTACATTTCCGTTGAAGACTGTTTTAGGTGTAGTCACTTTTTCAAGTTACGCATAGATTTTCCACTAGGGCCTTAAAAGTAAATTACGTTTTCCCCGATATCTCTGCTTCTAAAACAAACTCTAATTTGAAAATTCTTTCTGAACCAGATACAGTGCCTGATAGGAAATGCTTTGCATATAATTTCTAATTTTTGGTAAAGAATGGTTTGGCCTCCAGAGGGCATACGTGTTAATTTCGGCTTCTGATGTGCGTATTTGCAACAAAATCTGAGCTTCTAAAATCTCGATTGAAAAAATTCTTTTGTTGATCGATACCACTCACCTCGGAACGCCTTTTGTGAATAACTACTGCTTAAAATACAACATGATTTTCCCACCAGGGGGTGTAGATGTCTGTCTTATTTTTGTCGATATCTCTGCTTCTAAGAGTCCGATTTGAAAAATCCCTTCTTTGTCGGATAGCGTCTCGGGCGCGAAATGTTTTTTTTTTCATATATTTTCAAAATTTTCAAGTATTTTATAGACTTTCTGTTAGGGGGCGTAAAGAAAATCTCATTGTCCTCAATATCACTGTGCCACCACGGTGAAATCTCATTGTCCTCAATATCACTGTGCCACCCCTAACAGAAAGTCTATTTTATAGACTTTCTGTTAGGGGGCGTAAAGAAAATCTCATTGTCCTCAATATCACTGTGCCACCACGGTGACCACCACGGTAACGCAGTGGTCTAAGCGATGGCCTCTGATCAATCGTCCGAAAGGGATCCGGGTTCAAATCCCGGTGAGTCATGGATGTTGTGTTTGTCTTACAGCACTGGCTCTCTCCCTTCCCTGGAACCAGTGACCCTAATTTAGGGACGGCTTATAGCCCATTGAGTTGCTCACAGTGGTCGTTAAACCTCCAATAAAAAACAAGAAGGACGACACCGAATTTTTGGGTGTAATAAGCACGTCTTTTGAATCCGTTCTGACGCAAATTAAATTTATCAAAGCTATTCAAAGTCAATGGAACCGGTATGGAAAACAATAGATCTGACGAAAAAAAGAAGATTTTTAATCAGGTTTTTAATCCCTCAGATATTGCTGTAAACGGAATCGTGAGCTTACGAACTCTTAGAAACAGAGATATCGACAAAAATAAGATGTGACTTTACGTCCGCTGGTGGGAAAACCATGCATTATTTTAGGAAGAAAGTATTCTCAACAGGTTTATCCATGCAAGCGGGATCGGTCGAAGAAAAAAAAATATTCGAGTTTTCAGGAGCCCAGATTTTGCAACAAATACTTCAGAAGCAGAAATTAACACTTATGACCCCTGGTAGCTAAACCAT
Organism: Macrothele yani; assembly: GCA_039090855.1. NCBI lineage: Eukaryota > Metazoa > Arthropoda > Arachnida > Araneae > Macrothelidae > Macrothele > Macrothele yani. Next base: position 93,978,988 of record CM077010.1, read on the forward strand.
TCTTTACCAAACATTAGAAATTATGTGAAAAATATTTTCCATCAGGTCTTGTATGCGATACAGGTAGAATTTTTCAAATCAGAACTTTAGGAGCAGAAATAACGCAGAAAACGCAATTTACCTTTGTGTCCCCTAGCGGGAAGTCTATGATTTACTTGAAAATTTTGAATTTATAGAGAAAAGATTTCGCATCGGAAACACTATCCAACAAAGAAGAAATTTTTCAAATCATACTCTTAGAAGTAGAGAGATTGACAAAAATAAGATATACATCTACGCCCCCTGGCGTTGAAACCATGAATTTTTTCAAGAAGAAAATTTTCCTAAAAGGTTTGTCGACATGAGTAGTGTTGGTCCACGAACGACTTTTTTTCAATTGAGATTTTAGAAGCTCATATTTTGCTGCAAATACAACAGAAGCGGAAATTAAGACTTACGCCACCTGGTGGCCAAACCATTTCTTACAAAAATTAGAAAATATGTGCAAACCATTTCCCATCAGGAGCTGTATGCGGTGCAGAAAATATTTTTCAAATCGGAGATTTAGAAGCAGAGATATAGGGGGAAACACAATTTACCTTTACGTCCCCTAGCGGAAAGTCTATGAATTACTTGAAAATTCTGAAATTATATGAACCACGTCACACTAGAAACACTATCCAACAAAGAAGGAATTTTTCAAATCGGACTCCTAGAAGTAGAGATATTGACAAAAATAAGATATACATCTATGCCCCCTGGTGTAGAAACCGTGCACTATTTTAAGAAAAAAATGTTTCTAAAAGATTTGTCGACATGAGTAGTATCTGCCAACAAACGACGATTTTTTCAATCGAGAATTTAGAAGCTCATATTTTGCTGCAAATACAACAGAAGCGGAAATTAAGGCTTACGCCATCTGGTGGCCAAACTATTTTTTTACAAAAATTAGAAATTATGTGCAAAGGATTTCCCATCAAGTGCTGTATCGGGTGCAGAAAGAATTTTTCAAATCAGAGATTTGGAAGCAGAGATACAGGGGGAAACACAATTTACCGCTACGCCCCTAGCAGAAAGTTTATGAATTACTTGAAAATTTTGAAATTATAAGAAAAACATGTCACACGAAAAACACTATCCAAGAAAGAAGAAATTTTTCAAATCGGACTCCTAGAAGTAGAGATATTGACAAAAATAAGATGTACGTCTATGCCCCCTGGCGGAGAAACTGTGGAATATTTTAGGAAGAAAATATTCTGAAAAGGTTTATAGACTTGAGTGGTATCAGTCCACGAAATAATTTTTTCAATCGATATTTTAGAAGCTCCGATTTTATGGCAATTACATCAGAAGCAAATGTTAACACTTATGCCCCCTGGTGGCCAAAGTATTCTTTACCAAAAATTTGAAATTATATGCAATATATTTTCCATCAGGAGATGTATCCGCTGAAGAAAAAAATTTTCAAGTCAGAGTTTTAGAAGAAGAGTTATCGGGGAAAATGTAATTTACTTTTACGCCCCCTAGCGGAAAATCTATGCGTAATTTGGAAAAGTAACTATATCTAAAATGCTCTTCCATATAAATGGAATCGAAAGATATAAAAATGTTTTCAATCGGATGTTTAGAAGCAAATATGTGGAATAAAACATATTTTTGAATTCGACGTCATCTGCATTTACGCCCTCTACCGGCGCAATTGTACATCGTAAAAAACAAACAAAATGAAGGATCATCATTTGCATATTTCAAGCTTCCCAATGCAAAAAGAATTTTTCAAATCGGACTAAGAGTTGCAGAGATATCGTGGGAACAGACTGACGGACGGACAAACCGATATCAGAAGCACGATCTTTTTTTACAAAAGACGTGCTAAAAATATATATATCACTGCTTCTAAAACTCTGATTTGAAGAATTCTTCCTGTATCGGATACAGCTGCTGATCGAAAATCTTTTGCACATAATCACTAATAGCTGGTGAAAAATGGTTTGGCTACCAGGGGCATAAGTGTTTTATTTCTGCTTTGATATATTTGCAGTAAAATCTGAGCTCCTGAAAATTCGACTGAAAAAATTCTTACATGGACCGATACCACTCCTCGAAAAACTTTCTGAGGATACTTTCTTCTTAAAGTAATGCGTAGTTTTTTCACCAGGGGACATAGATGCATATCTTATTTTTGTCAATATCTCTGCTTCTAAGAGTCTGATTTGAAAAATTCTTTCTTTCTTGGAGAGCGTTCCCACTGAAATGTTTCTCATATACAGAGGGCGAGTCAAAAGTTTAGCAATATTTGTATAAATGCATGTGCTGCGGCTGGTATTTCAAGTGTTTAAACTAGTTCGAGTCGTGCACTGCAGTCAGTCGAAAGGGATATAAAGTCATAATCGTTGCTGTGAAAAACAGCATTGCATGTCATCTTTCTGTCTGTAGTTGGGACACCTAAAAGATTAACAACCACAACTGGCTAATTAGGAAACTTTTGCGTTATGAGTTTGAACTCGGCCATAACGCTGCTCAAGTAACACGTAACATCTGCAGAAATGCCAACTTTTACGGATTTTCATTTCATCTTATGGTTTTACAGATGTCACCCAAAAAACTACGGAAAAGCCCACGCATGCAATTTTTTATCTTTTGCCGTCTTCTGGTAAAAAAAAACAACGCACATTACAAGTAGTCCCTACACGCCTTTGATGTTCTGACTTCCCCCGCAAAAGTAGGCGAAGCTTCTCGTATGCTGTTTGTCACGTGATTCCCGTGACAAACAGCACTGAAATTTTGCTAGCGAAAATGTCAGTGCAAACGCTTTAACCCTTTCGGCTCGACTGTCGGGTAACACCCGACATTACGAAATCGCCGAATACGTACGAAATCGCCGAATACGTCAGTATAATTCACTCGAGTGAATTGTGGGTCATGTTTGACAGTATATAATGTCTTCTCCTGTGTTTCGTGGCGCTTGAGCCTGATGATGGGTGCTATGTTCAGCCCCGAAAGATCTCGCGTGTAAATATTAGTTTTTAATTGTAAATAAAGTGTTTTTAATCTTGACCTACAATTTGAAAATTATGTTTGTGAATGACCGTACGTGTGACAGCATCGGTGAATTACTTTAGTGAAACAACTGGATGTAGTCCTGGCCAGCGAAAGGAAGGCATAGTATGAGCGTCTATTTAAGAAATCGATGTAGCTCCTCTTTAATCTGATCTCGGAAGAGAGGCGCTTTTTTCCCGCAGTTTGTAGAATATTATGGTCAAGTCTCGAGCAGGAGTTGATCCTCAAAGTTAAAAATTTAGGAATAACTCCCAGACACCGGCAGTTCAACAAAAATTGAAGACGAGTCTCTTGCGCACACAGTTTTTGACGAAAACCCGCAAAGATCTTGAAAGCTCTGTCCATGTTGTTGTAGTCGAAGGTGAACACAGTGTGCGAGAAAAACAAGTATACTCACGGTACTAAACAGCGGCTTGAAGGTTAAAATAGATGAAAAGTTCGTGCTCAGTTAGTCATGAAATAAAAGATTGCTGTCTTATGCACGATTAGAATAACTAAAAGTTAAAAGAAACTGATGCTCCTCTGCACACCAAATGTGGTGAAAATGATCTAAATGACAGGTTAAGACAAACATGAGATCTTTCAATCCCTCTTGGGATCATCCTCAGATGTGCTCACGAGTTAGTGATTCCGACCTTTAAATAACAGAAGGGGGAAGTGTCATGATTTGAACTGTGCGTTCACTGCGCATGCCTGGGATTGTTCACGGGAGGATCCGGGTCGCTAAGTGGGTGATTGTGTCATCTGATGTTAAGGCACTCAAGGTGTTGTCACTTTGAGCATTATTTGATTCCCTTGGCAGGAAATTTTTCCACGGATTGGGGATATACATTGGTGTATAGTCGTTACAACATTGATTGCCCTTGATGAATATTAACAAGCTCTCAGCAAAAAGCAACGAGGTTTTGTTTTGTGGTGTTGTAACGATGGAAGCCACCTGCCAGGCTGGATAATAAGAACGCTTGTTGGTAAGGCGTGATAATGCAGTTTTATGGTTTCAAGTCTTGATGTCATAAACATGTTCCTTCATCTGATGTCCAACGTCCTCTGGGTAGATCCTATGTAAGTGAGAGGTGGGTCATCTGGCTCAGTACTGTAAAGAGGTATGCTATATACTCCATGACAGGATCCCTGTTTGATTTGATCGCGGTCGTTGCGAATGATGAAGTAGGTATTTGATGTTCTGAGGCCAAAATTGATTTTATGACAATGACATAAGTTTTTCATGATGCGAGTAACGTGTGGGTCATAGCACATGGACCCAACAAATTTCTTATCTCTAGTTTCTCTCACGAGTGTGGACATGGTTGAGTTTCTGAGTCGAATCCACCAAATGATCTTCATAGCCATGGTTTCGGGCGATTTCCTTAATTTTTGCAATCTCTTGTTTTTTCAGACGGCTACTGGAGGAGTGTGTAATGGCTTGTTGTATCATGAAACAATTGGCTGCAAAGGGATTGTATATCACCAATCCTTGGAAAAATTTCCTGCCAAGGGAATCAAATAATGCTCAAAGTGACAACACCTTGAGTGCCTTAACATCAGATGACACAATCACCCACTCAGAGACCCGGATCCTCCCGTGAACAATCCCAGGCATGCGCAGTGAACGCACAGTTCAAATCCTGACACTTCCCCCTTCTGTTACTTAAAGGTCGGAATCACTAATTTGTGAGCACATCTGAGGATGATCCCAAGAGGGATTGAAAGATCTCATGTTTGTTTTAACCTATCATTTAGATCATTTTCACCACATTTGTTGTGTACAGGAGCATCAGTTTCTTTTAACTTTTAGTTATTCTAATCGTGCATAAGACGGCAATCTTTTATTTCATGTCTAACTGAGCACGAACTTTTCATCTGTTTTAACTTTCAAGCCGCTGTTTGATACCGTGAGTATACTTGTTTTTCTCGCACATTGTGTTCTCCTTCGACCACAACAACATGGACAGAGCTTTCAAGATCTTTGCGGGTTTTCGTCAAAAACTGTGTGCGCAAGAGACTCATCTTCAATTTTTGTTGAACTGCCAGTGTCTGGGAGTCATTCCTAAATTTTTAACTTTGAGGATCAACCCCCGCTCGAGACTTGACCATAATATTCTACAAACTGCGGAAAAAATGTGCCTCTCTTCCGAGATCAGATTAAAGAGGGGCTACATCGATTTCTTAAATAGACACTCATACTAGGCCTTCCTTTCGCTGGCCAGGACTACATCCAGTTGTTTGCTTGTCCATTAACTTGTTGTGATTCATAATAATCTTCTGAAAGAAGCCGGGAAATTTCAAAGCACTCACATTCACAAACTTCGGAATCTAGTGGTGGACAAGACAAATCAAGACTTTATCCAAACCCGACCAAAACAACATCCAGTCACCACTCAGTCATCTTTCATCAATGTGAGCAGCGTTCAGCTTAGTCAAATTCAACAACTTGCCTTGAACAGGGGGCTGAAGTATTCATATCCGCCTACCCCCCCCTGACTTTTATACCGCAGGCCGAAGATATAATTCACCACCTCCCTGCAAATGATCAAGAAGTGGCTAGATTTGAGATTACTAAAGCATTACGGAGATGAAGACAACCGGATGATCCGTCGCTTAAAGTCGAACGTGCTCAGTTGAGGAAATTACGCAGGGATTCGAACCTAGCCATAATTTCAACCAATAAAACAGGACAGGCAGTCATTCTAGACAGACATACGTACACCCAAAAAATGGAGACTCCTATTCAGGAGATCCCACACGATATTGTCATCCACGACCCAACAAATGCCGTGGTAACAGCACTCAGCAGACTTAAAAATTCTGGAACTCTCCCGTCTACCATCTCCTCTCACCTGCACCCACCAAATGGCTATAGAGTTCCTGAATTATTCGGAACCTTAAAGACTCATAAAGAACACCAACCCATGAGGACATTGGTATCGGGGAATTCGAATCCAACCCGTCTACTTGAAGCAACCTTGGCCTCATTCCTTAAACCCATAACCCTAACTCAAGGCTACTCTGTTTCCAGCTCGAAAGAAGCCTTATCGAGGATTCAAACTTTCTGTAGTCAAGGGGCTCCCTTCATTATGGCCTCACTGGACGTCACGGCCTTATACCCTAATGTTTCTGTACCTCTAGTTCACTCTTCAATTGCAGACAAACTGAAAGAATCAGACATGCCTGTGTCTGAGATTACCGCAATCCTTAGTGCCCTGAGACTTATTCGAAATCGATCATACTTCTGCTTTAACAACATCATTTACAGGCAAAAAGAGGGGGTCCCAATGGGTTCCCCTTTATCACAACTTTTGGCTGAGATATTTATGCAACATCTAGAGTACTTGGCACTAAACCCTTTACCTGAAGATCTGGGTCTATATTTGAGGTATGTCGATGATGTCTTGGTTTTTTAGTTGGGTACTGAGGAAACATTATTGAACTTTAGGGATTTCATGTCTTCACTAAATCCATCAGTGAATTTCACGTTAGAACTGGAAACTGAAGGTGTCTTACCGTTTTTGGACATTTTGCTAACCAGAAATATTACAAATCACACTATTCAAACCTCAGTTTTCAGGAAGTCTATGTCTGTTCCTAGCATCATCCCTTATCTCTATGCACCCTCTATGTCATAAGCTTGCAACCATTCATTTCATGATACAACGAGCCATTACACACTCCTCCAGTAGCCGTCTGAAAAAACAAGAGATTGCAAAAATTAAGGAAATCACCCAAAACCATGGCTATGAAGATCATTTGGTGGATTCGGTTTATAAAAGACTCAGAAACTCAACCATGTCCACACTCGTGAGAGAAACTAGAGATAAGAAATTTGTTGGGTAAATGTGCTATGACCCACACGTTACTCGCATCATGAAAAACTAATGCCATCGTCATAAAATCAATTTTGGCCTCAGAACATCAAATACCTACTTCATCATTCGCAACGACCGCGATCAAATCAAACAGGGATCCTGTCATGGAGTATATAGCATACCTCTTTACCGTACTGAGCCTGATGATCCACCTCTCACTTACATAGGATCTACCCAGAGGACGTTGGACATCAGATGAAGGAACATGTTTATGACATCAAGACTCGAAACCATAAAACTGCATTATCACGCCTTACCAACAAGGGTTCTTATTATCCAGCCTGGCAGGTGGCTTCCATCGTTACAACACCACAAAACAAAACCTCGTTGCTTTTTGCTGAGAGCTTGTTAATATTCATCAAGGGCAATCAATGTAGTAACGACTATATACCAATGTATATCCCCAATCCTTGGAAAAATTTCCTGCCAAGGGAATCAAATAATGCTCAAAGTGACAATACCTTGAGTGCCTTGACATCAGATGACACAATCACCCACTCAGCGACCCGGATCCTCCCGTGAACAATCCCAGGCATGCGCAGTGAACGCACAGTTCGAATCATGACACTTCCCCCTTCTGTTATTTAAAGGTCGGAATCACTAATTCGTGAGCACATCTGAGGACGATCCCAAGAGGGATTGAAAGATCTCATGTTTGTTTTAATCTGTCATTAAGATGATTTTCACCGCATTTGGTGTGCAGAGGAGCATCAGTTTCTTTTAACTTTTAGTTATTCTAATCGTGCATAAGACGGCAATCTTTTATTTCATGACTAACTGAGCATGAATTTTTCATCTATTTTAACAATGTCATTTTACGGCCACACTGGTATCATAGGTTGAAGGTTTTGCCGGGATTCTTGTAGTCACGCTACACCCTTGCAATGGCCGTCCGTGAAAATCCGAACTTCCTTTCTACCTCCGAAATACTATGGCCCATCTCACAAGCGCCAAATATGACACCGCATTGAAAATCGCTTAAATCGTTATTACTTGTCATTCTCATGCTGGAAACAGCTCTGACAGCTGGCAAGGATGTCTATCGCTTTATATACGCATTGGCGGATGCAACCAAGTACCTGCATAGGTAACGTTGCTATGTATTTTGCGTAAGCTCGTCTGTACCAGTTTTAAACTTTGGATTTTTTACTGATGACTCCTTTCTCAGGTTGGCATCTCTGCACTTGTCATGCGAAAGGGGAAGGTTCCGCCGACCACAGCACTGCAACCAGATGGTTCAAGAAATTTTGCTCAGTGGCGTAAACCTCGATGATCAGCCAAGGTCAGGTAGAAGGTAGCAAACCATGGATTTGGAGGTTATGCGTTAGGCCGTAGAAACAAATCCGACAACCAGCACTCGGAGATTAGCATGTGAGCTGGGCATATCACAGACAGTTCCCTGTCACTTCGTTCGTGTTCATTTCGTCCACATTCTCTTGGTCCAGTTCATTTCGTCCAATGTTCACTTTGTCCACTGCTCACTTTGTCCACTGTTCACTTTGTCCGCTGTTCACTTAGTCCACTGTTCACTTTGTCCGCTGTTCACTTAGTCCACTGTTCACTTTGTTGGCTGTTCACTTTGTGGGCTGTTCACTTAGTCCACTGTTAACTTAGTCCACTGTTAACTTAGTCCACTGTTAACTTAGTCCACTGTTAACTTAGTTCACTGTTCATTTCGTCCACCGTTCACTTTGTCCACATTCATTTCGTCCTCAGAATGAATGGAATACCGTTTCTGTTTTCATTGAAATTTTGTTATAGGCCAAAGAAAAGGTCGACTGAGATTGCTTGCATGCGATTTTCCCCCTGAGTTTCTCGATTAAAATATAACGATTTTGAATGTTATTTAAAGTAAAACAAGGAACTTCTACAGCATGACTCATGCTATGTTCAGCAAAGGACTATAAGGTCGGATTTTTTAATAATGCTGCACTTTTACTTAGGCACTAAATGTTTACATAACATGCCAAGTTATTAATATTTCTCTTTTATTTGCTTAGGCACTAAATATTAATTACTGTGCCTCATGCGTAGGCCCTTTTGACAGTTTTTATTTTGCAGATGTCATATTCAAAACAAATACGTATCAAAGCAAGGTAATCATATTGTGCTTTTACTGAATCATGAAATATTAATTCCTATTCCCTACCTAGGCTTAGGCCGTTTCAACAGCTTTTATTCTACGGATGTCATTTTCGTAACATTGACCTATCAACTCAAGGTAATAATAATATTGCACTTTCACTCAGGCACTAAATATTATTTATTATGGCCTAGACCTAGGCCTTTTTCACACTTTTTATTCTAACCACGTCATATTCGTAACATTTACATATCAACTGAAGGTAATAATATTGCATTTTTGCCCAGGCACTAAATATTATATCATAGGCCCTAGATCTAGGCCTTTTTTACAGTATTTATTCTACGGATATCATATTCATAATGTTTATGTATCAAGTCAAGGTAATAATATTGTGATTTTACTTAGGCACTAAATATTATTTCATAGGTCCTAGGCTTATGCCTTTTGCACAGTTTTTATTCTAACCATGTTATATTCATAGCACTTACCTATCAAGTCAAGTATTAATGTTGTGCCTTTGTTTTGGCACCAAACATTAATTAGTAGGCCCTAGGCCTTTTTAACAGTTTTAATCCATTACAGTAAATATTCGTAGCATTTGCATAACATGTTAAGTTATTAATATTGCTCATTTACTTTGGCATAAAATATTAATTACTAGGGCCTTAGCGGTATAATAAACACAGTTAAGAGGTCCTATGCCTAAAGCCTATGAATTAATATTTGGTGTCTAAGTAAAAGTGCAATATTATTACCTTGATTTGATATGTAAACATTATGAATACGACATCCATAGAATAAAAATGTGACAAAGGCCTAAGCCTAGGGCCTGTGAAATAATATTTAGTGCCTGAGTAGAAGTGCAGTATGATTACTTTGATTTGATATACGTAAATGTTACGAATATGATGTGATTAGAATAAAAACTGTGAAAAAGGCCTAGGCCATAAGAAATAATATTTAGTGCCTAAGTAAAAGCACAATATTATTACCTTGAGTTGATAGGTAAACTATAGGAATATGACATTTGTAGAATAAAAGCTGTTGAAAAGGCCTAAGCATAGTGATTAGGAATTAATATTTCATTCCTCAGTAATATTAGGAATTAATATTTCATTCCTCAGTAAAAGCACAATATAATTACCTTGCTTTGATACGTAAACATTTTAAATATGACATCAGCAGAATAAAAATGTCAAAAGTGCCTGCGCATGAGGAATAGTAATTAATATTTAGTGCCTAAGTAAATAACAGGGAAATATTAATAACTTGACATGTTATGTAAATATTTAGTGCCTAAGTAAAAGTGCTGCGTTATTAAAAAAATCCGACCTTATAGTCCTTTTCCAAACATAGCATGAGTTTACTTTAAATAACATTTAAATGATTGGTTTACATTAAATAACATTTAAATGATTGGTTTACATTAAATAACATTTAAATGATTGGTTTACATTAAATAACATTTAAAATCATTATATTTTAATTGAGAAACTCAGACAGGAAAAAAAAAAAAAAAAAAAAAAACACTCCTGCAAGTAATGTCCACTGACCTTTTCTTCTGCCTATAACAAAAATTCCATGAAAATAGAAAATTTCCATGGTATTCCATTTATTCCGAGGACAAAATGAATGTAGACAAAATGAACAGTGAGTGTAGTGAACAGTGGACAAAGTGAGCATTGGACGAAAGTAACACGGACAAAGTGATCTGTCACCATCATAAACCACCATGGTTCATATCACCTTCAGGACCTCGGCAAGGTCTACAGGAATTGCCGCATTGTCCCTCATGAACTAACACCAGCTTAAGTAAACCGCCGAGTGGAAGTGTGCACAAAACTCCTAGAAAACCTCGCACGATGTACGTTTTGTCGAGAGAATTGTTACGTGCGATGAAAAGTGGGCCTACTTCCATAATCCTAACACACAACAGCAATGGTTGAGCCTAGGCCAGCTTCCTGAACCTATTGCCAAATGTGGGCGCTTCAAACACTAGGTGACGCTTTGTGTCTTGTGGAATTTCGAGGGGATAATGCATTATGAATTTGTTCTAGACGGTTGGGCCATCCACTCCAACTTCTACTCTGAACAGCCGGAGCGGATGTATGCTGTTTTGGAGGAGAAGTACCCAGCACTGGTGGACAGAAAGCGTGCCCTCCTACAGCAGGACAATGCTCAGCCTCATACTGCCTGTACGACCCGGGCAAAACTCCAGGAACTTGAGAGCATCGAATTGATGCTACACCCAGCATATAGTCCGGACCTTGCCCCCATAGGATTATTACCTGTTCCGGTACATGGCCTACTTCCTTCATGGGCGGCACTTCAACAAACAGAAGGAGTTCTTCGCCTTGAAGGACATGAACTGGTATGCCACAGAATTTAATAACTGGCAGATGGCTAAAGATGATGCAACACGATGGACTATACTTTGAATGCTAGCTTTCATCGTAAAGGTACGTATGAAGACATAAAGTGATCCAAATATTGCAAAACTTTCGACTCACCCTCTGTAATTTCAAAATTTTCTTAATGCACAAGCCTGCCACCAGAGGTTCAAGTTTCCATTTACAGCAATATCCATGGGACAAGAAATCCAATTGAAAATCTTTTCTTTAATCAGATACTACTGTACTAACTATGCAAACTCTGTGTACATATTTTCTTCCCAAAACAATGCACAATTTCACTGCGAGGGATTGCCAATTTTTAATGTGTTTCTCAATATCTTTGTGCAATACATGTGCAATTAAAAAATTCTTTCTACACCAGATGCCATTTACCTTGCAGAACACTTTAGGCTAGTATATGAGGAATTTTGTAGTTCACAGTTCTGAAGCTAGGTGGTGTTTTTGTACTTCAGCAGCTGTATCGCCACTTCTAAGAACTCTATTAAACAATTTCTTCTTTACTGTACCATTAGCTACAACAGAGATGTGGAGCATTATCCTCTTTAAATAATGTAAAGATTTATAATGAGGAACAGTGCACCAATTAAGTAGTAAATAGTAACACTGTACTAGTGATCCGATTTATTGGCGTAGGAAATAAACGCATACGCGTTTCCAAGCTTTCGCACATCAACCAGATGGCTTTTTCAAGGAAGTTAGACAGACATAAATACACAGTTGACATGGACCAGGAACATCAAATAGAAGTCATTGCGCTTTCCACGTTTATAAGTGAGTCACGAAAAAATTCTCATCGGCCGCCACCGGGAATCAAACCCAGGGTTTTCCAATTACGCGCCGGATATGCTTCCACTGCACCACAGCAGCCTCGAAACACTCCAGACTCACTGACAACAAACTACCAAACCACATGGCAGGTTGCTTCTTTCGAGCCCTGCACAATGCTGGGGATTCACCAAAGATAAATACACAGTTGACGTGGACCAGGAATACCAAATAAAAGTCATTCCACTTGTCATTCACCTTCTAGTTATTTGTTCAGTTGCTGCTGTTCATCTTTGGTGAATCCCCAGCATTGTGCAGGGCTCCAAAGAAGCAACCTGCTATGTGGTTTGGTAGTTTGTCGTTAGTGAGTCTGGAGAGTTTCGAGGCTGCTGTGGTGCAGTGGAAGCATATCCAGCGCATAACTGGAAGACGCTGGGTTCGATTCCCGGTGGCGGCCGATGAGAATTTTTCCGTAATTCACTTATAAACGTGGAAAGAGCGATGACTTCTATTTGAAGTTAGACAGAAACTGCAAACTGAAAATTAGAACGCTTAACAATCTGAACGCCGGAACTGCAGTATCTTGGTAGGGAAAAGGCGTTACTTGAAGAATTGGTTCCAAATTCGTGGCAACTCGAGTGAGACACAATCATTGCACGCATCGCTGTTGGTAATGATCTCCAAGGTTTCCCGAATGGCTGTACATTTAGGGGTAGAGTAGCTAGCTAATTTCTTTATATCATCCCACATAGGAGTAGCGGACTTGAATTTGACTTCTCTGGATATTGCCGTGGCTACTTTACTGTATGTTGTGTCCCTTTTATGTTCGTTGACTCTGATTCCAAACGAACGCTTGGTCATTCCAATGTAGTATCGTTTAGAGCCATCCGGATACTGTAGGGGGATCGCATAAACTCCTGCTTTGCAGGAGAGAGTTTTTTTTTCACTATTTCTCTTTATCATAGTCAGGAGACCTTATGCTGACGCCATAGTTCATCTTCTTGAGGGTGTTTTTGAGTTTGTAAGACACACTTGGTATGCCGGGAATTCAGCCTAAATAACGTAGCTGCGGCACAGGAAGATTAGAATGTTTGACCCTGGCTTTTTGGATAAAGCTACATATCTGATTCCATGAATATCCTGCATCAGTGGCCAACTTGATGACGCTTTCAATTTCGTGTTGTCCAGAATGGGTATCGGAGGAGAAAGCAAAGGCTCTTCGAATTCGAGAACGGAATATAGCCGTTTTGTATTCTGCAGATACTATAAACCCAAGTCCGTCCCCAACCTGATGCTCCGCAGTTTTTTCTGTCCCGCAGAATACAAAATGGCTATCCTCCATTCTTGAATTTGAAGAGCCTTGGCCGTCTCCTCCGATACCATTCTAGACAACATGAAATTGAAACCGTCATCAAGTTGGCCACTGATGCAGGATATTCATTGAATCAGATATGTAGCTTTATCCAAAAAGCCAGAGCTTAACATTCCAGTCTTCTTGTGCCACAGCTATGTTATTTAGGCTCAATTCCCTACACACCAAGTGTGTCTTACAAACTCAAAAACACCCTCAAGAAGATGAACTACTGCATCGGCATAAGGTCTCCTGCATCTTTATATACACTGCCGGACAATTGCTAAGGACGGATGACAATAGCAACGATAGCAACCATAAAATGGAAGGCAGGAAAATGTGGAAATTAGCATAAGTGCGGGATACAGTAAGACGTGTTGTGCGTATGCAAATTTTGGATTGCCGAACTTGTTCGTGACGTCAGAGCGCCGATAAGAGATATAAAGGATTTGACGCGTTATGACCGTTGTTGTTCAAACGCAAAGTTGAAAGGGAAAGAATCAATTGACGAACTTGCAATTTTCAGTATGTCTTCCTGACATCACCTAGATGATTTTACGCGTGGCCGTATTATTGGCAAGATTGAAGAAAGTCGAAAAATAACAGATGTTGCTAGGGAGTTCGACGTCAGCCACAGTGTTGTTTCAAGGCTTTGGAAATCATTCCAAACAAATGGAGAGTGTAGCAAAAGTCACGGGGGAGGTCGTGTTCGCAGTACGACACCTGCAGAAGATCGGTACATAGTGCTATCAACAAAAAGACACCGGCGCAGCACAGATAGTGAGGTAGCAAATCAGTTTATGGCTGCTACTGGCAAGCGGATCTCCCGAAAAACTGTCGCCAGACGTTTGCATGAAGGAGGACTATACGCCCGCCGTCCTGCTGTGTGCATCCCATTGTCCAGACGTCACCGTACCGCCCGTTTGCAATGGTGCCATCAACATCGCAATTGGACTGATAACGACTGGTCTGCTGTCCTCTTCTCAGATGAGAGTAGCTACAGTCTATCGTCTGATTGTCGACGACAACTGATCTGGCGTGATAATGGTACTGCATAGTGTCCAGCAAACATACAGGAAAGGGACCGATATCCGACATGTAGTGTCATGGTATGGGCTGGCATCATGATAAATGGCCGTACGTCCCTCTATGTGCTTCCAACTGGGACTATGACTGGCCAACGATACATTAATGATGTTCTGCTACCTCATGTTCGCATGTTCCGTGGTGCTGTCGGTGATAGATTCATTTTCATGGGACGACAACGCAACATGTCATCGAACAGTTGCTGTCCAGGAGTGTCTTGAGAGCGTGGATATTCAACGCCTCGTATGACCAGCACGTTCTCCAGATCTGAATCCCATTGAAAATGTGTGGGATGCTTTGGGGAGGAGTCTTATGGTCGCCAATGCCCTCCAATAAACAAGGACACCCTCATCCGTGCACTGACAGAGGAATGGGATAAATTACCCCAACAGCTGCTTGATAATGTTGTGCAAAGAATGACACGACGTGTGGAATCTTGTATCGCCCTCCATGGTGGCCATATCCCGTATTGACATCTTACGCCGGAACGCCTGCGGACGGGAATTGCATTTTTTTCACGTTTACGTATTCTGCACAAAATGGCCTGTTTGTCCCTTGAACACGTTCCAAAGCCTTCTGGATTTCAGAGCACAATAAATTGTCTTTCTTGTAATGTCCTGGCATTCTGACATTATTCTATTTCACTTGGCATCCAACCACACTTACTTTTTTATGCGCTGTATAGCGGTTTATGATCCGTCCTTAGCAATTGTCCAGCAGTGTACTATGATAAAGAGAAATAGTGAAAAACCACCTCTCTCCTGCGAAGCAGACGTTTATGCGATCTCCCTACAGTATCTGGACGACTCTAAACGATACTACATTGGAATGACCAAATGTTCATTTAGAATCAGAGTCAACAAACATAAAAGGCACACAAAATATGGTAAAGTAACCACGGCACTATCCAGAGAAGTCAAATTCAAGTCCGCTACTCCTATGTGGGATAAAATAAAGAAATTAGCTAGCTAATATACCCCTAAATGTACAGCCATTTGGGAAACCTTGGAGATCATTACCAACAGCGATACTTGCAATGATTGTGTCTCACTCGAATTGCTACGGATTTGGAACCAATTCTTCAAGTAATGCCTTTTCCCTACCAGGATACCACGCATGCAACCAACATGATGCCTTGTGTCTTTAAACGAATATAACGTCGCATCTATTTATTGTCAAGTTCCCGCATTCAAATTTTTAAACATTCTATTTTTCAGTTTGCAGTTTCTGTCTAACTTCCTTGAAAAAGCCATCTGGTTGATGTGTGAAAGCTTGAAAACGCTTATGTTTTTATTTCCTATGCCAATAAATTAGATCACTAGTATAGTGTTGCTATTTAATGCAAATATTCCCCACTAACTTTTCCATTATTCTCGATTCTTCGACTAACAGGCATAGACATAGACTTATACCTTGTTTCCTTGTATATTTCTTCTTTTGACTGATTAGACGTGTGTCCTCCCCATTATTAAAGTCTGGATTTGCCCTTGCTTTTCTTTATAATAATTTCAATTGTTAGCAATAATATACTGATTACATGGGAAGGTATTGCAGAATATTGATGCATCTAAAATGACTGATTGAATTAATAATTTTCACACTGAGGGAAAGGATTTTCTGATAGGCCTTGTGGTAATTGCACCACCATGATTCAGTTTTGCATTATTGGGTAATTCTCCAATTAAAAACATTAAAAAGAAGTGTAATGAGTGAAAAAGCACACTCATCCATGTAAATCTTTTATCACATCTTTCATCATTTTTATTACTTAAAACCAAGATTACTTTTAAAAAATAATTTGACCATGATACTGTTAAGCATAATGATCATCCTAGAATTTTTTTTGTATATGTCCTAGAAAAGCCCTGGAAAGTCCTTGAATTTCCCCAAAAGTGTACAAACCCTGTGTAATGCATGTTTGAATTTGCTAGAAGTTATACAGAAAAGCAGGAAAAAGTAGTTTTTACCCACAAGTTGTGAGAGTAATATTGTAATGAGACTAATTCTATAGAAATCCTTAATGCAGTGAAACTTATTCTGTACAGCACCCTGTAAATTAACTCTTTGAATAACCCATTTAGAGAACGACATGTGAAGGAAGCCCATTGGAGAGCTTGAAAGCAGTATATTTCATGTTAAGTAATTTCTCCAGATATACCATATGTCAGTAATTCTCAACCATATTTTTTTTTTCTTTTTGCGTAGAGGAACTGAACTTATACTCTGATGCTTTGCTGAAGCCCGATTGTACTTATATGTATTAATTATTGCATTAAAAATAGAGTAAATAACTAAATGTATATTAAAAAACAGTAAAATAACTAAACAAATAAATATTGTTAAAGTGTAAATTTATACTGTATTATATCAATTCTTGTATATAACATGACATAAAAAATGTAAAAAAGTATGAAAACATGCCCAATATTTCTTTATCATAGTTGTGTTACGTGCATTTATTGTGATAAAAACATTCTGTAAAATTTCTTGAAGGAGTTCATAGAACCCTGGTTGTGAGAACCACTGCCCTTGGTATTAATCAGCCTTCTTAGCTTGAATTGTTATTATACATTTATTACTTGAGTAATTTTGAATTAGGAGAAATCTTATGGTATCTGTTATTATTATTCTTATTATTCTCAGGAGGCAGACAGATTACGAGAAAGAGAGTCAGCATCGGAGTCAGCTTCTGCTGCTGTAATTGCCAACAGGAAGAAAGATAAGAAGTTTTGTTCAGACTTATTTAAGGCTTTTGTTAGAACTGTCAGTTCTAGTGAGTATGTTCTTGTTGTACAATCTGTGTTTTGCAGTATAAATGTTAAGTTCACATTGTTCATTTTAAAGTTATTTCTTCATTAATTTAAAATCACCGAGTCAGATTGTCACATGTTAATATTAGCAAACAGTTGGCAGTATTAAAAGAAATTATTAGTATTTATGATTCTAGAGTATTTTTCAACATTACTTGATACTTTGCCACTCTTACTTTCTTTTTTAACAGATGAGCATGTATTTCATACTTAATTTTAACTGTGCAGGTTTTTCTTTTTGCAGATCAACTGTGTGAACATTTCTACTTCTGCTCATACACTATGTATTAATGTACTGACTTCTGTGCTGTTATATTGGGTGCAGAATCACATTTAGTTTACTAAATCCATCTAAAAATGAAATAATTTCCATTACCTCGTCTATATCAAATGTTGATTTAGTTAATTTTTGAGCTACATTGATATGTGTCCTCCCAAATATATTTTCACAGTTGCTAAGCATCAATGCAAATATGTTTTCACAGTTGCTAAATATCAATGAATACTTTAGTGCTGTTTGTGTAAAAAAAAGAAAAAAATGCTATTTAGAAGGCAAATTTTTCACTAATACTACTTTGATGTAAAAATTAACAACACAAGATTTTGCATCTGTTAGATACTGACAAACTGTCCTTGGGGTGTGATGTGAATTGTAATTTCCAAGCACAGTATTCAGAGTAGGAACAAAAGGTTTTACATTTAGAAAAACAAATTAGTTTCTGCTATGGAAAGTACCCGGAGAAGAGTAAAGTGGAAAATATTTTGAAGCTACCAAATTCTTCTATGAGAGAACTCTCTTGAAGAAAGTAAAATGAATTTCAGATATAGCTCAAGCTCAGGTTAAGCTTGTTTCTGGATTGTGTGGTAATTGTTAATACTATTGGGTATATAAATAAGTTTTGAGGGATTTAAGGTGAACAAAACTTGTTGTTGGATAGCAGAAACAATATTTTAATATTAATCGAAGTATGCTCCCTCTGAAGCTACAACTTTACCCCATCTTTCGGGTAGTGGACATATGCCCCGAAGGAAGAATTCCAGTTCCTTGGAAGAGATCCAGTTGTCCAGCCAATTTTTGATGTCTTCATAAGAACTAAACCGTTCTCCAGAAATTGCTGACTGCATTGACCAGAACAAATGGTAATCTGATGGCGCAATATTTGGCGAATATGACTGGTGGGGTACAACTTCCCAGTCGAATCCTTCTAAGTACTTTTTCACAGGTCGAGAAACATGTGGTCTTGCGTTGTCATGCTGTAAGATGAATTTGTTGTGTCTATTCTCCCATTCCGGCCGTTTTTGAGTGGGAGCTCATTTTAAACGCATTAATTGGGTTCGATACCGATCACCAGTAATAGTTTCTGACGGTTTCAGCAGTTCATAGTGGATCACACCCTTCTGGTCACACCAGATACACAGCATTACCTTTGAACCATGGATATTGCATTTTAACGTTGAAGGACCTGGTTCACCTGGCTTCACCCATGCTTTCTGCCATTTAGGGTTATTGTACCATATCCATTTCTCGTCGGCAGTAATAATATAATGCATAAAAACTTTTCTTTTTGCCTTTGAAGCAGCAATTTGCAAATGGTTTTTCGACGTTTAAGGTCTCTTTCCCACAAAGCATGTGGAACCCAATTCCCTTCTTTTTGCACCATTCCCATGGCAGCTAAACGTTGTGAAATGCATGGTTGACTAACATTTAATGCTGCTGTTAGTTCTTTATGAGTCTGGCACGGATCCTCGTCGAGTAAAGCTTCCAATTCGGCATCAGCAATTTTTTTGGATGGTCCAGAACGTTCTTTATCATTGACATCGAAATCGTTCCTTTTGAATCGTCTAAACCAATACTCACATGTTTTTATGGATGAAGAATGTTCACCATAGATTTCTGGCATTAAGCGATAGCTGTCGGCAGCACTTTTCTTGACAATAAAGTAATGCACTAACACTTCCGCAAATGCTCAAATGCTGTTTTGTCGGGACGAAAGTTGCCATTTTCCATCGAGTAAAACAAATACATCTTCGCACCTGAATCGAACGTCGTATACGGACTCTGACAGCTGGCATCTCGTACTGCGATATCGCAGTGTTGCCACCTTAAAATACATGCGAGCAGTAATAAGTACGACACTGAACGGAAATCCCTCAAAACTTATTTATATACCCAATATTTTCAATGAATAAATACTGCTCTTCTAAATCTTCTGTTTCACATATTATAATTTGAATGTTTTGACCGAGAAAGCAGTGTGCGATCTATTACTTCTAGGAAGTGGTATTGTACAATTTACAATGAGAATGAAAACGTCAACTCAGTTTCTTTAATTGAATTTTCCACTGGCTGCTGCTTGAGTTAAACACATGAGGTATTTGTTGTTTTTATGAACTTATATATAAGTTTGGGATGTAAGGTCAGGTGATGCGTAACATCACAGCCTCTACTTGACAAATGTCAACCCCGCCTTCTCGTGGTGCATCCTGTTCCCACTAAAGGGGCTCTGACGACCGCCAATAGCGGTATAACTATACCATCGGAATTAGAGGAAATGCTATCCCACACTCACCAACCCGCTTGGCCAGCGTGGTGAGTTATGGCCAAACCCCTCCAAAATGACTCCACAACTTAAATCTTGGCCCTCAGTCTCTGGCAGCTGGAATGTACCTGGCCAAGGCAACAGCCAGTGCGACATGAAGGCAGAGGGTGCTAAGAATCCCCGGAGGACTGGACTAGGCTGCCATCTGATGCTGACCTTGGCTACGTATAATGGACGCTCCCTATCTTCTGATTCAAGGCTCCTTGAATTGGAAGAGGAACTACAAAGGATCAAGTGGGACATAGTCGGGCTAAGTGAGGTAAGGAGAAAAGATCTCATTGAACTGAAAAGTGGACATCTCTTCTACTATCGTGGGACAGATACTGGCAGAACTAGTGGTGTTGGATTTATAATAAACAAGAAACTAAAGGATAAAGTTGTAGAAGTTGAAAGTTCCTCTGACAGAGCTGCTCGACTTGTTATCCAACTCTCGAAAAGATACCAGGCTCAGATTATTCAAACTTATGCACCCACCACAAGTCATCCTGAAGAAGAAATTGAAGAATTTTATGAGGAAATTCGTCATCTAAATAATAAAGGTAAGCAGCACTTGAAGATAATTATGGGAGATTTCAATGCAAAAATAGGGCAATGGCAACAGAATGAAACTTCAGTAGGTAAATTAGGTCACGGCAACAGAAACCAGCGTGGAAATACTCTCGTTGAGTTTGCAGAGGCAGAAGGGTTTTTCATCTTGAACTCCTTTTTCAAGAAAAAGCCGCACAGGAAATGGACATTGAGACATCCAAATGGGACGACAAGTGAAATTGATTTTATTATGTATAACAAAAAATTTGTCATAGAAGACTGCAGTGTACTAAACAAGTTCAACACAGGTAGTGACCATAGATTGGTGAGATGTAAGATGCACCTCAACACTAAACTCGAACGTGGCAAGCTCATAAGACAAACAAAATGTATTGACATAACCAACCTTAAAAAACACCATAATACCATCAAGTTGGAACTAAAGAACAGATTCTCTGCTTTAGAAGGCCTAACATCGGAAGAAGTGGATATTTCTGAAGTTAACAGAAAAGTAACCAAAGCTCTTATGGAAACAGCAACAAAATTAGCTGGGTCTAAGAACAAGTTGCATGTGAACAAATTTTCAGGAAAAACCAAAATGTTGATGTAAAAAAGAAAAGAGATGAGGACAACTAAAGAAGATGTGACTTCCAAAGTGGAATACATAGAGCTATGCAAGACAGTACGAAAAAATATCACTGAAGACGTAAGGAAATTCAACTGTGAACTAGTGAGGAAAGCAATTGAAAACAACCAAAGCCTAAAGACAGCAAAAGGACATCTCAGTAAGGGAAGAAAACAGATTATGGCACTGAGAAAAGAAGATGGTTCTGTAACAAGAAATAGAGGCAAAATTTTGACAAGAGTGAAAGATTTCTACTCCAAATTATATGAAAGGGATGATGCATGTACTCCAGACATCATGAAAGGTACCAGTACCAGAGTTCTTCCAGTCCTCCCAGTAGAAGTTGCACATGCAATCAAGAACATGAAGCGGGGAAAAGCTCCAGGAGAAGATGGAATTACTGTCGACATCATACAAGAAGCAAGTGGAGAAATCGAAACAGTACTCGCCCAAATTTTCACTCGATGCCTTAATGAAGGGAAGATTCCTGAGGATTGGAACAACGCTATAGTGATCCTGCTACATATAAAAGGTGACATTGAGGATCTCAGGAACTACAGACCTATCAGCCTCCTATCAGTGGTTTATAAAATCTTCAGTAAAGTTCTTTCACACCGTTTGAAGGTAACACTGGACATGGCTCAACCTGGAGAACAAGCTGGATTCAGGAGTGGCTACAGCACAACAGATGATATCCACGTACTGAGAGAACTAATTGAAAGAGCGAGGGAATATGAACTTCCATTGTGCATGGCTTTTATCGATTATGAAAAAGCCTTTGATTCAGTGAAACCATCAGCAGTTACAATGGCTCTGAAATCCTGCGGTATTGAAGATGCATGCATAAGAGCGATTGCGGGCGGTCGTAGTGAGTGATGGGTTTGCCTCCTTGGGTGTTCCGTGGTAACAATGGCACACACAACAGCAACTAGGCCTCTGTGAATCTTGGAGAGGTGCAAGCTAGTTCTGTGTGACATTGGCGAAAAGACCCCAACTCACTGGGTTTTGTTCCAGAATCCTTAGGTTGAATGACCAACTGGAACCCTCAGCTGTGGGCTAATCCCCCACACTGACATACTTACCTGATTAAAAAGGCAAAAAGAAATATTAAGAATGACTCAAGTGTGGGATATGGTGGACCTACCACACTTGATAAGGACGGTCCACCACAGAATCGACCTGGACTTTCTAAACGGCGTATGAAAAAGAGATCTCGGCTGAGTGAATGTAAGATTGGTGTATGGAATACTAGAGCAGGGTGCGCACGCGTGCTTGAAAACCTGGAAAGTCCTGGAAAATCATGATTGCGTTTTCAAGGCCTGGAATATCCTGGAAAAACGGTATTTTTTTAATGCTGTCTTGAAAAGCCTTGAAATTTGAAATTAATGCTTAAAAAAAATGCCCTTTTAGGAAATCGTGTTACTGACTGTTACCCCTTAATTTTTTTAAGTTCCTCTCCTCTGTTCTCAAAGAAACCGCCGGCTACAGTGGTGTTTCGGATGTGCCCAAATCCTAATTTAGCTGGGGGGAGGGGGGAGCACTACTTCCAGTGCAATAAAATTGGATGATTACTAGCAGGTCTGTTAGGGAAGGGGAGCTTGATGCATTCTCTAGCCCTGAGCTTGATGTCCGTCCGACAACTACTGAGAACAACAGAAGGGGAAAGAAGAGACATTTAGCATTTGCAAGGGGGTCGCGTGTTTACCAAGTCAGCTGGCATCCACCAGTGAAGAGTATGCCTGAACAACACATTCATCTGCTCCTTGTTTATTGCATTAAGACGCTTGCTTCCGGCCCACCCCTCAAGAGACTTCGGCTACTTATGATAAAAAATAAGAAAACTATCTTTGCGAATTTTTCACAAAAGTGGCTGAAATTTTTACATTTACTATAATTGGATTACAGAAGCTCACTCCCAAAATTCCATTTGAATCGGTTTAAAACTTAAAAAGTTAGCATTGGAAAATTTTATTATGTGTGCCTCTTTAGACAGTGAGACTTGAGCAGAAAGTGTGTTACCATAGCAACGGTTGATTGACAGCTGGGAGCGCTGATCCGAAGCCCTTGGTTGGGAAGAAAGCAAACACCTGTTTATCACTTCCACGGCTCAAAAGGACTAAGAGATATTTTCAGAAATCCATTTTCCGGAATTTTGAAAATAACACAGTAAAATTTTCAGTGGTTAAATTACATCACAATAAAGTTCTAGTGCAAATTTCGCCGAATTCCGTTTGAAACTTTAGCAGATGCAAAAAAAAAAACAAATCTTCCGTTGCAAAATCGGATTCAAAAAAAAAGAAACGGCAATTATAAATTACGGGAAAAGCAAGCAAATTATTTTTTTTTAGATGCCATGGTTTATTTAAACAGAGTGATCCTTAAATTTTGTTTCTGTGATGATATGGACTCTATTTTAATTACAAACATACATTTTTATTCAGATGTCTGAGTTACTGTTTTAATAAAAAAATCTATAATTAAAAAGTTTTCAATGGATTTAGGCGAAATTCAGCAGATAAACGTATTTTAGTAGATTGCAACGTTATGACGTAAATTTGGTCATTTTGTCGAAAATTGGGCAGCATTTTTTTTTTTACGTTTTCTCCTATAGTTAGGGTGAAGGAGGAAGACACTTCAGTGAGCTGCAGGTGGTGATTTATGGCGATGTGCCAAATGGAAAGAAGCCGTTCCATCAGGACATTCCAGAGGTTGAGCGTGCGTGGACGCGTGCTCCTGCTGTTTGAACTTAATCGGAATGTTTTCGGGAGGGGAGAAATATCCATTTCAGCTTTACAGCTTTCAGGCTCCTTTTTTTTTCTTGGTAATAAATAAAAACCATAGTTGCTGCATTCACCATTGATCCATATTCGCATTTCTTGAATATAAACAGCAGACAATCGGAAACATGGTGTTGGGTGGGTCTTGATGTTCTTCATTTGTATCTGCTGAATTTTGTTCTGTGGGAATACGGAATGAGTTATACTGTGAATACATACAAAACTACATATTTTTGAGCTGAAAAAATATGTCTACTTGTACACAGTAGCTAACGTGTGAACTCAGACGAAGACAATCAGACATATGGACGTCTGATTCCATAAAACAATCAACCCATTTTATTATACACGACAGGTAAAAAAGAAAAAACATTACATGTTTTTAAACATTATAAAGGAAAGTGGATTTTTGAAACACCATGACTTGATGATATTAATTTCTGAAAGTTTTTTTTTTTTTCGATTTTAATTTCTGAAATCTTTTTTTTTTTTTCAATTACAATACACTGTAACATGATACCTGTGTGTTGTATCCCTTAGTTGTATGGCAGATTTTCAGTTGGCCGATATCCGCGATCGTAAGTGGTAGTTACATTGCTATTGTTGATGATGACAAGATAAATACTGGAGTAATGTAGAATGTTGCATAAAGTAAAAAAAAAATCGCCCCCTCCTCCCCCTTCGAACTTTTGTGCGGTTATCATAGCTGATCAACCATTTCATTCCATGAACATCAGCACATTTCAATCATTTGACCATTGGGGGTCTGACGGAATTCAGCAGTGCTTAAGCGCCTAGCGCAACGAGAACATGCTAATTATGGACAGTTCTATTCCCTTCCCCCTATCATCCCTAATAATTGAGAGCGCATACTGTAGTTTCAAATATTCTGTGTATGAGCTAGTTTTCACGCTGTTCGTTATGTTTTTATTTTGGAAATTACTAACCCTTTCGAACTGTAGGTTGCAGAAACGTTTATGCTTTGGTTTTTTCCATTTGTCCGTACGATAGATAATTCACGTAAAAGGGGTTGGATTTTGGCGAAATTTTAGTATGCTGTTAGGTACAACCTAGGAACCTACCCTGTTGAAAATGGTCGAAATTAAATTCAAAGGCATAGATATAAGAGCAGTATTCATTCTCCAAGCTTGAAGCCCTACGTCCACTCTCCAGCTGGGTAAGTATGAAAGATTTGAGACTTGGAGGAGGAGACCCAGTACAAAGTTTTGCTTCCCTCAGGCACTAAGTGTTTGTTAACATTTCCTTTCCTCTGGTTTGGAGCCCAGCTGTAAGAGGTGATGCTTTGTAACAGACTTTTAGCACAACACTCTGTCTACTGATTGGCATACAGGTCATAAAACAGTAACTTCACTAAGTGTTGTTTCCATGTTTTGAATGAAGACTAAATCAATGCCAAAGCATTTGCAACCCAGGCTGCCTAAAGGACAAAGCTGGGGAGCAGGAAAGAACATAGCAGTAAGACCCCTTTTTCTTTAATTACTTAAAATCTGGCCTATAGTAATTGGTCACATGTGTAGCCCCTTACTCAGGGGAAATTCTCAATTTTTAGTTGTGTGGTTCCTGATCTTAGATATTTTTTTGGTTTTCATTTACTGTTTCAGTTGATTTACCCATCCCCCCATTAAATATGGGTAAGTGTACTTTTAGTGATCTTTGGCTAATAAATCCTAAATATGCTGGATGGATTAAAAAAGATGAAAGCAATTGCCATGTTGCAAAATGCATTTTTATCCATTAAAATAATAGATGTTTCGAATATGGGGGAATCCGCTTTAAGAAGCCACATGAAAGGAAAAAAACATAGTATGTTGACAGAAAGCTGTAAAAATGTTCCACTAACTGTTGATAAATTGCTATGTGTATCAAGTGATAAACAAGTACAGCCTATTGCATCCACATCTAATCCTCTGCATATTCCTCTTGAAAAAAATGCAACCATTAAAGCAGAAGCATTGTGGTGTTTAAAAGTGGTTAAATCCCATTACTCTTACAGGTCTTGTGCAGGTAATGATGTTTTATTCCGCCTAATGTTTTCTGACAGCAGAATTACTGGAAACTTCAGCTGTGGCGAAAAAAAATGTTCCTACATTTGTTGCTTTGGTTTGGCACCTCACTTTAAATCAGTGTTGGTTCAGGAAGTCAAAACTGAAAATGAAAATTTTGTGATTTTGTTTGACGAAAGTTTAAACAAGTTTAGTCAGTCAAAACAAATGGATATACATGTTCGTTTATGGGAAAAAGGAACAGTTTCAACCAGATATTTGTCATCAGTTTTTTTGGGTCATGCTAGTGCAGACATAATGATGGAAAAATTTCTTGAATGCATGGCGTGCCTCCCACTGTGTAACATTGTGCAGTTATCAATGGATGGACCCAATGTTAATTGGAAGTTTTTTGATATGCTGCAATCAACACTTAGTGCTGACAAATGTCCAACTCCTAAACACAGGGAGCTGTGGACTTCACATTGTAAACAATGTCTTTCGACATGGAGCCTCAGCAACAGGGTGGGAAATTCAAAAGTTGCTTTCATCATTATTTAGGCTTTTTAAAGATTCACCTGCAAGGAGGGAAGATTTTTCTAAAATAATTTTAGCCAGTAAGATGCCATTAAAATTCTGCCCACACAGGTGGCTAGAAAATACTCCTGCCTGCGAGCGAGCATTAGAAATTTGGGCAGACATTGAAAATTATGTTAACCAAGTTGAAAAGAAGTGCATCAAGAATCCCCACACTGTATCATTTGATGCTATCAAAACTTTCACTAAAGATCCTTTTGTTTTGGCTTAACTGCATTTCTTCAATTCAGTTTCAAAACAGCTGGTACCATTTCTTAAGGCATATCAGTCAGATAAGCCAATGATGCCTTTTATGGCCACAGATCTTGAAAAGATGCTAAGAAATATGATGAATCGCTTTGTTAAAAGAACCGTAATGGCAGAAGCTAACTCTGCCTTAAAGCTGTTACAAGTAGACCTTACAGATGCATCTCAGTGTTGTCACTATAAAGAAATTGATGTTGGGTTTCAAACAGAGAAGGTATTGAAAGAATTAAGTGCTAAGAACATTAGTGAACGCAAACTTATGGAGTTTAGAATGGAATGCCGAATATTTTTGCAAAAGCCAGTTGTGAGGCTATTGGGAAAAAATCCACTTAAGTACTCCCTTGTTCGCCACATGAAGTGTTTAGATCCTCGGTTGATGTCAAAAAATAGTGAGACTTGTATTAAGAATCTAACATCCATTCTCACACTTCTTGTTGATGCTCATGGAATACAACCAGAATTATGTGATGGTGTAATATGGCAGTTTAAGGAATTTGTGACCAGTGTTGCAGCAGTAAAATCTTCATTCATAAACTTTGATCCAGAAGATAAACAACAAAGAGTAGACACATTATTGTATGAGTACATGTCTTCTACTAAAGCTTTTAGTGAACTGTGGAAAGTTGTGAAACTTCTTTTACTGTTGTCACATGGGCAAGCTTCTGTTGAGAGGGGTTTTTCAGTCAATAAGGAGCTCATTGTAGAAAACATGAGAGAGGAGTCAATTGTAGCACAGAGAATTATTTATGATCATATATCCTATGTAGGTGGTATTGATAAGGTAAATATCTCAAAATCCCTTCTGTTATCAGTTGGAGCTGCAAGGCAAAAATACATACATTATTTGGATGATAAGTCCAAAGAAAAGGAAAAAGCAGCCATATGTGGAAAAAGGAAAGCTATTTTAGATGAAATTGATAGCATAGAAAAGAAAAGGAAACTCATTGAAGGAGAAGTCAAAGAATTACTTAACTCTGCTGATGATTTAGCTTTAAAAGCTGAAACTACAAATAACATTACATACATTGTAAAATCTAATAGCTTTAGAAAAACTGCTCATGAGAAAAGAGCAGTACTTAAAAAAAATGGATATGGAACTTGAAACCAAAGTCAGCAATCTTAAATCTGTATAACCATCCATTGATACTCCATATTTGTGGTATCTTCCAAGCATAAAGAGAATTAATACTAAAACATAAAATTTTTATATTTGTACAATTTACAATAGAAATGAACTTTTTTTTTTTCTTTGAAGCATGTTGAACTTCAAACCAGTTTTGATATTATATCTTCATAATTATTTAGTGTTTTTCATATGAAGTTCATGTAAATAGACTAATGAACTCTTCTGTTCCAAAAACTTATAACTTTCTGCAACTAACTTCCACAATTGGGCTTCTTATTGGACTAAAACTTTGGTAAGTAATATAAAACTTATATATACTTGTACAGTAAATACTCATGGGCTCCTAAAACATATTTTTGCTGTACATTTTACTATGAATTTGTGGCCAAAACAATTCAATGAGTTGTCCTTTAATGCATTGATCAGATTTTGGTTTATATAACTGACAAACTTCAATTTTTTTAAAAAAAGCTTTTAAAAACTTAATTCATATAATTGTCTTATGTTTTGGGAGTTGAACCAAAAGTGGTTATTCTGATTCTGGTTATGATTGAAGCTTAACTGGAGGTAGAGATTCCTTATGCTCATCATTTTTCATTTATGTAAAATACTTAAGAATATCCTAATTTATACCAATAAAAAACTGAAATTGTTTTATGTTTAAGGTTTTTATAAATAGTTTAGCTAGTTCCACATTTTGGGGTAGCACTTCATAAATTTAGTTTAGCAGTGATTTTGATTTAAAAAAATAAAAGTAAATTGAGGCAATCTTGTTTGATATGAAAAATAATTTTTGGAAAGTAATATGAGGCAAGTGTACTGGTAGACATAAAGGTGGTTAGATTCTTTTGGGTTGGGTGGTGGGCCAGGACTTTCTGACTTCTATGATGAAACTTATTTGAAATTTGTTGCCATGTTCCTAAAATTACACTTTCTGTTTTAAACTCTATTGGTTCACCTTTCTATGATCGTCCACTCCCGAATCATTTCTTGAGGTGCATAGTGATTCCGTGGCTTATGCTTTTTGATTTAACATAACTGTACTACAATTGGATGAAATTTTCCTCAAGTCTGGAACATATTCTGTCTAGTAATTAAGATTTTCATTGCCTTCAAAAGTCACATCCCAATATGCATCCACCAGTGGCAGTCATTGGGAATGTTAAAAAGAAAAAAAAATCATTCCCATGTATGGAAACACTTTTATCAGAGCTAGAATCCACCTGTGGGCATAACAGGCACATGCCCCATTTCAAAAAAAAAGGGGGGGGGGTGAGTAAGTAGATAAGTGCTTTGCTTTGTCTCACGTTTCTTGTTTTCAGACATCACACTTTTTCACTTATGGATTTGCAACTCCACGTTTTGTCTTACATTGGCCCGAACTTTTCAGTGATCCACACAGCAGTACTTCAGAACTGCTGTTTGTGATGTACTCTGACAGGCAAGCACCCCATCTCCCCTTATGGGTCCTCCATGTTTTACCACCGTGTTTTTTGGAGGAAATAAATCTCAGAGATTTTTTTACCAGTCTTCTGTTAGACGTGCATCCTCCCCATTCTTAAATTCTGAATCTGCCCTCACTTTATTTTATAATAATTTCAGTTGTTATCAACAATAGTCTGATTACATGGAAGATAGTGCAGAATAGTGATGCAGCTAAAATGACTGATTGAATTAATCATTTTCTGATTGAGGGAAAGGATTTTCTGAATAGCCTTGTGGTAATTGCATCATGATTCAATTTAGCATTATTGGGTAATTCGCCAATTAAAAACTTTAAAAAGAAATGTAATGGGTAAAAAAGCACACTCATCCATTTGCATCTTTCATGATTTTTATTACTTAAAACTGAAATTGCTTTTAAAAACTAATTTGAGCATGATACTGTAAAGCGTAGTAATCATCCTGGAATTTTTTGTATATGGCCTGGAAAGTCCTTGAATTTTTTCCCCAAAAAAGAGTACGAACCCTGTAGAGGTATAAATGGCAAGATGAGTGAGGTGATTGAGGAGATGAAGAAGTGTAGACTGGATGTGCTGTGTGGAAGTGAAACCAAAAAGAAGGACATTGGGGTAGAAGAAGTGAATGGCACGGTGAGTGTGTGGTCTGGAGTATTGGATAATATGAGAGGACAGACTGGTGTAGGTGTGATTTTAAGTGAAAAGATGAAGAACAACTTGATTCATTATAGTTGCATAAGTGAGAGAATTCTCTGGATTCGTTTGAAAGTGAAACTTCAGAGAATTGTAATTGTTGTAGTGTATGCTCCTTGTGACTCTGAACCTTCTGATAAGAAAGAAGATTTCTGGAATGAGCTAAAAACTGTTTTGAGCCAGTTTGGTGCTAAAGAAAAAGTTATAATAACAGGGGATTTCAATGCTAGAGTAGGTGTGCAGAATGCAATTTCTGACAATGTTCTGGGTAAGTTTAATGATCCTTGTGTGAATGATAATGGTAAAAGATTAATTGAACTCTGCATTGAGAATGGTTTGTGTGTATCTAATACATTTTTCAACCACAAGTATATACACACATATACTTGGGAAAATCGTACTCTTAGTCAAAAGAGTGTGATAGATTTTGTTGTTTACGATCAGCATTTGAAACACTTAGTTGTTGACACCCGTGTGATGAGAGGTGCGGATGTTGGTTCTGATCATTACTTGGTAGTGTCACGAGTGAAACTTAATGTTGGTTGGAGGAAAAGGAATAGGAAGAGACCCAGGATAGAAAGAATAAAGGTTGATAGGCTCCTTGAAGATCATCAGCAGTACTCTGACTTACTCAGAGAACGACTGAAGGATCTGAAATCTTGTGAGAGGGATGTAGAAAAGAAGTGGGAATGTTTTAAGAACTGTGTTGTCACTGCTGCTAAAGAGGTCTGTGGCACCACAATAGTGGGTAACAATAGAGGTGATGCTTGGTGGAATAGTGAGATTGATGAGGCAGTAAAGAAAAAGAAGGAAGCCTATTTGGGGATGTTGCAAGGTAGAGTCTCTGTGGATGAAAATCGCTGTAAGAAGTGTGAAGCTGCTAAGCTGGTTCGCCACAGTAAGGCAAAAGACAGGAAGGAGAAAGTGGAAAGGCATGAACTGGCTTTTTGGAAAGATAGAAAGTCCTTCTGGAAGTACATGAGACTCAGGAAAAATAGGGGAAACAAAGTTGTAAGTTGTGTGAAGAATGAGATTGGGGAAATGATATGGGAGCTCAATGAGTTAAGTGAAAGATGGGGTGAATACTTCTGTGAGTTATTAGATCAGGAGAGCAAAAATGATTCTGTGACAGATGCAGAGGATGTCACAATGAGGGATGAAAGCACAGGAGGGATCTCAAGAGAAGAAGTGTGTAAAGCTCTAAAATCTCTTCAGAATGGTAAGGCTCCAGGAGTTGATGGCATAACTGCAGAGATGTTGAAATATGGTGGTGACTCTATAATTGACTGGTTAACTGGAATTTGCCAGTTGTGCTGGGAGTTAGGAATGGTCCCTCGGGATTGGAAGGATGCTATCATTGTTCCCTTGTACAAGGTAAAAGGTGATCAGACTGAATGCAAGAACTATCGTGGTATTAGCCTACTGAGTGTGCCAGGGAAAGTGTTTGGTTAGGTAGTTATTGAAAAAGTATGGGGTCTTACATCAGAGAAAGTGTGGGATGTTCAGAGTGGTTTTATGCCTGGTAAAGGCTGCACTAACCAGATTTTTGCATTACGCATGATGATTGAAAAGTATCTGGCTGTTGGGAAGAAAGTTTTTGCTGCCTTCATAGATTTAGAGAAAGCTTACGACCGAGTGAATAGGACACTTTTGTGGAAGGTTTTGAATGAATATGGTGTTACTGGGAATCTACTTAATAGTGTAAAAGCCATGTATGCTGGTAGTAGAGCTTGTGTACGAGTGAATGGTGTTTTATCAAAATGGTTTTCCATTGGTGCAGGAGTTAGACAAGGTTGTGTAATGTCACCATGGCTGTTTAATATATTTATGGACGCATGCATGCGTGAGGCCAAAATAGATAATAGTGGTTTATGTCTTGGTGATATCCGTGTGTGCAGATTGCTGTATGCTGATGACACTGTCCTGTTGGCAGAGAGCAAAAGTGAGTTGCAGAGTATGTTGACTCGGATGCACGAAGTTTGCATGAAATTCAAACTGAGTATAAATAAGGGAAAAACCAAAGTTATGGTGTTTGAGAGAGGAATGGGTAGCACTGAATGTAATGTAAGTATAAATGGCACTGTGATTGACCAGGTGAGTGAGTTTGTGTATTTAGGAAGCATGTTTGACAGACAGAACAAGTTGGATGGTGAAATCAGTAGGCGAGTGAATTCTTCTTTGAAAGTCATAGCTGCTGTGGGAGGTTTTCACAGGAATGATGGGTTCTCTAGAGAGTCCCGCATGGCTGTGTATGAAACAGTAATTGTTCCTACTCTGATGTATGGCAGTGAAACCTGGGTACTGCAGAAGCAGCATAGGAGTCGTTTGTGTGCTGGGGAAATGCGTTACTTACGTGGGGTTTGTGGCAAGACACGATCTGATTGTGTGAGGAATGAAGATGTATTGCAGTTGTGTGATGTAAAGCAAAATGTTGTTAGCAAGGGGTAGACCAATATGCTTAGGTGGTTTGGCCATGTTGAAAGAATGAGTGATGAAATGCTTACTAAGAAAATATTTTCAACCCAAGTGGCAGGAAGGAAAGGCAGAGGAAGGCCAAGGAAGACATGGGTGGATCAGATTCAGGAGTGTCTGCATGAGAAAAA
This sequence comes from Macrothele yani, assembly GCA_039090855.1. Lineage (NCBI taxonomy): Eukaryota > Metazoa > Arthropoda > Arachnida > Araneae > Macrothelidae > Macrothele > Macrothele yani. Next base: position 94,011,660 of record CM077010.1, read on the forward strand.
AGATTATGAGTATGAAGTATAAAAGATCTTGTGTAAGGCGTGTAATGGATATCAGTCAAGCACGAGTTGTATGTCAAGATCGTTGTAAATGGCGAAGTTTTATACGACAACAATAAGTAAAAATATCTGGAAGTTTGTATTTCTTTTTGGAGCTAACCTCTGAATCTCAGAGAACAGCTTAGTAACATCTATGAAAACGCGAGTGCAAAGATTCGGCTGTTTGAAAATACAACACACATAAAAATTGGAAAGGGAGTGAGACAAGGTGACACCATATCTCCGAAGCTCTTTAACGCCACATTGGAAAATGTCTTTCAATCACTGAACTGGGAAAACAAAGGGATAAAGATTAATGGAGATTATCTAACCCACCTTCGTTTTGCTGATAACATAGTCATTTTTGCAACTACTTCATCAGAGCTGCAGAGTATGATCCAAGAACTTGCTGACAAGAGTAAAGAAGTGGGATTAAAAATGAACTTTCAGAAGACAAAAGTGATGTTCAATGCTTTTACACGAAATGAAGATTTATCGATTCATGGAGAAAAGCTGGAGATAACAGGCACGTACGTTTATCTTGGACAGCAGATATCAAGTGAGGGTCACATTGATGAAGAAATTAATCGGCGTACAAAACTTGCCTGGAGAGCTTTTGGAAGAAACAGCATAATTTTCAAGAGCAATATGCCATTATGTCTTAAAAGAAAAGTGTTTGATCAATGCATCCTTCCAGTGCTTACGTATGGTGTAGAGACGTGGACCTTAACTAAAAGAGACATACAAAGGCTGCAGACAACTCAAAGAGGCATGGAGAGGTGCATGCTTGGTGTAACCAGGAGAGATAAGAAGAGGAACTCAGGGATCCGAAAAATGACAAGACTGGAAGACATCATGATCAGAGTTAAATCCCTGAAATGGCAATGGGCTGGGCATACTGCCAGAAGGACAGACCATCGATGGACAGCCGAAATTTTAGATTGGATTCCAAGGGACAGGAAAAGACCCAGAAGAAGACCACATGGGAGATGGGTGGATAAAATTCGAAAGTATGCAGGAATGACATGGAGGAGACTGGCACAAGACAGATCGTTGTGGAGGAAACTTGGGGAGACCTTCGTCCAGCAGTGGATTGATAATGGTTGACAATGATGATGATGATGATATAAGTTTATAAAATGGAACATAACTTAAGTTCATAAAACTGTAAGAGTAAAAGTTAACTGCTGAAGTTAAACACATGGGATATATGTTGTTTTTATGAACTTTCATATAAGTTCATAAAACGACATATATCCCATGTGTTTATAACTCGAGCAACAGCCAGCGGGAAATTGAAGTAAAGAAATGGTGAGTTGACATTTTCATTGTCATTGTAAATTGTATAATACCACTTCCTAGAAGTAATAGATTGCACACTGCCTTCTCGGTCAAAACATTCAAAATACAACATGTCAAACAGAAAGTTTTGAAGAACAGAATTTATTCTTTGAAATGTAGGAGAAAAAAAAATAGTTGAACAACATAAAATATACATGCCAGAAGGTAAATGAATAACTAAATACATAATGATTTTGTTGTCTACGATCAGCATCTGAAACAGTTGTTGACACTCGTGTGATGTTAGGTGCGGATGTTGGTTCTGATCATTACTTGGTAGTGTCACGAGTGAAACTAAATGTTTGGTGGAGAAAAAGGAATAGGAAGAGGTCCAGGATGGAAAGAATAAAGGTTGAAAAGCTCCCTGAAGAGTATCAGCGTTATTCTGACATACTCAGAGAACTACTGAAAGAGCTGAAGTCTTGTGAGAGGGATGTAGATAAGAAGTGGGAATGTTTTATTTAAGAACTGTGTGGTCACTGCTGCTGAAGAGGTCTGTGGCACCACAATAGTGGGTAACAATAAAGGTGATGCTTGGTGGAATAGTGAGATTGAAGAGGCAGGAAAGAGAAAGAAGGAAGCCTATTTGGGGATGTTGCAAGGTAGAGTTTCTCTGGATGAATATCACTGTAAGAAGCGTGAAGTCGCTAAGATGGTTTGCTAGAGTAAGGCAAAAGTTAGGAAGGAGAAAGTGAATTGGTTTTTTGGAAAGATAGGAAGATTTTCTGGAAGTACATGAGGTTCAGGAAAAATAGGGGAAACAAAGTTGTAAGTTGTGTGAAGAATGAGATTGGGGAAATGATATGGGAGCCCAATGAGTTAAGTGACAGATGGGGTGAATACTTCTGTGAGTTATTTGATCAGGAAAGCAAAAATGATTCTGAGACAGATGCAGATGGATGTCACAATGAGGGATGAAAGCACAGGAGTGATCTCAAGAGAAGAAGTGTGTAAAGCTCTAAAATCTCTTTAGAATGGTAAGGCTCCAGGAGTTGATGGCATAACTGCGGAGATGTTGAAATCTGGTGGTGATTCTGTAAGTGACTGGTTAACTGAAATTTGCCAGTTGTGCTAGGAGTTAGGAATGGTCCCTCGGGATTGGATGGATGCTATCATTCTGTGATAGAAAGTTTGCGCCAATTTTATTATCTTGTGCCAAACTGCTACAAATTACGAAAAAATTTAATATTTGCACCCAACTGCGCCGAAATGGCAATCCACAGCAAAAACTGCCGAGTGAAAAAAATGCTTTCACTGCAAAAAATGCCGTTTTAAACGGTGAATCGAATGACGCTTTTGTAAAATCTATGCGTAATTTGGTTAAACGATTGACGACACTTAATCAACACGTACCGCCAATCCCAACATTTCGGAATGTTTTTCACCTACCTTCTGACGTGACGAATATGTTTTTCACCTACCTTATAAGTGACTAATAGGTTTCGCGATGTGGGTGGAGCTAATGGGGTATGTATTAGAGATGAGTTCGGGCTTGGACGGGCTCAGAATTCATTAACTACCGAAAAACCCAGGCTGAGCTCGGGCTCGGAATTACACGTCTTGAATTTCATTGTGGATTTGTTACCATGGTGGAAGGATTTTCAATTTCCAAAGCTAGCTGTCATCGCAAGACAAATTTTGCTTTGCAAGACTTGCATTATGCATTATGTCCAAAGCTATGGCCCAAGCAAGGATTAGTTTAAGGATGTCTGGTATCGAAAAACTGGGAAAAAATCACATTCCCATTTTTTGTATTTTATTAAAATCAAGATTGGGGCCATATCTTTGGCCAGTGTATAATGCATAAATGCAAGCCTTGATAAGCAAAATTTCCTAAGAATCCGGGCCCGGGCTCCTAAATTTGAGCCCGAACTCATCTCTAGTATGTATAGAAGAAACGATGCTGTACGTTATGAAATCGTGATGAAGATTGTTTATAGATGGTTTGGTGGTCTTTTGGAGTGTTGTGCAATTGAGATTGTTTATATGTTGTTCCCTGCTCTTTGGGATGGCGCAGTTATTTCGTTCCGGGCGAGGTGTGTGATTATGTAAATACAGCATTAGGTCAGTCGTTAGCTATTTCATTGATGTGGAGAACAACTGAAAATGGCTTTCCCGTGGCAGGATATGATGCTTCTCTTTCTAAAAGATTCATAGGTATTCAGAAATGCCAACTTCTAGGGATTTTCATTTCATCTTACGGTTTTACGGAAGACACCCCAAAAACTACGGAAAAGCCCACGTAAGATGCCTGCTCGCAATTTTCTATTTTTTACCATCTTTTGGTTGAAAAAACGCACTTTACAGATAGTCTCTATACCTCTTGGATGTTCTGACTTCCCCCACCAACGGAGGCAGAGTTTTGTCACGTGATTCCCCGTACATCCATTTGAGAATGCCGTGCACAAAAGCCAAGAGGGAGCTCAGCTCAGCGCCTTTTGCGAACTCTTTACATTGATTACATGTGGCTTGTGAAAATTTCGGCGCAAATGTTTTAAACCTTTCTACTCGACTGTCAGGTGACACCCGACATTACGAAACCGCCGAATAGTTAGTCACCCTCCACGCCGATGACTAATCCGTAGCTCGCATGTCGTTGCTCGCGAGACTGGCGTCTCAATCCTACAGCGCCTGAATCCTCATTCCGTCTAATGCGCATGCCCGAGACTTAGAAATTTTCTTCCCATCTGTTGGCCTGGCACTTTTTGCCTAGGAGTGGACAGTCGATAACGCTCCAGATTAATCCCACAGTGGCTGAATCCTCATTCCCTGTAATGCGCATGCCCGAGATTTAACAAATTAATTGAACCTCTTGTATCTCAATTTCTCATATCAGGTGTGCACATGTGCTTTTTCTCGAAGCTACTATTTTTGCACTTCTTGTTCTTTAAGTAACCCAGCTAATTTCTCATATTTTTTACTAAACATTTGGAAATAAAATCTCTCTGGATATTTTTATAAAATCACAGGCTCGATTTTCTTTAAATAATAATATTCAGCAAAAAAGTATTTGTTACTTTGTTCATTTGCTGATGAGCAATTAAAATTGCATTTTAAAATATACGTTGAATCTCATAGTTTATCTTTTTGCCGCCCCCCTTTTTTATATTCTTCCTGAAAATGAGAGACGTGCCACCCCCAATAATATAGAGAAGTCGGCACCCCCTACAGTGGAGCTTTGGTTATACATTTTCCAGTACATCACAACTTTGAGAGAATCCAGACTGCATTTTCTTTTGATTTTAACAGTTGTCTGAAACAAGCAAAGATTAGTGAATGTTTTACTTGGCACTGATGCTAAATCGTCTTGTAGAATATAAAACAAATAAAAACTTACTACGATGCATTTTGAAGATCAAGAAAGTACGAGATGAGGACAATACCAACAGACTATGGATTCCGTCGATGTGTTTCGTAATAAAATGACTGGATGTGAGAGGATTTCACAGCATTTTCACCACGTCAAATTAGCTTCAAATTGTCAAAAAAAATGAAGTTTCAAAATATGAGCACATTTCACCACTCACGTTGAAACATGGGATATGGGAATCGTGGAGGAACAGATATTTGTTTACCCAGCGCCATATCGTGACGTTACACTTCATATTAACAGCGTTTAAGCATAATGTTCAACGTGCATCTTAACTGGGGCGTATATCGACTATCCACTCCTGGGCAAAGAGTGCAAGACCAACAGATGGGGAAAAAAATTCTAAGTCTCGGGGGAATACAAGGAATGAGGATTCAGCCACTGTAGAATTGAGATGCTAGTGCTCGTGAGACATTTCTGTTTCATCGAATAGAGAAAAAGAAACGTCATCGGCGTGTCGCCTGCCATGCCGATGATGGCTCTATCGCTCGCCATGTTGGCGCTCGCGAGGAAATTCGTTTTCGTTGAATAGCTCGCGTGTCGGGTGTTATCCCCTCTATGGCTCGCGTGTCGAGTGTTACCTGCCACGTCTATGACGCCTCTATAGCTTGCATGTTGGCGCTTGCGAGGAATTTCTTTTTTTGCCGAATAGCTCGCTTGTCGAGTGCCATCCGCCGTGCCCATGACGCCTCTATAGCTCGTGTGTCGGGGCTTGTGAGACATTTCTTTTTCGCCAAATATCTCTTGTGTTGGGTGTCACCCTCCATGGCGATGACGCCTCTGTAGCTTGCATGTCGATGCTCGCGAGACTTTTCTTTTTCGTCGAATAGGTCGGGTGTCACCTGCCACGCCGATGATGCCTCTATAGCTCGTATGTCGGGGATGGCGAGCCAAAGCTGAGTTTTCTCTGCCAAGTTGTGGCCTCTACTGCAGGGAAAAAAAAAATGAGTGCTGGGTGAGTATGGGTGAAAAGTTAGTCGAGTGGAAAGGGTTAATTTAGATTAAAACGAAATGATACGTCGCAGTGAAACAGCTATGACAATAAAAATAACGAAGTCAGATAAAATTTATCGTCAAGTGTATCGCGATGTACAGTAGTGGCTAAAATTGTGGAAACCTTATGGAAAAAGTGTATTTTTGAGGTTTGATGGCTCATAACACCACTTTTTTTTTAGAAATACCATAAAATTATATATCAATGGAAAGAAAATTTCATCAAGAATGTAATGTAACAAAGTTTGTTCAATTACCCAGCAAAAACAGTCTTGCTGGGCCAGCACTGCCAGCTATGGCCCAGCACTATGTTGCTGCTGTCGAACCGTCAATAAAATGTCCGGGCGGCCAACAGAAAGGCCAGCAGTTCAGGCCCACAGCTGGCCAACAGTTGGCACCCCATCAGTTGTCATATGCCAGAACAGGATCATCAGTTGTCTATCACAGGCAGTAGCTTCAGCGGCCCTGCAAGCACATGCCAGAAATTATGGCTAGCCTAATGTGGCCCGCTAGTTTGCTGGTAGTGGCAGCCGGCAATCACATGACGTAACTGGTGGCTTGCCGAATCTTGTCCGCCAATTTCCCAGTAGTAGCCATTATAAAAAAATAATAATAAAAAAATAATAATCAAGGATGACCGCAGTTCCCCAAAGCTACAACTTTTTTTTTTCTATCCTTACAAAATTTGGGAATTTTAGCACTGCTCTGGGGAAATTTTCTCAACAGACCGGAAAAACGCTCGTTTGAATCTGAGTGGACATGAACCAGGGCCGTTTGCGTGGGAGCTGAGTTCTCTACCGACCGGACTAATTTGCCACACACGCGCATGGGCTTGAAGCTGTCTTTTTTGTGCAGAATATGTGATTGAATGGCTCCTTCCCTCTTTCATTTTACAATTTTGCGAGGTATTTTTCATAAAAGTCAGTTTCATATAATTCATAAATTTATTTTTTCAACGTAACGATAGTTTTTTTTTTTTTACCTTAAGGGAACTTCACTCATTTTCAAGAAGTGTACATATTTAGAGTCACTTTCCAAAGTTTTGTACTGCCCTTGTAGCCTTGAAAGGAGATTGTTGAATTAATATATATTTACCCGGGTTCATGTCACATTCTGTTACATTTTTAACGTTGCATCTTTCCTTTCCGTTGTCCGAAGCTACATTTGTTTTAAAGAGGAAAGATATTTTATTTTACTTCTCGTTATTTTTAGAAGCGAATTCCTCGCAGTCTTGTGTATTCAACCCATGGATGAGTACAGTATATCCACATAGCGTTGCTTTTTTTTTCTTTCAAATAATTAATAAATTTTGTACGCCTATAATTCTTTTTTTCCAACAAACGTTTTTTTAATGGTTTTCCAGGACATTTGTTTCAAGCGGTTTCAAATTTTTCTTGTTATTCACCCACTCCATTCCACGAATTGTTATTCATGGGAATGGAGTGGGTGTATTTCATGGCTGTAATCTAGTATTTCATGGCTGTAATCTAGTATTTCATGGCTTAATCTGATATCTTCGTCGACGTGGAATTTCATTAGGAAATTAATTCGGCTCTCTACATATGGATTTTTTCCCTTAACATCCACTAAAATAACACGATAGTGATAGCGTCGTCTTCAACTAAATGGTACCATGAGAGACACAGCAAGTGTTGCTTCTGTGCATGTGTAGTCCTGTTGCTTCCACCTGCTGTTGGGGTTGCATTGGTTGCTAGCAACGGGCCACTAGTGGCACTTGCTTGGAGGCCCACAATTCATGGCGATGCTTGCAGGGCCATCAATGGCTCGCCAACTGATAGCGCTGCCACCAACGGACCGCTACCGGGCCGTGAGCGGCAGATTTCAGCCGGCAGTGACCCATCACTGCCAGCTGGTGGCCAGCAGTTTTCCAGCACTTGTGTTTTTGCTGGGTATCTGTATTCTATGAAAAGTTATAGCCAAATAACCAGAAAAAGGAAGCTAAACTTGCTTAGGTTGATATGAAGTAGCTTTCCTTCATTTGAATGAAGCCAATGAGCATGAGTGCTTAGAGAGCCAATCAGGTGTCATCTTGTTTTGGCAATGAGCCAATCAGGTCACAGTAGGATTCAGCTATTGATGTCATGTATTGGAGCTAAGAGGAGGACATTTGTCAGTGTGTTATGTGATTGCTATCAAGTTTTTTTTTTTTGTGTGTGTGTTCTTTCATTTAGTAAGCTTGTAAAACATAATAAAATTAAAGAAATGGCGCAGAGTTGACTGGTCACCCAGAAAGCGATGTAAAATAGTACTATTACTTGTAAGTGAACAAGGCTTCAGTTATGAAGAAATTAGAAAAAAATTAGTGGAAACGTAACCGAAGGTGGCATTTCTAAATTTTTTAAGAGGTATAAGGAGACTCAGTCACTACAAAACCAGACTGGTAAAGGCAGAAAAAGGTACACAACAGCAAGTGATGATAAAAGAATTAAGAGACTGTGCTTAGGTGACAGAAGAAAATCATCTGGGTGTATACAAGATGAAATGGTGCAATGTGAAGTTGAGTGCAAGGACTGTTTGGCACAGACTGCAGGAATTTGGTCTAAAAGCTAGAATTCCACGAAAAAAGCCATTTTTATCTCTCAAACAAAGGCTGAAAAGATTAAACTGGGCTTAAACCCATGTTAACTGGACAGCAGAACATTGGGACAGTGTTATTTGGAGTGATGTGACCAAAATATCCCTGTTTGGTAGTGATAGCATAAAATATGTAAGGAGAAGAATCAGAGAAGATTTGCATCCTGATTGAATTACATGTATCGTGAAACACCCAGTTAGTGTTATGATCTGGGGTTGTATGACATCAAAAGGTGTGGCAGAATTTGCGTGATTAATGGGAATATAAATGGCCAAAAATACATTATCGAAATACTTAAGCCCAAACTGAAGCCTTCTGCACGTAATCTTTTCCAGGATAATGAAGCATTTATATTTCAACAGGATTCAGCTCTATGTCATGTTGGCCACTGTGTGCAAAAAATGGTTTCAAGATAATCATATTCCACTGCTGGAATGGCCTGGGAATAGCCCAGACCTTAACCCCATCTAAAATCTATGGAGTCGACTAAAGAAACTTGTTAGTCAGAAGCAACCCAAAAATAAAACCCATTGAATAAAGCTCATGTTGAGAAATGGCTTCCTAATTTCTTAATTCAAGTACTAATCTAAAGCAACTATTATGGGAATTTTACTAGGAAATTTTTTCATTTAAATTGCAAATTTTCGGAGAAAACTCTTCTCCTTCTTCAGGCTGTCTTTTTGCTGTCGCTTATTCCTGTCACTATCGCAGTCACGGTTAACCTTGAAGGTTTAGGTTATTTTTCATCCAAATCCTGCCAGATGTTAGGCAGGGAAAATCCTTTGCAGTCATTGATGATGGAATTTTGATTTTTCTCAATCTCTATTCCTTCTTTCAGCTTTCTTTTTGAAAATTGCTTTGGAAACTGATGACTTTAAGGGAATTCCAATCCATGCTGTGACTAGTTTCTCTAACATGCCTATCTAAACCAGTCTTGTTGGAGCAATTCTTTATAGCTGCTTTGTGTTCAGCTATACGAGTTTCTGAACATAAAGCAGCTGTACTGATTACAAGCAGCTGTAATCAGTACACCTTTTGCTGATTACAAACACTATTATCTTCCAGATTTTATTAAATGAAAGTTTGTGTGATTGGCAAGATTAGTATTTTTGTCACTTTCATATGATATTAGAATACTTGTGCAACCTCTTAAATTACTTGTCTTTGGCTACCATTTAAAGGAATTTTTGCATTTTGGTTCATGGGGCAAAGAGACTTCTGCAATCATTTATTTGCCTGAGTGTGAGAAGGCAGTCATTCTGTGGATAAAACTATGATACTTTCTAGTAAAATCTTCTAATATGACGAAATTTTATGTGTTCATTTCTTTGCCAGTACATTTGTTTTTTATGCCTTTTTATATGCTTGTTAAGTGCTGTGTTTGTAAGTTTGAAATTTGTAGTCTTTTTTAAGAAAATCAGAAATGCACTCAGATGAAAGTTCTTGTGAAACTAATTCACAAGATTTTGCAGTAAAACTTGTTATTGTCATGCCTGCATCAACCAAAAAGCATCTTGAAAAATAAATAAATTTCTTCAGGGCTAATCATGTACATCTATGCATTTCCTACTGTTGAGATAAAAGTATTTATTTCAATTTTATTATTTTGCAGGAGGACAAAATAATCTCTGTGAGGCAATCTTGGAACACATTCTAGCAGTTTTAACCAATGAATTCACATTAGATTCATTTGGGTTAGATTATACAAACGTTCTTCTTAAAGAGATTCTTGTTGTGCCTCATATGTACTTGGAGATTAGTTGCAAACGTTATGAAGGTAAGAATTTTAAAACATTATTTTTAATACACCACAATATGAATATTCAAGAAACGCATATAGCGTATTAAATCCGTTTATTTCTTATATGCGGTTCTTGAATAATAATTTTAAATTTATCTATTACTGTTATGAATAGCAGCTAAATTGTGTGTCAACTATTATTATAGTTTATTCAAACTATCAGAAAAATCAGAAAGATGTTATAATCTATATTTGTAGTTCTTTATTTAGGTTTAGTTTTGTTGCATTTTACTTATGCGTGTTCTGTGGTTTGAACAAAATTTCATGTATGTTTTGTAATGCAATGGCTTCTTTGTGTGACATTATTTTTCCGAAGTGTCATCTAAATAAGAGAGAGATGTCAGTTTTCCCTCCTCATGTATAAAGTATGCAGGAAAAGTGTTATTGTTTTATATCGAAATCAACTTTGACTTTTTTTGCCATTGTGTAATTTAATACTATATGTATAAAATAACTTTTATAAGTATGGTATTTATAGGGGTTGCATATCTCCCAGTATTTAAGAACTCCTTAAATGAGCCTTTTCCTCATTATTTCCCCTCAGACTTTGAAAAGCATTTAAATTTAATTTTGACTCCTGGAAATTATTTGTACTTCAGACTTTCTAGTGCCTTCCATTGATCATTCGGCAGGTTGGAGGTAAACTTTTTCTTTCTTTCTTTTCTTTTCTTTTTTAAATTCATGATTTTTTTCGTCTGCCGGAAGCTCTCTTGAGTTCACCTTTTCCAGCTGACACACACTTGATCCTCTCCTGATCGGGTGAGCAACATGTGTGATTAGATAAACATCGTCACATGCTTTGATATTGCTTCAAAGGAAACCCAGACTCTCCAAGTGCTATGCATTCTCTGTAGTTACAATGGAAATTGTTGGTCTGCTACAGAGTATGAGAAAACAAATATACTACGGAAATCGAAAATCTCAGTGAAATAAAGTTATTTAAAATCTTTGTAAAGTTTATTTTCATATTTTCAAGTTTCTGACATTATTAGTCATTTTTAGGAATGTTTATTAAATGAATTTAGTGTCATGACATTTCTTCAATCTTTTCTTGATATTTTTTGGATGTTGTCATATCGCTCGCTGGCTTAAAATTTTGGTAACTGCCGTAAATTATTGTTCCAACAGGAATGAGAACTTTCCATGATTTTCAGAATACCAAATTTTTTTGACCAAGTTGCATTTGTTTTTTTATTTCATTTCTTTTCTTGTTTATGTTCTTTTTTTTTTTACTAGGGGCTGCGCCTCTTGGATCGCTGCGCTCTTTTCCAGAGTAGCACTCGGGCCCTGCAGCCCGATCTCCAAGTATATCACATGAAATAAAACCTGAAAAATTCATATAAATTTCAATTTTTATTGCATGTCTAAGCAAATAAGGCTTGTTATTCCAAAATTTCAGAGTTTTTTTTACTGTCATTAATTTTTGGAAGGTCGGACTTTTGTCGTTTGAACTTATAGCACTTACTAAATTTACCACTAAGGAAAACAAAAGCGGTCCAAAAAGCATTTCCGTAAACCGTTATGCTAAACCGTTAAGGTGGACGTCAAGTAATTTTGCTTCCTATACTTCCAATGGAAAAACTTTTGTACACATTTCCTTCACAATTATTGTGTTCCCAAGGACAAAAATTTGAACATCGATTAAAATAACTTCATATTATAACTTGGTATACTTAATATTTTCTAAAACATAACCATATTTAAATAAAAAATCAATAACTTTTCCTTTGGTGGTGTTGGAACCAGAAAAAAGATGGCGCGACCTGTACTTTGATGACTTCAGTAGACAAACAAATGTTGGATTACATAATTATGGTTGTGCTTTAGAAAATATTAAGTATTCCAAGTTATAAAATGAAGCTATTTTAATCGATGTTCAAATTTTCATCCTTGGGAACACATTAATTGTCCAGAAAAAAGATGGCGTGACCTGTTTTTTGATGACGTCAGTAGACAAACAAATGTTGGATTGCATAATTATGGTCATGTTTTAGAAAATATTAAGTATTCCAAGTTATAAAATGAAGCTATTTTAATCGTTGTTCAAATTTTCGTCCTTGGGAACGCATTAATTTTGAAGAAAATGTGTACAGAAGTTTTTCCATCAGAAGTATAGGAAGCCAAATTACTTGATGTCCACCTTAAACAACTGAGATAGCTTTACCAACAAAACATATGCATAACAAATTCTCTGCGTCACCATGGCAGCAGGTCACGGGACCAGAACGTTCCTCTGTGGTTATCGTGAAGACAGACAAGCCGTTCGTTTCTTTCCTTTGTGTCTTTAAAAAATGCTTAAAAATCAGAAAATGACTTTTTCTTAAATTTTTTTTGTAAAAAAGGGACAATAGTTGTAAGTTTATGCTGTAACAATTGCAATGCGTTATGATTTATAGTTTGCCATATATCTGTTTTTTAAATGGATCCCATTGCGAAATAGAGAATTTTGTGAAATTTGATTTCTCATAAACTAAATCGAAATTCAAAAAAAGTGCAACAAGGTGCAAAAATTTGGTCATGGCACTACATGCCTACAAAGTTTCGTGGTTCTGTTGCTGTTAGTGTGTCCAAAATGTGACCTGATAGCACTTTTTTGCTTACCTTAACTTTGAAATACAATAGCTCTTGAAGTATCGCCAGAATCGAGAAACGGTTTATTTCAGCGTGTTCTCCAAACAATTCTCTACAAAGGATGTAAATTTCATATTTTTGTGTTCAATACGTTTTGCGCTGCGAGCTAGGAAAGCAAGAGTGTCACAAAATTTCTAAAACAGCGGCAGCAGCAGCAGCTGATGCAGTTACTTTTTAGAATAGAGAGATTTTTCTGTTCATCTTCCTTGTTTTTAATATCTTTGGAAATTGTGAAAGAGAGAGAGAGAGAGAGAGAGTGAGAGTGAGAGAGAGAGAGACTTAGTAATTTTTAAGAATTTTTTTTAATGAAATGTATGTTTTTTATTTCTAAGTCTCTTCTTAAAAACCAATCAGTAGGACAATCATTTTTAGCCTCTGCCCCGTTTTAAAGTGAAACAAAATTTAAAAACTGGTACTTATTGTGTCCATAATTGTTTTCATGACAGAGTAAACAATGCAGTACCAATTTTTGATATTTAATTTTGCGTAAAGCTTATGTTTTCCCATTCTCTAGCCACTTCTTGCTTATCAAGAGGCAAAGCAAACATGTTTTCTTTAAAGCAAAATTTATGTTCAAAAACATTACTGCATGCTCAGTGTGCTAAGAAAGAAAATGACTACAGGGAATAAAAGGCAGCTGGAAGGGCAGGGGAGGGGGGGGGGTTAATGACCACTGTGAGCACTATTCCTAATTTAGGGGCACTGGTTCCAGGCAATGGAGAGAGCCAGTGCCGTAAGACATACACAACATCCATGCCTCACAGAGATTCAAACCCAGAGCAATCTCAAATTAATGGTCAAAAGCCAGCGCTTAGACCACTGCGCCACCGGGATGGTGAAAGGTAGCTTAGACAGAACTGCTTCCTTTACTTAAACATGTAGTAAAGGCAGCTTCAAAGGAACAATGATGAAACCAATGTAGTTTAACATATAGTAATATATGTCTCTAAATACCTGTTCATCATGTAAATCAATTGCTCGGTATATCAACATTAGTCGTACACCACTAATATAGATGAGATGAATTTAATTAATTATTTATTTAAACTTTCCAAATATGTTAAAAAGTTGGTTTACCTGCTTCTTTGTTGCAGCTTTCTCAGGTTGTTCTCCTGTAGATTGTCTTCTGTAATTTCTTGTGATAGTTGAAATTCAACAAATCAATGTCTCAGGACATCGTCATGAATGACAACAAATACAGTAAAAAACCATTATCATTGAAGGATCCACAGGTAGCATCATTATAAAATATTTTGGTTAATGCAATTTAATGTGGAAACATCTGCATTTAAAATTCAAACTGGAGGATCCAGAATGAGGACTAGTCTCAATAGGAAACCCATGCAATGATACATCCATATTTCCAAAAAATGTTAGTGGCTCAATAAAAACAACTTGGAATAAAACAGAGAGGTTTAAAGAGGATGTCTAACCAAATAATAATGTTGTAAACCTTTAAAACCAGGAATGCAGAAATATGCACATAACGGTCTTCATCATTGATACATCGAGATTTCCAGATGCATTTCAGTCTGTAAGGCATGCAGCCATCTTCAGCAGGTGGTCACAACAAAATGCTATCATACATGGTGTCTGACACTATGTACGTTTTAAACGTTTTTAATGTTATTCTTTAGTTAGACATTCTTTTTAAACCCCTGTGTTTTATTTCTAGTCATTGTTATTGGCCACTAATGAAAACATGGATGTATCATTGCATAGGTTTCTTATTGAGAATAGTCCTTCGTTTTGGATCCTCTGATTTGAATTTTAAATATAAGCAATGTGTCCACATTAAATTGCATTATTTACTAAAATGTTTTATAATGATGCTAACTGCAGATCCTTCGATGAGAGTGTTTTTTAATTGTACTTCTTGTCATTCACAATGATGTTCTGAGACATTGATTTGTTGAATTTCAACTATCACAAGAAATTACAGAAGACTGAATCAACTGGAGAACAACCTGAGAAATCTGCAAGGAAGAAGCAGGTAAACCAGCTTTTTAACATATTTGGAAAATTTAAATAACTAATTAAATTCATCCCATCTATATTAGCAGTGGACAAATAATGTTGATATACTGAACAATTGATTTATATGATGAACCTCATTCAAATTGATTTTATGAGTAGTTGTAAATCATATGAATTCAGTGATGCCTGTAATAAGTCCCAATTGTCCAATACCATTGGACAATTGGGACTTATTAGAGAAGTAATAGCATGAACTATTGGCTCACATTATTTGTTTACCTTACTGACAGGGACATTATGGATAAATTCTACACCACTCTTTTTAATAAAGATTAAGTTAAATGAAGAAAAACAAAAATATTTTTTTTAATAAATTTTCATTTTAATACATTTTGAAAATAGCAATTTAATCAAATGGAATAATTTATGAATCTTATTCATAAAACATTTCAGGAATGCAGATCAGGGGAAAATAATGTGAGAAGAGTTCTAATTTGGTTTTATCTCATGCATGTTTACATAGCATGACCCAAAAGAATATTCTGAGGTTAAATTTGTATTTAGCCACTGTCTCACTTTTTATGGTTTGTCTGCCCTTCATCCACATCAGCATCATGATTCATAACAATTGTATTTTCCCGAGAATCATTTTCTGCTTTTGATATATGTTGGTTACTTGCAATTAATGTTTTGGTCATTTGCTCTGATGCCTGGCCAAAACTAATATGTATTCAAAATTTTGGCTACAGGTCTTTGTAATTCATCAGCAATTATCTGCTTCCAATTGAATTATTGTGTGTTGCATAAAAGATCAAACATTTCTGTGATAGTCTTTTCATAATTCTCCTTCTTATATTTTACCTTACTGACAGGGACATTAAGGAATAATTCATAATTTATTTTATATGATCATTTGTTTTCCTGTAAATTTATTAAATTATTTGTTTTCCTGTATCATATGCAGTTTTGGAATTTTGTTTTGCATATTATTATGAATTCATTTTTCTTTGAACTTGATGAGAAGTTCCATGAAAAAATCAGTATTTGTGACTCTTTCATAAGATTTCCTATGCTTAATTAACAGCTTCCCCTATATGTATACTTTAAGAATGTTTTTGCACACAATATTCATAATTATATTTTATTTTCTTAAACTTTAGCTAATGTGCTGAATATTTATATCTTGTTTTTCACATTTTCAACAGATCTTATCTGGTTTTATTGCAAACTGATCAAACGACCTTCTGGTTGGGATCGTGCACTTCTAACTCAAGTGCTGTATCAGATAATAACTGATGTTTTCACACAGTATGATATAAAGCCTCAACAATTGTTTGAATTCTTCATTCCTACATTTAATTCATTCAAGTAAGTGTAATTTTGACCTCATTTGTTAAAAAAAAAATATTTGTTTTATTTCTTTCATGTGCAATCGATTAGTTGTATATTTGTTAAACCCACAATCTTTTCAGAATTCCTTTGTTTAGTATGCAATTTTACTGTGAGATGGGACTTTCTTTGTGTTTTAAGGTGATGGTGATCAGAAAACTGTTCACCACAAAAACAAAAAACTGTTCCTTTCAAAAACCACCGCCAGTGACAGTAATGCTTGAGATTGACTTACGAATAAACTTACGACTTATGTCCAACTCACAAATAATTAGCAAAAAATGGAAAGAGGTGGATTTTTTAAAATACTACTGGAGGCTAAAATAAAATTATGAATTATTCCCTATAGGAGTAGAAAAAACAATTTATTAAAAGTGATCAGAACAAAAAACTGAAAAAGGGTGAGGTAACTTTCCTTATAAACATGTCTTTAGGAAAAGAAACTATTGCAATCAATGATAATCAGGAATAATATTAGTCTAGGTGAAAATTTTGAAATTGTTTTATGTAAATTGCCAATGCCAATGAAGTAGAATTATTTGAAATTTTTATGTTTGCTACCTATAGCAGAAGTTGATATGAACTCAGAGCTTTTTAGTTTGTATCTGACCAAGAAATACTGTCATAATGGAAGTGCTATAATTTTGGGGTTAAATGCTGTAAAGTTAGCAGATCTATGTTATGATTACTGAGAGATCACATTTTTTTTTTCTTGTGTTCTTGTATTAACTTGACCTGGGATTCTCCTTGGTTAAGGACTTCCATAAAAAATGCCATGCATGGTTTTTATTATGGGCAAGCCAAAAAACGAAACTATTCATAATTGTGTGTTTTCACTTTTTCTTATTTACTTTTCCAGCATGTGCATGTTTTGTAGTTCAGCTACTCATTTTGACTTTTCATCAAATGAGATCACTAATTTACTCATTACTTTTGCCCTTGTGGAAAATTAAGTTTTACTTCTAACAATAAAGACTTTCACCCCTGCTTTAAAATTACATTTAAATTCTAGAATTAAATACAACTATCATATTTCAAAATTGATTGTCTCCTGTGAAATAAATTACACAATTGTGATGTAACTGGATTAATGACAAAAAATTCATTAATCCTTTTACCTGGTACTATGAACATGTTTGGTAGGATTATTTACACTACTAGCTAAATAAATTTAGTTTGAAAGAGCTAGGTAGAAATTTTCCTAGCTAAGATTTTTCAATTTTTAATCAGAGGAAATTCTCAATCTTAAGTAGTACTTCATTTTCTGTCTACTGCCAGTGACACATGTTTATTGTTTTTATGTAAATTTAGCAGATTTAATTGTTTTCAAAAGGTGTTATTTATTTTGTTTTGAAACAATTCATACTTTGTATTTGTATGTTTGTTCATGTTTTATAGAAATTATTCTTGTACTATATGTGGTGGTATATACATCTGCCTTTTGGCCTATGTCTTACTGTACTATTTGTTTAGAATTGATATGTCATGCAATATGAGTGAATATTCTTGAAAATTATTCTTTCTCCATTTCTATTTTACACCTGGCACAAGCTCTGGTATTAACAATTGCCATTTTAGTTTAAATCTGACTCCTTATTCACAGATGTATTAATTAAGGTTTTTTATGGTCTAAATTTATATTTTTATGTGCTGAGATATGTAACATTTCAAATTATAGCCAAAGTTTTATACAGTTGTACACATTCTTTGAAATGTTAGGTTCTAGTGGGTTATGTGCACACCTCTACCTTCAGATTGCAAAGACAACTAATGCTACATTTTAAGCTGTAAGAGTCTTCCAAAGGTTACAGATGCTTTTGAAGCATTAAATCGAAGAGTAACAAGGATATGCTGAATCTGTCCCCTCTTTTCCAACATGAATTTAAGTTGACCACTAAAACTAGTATTCTACATGACATTCTTTTTTTCGTAATGTAGTCCTTTTAATAATTATATGAATATTATTACTTGTATTTTAGAACTGAGAAAGCAAGTACACATCATGAGTATTTAATTCGTTCCACGGTTATGGTTTGCCAGAATGCTGGATGTAGCTGTAGAACTCAGATATGCCACCTTGGAGAGTCAGTCATAGGTCCCTTCATTCAGCTTTGGAAGACAAAACCAAGTGATGCAATGAAGGTAACACTGTATTTTTTACTGTAAAAATTATCAGAGAATATAGGTATTACAAACGATATACCTATATGCTCTTAATTCATGTCATAATTTCATGTACTGTATTTGCTCACATATTTGTCTCACTTTCCTTATTGTTTGCACCTACATACTGATTATCTCCTATTAATATTTTTTTCTGCTCATTTTGTATTTCCCACATTTTTAAACTTTTCATGCCATGTAGTGTTGCTCCTGTGATGCTAATGAGAGACTTCTCTTTCATTCCCATTTAAGTGGAAGTCAGTATCTACTGTGGTTCATTTGTGATTGTCTGAATCACAGCAAAAGTGAGCAGTTATGCAAGAATCATTTAAAAAAGCCTTAAAGTTAACTTTCTGAAAGGAAGAAAAATGACAGACAAGAAATGATAAATCACCGATTTTTAGATGGCACCATGATTTCAAAAAAAGGTGTTTGTCAGTAGAACTTGCTCCTAGGCCTGGTCGACCTGAAAGTGTTGTTATGGAGCATATTGTTAACACTGTTTGGGCAATCCTGCAAGGAGATCGATGAATGACATGTGAAAACATAGCAGCTTCAAATAATATTTCATAAACGTCAGCATTTCACATTTTATGCGACAAATTACTGCTGCATCGTGTGTGTTCCAGACGGGTACCTCGTCACTTGACGAGAGAACAATTGTTAGCCAGAGTTCAGGTGTGTCATGGGTGGAAACAAATGATTGCAAAAGATCCAAACTTTTAAAACACAGTAATAACTGTCGATGAAACATGGGTCCACTATTTCGACCCCCTTACAAGGTGCACAACGAGTGTCTGCAAACACACAGGCTCACCTCCTCCAAAAAAAGTCTGCCAAACTAAATCAGCTGGGAAGGTGATGATAATTTTCTTTGATCATAAAGGTGTGTTCTACCAACATGTCATTCCTCCACAAATTACACAAATTACTATCAATTACATTTCAGTCTTGAAGCGTCTCCGATGACACATATCGACTAAGCGATCGGAACTGGTGGGCAAGTAGACCCCACACCATAATAACGCCCATCCACGTGTGGCTGCTTGTGTTCAACATTTTGTTACAAAATGCAGTATTGAAATCACGCCATAACCTGCCTACAGTCGTTACCTTGCCCAATGTGATTTCTGGTTGTTTCCAACAATGAAGGAGATGTTCCATGGTGCTACATTCAATACAGATGCTGATGCTATCCAAGCTGTACAGGGGTCACTAAAGCAGCTTCCACAAAATGCCTTCACCACATGCTTTGAAAAGTGGACTGAACGATGGGACCATTGTATAACATCCGAGAGAAGATATTTTGAGAAAGAATAATATATATTTTTATGTACCTATATTTCCTAATTTTGTGTGATTTTACTCTCAGTTTTTATGGAACAGCCATTGTAATAGTAATCTTAAGGTAAATTCTGCATATTTTGATGCATCTACTATTTGATTTATGTGTTTCACAGAATTCTGTTAAAAGTGCAATTGAAGCTTCATCACAAGCTTAACTATCATTGTACAAGTGAAGAACAGTCAACAAAAAATAGTTTTTTGAAAGCAAGGTTTTGGTGCCATTGGTATCTTTTGTCTTTGCAAGCCACCGAGGGCACCTGATGGTAAACTGTTGTTTATGTTACACATGACAAAAAGTTCTTACACATGAGCTATATTCAAAGGAATGAGCAGTACATTTTTTTACTCTCTCTAATGATTTATATGTGGAAATTTAGCTGTTGTATTAGTAGGTATTAATGGGGGATTTAGTTTGTTTCCCCCTTCGTATTTGATATATTAGACTTTCATACCTGCCAAGATTTATGGTTTAGCCTTAAAATTTATGGAAACTACTTATTTTACGGATGTTTTACAGAACAACTTATTTTACAGATCTTTTTTCAACTATACTTTTGCTTTTATGGAACACTTTTGTTTAACTTAAATTAATTTAAGGTAAAGTATACTTGTACTCATAATATTAGAACAAATGTGTTTTCAGCTGGGAGTCCTGTATATGAGGTAAAAGCTTAACAAATAGCTAACCCATCATATCAAATGTGACAGCTCATCAACTGCATAGGTTTTTGTCTCCTACACTATACTTATCATCATTCTCAGATTGTAATTAATACATTGTACCTTCTCCTTTCTGCAACGCAGCAAGTCTACAGGAGGGCGGGTGTAAGAATTATGTAACTGTCTTTACTCCAGTTCGAAACGCTATCTCTGAAAGTAATAATCATGTAGTGTTACCAAGTGCTGCAGTTTGTCTGGAATTGATAATCTACTCCAGTCACTTAAGAAGATTATTAAAACTTCCAAACAAAAAAGGTAAAACTCCTTATGTAACTACAAATAATTTTTTTATGATACTTCATGTGATATATGTTTTAATTATCGTTGCAGACTTTTATTAGGAGTTGTATAATTATTTCCCCCCCATAACTGTAGAAATGTGGTTAAAAACACCTTTTTAGGCTATATGATTTATTTGCATCCAATTCTTCTGGCCTTCTTTATAATGAGATGGAGACAGTGCGACTCCTGCTTAACTTGTCAGCTGTAGTGAAACCCAAGGTACCCCGGTGTAATCGCGCCAAGGTCATTTACTGGGAAATAAGATATGTATTTTATATTTTCCTTAGTTTTCAGTTAAATAGTACTTTTTGCAGATACCATCATTTATGTATACAAAGTGACAGCGTGAAGATTTCTCTTGGATAGCATAAGAAGTTTTTGAAGTTAAAATGCTATTTTTTATTATGTGGTGTTTCCCTAAATGTCTTAGTAAATTTTTTTTATTCACAATTCAGAGAGTTTTCATTTGATTGTAGTGAAATTTGGTGGATAACTTTATATGGCCAAGTTACAGACAGCATCTGTAAAAAATTCAGATATTTTAATTGAAAATTCAGAAAATTAATTTTTTTACATTTTGTCCTTAGTAGGAAAGGAAAGCAGCAGAAGGTGGCATGACTCAGGACGAAAGGAGGGCGGGATAGATGGCATGCTGCACGGTCTCTGTCTTTCTTAGTTCCAAAGTTCTGTATCCCATCTCCAGAACAAAACATAGATTGCAAAGGGAACAAGGTGTGAAAACTGCATATCTGCAGATCTTCTTCCGTGAATGCTGGAGGTGTGGGTGGTCAAAAGCATGATGGTCATAGGTTATTTTTGTAAGGAAGCAAGGCAGGCAGTGAGGTTGGATCAGGGGTATCAATAGCCTTGGGTTGTATATATATATATATATATATATAGCTTTGGGTTGTATATGTATATATATATATATATATATTTATTCATGCAGGTGGGATGTAAGGTCAGGTGATGCGTAACATCACAGCCTCTCCTTGACAAATGTTAACCCCACCTTCTCGTGGTGCATCCTGTTCCCACTAAAGGGGCTCTGATGACCGCCAATAGCGGTATAACTATACCATCGGGATTTGAGCAAATACTATCCCACACTCACCAACCCGCTTGGCCAGCATGGTGAGTTATGGCCAAACACCTCCAAAATGACTCCACAACTTAAATCTTGGCACTCAGTCTCCGGCAGCTGAAATGTACCTGGCCAAGGCAGCGGCCAGTGCGACATGAAGGCACAGGGTGCTAAGAATCCCCGGAGGACCGGACTAGGCTGCCATCTGATGCTGACCTTGGCTACTTATAATGGACGCTCCCTATCTTCTGATTCAAGGCTTCTTGAATTGGAAGAGGAACTACAAATGATCAAGTGGGACATCGTCAGGCTAAGTGAGGTAAGGAGAAAAGGAGAAGATCTCATTGAACTGAAAAGTGGACATCTCTTCTACAATCGTGGGACTGATACTGGCAGAACTAGTGGTGTTGGATTTATAATAAACAAGAAACTGAAGGATAAAGTTGTAGAAGTTGAAAGTTCCTCTGACAGAGCTGCACGACTCGTTATCCAACTCTCGAGAAAATACCAAGCTCAGATTATTCAAACTTAAGCACCCACCACAAGTCATCCTGAAGAAGAAATTGAAGAATTTTATGAGGAAATTCGTGATCTAAATAATAAAGGTAAGCAGCACTTGAAGATAAATATGGGAGATTTCAATGCAAAAATAGGGCAACGGCAACAGAATAAAACTTCAGTAGGTAAATTCGGTCACGGCAACAGAAACCAGCGTGGAAATACTCTCGTTGAATTTGCAGAGGCAGAAGGGTTTTTCATCTTGAACTCCTTTTTCAAGAAAAAGCCACACAGGAAATGGACATGAAGGCATCCAAATGGGACGACAAGTGAAATTGATTTTATTATGTGTAACAAAAAATTCGTCATGGAAGACTACAGTGTGCTAAACAAGTTCAACACAGGTAGTGACCATAGATTAGTGAGATGTAAGATGCACCTCAACACTAAACTTGAACATGGCAAGCTCATAAGACAAACAAAATGTATTGACATAACCAACCTTAAAAAACACCATAATACCTTCAAGTTGGAACTGAAGAACAGATTCTCTGCTTTAGAAGGCCTAACATCGGAAGAAGTGGATATTTCTGAAGTTAACAGAAAAGTAACCACAGCTCTTATGGAAACAGCTACAAAATTAGCTGGGTCTAAGAACAAGTTGCATGTGAAAAAATTATCAGGAAAAACCAAAATGTTGATGCAAAAAAGAAGTGAGATGAGGACAACTAAAGAAGATGTGACTTCCAAAGTGGAATATATAGAGCTATGCAAGACATTACGAAAAAGTATCACTGAAGACGTAAGGAAATTCAACTGTGAACTAGTGAGGAAAGCAATTGAAAACAGCCAAAGCCTAAAGATAGCAAAGGGAGATCTCAGTAAGGGAAGAAAACAGATTATGGCACTGAGAAAAGAAGATGATTCTGTTACAAGGAATAGAGGCGAAATTTTGACAAGAGTGAAAGATTTCTACTCCAAATTATATGAAAGGGATGATACATGTACTCCAGACATCATGAAAGGTACCGGTACCAGAGTTCTTCCAGTCCTCCCAGCAGAAGTTGCATATGCAATCAAGAACATGAAGCAGGGAAAAGCTCCAGGAGAAGATGGAATTACTGTAGACATCATACAAGAAGCAAGTGGAGAAATCGAAACAGTACTCGCCCAAGTTTTTACTCAATGCCTTAATGAAGGGAAAATTCCTGAGGATTGGAACAACGCTACAATGATCCTGCTACATAAAAAAGGTGACATTGAGGATCTCAGGAACTACAGACCTATCAGCCTCCTATCAGTGGTTTATAAAATCTTCACTAAAGTTCTTTCACACCGCCTGAAGGTCACACTGGACATGGCTCAACTGAGAGAACAAGCTGGATTCAGGAGTGGCTACAGCACAATAGATCATATCCACGTACTGAGAGAACTAATTGAAAGAGCGAGGGAATATGAACTTCCATTGTGCATGGCTTTTATCGATTATGAAAAAGCCTTTGATTCGGTGAAACCATCAGCAGTTACAATGGTTCTGAAATCCTGCGGTATTGAAGATGCATACATTAATATTATTAATAACATCTATGAAAATGCAAGTGCAAAGATTCGGCTGTTTGAAAATACAACACACATAAAAATTGGAAAGGGAGTGAGACAAGGTGACACCATATCTTCGAAGCTCTTTAATGCCACATTGGAAGGTGTCTTTCAGTCGCTGAGCTGGGAAAATAAGGAGGTAAAGATTAATGGAGATTATCTAACCCACCTTCGTTTTGCTGATGACATAGTCATTTTTGCAACTACCCCATCAGAGCTGCAGAGTATGATCCAGGAACTTGCTGACAAGAGTAAAGAAGTGGGATTAAAAATGAACTTTCAGAAGATAAAAGTGATGTTCAATGCTTTTACAAGAAATGAAGATTTATCGATTGATGGAGAAAAGCTGGAGATAACAGACACGTACGTTTTTCTTGGCCAGTGGATATCAAGTGAGGGTCACATTGATGAAGAAATTAATCGGCATACAAAACTTGCCTGGAGAGCTTTTGGAAGAAACAGCATAATTTTCAAGAGCAATATGCCATTATGTCTTAAAAGAAAAGTGTTTGATCAATGCATCCTTCCAGTGCTTACGTATGGCGCAGAGACGTGGACCTTAACTAAAAGAGACATACAAAGGCTGCAGACAACTCAAAGCAGCATGGAGTGGTGCATGCTTGGTGTAACCAGGAGAGATAAGAAGAGGAACTCGTGGATCCGAAAAATGACAAGAGTGGAAGACATCATGATCAGAGTTAAATTCCTGAAATGGCAATGGGCTGGATATACTGCCAGAAGGACAGACCATCGATGGACAGCCGAAATTTTAGATTGGATTCCAAGGGACAGGAAAAGACCCAGAAGAAGACCACATGGGAGATGGGTGGATGAAATTCGAAAGTTTTCAGGAGTGACATGGAGGAGACTGGCACAAGACAGAGCATTGTGGAGGAAACTTGGGGAGACCTTCATCCAGCAGTGGATTGATAATGGTTGACAATGATGATGATGATGATGATTCATGCAGATAAATATCGATGAACACACACACACACACACTGCCATCTTATACACGATTTAAAATATGAATACTATATACAACTAAAACACAATGATGTTAAAACCATGAGTACTTTCAACTTCACACTGAACTCCTTTTCAGATGTAATGATTACTGCACTTAGCTCTTGAAGTGACAGCATATGTAAGGCAGCACTATTCGCTTGCACATGTGTGTAAACGCTTTTCATTGTTGATAGTCTGAGGGGCCTGATTGTCACATTTATGATCGATATAACTATAGATTTTATACTTATATATTTTTGAGTTATATACACTGAAGTGCCAAAGGTTATGGGATAGCAGTATGCAAATTTTTAACTGGAACTGCTGTTGTATAAAGGCTTCGAAACATGCCACGATTTTATCAGTTGCAAGGTGTAATCTCGTGAGTCAGGTTGAACAACCGCCAATAGGATTATGGCAAGCTGACGTGAATTATTGGAGTTTGAATGAGGTGTGGTAGTGGAAGCCAGATGGATGGGACATTCAATTTCCAAATTTGTGTGAACATTCGACATTTTTCGATCCACGGTGTTGCATGTGTACTGAGAATACCTCATGGAAGGCATTACCACCCACCATTGACAGCGCAGTGGCCAACCATGGGTGCTGGATGACCGTGACCAGCGCCATCTGACCAGGATTGTCCATGCTAAGAGACAAGCGACACTTGCTCCAATAACACCCACATGCAATGCAGGAGGTATCAAAGCATCCATGGGGTATGAGAGCAGAAGACCCGCCAGAGTGCCTTTGGTTAACTCCACAACATCGGACACAGTGCTCACCTGGACTCGTGAACATGATAATTGGACCCTGGAAGACTAGCAACATGTGATGTGGCATGATCCGATGAGTCATGCTACCAGTTGTTATGAGCTGATGGTAGGATTCGGGTGTGGCGCAGACCCCATAAGGCTATGGACCCAAGCTGACAACAAGGCACTGTGCAAGCTGGTGCTGGTTCCATACATGTATGGGGTGTCTTTACGTGGAATAGTTTGGTTCCTCTGCTCCTCGTAAACACATCGTTAAACATCGCTTTGTTACTCTGCTGGGTGACCATTTGCAGCCCTTCGTGGACTTCACGTACCTCTACAATGATGGGATTTTCCAGGCGGACAGTGCACTATTTCATTGGGTCTAAGTTGTCTAAAATTGGTTGGAGGAGCATTCTGGACAGTTCCAACGGATGGTGAGGCCACCACGTTCGCCTGACATGAACCCAATAGAGCACTTATGGAACGTGGTGAAAAGGTCCATTTGCACCTAAGATCCTGCACCTACAAATACCAGGGAACTGTGGGCAACTGTTCAGATGGCATGGCTCAACATCTCTACAGAAGTCTTCCGGCCATTTGTGGAATCGATGCCACGTTAAGTTGTTGCACTTCGCGCTACACTAGTTACGTATCCCATAACTTTTGGCACTTTAGTGTATATATTTTCTATAATTGCTTCAATAATTGAATCAAAGCCAAAGTAGAAACAAATTTGTTTTAAAATCATTATAGCATATTATGCACAAATTTTTGTCGAAATTAAATCTGGCTATATCATCAGTGACACTTTTGGTATCTCAGTTTTTATCTGTGATTTTAAATTTCTTATTAGGTGCAACAAGCACCATTTTCAAAATTCTGCATTAAGTTTGCTCAAGTCTGAAGGGGCTGTTTGTTGCAGGTTACATGTTGAATAGATCTGTGGTTTCACAATGTTTTAAGTAGGAGTATTCGAATCATATGTCCTGGAAAAATATTCAGACGTTTTGGAAATGCCCTGGATAAGTCCTGGAATTCTGTGATTGAGTAAGAGTGTGAATGACGATATTTTCTTTTCCACATGGTAGTCTGTACTAGAGAGGTACTTTTACATGCATTTATCATACAGCTTCTCATTTTTAAGAACATAGTATGGCTCTACCAGGTCTACCTGTAAACTGTGGATATCAAAAACTTCATTATTAGAATTACAAGGTTGCTTACCTATTTTCCCATTTCACTGCACGTTTCATTCTTTCTGCCGTCATGCGTGGTTCTAGCCTCCGGTGCGGTGTTCTATTTTTGGTCTTCAGGTTCTTTCAAATGTTCTACGAACACTCAAGTCCCATGAAGTGCCTTGTTGTCCAGGTTGCAAAATTGTATCCTCCCCTCCCACCCTTCCCACCAGTGTGTAAAAACTAACCTTCGTTGCTAAAAACCCAGTTCTTGAACACAAAAATCTTTTGATATTATCAACGAACACAAGCTGCCTATTTACAAACATACAAAACACCGAACGAAAATGTTAAAAACATATATACAACTTTTCGTTCGGTATTTTGTATGTTTGTAAATAGGCAGCTTGTGTTCGTTGATAATATTAAAAGATTTTTGTGTTCAAGTTTTGGGTTTTTAGCAATGAAGGTTAGTTTTTACACACTGGTGGGAAGGGTGGGAGAGGAGGATACAATTTTGCAACCTGGACAACAAGGCACTTCATGGACTTGAGTGTTCGTAGAACATTTGAAAGAACCCGAAGACCAAAAATAGAACACCGCACTGGAGGCTTGAACCACACATGACGACAGAAAGAATGAAACATGCAGTGAAATGTGAAAATAGGTAAGCAACCTTGAAATTCTTATAATTGTGTGCACGTAAATTTAAGAACAACTATGGATCTGCTATAGATGTTTTAACCTGAATTTAAACTTCATCATTGTTAAGAATGCTTATTAAAATTTCATCAGATAAAATGGAACCAAAACATAAAATTTCTTTAAGTGTTTATATAACCAATCAAATCACAATAAAATTCTTTTAGTGTTTACCCTTCAATGGCTAACAAAGAAAAATTGCAAATAGTGATATTTTTGTTCTTAACTCTGATATAAACTTGTAAAAAGATTATTAACTATGCATAATGCATCAGTTATGCTGTTTCTAACAATGTAAGATCAGAATTTTGTATTTAAGAAAGTTGCTCACTTTACCTCTCAGAATTATGATCATATTCTCATTTAAACAGGAATCCATGCTTGAGTTTTTCTTAATGCAACTTACAATGCATCATCCCAGAGGAGCCACTGATAAAGAATGTGGTGCATTTGCAGGCAATTTAAGAGTGTGGAAAGACCTTCTATTACAGATGTATCATCTAGTCATGAAGGAATTGAATGATGTTTGTGGAAGAAATAAATATTCCTCAAGGTATTTTACTTTGTTGTTCTAAATTTTGAATTTGTTACCTGCTGATTAGTTTAAACAAATTTAGAAAGTAGCAGCTCATTTGTTGTCATTGCTGTGACTTGGGTTAAACTTACATCAAAGGTAATTGAGAGACTAGATTAGGTAACTTTTATTTTAATACATTGAGCATAAGCAAGTTTCCAATCTATTGGAAAGGTTTCTGTTGAAACAACTGTTGAAATGGACTGCACAAAATAGGTGGTTTTTCCAGCGTACGAAATTTCAAAATAATAGGAGGTATACCATTTGGTCAGAGGTTGGTTTCATGAATCTGCACCATAAGAATAGTGAAATGCATTTTGTGGCAGTTATCGTACAAGTTTGTGAAAGTATAAGAGGTAATTATCTGTATCATTTAGAGAAAAGTTCCTGTATAATTTTTGGTTTGGGGATAATTAAAGCTACGCAGCTTTCTGACTGATGACAGAAAAAACAGGAGAGCAAAAGTTTTAATCAATTGTTATGGCAGGAAAGAAAATGAATGCAGCCCCGGTGGCGCAGTGGTCTAAGCGATGGCCTCTGATCATTCGTCCGAACGGGGTCCGGGTTCGAATCCCGGTGAGGCATGGATGTTGTGTTTGTCTTACGGCACTGGCTCTATCCCTTCCCTGGAACCAGTGACCCTAAATTAGGGACGGGCGACTGCTTATAGCCCATTGAGTTGCTCACAATGGTCGTTAAACCTCCAATCAAAAAAAAAAAAAAAAAAAAAAAAAGAAAATGAATGGGCATTTTGTCATGGTGTTAACCATTTAATATCTAATTGTATGTGCCTTTGTTTTCTTATGCACTATTTTACATTTATTGCAAACTTTAGGGAAGACTGATTTTGACTCAGATCATAGAGTGATGTCCTGTTGTAAACGTCTTTGTTTGTGAAGGCCACTACTATCTTCTCTTTGCACTTTGTATAAGATTTCTGCCATGTGTGTTCAGTAGATTTCTTGTGAGATATCCAGTTCTAACCACGTTGCAGATCTTAGCCTTTCAATTCAAAATGATCTCAGTGTTCAGTGCTTCCCATTGATCCCAGTCTCCAGATTTTCCAGAAAATGAGTGCTTCTGTCTGGTCATGTATAAATTACAAATTGCGAATCACAAATGAATGGACTTTGTTTCAGTAAGCAAGGACATTCAAATGAAGTGGGTTTGTTTGCTATTGATTGTCTCAGATATGTGGCTTCCAGTTTTCACATGATTTCACACACTGATGAAACAGAGTAATGCTCTGGGTTCTTCATCAAGACGTCAAGAGGATCACTCTGCATTTCCAAATATTTGTTCCTGTGGTATTGAATGAAACAGTTTAAAAGTAAATATAAGAAATATTGAGTTTTCTCATATATACAGTGTATATTTTTAGACGAAAGTCCGCTTAAAACATTTGAACTTCTACCTTGCCTCTAAATGGCAGCACAGAATGTTTGATCAAACACTAATTGCCTTGCGCAGTAACGACATTGACTACACCCTGCACTGAAAGAAGAAACCTCCACGCTGATGACCATTTACACTCATCAAATACAAGGGGAGGTAGCTTGTGAAGTGATAATGAGCTGAGAGGGGTTGAAATTGGTGCAGGCTTTTAGTTACTAATTGAAAATTGGCCTTTTAAAATGTTTTTTAAAAGGCCAATTTCCAATTAGTTAATAACATCGGGTTTCAGTAGTTTTGTGGGTGGGTAATAGTTCTTAAATCATAAATTATGAATTTTAAATTATTTTGGCTTCATGTAAATAAGTTCTAAATTGATCGTTGATGAAGATAAGTGGTTATTTTATATCCTGTTGCATGTGAAAGACAGTTTTCTGAGGCAAATTGGCATGTTTTTATGCATATGGAATGCTCAAAAGTTTCAAGGTTACAAATTACATTATAGAACACTGATTAATTGGGATTATGCCTAAAATATTGAATTAGTTAGAGTGAAGTTCTTGCTTCTCTTTATCAAAGGGATCACTCTATTTTTGTAAATATGAGTGCTTTTGGCATTGCTTACAGGTCTGGGGAGGGAAGGAAATCATAAAAGCAATCTGAAAACACATGTGATGTATGTGTGTCACCAACCATTCTCAGTTATTCCTGGATAAAAGTAATTTTTGATATTTTCCATAGCATTATGTCTTTAGATATTATTTTCCATGGGCATAGTTTCAGGGCTCTGTTGTATTTAAATAAGCCATTATGCATGAGGTCATAATCTATTTGATATTTTTGTTTTTCATCATTGTTTCGTAACTGTAACATTATATCCCTTTCATTGCCTGTTGGCAGTTTGTATGCTGTTAATGATGTTTGTAACTCTTGTATTTTCTCAGGTTCATGAGTTTGTTTTTTGTGTACTTTCTCTGTACACCATGCATGCTTTTTTCCATGCTTGTTTGAATTCTCTATGGCAGGGGTTTCCAACCCTAGGCCTGCTTTGTTTTTCTAATTTAACTCTTAGTGATAATAATAATTATTTTTATTTTATTATTATTTATTTTTATTTTATTTTATTCTGGATTCATTTTATTTATTCTTTTTATTTTATTTCATTTTTGACAGTAATTAATCGGATTTTATAAATTATGCCGATGTGAAATTGGTCGCGATTTCAAAAACAGATACTGACACATTTTTATGTAAACACTGACTCATGCTTGCCTCTAATGAGGTGAGCGTGAGTCAGTACGTTAGAGGAGAGGGAACAATGGAGGGAAGGTGTCATGTGACCCCATAGCAGAAAGTTCCTGGTCAGTCTGTGACAGATATCATGGCGCCACAAAATAATCTGCGGGTGGTCACTAGGCAAAATAACTACATACTAGATGCGAAAACCAATAAAAATTGCAGAGACATATTTTTCTACCTAAAAAATGTCTAACCTAAGTACTACAGCAATTGCAATGTTAATTAAGATCAAGAACATTCAGGCCCTGTGTATCTGGAATTTTGCCAGCATTTTCAAGCTGAAACACAAAGATTTATGGAATAAAATGATATTTAACAATAATAAAGTGCAGAGGCATCACTAGGAAGAAATTGTCAATAAGAGGAGAAATCTTCACTCCGTTCGTTCTACTTCCGTTTTCGGAACATTTTTCTTCACTTCCCATCTCAAATGCATACATTTATGTAATTAAATGATGATTAAACAATAATACAGAAGCATGGCAGGTGGAGGGTTATTAGAGGGAGAAATTTTGGCTCCATACAACGTTCGTTTTCAGAAAATTTTCCTCCATTTTCAATCTTGAATACAAACATTTATCTAATAAAAGGATATTCAATGACCATATAAAGCTGAGGGAATAACGCAGGAAAAAAATTAAAGAATACTGGGTTTCGTTCGTTTTCGAAAACTGTTACCTCCATTTTAAAACCAAAACACAAATATTTATGCAATAAAATGATATTTAACAACAATATAAGATAATTCTACCTTCAAGCATCGAAGGAACGTCAGGAGAAAAAAAATTACGATTACGGGAGAAATCCTCACTCCGTCTAACTTCCGTTGTCGAAAATTTTGAAAGTGCGGAAAACTTGCATCTTCGGGAGTCTGCAAGATGGTTTAGTCGGTTTCTGGGGATGTCCTTTTTGTCTGCAGGACTAAAATAAATCTGCGATGTGCATCAGCCATCGCCGCGACTCTTTTACGGGGGTGGGTACACAATAAATCTGTGATTTACTTTGGCCATGGCTGCGCTTCTGCTATGGGAATGAGTACAAAATAAACCTGCGGTGTACATCGCCCGCCGCCGCAATTCTTTTACAGGAATGAGTACAAAATAGATCTGCGATGTACGTCGGCGTTGCCCTGATTCTGCTACCGGGATGAGTACAAAATAAACCTGTGATGTACATCGCTGTGATTTTTCTGCGGAGATGAGTACAAAACAAATCTACGCCATATGTTGGCCATCGCCGCGATTCTTCTACAGGAATGAGTACAAAATAGATCTGCGATGTACGTCGGCCATTGCTGCGATTTTTCTGCGGGGATGAGTACAAAATAAACCTGCGATGTACGTTGCCCCGATTCTTCTACAGGGATGAGTACAAAATAAATCTGCGATGTACGTTGGCCGTCGCCGTGATTCTGCTACGGGGACAAGCACAAAAGAATTCTGCGACGTACATCATCCTTGGCGAGAAAAAAAATTACGATTACAGAAGAAATTCTCACTATGTCTAACTTCTGTTTTCGGAAATTCTGAAAGGCGGAAAACTTGCACCAATGATAGGGATTCTGCAAGATGGCTTAATAGGGTTCTGGGGATGTTGTTTTGTCTGCAGGACCGTATAAATCTGTGACGTACGTCGGCCATCACCACGATTCGGCTACAAGGTCACGTGACTACACACAACGCTTGACTTCCCGCGTAAGCTGGTTACTTTCAGTCTGACTCCTCTCACAGGAGTCAGACTGAAAATAGCCAGACTAAAAACAATATACTACGAATAAAACTGAATATCAACACGTTACTTTGGATCTGAAGCAGCACAATGTGCTGCTTCAGATCCAAAGTAACATGTTGATATTCAGTTCTAATAGTATATTGTTTTTAAGTATGAAGTAAAATGGCTTTTAGTAAACATGGCCCGTCAAAAAGGAAATGTGAAAGTGACGTGGTGTTCCGTATATTCAATGAAGAATGAGAAGAACAATTTCTGTTTACTATGGGGAAGTTGTCGAAACCGATTTGTCTGATCTGTTCAGCAACAGTTGCAGTACCTAAACATACAACATTGAGAGGTATTTCAAACAAACTCATGATACATTTAACACGTCATACCCTTCTGGCTATACTTTAAGAACTGAATTTATTTCAAAGAAAAAGAGGGGGCTTCATTGCCGGCAAAAAGCTTATTTGTAACAAAATGTGAAGAGATGAATAACATGCTTCGAGCGTCATATAAAATATCTTATTTACTCGCTCAAAAGAAAAAACCTTTCTCAGATGGCAGGGTTATTAAAGAAAGTCTCTCTATATTTGCCGAAGACACTGGTGATACAAACATTAAAAAAATGGCAGACAATATTTCCCATTCTCGACATACAGTTATGAGGTGCATTGAAGAAATGGCGGATAATGTGTCAAAACAAATAAAGTATTTAACTGCTACTTCTACATACTTCTCTCTTGCAATAGACGAGAGCTGTGACATGACAGATAATGCTCAGTTGCTTGTGTTTGTAAGGTGCATAAACGAGAATTTTGATGTGTTTCAAGAGCCTTTAGGACTCTATTAATTATCGATCAGAACTTTCAGAAGGGATATTTTTGAGACATTGATAAACTGTGTAGAAAAATGTGATGTTGATTGTGGTAAACTTCAGTGGGCTAAACTTGAGAGTATTTGCACGGATGGTGCCCCATTCATGGTAGGGAAGAGAAATGGCTGTGTTTCTTTGCTCCAGGAGTATTTAGAGTGGAAGTTGTTTTCATACAACTGTATCATTTATGCAGAGGCTTTGTGTGCTAAAGAATGAACTTTCATTATGTTTTTAATCCTGTTGTGCGTTGCGTTAATATGATTTGATCACGCATGCTTAACCAAAGGGAGTTTAGGGAACTTTTTGATGAAGAAATAAATGAATATGGTGAACTTCTACTTCACACCTCAGTTTGATGGCTTTCTAAAAGAGAAGTGGTTTCACAGTTCATCAAATTAAAAGACCAAGAAGTACTTTCATTTTTGGAGCTGAAAGATATTATGCCTGTGGAGTGCAGACTACTTAAAGATTGAGAGTGGGTTTGCGACTTAGCATTTTTAGTGGACATTATGCATCATTTGAATATTCTTAACAGAAGATTGCAAGGCAAAGATTCTTTATTTCCACTCATATTCAATGAAATCAACAGTTTTAAATTAAAGTTGAAATTGTTTTGTAACAATTTAGAGCAGGGCAAACTTGATCATTTCCTAACCATTCAGCAAATCTTAAGTACAGTAATTTTACTGTGGATCATTTTAAATACAAATCATTGTATGAATCATTCTTAACTCGATTTTCTGCTTTTGAATCAGAAAGGAGTAACATAGACTTATTCATAAATCCATTTTGTTATTCAGAGTGTGATGTACATAAATATTCCCTATCAATGCAAATCGAAATATTAGAAATCCAAAGCCGCTCAGGACTTAGTGTTAAGTTTAAAGAACAATGTGAATCACCCACTGCTCCTAATTTGATTGAGTTCTGGAAATATGTGCCCTAAAGAACAGCTTCCCGAGCTTCATGACCTTGCTCTGAGGTTCATTTGCATATTCAGATCCACATACATTTGTGAACAAACATTTTCATCCGTGAATGTTGTAAAAAGTAAATTTCGTTCAACTATCACAGATGCACACCTTGGGGATATGCTTCTTTTAAGTACATCAAGAATTACACCCAACATTGACAAATCGTTACGTGAAAAGCAGGTTCAAAAATCACATTAGTGTTGCAGGTGTGTAAAGTTCATAAGAACTTGAATTTTTTAATTAATTTCGTCGCCTGAATTTCTAGTAAAAAAGAAAGTTTTATTATAACAATTCATTTTATTTTTTTTTGCATAATAATAATTTTAATATTATGTGAATAATTTAATAAAATGACTGTTTAAAAATGATATGGGTTTCAATACTTTACAAAAACATATAAAATAACCCCATTTTTAGCTGATAATAGTTGTCAATACTTAAGTTGGTTATGGTGGCCCGTCAAATGATTTCTAAGAATTTAGTGGCCCAATTTCAAAAAAGTTTGGCCACTCCTGCTCTATGGCCTCTTTGTATCATACGAGGTCTGTTCAAGAAAGACTTGCACGAAAATTTATAAACGTGCATGTACGAACCTAAACTACATATGGCTGTAGTCCTTTTCAAAGTAATCTACTCTAGAGGCACTGCACCTGTTCAAATGTCACTGCCACTCCTCAAAGACGTGCTGGAAACCCTTTCAGAGCCACCTCTGAAGCTTTGACTACCACTTCTGTTGACGTAAACCTACGTCCTTGTAAGTTCTGTTTGAGAGTTGGGAAAAGAAAAAAAAATCACAAGCTGCTAAATCTGAACTGTATGGAGGGTGTGGAAATATTCCAATTTTTTTCAGCCAAGAAGATAGTGACTTTCTGTGCCATGTGAAGACAAGCTTTATCATGGTGGAGTATCCAACCATTTTGGTGAATGTGTGGATGCTCCTTATGGATATGTGTGATCAGCTTTGTCAAAACAGATGCAAAATAATGAGCATTAACCTCGGTATTTGGGTGGCATGGCATTCTGGTACACCATTCCTTGTTAATCAAAGAAAGTTATTACCATTACCTTCTCAGCAGACTTTTCACATCTCATCTTGCCTTTTTCAGCACGTCTATTGTAAAAGAAGATCGTGCTTATGTTATCGGTTTGTCCGTCCGCCCGTCCGTCCGTCTGTACCCACGGTATCTCTGCAACTATTAGTCCGATTTGAAAAATTCTTTTTGCATTCGAAAGCTTGAAATATGCGAATGATGATCCTTTATCTCGTTTTTTTTTTACGATGTACAATTTCGCTGCTAGAGGGCGTAAATGCAGATGATGTCTAATTCAAATATACGTTTTATTCCACATATTTGCTTCTAAACATCCGATTGAAAAAAATCTTTTACCTTTTGATTCCATTTATGTCGAAGAGTATTTTGGATATAGTTTCTTTTTCAAAATACGCATAGATTTTCTGCTAGGGGCGTAAAAGTAAATTGCATTTTCCCCGATAACTCTTCTTCTAAAACTCCGATTTGAAATTTTTTTTTGGAGCGGATTCATCTCCTGATGCACAATCTTTTGCATATAATTTCGAATTTTTGGTAAAGAATACTTTGGCCACCAGGAGGCGTAAGTGTTAATTTTCGCTTCTGATGTATTTGCCATAAAATCTGATCTTCTAAAATA
The DNA here is from genome assembly GCA_039090855.1 of Macrothele yani. NCBI lineage: Eukaryota > Metazoa > Arthropoda > Arachnida > Araneae > Macrothelidae > Macrothele > Macrothele yani. Next base: position 94,047,630 of record CM077010.1, read on the forward strand.
TCGATTGAAAAAATTCTTTCGTGGACTGATGCCACTCACATCGATAAACCTTTCCGGAATATTTTCTTCTTAAAATATTCCACAGTTTCTCCGCCAGGGGCGTAGATGTATATCTTATTTTTGTCAATATCTTGACTTCTAGGAGTCCGATTTGAAAAATTCCTTCTTTGTGGGATAGTGTTTTCCGTGTGACATGTTTTTCATAAAATTTCAAAATTTTCAAGTAATTCATAGACTTTCCACTAGGGGCGTAAAGGTAAATTACGTTTCCCCCTATATCTCTGCTGCTAAATCTCCGATCTGAAAAATTCTTTCTGCACCGGATACAGCCCCTGATGGGAAATCGTTTGCACATAATTTCTAATTTTTGTAAAAAAATGGTTTGGCCACCAGGTGGCGTAAACCTTAATTTCCGCTTCTGATGTATTTGCAGCAAAATATGAGCTTCTAAATTCTCGATTTAAAATAATGTTGTTTGCAGACTGTTACTACTCATGCCGACAAACTTTTTAGAAACATTTTCTTCTTATAATAGTGCACGGTTTCTACGCCAGGGGGCGTAGATGTATATCTTATTTTTGTCAATATCTTGACTTCTAGGAGTCCGATTTGAAAAATTCCTTCTTTGTGGGATAGGGGTTTTCCGTGTGACATGTTTTTCATAAAATTTCAAAATTTTCAAGTAATTCATAGAATTTCCACTAGGGGGCGTAAAGGTAAATTGCGTTTCCCCCTATATCTCTGCTGCTAAATCTCCGATCTGGAAAATTCTTTCTGCACCTGATACAGCCCCTGATGGGAAATCGTTTGCACATAATTTCTAATTTTTGTAAAAAAATGGTTTGGCCACCAGGTGGCGTAAACCTTAATTTCCGCTTCTGATGTATTTGCAGCAAAATATGAGCTTCTAAATTCTCGATTTAAAATAATGTTGTTTGCAGACTGTTACTACTCATGCCGACAAACTTTTTAGAAACATTTTCTTCTTATAATAGTGCACGGTTTCTACGCCAGGGGGCGTAGATGTATATCTTATTTTTGTCAATATCTCGACTTCTAGGAGTCTGATTTGAAAAATTCCTTCTTTGTTGGATAGTGTTTTCTGTGTTGCATGTTTTTCATATAAATTCAAAATTTTCATGTAATTCATAGACTTTCCACTGGGGCGTAAAGGTAAATTGCGTTTTCCCCTATATCTCTGCTTCTAAATCTTCGATCTGAAAAATTCTTTCTGCACCGGATACAGATCCTGATGGGAAATTGTTTGCACGTAATTTCAAATTTTTGTAAAAAATTGTTTGGCCACCAGGTGGCGTAATTCCTCATTTACGCTTCTCATGTGAGCTTCTAAAATCTCGATTGAAAAAAAGTCTTCTGTGGACCGATACTGCTCATGTCGACAAACATTTTAGGAACATTTTCTTTTTGAAATAATGCATGATTTTTACGCCAGGGGCGTAGATGTATATCTTATTTTTGTCAATATCTCTACTTCTAAAAGTCTGATTTGAAAAATTCCTTCTTTGTTGGATAGTGTTTCCGATGCGAAATGTTTTTCCTATAAATTCAAAATTTTCAAGTAAATCATAAACTTTCTGCTAGGGCGCACAATGGTAAATTGCGTTTTCTGCTCCTAAGACTCCGATTTGAAAAATTCTTCCTGTATCGCATACAAAACCTGATGGAAAATATTTTTCACGTAATTTCTAATGTTTGGCAAAGAATGGTTTGGCCACCAGGGGTCATAAGTGTTAATTTCTACTTCTAATGTATTTGTAGCAAAATCTGGGCTCCTGAAAACTCTACTAAATTTTTTTTTCTTGGACTGATACCGCTCATATGGATAAACCTTTTGTGAATACTTTCTTCCTAAAATAATGCATGGTTTTCCCATCAAGGGACATAAAGTCACATCTTATTTTTGTCGATAATTCTGTTTCCAAGAGTTCGTAAGCTCACGATTCCGTTTACAGCAATATCTGAGGGATTAAAGACCCGATTGAAAAACTTCTTTCTTCCGTCAGATACTATTGTTTTCCATACCGGTCCCATTGACTTGGGATAGTTTTGATAAATTTAATTTGCATCAGAACGGATTCAAAAGACGTGCTTATTACACCCGAAAATTCGGTGTCATCTTTCTTGTTGCCTTTGGAGATAACAGAGTTTTCCATACAGAGCTGTGTTGTTTGCCCTCTGGATCATAGTGATAAAGAAAAGTTTCATCGCCTGTAATCACTGACTTCAGGTAGTCCTTGTTTGAAGCAATTTCTTGCTTCAAAAATTCACACACCTTGACCCGCATTTGTTTTTGTTCAAGCGTCAGTAACGAGGAATCCATCTTACACTGACTCACATCATGTGTAGTTTCCCACTGTGTATAGTGTGGGCACGTCCAACTGAAATCTGTAAATGTTCTGCCATTTGTGTCACTGTGAGCCGACACCTCATGAATTATCGCTGCTGTAGTGCCTACCATCTGATCGGTAATGGCAGTTGGCAACACCCCAGGCCCACCTTGTTTCTGTAACAATTTGCAGCCTTCATGAAATTATTTTATCCACTAGTGTGTTGTACAATGTGGCATCACATTCTCACCATGTGCCTTCACTAACACTTCGTATGGCTCCAAATTTGTGTTCCCTAAACGAACACAGAACTTCAAAGCTGTACACTGTTCCACTGTGATATTCATGACTTGACTGAAAGGCAGGGTCAAACAAACACTTCTTCACAGCGTTCTACTCAAGGTCACGTGTGGTGCAGTGGCTCAGAAAGATTCATTTATACAGAGGGGAGTCGGGTGTATGCTGTGATGATGCTTTGGCTCCAATATGTAGCTATACTATTTAAAACGAATGTGCAATTCTTTCTTGAACAGGCCTCCAAAACTTATATCTCTGTTTCCTAAGTGACACTGGTATTGATTAACACAGTAAGTTGTTGTCAATCTTCTTATTTATTTTGCATTATTATTGCACATGAGTGAAACTTTTGTACATTTGTTCATATGAATCAGTATTTATGCAGAATTCTTTCTAAGTAGATAGTTTTTTTTTTTTCTCTTCACAGCAAAGAATTAACTCTCCGTTCCAGCTTTGTTGTGTTTGCTGTGGAGGTATGCCATCAAGTGTTCCAAGAGGCTAATATTAGTATTGAAATTACACAAGCCACATGTGTTGAATCAACCAGTAATGTTTCTAAGAAGCGAAGACTTGATGTGGGATTCAAGACTTTTGTTGACACTTTGCAATCAGCTGTGCAGTCTGTTGCAGCAACTGCAGAAGTTATACCATGGTACCATTGCCATTTTGCTAGATTATTTGTTTGTACTAGTGTATTATTTTTAGTGTTATCATTTTTATGTGTAGATTTTTCTTTTTCATAATTTAGTTGCATTTTCGTTTCATTAAACTCTCTACAGCAGAGGTAATTTTTGTTTAAGTACATTCATACATACATTCACACATATCACTAAGCTGTTCTGGGAGATTCAAGGGTTAGCTCTTCAAAGAAAGATAATCTGCCAGATCATAGTTACTAATGGTGTTAATTACACTATAATAATGTGTGTCACTCTCATTATCTTTTTCTCTTGTAGGAATTCTTGGATCTGGTCCTCCCATGATTTCCTGGGCTTTCCTGTTCTTCCTTTTTCCTGCCACTTGGGCTGAATAAACTCTATTAGTTGGCACCTCATCAATCCTTCTTTCAACATAGCTAAACCACTTTAATGTATTTGTCTCCACCTTACTAACAACATGTTGCTTCACATCACAAACCTTAATTCCTCACACAAGAAGAACATGTCTTGCCCCCCTCCCCCCAAATTAAAGAATCTTTCCAGCTCGTGAACAACTTCTTCATTTCTTCTACAGTACCTAGATAACTATCTTACATCAGAGTAAAAAGAATTGGTACACTTTCATGCACAGCCATTTGGGACCTTTTCCAAAATACATTTGTCTTGTAAAATCCTTTTTAAACCAGTCATGACTTTCAAAGTTGAATTCATTAGCCTACTGATTTTGTTATCTAATCTTTTTTTCGCTTTCAAATGTGTGTCCTGAATACACATACTCATTAACCTGGTCTAATAACTCTGTATACCATTTAGACTCATCTTACATTTTGTACTAATAGTTATGCAGTCAAAACCCATAATTTTAGGGTTTCTCTTATTTATTCTCAGTTTGAATTTCATTCAAACCTGGTAGTTTAATACCCTTACCAGGAATTGTTATCAAAACAGTGCTTTTAAAGTTTAAGTTTTGTAGCACCACTATCACTTTTCTTTTTCACACCCTAAAAATTCTTCATTTTCCCATTACATATACTGCATATCTTAGAGAACCCATTGGTCCTGTGAAATTCTCCTAAAATAGCTATAACTTTCAAAACTGAATTTATTGGCTTACTAATTTCACTATATAATCAGTTTTCCCTACCAAACATGCTTCTTAAACACTCAGAATCATTCATCTGGTCTAATTATGTACCATTTGGACTGATCTTGCTTTCAGTACTTATAATTCTTTGCTCAGAAACCACGACTTTGACTTTACACTTATTTGCTGTAGTTTGAATTTCATGCAAACTTCTTTCATCAGGGGCAACTCGCAACATGCTCTGCAACTGACTTTTTCTGTCCATCAACAATACTATGTTATCAGCATATATGGAAATTTCCAAGACATAAACCAGTACACTGTATATTTTGCATCATACATGCATGTATCCATAAATAAATTAATCAGCCATGGCAACATTGCACAACCTTGTCTGACTCCTGTACCAATGGCCAGTTTGATAATAAAATCTAATTACTATCACTAGTACCTTCCACAGAAGCAATCTACTTTCTGTACAATAAGCTTTCTTCTGAATTGTAGATGCGGAAAAAACTTTCTTACTAACAGACAAAAGCTTTTCAATCAACAGACATAACACAAAAGTTTGGAATGACTGGCTGGAACTGTTGACTGTGGGCAACCAGTAATATATTTTATGATTTTCATGACCAAAAGTAAGATTTTGGTTTAAGCAATGTAATAAATTGTAATGCAGATTTAATTAACTGTAATACATGTGATTTTCCAATTTTGTCCAAGGAAATGTGTGTATGTGTGTGTGCATGTGGTTTAAAAATTTCTTCCAGATCTATGTACTAAAATGCTTATTAAAATTCTGTGTTTTTTTGAAATGCATGGAATAGTTTCATGATCTTTGTGAAAACAAGTGTTTAGATTGGTAACAGAAAACCAAATGTGTTAGGAATTTAAAAAAGTGCCACTGTATTCCCGGAAAACATCATACGTGTATAAGTTTTGCATCATAAAATTAAGTGCAGAGTGCTTATTGATAATTCTGTGTCTCAGAAATTATCTCTTTCATTTTGCATGTAATTGCACATACACAAACTTAAAGTTGATTGTTCCTCAAAAGGTCTATGGCTCTTCAGAAATGTGATTTTCCTCAGTGAGAAGCGTGCATTGCAGATGAAAATCACCCCTGTACTAAGAGAGAGAGAGAGAGAGAGAGAGAGGTGGGGGTGGGGGGAACATCTGATTTTATTCAAGTGTAGTTGCAAATCAAAGAATTCATTTAAAGAGTGATGCTGCCTGTAAAAAGAATAACATTTGAAATGTTTCACAATATTTCAAAATCATATCAAACATGATAGCAGAGAAAACATGTCCAAAACAGATAATGTTGGGGACATTTTAAATCTGTATGTTGCTGCCATATAATGAAAAAATTCTGTATAAGAAAACACTGGAAACACTTAGTCATCCATAATTTTGTTCATTACACTGTGAACATAATTTTTTGAATCCTGTTTTTTGAATGAATTTTACTCTCTTCGTTATGTTGCTGTAGATGAACTTTTTGAGTTTGTACATTCATTATCTCTTCACATAACAATATCTCAAGGTGCCATGCTTTGAACGTGGAGCCAAGGGAAAGTGTACAAATGTTTAGTGTTTCAAACCTACCACTCTCTTGTCTGTTTAACAATGGACCATGACTGTGTGATTTTTAGATCAGCTGAGTCGGTACTTCGTATGTGTATCGTAAAGTCTTTTGTTTTCCATACTTTCCACAATCATCATAGCCTCTACGTTAGATCTCGTGAGTTACCTCTTTGTATGTGTCACCATCAGCTCTTCTCTCAATTGTATGTAATAGTAAAAACTCTTTCTTTCACTGGTTGTCCACTGTATGAATATGTTTCTTGTGTTTAGTTTCACACCTCTTTGGTCATTATGCTTCATATGCTATCATGCTTGGAATTCATCTATCCATGCTAGGATCATTGTATAGGATTGCCTTGTCTACCTGTAGAAGCTCATGCTAACATTTTGTGAGTACTTGTTCTAAAGTCTGGAACTTTTTGTTTCTTTACCAGAAGCTTGATGCAAAGCATTGCTTCCTCCACTCTAATTTTCTTCCAGTCTCTACTAATGGATCTTAATTAGGAAGTATCATGGGTGTGCTGAGCAAGTCTTGTCTGAAGCCACAGTCTTTGTAGTGGTGATAAATGTTGTCTTCATAGTTATACTGTGATACATCTAGGTTCTGATAGGATTTTTCAGACACTCATCTGCTTAGTGGTTGGTGAGCATTAATTTGTCAGATATCTGCTGTGAACTTGTACTGAAGTTGGGATTTTCATCAAGTTGTACTAGATTCCTCGCTGTATTGTTGCTGAACTGAATAAACTTGCAGGTTTTATTACTAGAACTTTTTGTTTCTCTGTGGAAATACTAGCTTGCCATTGTTGTGATTTTGTGCTGTGTTAGTTGGGAAGGGGATTGAGTAGATGGGACTACCAATGGGTGCGAAACAAGCTGTTCAAAATTCAGCATTAAACTGGACTTTAGGCTTATGCAGCCTGCGTAGAAATTGTAATGCTTGTGTGTTTCTGCTTTGTTGGCATTTCCATTTCATTCACTGTTATTTGCTGTGTGGCAGCACTGCTCCTATGTATGAAGTGTAACTCACTTTTCACTGTTGCTCATGCTTTGCTCTGTACCTGTTCTTAGTATTCTCTATATGTTTTTTTTTCTGATTATTGTTATTCTGTGTTGTTTCTTAGGTGATATCTTTTTTATTTTTATTTCATTGGATGTTTTAGTTTTGTTTTTAATATCTTTGGTAATAGTCAAAAAGGCTACTACCTAGTTTTAAGGAATGTTTTCTAATGAGATGAATTTCTAACAGTCTGTTCTTCAAAATCAATCAGTAAAGCAAGCATTTTTGTTTCCTTCCCTTTTTTAAAAAGTGAAACTAAATTGTAAAATTACTGCTTAATTTGTTAATGATGAAATCTTAGGCATTTCCATTATCTGTAAAATTGTTTTCACAGGAGTTAACTATGCAGTACTGATTTTTGATATCTAATTTTGCTTAAAATGTATGTTTTTCTTGTGTATTCACTTCTTACTATCTCAAGGGGCAGAGCAAACATTTTTTCTTTTTTTTTTTTTTTAAAGCAAAAGTAATGTTCAAAAACACTACTGCATGCATAATGTACAGCGAAAAACTACTTTACAGGGAAAGAATGATGTTGGTAGAAAATTTAAGGTCCAGTTTTCAACTTGAACTAACCTGAACTAATTTTTTGTAAACAGGAGGAAAAGTGCTTGCTCATTTTTGTTTATTGACATACCAACAAGTGACTAAGCAATGGGAAATCATGCATTTTCAGAGAAATTAATTAAGCTATAAAAAAAACAATAATACTGTTTTGATGGGAAAATAAAATATGGAAGGTCCATGTTTTTCACAAAAATACAGTGATAGCATTTTGAAAAAAAAACTAAATCTGCAACTACAGTGGCTGTCAACAAAATCATAAAGAAAATCAGTGTTTGTAAATATATTGAAAAAATCAGTATTTAAAAATGTATTAGGGAAACCAGTTTTTCTTATGGGTAATTCAGAAAACTGTTAATTATGATAAAAAATTTGAAATGATGTGCCATTTTTAAATAATGCAGCTGTATAAACATACGTATAATAAAATTTTGACGTGAAATGTAATAGGATTCCATAGTAAGTTTTTAAGTTGTTTAGAATTGATTTCAATTTTTTTTTTGCATAACTTTCATTGTTATTATAGACTAGAATTTTCTTTTTCACATTGAATAGTGCCAAATTTTAATTCAGTTGTGATTGTTTTGCGTGTCAGTGTCCTAGTTTTTGATTTTGAAAGGTTGACAGTTATGGTAAAAGTTGTAGAAATCTTTGTTGGAATGCAAAGTGGTTCAGGATTGAAAAAAAGTTCACCAAGCTTGTAGTTTTTCACTGAATCTTCTCAGACAGCAATCCAAAGATGTTAAGTGTAAGCCATTAGAAGATGTAGACAGTTATGTCAAAAAAGTAGAAAACTGATAAGTATATTTAAATAAGTACAAATTTTACAAAATATTTGTGAAATGAATGAAGAAATGTTTTTATTTTGAAATCTAAAAGAAATCACAGTTAAGACCAGACATCACCAACCATCATAACCTTGGCAAGAAAAAAAGTTGGTTACAGCACTGTGCAGTTAAAATTAGAGTATTTGTATATTCTATGTTTAAGGCTGAGTGAAGCTAAATAATTTCTTACTGCAGTTTTGCTGATCAGGGCAGTTGGTATGATGTGTACTTTTTCTATTTCTTTGATATTTCAACATCATTTGTCTCATGTGTTGTCAGACAGTGGCTACCATTTTCTGATAACCTCACTTTTGGGTGTTAGATATTGCAAGCTATCTGCAGGTGCACAAGATAAGCTGACAGTATGACACACAACAGTAGCATCTCATGCAAAATCTTCTAACCTGGCTTTGAATACCATGACATGCACAATAAACTTCTGAGATTGAGATTTATGTAGAGGATTTTAAGAAGAGAATGTCTGTGTGTGTGTGTGTGATCCCAGTTTTAAACAACCCTTAGAAGTACAAAGCTAGGAGATTTGGGCTAGAGTGCCTGATGGAAAAGTCACATGGAAGTGATCAGAAAGGGGAAGGAAGATGCCCTTATTTATAACAGGGGGGGCCAGTACCCTGTGTCTAATGGCTTAACGTGCCGATCCAATGCACGGCAGATATTTAGTGGTTCGAGCTTTTGTACCTGCCTGAGATCGATCCTGAGATTCTCCGTGGCAGTCACAAATGTTGACCACTAGCCATCCATGGCCATAAACTTCTGTTATGATATGTCATCCTTATATGCTGGTCCGAATCATATGGTTAGTAAAGAAAAAAACAGTGTTAGCCAGCATCTTAGAAAAAGTCTGGGTGTGAAATCATATGTATTGTATTGCACATATAGTAAAAATTTATGTACTATATATGTAAGAGTATTATTACTTTATGAACGTTTGTTTTTTAAATCTTTTTTCATGTGAAATTTTGTGTAATTTTGTTTCATCTTTTTCCATTAACTTTTTTTCCCTCTCATATCTAGGCTGCAGCTTATGTCAGCTATATTGATAAAATACCCAGAGATTGCTGCTATTGAAGATATTATTCAAGTTTTACGTTTATTAATTCAGATTCACTTGGCATGCAACCAGTAAGTATAAGCAGATACATATGTGCATTTTACTGATGGATTGAGAAGAATATGAAGATGCTTTCAATGTTTTGAGATCAAAGTTGTCCCATGTAATATGTGCAATGTTGTGATTGAAAAGTTATGAACTGTACATTAATGTGTGTATGTTGGGTGTATGTATATCTGAATTGTACTTTGCTTTCAGTGTTTTACAGATCTGTTGATTTTAATTCTTAACCAGATGATGATTCATGTTTAATCTCTGAAAATCAAGATTTTGTAAGTTAATATCCTTGTAGTTGAAGCACCTTTAACACACTAAATTATTAAGTTACCTTATAAAATTTTAATTTTGAAAAAGACAAACCATACTACAAGAGTTGTTCAAAAAGTAACAATGATTTTACATGGGGCAGAAGTGTAATGCAGTAAACATACTTACAATTATGTACTTTCAAAGCATTCTTTGTTTCTGGATTAAAAGGTGAAAAAATATTTCATCACATTGACGACTTGATCCAAAAAGTGTGGCTTACATCTCAGCCGGCACTTCCATTGGCGACAAGTAATAACACAGCCAGGAAATATGCAAACAGCTCCCTGTAGTCAATGCCGTGGCAGAAAGAGGAGTGAAGCTTATTCAGGATTTTAACTTAAGCATTACAAAGAATGAAGAACAGAAGCAGTACTTGATTCAAGTAGTGTCTGAGCACCACTCAAAGTTTCCTGAGCCTAAGAAGTATTTGCTAGTTGGTGATAGCTCTGATAAAGCTGGTGGAAGTAGACCGTGCAAACGCCGCAAAGCTTCTTGAGCCTAAAAAGTGTTTTGCTAGTTGTAGCCCAGTAAATAAAGGACTTGACCCGGAGCAAATTAGGTAAAAGCTGAATTTTTGCAGGCTGGTAGAACTCCTCGGGCTAAGCATTTTTACAAAAGTCCCCACCCCTCCCCCGCTTGCTTCCCCCCTACACCCCCATAAAGGGGGAAAATTTGGTCTAACACTAATCCACTCGTAACTCCCGAAATAATTGGCGTACAGTGATAATTTTTTTAAAATTTATTCCTCTTGATATGGTCTATAAATTTTGTTCTATTCATTTTTACTATATATCCTATAGTTTTGCTGCAATTTTTGAAAACCCGCAAAATAGCACCTTTTTTTCTCGACATTTTACTGAATAATTGCAATTACCGCTTCACAGAGCCAAAATTTCTGAAAAAGGCTCCAAATAAAAGTTGTAGCAAACTTCATAACCTTTACAACGATATATTATTTGTCTTAATACGCTTTATAGTTTACCTTCTGTGGTACCGAAACTGCAAATGCATTGTAGCCACAAAATGACAAAAAATCGGGCAAAACATGCAATAATTTTGCGGGGAGTATAATTTTCAACAATAGGTAAAAAATAAAAAAAGGAAAGAAAACTCAGCTTCGCACCTGCAAAAAAGTCACCAACTCTTGCCTGTTTGCCTCACCCCCCCCCCCGGAGGTGTGGAACTAATGATTATTATGTGCAAACGAATTGTTGAATTGAAATATGACAATGTCATTTTTTTTCTTCATACAATGCTTATAGAGTAAGAATTCAGTTCCATGCACTGCTGCCGTTTCTACAATTTCAAAGTAATTAAAAAAAAAAACATTTTCATTTTCAAATTTCCTAAATGAACTAAGATTAAAATTTCGTAAAACTGTAATTAAAAAAGAAAAGGCTACAAACAAAAGCGGTGATGATTAAATTTATAACTTTTAAAATGATATATATTTCGTCTTACATTGCTTCTGTGGTTCTTTTGAATATCGCACAGTTGTGGCAGAATTATCATAAATCAATATCAATGTCGTCACTCATATCAGGCTTGTTTGTGCATGACAGTCCACTGCAACGTCCACACATAGCAGAACATGAGAATCCGGCTTTTCGGCAGCTGCAGGAAATCATACATTCTTTCTTATAGTTGCATGAAATTAAACACAAAAGTTCATCACACCCTGTAATGGCTTGCGTGAATAACAGACATTTGCGTGCATGGCTGTAAATAGATATCAGTTTTTCAATGCTGTAAAATATTGGAGATATTGCAACAGTGCCCGGTTTGAGAAAGTACAAAGATTTTGTTTCTTCTGGCGCCAGTGCAGTTAATAAGACGATAAGGCCTGTATCCGTACCTACGGTGACTACAGTAGGGTTTAGTTTCAACATTTCTATAGAGGTTTGAACTATATCTACATCAGCATCGTTATTAGCCGTGAGAACCGTGATATTAGTGGCAGAGGGGAATTTTTCCTTTAATGCTGCAATTATTCTTTTCTTATTGTGGGGATTGGGCAGAAAATCTGTCTGCGCTGTGGTGCACCCCATGTTATTTGTAAATATAATGTTCGCTGACGTCCTTTTAGCAGTTCTTGTTTGTTCTTCCTGCTTTGTTGTTGGCGTTTCAGGGTATCCATCAAAGACAACGTAGCAATTTGTACCATAATGGGAAAGTACATGAGATATATAATTTTGCAGAATTTGATCAAATGTTGTGTGCTTAGGCCAAGTTACTGAATGAAGGAGATAACCACCATCTATTATAACAGCTGCACCAGTTGGTATATCCTCCTGTTCAACAATACCACCAATGAAAGATTTAGTTATGGAGGATTTTGTACCTTTTCGCAGTGACACTTCGTCAAATAAAGATGGTGGACGAGATGCTAGTTCATATCTGAAGTATGATTTCAATTTCAAGGGACTGTCACAAACACAAATAACTCTGTTGAACAATTGTTGTGTACTTATTGAAACTTAGTAGTGTCGTAAATCATTTTCTGTATGTCCTCCCTAATAATTTCTGCTGCTGCTTCAATAACTCTCCTTCGTTCACAAACCTTATCCTTCTTTCTCTCATTGTACCATTGATCAGTTAGCAATTTATGATTAGCATCTGTCATACATACAATATTCTTCTTCCCAGAAATATTTGTTATTGCTATCCTGTCTCTGAAATGTTGTAACAGTTGCTGCTTCAAATATTTATCAGTAATGGTTGTAGACAGGTCATGATCTTTCATGATATTTTGTAAATCCTTTAGGGTGTATTGGCATCCATGTGTTTTCTCAATATAGTCACACAAGAATGAGAAAGCAGTTTCAGTGCTCTGATCTTGCGGCCGACCAGGTGCTCTAAAGAGCTTTATTTTTCTGAATTTTCTGTAGCACTCGGAATGATATTGTGCTTCAACTGCTACTAGGTCAATAACCCCGAGAATTTTTGACTTCACATTTTCCCCCATTCATCGTTACGGTGTTCGCAGAAAGTTAAAATTTTATCTTTCATTTCTAGAGTCAATACCATATGGACCGCTTTTCTGTATTTGAGAGGAAGCTTAATATTCAGAGTGGCTTCCTTTTCACAGAATTAGCACTCATTTTTAAAGTCAAAAGTTTGTTGAAAACTTCGTAAAAGTGGATTTGAAGACGTTGATGCTAACGAAATACTTGCAACATGTGAAGCCTTAATACTACTTTCTCGCGTGTAGTTCCGCCGGCAAGTCTGGTGAACCATGATAGAAGTAGCATTCTCTAATTTTTCATTTTCATGCAAACTGTCTTTTCTTTTCAGGCTAGAATCAATTATCCTTTTTAAACCTTTGGTGACAACTACTGATTCTCCCTCACAGAGATGGTTATCGCAAATCATGCATTTGTCTATTTTTTATTCCGTTAGGTAAACCAATACGGAAAAGCATTAAGAATTTGGTTAACTTTTAGAGGCTAAAAAACGATCAACTTACATTTCGTTCGGTGTCTCAACGAACCTCCCGTACGGACGTCTTGCCTATCCGATTATCTAATTCTATTTGCTTTTGTGGCATATGTGCGGACAGTGGGGGAGTTTTAGGAATGCATTTTATTCTCCCCACGTGTCAAATAAATAAACAAATTGCGTGAGTCAATGCCTCTTATCTCTCTATCATCACTATGTTCTTCCCGCGACAAATTCTTCGTAACAGAAGTGCTTAAAGTGGTTCCAACTAAAATCTCTGTCTTATGTTTCCAATTGTAAAACTTCTTTACACATTATCTTCACAATTTATGTATTCCCAAGGATGAAAATTTGCACATCGATAAAACTTACTTTAAGTTATAGCATGAGATAGTAAATTCTTGCTAAAACATAACCATAATTATATTAAAAATCGATCATTTTTTTTAGTAATGTTCAGACCTGTTAATAAACGGCGCGACCTGTACATTAATGATGTCAGTAGACAAACAAATGTTGGATTTCTAAATTATGGTTATGTTTTAGCAAGTAATAGGTATCTCATACTATAACTTAAAGTTAGTTTTATCGATGTGCAAATTTTCATCCTTGGGAATACATTAATTGAGAAGAAAATATGTAAAGAAGTTTTACCATTGGAAACATAAAGCAGAAATTTTAGGTGGAACCACCTTAAGGCTGACATGGTTTAGATACAGTGTAAGCAAAACTATATATTGCTGTAAGACAAATAATATATTGTTGTAAAGGTTATAAAATTTGCTACAACTTTTATTCAGAGCCTTTTTCGGAAATTTTGGCTCTGTGAAGCGGTAACTGGAGTTAATCGGAAAAATGTCGAGAGAAAAATGTGCTATTTTGCGGGTTTTCGCAAATTGCTGCAACACTATTGGAGATATAGTAAAAATGAATAGAACAAAATTTATAGACCATATCAAGAGGAATAAATTAAAAAATATTATCGCTGTACGCCAATTATTTCGGGAGTTACGAGTGGATTAGTCTTAGACCTCATTTCCCCCACTTTATGGGGGCGTAGATGGGGAAGCAAGCGGGTGAGGGGCGGGGACTTCTGTGAAAATGCTAAGCCCAATGAGTTCTACCAGCCTTTAAAAATTCAGCTTTTACCTAATTTGTTCCTGGTTTGACCCAATTTTGGCTTTTATTTACTGGGCTATTGGTTGTAACATCATTGAACTGCTATTTGCTTTAATAGTGAACTGACAATCTGACATGGATATGTTTTTTATTAATTAGCAACATTTTACTGTTTAAGATGTTTGATACTTACCAAGAGGGTAGTGCATTTACCATTTATTTATGCAAAACCATAACACTTTATTATGTTATATGTGCTGGAAATTCAAGTTTGAGTGTTCAATAAATATTGTCCAAACTCCAAACTGTTTCAAATTTTTGTCATGTTTACTTTTACGCATTGAAACCAAATCTAACAAGTAATTTCCAACTTTTAATTTTGACAGCCACCCTAATATACACTGAAGTGTCCAAAGTCATGGGATAGCAGTGTGCAAGTTTTTAACTGGCACTGACATCGTAAAAAGGCTTCGACGATTTTTATCAGTTGCAAGGTGTAATCTCGTGAGTCAGGTTGAACAACCGCCAGTAGGATTATGGCAAGCCGATGTGAGTTATTGGAGTTTGAACAAAGCATGGCAATGGGAGCCAGACTGAGTTGTGCAAACATTCAACATTCCTTGACCCATGGTGTCACGTATGTACCGATAATACCTCATGGAAGGCATTACCACCCACTGTGGACAGTGCAGTGGCCGACCACAGGTGCTGAATGACTGACCCGCGGCATCTGACCAGGATTGTTCATGCTAACAGATGAGCGACACTGGCTCAAATAACACCCACATACAATGCAGGAGGTACCAGAGATATATCCTTCAGGTTAGGGCAGTGTAATTTAGCGTCCATGGATTGGGGTATGGGAGCAGAAGACCCAACAGAGTGCCTACTGGGTTCATGTTGGATGAACGTGAACCCAGTAGGCCAGTGGCCACCATGTTCGCCCAACATGAACCCTTTGTTAGCACCATGACAACTGACACAGCACCTCACCTGGGCTTGTGAACACGGTAATTGGACCCCGGAAGACTGGCAACATGTGGCGTGGTCTGATGAGTCACGCTAGCAGTTGTTACAAGCTGATGGCAGGGTTCGAGTGTGGTGCAGACCCTTGAGGCCATGGACCCAAGCTGTCAACAAGGCACTGTGCAAGCGTGTGGTAGATCCACACGTGTGGGGTGTCTTTACGTGGCACGGTTTGGGTCCTCTGGTTCCTGTAAGCATGCTATTAACTGGTAATCGCTTTGTTGTTCTGCTTGGGTCCTCTGGTTCCTGTAAGCATGCTATTAACTGGTAATCGCTTTGTTGTTCTGCTTGGGTGTCCATTTGCAACCATTCATGAATGTCATGTACCCCAACAACGATGGGATTTTCCAGGTGGACAATGCACCATGTCTTCAGGCCCAAGTTGTCCAAATTTGAAGAATCGAGGAGCATTCTGGACAGTTCTGACAGATGATGTTGCCACCATATTCGCCTGACATGAACCCAATAGAGCACTTATGGGACATGGTGGAAAGGTCCATTTGCACCCAACATTCTGCACCTACAAGTACCAGGGAACTGTGGGTGGCTGTTCAGATGCAATGGCTCAACAAAATGTCTCCGGAAGTCTTCTGGCCACTTCTGGAATCGATGCTACATTGAATCGCTGCACTTCGCTGGGCTCGAGGAGGTCCTACGTGATACTAGGTACGTATCCCATGACTTTTTGGCACTTCAGTGTAATATGCTAAGCAGATATATGCCCCCATCATTAATGAAGACAACATAACCTGAAAAACAGAAAATACAAGATGATTTTATATATAGTATATAATCTAAATGCAATATATTCAATCCACGTAATTCAGTACATGGCTAATACAGCAATTAGCTAAAGCTACAATATTTCCTAGAATAATCTTTAAGTATAGTATCAATAATCAGATTTATCAAAAGTAAAATAAAAAATTCTGAATTGCTGGTGCAGTAATCTCCTGATTATATTTTGCTTTTTTCTTGTCTCCCAGTTGAAACAAGTCCTTAAGAAAGTGTCTCCACTCTTCAACAACTTTGGGAATACTGTGAGTACTTCCAATTCGAAAGTTAGGATTTGGAGAAAGGGCACCAAACAGGAAAAGAACGCAAAGAAAAATTCACTGACATCTAAGGGTCTCTCCATCGAAATGCTGCTCTCAAATTCTCCTTTCAGTCAAGAATTACAAACACGAAACAATATTACAATAATTCACTTATACAAATTTTATATCTTGGTCGAAAAATAAAACAGTAACAACCAAAGAATCATATCATATGATATTAGTATTAGTGCGATGCAGTTCGGAAAAATGTTACTTGCGTTTGGATGAGTGGTCAAGGTAACATCATTGAGCATCTAGACTGCAGTAGATATGTTTGTAGATGCTCAAATGCCTTCTTTGCCAAAAAACCTTAATCGCAAAGTAGCATCATGTCCCATCTTTGTGTAAATTTTTTTTTATGTTATTCTGACGTGTGTTTAACAGTATTTCAATGAGGGTGAGAGAGAGAGAGAGAGAGGGGGGGGGGGGGCTATTTTTCTAGTATATTTTTTAGCACGTCTTTTGTAATAAAAAGATCATGCTTATATTATCAGTTTGCCCGGCCGTCCGTCTGTAGACACCCTCTGCAGCCCAATTTGAAAAATTCTTTTTGGCATTAGGAAGCTTGAAATGTTTGAATAATGATCTTTCATTTCGTTTTTTTTTCTTTACGATGCACAATTTCATGACTGCAAGGATTAAATGCAGATGATATCGAATTCAAAACACATTTTATTCCACATATTTGCTTCTAAAAATCCAATTAAAAAAAATCTTTTGCCTTTCGATTCCATTCATGTCGAATATTATTTTAGGTATAGTCATTTTTTCATGTTACGCATAGATTCTCTGCTAGGGGACATAAAAGTAAAATTGCATTTCCCCCGATATCTCTGCTTCTGAAACCCTGAATTGAAAAATATTTTCTGCAGCGGGGACAGCTCTTGATGGGAAATATTTTGCATATAATTTCTAATTTTTGGTATAAAATGATTTGGCCACCAGGGGGTGGAAGTGTTAATTTCTGCTTCTGATGTATTTGCAGCAAAATCTGAGCTTCTAAATCTCGATTGAAAAAATTCTTTTGTGGACCGATGCTACTCATGTTGATAAACCTTTTCGGAATATTTTCTTCTTAAAATAATGCATGGTTTCTCCGCCAGGGGGTGCAGATGTATATCTTATTTTTGTCAATATTTCTGATTGTAATGGTCTGATTTGAAAAAATTCTTCTTTGTTGGATAGTTTCCGGTGTGACATGTTTTTCATATGATTTCAAAATTTTCAAGTAATTTATTAATTTTTTGCTAGGGGGAGTAAAGGTAAATTGCTCTTTCCCCACTATCTCTTCTTCTAAAATTCTGATTTGAAAAATTCTTCCTGCACTGGATACAGATCCTGGTGGGAAATGTTTTGATTGTAATTTCTAATTTATTCATAACATATGGTTTGGCCACCAGGGGGGTGTAAGCGTTAATTTCTGTTTTATAGGTATTTGAGGCAAAATCTGAGCTTCTAAAAGCTCGATTGAAAAAAATTCTTTCGTGGACCAATACCGCTCATGTCAATAAACATTTGAGAATATTTTCTTCTTAAAATAATGCATAGTTTCTCCGCCAGGGGTCGTAGATATTTATCTTATTTCTGTCAATATTTCTGCTTCTAAGGGTCAGATTTGAAAAATTCCTTCTTTGTTAGATAGGGTTTCCGGTGTAAACTGTTTCTGATATAATATCAAAATTTTCAAGTAATGCATAGACTTTCCACTAGGGGGCATGAAGGTAAATTGCGTTTTCTCCGGCATCTCTAAAACTTTGATCTGAAAAATTCTTTCTGCACCGGATACAGCTTCTGATGGGAAATGCTTTGCATATAATTTCTAATGTTTGATAAAGAATGGTTTCGCCACCAGGAAGCGGAAGTGTTAATTTTTGCATCTGATGTATTTGTCTGAGCTCCTGAAAACTCAATTGAAAAAAATTCTTTTGTAGACCGATACCGCTCACATCAAAAACCTTTGGAGAATTAATACTTTTCTTCTTAAAATAATGTATGGTTTTCCCACCAGGAGGCGTAAATGCATATCTTATTTTTGTCAATATCTCTGCTTCTAAGTGTCCTATTTGAAAAATTCTTTCTTTGTTGGAAAGCATTTCCACTGCAAAATGTTTCTCATATAATTTCAAATTTTTCTTAGCCCACAAGTCTGCCACCAGAGGGCGTAAATTTACATTTCCGTTTACAGGAATATCTGCTGGACTAAAAACCCGATTGAAAAACTTTCTTTCTTCGGTCAGATACTATTAAATGTGCAAACTCTGTATGTGCATTTTCTTTCCAAAATAGTGCATAATTTTGCATCTAGGGGCACAAATGCTTAATCTGTTTCCTCAGTATTACTGCTTCTACACGTGCAATTTAAAAAATTATTTCAACACCAGATCCCATTTACCTTGTAGAACACTTTTACGCTAGTATATGAGGAATTTTGTAGTTCACAGGTCTGTCGGTAGGTGGTGTTTGTGTACTTCATTTTGTAGGTTTGCAGCTGTATCACCGCTTCAAAAAACGCCATTGAGAAATTTCTATTTTGCTGTCTGCCATTTGCTACAACAGAGACGAAGGGCATTGTATCCTCTTTAAATAACGCAAAGATTTCTTGCTCGTTGTGTAAAGGTTGAAACTTTTTTTTTCTTTTTGCTGTCTCTGCTCCCAGGGGACGTATTTGAAAAGTTCTTTTCCCTTAGCATAGCTTTTTCCACGAAGAATAATTTTCACCTATTTTCAACTTTTTCGTTATAAATTTTTTTTCCACTAGCAGAGTTAGACTTATAATATTTTCTAGCAGAGTTAGACTTATAATAGTTTCCTTCAATATTTCTCAGTTTAACTGCACGATTTGAAAATCTCTTTGTCTCTGGTACCTTTCTTGAACTATGAGAAACTTTTCGTTCGCCATTTCTTAATTTTCGTAACATGCTTTTTAGCTGCTGTTGGAATTAAGTAGATGTTTCTATTTCTGGATGTTTTATTGATTGTTGGAACCGGTTGATTGTTTTCCAAACCTCCATTGACTTTGAATAACTTTGATAAATTTAATTCGCATCAGGACGGATTAAAAAAATGTGCTTATTACATCTGAAATTGGTGTAATCTTTCTTGTTTATTATTAAATAAACAAGTACAATAGTTCATACATACATTATCTGTATATTTGTCCATCCGTTAACATGCAGAGTCAGACAGACAGACATACATGCAAAATGAATATGTACCTCTGGTGTGTAATGCTTGTCACAGATTAATAACTGTACACTAATGATTAGTTGCACATGTTGATCTTGTAAAATGTTAATATTGTAGGCTTTCTAGATTTGCAGTTATTGTAATAAGAAATAAGTTCTGTATCATTTCAATTCCAGATTAGAAGTAAAAATATGGTTGTTGATGTCTTGTCAATCTGCTGTGGAAGCATATTGCATTTTGTGCAAGAAGTATCGAAGTTCAGTGGAAAAGAATGATGCTATGCATTCAGACTGGGTGCGCTTGTGGGAGCTTTGTGTCAAGTATGATGTCTATCTATTTTTACAATAATTCTTTCTTTTATATCTATCTGTTTTGGCATAATGACTCTTAGAAATATAATTGAATGGGATCATTTTTTATTTTTGTTTAAAGCAAAATTATGTGTATTAATGGCAAATCATAGTGATGAAATATTTTAAAGATCTAACTTAGGATTACTAGGATGGAACCTTCTGTTTCTTTTCATTTAGAAAACAACGCTTATGAATGCAATATTTATAATTTAAAGTCTACTGTAGTTTTGTTGGAAACTAGGGTCCAGCTTTATCAGGGCAAAGCATTTTCATTTCTTGCTTCTGACGATGTTACCAGTTTAATGTGTCAAACATCTCGTGTGGCTATTGGTTTTGATGAGTGCTATCAGTGCGCTCGATAGGTATGGAGATGAAGATAAATCATTTACCAGGTTATTACGGTTTTGCAAAATGTGAAATGCTTCTAAAAAGTGTATGTCAGGTATTGATTTAGATCTATCCAACAGTTTTGTGTTATCAAACATAAATTAGTGGTTATTTTCCCAACAGTGCTGGGCTGTGGAAGATTTTTAAGTTCACACATTAAGTTATAAATATTTCACTTACAAATGTTGTTTTCTAAACTAAATGAAATATTATTATGCAATGCCTGCAGTTCATCTACTTCCAAAACTTTCTGTTGTCAAATTTTCAGATTGTACACGAACCCATTGTCAGAACTGACTCAAGAGAGTAAGTGTTGCCACTCATGGTAACAAGCCTTTCTATTTGTTCAATTTGTTTACTCTTCTTTCAATTTTTAGACATTCTTCCAATTTCTGTTTCTCAAAGTGCTGATGATTTGATGGAATTTGTATGGAGTCCCAGTTAATTGAATGTCTGGTGCTTTGAATGTGTCTGTTAAGTCCTGTTTTGTTGGTAACACTTCTTATATACACTGACGGAAAAAAAATCCCAACACCACGAAAAAATAGTTGTAGAGGAATGAAATGGCGGCAATACATTTGTATAGGTAACATATTTAATCGATTAAGGTTTCAAGATCACAGCTTATTATAAGCGCGAGAAGAGCCATTTTAAATGTGAAATGCTGGTACATTAATAACCGGTGTAACCGCCAGAATGTTGAATGCAAGCACGCAAACGTTCATGCATTGTGTCGTACAGGTGCTGGATGTCAGTTTGTGGGATGGAGTTCCATGCCCGTTGCATTTGGTCGGTCAATACAGGGATGGTTAATGCTGGTTCGGGTGACGCTGGAGTTGTCGTCCAATGATGTTCCATACGTGCTCGATTGGTGAAAGATCTGGTGATCTAGCAGGCCACAGCAACATGTCGACACTCTGTAGAGCATGTTGGGTTATGACAGCGGTGTGCGGGCGAGCGTTATCCTGTTGGAAAACACCCCTGGAATGCTGTTCATGAATGGCAGCACAACAGGTTGAATCACCAGACCGACGTACAACTGTGCGGTCAGGGTGCGTGGGATAACCACGAGAGTGCTCCTGCTGTCATAGGAAATTGCTCCCCAGACCATAACTCCAGGTGTAGGACCAGTATGTCTTGGCCGCAGACAGAGGTTGGTTGCAGGCGCTCACCTGGCCTCCTTCTAAGCAACACACGGCCATCACTGGCACCCAGGCAGAACCGGCTTTCATCAGAAAACACAACAGATCTCCACTCCGTCTTCCAGTGAGCTCTAGCTTGACACCACTGACGTCGCAAACGGCAGTGGTTTGGAGTAAGTGGAATGCACGCTACAGGGCGTCTGGCTCGGAGCTGTCCTTCAAGTAACCGATTTGTAACAGTTCGTTGTGTCACTGTGGTGGCAACTGCAGCTCGAATTGCTGCCGCAGACACGGTACAATGCGCCACGGCCATACGCCGTACACGGCGGTCTTCCCTCTCAGTAGTGCCACGTGGTCTGTCGGAACCCGGTCTTCTTGAGGCAGTACCTTCCCTTGACCACTGCTGCCAACAATCATGCACAGTGACTACATTTCTGCCAAGTCGTTCTGCAATATTGCGGAAAGAAAATCCACCTTCTCGTAGCCCTATTACACGACCTCGTTCAAACTCCGTGAGCTGTTGATAATGGCTTCTTCGTCTTCTTAAAGGCATTCTTGACTAACATCAACACCCTACGTCAAATCTCAACGATAACTAACGCTCACGAACGTTACAGCGCGTATTTACAGCAAACCTGCTTTGCATGTTCCGAGGCGCTACTAGCGCCACACGTATGCACCGAGCGCGAAATTTGCATAGACGTCATCTTACAGATGTACTCTCACCGCCTACCAACTGTCGTTTATCTAACACAACCCCTTCTTTGTGTTGGGATTTTTTTCCCGTCAGTGTATATTCTGTTTTGTTGGTAACATTTCTTATAGTGCTTCACTACATGGATTCAAAGTTATCTCCCAGTTTCCTCTACATAGGTGCTGCCACAATTGTAGTTTACACTATGTAGACTACTCCTTGTAGCAGGGCATTGTTTTCATTTTGCCTAATGGGAGGGAAGAATTTTTAATTTTATTGTTCAAGTCTGGAACAAATCAAACATGGAATTTTTGTCCAATTCTATGAAGTTTTTAAATAACCCATTATAATAAGTGACTTTTTTTTTTTTGGTAAGCTTAATATTATTGATTGATTGTGATTTAACTTTATTTTCTTGCTAATTTTTTTTTCTATCACTGTAGAAGTATAATTATTTTTAGCAGGTGTACTTTTTTATGGAGTTTCTATGATATTTCTGAAGAATCCGGAGCCTATTTTTTCCAGGAATTGTGTAGCTATATTGAATTTGATACAGATCGGGATTGTAAGAGTGGTAGTTCAGAACTTTGTTAATATTTGGTAGGTTTTTTATGCAACTTTGTAATAATACTTCATCCTGAGGCTGTAAGGGTCACATCCTAGAAGTTCAGGTTATTGTCTTTCTGAAGTTCTAAAATGAAATTTATTGTCTTTCTGAAGTTCTAAATGAAATGAAATTTAGAGAACTTGTCTTGGCTATTAAACAGGTTGAGGATATTTTCTGGGAGAGCTTTGACATTGCTGTCATTTATTATGAGGATGGCATCCATATAGTTTTAAATATCATCATCATAGGAATTTCAATGAAATGAGCTTTTAGGCCTGAGGGGAGGACCCATCTTCTAGCTCTTAACACATACTTAACTGATTGGGCCTTTTTCATAAGTTTTCCTGGTGACTGCAGACTGTCTTGTATTTCTGTCATGGTTTTTTTTTTCACATTTTTTTATGCCAAATTTTTTTTAAATTTTTGCATTTTTGTTATCGCATTTGTATTTTCTTGTAAAATGATTAATGATGTTCATCAAACAATAATTTATATCAGTGTAAACAGAACAATTCCTTCAGGATGACTTAAAGCTGTGAATTCATTATTAGTTATGTTAAAGATAAATTAATACATTTAGGTAGTTTTTAATTAAAATCTGAAAAATATTTTACAAGGAAGATTGATAATGTAACTTTAAGCTCTCAGTTCTTCAGGTGAAAAAACAAAAACAAAGTTATTTTTAAACAGAAGTTTTCAGTTCTACCAATTGTATTGCAAGCTGCACTTTGAAAATGCGTTCTCATTGATAGGCCTACACATTATTTTTTAGCACATCTTTTGTAAAAAAAGATGGTGCTTATGTTATTGATTTGTCCATCAAGTAGTCCATCAAGTAGCAAGACGCAAGAACTCCTGAAGAGGATCTAGTGTCTAGATCGAAAATGTGAGAGGTAATGTACCTTAATAAATTTGTCCTCGATAATTCCCGTTAAATATTTATAATACTGAAAGTAATCAGAATATTAACTATTAAAGTTCTCTTATCTTTCGATTCCATTTATGTTGAAGAGTATTTTAGGTATAGTTACCTTCTCAAGTTAATTAATTATAGATTTTCCGCCAGGGGGCGTAAAAATAAATTGCATTTCCCCGATATCTCTTCTTCTAAAACTCCGATTTGAAATTTTTTTTCTTCAGTGGATATAGTTCCTGATGGGAAATCTTTTGTATATAATTTCTAATTTTTGGTAAAGAATATTTTGGCCACCAGGGGTGTAAGTATTAATTTTTGTATTTGCCATAAAATCTGAGCTTCTAAAATCTCGATTGAAAAAATTTGTTCGTGGACCGATGCCACCCATGTTGATAAACCTTTTTGGAGTATTTTTTTCTTAAAATATTGCAGGGTTTCTCTGCCAGGGGGTGTAGATGTATATCTTATTTTTGTCAATATCTCTGCTTCTAATGGTCCTATTTGAAAAATTCTTTCTTTATTGGATAGAGTTTCCGGTGTGACATGATTTCCACATAATTTCAAAATTTTCAAGTAATTCATAGACTTTGCACTAGGGGACGTAATGGTAAATTTAGTTCCCCCGATATCTCTGCTTCTAAAACTCTGATTTGAACAGTTCTTTCTGTACCAGATACAGCTCTTGATGGGAAACCTTTTGCATATAATTTCTAATTTTTAGTAAAAAATGGTTTGGTCACCAGAGGGCGTAAGTTTGAATTTCCGCTTCTGATGTATTTGCAGCAAAATCTGAGCTTCTAAAATCTTGATTGAAAAAAATTTGTTTGTGGACCGATACTACTCAAGTCGACAAACCTTTTAGGAATATTTTCTTCAAAATAATCAAGGTTTCTACGTCATGGGGCGTAGATGTATATCTCATTTTTGTCAATATCTCTACTTCTAGGAGTCAAATTTGAAAAATTCCTTCTT
Source organism: Macrothele yani (assembly GCA_039090855.1). Lineage (NCBI taxonomy): Eukaryota > Metazoa > Arthropoda > Arachnida > Araneae > Macrothelidae > Macrothele > Macrothele yani. The sequence continues at coordinate 94,072,434 of CM077010.1, forward strand.
TGTTAGATAGCGAAATATTCAATGTGAAATGTTTTTCATATAAATTCAGAATTTTCAAGTAAATCATAGACTTTCCACCATAGGGGCGCAAAGGTAAATTTTGCATTTTCCCTGATATTTCTGCTTCTAAAACTCCGATTTGAAATTTTTTTCCTGTATCGCATACAGCTCCTGGTGGAAAATGTTTTCATATAATTTCTAATATTTGGTAAGGAATTGTTTGGCCACAAGGGGTCATAAGTGTTAATTTCTGCTTCTGATGTATTTGCAGCAAAATCTGACCTGCTGAAACTCTATAAAAATTAAAATTTTTTCTTGAACCAATACCGCTCACATCAAAAAATGTTTTGTGAATACTTTCTTCCTAAAATAATGCCTGGTTTTCCCCGGCAGAGGGCGTAGATGGATATCTTATATTTGTTCACATCTCTGCTTCGAAGAGTCTGTTTTAAAAAAAAATTATTTCTTTGTTGGAGAGCGTTTCCACTGCGAAAAATGTTTCTTGTATAATTTCAATTTTTTCTTAATGCACAAGTCTGCAAGCTGAGGGCGTAAGTTCACGATTCCGTTTACAGCAATATCTTCGGGATTAAAACCTGATTGAAAAACTTCTTTCTTTGGTCAGATACTATTGTTTTCTATACCAGTTCCATTGACTTTGAATAGCTTTGATAAATTTAATTAGCGTCAGAACGGATTCAAAAGATGTGCTCATTACACCCGAAAATTCGGTGTCGTCTTTTTTGTTGTTTGCTTATAAACACAGTGCTGGCATTTTTTAGTTTTGAGTTTGTGCAGTTGAACATATGATGCCAATTGTTTTGCAGTTCTTTTATTTAGTTTAATTGAGGAAAATTGGAAATTAAAATTTTCCTGTTTTAGACTGATATCAGATTATCTTTTGTAAAATATTATGATAAATTTTAAATTTCATGTGCTTTTGTGTTTCAGATCTGTTGCTTTGATGCCACAGTGCCATGAAGCAGGTCACGATCTTTTGGCTACAATGATTAAATATAAATTAATATTTCCTAGAAGTGAATTCTACAAACTTTATGCATCAGGTATGTTTGGTTTTTATATGAATTTTTTTTTTTGAAAAGTATTTTCAATTATGTCATACTGTATTATGTTACAATGAAAAATGCATGTGTATAGAAAGTTTAGAACTGAATATTTTATTTTTTATACTGGAAACTGTTTTCTCTTCACATAGTGGTTAACATGTAAAAAACATTTTCATGCAAGAATACAATTTACATTAGACATCAACTGCTGGAAGCTATGGGAAAAGTCTTGCTGCTCCAGTGGCACAGTGGTGTAAGCACTGGCTTCTGACCTTTTATTCGAGATCAGTCCGGGTTCGTATCATGGTAAGGTGTGGCTGTTGGGCTTAACTTAAGGCACTGGCTCTCTTCTTTTCCAGGAATCAGTGATCCTAAATTAGCAACAGGTGACTGCTTATAGCCCATTGAGTTGCTTACACTGGTCATTAAACTCCCAACCAAAAACAATATAAAAAAGTCCTCGTCTGTTGTCGTCTGCAGCTGGGTCATCACATTTGCTTGAATATTTGAAATGTTTGCAGATCTCTACTATATCAGCACTAATTTCAGTTGGGGAAACAAAGAGTGTTCAGCCAGTGTCAGATCAGGTGAATTCGTGGGTGTTTCAACATAGCAATGGCTCACTCAGTTAGAAATTTCTTTTCTATTGCTGCTGGCACATTGTCAAGCAACAGAAACCAACATCTTGACTCTGGAAAGTGCTGCCATACTCAATGATTGTGCTTCAACAATCCTGTTAGAACTTGAAGATATAATTAGCATTCACAGTTTCTCCTTCTGGAATGAATTCCTTGTTGATGATTCCATCTCTGTCAAAAAAGATAACGAGCATGGTCTTCACCCTTGATTTTCGAAAATGAAGCTTCTGCCACTTGGGAGAAATGGGGCTCCACTAATCCATGCTTTGGAGCTTTCTCTCTGGGTCGTATTGGAAGCACCAGGTCTCATCTCTGGTCACAAATGACTAAGAATGAGGGGTTACCATCACACGTGCAATTGAAATCACCGCATGCGTTGCATCTATGGAGTTTTTGCTTGATGGCTGGAAGGTGTGGGACAAATCTCGAACAGATCTTGCACTTCCCCAAATCCTCTTCTAAAATTGTATGGATTATTTTGTGATTAATACCCAGCTCCTTGGTGATCATTTGCAGTCAGTCAGTCAACAATCGTTTGCTATGAGCTCATGCACTTTTTCAATGTTTTCAGGATTTTTGGAGGTCACAAGCCTTTTACTCCAGGAAGCATCTTCAACTGAGTCCCTTCCTTTATGAAAACACTTGAACCAGTCAAAAAAAAGAAAAAAAAAAACAAAAAAAAAAAAAAAAAACACCGTTCAAATTTACTGCTTTGTCACCATAAACTTCTTTCAGTATTGCTTGCATTTCTGATATGGATTTTCCTAATTTGAAGCAGAATTTGATATTGGTTCTTTGTTCCATTCTTGCCCTCTAACAATGTGGACCTACATCAGCTTCTGTAGCATGCTCTCTGTGCCACACCCTTTCTCACAGTTCCATGATGGTTACAGACATGCTTTCTCATGTACTTGACTGCATTGCCTAAGTTACTGCACCCTTCACAACCCTTTACGCATTATGGCAGCATTCACCAAATTTTATTGGCACACCTTGTATGTTATGCAGTAGTATGTTTTTGTTTTTTTGTTTTTTGTTTGTATTACTGATACAGCTCATAATATTTTACACACACAGTTAGCTGGTTCTCTCAGCTGTCTGGCAGTTGATTCCCTTTTGGCCCAAGTCAACTCTTGTTTATATGGAATGTGTTATGGCATTCTTTGGCCACATATGGCCATTAACAGAAATTTTGAATAAGCAATCAGTCCTATTATTTTATAGTATCTTAGATCTTGAACAAATTTTGATTTATATAACATGTTTTATTTTCTTATTTTAGGTTCTAACAATAAACTATCCCAAGCATCCCTGCACACGCTTGTGGTGTATATGAATAAATTCTGCCTGCCGTCTTCACTTGTGCTTAGCCCTTCTAAGAGTTTTAGGATTCAACAGCATCAGAAAGATTGGTTTCGGCAGCAGATTTTAAATTGGTTGTTTGTCAGTGAGAATGGACAAGAGAGAAGCAATCTCATGAATCAGCTGCTATGTGACAGTTTTGGTTTTGAAGATTTGAAGTTTTTATCAGTTGTAATAACATCTCTGTGTGTACAGGATTATAAAAGTTTCATCATGAACGTTCCTCTTGATCAGCATAAAAGAATTGACTTAAGTATGTTTATTTCTCATTGTAGCAATTTCTTTCCTTGTTTCTTAATAGAATATACATTTTCAATTGTGTGCCATGTGCATTTCATAACCAGTTTATCATTATATCTGTGTGGAACTTTTTCAAAAGCATTCCCAATTACTCTATAACTTATTTTCTGTTCATTTTTTTCTCAGTATTTAAAATTTTGTAAATTCAGTGATTTGGTTTAGGAACTGTAGAGATTTTTCACATACATGTAGTTGTTATGTAATTTAATTTCTTGATTTCGTCTCTCTGTTGTGAATCAAGGGATTTTATGTTTGCATGTGATAGTGCCTTTTTGCCAATAAACACAAACCAACCAACCATGTGACGGTAATAGTAGTAACTGTTTCATTGTGCAAGTGTATAAAAACATGCAATTGAATTTCAGCACACTATTAATTCAGAAAGAGAGAAAAAAATAAATATGTACCCAGCTGAGTGATTGGCATTAAAAATAATAAAAATGCATATTTCTGTGACAGACAGTCTCTGTAAACAAGTTACGTTTTCACTAGTGAAGAGGGGCAATAAAGACTATATAGCTTCAGCCCTTGTTAAAACAGTTGTTCTTCCTTGTTCATTCATTGTGAATCTGTACATGAGCAAATTCTGGGGGGCCGTTTTGAAGTATGATAATTTTGATTTAATGTTTCTGATGATGTATAGACCAATGAAAAGCTTCAGTTGTGGGAGGTGTATTCTTTGAGAGAGAGAGAGAGAGAGAGAGAGAGAGAGAGAGAGAGAGAGAGAGAGAGAGAGAGAGAGAGAGAGAGAGATTGATTGATTGATTGATTGATTTCAGTTGGATAGTGTGTGACTAAATGTAAGACAAAAAGAATGAGTAAAACAGTGATTCATTATATTTAGGCATCATGTATTTGATGTAAGAAGTATTGAACATTACCCTGTTGTACAATATCTTTTCATTAATGGATAGTTTGTTGATGTTACTAATTAAAACATGACAATGAATGTGACATCATATATGCATAAACAAATTGATGTTAAGTAGGCTTGAAAACTATTAAGGCACTGTTTTTTTCTGTCTCCCTTCTACTTTTTAAAGGAAAAGCAAATATCAAAATCAGAACTTTGTTCATGATAATAGAATAATAGCTATATACTATACGCACTACTGTTTCACACGTTATATACATTCCATGCGTTGTGTGCATATTTGCAGCAAAATCATCTTGGCATTTATATATCATATATGACTAGGAATATTACTACAAGTTTCAATTATTATATCATCAAGGACTCACCTTGTATCGGTATTCCAAATTAGTAAGCTTCATCCTGTATCTTGAAATAAAATGTGTATCTTGCATGTCGCCACGTAGAATCATCGTATTGCAAATAGGCCCAATTGAAATTTGCGACTAGGGTTTAAACTCAAATAAAACACGACTATGGATATCATACAAAGAGAGTGTGAAAGAATTATATACAATGCAGTTAAAAAACCATTTACCATCAACAGGTGTAGTCAATCTTTAAAAGAAGGAATGGACATAATCAATGACAAACCAAACAGACCTTAAATAAAATTTCGTCAATTATTGAACAATGCCAGACAATCTCTGCAACACGCACACGACTCCACATAAACCACCGGACATGTTTCGGCACTACTGACTTTCGGCCATTATCAACGGTATGCATCCTGGATCAATGTTCAAAGTTGTTATACATCTAGGTCACCTCGGCATCACCTCCGCTTCAGTTGCTCCACGTCGACTTCTTCCGTCATCGTTACATATACGTGTATTCACGTGCGAGTCACATCCACGCCATTTATTGGGTTAATTCCGGAATTGCTGTCGCTGTTCTTATTTCGTAAGTATATGTTATTTCTTTTATTTTCCTTTTTGTTGTTATATTTCGTATTATTTTCTTGTTGTATTAGATATTTCCACGGATATGGGATATCTTTCGGAGTAGACGTATTGCAATTGGAGCTTTGGGTTTTCTCAATTGTCATAGCTTCAGACCGCAAAATTTGATTATGTTTATTGTGGGAAGTTAAGATTTTACTATTTTCCCAATCGGGTATTAACTCATTTATCATACAATGTTGTATAAGTGATGTTTTTTCTTCCTTTTTAATCCAATTACTATAGTGCTCATTCAACCTTGTTTTAAACCTTCTTTTAGTACTACCAATGTAATATTTGCCTTGCTTATTTTCCTTTGGATCTGTTGTAGGAGTCATGTACACACCTGCCTTATTTAGTGGATTTTTATTGTAACCATTATTTGTCAGTAATTAGAATTATCAGTAACTATTTCAGCAATTTCAATATTGTAATCCTGGCATTCTTTTCTTATAATATTGCTTAGTGGAGGTAAATATGGGATACTTCCGTAAAATAACGTATTTCTTTTTGTTAATCCATTGTTGCGCTTTAGTATAGCAGCTCTTCTTATTTTGTGATATAATGAATCTATCAAGCCAACAGGATATCCAAAACGTTTAGCAGTGTCTTTAATCCATTTTATTTCCTCTATAAGTGCAATTTTAGTTGATGAATGTGTTATAGCTCTATTTATGAATGATCTGAACGCTGAAATTTTATACCTCCATGGGTGACAGGATTCTTTGGGAATTATAGCAGGAATGTTAGTAGGTTTTCGATATACACTGAATTCAATTTTATTTTGATGCTTAAATAAAGAAATGTCAAGAAAGTTAAGTTTGTTGTCAATTTCTTTTTCATACGTTACTTGAATAGTTGTGTACATACTATTGAAGTTGTTTATGAAGATCTCTATATCATTTTCCGAGTGCGGCAAGAAGATCAATACATCATCAACATATCATAAATATAGTATAGGTAAGTTACTACTAGATCTGTTGTTGAATATTTTCTTTTCTATGTCTTGCATAATAACCTCGGCAAGCAAACCAGATATTGGTGATCCCATTGGTGCGCCATATAATTGTTTATAAATTGTATCATTGTAAGTGAAGTAATTATTTTCGGTTATGAGCTTGAGTGCACATACAAAGCTTTCAATTTTCGAAAATTCGATCTTTTCTTCTTCTAATCTTTCTTCAATTAGTTTAATAGCATCCGTTGTGGGAGTGTTTGGGTACAATGAGATGACATCCATACTATACATCAAATATTCGGCACCGTCAATAGCTTTACTCTTGTCGATTACTTCGGTTGAATTCTTCACTGTATATTTATGATTGCAATAATATACTTTCAAGTGGTTATAAAGACTTTTTTCTAATCTGATTGTTGGGGCTTTATTTTTGTTAACAATGGGTCTAATTGGCCTATCATACTTGTGGGTTTTTAGCTTGCCGAACATGTGAGGTACAGATGCAGCAATGGGCGGGTACGCATTCTTTTTAACATCATCTGGAAGTGACATATGGTTCTTTATATGTGCCATTCTACGCAAAATGTTATCCGTATGATCGTTATTTACCGGGGTGGCCTTTAAGTCATCAATAGAATCTTTCATTTTTTGATTATAATCAGCTTGGTCCAAAATTATTAGCTGCTTAGATTTATCGGCTAACATACATTTAATTCCAGGGTTATTTTGTAGTTCAAGCAAAGCTTGTTTTTCGTATTTAAGTCGAGCATCACGTAAATTCTTTTTCATATGATTAATACATCTTACAATTTTAAAACGTGTAGCATCTTGTTTAAAACGTGTAGCATCTCTCCTACGGATAATATTTTGCGTAGAATGGCACATATAAAGAACCATATGTCACTTCCAGATGATGTTAAAAAGAATGCGTACCCGCCTGTTGCTGCATCTGTACCTCACATGTTCGGCAAGCTAAAAACCCACAAGTATGATGATAGGCCAATTAGACCCATTGTTAACAAAAATAAAGCCCCAACAATCAGATTAGAAAAAAGTCTTTATAACCACTTGAAAGTATATTATTGCAATCATAAATATACAATGAAGAATTCAACCGAAGTAATCGACAAGATTAAAGCTATTGACGGTGCCGAATATTTGATGTATAGTATGGATGTCATCTCATTGTACCCAAACACTCCCACAACGGATGCTATTAAACTAATTGAAGAAAGATTAGAAGAAGAAAAGATCGAATTTTCGAAAATTGAAAGCATTGTATGTGCACTCAAGTTCATAACCGAAAATAATTACTTCACTTACAATGATACAATTTATAAACAATTATATGGCGCACCAGTGGAATCGCCAATATCTGGTTTGCTTGCCGAGGTTATTATGCAAGACATAGAAAAGAAAATATTCAACAACAGATCTAGTAGTAACTTACCTGTACTATATTTACGATATGTTGATGATGTATTGATCTTCTGGCTGCACTCAGAAAATGACATGGAGACCTTCATAAACAACTTCAATAGTATGTACACAACTATTCAAGTAACGTATGAAAAAGAAATTGACAACAAACTTAACTTTCTTGACATTTCTTTATTTAAGCATCAAAATAAAATTGAATTCAGTGTATATCGAAAACCTACTAACATTCCTGCTATAATTCCCAAAGAATCCTGTCACCCATGGAGGTATAAAATTTCAGCGTTCAGATCATTCATAAATAGAGCTATAACACATTCATCAACTAAAATTGCACTTATAGAGGAAATAAAATGGATTAAAGACACTGCTAAACGTTTTGGATATCCTGTAGGCTTGATAGATTCATTATATCACAAAATAAGAAGAGCTGGTATACTGAAGCGCAACAATGGATTAACAAAAAGAAATACGTTATTTTACGGAAGTATCCCGTATTTACCACCACTAAGCAATATTATAAGAAAAGAATGCCAGGATTACAATATTGAAATTGCTGAAATAGTTACTGATAATTCTAAATTACTGAAATAGTTACTGATAATTCTAAATTACTGAAATAGTTACTGATAATTCTAAATTACTGACAAATAATGGTTACAATACAAATCCACTAAATAAGGCAGGTGTGTACATGATTCCTACAGTAGATCCAAAGGAAAATAAGCAAGACAAATATTGCATTGGTAGTACTAAAAGTAGGTTTAAAACGAGGTTGAATGAGCACTATAGTAATTGGATTAAAAAGGAAGAAAAAACATCACTTATACAACATTGTATGATAAATGAGTTAATACCCGATTGGGAAAATAGTAAAATCTTAACTTGCCACAATAAACATAATCAAATTTTGTGGTCTGAAGCTATAACAATTGAGAAAACCCAAAGCTCCAATTGCAATACGTCTACTCCGAAAGATATCCCATATCCGTGGAAATATCTAATACAACAAGAAAATAATACGAAATATAACAACAAAAAGGAAAATAAAAGAAATAACATATACTTACGAAATAAGAACAGCGACAGCAATTCCGGAATTAACCCAATAAATGGCGTGGATGTGACTCGCACGTGAATACACGTATATGTAACGATGACGGAAGAAGTCGACGTGGAGCAACTGTAGCGGAGGTGATGCCGAGGTGACCTAGATATATAACAACTTTGAACATTGATCCAGGATGTATACCGTTGATAATGGCCGAAAGTCAGTCGTGCCGAAACATGTCCGGTGGTTTATGTGGAGTCTTGTGCGTGTTGCAGAGATTGTCTGGCATTGTTCAATAATTGACGAAATTTTATTTAAGGTCTGTTTGGTTTGTCATTGATTATGTCCATTCCTTCTTTTAAAGATTGACGACTGATATCCATAGTCGTGTTTTATTTGAGTTTAAACCCTGGTCGCAAATTTCAATTGGGCCTATTTGTAATACAAATACGATGATTCTACGTGGTGACACACTAGATACACATTTTATTTCAAGATACAGGATGAAGCTTACTAATTTGGAATACCGATACAAGGTGAGTCCTTGATGATATAATAATTGAAACTTGTAGAATATTCCTAGTCATATATGATATATAAATGCCAAGATGATTTTGCTGCAAATATGCACACAACGCATGGAATGTATATAACGTGTGAAACAGTAGTGCATATAGTATATAGCTATTATTCTATTATATAATACTAAATATTTTTTTTTTGTTATTTTTACTAACCAAAATCAATTTAGTTCATGATGAAATGTGTGCCATTTCAGTGAATCATAAAAATTTTTTTGTACAAAGTGCAGTACTGATATTTTTTATGCTTAATTTTTGTTTAAAACATGTGTTTTCACATTTCTTAGTCCCAGTTTTGCTATATCATGGGACAGAGCAAGCATTTTTCCTTTTGTTTAAAGTTTAATTATGTTCCAAAATGGTGCTACATGTGCAAAGAAAACAGCTTTACATTGCAGAAAGTTAAAGTTCTAATTTTGAACTTTAATTTTTTTGAAAATAAACCTAAAAATGCTTACTCATTTTTGTATGTTGATTTAGCAAGACATGACTAAGCAATGGGAAACAATGCATTTGTAGAGAAATCAAACCTTAAAAAATTCTGATGTCATTGACTTCTAAAAAGTAGGTTTCAGAGTCCTGGAAAACTTCTTAAATGAACTTCCAAAAATCAGTATGAACCCTGTGGGATGTATAATGTAGCTGTAACAGGTTAGTTACTTATGATAATTGATTATTTGGTTGTTATGCCAATGAATCCATCAAAAAAGAAAGAAAAAAAGAAAAAAAAAAGAGAGTAGTAGTACTTTCATGTGTAATATTTCATCTGCTCACTGCAATCCATGAAATGTAAAGTCGTTAATAAGAAAGTACCTAGTAATCTACTGTCTTTCTTAATAATTCCTTCCCGTTTAAAATATTTATGTTTTTCTTTTTTTAATTCAGTCTGTGATTTTTTTATTGATTCCATGCCTTCTCTAATCAAAGCGATAAAAAGGTTCTACATGGAAAAGTGTTCAACTAAACTACTTCACTTTTTTTTTTTTTTAAAGATCCTTTTCTTTTTCCCTTGGTGAGGAGCTTTCACTCATAAAAGTGAAAAAGGAGATTGTTCTGTACAACAGAACACTCACACACGCACACGCGCACACACATGCACACGCGCGCACGCACACACACACACACACACATGCACACGCGCACACACACACACACACACATATATATAATGAAGTTCTCCCCAAGTTTCTTTCACAACGTTCTGTCTTTAGTCAGTCTCCTCCATGTCACTCCCGCATGCTAACACACACACACACACAGTCATTTGCAAAAGTTTAAGACCACCTGTCAATTTATTGAAAATTAAGATTTTCAAAGAAACAACTAATTACTAGTCAGAGATATTTGAAAAAAAAAACGTCACAGCAGATGAATACTTACACTGTTGGCCACCCAAAATGCAACACCAATAAGGACACGAGATAGCAAAGCCAGATTTACTGGACACATAACAACAAATACAAAGATGAAACGATTGAGCTTACAGGCCCGTGAGACTTGCGGAACACATAGACATCAATAGTTCGTGTGGCCCCTATGGCTGGCAATAATGGCCGCTACATGCCGCGGCATCGAACGAAAGAGGCTTTGATTGTGGGCTTGGGGCATGTTGGTCCAGGCTGCTTCCACATGTTGCCACAGTTCATCAGGCGTAGCCGCGGGTGGTGCTTGCCGGGCTACTCGGTTGCCGATCAGCGACCACGAGGGGCGACATATCGGGAGAACAGGCGGGCCATGCCAGCAGTGACACCTGGTGGGCCGTGAAGAATTGTACTTGGCACGCATTGCTCTGTTGAAACGTGGCCGCTGGCAGGTCCTGCAGGTATAGGAGGACCACAGGCTCCAAAACGTTGTAGATGTAGCGGTGGCTGTTGAGTGTACCAGCGATGTGTACAAGAGGGGTGCGGGTGTCTTATCCAATTGCGCCCCAAACCATAACGCCAAGCAATGGACCAGTATGGCGATGCATAATGCAGGCGCCATACAGTCTCTCGCCGCGGTGACGCCACACGCGAATCCGACCATCGTGGTGTTGCAGGCAGAAGCAGGATTTGTTGGAGAAGACAATGTCGTGCCATTCCATAGTCCAGGTGCGGCGTTCAACGGCCCACTGCCGCCGCACTCACCGATGGTGTAACGTCAATGGTAATTGAAGCAATGTGCGTCGTGCGACAAGTCCCCGCTCCTGCAGACGACGTCGAACGGTACATGCTGACACAGGTTGCGCAACACACCCTAATTCCTGCACTAACGTTCCTGATGTGGCGGTGTGAGCCGTCACTGCCCGCCACACAACATGCTTGACCTCTTGTTCGGTGGTGTGCTGCGGCCGCAGCAATCACTCACGTCGGTCCGTCCGTCCCTTCTGCACCCACCGAATCCATACTCACCTCACTGTGGCTGGTATGTCGTCCCACACGGGCGCCGATGTCTCCATACGATAAACCGCTGTCGCAATAAGCCACTGTTCGTCCTCTGTCGAACTCCGAAACGTGCTGGAATGACTGCCGTATTCTGCGACGAGGCATCAGGAAGCTTCCCACGCACAGGTCCGGCAGCACAACACACTTCCACTACTTGCACCCCGCTTATAGTGCTTCTTGGTGGCATGCAGGGCGCACATGATTTGCATATGCCATGCAATGCTATCGTTTGCATGTCCTGTCGCGGGCGACGCATGCTGCGAATTTCAGGCCAATCGGCTGCTTCCTTCTTAATGTTGCATTTTGGGTGGCCAGCAGTGTACATTCTTTAGAACACATGAGCAACAATGGCACACAGAACAGCAACAAGGGCTTCTGTGAATCTTGGAGAGGTACCAGCTAGTTCTGTGTGACATTGGCAAAAAGACCCCAACTCTCTGGGTTTTGTTCCAGAATTCCTAAGTTGTTGAATGACCAACTGGAACTGTCAGATGTGGGCTAATCCCCCACACTGGTGTACTTACCTGATTAAAAAGACACAAAGAAGTTTAGTGTGAGATATGGTAGGTCCACCATATCCGGAATCTGGTGTGGGATATGGGGGACCTATCACGCTTGAGAAGGACGGTCCACCACAGAATCGAACTGGAATTTTCAAAGGACATAAAAAAAGAGATCTAGGCTGAGTGAGTGTAAGATTGGTGTATGGAATACTAGAGGTATAAATGACAAGATGAATGAGGTGATTGAAAAAATGAATAAGTACAGATTGGATGTGCTGTGTGTAAGTGAAACCAAAACGAAGGAAATTAGGATAGAGGTGAATGGAAGGGTGATTGTGTGGTCTGGATTATTGGATAATGTGAGAGGGCAAACTGGTGTAGGTGTGATTTTAAGTGAAAAGCTGAAGAACAACTTGATTCACTATAACTGCATAAGTGAGAGATTCTTTGGATTTGTTTGAAAGAGAAACTTCAGAGAATAGTAATTGCTGTAGTGTATGCTCCTTGTGACTCTGAACCTTCTGATAGGAAGATTTCTGGAATGAGCTGAAAGCTGTTTTGAGCCACATTGGTTCTAAAGAGAAGTTATAATAGCAGGGGATTTCACTGCTAGAGCAGGTGTGCAGCATGCAATTTCTGATAATGTGCTGGGTAAGTTTGATGATCCTTATGTGAATGATAATGGTGAAAGGTTAATTAAACTCTGCATTGAGAATAGTTTGTGTGTATCTAATACGTTTTTCAACCACAAGTATATCCACACATATACTTGGGAAAATCATACTCTTGGTAAAAAGAATGTTATTGATTTTGTTGTTTATGAACAGCGTCTGAAACACTTAGTTGTTGACGCTCATGTGATGAAAGCTGTGAAAGTTGGCTCTGATAATTACATGGTAGTGTCATGAATGAAATTGAATGTTGGTTAGAGGAAAAGGAATAGGAAGATGCCTAGGATGGAAAGAATAAAGGTTGAAAGGCTCCCTGAAGATCATCAGCATTACTCTAACTTACTCAGAGAACAACTGAGGGAGCTGAAGTCACTCTCTGAAAAGAAGTGGGAATGCTTTAAGAACTGTGTTGTCATTACTGCTGAAGAGATCTGTGGCCCCACAATAGTGGGTAACGATGGAGGTGATGCTTGGTGGAATAGTGTGATTAAAGAGGCAGTAAAGAAAAAGAAGGAAGCCCATTTGGGGATGTTGCAAGGTAAAGTTTCTGTGGATGAATATTGCTGTAACAGGGTGTCTACTGGTCATGAAAAAGTAATGAAATTGAGTGGGTGGTCATGAAATTGTCTTTTTTGTATCAGCACCTGAATGAAGACAAGTTTTTGCACCTAGAAAAAAACACGAACCGGCACCCTTATAAATCGATGTGTAGTCGATGCACCGTGAAAGCGAAAAGCACTGGCCGAAGCAAGCAATAGTACAGTGACAAGAATGCTGGGTAGAAACCAGAGACATCGATTTTGAGAGTGGCCTGATCATTGGGCTGAAAACCACAGGTTGGTCGGCACGCCGTATAGCCAGCCATGTGGATCGTTCCGACCATACCATCCTACTGTGTTGGGAGCAGTGGACACGTGACGGCACTGCCGCACAGTGGAGGAAAAATTTGATCATTTCCTGATGAAAACCATGACTTTATCAAATTCTTACAGAAGCTGCTATGCATGTGTCATGACAATGCTGCAGTTGAAAGAGGCTTTTCTGTTAACAAAGAGGAAAACTTAGAAGAAGATGCAGTTGTTGCAGAAAGAAGTGTTTACAGTGCAATACAATCCTTAGGTGGTTTAGCTAATAGTGAGAAAGAACTGAATGTGGACATCACAAAATCAATGATATTAGCTGTCAAAAATGCTTCATCAAAAAGAGTAGAAGCCTTAAAAAAGAAGAAATCTGACGAAGATGAAGTGGCCAATCATAAAAGGAGAGCAGTCCAAGAACTAAAATAACTCAAAGATAAGAAAAAAAAAAAGCTTATAGAAAAGGCAAAAGAAGAAGCTGAAGTTCTAGATTCTGAGGTAACAAGTTTAGCTAAGATACTAAACACTGAGTCTTTCACTGTGAAATTTCAGTCTCCATAAATTTTGTACATTCATAGTTTTTTTATTGCCTTAATAAAAACTTGTAAGTTTTTACAGCATTACCATGTTAAAAGAATTTGTGTATTAATAGATGTAATGATAAATATTTCTGAAAATAGCCATACCCCATCCTAGAGGAGAGTTGAATGTTTTTATTTCTTTAAACACATAGAATTTGGTGAATGACATAGTACAAGTCATACATAATTACATTATTCTTTCATGCTAACAAGCAATTTTAGTGACAAAAGAATTACATTCAGCTTTCATCTCAACTGGCTTTCATGTAGGGGTTCATTACCCCCACCCCTCCCCCTGCATATTTTGCCTAAACTATTGTTGCATGGAATTAATTTCAGTGTTTGTAAAAATAAAAAATAACTTGGGATCTCAAGCCAAGGATACTAGATTATGAGTCTAGAATGGTTGTCATTGTGCCATGCATTGTCGAGAAGTCACAAATTTGACTGGAGATGTCATGGAAAAGTCATGAATTTGGTTCATTGGAAATCAGTAGACACCCTGTGTAAGAAGCATGAAGCAGCTAAGCTGGTTTGCCAGAGTAAGGCAAAAGATTGGAAGGAGAATGTAGAAAGGCATGAATTGGCTTTTTGAAAAGATAGAAAAACTTTCTGGAAGTACATGAGACTCAGGAAAAATAGGGAAAACAAAGTTGTAAGTTGTGTGAAGAATAGGATTGGGGAAATGATATGGGAGCCCATTAAGTGAAAGATGGGGTGAACTTCTGTGAGTTATTATATTAAGAAAGCAAAAGTGATTCCGAGACAGAAGCAGACGATGTCACAGTGAAAGATGGAAGCACAGGAGGAATCTCAAAAGATGAGGTATGTAAAGCTCTAAAATCTTTTCAGAATGGTAAGGGTCCGGGATTTGATGGCATAATTACTGAGATGTTGAAATAGGGTGGTGACTGTAATTGACTGCTAAACTGAAATTTGCCAGTTGTGCTGGAAGTTAGGAATGGTCCCTTGGGATTGGAGGAATGTTGTCATTATTTCCTTGTATAAAGAAATGGTGATCAGACTGTGACTACAAGAACTATCATGGTATCAGTTTGCTGAGTGTTCCAGGGAAAGGGTTTGTTAAGGTCATTATTGAAAAAGTACAAGGCCTTACATCAGAGAAAGTGTGGGATGTTCAAAGTGGTTTTATGCCTGGTAAAGGCTGCACTAACCAAATTTTTGCATTATGCATGGTGATTGAAAAGTATCTGGCTGTTGGTAAGAAAGTTTTTGCTGCCTTCATAGATTTAGAGAAATCTTAAGACAGAATAAATAGGAAACTTTTGTTTAAGGTATTGTATAAATATTGTGTTACTGGCAATATTGTAAAAGCCATGTATTCTGACAGTAGAGCTTGTGTACGAGTGAATGGTGTTTTATCAAAATGGATTTCTATTGGGGAGTCAGACAAGGTTGTGTAATGTCACCATGACTGTTTAATATATTTATGGATGTGTGCACATGTGATGCTAAGATGGACAATACTGGTTTATGTCTTCGTAATATCCATGTGTGCAGGTTGCTATATGCTAATGACACAGTTGTGTCGGCAGAGAGCAAAAGTGAGTTGCAGAATATATTGTCCCAGCTGTACGTAGAAATTGCATGAAATTCAATAGATCTGCATGAAATTCAAACTGAGAACAAATAGGGGAAAAACCAAAATTATAGATTTTGAGCGAGGAACTGTTTGCACTGAATGTAATATACTGTAAGTCTAAATGGCACAGTTGCTGACCAGGCAAATGAGTTTGTGTATTTAGGAAGCATGTTTGGTAGAGAGAACAAATTGGATGGTGAAATTAATAGGGGAGTGAATTCTTCATTGAAAGTCATAGCAGCTTTGGGAGGTTTTCACAGGAATGATGGGTTCTCAAGGTATTCTCGCAGGGCTGTGTATAAAAGTGTAATTGTTCCTACTCTGATGTATGGCAGTGAAACCTGGGCACTATAGAAGAAACATAAGAGTAGTTTGTGTTGGAGAAATGTGTTATTTACGGGGGGTTTGTGGCAAGACATGTTCTGATCGTGCGAGGGATGAAGATGTGTTGCAGTTGTGTACGAAGCAAAATGTTGTTAGCAAGGTGGAGACTAATATGCTTTGGTGGTTTGGCCATGTTGAAAGAATGAGTGTTGAGATGCTTACTAAGAAATTTTTTTAGCCAAAGTGTCAGGAAGGAAAGGCAAAGGAAGGCCAAGGAAGTCATGGGAAAATCAGATTCAGCAATGTCTGCATGAAAAGAAGGTTATGAGTATGAAGGATAGAAGGTCTTGTGTACATTGTGTGATGGATGTCAGTGAAGCCCGAGTTGTGTGTCAAGATCGCTGTAAATGGATACTTTTGTGAGAAATACTAACCCAGTATTCAAAAAAGTATGACAACTGAATACAAGCTTTTAGCTATTAAATTTTCTTTTCACGAATGCAGTATGCCTTAGGGATTTCATGACCTGGAAAAAGTCAGAGAATTTTTTGCTTAATGCTTTGTGGGAACCCTGTATTTAAGAATTTGTGTGTATTATGATTTTCAAAATTAAGTTGCTAGTTAACAAGAAACAGTAACTCTGGGAGATATGTATGCCCCTGAATAAATCTGTAAATCTGTGTGTTTTCTTTATTTGCTGTGACTATGTAGGTAAGTAGGGTATACTTTGTGTCCTTTGTATGTTACAGCAAATGCTTTCCTGTGTCATTAACTGTATTTTTAAAATTTATTTTAAGGTAAATTTCCATGGTTGGAAGAATTGGAAACAGAGTTATTGCAGCTTACCTTTGATTTTCCATTTGATACCAAGTCTGGTTCAGGTGAAAATTGTCAGACTGTTGAAAATCTTTCTGGAAAATTGCTGGATCCAATTTGGAATGGTTGTATCAAAGCTTTGCTTAGCACTTCAAATGAGCTATTTGATCACTTCTCCAAAGAGCAGGTGATAACATAAGCCATTTTCATTTTTAGTTTTTCTGACTATTTTTTGTTTGTACAGTTTTGTAGGTTTGTAAATAAATGTGAGTAAGCAAACAGTTACATTTCCTTTATGAAAAATATGAAAGCCCAATATTTCTTGCACAAAATGTCATGGGGTCGACCAGTGATAACTTCTACCCTAATGTGAAGCAAGTTTTAGTTTAAATAAACTTTTAGAGCTACAGATTACAACAATATGCAGAAATACACTCCGTAATCTAAAATTGCAGCATCCAGAATGGATAATCAGAAGTTTATCTTAAGCGGCAGGTTGTGCTGAGATGGGCAGATGATTAAAATACAAGGGATCGAGTGATAGCTTCAGCTGATATAAACACTTGTAGAGAGCGTAGAGTTCAAAGCAACAAGAGGGTGAGGCAGGTACCTTCTGTTTTTCAGAGACCAACTTCAGGGTGCAAGGAAATTATCAAGAATGTGATGACATCACGTATTTGACATGGATATCTTCAACAGATGACAATTTATCCGTTGAGAGATGAATGGTTAATTCATTGTGGGATGGAATGTGTGGGTCATGACAATAGCACAGTGCACCAGTATTATTTAATAGTAAGAGTTGCTGCAGAAAAGGAAAGTGCTCATATTTCATGGTAGTGGAGCACAATGGACAACTACAGAATGGAACCAATGGACAAGATAATGATCTTATTCATCAACTGGTTCATACTGAAACTACCACAACCACATTGATATGCATATTCGATGTACTACTAATTCTTTTTCATGTTTTGCTCTTGTGATTGTGTGGATATGGTGATATTTTGCCCCCAGAGTTTTTTATAGCACTAGAGACAAAGTTTGAGAACCATTGAAGTATGCATTTTGGTACATCTTTCTCATAAATTTATAACTGATTGATCTGAATTTAGGAGATTTATTCAGTACAGGGTGAGGAGCTGGTCACCTTTCTCACCTTTTGTCACCTTTTGTCACCTTTTTAAAAATTAGTCACCTTTTGTCACCTTTTCAAACTTTGTTTTGACCATATTGGGGGAAAATGTACAATTTAACAATATAGTTTCAAAAGAAGATGCTGGAAGTTGAAAGATTATTATTGTAAGCACAGTAAAACTTCCGAACAGCGGACATCGAAGGGGAAAGAAAAACTGTCCGTTATTTAGAAGTGTCCGCTATTAGGGAAATCATGCTTTATGACAGTATGCTGTGTTTATAACATAAAAGCAGTTTAAAAGATAAGTAAATATAAGTACATAAATGCAATACATAGAGCTAACTTGTACTAACCTTTTTTTAAAAAAAATATCCATCAAAACCTAAGAAGCAAAATAATCAAGTATTGTTGTTTATCCATTTCATTCTTGTGAAATTTTGTTTTCTAAATGAATTTTTAGCCAGCCAACTGAAGCTTTGAATTCTGTGAATCCTAATTCATTAGCAATTTCTAAAGCCTTTTGACAAATTAAAGTCCTTGATAAAGGAATGTTGTTGGCTCTAGTGCAGCAAAACCATTCATAAGTAAAAGTGTGCACAGTTAAATCATCAGTTTTAGGGAAAGCTCTTTTAATTTTTTGATTGCCATTACAATCTTGTCAAGGCTTCAAGATTTCTCTCACTTGCATTTTTCCAATGCCCAGTTTATCTTTTAATACATGCACACTTAATCTTTTCCTTTCACTCAGCTCCACTATTTCAGCTTTTTCTTTTAGAGTCAAGTGCTTACGTTTGTGCAACATTTTAAAATCAGTGTTTGAGAAATCTTTACTTCACAGCTCACTTGATGAGAAAAACCTACATGATTATTTCAAACAAATGTGATTTCTAGTAATCTGGACTTGAAATTGATCCCTGTGCACTGACCTTGACCTTACCAAACAACAAAAGGTGAGTCTCTTCCACCTACTCCTGAATTGTGTTTGCATGTGTTTCAATCCGATTACCATTCCCGAATTATTAGCTAGCCCTGGGCGCTGGTCCCCGTTTCTGAGGTCTGACCTCATTGGGAACACCTGAAGAGCTAGAAGGCAGTTTCTCCTGGTCAGTCAGATGTACATATGCAAAGAGAGGGTGGACTGTTTGGTTAGCATGAACGCTAATCCTCTTTCCAGCGATTTTGGCCACTTACCCGGGGTACAAAGCATTTAGCACCTTACAATTTACTAGGCCTTGGGAACAAAACTGTTAAGACAGAGAATGAGGAAGGGTAAAATAACAAAAAGGAAAACTTTTGCAAGTTTGGGTGAATCACAGCCTAGGAATTCCTAGAATCCAAAGCAAATTGTCCGCTATATTATACTTTAAGTGTGTCCGCGTCCGTTATTTAGAATGTCCGCTATTAAGAAGTGAATGCCTCATAAGAAGCCATGCATTCCTGCAGGGGAATAAAATATTGTCCGTTATAAAGAGATGTCCGCTATTAAGAAGTGTTAGTTAATGGAAGCTTCACTGTATACCTACAACTATGTGAATGTAGTTCTGTACTCCTATGCCTCCCCTTATAATTGTAGGAAGGCCTCATAATTGACATGTTCGCGGGCAAGGCAGCATATGCCACTGCACATCCAGTGACACGACGTTATATGCCATCCAACTTAATTCCATGCTGTAAGTACAAAGTGACAAATGCCGACAAAATTGTATGGGGGTTCCAGTTGCTTTAAGTTTACTGTCCTGCTGAAAACATGAATTTTCCATAAAGGTCTGCATTTTTATTACTGTCTGCGAATGTGTTAAGCCCCAGTAATGAGTGAAGATGAGCTGTGGGGCATCTAAGCCAATAACATTTTGTCCTTTCATCCTCTAAGAAACTCCATTTAAAAGTGAAATCTTACAGGCTGTCGTCAAAATATTTTCCTTCGTGTGACTGAATTTTCGAAAGCAGTCACTGTTTTTCATTGTATTTATTGAGTGCATGCTTCTTGGCAAAATTTACAGATTTCAACAATAGTTAAATGTTTTCAGAAAGCTGGATTTCCACAAAACGCAGAGATGAATGATGAAACTGAAGTTGACAATACCACCAACAACCTACTAGGAACCTTACCTGAAGACATCAAAAAATGATCTGCTAAGTGAAGATCAGTTCCCAACAATAGACTGCACTATCATAGTGCATGAAGTCATTGCAGACAGAGTAGAGGATACTTTTTCTGTTATGCTATCAAACATTAAAAATCCTATTCTAGAGCTACAGGATGAAGAAGAAACTGATGATTATGTGAATGAACACCAAACTATCGGAAGAAAAACCCCTACTTTCCAAGAATCACTGGATTTAGTGTCAGTGCTTTTGGAAAGTACACTGCTGGCCACCCAAAATGCAACACCAAGAAGGACACGAGATAGCAAAGCCAGATTTACTGGACACATAACAACAGATACAAAGATGAAAGGATTGAGCTTACAGGCCTGTGCGACTTGTGGAACACGCAGACATCAATAGTTCATGTGGCCCCCATGGCTGGCAATAACGGCCGCTACATGCCGCGGCATCGTACAAAAGAGGCTTTGGATGTGGGCTTGATGTATGTTGGTCCAGGCTGCTTCCACACGTTGCCACAGTTCATCAGGCGCAGCCGTGGGTGGTGCATGCCGGGCCGCTCGGTTGCCGATCAGCGACCAGACGTGTTCGATGGGTGACATATCGAGAGAACAGGCGGGCCACGGCAGCAGTGATACCTGGCGAGCCGTGACGAATTGTTGCACAATGCGTGCCACGTGTGGGCGCGCATTGTCCTGTTGAAACATGGCCGCTGGCAGGTCCTGCAAGTAAGGGAGGACTACAGGCTCCAAAACGTCGGAGATGTAGCGGTGGCTGTTGAGTGTATCGGCGATGCATACCAGAGGGGTGTGGGTGTCATATCTAATTGCGTCCCAAACCATAACGCCAGGTGACGGACCGGTATGACGATGCATAATGTAGGCATCATACAGTCTCTCGCTGCGGTGCCGCCACACGCAGATCCAACCATCATGGTGTTGCAGGCAGAAGCGAGATTTGTCGAAGACAATGTCATGCCATTCTGTAGTCCAGGTGCGGCGTACAACGGCCCACTGTCGCTGCACTCGCCGGTGGTGTAACATCAATAGTAATCGGAGCAATGGGCGCCGTGCGACAAGTCCCAGCTCCTGCAGACGACGTCAAACGGTACGGGCTGACACAGGTTGTTGTGCAACACACCCTAATTCTTGCGCTAACTATCATGATGTGGCAGTGCGAGCCGTCAATGCCCACCACACAACATGCCGGTCCTTTTAATTCGGTGGTGTGCCGCGGCTGCGCCAATCGCTCACGTCGGTCCGTCCGTCCGTCCCTCCTGCACCCACCCAATCCATACTCGCCTCACTGTGGCTGGATATCGTCCCACACGGGCGGCGATGTCTCGGTACGATAGACCGCTGTCGCGATAAGCCACTATTCGTCCTCTGTCGAACTCCGAAACGTGCTGGAATGACTGCCGTATTCTGCGACGAGGCGTCAGGAAGCTTCCCACACCCAGGTCCGGCAGCACAACACACTTCCACTACTTACACCCCGCCTTCTGTGCACCCTTCTTATAGTGCTTCTTGGTGGCGTGCCGGGCGCACATGATTTGCATATGCCCTGCAATGCTACTCGTTTGCATGTCCTCTCGTGGGCGACGCATGCTGCAAATTTCAGGCCAATCGGATGCTTCCTTCTTGGTGTTGCATTTTGGGTGGTCAGCATTGTAGATATCTTTTCTTGAAAAAGATAAAACAACTAATGTTAAAGATAAAAAGGAGCTGCAAACAACCATCACATTTTGGTCAGAAAGCAAATCTGGCTGCAGAACTATTCATGAAGTTCACACAACGTTTTCAGTGGCAAGCGTCCATGATCCACAAATTGCATGAAGAAATAGGGAGCATTCTTCAGACCTTCATGTCTGGTGTTTTGAAGACTGCTGGTATTAGTAAAATTACTAATTTTTCTAAAGTTGATCTTGATGAACTGTTTACAGTTGGTAATCTGCTTCCTCTTGAAGAACTTGTCATTAATGAAAAGGTCACAGACGAGCTTTCTAAACTGAAAGAAAGTGTTAAGTTGTTTCTGAAGGAAGCTCAAAAACACTGTATTACTGCTTGTAAGCATGTGATGGAAACGACTTGCTTATCAAAAGGATCACCTAAAAATTTTAGATTTTTAGACCGAAAAGAAAGAATGAACGATAACAGCTGCAGAGACATATTGAAAGTTGCAAAAATTATGCCATTTCATGTTCAACTGGATTATTTGTTAGATGAGTGGAAAATTTTGCAACTGAAAAAAGATGATAGAGCATTTGAAAACAAAACTATTGATGATTACTGGCAACAACATATCTCAGAAAGGGACTCATTATCAAAAGATATAGTTTCCAAATGTTGCAAACATCATAAAATTAGTTTGTATTTTGTCACATGGAAATGCTGACATGGAGAGACGATTTTCCATTTCTAACCATATATTAGGAGAAGATAAATCAGCAATGACCGGAAGATTTTGAAATAGTGTAGTACTGACTGTGAGGGATGCCTTGAAACAATATCCTAATTTTCTTTTTGTACCCATTAATCCAAAACTCATTAAGTATGGACAACAAGCACATTCAAAGTACACTGCCTTAATGGAAGAATGTTAGAGTAAAAAGAAAATCGAATTAGAAGAAAAGCAAAAAGAAGAACAAAAAAGAACGGAGTATGAAGAAGATATGAAAAAGATGGAAAAGACAAAAAAGTCAATTAAATGTGAGACTGCTGCTCTGAATGACAAGAAAAAAAGAACACCAACAAACTAAGGAGGCAAGAAAAGAACTCTTTTGGAAGCTTTGGCTAAACTGAAGAAAGCACTAAAACAAAATTATTTAAAGGGAGCAAAATTAGCTGAAGACATGCTCAAGAAATTAAAATATATTTAAACGGAAGGAAGAGTGAGAAAAAAAGTGGGAATCATTCAGGAGAACCTTGAGAAAAGAAAATTAAGTATGATTACATTATTTTTTGCTAAGATGCATAGGAAACAGTAAGCCAAACACTTTTTTTATTCAGAATTGTTTTTCTGGAACATTGAAGAGAATTGTACGTAGATTTTCAGAATTGTGTGTAATTTTTTTTCTGTAAAATTATATAATGACAATAAAATGGCCATACCCCATTCAGGACCATAATAAAAAAATTATTTATGATCTTACCTGGCCTTTTTTGGTAGGGGAGTGTAAAAAAACATAAAAAATCTTTTTTTGTAACTATATTTGTTGTTTTGTGCTGTTCGCAAGAAATCTCTTTTAATTACCTTTTAGTTACCTTTTTAAAAAAAATTGTCACCTTTCTCACCTTTTTCAAAGGTCGCCTTAGCTCCTCACCCTGCCAGTAGGATTTATGCATGTGTTATGCATCAAAATTTGTCATTTAAATCTCTCTAGAATGCTTTAAGATCAACCATGCTATCAATTGATAGGGAATGGCATCTCCACATTCTATCTGTATGTATGAACTCTTTTTTCCTTTCTGAACTTGTCCCAATGCATGGTACTCAGTGTCTAATAATGTCACACATTTTCTTGGAGCTATATATTCATCGCTGTCAAGCGTAATAGTTCTAAATGTTTCATTAGGCAAACCTTGCAGAGTCTAATGTGTGTAAGCTGGTAAGAGAAACAGTGGTACACTATAAGTTTCACTGGAGATTTAACCTTTTATGTACTTTCTATATAAATTTCTGGTGTGACTCAAACTGCAATTTGCCATCATATTTGTTTCAGAATTTTGTATTATTTACTTTTTCGGTTTTTGGAGCTCTTTGAATTATTTCATCAACCATTTTAATCCACCTTTTCAAAAGTTTGTTTTTACCTTATTATCAAACACTATGTCATAGAGATTAGTCTAATTAATATCTGGCAGTTTCTTTTTCTGGCACTTATGTTTTGTAATTTTTGATGAATGAGACTTCTTCATGATTAGTATATATACACATATTTGGTATTTATCAAGAAACTGAAGTACCAATGCTTTCAATATAGGTAATTTATTTTCAAAGGTAAAGAAAAATTGTCATGTTTTTATGCATCAATACTTTTCCTGTTTTGGTTTTTTTCAATACAGTTCTGCTGTTTCATAACTGAAGATAATATAATAAATGCTTGCTTGCAATACATTTTGGTGTTGAAATTCACTGTTGTATATTTTTATTTTCAGACTGTTGATCCTTATGTTTTGATAAAACAAGCAAATTTGATTGTTCAAGTTCTGAAGACCATGTATTTGCATTGCATAATAAAGGAACACGACTTATTCTTATCACCACTGACAAAGTCCATTAAGGTAATGCTATCAATGAACTTCTGGTTTATTTTAAATGCTTAAAATTTTGTGTGGTACTCTGGAGTTCAGTAAATACAGCACAAGTCCAATATTACGAGTATAGCTTATATCGAGAATCCCACTATTACGAGAGATTCGAAATGCACTGTCAATTTGTTAATGTTAAAGATAGGAAAACTCTACATGTATAATGAGTGGTAAATCTAAGGAGCTCCCACTATAACGAGAGGCTTTCATGGCCAATCTTCTTTCAGAGATTTGCAACAAATTCTTTCCCCGAAATTCCAGGAAGTGGTAGGGAGAAAAACGCATACAGCAGAAGACAGAGATAAGTCACCAGTGGTTAGTCTGCTTGGCTCTTTAGATGCTCTCCCTCCACTTTCTTCTATCTCTCTGCACAACAGTGGGAAGTCGGAACATTTTGATAAGATGAGATACCAGTGGTTAGTCTGTTTGGATGCTGTCTCACCGCTTTCTTCCATTTGTCACCACAATGGTGGGAAGTCGAAACATTTTTTATGTGTGTACATCATGTGTTTTCTTTCTCTAAATTGAGAATAAAAGGAAAGGTTTGACTTTGGAAACAAAGTTAAAAGTTTTGTATAAATGTGAGAAAAGTTAGAAGTCGAAAGTGAGATCGCTAGAAAATTTGGTCTTGCATCATCAACGCTATTTAGAATTCTAAAAAACGAAGAGTAGATCAAGGAGATGGCTTTCCAAAACAGCGCACCGGTGAAATCCATGAAGTGGTTTTGCCATAATCGGGCCCAAAACATTCCTGTTAGTGGATCAATAATGAAAGCTAAAGCTAATGAATTAAGCATTGAAATGAAGATCAGGAATTTTTGTTATTTGGACGACAGAATTGTATAAAACCAAAACTTTCTGCGAACACAAATATTTGACCAAAATTTTTTTGCAAAAATGCTTTGACTCATAGACAAACCAATTTCGTAGAATTAGAAATAACCCAATCCTTAAGATTGTGACCTCTTCGCACAAAATGCCAATCACTCTGCTTACAAAAATATTGATTCATTGCTTGAAAAATAATAGAATCACATTTTGTGGGTAGAGGTCGATTCACTAATATCATTCCATGGTGGGCTGTTTATTCACTAACGTGCCGTCTTTTATTGTTATGATATTCATAGATGGATTTAAAGATTCGCACACAGGTTCCACTGATGATTGAATTGAAGCTACAGATATTGAGTGCATTAATAGTTGGACACTTTTATATACAGCTGTCTTGCTGGAGAGAAATTTTTTTATCAGATCCATGCTGGTTAATTCTTTAAATTCTTTTGCAGGCATGCGTTTTACGATATCTTCAATTTTAACTAGAAACCTCCTATACTGAAGCTTCAGCTTAGATGAAGATACATCTTTTAAGTCATAAACCAGTTTTTGTGCTGAAATCAAAAACTTCTCCATTTAAGATGCAGCTGTTAAAGGAACTCCTTTCAGTTTTATTTTTGTAGCTAGGAGTTTCAAGTTTGTCAAAACTTTTATATGTTCAAATATCATTACATCGTCCTTGGTAAACACATTTGTTAACAGTTCTTGTGCTGTGCGCAAAGAAAGATCACACAATTCACTCTCATCTACCAATTTACTGGCACTAGAATCAGATTTTGCTTTCTTTGCTTTACTGCTAATATTATTGAAGTCCTCAGGCTCCGTAAAAAAAAAAAAAAAAAAAAAAAGGGAACATCTTGATATGCTCCAACAGTGTCTAAAGATGCAGAGTCTGCATTGCAAGTGGGCCAAAACACACCACTTGATCAAATTCATCTTCAAATTTTTCTGAAGTCTTACTGATACTGCAAGGGCATTTCTCTAAATAAACAGCAGAGAGCATTGCTTTTAAACTATTAATTTTACAAATAAAGCTGTAATATCGGTCATGAGGGATATCTACTTTCTGCAAAATGCATATGATTTTGATGAACTGGTTATATAAGTTACATAGCCCAGAGAGTCGAAAGCAGAATTTAAAATTTAAAATTTTATTCATTTGCGAATTTGCATTTGTTGCCCTCTCTCTTTGAATAGAATTCCCATTAATAGATTCCACTTGTCATTCTTCTAGGATGGTTATAATAGCTTTAAAAGTCCTCTCTGAAGTTTTTATAAATCTTTTTGCAGTGATTTGCAAACCTTGTTTCACTAATGAAATAAGGATTTTTAAATTTGTCCTGTCCTGCATTAGGAACTTGTATATTTAATTGGGGACTGACATTTTTTTAAATTCTCATATTCTTTCCCAAAATTGAATTCATTAAAAATTGAAGTTATTGTTTGAGATATTGTCACAACCATGAAAATTTTGATTTTTTTCTCATATGGTCATCGACTAGACCTGCTTTATGCATGGGGTCCCAGTCATAATAAAACATTTTATTATTTTCTTTTGCAGTTGCAAAATGTTGATTTAAATAATTAGGCACACCCAAATTAAAATACTGGCCATTAAAGCCACCTCCAATAAATTGTTCCTTTGTTATGCCCCATTGAAAAATGCGAGAGAGTATACTGTCTGCCACAGCTTAACTGCTGTGTACTTTCATCACAGGATGTTCCAATGGCATGAATAAGTTGATTGGAGTCTGGAATGACAGTCACAGCCATAATGAAGTGTCGAGTATGCTGTTTCCAAGTCGCTTTGTCTGCTGTTATTTTTAAGGGTGGCTGAAATCCGGTTTGAATTTGTCGTTCATTCATAAACTTTTTCAGATGGCACACTATAGAATCAGAAACGTATGTTAAAAAGTTTTTGGCAAATGCTATTGAATGATTAATGTCCCCCATATCACAGCCATTTTGTACATTAACAGCAGTTTCATCTTCACAGTCACTATATGGATGACCTTTATAATACAGTCTTTAAGCGATACGACCAATATGCATGCCTACCTCCTTTTGTCTTCTTCAATAAGCGTCTTCTACTTTTTCAGCTTTTCCTTCTAATTCTGTTGACTTCTGATGCATGTTACTCAAGAAGTGATCTTTTAAATGTCTCTTTAGACATCTAAATGTATTGGGCAAATTGCAACCTACAGGAAAATCTCTTCCATTTTCTGTATCATATACAAAGACTGCTGGATGACAATGAAATCCTTTTTTTTTTTTTTCAGGTAGGGGATTCCCATTCAACACACATGTGCGACATATAATGGTGCATGTTGAGTAATCAAATTCATCAAAAAAAGAAGTTATGTCCGAGTTGCACTAGCAGGATTGAAAAACATATGCAAGATTTGTGTTATTATCTTGCTCTTCCTCTTTATCCTTTTGGTCTTACAATTGCTGGAGGTACTTATTTCACTCCACTTCATATTTGCTATTACCTTCTCCAGTTTCTTAATATGCTGAAGAATAAGTTCAAATTTATCATTGACATTGCTGACAGGGGCTTCTTCTATCTCTGAAGGACGTGTTTCAGAATTTTCTGAGAGAACATCATTGATATGAGTATCATTATTATTCGTAAGATGTTCCTCACTCATGGAAACAGTCGTAGTAGATGTAAACACATTTCCGCTATCAATACTTTCTGGTGAAGAATTAATATTTCCATGTTTACTACCTTGAGGTTTCACGAAGGTAGTGATTGATGTTTGTCTAGCACTTCTTTTATCAACAAAATTGTTTTGATTGTGTTTATGCTGAAGGTGCATGCCGTAATTCTTTTAAATGATTTCTTCACCACAAAAGCAGCATTTCACGTTCCACTTTGAACTTGGAAAACTGCGGTTCATATTAAACGCAGAGAAAAAAAACAAAAAACAGAAGAATTATAGTTTAAAGAAAATCAAAAGGTGACAGTCAAATTAGCTCGATATGCGAAAAGAACATGATAAAAAGAACACAAACCAATTGCATGAGAGATTGTGATTTCTTTTCCACGTGCAAGATCGTTCACTACAACAAACATTAAGTTGCCAGATTTTGAAGTTGAAACCATTATCATACAAAAATGTGCTCTAAATTCATTGGGAAAAAATATTTCTGCTACGTGGTTTTAGAATATAAAATTTCACTTGTGGATGAATATAAATAAAATTATGCATAACAATGAGGTCTATTCTGGACTTGCCGAGGGTTGAGATAGAATGACGTCATTCCACTGCCTTTCCCAACTGTGGGTTATTGTAGATCGTGGATATTCATTAGAGCGGAATCTCCGATAGCGCCGAAAGTATCTCACCTCTCGACTCCCGTCGAAGCTGCCAGATAGCCTTGGTATGGTGAATGTGATGTTTACTACTGTGAATATGAATGTTTTTACAAAGATAGTGACATCTGGCGACATCTTTTGTTTTTAATATTTACTTTGTAATTGGTTCCTGCAGGGGGAAAAAATTGTATATTTTTTTCTTACTTGCAAAAAATTTTCTACAAATTAAGAAAACTTTCTGCGAACAGCGTTCGTCTATATTCTACAACTAGGCCAGACAGTTGGCTAAAGTGATTTAAAACTAGAAAAGGGATTAAAACTAGAAATGATACAATGCAAAAGTTACAATGCAGATGAAGCATGTTGTTTTATTACTTGTTGCCTGACAGGACTTTAGTGGGAAAAGACGATCCATGTAAAGGACGAAAACGCAGTACAGAACATTTAACTTTTCTATGTTGCATCAATATGGATGGTAGTCATAAAGCAAAACAATTAGTGATTTGAAAAACACAAAAGCTGCATTGTTTTCGTGGTGCTTTGGTTCCATGCACGTATGAAGCTAATAAAAAGGTGTGGATGGCAATGCCATTATTTTTCAAGTGGATGAAGGCTTCTCACGTTCAAGTTGGAATTGAGACAGGAAAACAGCGCTATTTCTTGATAATTGTCCTGCACACCCAAGTTCCAAAAATGTTCAACTGGATAACATTGAACTTATATTATTGCCACCTAGCTGCACTAATGTACTTCAGCCTCTTAATCAAAGAGTTATGAAACTGATAAAGCAAAAATATTGGACCATTCTGGTAAATGATGCAATCAGACAAACATCATTGAATGACAAACCAGTGAAATGGGACATTCTTGAGGCCATTAAAGCTCTTACCATGGCATAGAGTAAACAGCAATGATGGCACTCTGAAACATATTGTTGACATGCTGGCTTCATTACCAAAGATGATTTGAATAAGAAAATTCTTGCGGACAAACCTGGCCTGCAGAACAGGAAGCAGATGGATGGAACATCATTGCCAAAAAGATGGGATTGACCTGCTTGCAAGACTATGCCAATGCTGATGCAGATGTAGTACCCTGGAATGACATGTCTGATGCAGAAATCAATTAATCAGAAGAAGAAATCTCAGAAGAAGAAAAAAGGATAATGAAGAGGATAGAAATGAAAGTGTACTGTCTCAATCAGAACTCATGCAAGCTTCAAACACAAAGAACAATTTTATAGTGCATCAAATGCACCTATTGAAGAAATGGCAATTTTCCATAAAGTCAAGAGTTACAGAAGTCTCTACTGCCAGCATACATGGCTTTTACACTTAATAGTGTAAAAGCCATGTATGCTGGCAGTAGAGCTTGTGTACGAGTGAATGGTGTTTTATCAAAATGGTTTTCAATTGGTGCAGGGCCGCCCCGGTGGCGCAGTGGTCTAAGCGATGGCCTCTGATCATTCGTCCGAACGGGGTCCGGGTTCGAATCCCGGTGAGGCATGGATGTTGTGTTTGTCTTACGGCACTGGCTCTCTCCCTTCCCTGGAACCAGTGACTCTAAATTAGGGACGGGCGACTGCTTATAGCCCATTGAGTTGCTCACGGTGGTCGTTAAACCTCCAATCAAAAAAAAAAAAAAAAAAAAAAAAATGGTGCAGTATTCAGGTAAGGTTGTGTAATGCCACCATGGCTGTTTAATATATTTATGGATGCCTGCATGCATGTTGCCAAAATAGATAGTACTGGTTTATGTCTTGGTGATATCTGTGTGTGCAGATTGCTGTATGCTGATGACACTGTCCTGTTGGCAGAGAGCAAAAGTGAGTTGCAGAGTATGTTATCCCAGATGTACAAACTTTGCATGAAATTCAAACTGAGTATAAATGAGGGAAAAACCAAAGTTATGGTTTTTGAGTGTGGAACTGTTTGTACTGAATGCAAGATCAGCCTTAATGACACAGTGATTGATCAGGTGAATGAGTTTGTGTATTTCGGAAGCTTGTTTGACAGAGAGTGCGGGCACTCGTAGTGAGCGATGGGTTTGCCTCCTCGGGGTGCTCCGTGGTAACAATGGCACACACAACAGCAACTAGGGCCTCTGTGAATCTTGGAGAGGTGCAAGCTAGTTCTGTGTGACATTGGCGAAAAGACCCCAACTCACTGGGTTTTGTTCCAGAATCCTTAGGTTGAATGACCAACTGGAACCCTCAGCTGTGGGCTAATCCCCCACACTGATGTACTTACCTGATTAAAAAGACAAAAAGAAATATTAAGAATGACTCAAGTGTGGGATATGGTGGACCTACCACACTTGAGAAGGACGGTCCACCACGGAATCGACCTGGACTTTCTAAACGGCGTATGAGAAAGCGATCTTGGCTGAGTGAATGTAAGATTAGTGTATGGAATACTAGAGGTATAAATGGCAAGATGAGTGAGGTGATTGAGGAGAAGAATAAGTATAGACTGGATGTGCTGTGTGTAAGTGAAACCAAAAAGAAGGAAATTGGGGTAGAAGAAGTGAATGGCATGGTGAGTGTGTGGTCTGGAGTATTGGATAATATGAGAGGACCGGCTGGTGTCGGTGTGATTTTAAGTGAAAAGATGAAGAACAACTTGATTCACTATAGTTGCATAAGTGAGAGAATTCTCTGGATTCGTTTGAAAGTGAAACTTCAGATAATTGTAATTGTTGTAGTGTATGCTTCTTGTGACTGAACCTTCTGATAAAAAAGAAGATTTCTGGAATGAGCTAAAAGCTGTTTTGAGCCAGTTTGGTGCTAAAGAAAAAGTTATAATAGCAGGGGATTTCAATGCTAGAGTAGGTGTGCAGAATGCAATTTCTGACAATGTTTTGGGTAAGTTTAATGATCCTTGTGTGAATGATAATGGTGAAAGATTAATTGAACTCTGCATTGAGAATGGTTTGTGTGTATCTAATACATTTTTCAACCACAAGTATATACACACATATACTTGGGAAAATCGTACTCTTGGTCAAAAGAGTGTGATAGATTTTGTTGTTTACGAATAGCGTTTGAAACACTTAGTTGTTGACTCCCGTGTGATGAGAGGTGCGGATGTTGGTCCTGATCATTAATTGGTAGTGTCAAGAGTGAAACTTAATGTTGGTTGGAGGAAAAGGAATAGGAAGAGACCCAGGATAGAAAGAATAAAGGTTGATAGGCTCCTTGAAGATCATCAGCGGTATTCTGACTTACTCAGAGAATGACTGAAGGATCTGAAATCTTGTGAGAGGGATGTAGAAAAGAAGTGGGAATGTTTTAAGAACGGTGTTGTTACTGCTGCTAAAGAGGTCTGTGGCACCACAATAGTGGGTAACAATAGAGGAAATCATTGGTGGAATAGTGAGATTGATGAGGCAGTAAAGAAAAAGCAGGAAGCCTATTTGGGGATGTTGCAAGGTAGAGTCTCTGTGGATGAATATCGCTGTAAGAAGCGTGAAGCTGCTAAGCTGGTTCGCCACAGTAAGGCAAAAGATAGGAAAGAGAAAGTGGAAAGGCATGAACTGGCTTTTTGGAAAGATAGAAAGTCCTTCTGGAAGTACATGAGACTCAGGAAAAATAGGGGAAACAAAGTTGTAAGTTGTGTGAAGAATGAGATTGGGGAAATGATATGGGAGCCCAATGAGTTAAGTGACAGATGGGGCGAATACTTCTGTGAGTTATTAGATCAGGAGAGCAAAAATGATTCTGAGACAGATGCAGATGATGTCACAATGAGGGATCTCGAGAGAAGAAGTGTGTAAAGCTCTAAAATCTCTTCAGAATGGTAAGGCTCCAAGAGTTGATGGCATAACTGCAGAGATGTTGAAGTATGGTGGTGACTCTATAATTGACTGGTTAACTGAAATTTGCCAGTTGTGCTGGGAGTTAGGAATGGTTCCTCGGGATTAGAAGGATGTTATTATTGTTCCCTTGTGTAAGGGAAAAGGTGATCAGACTTCATGCAAGAACTATCGTGGTATTAGCCTACTGAGTGTGCCAGGGAAAGTGTTTGGTAAGGTTGTTATTGAAAAAGTACGGGGTCTTACATCACAGAAAGTGTGGGATGTTCAGAGTGGTTTTATGCCTGGTAAAGGCTGCACTAACCAGATTTTTGCATTACGCATGATGATTGAAAAGTAACTGGCTGTTGGGAAGAAAGTTTTTACTGCCTTCATAGATTTAGAGAAAGCTTACGACCGAGTCAATAGGTCACTTTTGTGGAAGGTATTGAATGAATATGGTGTTACTGGGAATCTACTTAATAGTGTAAAAGCCATGTATGCTGGTAGTAGAGCGTGTGTACGAGTGAATGGTGTTTTATCAAAATGGTTTTCCATTGGTGCAGGAGTTAGACAAGGTTGTGTAATGTCACCATGGCTGTTTAATATATTTATGGACGCATGCATGCGTGAGGCCAAAATAGATAATAGTGGTTTATGTCTTGGTGATATCCGTGTGTGCAGGTGGCTGTATGCTGATGACACTGTCCTGTTGGCAGAGGGCAAAAGTGAGTTGCAGAGTATGTTGACTCGGATGCACGAAGTTTGCATGAAATTCAAACTGAGTATAAATAAGGGAAAAACCAAAGTTATGGTGTTTGAGAGAGGAATGGGTAGCACTGAATGTAATGTAAGTATAAATGGCACTGTGATTGACCAGGTGAGTGAGTTTGTGTATTTAGGAAGCATGTTTGACAGAGAGAACAAGTTGGATGGTGAAATCAGTAGGCGAGTGAATTCTTCTCTGAAAGTCATAGCTTCTCTGGGAGGTTTTCACAGGGATGATGGGTTCTCTAGAGAGTCCCGCATGGCTGTGTATGAAACAGTAATTGTTCCTACTCTGATGTATGGCAGTGAAACCTGGGTACTGCAGAAGAAACATAGGAGTCGTTTGTGTGCTGGAGAAATGCGTTACTTACGTGGGGTTTGTGTGCTGGAGAAATGCGTTACTTACGTGGGGTTTGTGTGCTGGAGAAATGCGTTACTTACGTGGGGTTTGTGGCAAGACACGATCTGATTGTGTGAGGAATGAAGATGTATTGCAGTTGTGTGATGTAAAGCAAAATGTTGTTGGCAAGGTGGAGATCAATATGCTTCGGTGGTTTGGCCATGTTGAAAGAATGAGTGATGAAATGCTTGCTAAGAAAATATTTTCAGCCCAAGTGGCAGGAAGAAAAGGCAGAGGAAGGCCAAGGAAGATATGGGTGGATCAGATTTAGGAGTGTCTGCATGAGAAAAAGATTATGAGTATGAAGTATAAAAGATCTTGTGTATGGCGTGTAATGGATATCAGTGAAGCACGAGTTGTATGTCAAGATCGCTGTAAATGGCGAAGTTTGATATGACAACAATAAGTAAAAATATCTGGAAGTTTGTATTTCTTTTTGGAGCTAACCTCTGAATCTCAGAGAACAGCTTAGTAATATGTATGTATGTATGTATGTATGTATGTTTGACAGAGAGAACAAATTGGTTGGTGAAATTAGTAGGCGAATGAATTCTTCATTGAAACTCATAGCTGCCTTGGGAGGTTTTCACAGGAATGATGGATTCTCAAGTGAGTCCCGCATGGCTGTGTATGAAAGTGTAATTGTTCTTACTCTGATGTATGGCAGTGAAACCTGGGTACTACAGAAGAAACATAGGAGTCGTTTGTGTGCTGGACGACAGTCGTTGCTTACTTCGTGCTCGTATTTTGTTCCGTTTGTAATAATTTCCGAGTCTACAGCTCCTAATTTTGTGTGTGCAGCGTGTGTAAAGGTGCCGTCCTATTTCTGATCCATTTACCAGGTCGGTAAGTGCCCTTTCTGTGTTGTATTCCTCATTTTCCTGCTTTGGTCGAGTTGGCCAAAGCTCGTAATCTTATGACCATTGCAAATGGCGACTTCCGGGGGTAGCGGCGCTTCTATCCTCATTTCTGGAAGTGACTCTCTATCCCTTTCAGCTGCTCAGCAGCAATCCGCCAATGGAGGGCTTCCTTTGATAAGCCCCTCCTCTCCGCAGCGTGACAAAGTTGCCTTGCCAATGGACCCATCTCCTTCCCATCTGACGAAGAGTGGTGAACCATTGCCTTCTGATGACGCCATGGATGTCACACTTCCACCAGCCACTTCCGCGTCATCACAATGTGTGCCAGGTGTGTTGTATGCTGCCGTCACCTCAGGTGCGTCAACTTCTTCTTCTTCTCACCAGCCCCCTTCTTCAAAGTGCCCTTATCAGATGACGTATGGTACAGACCAGATCTACGTGGATGTTCCGACTACTTGCCCTCAAGGTCAGCTTTTTCTTGACAAAATCGGGCTGGGTGTATTTTTCCGCAGCCTCCCCAACACAAAGCTGATGGCGTACAGCGCTGTCCTTCGACAAATTGTTCCAAAAGATGCTGTTACTCATGTGGGTAGAAGAACCAGTCAAGTAATTGCTTGTCTTGCGACTCCTGCCTTCGCTCTTCGAGTTCTGACCGAAGGCATTTCCATCGGCGATCGCCATCTCCTTGCGACTCCACTCACACAAGCACCTACTACAGTCAGTTTCGCCCTGTTCTTCCGGAAGTATCCAACGACCTATTGCTCTCCGTCGCTCAGAATTATGGACGCACTGTCGGATCGGTCATCACGTACTCCTCCTTTCCGGGAGTCCCTGTGGACCGTTATCTCTTAGGATTTTGCCGTAACGTACATGTGATCTTTCCCTTGGAGGAAGCCATGTTACGTGTTCCATCGGTACTCTATGTACGCTGTGACACTCATATTAGGCGCATTGACATCACTGTGGGCACCCTTTGTTCGGTATGTAAGAGCACTGGTCACCCTAGTGCGCTATGCCCTCATAGGGCAGCTACTGCCTCTAAATCATCAGTACAGCCTACTCAACGGTCAACTGGACCCCCAGGCATCTTCATCTGGCGCCTCTCACCAGCGGCAGTCAAGTTATTCCGAAAGTCTGCATAAAACCGTTGGTCAACGCGTGACTTCGTCTCAACCTTCCACTTCTAACTCAGCTTCTACACTCCAAACATGCCCACAGCAGGAGAATTCTTCGACCGGAGATCAGTTGAACTCTCCTCTGCATTCTACATTTACTCCACAGCACCCTTCAGAGCCCGATAATGAGGTCGATGTGCCTGATGCCTTCACAGTGCCAGACAATCCTGCCTTTAGTCCCGAGCAACAGAGGGTACGCTCGAAGCGTCATCAAACTACTCGACGTCGCAATAAGAAGACACACACATCTCCCACCTTTCAAGGAGGACGTGATCGCTTGGAAAGTCGTTCACTCGCATCTGACGCTTCTAGCATCTCCATCTCCGACGACAGCACACTGGTCCCACTTACTCTAGAGTATTTCATACAGCAATTGGAAGATTCCTCACTACCACAGACACCGATTTCTGGTGCGGAGTTATACTCCTGTCTCGTCGGTCCTCGTAGTAAAACCATGTCTCATGATTTTCTCCAATCCTATCTCACGGAGCTTGCAGCAACTATGACGCAAGTGGCGGTTGTTCGATCTCACCTCCAAGCCTTACCATCCACATCGTTCGCCGAAAGCGGATGTCTCAAGAAAGTCTGCGATCGTCTCTCTTGGCTCCAACGAGCCGCTGACAAGCTCCTTGAACCGCCGTTGCACATTTCCGTTCACGATAACGACACTGAACTGTAGGGGGTTTGGGTCCCCTCTGGCAAACTCGCTTGCTCGTGAGGATCTCCATCACCTCACAGCAGACATTCTTCTGCTCCAAGAGACAAATTGCCTGTCTACAATGCCCTTCAATCGATGGCGTACGTGGAACTATCAGTTCCACCACGCTTTCCGACACTCTACAATCGGCGGTCTGGCCATCAGCATCCGCACTCAGTTTCGTCAAGTTCCATCTTCAGTGACGGTGCAGCATCTCTGCCTTACCTTTGTTGTGGACGAGTGTCGTTATGTCATTTTCAACATCTACGTTCCGTGCACACCTCAACATCACACCCTCCTTTTCACGGCGCTCCGTTCAGCTCTTCAGTCAACGTTGCCGTCGGATCACGTGTTGAACTACGGCGATTTTAATTGCACGCTTGACCCTGATCTTGATCGTGCTCCAATTCATGAAGAAACTCGCTTACGTCTTGTGGAGCAATTACACTCCCTCATCCTGGAGTTTGATCTCTGGGACGTCTTTCGTCAAATTTATCCTACAACGGTCTCCCATACGTGGAGGTCCTCAGCTGCCACCCAGTCATCTTCCGCTAGACTTGACTGTTTCTACGCAACCACTGCCCTTCTGCCCATGGTCACGGACTGTCAGCATCTACACACCGCCTCTTCTGACCATTGTGCCGTTGTGGCCACCTGCACTTCTTCTTTCTGTCAACGCTCCAAGTTTCACTCCTGGACATTAGATACCTCTCTCCTGGATGACCAGGCTTTGTGTTCGAACGTCCGGAATCTCCTTCACTCTTATCACCCTGGACTGTCCACTGCTTCCTGTGCACTAAGTTACTGGCTGGATGTCAAGTCACACCTGCTCCACTTTCTCAAGAGCCACTCGTTCACAGTTGTCAATCTGTACATCATGGAAGAACGCAATCTCCGACAAGTTCTCGCCCAACTTGGAGCCTCTCACCCCCTCTATTCAGCATATTTGGTAGATCTCTGTGCTCTTCTGGAACCTCGAGCCTGGCAGGCCATTTTACGACTTCGTCTCCAGCACTTGTCTCCCAAAGACTGCTCTTTTGAGTTCTTGTCTTCGTTAGAGGATCAGCGCCGTTCTTCTCATCGACTCCGTGTGTTGCGCCTGCCTGATGGTCATGTGGCTTTGGACCCAGATGTGCTTTGCTCCCATGTTCGTCAATACTTCTCCGACAAGTACAGTGATACCCCTCCACCTTCTGCTTTTGCGTGTAATACTTTACTTTCTTCTCTCCCTCAAGTCCCCTCTCACCTCTCTGCTTCTTTTCTGCAGCCTATCTCTCCATCTAAACTTAGGGCTGCACTTTCCTCTCTCAATCCCTGAGCCGTCCCTGGTCCTGACGGCCTCCCTCTATCATTTTATCTTATCTTTTTACATTCTCTCCTTCCTTTCCTTCTCGCTGCTTACTCTTCTGCCTTTGCATCCATCTCCCTTCCGAGGGGCTTCACTGTTGCTCACATGGTACTTTTCCCTAAGAAGGGTGACCTCCTTGACCTGGGGAACTGGCGTCCGATTTCACTAATAAATCTTGATTACAAACTGTTCACTAAAATTCTCTCTCGCCGCCTAAATCAAGTTCTTCCGTATCTTCTCTCTTCCGACCAGTCCTACACGGTACCTAGTCGCTCTATCGCTACTAACCTTCACCTCCTTCGTGATCTTCTGTATCTTGCCTGGACTAATTCTGAATCTCTTGCTGTACTAAATTTAGACCAACGTGCAGCTTTTGATAATATCTCCCATTCATTTCTCTCAATTACTTTACACACTTTTGGCTTTCCTTCTGTCTTTGTTACCACTATTCTTGCTCTCTATCGCGACGCCGTCTTTCAGGTCAAGACAGCCGCCTTTCTGACAGCACCCATTTCTTTCTGTCGTGGAATACGACAGGGTGTCCACTTTCTGGGCAATTATTCGCTCTGGCGTTTGAGCCTTTCCTACGCACAGTACATCGTGCATTTCTTGCGGCTCTTTCTCCTCCCACAGCAAGCAACAGGCACTTCTCTATAACTTACTCCGCCTACGCCGACGACGCGACTTTCTGCGTTCGGATGGAGTCGCAATTTAATACCCTCGCTCATGTATATGTACTCTACTCTTCTTGCTCCTCAGCGATGCTCAACACTACCAAGAGTGCCGGCCTGTGGTGTGGTGCCTGGGAGTCCAGGACGGACTCCCCATGGGGCACCCCTGGAATGCCTCTTCTCAGAAATTTCTTGGTGTACACCTGGGAGCTCCCATAGCTACCCGAAACAACACGTGGTCTACTCTTTGTAATCGCCTTGCTCGATCGGCTGCCTTCTGGCGGAAAGCTCAGTTCAGCACCTCTTACGTCACCCGTGCACGCCTTGCTCATACATATCTTCTGTCTCCTTGTCTTCATGTGTGGGCAGCTGCTCACATGCCAGCTTACTATCTTGCTGAAGTCACACGGATCATTTCTACTATGATCTGGTCAGCTCATCATTGGATACAAGTCTCAACTCTAAGTCGTCCGATCTCCACTGGGTAGTATTGCGCTCCTGGATGTTTGCCAGTTCTACAAAGCACACTGGATAGTATCCTTTCTTCGTCTACTCTGCGAACCAAGATCCGCAGCCTCTCTTCTCCGAGATGTGATGATTTCTCCCTGGAACCCCTGCTTCAAATTCACAACTTTTCTACTGATGGATCGCTTTTCTCTCCTCCACTCCAGTCTTTACCCCGTTTATTCGAAGGCGCTTTCCTTTCTTCGCTCTCTGCCACTACTCCGTGCCCCACCCACCTCAGAACTTCTAACTGAACCCCTCTTCTACTCCTCCATTCTCCTAACGCACCATATTTCACTGACCTTTCCTGGCTCCCCGCTGGGATCGTATCTGTCCGAGACTTACTTTCCTCCGATCTAACATGGAAACCCTTTTCCGACCTCTCTCCTCTCCTTCCTCGCACCTCTGCCTCTCTTGCACTCTATGATTCTCTCCGCTCTTCGATCATTACTCTTTTTCCTGCTCTCGCTTCTCCGGCTGGCCTCTTTCTCGTTTCTTCTGCTTCTCTTCCCCTTCTTTTTTTTTTTCCTGTTCGTGGCTCTTTTTACCCGATCTCCAGTTTCACTGTCCGTACTCTATATCGTTTTCTCCTTCTGGATCCATCGCCACCCACACCCCAGCTCATTTCAGGAGTGCCGCCCGCCGCTCTTCCGAGTGTGTGGTCGGCAACAGCTTCACCCATCTCGACACCAGATGAAAGGAATATTCACTGACTCTTCCTTCACCGCCGCCTGCCAGTGCCGGCCACGTTATTTCCGATGACGCTGGTAGCCACACCCACCTGCATCTTCTGTTCTGAACATGCTAATGTTCTACACATCTACCAGTACTGCCTGGCGATCCTTCCTTTACTACACCTAGACTTTACCGTTGCCTAGTATCTCTGTGCCAAAGAGCTGCCTTTTTCTTCATACAGTACGTTGCTGGTTTCTTGTTCACCACTGGTGCCTTTATCTAAGCCATGCGCATACATCTTTGTACTCGCAAAGCATGTGATTTACTGCTTCTACCTGCAACTCCGTCATACCTCTAATGTGCCTACGCTCCTTCAAGCAGAAGATACGCTCTGTGCGCAATTCTGCAACCGGCTGACCTCCAGGCTCCGATTGGCGTTTACCGCAGCCAGGGCCACTGACCAGAGCCTGCAGTTCCTGAGTGTATGGTCACCATTACACCGCTGGTTTTCCAGGCCTTCTGCGGACCTACATCTTCTGATTTGACTTCCATCCTCTACGTCGGGACCTTCCCCGCTTTGATTATTGTGATGAACCCTGGACTGGCTCACCAGATCCGGAGAATGTCTCCCTAAGCTTGTCAGACTTAGTTCTTCTGTACATTCTTCACATTCCCATCTCCAGTTTATCTTTTTACTGTTAGTGTTTGCAGTGTATTCACGTGCACTTACTTTGTGGTGCCCTCTTCTGAATAAGTGATCTTTGTAGTGATTTCTTCTGTGTGCCTCACTTTGTACCTGTATATTCAATGTTCTTATTTCGTCATATTTCTTCTGCTCATTCGTTCGTCATATTGCTCATATAAATTGTACATACACATCCTGTATATATTTCTCTGTTCATTCTGTACATATACATATTCCTTGGTACTGTGTATGCTCTGTTTCGGAGCCGTCCTGCAAGCTCATTCTTTACTGTCTGCATCTTACATATCTCAGTCATGCACTTTTTGTACACATCTGTATATAGTAAACATTTCAATTGCATCATTATGTTCTGCGTCATTTGTATTTATATTTTCATTGCATTGTATGTATATCTCACTTTTGCTGCACATAGTTCGTTCCCTGTTCCTATATGGCTTCACGCACATCTATATGTACTTCGCCTAAATTGTACATTTATTCAGTCTCACGTATATCTTTTCCATTATCACAACCTGCACTGTTGCACTTATGTTGTATCATCGCTCATCTATCTCACTAGCACTGTATTATATATACACCTCTCATACTGTAACTTGCGCATTCGCTGTATATATACACCTCTCATACTGTAAATAGCGCACTTCTTGTATACATAATACGGTAATTATGTTTTGTAGTCCGCTCATCTATTTCACTTGCATTGTATATACCTCTTGCATAATGTAAATTGCACACACTTTGTATATATCTGACTCTCCTGTTATGATTTCAGGCATTGTAAAGGCACATGCCGCCTACCGCCTTCGTTCCCTGTAAATTTCGCTCAGAATAAAACATTTTGAAAGTTTGTGTGCTGGAGAAATGCGTTACTTATGGTGGGTTTGTGGCAAGACTCGTTCTGATCGTGTGAGGAATGAAGATGTGTTGAAGTTGTGTAATTATGAAGCCAAATGTTGTTAGCAAGGTGGAGACTAATATGCTTCGGTGGTTTGGGCATGTTGAAAGAATTAGTGATGAGATGCATACTAAGAATTTTTTTTTAGTCCAAATGGCAGGAAGGATAGGCAGAGGAAGGCCAAGGAAGTCATGGGAGGATCAGATTCAGGAGTGTCTGCATGAGGAAAAGATAATGAAGTGTAGAAGATCCTGTGTGCTTCGTGTGATGGATGTCATTGAAGCCCGAGTTGTATGTCAAGATCACTGTAAATGGAGAAGTTTGATACGACAACAGTAAGTAAATAGTCATCTAAAAATGATCTAGTAGTTTGTTTTTCTTTCTGGAGCTAACCTCTGAATTTCAGAGAACAGCTTAGTGATATGTATGTATAAGTGATATGTTAAGAGTTACTTGTTACAATAATCAGTATCAAAGAGGAAACAAAAGACTATCAATTCTTATTTTTTGTAAAAATCCCAATCAAATTAAAAATAAACATCAGGCATGTAATATGTATTGTTTTGATCACTTTTTTTATTATGTAGTACCAGTGCTTTTTTTCTGAAAAAAAGGTGCCGGTACTCACCATGATGTTATTTCAGCAACTCCCACACTTTTAACATATTGTGCAGTACCGGCCTGAGCTAGGTTATGCATTCCCCCACTCACCACCAGGGCTATTAATTCTTCCTTCGAAAGATTTTTATCCGCATTCCGCTGAATGACCTTGAAATTTGTGAGGCAAGAGTTATATTCTTTCCTCAGTGCTAATGCTGCTTCAGGATTTTGCCTTTCCAGAGAATAACTTTTACATTCAAGTCCCATCATTAATTTCTTCTTATCTATCTTATTCATGTAAATGTTAAAGTTGCATCCTTTATCCAAAGCACTTAACAGAGCTCTGTCCACGCTATTTGTAAGATCCACCACGTGTTTAAGTTCCGCTCTTTAACGTGGTACTACAGGAGCCGCAGGGCGGATATTTCTATGCTCTTTTTCTTTAGAGAATTATGGAATTTCTTGTTCTTATCACTTACTGCGCACATTAGCCAAGTATTTATTTCATTTTTTATATATTCACTTAAAAAAGAAAGTTCCGAATTCCAGATTGTATTTTCCAATCTCTTGTTTACGCTAATGCTTTTGTACTTTTCCCCAATTGCTCCGGCTACAGTCTTCCGTTCTACATTTCTATTGAAGCTATTAGTAAGTAGTTTTGAAACATTAGGCCTAATTTTTAATGACTGGGGCATAAATTCCACTTTCTTGCACTCCTTTAAGTAACTAACTTGATCTTGGAAACAATCTAACTTAATTTTAACTCTTTCTAATTTCTTGACGCTCTGCCATGTATATGCTAAATTACCTAGACATTACCTTGAAGTGGGAAGGAAATAAGCTAAATTACCTAGACATTACTTTGAAGTGGGAAGGAAAAAAGCTTACCACAGAATTATACAAGAAGCCTACAAATACTGGAAAATTTTTAAATTATAAGTCAGATCACCCTAATTATATAAAGAAAAATGTAGCTTTACAATTTAAAGAAAAAGTGGAAAAGCTGAATTCATCTTCAGAAGTTAAGGAGAAACATAAAAATAAGTTAAAATCAATCTTACTAGAAAATGATTACCATTCAAGAGAAATTCGTGAACTACTAAGAGAAAATCCTACTAGTAACAGAACT
The DNA here is from genome assembly GCA_039090855.1 of Macrothele yani. Classification (NCBI taxonomy): domain Eukaryota; kingdom Metazoa; phylum Arthropoda; class Arachnida; order Araneae; family Macrothelidae; genus Macrothele; species Macrothele yani. The sequence continues at coordinate 94,115,390 of CM077010.1, forward strand.
AGCACTACAGATAATAAAGAGAAAATTGAATATTTATTCACAAGAAATGTCACTTACCACAAGGGAAGCTAAAGAAAATCAGTGCTAAATATAAAATTAGGTTAGCTCCAGGTTTAAATGAAAAATATAAAAAATACTTACTATCCTAAAACAAAGAGAAGAAAATATTTTACTCCAGGAAGGAGTCATTTATAAAATTGAGTGTTCATGTGGTTTACCATACATAGGAGAAACAGGAAGAAGGTTAACCACCAGAATTAATGAACACAAAGCAGAAATAAGGAACATTTCAAATAAAACAGAATTAGAAATGCACATACAACAAACTGGCCACAAAATGGACTGGGACTTCTTGCAAGTAATAAAACATCAATCCCACACAATTATCCAGAAATTAGAGGAATCCCTGGAAATGTAGAAGACACAAGGTGGCAACATCAACGACCATGCTGGATAGAAAATCCATCAGGCTTGGTCGCCAGACCTGTGGAAGTAGTAAGACGCAAGAACTCCTGAAGATGATCTAGTGTCTAGATCGAAAATGTGAGAGGTAAAGTACTTTAAAAATTTATCCTCTATAATTCCCGTTCACTATTTATAATACTGAAGTTATTAGAGGAAGCCATGAAGCCATTAGAGGAAGCCATGAAGCCATTATTAGAGACAGTAAAGAGAAAGAAGGAAGCCTATTTGGAGATGTTGCAAGGTATAGTTTCTGTGGATGAATATCGCTGTAAAAAGCGTGAAGCAGCTAAGCTGGTTTGCCAGAGTAAGGCAAAAAGATAGGAAGGAGAAGGTGGAAAGGCATGAATTGGCTTTTTGGAAAGATAGAACTTTCTGGAAGTACACGAGACTCAGGAAAAATAGTGGAAACAAAGTTGTAAGTTGTGTGAAAAATAGGATTGGGGAAATATGGGAGCCCAATGAGTTAAGTGAAAGGTGGGGTGAATACTTCTGTGAGTTATTAGATCAAGAAAGCAAAGTTGATTCTGAGGCAGAAGAAGTTGATGTCACAGTGAAGAATTGAAGCACAGGAGGAATCTCAAGAAAAGAGGTGTGTAAAGCTCTAAAATCTATACAGAATGATAAGGCTCTGGGAGTTGTTGATGGCTTAACTGCTGAGATGGTGAAATGTGGTGGTGACTCTGTAATTAACTGGTTAACTGAAATTTTACAGTTGTGCTGGGAGTTAAGAATGGTCCCTTGGGATTGGATGGATACTATCATTGTTCCCTTGTATAAGCAAAAAGGTGATCAGAGTGACTGCAAGACCTATTGTGGTATTAGCCTACTGAGTGTGCCAGGGAAAGTGTTTGGTAAGGTCATTATTGAAAAAGTACAAGGTCTTACATCAGAGAAAGTGTGGGATGTTCAGAGTGGTTTTACACCTGGTAAAGGCTGCACTAACAAATTTTTGCATTATATATGATAATTGAAAAGTATCTGGCTGTTGGTAAGAAAGTTTTTGCTGCCTTCATAGATTTAGAGAAAGCTTACATCTGAGTAAATGGGACACTTTTGTGGAAGGTATTGAATAAATATGGTGTTACTGGGAATCTACTTAATAGTGTAAAAGCCATGTATGCTGGCAGTAGAGCTTGTGTACGAATGGATGGTGTTTTATCAAAATGGTTTTCTATTGGTGCAGGAGTCAGACAAGGTTGTGTGATGTCACCATGGCTGTTTAATATACTTATGGATGTGGGCATGCATTATGCCAAGATGGACAATACTGATTTATGTCTTGGTAACATCCGTGTGTGCAGATTGCTGTATGCTGATGACACTGTCCTGTCAGCAGAGAGCAAAAGTGAGTTGCAGAGTATGTTGTCCGGATGTACAAAGTTTGCATAAAATTCAAACTGAGTATAAATAAGGGAAAAACCAAAGTTATGGTTTTTGAGTGAGGAACTGTTAGTTCTGAATATAAGATAAGTCTAAATGGCACAGTGATTGACCAGGTGAGTGAGTTTGTGTATTTAGGAAGCATGTTTGACAGAGAGAACAAATTGGATGGTGAAATTAGTAGGCGAGTAAATCTTAATCGAAAGTCATAGCTGCTTTGGGAGGTTTTCACAAAAATGATGGGTTCTCAAGAGAATCCCACATGGCTGTGTATGAAAGTGTAATTGTTCCTACTCTGATGTATACAGTGAAACCTGGGTACTACAGAAGAAACATAGGTGCCATTTGTGTTTAATACTAAAAGTCTATCGTACGAAAGGTCACTATAAAATATTCACCGATGCTGTCGCACGTACGGTCATTCACAAACATAATTTCCAAATTGCAAGTCAAGATTAAAACACTTTATTTACAATTAAAAATTAATATTTACACACGAGATCTTTCGGGGCTGAACAGGAGCTTGATGATGGGTGCTATGTTCAGCCCCGAAAGATCTCGCGTGTAAATATTAATTTTTAATTGTAAATAAAGTGTTTTAATCTTGACTTGCAATTTGGAAATTATGTTTGTGAATGACCTTACGCGTGACAGCATCAATGAATATTTTATAGTGCCATTTGTGTGCTGGAGAAGTGCGTTACTTACAGGGGGTTTTGTGGCAAGACATGTTCTGATCGTGTGATGTATGAAGATGTAAAATATGCATACTATCTGTGAGGACCTCTGCGAACGAGAGGCCCCTTTAAATACTTATATATGATTTTTGTGTCTTTTTCGTGTGTATATGTATGTGTTCAAGTAACAGCCGTGTAAGATATCTTGTACGAGAACGAACAATTTATCCTTGCAAACTTACTGCTGGACATTTTGGGGACATTGGTCCTCAACGACGCCATTTTGCTCGAACTCGTAAGATAGTCGTTGGTTGTCAAATACATGGTGATATTCGGTACGCCTTCTTACATGCTTGGAGGCGGAACTTAAAGAACATTCGTTACGAAGTGTCAACAATGCAACCCCCGAAAACGTTGGGGGGTTCGCGAAGGAAGTGAGACGAGGAGGACATTAGAGATTGGAAGGCGAGGAGAATGAGATGTCACGGTGATACACCATAATGGATTTTTTTTTCGTTGTATGGTATATAACCCATAAAGCATGTAAATAATGTACAGTTATATATATATATACCTTGAATAAATATTCGGATTTCTTGGCAAATGGATTCCTGAACTGAAGGTATTTTCCTTAAGGCCGTACTTTGTGAAGGACGAAACGAACCAAATGGGCCTGGGAACCACAGGCTCGCTAAAACATGTCACACTGGCGCAGTCGACAGGATCCATCCCGAACAAAGGACGAATAGGAACGGTATTCGCCCATCGCCCGGAATAAAAAATTGAATGAATCGGATCAACTTTACTTCACACTGGAATTAAAGGAATTGAAATTAAAGGAATTGGCATGGTCGCTGAAAAAAAAACCTGACGGATTTTAGATGTACTAACAATTACCGCCAGAATTAGGCTATAAAAGAAAGCTCAAATCCAAGCATGGACCGAAAGAAGGAACTGATGGACGCATGTAAGGAACCAATTATTCATGGATGAGGTGTCACCCTGTTGCTGGACTAAATATAAAGTGGGAGCCAGAGACTGTGATTCCGTTTATTTGATGAGACAAGAACTGGATTGTGTGATGACTGTGGAAATGCTTACGTTGGATAATGGGGTAAGTTGCTTTTAGTCCCAATTTAAATAGAGCCATTTAGAAAAAAAAAAAAAAAGAACATACAAGGGGGAACACACATGGTTAGGAATAGGAAAAAGTAGGGAGATTGTAGAATATTGCTTAGTGGTTAGGAGTAAACGTTTAGAATGCTTAGAGGTTACTGAAAAAAAAAAAAATAGAGAATGTTCCATTGTAAATGATATTTCAGTAAACGTTCAGTGTGAATTAGTATTGTGTGCAATTAATGTAAGTGATAAAAGTTTACCGAGAGATAATAATATTTTCTTGTGTATTATTATTTTCGTGACAATGTTATATTTAATAGGTGCAATGTTTGATGCTATATGTATGTTACTTTGGTAATGTAAAGTTACCACGTCTAATGCTAAGAGTAACGCCTCAATGGATGGAGAACGGGAAAAGAAGTTATTATTGGTAATGTCAGATTCTTGAAAGGATTAACTCCTGCCCAAGTGAATTGAAAATGTCGTCTGAGTGGAATTTAATGTTATTTGCGTATAACTATGTTTTAAAAATGAAGAAGTTAGACCATGGGACATAAACAGAAATACACACAGCACAGTAAGGTGCATTGAATATTTTAAATTGCTTTGGCTCTTAGTTCTAAAATTGTACTGGGACTAAAGCAACACCCTTTAGGTTTAAGTGGTTTCCATTTCATGACCTTGGTCGAGTAATGTTAAACCGGAAGGGGGTGTGAGGATCTCTGCAAACGAGAGGCCCCTTTAAATACTTATATATGATTTTTGTGTCTTTCTCGTGTGTATATGTATGTGTTCAAGTAACAGCCCTGTAAGATATCTTGTACGAGAACGAACAATTTATCCTTGCAAACTTACTGCTGGACATTTTGGGGACATTGGTCCTCAACAACGCCATTTTGCTCGAACTCGTAAGATAGTCGTTGGTTGTCAAATACATGGTGATATTCGGTACGCCTTCTTATATGCTTGGAGGTGGAACTTAAAGAACATTCGTTACAAGGTGTCAACAATGCAACCCCCGAAAACGTTGGGGGGTTCGCGGAGGAAGGGAGACGAGGAGGACATTAGAGATTGGAAGGCGAGGAGAATGAGATGTCACGGTGATACACCATAATGGTTTTTTTTTTTCGTTGTATGGGATATAACCCATAAAGCATGTAAATAATGTACAGTTATATATATATACCTTGAATAAATATTCAGATTTCTTGGCAAATGGATTCCTGAACTGAAGGTATTTTCCTTAAGGCGGTACTTTGTGAAGGACGAAACGAACCAAACGGGCCTGGGAACCACAGGCTCGCTAAAACATGTCACACTATCTAAGGTATTTTACCTGATATTGTCAAAGTATTTCTCACGTTGTTTGCTCTGTGAGGCACGTGCTCCCGGCCCCGAGAGGTCCCTTACGTTATGGACCTTTGGTTAGATATAAAAACAACAACAAAAATTTGCCGAAATAAAACAGTTAAGTTATATATTTTCATTTCCACATTCATTCACTTGCACAATCAAATGTTTAAAATTTACTATTAATTAAAAGATTTTAGTAGAAAGAGTTATACTCATCGGGTCAGGAGACGTCTCACAAGGGGTTCGTCGTGACGGCAAACGCTTTCTGTGGTACTTTACCGCCATCTTCGGGCCACTATTTCTACACGAGGTTTCCTCGCTTGTGTGTAGTTTTGGAGTTGCATGTCAGGAATCGATGGGAAGGTTTGCTGCCTGTATGTGTTAGGTGATTTGTTTCCAATGTGTCTCTATCTATTGGATGAGTTGGTAGGTATCAGTCGTAAGTATAATTGTATTGTGTGTCTGTAAGTGTTAGGTGATTTGTTTCTAATGTGTCACCATCTATTGGATGAGTTGTTAGGTATCAGTCGTAAGTATAATTCTTTTGTGTAGATATTTTTGGGCTATTATTATTTGTTCGTAGAAACAGGTGTATTTTTTGATTTTGTTTATTGGTGTGATTTTTTGTTATGTTTTTTTTTTTTTTCCTTTTTTTATGGATTTTTTCTTTTTTTATAAGTGATTTCCAGGCTGTGTATAGTGTGGTGGGGTCTTGTAAGTTGCATATTTTATCTTTTTTTTGTTCAATTATAACACTTTCAGAAATTCTTAATTCTTTTTCGTTTCTGTGGGTGGTTAGTAATTTTATATTTTAAAAATCAGGGTACTGTTTATGTTTAACACAGTGTTGCATAAGTGCAGTTTTTCTTCTTTTTTGTTCCAGTTTTTTATATGTTGATGTAATCTTTTTATTAATCTATTTTTTGTGCTGCCAATGTATGATATGTGGTCTTCAGAACTCTGTGAAACAATAGGAATTTCATATACGCCTGCTGATTGTAGTATATTTATTGTTACTTTTTTTCTTTATAATTAAGTCACCAATATTCTGAACTGAATGTCCAAAAATAATGTTGTGTTTCTTCATTAATCTTAAAATTTTCCACTTAGTCCTATAATAAAAGGGAAAGAACCTGAAAATTTGTTTCTTTTTTGGGATGTTTTGTCTAGACTCTTTTAATTTCATCTTGTATTCAAAAATCAGCTTTTTGATAGTTTTTGTGTCATATCCAAATTGTTTGGTTGTGTTAATAATCCACTGGATTTCTTCTTCTCAGTATTTTCTATTTGAGGAATGTGTGAAGGCTCTTTTTACCCAATTCCTAATACCATTTACTTTATGAGTTTTTGGGTGTTCAGATTGAAATGGGATCATTATAGGTACATAGGTTGGTTTTCTAAAAACTCTGTATTCAAAATTTAAGTCTTTTTTTATTATTTCTATGTCTAAGAAGGAGATTTTTTCATTTTGTTCAAATTCTAAAGTTAATTCAATCTCTGGGTAACAAGTGGTAAATTTATTCTTCAATATTTCAAGTTCTTGTTTTAATTTAGATAAAATAAAAATGTCGTCGACGTATCTACAATAAATGATGGGTGGGTTTGGTAGTTTTTTAATAATTTTTTTTTCTATGTCACTCATGAATATTTCTGAAAATAAAGAAGATAATGTGGATCCCATTGGGGCTCCTACTTCTTGCCTGTAAATTTTTTTGTCAAACTCAAAGTAATTGTTATTAGAAATATAGGATAAAATGTTAAATAACTCTTCTAATTATGTATTATTAAAGTGAGATTTATTTTTCAACTCTTTTATTTTCAGAAATAATCATGAGTGATATAGAAAACAAAATTATTAAAAAACTACCAAACCCACCCATCATTTATTGTAGATACGTCAACATTTTTATTTTATCTAAATTAAAACAAGAAGAACTTGAAATATTGAAGAATAAATTTACCACTTGTTACCCAAAGATTGAATTAACTTTAGAATTTGAACAAAATGAAAAAAAATTCCTTCTTAGACATAGAAATAATAAAAAAAGACTTAAATTTTGAATACAGAGTTTTTAGAAAACCAACCTATGTACCTATAATGATCCCATATCAATCTGAACACCCAAAAACTCATAAAGTAAATGGTATTAGGAATTGGGTAAAAAGAGCTTTCACACATTCCTCAAATAGAAAATACAGAGAAGAAATGGATTATTAACACAACCAAACAATTTGGATATGACACAAAAACTGTCAAAAAGCTGATTTTTGAATAAAGGATGAAATTAAAAGAGTCTAGACAAAACATCCCAAAAAGAAATACAAATTTTCAGGTTCTTTCCCTTTTATTAGAGGACTAAGTGGAAAATTTTTTAAGATTAATGAAGAAACACAACATTATTTTTGGACATTCAGTTCAGAATATTGGTGACTTAATTATAAAGAAAAAAAGTAACAATAATATACAACAATCAGCAGGCGTATATGAAATGAATTCCTATTGTTTCACAGAGTTCTGAAGACCACATATCATACATTGGCAGCACAAAAAATAGATTAATAAAAAGATTACATCAACATATAAAAAACTGGAACAAAAAAGAAGAAAAAACTGCGCTTATCCAACATTGTGTTAAATATAAACAGTACCCTGATTTTTAAAATATAAAATTACTAACCACCCACAGAAACGAAAAAGAATTAAGAATTTCCGAAAGTGTTATAATTGAACAAAAAGAAGATAAAATATGCAACTTACAAGACCCCACCACACTAGACACAGCCTGGAAATCACTGATAAAAAAAAAAAAAAAAATTCATAAAAAAAGGGGGAAAAAAACATTACAAAAAATCACACCAATAAACAACCCCCCCCCCCAAAATACAACTGTTCTACGAACAAATAATAATAGCCCAAAAATATCTACACAAAAGAATTATACTTATGACTGATACCTACCAACTCATCCAACAGATAGTGACACATTGGAAACAAATCACCTAACACATACAGGCAGCAAACCTTCCCATCGATTCCCGACATGCAACTCCAAAACTACACACACGCGGGGAACCCTCGTGTAGAAATAGTGGCCTGAAGATGGCGGTAAAGTACCGCAGAAAGCGTTCGCCGTAACAACGAACCCCTTGTGAGACGTCTCCTGACCTGATGAGTATAACTCTTTCTACTAAAATCTTTTAATTAATAGTAAATTTTAAACATTTGATTGTGCAAGTGAATGAATGTGGAACTGAAAATATATAACTTAACTGTTTTATTTCGGCAAATTTTTTTTTTTTATATCTAACCAAAGGTCTGTAATGTAAGGGACCTCTCAGGGCCGGGAGCACGTGCCTCACAAAGCAAACAACGTGAAAAATACTTTGATAATATCAGGTAAAGTACTTTAGATATTATGTATATATTAATAAAAAGCACGTTTATAACATAAGACAACCTATAAGGTTGCCTCATGAATTGCATTTTTCGGAATGAAGATGTGTTGTAGTTGTGTAATGTGAAGCAAAATGTTGTTAGCAAGGTGGAGACTAATATGCTTCGGTGGTTTGGCCGTGTTGAAAGAATAATTTCTTTTTTTTTTTTAGTTATGTTGATGCTGTGTCATTTCACTATAACTTCATTTTTAAAAAAGTCCATTATATGAATAAATTGATAAAGTAAATTTATGACTGTGATGAAATACCAAAGTAATTTATTTAAACCATCAAAGTAAAAATTCAGAGCGTTTTTAATAGTACCCATTTTTTGGGGGGTGTGGGGTGGTCAACAGCCTTGTAAGAGGGATAAACCCTTTCTAATTATGGTGCTGCTTGTAATTGTAATTTTTTGCGAGTGGGGGTGTGCCCACTGTCCTGCATTATTGTTAAATGTCAGTTTTCCTCATAAATATTTGCATTTCAGCTTGATAAGGGAGAATAAAATTTCCAAAAACAGATGTGATGAACATCTTACATAAGTGGGAAACGAATTTCCCTAAAGAAATAATTCTTCACAAATATATGGAATGCAGCATGCTTGAATGGAAATCGGGAGATGCAGGTTCAATTCCTGCTCCAGGGCGATGTAATTTTCAATTTTTCTGCAGGAGTGGCCACATGGAAACAGTGAAAATGTGGCATATTTGTGCCAATGATTACAGAAGTGATGAAGTTGGAAAATTTGTAAGAATTGTTACATTCTCTTCAAAATATTCCTCTCAAAGTTACACCATTATGTAAAATAGTGAAAGCTATCATATCATGCATTCATGGTCCTCTAGTGAAAGTTCTTTCAGCATGATGGATGAGAGCATTAAAAAATTTCATCTCAGGCCATAAAAAAAAGAAAGAATGAAAAGCGACAATGAAGAAATAAAAAGTTATCTGCAGGAAGAAAAATTAAGCAATGGATGCTGTACTGCTATGGAGTCAATGAGAGACAAATATGGCTGTGGAACTCATTGAGAAAAAAGCAAACCCTGCTCATGCGAGAGGAAACTTATGCTGATGTTCTAACAAGTATAACAGAACAAAACAAGAAAAAAACTGTTCAAAGCAATGCCTTTTAAAATCATTTTATTTTATTTTGAATTCAGTAATTTTATATTCAGAGTACAGTAGTGATGTGCTTCAGTTTAATATTTTCATGAATAAAGTACAGTGAACAATTCTGTCTTCCTTGTGCTGCACTGTATTAACAGGTTTTTGCAGTGTGTTTTGATTTTTCAGCTGGTTAAAATTTTCAGCTTTTTTTTTCTTTCTTTGTCAGTCTTATGTATGATCTTTATAGCACGATAGTGTATGAGTGCATTAAATAAGAAACTGTAGAGTTTAAAATTTTTGATCCAGATATGATGCCTTGTGACATTTTCTTATCATATTTTAAGGATGGAAGAATATGCAAAATTGTGGAAACTTTTGAAAATGATCCTGATCTTATCACATTGACAAACACCTGTAGAAAGAGGATTTTATATAAACAAAATAATTGAAGTAGAAAACTTAAAGGACGCTTCTTATATTTCATGGAGAAATACAGTATTTATGATCATGTTAAGTTCTGTGGAAACATACATACAGTGTGAAATAACAAAAGAACTCATATGAAATACATGCAGTATTTTGAAGAGCAGTGAGTTCTGAAGCAAGTTCAAAGTAACAAAAACAAAACTAATTAAAGATGAAGTTCAATATTTAAAAAGAAAGTCTTCAGAATGATAGCACAAAATGAAAAAGATGCAGATGCTTTTGCAGAAAAAGGAGAAACCAAGAATGACATTTGATTGCTTTTAAAATCAAATATCTTAAGAAAAGCAATTAAAAATTTCTTTTTGGTATTGTAGAAATAAATGCTAAAATATTTTACAAAGAAGGCTGATCTAAGAAATGTGTAGCATGCTTTTTTGTGAAATGAAATGTATCTTTTGAATTATTTTATTATTAATAAAAATGCTTTAATAGAAAATATTATTTGTATCTGAAACATAATTGTTCGTAACACTGTGTCATTTCCTGAAGGAATTTATAATCTGAGTAGTTGGATAAATATTAGATTTTCAAAGTGAGGAAGATTTTCATAGAAATCAATGTTGCATGCAAAAATTACTCAAGTGGTTGATTTCACTGATAAGAATTTTTCCTTGAAAAATAGTGCTGATATGCTTTAGGAAATTCAAAAGGCCATTGTATAAGCTCCTTAAAAATGTCTGGGCATACCACTGGAAATTCATAAATTTTATTTTTGAAATTGAGTATGAACTCTGATGTAATATTATCATGTGTCTTACTATCGTTCTTCTTTTTTTTTTTTCTTCTGTAGAATTTGGTAAGTGAAGCTACAGAAATTTTGGCTAGTAATGAAATCAGAGGTTTAAAAGGTACTGCTACAGAACATAGGACAAAGTGGCTGAAAAATATTATTCCCTTGGTATCAGATATGTTATCACCTGGTGCTGCTAAAGTGATGAACAATGATCAAGATAGAAAGATTTTGTCCTGGATTGCTGATCTGTTTCCATCAAAATTCATTCTTGTCCTACTGGATGTTATTGATTGGGAAGTATGTCCTAATATTTCATTTTACAATGCATAGCAAAAATATATTTTCATGTAAAGTTTCCAATGGAAACCTGTTAGTGTTTTCTCATGTTTTGTGTAAATCTTATTAGTTTAAGTTAGCTTATAAGTTTTTTTTTTTTTTTGTGGATCTTCAAGCGAATTTCTAAAATGCAATGCCTTGGTTTATTAAGTAATTTAATTCAACAAATTATATGTTACATAAGTTTGTTTGAATGTTCATCAAAACTCCAAATTAATGGGAAAGTAATGGTAATTAATATAAAGGGAAGTAGGTAATGTGGCATATCTTACACAGAAACTTTTTTATGTTGTAATATACTTTAAAAATACTTTTTCTTTTTAGCATGCAAATAGTTAAATATGGTGTTGTTAAAAACTCAACCTTTGAACTGCTTTTTTTATGGTGAAACTTTCATCTATGCAAACAGATCGTTTGCATAGATGAAAAGTTGGATTTTTCCTTAAAATGTAATTTAGGATTTTAGATGCTTCTCATGTATCATGTGAAAATTTATCTCTTTTCTAATATGTTTTGTTGAATTTTATGCTTTGCATCATTTCCTATTGAAAATATTTTTTTGGCCATCTTTAAATCATCTTAGAGGGTGTAGTGGTATAGCATTGCTTAAATGTTTCTGCTGGATATCTGAATTTGTGATATGTTTATTTTCTGATGTCAAATGATAGGTAAAGGCAAGACCTGGCAAAATTGTTGCAAGACATAGAATACCTCTCTAAAAATCAGAAATGTCATTCGTAAATATAAATGTGAGCAGAGTTGAATCCTAAGTTATGTGGCTGATAGACTCCTGGAAATACTATTTGAAAATTGAAACTTCCATACGCAAAACTTGCACCTGTATGTCAGTATTGTTTTCAGGCATGTTTTTGGTTCAAACCAGTTAAAAAAAAAGACTGAATCAAGTTTACAATGGGATAAATTTTTCCTGTCTTTGTTTGTCGTTTTCAAAATTTTTTACCTCTAACATATTGCTTTCTTTAACACTGATGGCTGAATTCACATCTTCATTCTGTTTTGTTGTTGGACTTCCTCTTAGGCTGTAGCGTGTTACCATGGAATGAATTATCTGTCTAGGTCAGAGGTGGCAAACTTTTTTAGGGTGTATACCCAAATCAATGACAATTTTCTAAATAATTCTTTCACATGCTCATGGGAAGGCTTTGCAGCAGATTATTGTTTTTATTTTTTATTATATTTCTGTTTTACAATTTTTTAAGGAGAAAAAGACTAAAATGCTTGAAACCATTCTTGAAGTCTGTATAGGCAATCAATAACCATTCTGAATTGTTTTAAATGGGACAGCTTTAGGAATTGCATGCTATTAATAACTAGTAATTCACAAAAAGTAAAATGAGTGAATTAATAACAATAGACCTTTTTTTCCAAGAAAAATGAAGAAGTCCTATTGTTTGTTTACGTGTATTTATTCTTTTACTATTAACAAAAGTATAACAGAGAGAGAAATTGAAATAGATGAAAGCATTTATAAGCCTCTTCAAAAAATTATTGATATCAATGTTTTTAAAAAGGCATTTGAAAAATAACATAATTAATGAATAACATTGTATCTTATAAATTTACATAATATATTTATTTCTAAGCTACATAAAAAATGAGGTATGTTACTCCCAGTGAAACTTCTGCTGCTGCATCAACAATGACACCTTTTATGTCAAGCTTACATTTGGTTATGATAATTAACACAGCAATCAGACATCGCTGAATTGACTGTAATTACTGTTTCACATGTAATATATACATATCACTAAGCTGATATCAATCACCTCAGAAAACTTGAAAATTTTATCGCCCTGGAGCGGGAATCGAATTAGCATCTCCCGATTACTGTTTGAGCATGCTAATTGGGAGATGCAGATTCGATTCCTGCTCCAGGGCGATGAAATTTTAAGGTTTCTCTCTCTCTCTCTCTCTCTCTCTCTCTCTCACTCACTCACACGTATATATAAGAGGCCCTTTTTTGGGTTACTTCCCTCCAAAAACATACTTAGCTGAAACCAATATCCTTCCTTATCCCTTACTGAAATTTTCTAAGCCATTCCAGATATTCAAAACTGAAACTATCCTTGCATTATTTGGCAATAATGCTAATCATTATATATTTATTTATTATGAGTGTGGTTTAAAGAATCAAGGGGTAGCATTGTATGCCACATCATACATACATACATATCACTAAGCTGTTCTATGAGATTCAGAGGTTAGCTCCATAAAGAAATGACACTGCATGCCAAGTGGCAGCAAAAACATTTTGTGTGCCATTTTGGGCGCAAGTGCTATAAGTTTTCCACCCCTGGTGTAGGTAATATTTTTATCCCCCATACAACACACATACCCAAATCCCTTATGTTTCCAATAAATTTTTGTTTTACTGAAGAAGTACTTTGTTCATTTCTAATGTATGCATTAATTTTGTTTTTCCACTGAAACCACCAGTTTCCCTCTTACAACATGGGTGGAACAGTGCAGACTTCTTAAAGCTGGGATCTTTTTCATGATGGTTTCAATTTTAACATCTTCATTGTTGAAAATGAAGCTTTAGTCTTGCACAAAAAAATTCTGAATGGTTATTAGAATGACAGCAAACTTCATAATCGTTAGCTACTTTGTCTTCATATTAAGTGAAAGAAATTGCAAGTTGTATAGGTTTTTATTGATGGGTTAATGGGTCATTCCATGTCAAATCAACAAGTTCAGAAAATTTTTCAAGCTACCCTGTCTTGGATTTTCACTAAAATTTTTGTGAGTGTACATATATGGAAAAAACTGAGTTTCCCTGAATTTCGGGTTTGAGACTTTAAAACTGATGCCATAAAATTACTTAAAATTTATGCAAATGAGGGAATGAGGGCCCCCCCATGCACAATTTATTTGTGTTATTTGCACAACTTATGTTCTAATAAAAATAGAAGTCTGAAATTTGGCTGTTTATAGTTGTTTTTGATGCTGCATACAAAAATGCAAACTGAATTATTCTTTCATAATTGGTTTTCATGATATGGCAAAAAATATGAGTGCTGCTATGGGGCCCACTACCCTTCTCAGAGAAGCATGAATTTTTTTTTATAAAACGATTAAAATATCTTTACTTGAATCTAAAAGTTTTGAGAATGAGAATTACTTCCTTGAACTTGAATTTTTTTTTTGGACTATAAATTTTGCCATATATGTGCCATATTAACAGTGTAAGAGAGTGAATATATTTCAATATTTGAATAATTTCATCATTTAGTTGCTTATATGATATGAGCATATTCAAAATATCAAATAAAAATCCCCACACAGATATTACTAAAATATTTACGTACTTAATTAATGTTTTATAATGATTTACTGAATATGAGTATGGTACTGCAGAAATGTGGGTGTATCTTTAAAGGGGTTCTTATATATTTTCTGCTGAAATTAATGTTAACTGGCAAAGAATGGAATTTTTGAACAATTCACTCTACTTCCCTCGTTTCAAGTTTTCTTAGACTTCATATTTTCTTTGGTTTTTAACAAACAGCAATTTCACGTTTTGCAAGATTGAGTCATTAAAGTAATATTGCCTTTCACTTGGTGTCGTTGGGCAGTTAACTTTACAAAGCAGTATGCATTCAGGAATCCAGTCTTCCCTTTCTGGCCAAAAGTGTGTTTCAAAAGTTTTTTTTTTTTTTTTTTGGAGAACATCCTAAGAGGGTAACTGTTTCATTTAAAGTTTCTGCTTCCAAATTCCATGTTGAAAAAATCATAGTCACTATCTGATGAGTTTGAATCTGGCTCACGTTCATAGGTGGCACAGGTTGGACAGATTTTCCAACCAGGTTTTTATATGGCTTTTTGATTTGTTGAAAGTTTACATGCTTTATCAGCAGAAATTAGTCTCAGGCCTTTTGTAATTGTTGACTTATGTCTGTTATATCGATCACAACATTTCCTTTGGTATTCACTAAATTTGGTTAAATATACCATTTCATGATGAAAGCAAATTGTTGTATTAGTATCATTCAGCTGTAGATTTGTACTTTGTGATAAAAGATTTCTTTTTCTGGTTGACAGTTTACTAATTTGAAGAAATGCAGTTTTTCCATGCGTGTATACTGTCTTCTTACAGTCTGCACTAGTATTCATTAACTGATCAATAGAGCATATTTCAGATGTTGTGGAACGTGCGTCAGACTTCTCCATAATTCATGAAAACTGAGATACTTAACTCCCTTCTTATTCAAATAAACAATTTCACATTTGAGAATACTGTTAAATTATTTAACGCTTTTACTCATTTATGTTAGCAAAATGTAGGAAAATAAAGTCACAGTCAGTCATATTTAGGGAGAACAAAAACTATGTCTCAACTTTTCTTCACAAATAAGCTTTAACGTCTAAGTTTTCTGTTTTACACGCTATAAAAGTGGGTATAGTCTGCGGCGGTGCATTAAGTTATTCAATTAAGGTACAATTCAGTTAAAAGCCCTAAAAATGTTACTTACCGAAGTGTGTCTTCCGAAGTGTGTCTTCGATCCCACATCCGCCGCCCCGGTGGCGCAGTGGTCTAAGGCGCTGGCCTCTGATCATTCATACGTAAGGGGGTCCGGGTTCGAATCCCGGTGAGGCATGGATGTTGTGTTTGTCTTACGGCACTGGCTCTCTCCCTTCCCTGGAACCAGTGACCCTAAATTAGGGACGGGCGACTGCTTATAGCCCATTGAGTTGCTCACGGTGGTCGTTAAACCTCCAATGAAAAAAAAAAAAAAAAAAAAAAAAAAAAGATCCCACATCTGTAGTTTATTGAGAGCCTTTTGTAACATTTTTAGGACTTTTAACTGAATTGTACCTTAATTGAATAACTTAATGCACCGCCGCAGACTATACCCACTTTTATAGCATGTAAAACAGAAAACTTAGACGTTAAAGTGTCTTTGTGAAGAACCTTGTAGTCATGTAATGGTATGTGAACTTTATGATAGAATCACATGAGATATATCGATGTCTCAACTGATCAGAAAAACATAAGAAAATTCGGAATTTAGAGTTGGGCCTCTGTTTCAAACACTTGGGAATGCTACAATGAACAAATGAAGCCAATGAGAGGAAAGGAAAATTTTCTCCTTTTCAGTTACATGGTGAAGAGCTGTTCAGGGAGACTAGAACTGGACACTACCTTTTTATGACTCTTAAGCTTAAGAGAGCCATAAAGTTATTTATGACTCTTTGAAGACAACTCTCATCCCTGCTGACACCATCCCTCCCCAACCCAAGCCTGAAAACTGGCTATCCACATACCAGTGCTGTAGAGGATGAGTCACATCACAGGGAAGCTTAAGTACTATAGTCAGACTTACTTTTACAATGTTTGGGTACATTTCTCTCAGAATCCATCAAAGGCTTCAACCTGATGTTTTTACTACATATACATACGATGTATTTGTACAAACATACGAGGTGGATTAAAAGTATCTCATTTTTAAAAATTATTAAAAATAAAAATGTGTAATTTTTAGGGTAAAATTATGAAATGCACATTAAAAATTTGTAAATTTTCATAAAATTAAAATATTGATAAAAGCTCTTGTTAAAATGTGTACACGTTTCATATAAATGACTGGTAAATTTTTTGCTAAAAATATTGGATAGCTTTTGAGAAAAATGTACCTAAAAAGACCTATTTAACATGGGCTCCCAAAGAGTGTACCGGTCCCCCTTAAAAAATTTGAAACAATATAAGACAGCAATTTTCATTCTTGAAACTTTTGTATTAACACAGCAATAGTTCTAACTTTATTTTTTCAAAATACCAACTTCTTCTGCGAAGGGCCCTGCCACATACTGGGCCCCATTGCGCAACCCCCATGCAGTTGCCATATCTTGAAAACTATTTGATGTAGAGTCACACGAATTACATTTTTATGTGCAGCAACAAAAACTACATTAAACATGCATCCAAATTTCATGCGTTTATCTTTAATACATCAGAAGTTAGAGCAGAAAAAAACAAAAATGTGTGTCTCGGGGGCCCTAATTTGTATAATTTTAAAATATTTTTTGCCCAGCCAATTTTAATATCTTAAGTCTGAAATTTGGGGAAACAGAGTTTTTCTCATGTATTTGCTGAAATAAAAATAATCATTTAAATCTGGGGTGGGGCAGCTTGGACCACTTGTTGATTTGATATGGAATGACCCTACTGTTAATTAAAATTGATCAGCTTGTTCACATGCTGTTTTCTGATACACATTTGAATTTCCTCTTCCCAGTTTAGGAAGTCCTACAATTTCACTGACTTCCATGTCACTGAGCAGTAAGCTTTTAAAGTAACTGATGACCTGATGTAGCTGGTTGTTAAAATCCATGTGAATGAAAATGTACAAGGTCTTTAAATGATGTAGTATGGAATGTATTGACTATATAAGAGTGTATTAACCTGCATTAGAATCTCTCTCTCTGTAATTATTGAATTCAGTGCTTGTTCATGTAGCTTCCTAACATAATTTAAATTTGAGTCATAATATTTATTCTTGTGAAATTATAATAGTTTTAGGAAACAAAATCAGATTGACAAATGCTGACTGTTATTAAATGAATTGTTCACTGTTCTTCAGGTTAAATTTGTTTAATGATTTTAGTGATGTATAATAAGCGTGTAAACATGCTTTCACTTCGAAAAATGAATTCAAAATCAACTTTTTTAAAACTTTCTTTGCTTAGCAATGTGTCTGTGCTTGTCAACAAAATAATGTTATATACTATTAAAAAAAACACCAGTCACTTACCCTAAAGATCATGGTAATTTCCATCCACCAAACACTTCAAGCACGTCAATTATTGTAATGTTGTTGGCCTTCAAAGGTTTACAGACACCTTGCTTACGATTCCTTCTTCCGGGGATGAAACATCATATTTTTTTTTTTTTTTAATTTGCTAGACAAACATTGCTGGTTTTTTTAGCCATATGAGATGTAACCATAGCTCGTCAATTCCATAAAAACCGCACAAGCATACTACTCATTCATACATTCAATTAAAAAACTATGTACATATTTACACTACATTACATTCCCAGGTGGTTAAACCTTTGTCATCTGTGAGTAACAAAATGCTCCATCTGTTTCAAAACCCGTGCTAATCCTACTGCAAGTGTCACCCTCATTCAGCCCCTCACACACAATCCTCTAACGCTTTCAACAGGCTACTGTCGTCCTCAGGAGGCAGGTGTGTCTCACTCATTAATGTTGCATAATCTTGATCTATTTTTTTCAATTAACACTGACTCTGCAATTCTCAACTGCCCTTTGTTTTTACAGCTCTTAATAATTTTAATATCCTCAAACCTTGGACATTGTTGATTTTCCATACAGTATTGGTTTAATGCTGTCTTAGCTTCTTTTTTATTCCAATTATTTATATGCTGGTTCAATCTATACTTTAATTTATTCTTGGTGCTGCCTATATATGACACAGGTGGTTGCTGGTTTATAGGGATTTCATAAATTCCTGCTCTATCCAATTGGCTGATTTTTTCATTTTTTATCACTAAATTTTTTACAGTAAGTACCTGATTTCCTACCTGTATGTCATATTTGCCACAAACTTTATTAATTTCAGCTGAAACATTTTCAACATATGGTATTGCCCCTACATATTTTACTATTTTTTTTATCAATCTTGGCTTTATTTTTAGTTTGAGTTACTTCATAAATCCATTTTTTAATACCTGTTTAGGGTAACCAAAATCATATGCATTTTTTTCAGTATATTCAATTTCTTCTTTACATACCTGCCAACTACTACGGAATGTTCGTAGTTTCTATGTATTTAGTTGTTTGACTACAGAACTAACAAAACCCACTGTCAAAACTACGGATTCTACGAATTTTCGTTTTGTTTAATTTTATTTATTTTTATATTACGAAATAACATGAAGTACTGTCTGGGGATGGTATTTTGTGTTTCAAAACTTCCGAAAATGGTAGTTAAACGGAGTAAAAAATTTTGCAGTAGTCGTAATTTTTTTTCTCTCGATGTTGCATTTGTGTCCAGTTTTCTTGTTAAATGTCATTTTAAATTGTTGTAAAACTGAAAAGAATTGTGTGTGTATGTGTAAGGGGGAAGGGGGGGGGGTCGTTTTCCGTCGATGACAGTATTTTGTGTTTCAAAACTTCTGAAAACAGTAGTTAAACGGTGTAAATTTTTTTGCCGTAATCGTAATTTTTTATGCATGATGTTGCCTTTGTGTCCAGTTGTCTTGTTAAATATCATATTTTATTACATAAATGTTTGTATTTTTGTATTTCATCTTGAAACTGTAGGTAACAATTTGCGAAAACGGAAGTTAGACGCCGCAAAAATTTCCTTGTTTCGTGAATTTGAGGAATTCCACCTTTTTCGTTATTATTTTGGTCATTTGTGAGATCGATACACAAGTGAACAGAATGGGGGAGGGGGGGGGGTTCATTTTTACGAGACTTTCGAAAACGGAAGGTTGACTGAATTCAGATTTTCTCTGTAATTGTAATTTCTTCCTTCTTGCAATGTTGCCTCTGTCCAGTATTATCGTTAAATAACATTTTACTACATAAATATTTGTATTTCAGCTTGAAAATAGGGGAAAAATTTTCAAAACCGGAAGTCGGTGTAGCAAAGATTTCTCCCGTAATCCCCCCCCCTCAGCATGATGTTCCCGCTCTCCTGCATTGTTAACATCCACCATCCAATAGTTTTTGCATTTAAGCTTGATAAGGAAGGGGGAAATTCCCCAAAATGGAAGTGACGAAGTTGGAATATTTGTAAAAATTGATGCATGGTATTCAAAAGTATTAATATTCTCAATGTTGCACCATTTATCTAAAATAGTTAAAGCCTTGATATCATGCACTCATGACGATTATGGGCAAAACACGTAACAATATTAACAAATAAAGGTAACTTGATCACGCTAGTTACGTTAACTGAAACTTTTATAAAAAGTTCGTAAGTTGGAAGCTTTCGACCTTATCTTAGGTCTTCATCACGCCAATTGGCGTGATGAAGACCTAAGATGAAGACCTAAGATAAGGTCGAAAGCTTCCAACTTACGAACTTTTTATAAAAGTTTCAGTTAACGTAACTAGCGTGATCAAGTTACCTTTATTTATCATGCACTCATTCATGGTCCTCAAGCTGAAAGTTCTTTCAGCATGATGGACGAAATTATTGTTATCGGAGGGCATAAAAAAAAAAGGAAAGAAAGAAAAGCGACAATGGAGAAATAGGGAGAGAAAGATATCGGCAGAAAGAAAAATTAAGCAAAGGACACTGTGTAGCTACAGAATCAACAAAAGACAAACTGACAGTGGTCCGCATTCTTGCTGTATGTTTTGATTTTTTACCCAGTTAAAACATTCAGTTTGTTTTTCCTTCTTTGGTCTCGTTGTAAAATGCAATGTCAGAGGCAGTATGATCGTATGGTGAGTGGAGGTTTGTGCACTGGGTGTTCACATGCTTGGATCAAGCCGAAACATTAAATTCTGAATGCGTCTGACTGATTTTTACTGGTGGAAGTTTCAAAATTAAATCTCACAATGTTGCCTATCATGCCCTCTCCAGGGGAATCAACTTTGTGTTTCGCACATGTTAAGTTTGTTTCATTAATGTCCTTGTTTGTTGTAATGTTTTGTTGTGGCGTGTATTTCTTTTCACAAAGAGATAGACCATTTCGTAAAAAAGTGTATGTATGCCGTGTGATAATACTAGTTACTACTGACAAGGCTCTACCCAATGCTGGCAGGTATGGCTTTATTATAATATGCTTGTGGTTGGTGTAATTACCATTTCATAAATTTTTATCCTGACAACTGGAAGAAAACATAAGTGATGTTACCAGTGAAGAGTGTAGATCTGGTGTCTGGGCTAGATAAGAAAGCATTATTATTGATGTACAAATATGGACTGTCAAAAGAGCACTGCAATCTTGCCAATTTGAGCTGTATAAGGAGAATACTGTAATGGCTCAAGTAGAGATTAAGCAGTTACACTAATAATAGTCATGTCAGTATGGAAGAGACATTTATTAAAAACAACAACAACAAAAATTGGTATACCTCAGTTGGTATTGCACTATTCTTTATTTTTTTTCACTTTTGTCGGTGAAGTGAATATTTGTACTAAAAATTAATTTTGAGGATCTTTCTGTCTGTAGATAGATTAGGCCTTTGTGTAAAGTCCCAGCAATTTTGTGATATACATGTCCCTTTCATGCATGCAATTTATTAATGCTGTAACTAAACAATCCCTAAAACACATTTGTATTTATGTGTTAATGAATATGATTGAAACAACATATATAATAATATTGTTTTATGACGTATTAATGCTTCTGCATATGCATCTTTTTTGAAACATTTGCATTTTTGAACTTCACTTTTAGTTGGTAAAGTTCGATGAACACTTACCGCACGTGGGGCTTGGCTTTCAATCCATATTTCCGTTACGTGGATGCGGCACGGGATTTTTTCATTTGGCCACGGGTCTGCTTCTTCTTTTTTTTTTTTTTCTCCGTTGGAATTTATTTTGTCTCATCACCAAATGAGTTTTTCCTTTGCTGCATCCTCATTTACTTCAATATTTATTCATACCCGAGTACTTTCGGTACTACTACTATACCGTCTTCGAGGGGACATTTTGCTCCAACTAGCACGGACCGTGTCAGCTGGGCATTTCGGTGGTTCTCGCGGGCTGCTTCTGTCATCTGCTATCGCTTCTTCTTGGGCGTTGTGGCGCCATCTCTTGTTGGTCAGTGATCTCCTTTTTCGAACTTTTTCTTTTTTTTGCTCAATTTTAATTAAATTTCTCCAGCTGTTTCTCAAATTATTAGGGTCATTGTGGTTGCAAACTTTTGTCCTATTTTTTTCAATCATTACCGACTCTGCTATTCTGAGGTGTTTTTCGGATTTACAGCTTTTAATGATTTTTATATTTTCGAATTTTGGATATTTTTGGTTATCCAGACAGTATTGAATCAGTGCTGTTTTTTCTTCTTTTTTCTGCCAGTTTTTTATGTGTTGTTTTAATCTGTGTTTAAGCTTATTTTTGGTACTTCCTATATAAGCCATTGGAGGATTTTCAGTAATAGGAATTGAATAAATACCTGCTTTTTCTAACATTCTTATTTTATCATTATTTTTTGTTACTATATTTTTGATGGTATTTACTTTTCCTCCAATTTGAATGTTATGCTTTTTACAAATATTATTAATTTCATTGGTAGTGCCTTTAATGTAAGGAAAACCATTTAAATATTTGATTTCTTTTTTAATTACTACAGCATTATTTTTTTTATTTTCTTTATTACTTCTGTGTCCCATTTTTTTATTAAATGGTTAGGATAACCAAAGCTGCTTGCAATTTTTTTTATGAATTTGATTTCTTCATTGATGAACTGACTATTTTCAGAATGCATATATGCTCTTTTAATTAAGGTTTTTATACTATTGCATTTTTGAGGATATGGATGTGCTGAATTGTATGGGATTAGGACCGGAACAAATGAACTTTTCCGATAAACTCTGTATAGTAACTTATCTGTGGATTTGATAACATGTACATCCAAAAAGGCTATTGCATTATTTTTTTCCATTTCAACCGTGAGTTCTATAGTTGGATATAATGCGCTGTAACGTTTTGTTAATTTTTTTAATTCTTCTTCGTTCAGTTTTGATAGAATGAAAATGTCATCTACGTATCGACAGTACACTTCTGGTTTTTCTTCCATATGATGTAGGACATTTTCTTCAATTTCGTTCATCACAACCTCAGCATATAGAGTTGATAATGGTGAGCCCATTGGGCCTCCTGAATTTTGTTTGAATATTTTGTTCTTGTATGTAAAAATATTATTTTCATATAAATAAATTAAAACTTTTTTGAATTCTTGAATTTGTGTGTTATTTAAAATTTTAAGATTTTGCAACTTCTTAATGATGATTTCAATAGCTTCTGGAACTGGAGTGCTTGGATATAATGCTTTAACATCCATGCTTGCCATGTTTAAGTCCATTAGGCCAGTTTTTACATTTTTAATTTTCTCTATAAACTCATATGTGTTCTTGATGGTGAACTTGTTGTTCATGAAAAAGGGTGCTAGGAATTTGTAAATGTTTTTCTCTAATGTTATCAAAGGTGAGTTTTTTTTGAGACTATCAGTCTCATTGGAGCACCATCTTTGTGCGTTTTTATCTTTGCAACGATACGTGGTATACCTGCTCCCATTGGTGGAAACGAGCGTTTGATTTCATCAGGTAATGTGCTATGATTTCTTATATCCGCTAAGAATTTAATTTGATTATCAGTTGGGTCTTTCTTAATTTCAGTACAATTTAATCCATCAATTGCTTCTGTCATTTTTTGTTCAAATTCATCAGTGTTGAGAATAATGATTTGGCCGGATTTATCTGCTTCACAAAATTTGATATATGGGTCATTTTTCAATTCCAATAGTTGTTTTTTTTCATATTTTAATTTTTTCTCTATATAGAAGTTTTTGTTGTTTTTGGCATTATATTCTTTTAGAATAACTCTATATAATTTGTTCTCTATTTCAGTTTTATTCTCTGCGCCTGGTATATTTTTGAGAATATCTTCGAGGCAAGGGATGATTTCTTCAGTTTTAGGGAGGCCTTGTGGAAAGGCAAATTTTTTCCCTTTTTGTAAAATTGCTTTTTGTGTAAAGCTTAAATTCTTATCAGACCGATTTTCATATACATTATATTCATTTATGGGTTCTTTATTTAATTTTTGTTCATCAAATAGTGCATTTAATTTTTTATCTACCGTAACGCTATTGGAGTTGGCTTCTTTGTTAGCAATTTCGTTAATTTCGATGAACGTAGTATCCAAAATGCGATCTTTCCAAGTGCCATCAAATTGTGCATATTTTGAGTTCCTTATCAGCTTCCATAATTCATAAACTTGAGCATTAAGTCTGAATATTTGTTTTCTTTTAGCTATAATTTCGTTACTAAGTCGTTTTTGTTGACATCGAAGCAGGATGTAATAATCCTTCTTACTTGTTGGCTTGTTCTTAAGTCTCAAAAATTTGGGGATAAATCCAAAATCTCTGCAAGTTACAAGAAAACGTTCTTGAACTTCAAATTTCATACATTTGATTTTAAGACGTTTGAATTTGGTGATTGTTGTTAATTCACGGTTCGAAAAGAGATTGCGATAGTGCATCGTGAGGCCTAAACTGCCTTTGATCTAACCACTTGAAAGAATAATTCGTGTGCTTCAAAGTTTCAATTTACTTCCGATATTGGAGGTTAATTATTTAACGTGCATTAATGCATTTGCATTTTTGAACTTCACTTTTAGTTTTTTTAGTCAAACAAAAAAAAACTCACCTTTGATAACATTAGAGAAAAACATTTACAAATTCCTAGCACCCTTTTTCATGAACAACAAGTTCACCATCAAGAACACATATGAGTTTATAGAGAAAATTAAAAATGTAAAAACTGGCCTAATGGACTTAAACATGGCAAGCATGGATGTTAAAGCATTATATCCAAGCACTCCAGTTCCAGAAGCTATTGAAATCATCATTAAGAAGTTGCAAAATCTTAAAATTTTAAATAACACACAAATTCAAGAATTCAAAAAAGTTTTAATTTATTTATATGAAAATAATATTTTTACATACAAGAACAAAATATTCAAACAAAATTCAGGAGGCCCAATGGGCTCACCATTATCAACTCTATATGCTGAGGTTGTGATGAACGAAATTGAAGAAAATGTCCTACATCATATGGAAGAAAAACCAGAAGTGTACTGTCGATACGTAGATGACATTTTCATTCTATCAAAACTGAACGAAGAAGAATTAAAAAAATTAACAAAACGTTACAGCGCATTATATCCAACTATAGAACTCACGGTTGAAATGGAAAAAAATAATGCAATAGCCTTTTTGGATGTACATGTTATCAAATCCACAGATAAGTTACTATACAGAGTTTATCGGAAAAGTTCATTTGTTCCGGTCCTAATCCCATACAATTCAGCACATCCATATCCTCAAAAATGCAATAGTATAAAAACCTTAATTAAAAGAGCATATACGCATTCTGAAAATAGTCAGTTCATCAATGAAGAAATCAAATTCATAAAAAAATTGCAAGCAGCTTTGGTTATCCTAACCATTTAATAAAAAAATGGGACACAGAAGTAATAAAGAAAATAAAAAAAAATAATGCTGTAGTAATTAAAAAAGAAATCAAATATTTAAATGGTTTTCCTTACATTAAAGGCACTACCAATGAAATTAATAATATTTGTAAAAAGCATAACATTCAAATTGGAGGAAAAGTAAATACCATCAAAAATATAGTAACAAAAAATAATGATAAAATAAGAATGTTAGAAAAAGCAGGTATTTATTCAATTCCTATTACTGAAAATCCTCCAATGGCTTATATAGGAAGTACCAAAAATAAGCTTAAACACAGATTAAAACAACACACAAAAAACTGGCAGAAAAAAGAAGAAAAAACAGCACTGATTCAATACTGTCTGGATAACCAAAAAAATATCCAAAATTCGAAAATATAAAAATCATTAAAAGCTGTAAATCCGAAAAACACCTCAGAATAGCAGAGTCGGTAATGATTGAAAAAAATAGGACAAAAGTTTGCAACCACAATGACCCTAATAATTTGAGAAACAGCTGGAGAAATTTAATTAAAATTGAGCAAAAAAAGAAAAAGTTCGAAAAAGGAGATCACTGACCAACAAGAGATGGCGCCACAACGCCCAAGAAGAAGCGATAGCAGATGACAGAAGCAGCCCGAGAACCACCGAAATGCCCAGCTGACACGGTCCGTGCTAGTTGGAGCAAAATGTCCCCTCGAAGACGGTATAGTAGTAGTACCGAAAGTACTCGGGTATGAATAAATATTGAAGTAAATGAGGATGCAGCAAAGGAAAAACTCATTTGGTGATGAGACAAAATAAATTCCAACGGAGAAAAAAAAAAAAAAAAGAAGAAGCAGACCCGTGGCCAAATGAAAAAAATCCCGTGCCGCATCCACGTAACGGAAATATGGATTGAAAGCCAAGCCCCACGTGCGGTAAGTGTTCATCGAACTTTACCAACTAAAAGTGAAGTTCAAAAATGCAAATGCATTAATGCACGTTAAATAATTAACCTCCAATATCGGAAGTAAATTGAAATTTTTTGAAACAACTTGAAAAAATCCTCTTTCTGTGGGTTATAAAAATTTATGCATTTTAATTTAACTTTTTAAAACATTTTTTGAAAGCATAGAATCTGAGGAGTTACTGGAAGCTTTCTCTCTCTTTTTCAGGAAATTTCTAGTTTTAGCAGATCTTCGTCCTATCAGGTGGCATAAATGTGTATTTGTAATTAGCATGATATTTCTGTGCATATTTGTTATATTAGACAAATGCTTTTTCATCAGAAATCTTTCACCATGAGCAAAGTTTTTCATGCATTTCCCTAATTTTGGTGTTTCAGAATTTTCTACTTATCCAGTGGATAATATACCCATTGTATTTTCATTAGTCACAACATCTCTTCCATTATGTGTCAGACAAAAAAAAAAAAAGAAAGAAAAATCTTTTTGGCATTTTATGTCATGGAACATGTCCAAGTTCATTGATATGTTGTTTAGGAAGCCACCAGATGAGATTTTAGAGAATTACTAAACTTGCAGTTTAAATTATTTCAAAATCCCCTTTTTTTATTACATTATGTTAGAGATTTTTATTAAAACAGGGTCACATTACATCTGAGGAATTAGTGGTATTTTTCGTGATTCTGAATTTCTTTAATTAACATTAACTAATGTTATGGTTTAGTTGACATCAAATCACAAGGTACTTGACTAGTGGTATCATTTCTCTTTGAGACTGGCTAATAGAATTCACCTAAGGGTTCTCCAGAAACTACAGAAAGTTCATGATGTTGGATGTTTAATGATGTCATTCCTGATTTGGTAAAGTTATTTGATAAAAGTCAAAGTTAGTGTGTGTTGCCAACCATTTGCATAAAGTAAAAAAAGAAACAGCAATTTCTGGGGGAAGGATGGCTAATGAAAGAAAGCACATTTACACATTTATGGAGTTTTTTTTTTGTTTTTTTTTATTTCCATGAATTGCATACAGTTAGCAAAAACTCAGCCTAAATTACTGTTGCAGTCATTATTCTTATAATTATTGTGGTTGAATTGAATTTAGAAATCAGCATTTTCCATAACATTTATTAACTACTAAAAATAGTGGTTGTGTGTGGATCTTAGTTTGCATGATTTTTTGTCATATAATTTGTTTTTTTTTTCAAACATTATCCTGCTTTGTGGATTTTTAAATGATTTGAAATGTCTTTTTAATTACATTTTCTTACTTTAGACTTTGTTTTTTTGGAGGGGAAGGGGGCGAGATTAATGACTTTTCTTGAGCATGTAAGACAATAAGGAGGAGGTACCGATCCTTCATATAGAGCTATTGGCTTTAGACAAGAGAAGGAGTTATCAGTGGAATGTAAAACACAATATCTTGCCATGAGATTTCAGCCTAGACCTAGCAGAACACTTTGGAGTTTAACTAAGACTCTAATATAAGACGCAATTTTGTTTTATTTTTGCAATTTCTTTGTAATCATTACTTATTTGGTTACATTTTCATTGTCACTTTTGTATCATTTTTTTATTTTATAAGAATGATAATTATTTTGTCTTTTTGTAGATCAAATTTCTTTTTGAAAACAAAACTTTTTAGGTTTTTAGTTTACCAGATACTTTCATCTTTTTTACTTCCAGTCTCATCAGTATTCAGCAGTGGTGATAGTAAAACATTATAAGAATAATGGTTAAAATAATCGTTTTTCTAATTCTGAAGTTTAATTTCTTTTCAAACAGTGTGGAACAAAACTTATTTCTTTTGCAATACTTGGGGTTTACACTTAAACACCTTAGTTGTGTGAAACAGAAAACTTTTATTCCTGTATTAAATTCTTTTTTATCCTTGTATAATACATATTTTGTTATATCATTTTGAAAATCATTTGTGAATTTTTTATTGTTATTTTTTTCTTATTGTGGATAGCTTTCAACTTATTATTTGCTTGTATTTTGATATTTTACTTCCTTTTCATGAATAACTGAATAAGGAAACAACTTCGGTATTAATTATTTGCTTTCATTTCACTGTATATAGTCTACACCTTCTCCAACTTCACCGTCCAAACCAGGAGGTTCCAGGGGTTTTATCAGACCACCTTCCACACAATCTGCTGATGGGGATGATAGTTTTGACGAGATGTTTGAAATTTCTGTTCAGAAACCACCTGCAAAACGGAAAAGTCGTTACTCTACAAGCATCACATCAGAAATTTCAGTAGAGGATGATTTTATTCCTAGTATTGAAATGGAAGAGTCCAATGATTCTGTAGATGCTAGGAAAGGTAATAATTAAGTGATGATGATGATGTGATGTTTATGTACAGATATGCTGATTTTCTGAGTTATGATTCATCTACGTAGATTGATATTACAAGCACAACTTAAAATTATTATCTAAATTTTGAAATATATATATATTCCCATTTTCAAAGAATCTATATAAGAATTTTGCTTATGTACGTCGTGCAAAAAAGAGGCTTAATTTATCATTTGCCGAATGCCAACGAATTGGGCGTAAACAAACATGGCTGCCTCAATTATCGCCTGTTAGGGTTAATTGCGTTTCCACATTCTTGAATTTATAATTGCCAAAAGGCTTAATTGCGTTTCCACATTCTTGAATTTATAATTGCCAAGAGGCTTAATTGCGTTTCCACATTGCCAAATTTCGATCAAGACTTCATTTCGTGTCGCCGTTCATAATTTATTAGCAACAGACATATGGAAAACATTAATGATTGCTGCCCAGTTCAGATCGTGACGTCAGAAGTAAGTATCGCCAGTGACGTCAGCTTGCAGATAAATACATTTAGCATTTCTTCATAATTTTTAGTTATTTGTAAATCGTAAATTTTATGATTTCACAAATGTGTTGCAGAATGGCAACGCACAGAGCGTAAACAAACACGATTGCCTCCGGATACATTACCAAGAAATCATTTAGAAAATTTTAGTTAGTTTTTAATTATTCTTCAAATTCTTCAAATTTATTCGAGAGATAAACCATTTAGAAAATTTTAGATTTAGATAGTTTTTCGTTATTCTTCTAATCTATATCCGTATATACTCGCGTACAAATCGACTTCGCGTATAAGTCGACCCCCACTTTTAGAGGAAAAAATCGTAAGAAATCGGAAACTCGCGTATAAGTCGATCCCGGAATAAGAAAAAAAAAAATTCAATGAATTTATTCAAAAACATTTGAAAACGAAGAAAAATTAAATATATTATACTAAATTTAATTTGCATACCCAAAAACTTCACCGGAACCCTTCAAAATCCGATTCCGCCGCCCCGGTGGCGCAGTGGTCTAAGGCGTTGGCCTCTGATCATTCGTCCGTAAGGGGTCCGGGTTCGAATCCCGGTCAGGCATGGATGTTGTGTTTGTCTTACGGCACTGGCTCTCACCCTTCCCTGGAACCAGTGGCCCTAAATTAGGGACGGGCGACTGCTTATAGCCCATTGAGTTGCTCACGGTGGTCGTTAAACCTCCAATCAAAAAAAAAAAAAAAAAAAAATCCGATTCCGAGTCAGACTCGCCAAACAGTTCAAAAAAGTCTTTCTCCGTCATCGGCGCGTCATCATAAACATCAATATTCCCATCTATGCCTGTGTCATCAGAATCACTGTCATAATCACTCATAAAAATCTCATCATCCTCTGTGCCATCAAGTTTGTTACTAATGCAACATTTCTTGAATGATTTCACGACCATTTCCGCAGGTATCGTATCCCAAGCATCCTTGACCCATCGCGCAATCAAAACGATATCCGGCTTCTTTAGATTTCCGCCCTTGGTTTCAGTCGGCAAATCGGAACTTATCCAATCTGCCCAATACCTCTGCACATTGTCCTTGAACGGCTTATTAAGGCAGACATCTAGTGGTTGAAGAACAGATGTCAACCCACCTGGGATGACAGCAAGAGTTGTTTTTGAATTTTCCGCAGTTTTTTTTTTCACTTCTGCAAAACGGTGTGCAACAAACATATCCCACACCAGAAGAGAAGGTTTCCTCAAAAGTGCACCTGGCCTTTTGTTCCACACATTCTTTAACCAGTCAATTGTTCCGGATTCGTTCATCCATCCTTTTTCATGGGCATGAACGAGCACACCAGACGGAAAGACAACGCTTTTCGGCAGAGTTTTGTGTTTGAAAATAATTACCGGAGGTAGCTTACTGCCGTCGGCCAAACAGGAAAGAACAACCATGAAACTGGATTTTTCGTGGCCAGTCGTTTTGATCAAGATATTTTTTTCACCCTTTTGGTTCACCGTCTTATTTCCAGGAAGGTCGAAACACATGGCGGTTTCATCCATGTTCCCTATTTGGGAAAGTTCAAAAGCAGTCTCTTTTCTCTTTTGAATTACATACTTTTGAAATTCCATTATCTTTGCTTCGAGGTCACGAGGTAACTTTTGTGCAATTTTGGTGCGCTGGCATAGACACAATCCATTGCGGTTCATGAACCTTGTGCACCAACCTGGTGAGGCACGAAGAGTTTTATTTGCGGCTGCAAACTTTTCATCTTTTGCGAGCTTCATTGCTCGCAAATGTATACCAGTTCGCGTACTACAATGTAACCATTTTGTCTGCAGCCCACAATCCAATCATTCAAGACATTTTCCAGCTCTGGGAAAGATGTTGTTCCACGGCGCAGCGCCTTTTGCGATTATGGGATTTTCACCAAGTCCGTTTTTTTTTACGCCAATCTCGAATCAGTTTTTCGTTAATGCCAAATTGACGTGAAGCAGCACAGTTGTTCGTATTTTCTGCAAAAGAAACCACTTTCAACTTGAATCCTGCGTTATAGGACATCCGTTTCTTTACACAATCCGTGTCACCCATAATAGGAGAAGCGAGACACATGATATTAAGAACAAGCAACACCTAACACTGGCTGTCGCATGGCTCTGTTACGTCGAAGGTCAGCGCAATCAACTGGTAGTCGGAAGGGCGGAGCTTTCTATGCGTGGCTGTGACTGCGCTGTTTATACGCAAAGCCAGGAGAGAGGAGATTTTTCAAAGCGCGGAGAAATTCGGATGGTCGCGATTTCGTAATTCTACCACATCAGTGTTTTTTCTTTCTTTCTTTCTTTTTTCTCTTTCGGAGGGTTGCGATTTCGTAATTAATACCGCATCGGCATTTTTATTTCTTTTGGGATGGATTGCCTTTTGCCTCACAGGAAGAACTTTTGGACTTACGATTTTTTTAGACCCCGCGTATAAGTTGACCCCATTACTTTGAAGCTCTCATTTTGTCCCAAATTTCTCGACTTATACGCGAATATATACGGTAAGCATTTTGTTTATTTGAAATATCTGTATGATGTGAAGTTAGCATTATTTCTTATAATGCAAGGATAAGAGCACATTTTGCCAATGAAACACCAGAAGAGACTAATGACAGAAGATTATTAAGAAATGAAGCAGATAGACTTCGTCGAGCCAGGGAATGTTCTGAAAATCGCAGAAATCGATTAAGCCAAAGAAATGCAAAGCTTTTCCGGACATGTGACTGGATGTGAATGGACAAAAAATTTGCAAATTGAAGTCATCGTCGAAGAGCATAATTGTGGAAACATGACAGAAGTGTGTAATTTTTGTAATGCACTTTATTGGAAAAGTGAACTCAATTCCAGTAAAAAGTATACAAAATGCATGATGGTAAAGTTTCGTTACAGAACTTGACTGAAACTCCTGATCTGTTGAAAGATCTGTTAAGTGATAATTTTGATGAAGCAAAAAATTATTGTCAGCATATCCGTGAATACAATGCTGCTTTAGCTTTTGCTTCGATGGGTGCTGAAATAAAGACACCACCTGGGATCGGACCATACTGTTTCCGTATACATGGACAAATATATCACAAGATTTCTCCCCTATATACCAGTGGGCAAAACAAACCTGGCTATAGATAATTATATATCTTTGATTCAGGTGAAGCAAGCAACATACAGTTGCCCTTTGGATCCCGTGCAGGAAGGTCGCACATCGTGTGAGCTCCTGTGAGTGAACTTCAGTGCAAGCTTTTCGTCGTCGTCGGCCATGTGTCTTGTTCTACGATTAGATAGTTTTTGGGTTACCAGTCTATCCGATTCAGTCCGGTTAGGGGATCTTTTAGTTGTTAAGCTTTTTTCAAAGCTCAATTAAAATTTTCCCGAATCCACTTCTCTTCGTTTCAGCTTCCAGCCCATCATAAAAAATTAACAGGATTACCAGTACCGAAGTTGTAGAGCAAAAGCCTGACGCCAAGAAAAGTGATGCCGATTCCCGTTCCTCATTCAATTTCACGGGAAAGCGAGAGTCAACTAAAAGCCAGATCCAAGAAGATCCAGAAGAATTAGAAACCTTCTGCCGGAACTATGTAATAGTATCCAAAAAAGAACCAGAAGAACAAGAAGAAGATTGGTAAATGAAATAATTTCTTATTCTGTGCCTCAGAAAATTCTAGGCACGTCATCTGACAAAAAAGTTGTCGATGACTCTTCTTGTATGTATGTCTGCGCCAATTCCAGACATGGTAAAAACACCGGTGGGATGCCCGGGCGATGGGATATCAGAAAAAATTACAAATATTAAAACACCGGAGAGATGCCTGGGCGATGGGATATCTGAAAAAATTGCAAATATAATTAAAACACCGGAGAGATGCCCGGGCGATGGGATATCTGATAAATTATCAGATGGGATATCTGATAAATTATCTGATAAATTATCAGATATCATTAAAACACTGTTGAGATGCACAGGTGATGGGATATTTGCAAAACTTTCAGCTATCATTAAAACACCGTTGAGATGCTCGGGCGATGGGATATTTGTAAAATTTTCAGATATCAGTAAAACACCGGTGGGATGCCCGGGCGATGGAATATCTGAGAAAATACCAGATATGTTTTATGAAAAGTCCGGACGACCTTACCCAAAAGGAAGGTTTTTTGGAAAATAGAACTGAGACGGCTTCGGCGTCAGGCTTTTGCAAGGAACTTGGTGTGAATCCGCGTCGGTCTGTTAAAGAAAAAAAACCGGCCCTTTTTAGGGCCGAGTACTTTTTTCAAAAAGGAATTTGCTAAACCTGCTGAGCAGTTGAAGGAAACTATGTTTCCACAGACTCGAACACGTATTCACACAAGTAAAAAAAGACTTTACAAAGAAAAAATTGAAACTCTAGAAAGTTTCAAAAAGTTTGAGAAAAGTGAAAAAAAAATACTGTGCAAAAACAGAAAAAAAAAAAAATTGTGTTGAAAAAAAGAACAACCTCAGTCATCATACGAGCATAAGTTAAGCTCAAAAATAAAGGATGCAATTAATGACACAGAATGAATGAAAAATGATACAAATAAATACCTGCGTAATATTAACTTATTACACAGAGAAAAAGAAAGTTGTCATTAAAAGCAATTTACAGAACTCTGTGCTAAAAGAAAGAATTGAAAAACATCGCAAAAATTTCCAAAACACAAATGTGACAGAGAAATTGATTGCAGATGTTGACAAATATCTAGGTGAAAAGAAAAAAAAAAAAAAGGCCCTTTTAAAGGCATTTCTGTTTCTGAGGCAGAAAAAAAAAAAGGCCCTTTTAAGGGCATTTTACAGAATTCTGTGCTTCAAGAAAAAATTAAAAAACATCGCAAAAAAAAAAAAATTCCAAAACACAAAAGTGATAGAGAAACTGATTGTTGATGTTGATAAATATTTAGATGAAAATGCTACGCAAAAGCAAAAAAAATTGGTTACTCCAACCGTGGAAAAATCAAAATATTTCACTGGAAGGCTTAGCAAAGAAATTAAAGAGACAGAAAAAATTAACCGTAATGAAGATGCTCAATTGCAGTAAGCTAATAACATTACATTTTATAACACACAAAATGAACTGCCTCTTCTATATGATAATGTGGAAAATAACCACACTGAAATAGCAAGCAGTGAAAGCACTGTAGAAAGCAGTGAAAGCAAAATTGACCTAATAATTAAAAAATTAAAGAAAAGTCCACGAGTGAGAAACTTATGGAAAAATAAATAAATGGCGAAACAGATAAAAAACCAAAAAAATGGTGAATGGACCATCAATAAAATAGCAGAATTAGCTGCCAAACTGGTCAAAAACAAGGAAGCAATAAATTGCAATACTGACATTGATGCCCAAGTCATCAAAAGTAACAACAATATAAAAAAAATTGACACAGTAAAAAATGATGATAAAAAAACGAGGATGAAATTTTTTCCTCTGAAACAAATGGACTTAACATATTAATTTGGAATGCGCAAGGCATCAAAGGCAGCATAGAGAATTCTTAGCCTACCTAAAATACAAAAAAAAATTGATATTGCGCTAATTAATGAATCCTGGCTAATGGACAGAATTAAATTCAAAATTCCCAACTACAAGGTTTACAGAAAAGACAAAACCTCCCAAAGTGGGGGAATTTTGATTACAATGAAAGATAAACTAGAGCAAAGTGAAGCAACATGCAACACAGAGGATGGCATGGAAGCGCACTTGGTTATTATTAAAACAAAAAATAACCCAATTAAATTTACGGCGCTATACAATCATCCCAAACACACTATTACCAGGGAAGCTGTAGATAATCTTTTCGAGGAAGATATTCCTACGGTCATAGCGGGAGATTTTAATAGTAAACACCGCTATTGGTACTGCTCTAGAGCTAATAAAAGTGGAAACAATATCTTCAGATATCTCTTAAACAAAAACATTGATTTGGGGGCACCATCTGAACCCACAAGAACGGCGCTCAGAGGAACTAGCAACATACTAGATTTTGCCCTCTTTAAAAAGAATAATAAATATTACTTTGAAATTTACACTGTGGCAGTGCTCTCCTCTGACCACAATCCAGTTCACCTCCAGCTTTATACTGATAAAACTGTGATGGTAGCACCAAAATGGTCACTAACTTAAAACAATTTGAAGAGAAAATTAAATTAGTGCCACCCCGGTAATTGGAGACTTGAATAGCAAAGAAGAAATTGACAGAGCTATTAAACTCTTTAACCTCGCCATTAAAAAATTATGGAAGAATGTCAAACTCCTGCTAAAGAGAAAAAAATCCTTACTATTTACCCAAAGAAATTTTGGAACTTATTAAAGAAAAAAATAGGTACCGAAGCAAGTGGCAAAGAACAAGAAATAAAACGTTCAATGACCTTTATTGCTGCCTAAATAGACAAATTAAAAGAGAAATCAGAAAATTCGAGAATGGGTCATGGGGTCAAGTATTAGAGGAAGCTCATATTGACTACTCTGAAAATTCGGATAAAAAAAAAAAATGACTCTATGGAATCTTACGTCGAGCTTGCAAAAAAAAAAAAAAAAAAAAAAAATGTCAAATTACTCCCACTCCTTCAAAAAGAAGATGGGACGGTAGTTAGAACTGACGAAGAAAAAGCAGAAATTTTTGCAAACTCACTAGAAAAACAGTTTAAAATAAATGATATCCCTGACACTGATGTAGCCCTTAAAATGAAAAAGGCCCTGGATACTTATTTTAAACATGCGGAGGATGTAGAGAATTCTAGAGTCATCACCCAAAGTGCACAACTCTATGAAGAATTTACTAGTAAAAAAAAAAACCTGTGTTAACATCCCCAATTAAAAGTAAACAGAAAGGCTCTTTTAAAAAAAAATAAGAGGACAAGGCATAGAAAACAGCAGCCAAAAGTAGTAAATGCTATGGCCTCTCTTACTTCCGATAGACAGCAACCTCTAAATAAAGTGGATACGACCTCTCTCGGGTCCGGAATCCAAAAAAATGCAAAAGTCGGGCAGCAACTTCAAATTAAAGGTGCTACGACCTCTCTTGGATCCGGAACGCCAGAAACTGAAAAGATAAGAAAAAACAAGACACCTTTTAAGAGCCAAAAAAATTTTTGTTCCCCCAGATTTTGAAAAACCACTACCCATCAGTGAAAGGGAAGTTAGGTTTCATATTAATAATCTTAAAAATAAAAAGGCACCGGGCAATGATGGCATAAATAATAAAATTATTAAAACATTACCGGAAGAGTATGTGCAAACCCTTACTAAAATATACAATTGTGCCATTAAATTACATTATTTCCCTGATGCTTGGAAGACAGCAGAGGTAATAAATATTTTTACCCAAGCCAGGTAAAAACCCGGCAATTCCTGAAAATCACAGACCGATTTCGTTGCTCCCAACCATGGGAAAAATCTTTGAAAAATAATTCTTATTAAAATGCAACAATTCTGTGAGGAATTCCCAGTAATTCCATTTATTCAAGGAGGTTTTAGAGATAAACACTCCACGGTGCACCAACTCTCTCTAGAATAACTGAAAAATGTACTGAAGGAATAATAAAAAAAGAACACACAGCAGCCATATTTCTGGATGTGGCAAAAGCATTCGATAAATGCCCACATGAGGCAATTATCTACAAGCTAATAGCACATGATTTCCCACCCTGGATTATACATATAATCAAATCATACCTCACTAACAGAACATTCTGTGTAAAAATCAATGGGAAAAAATCGTTAAAAAAAAATCGAAGCTGGTGTACCGCAAGGCAGTGTACTCGCGCCAACGCTGTACTCTATCTTTACGTCAGACTTTCCCAACTATAATAACAGGAATCTGACTACAGCTCTCTATGCTGATGACACTGCACTCGCTTATACTTCCAAAAATAAAAATCAAGCAACTTTCATGTTGCAACATTATGTTGAAAAACTTGAGAAGTATTTCTTAGATTGGAAAATCAAAATCAATACTGAAAAAACTCAAGCAATTCTATTTTCTAGGATTAAATGCAATCACAATCCAGACTTTGAAATAGAAATGTATAAAAAAAAAAATACCTTGGATAAATGATGTTAAATATTTAGGACTTTTTATGGACCACAACCTAAACTGGAACAAGCATATTAAAGAAACTCTGACCAAATCTCTTAAGATTAGAGAAAGTCTCCAGCCAATAATAAAAAATAAAAGGCTTAGCAGGAAAAACAAAACTTTGATATGGAAAGCCTGTATCAGCCCTGTTATTACTTATGCCTGTCCTATCTGGGGTAACTGCAACAAACAGCAGAAAAATAAGATTACCTCATTTCAAAATAAAACCCTACGTTATATGGTTGGACTTGATGGAAGAACTTCAAACCATGCTATTCGAAGCATGCTAAATATTAATTCTATCCATTACACGATGTATGACTTAGCTAAAAGATACTATGAAAAAGCTAAGATTCATCCTAATCCTGTCGGAGAGGCCATTAACTATACTGTCAATGAAACTGACAGTTATAAAAGGCCAAAAGCTATCTTGAATAAAGTTCCAGAAATTAACCCAATTCACAGCTACCTTAGCAAAAAAAATTAATAATTGGGACTAGTGTTCAGAGGGTATTCTTCACATAAGAAGAATTTTTGTTAAAAAAAAAAAAAAAAGGCTCTTTTAAGGGCCGTACTCTGTTTTGCAAAAATACTTCACACATGTAAAATCTTGTTAAAAAAAAAAAAAAAAAAAAAAAAAAAAGGCTGTTTTAGGGGCCGAACTTGTTTTGCAAAAAGAAATATTACAGTCCACATATATGAGACTGGCCCAGAAACAAGGTACTATGGTTTAAAAAAAAAAAAGCCGACTCCTACACGGGAACTGAGCAAACGACAAATGTGTGGTTTAAGGTGCCTTGCAACACATGGTTTTGTGAGAAAACTGGGTGTTTATCTGTCGGATTTTTCTTGTGTGGTTCTTTTTTTTTTTTTTAGGCACCCCTTTTCCCTGTCCTTTCCCCGGTTCCCTGCAGCCGGGCGTTGACTGCGGGATGACTTGCTTTGATTGATTTGTTGCAGGTAAGTATGTAGGGTAGCTTACAACTTCAATACTTAACGGGAAACCGTATACTCCTTTTGCTCTAATAATTCTGTACTTTTCTTTCATGCTGTCCTATCAGGGAAATCTGTTCCCAAATATCTTATCTTCTTCTTTTTCACCTGACAAAAGGCGCTGAGGGTTCGGGTCTCTCAACCTCAGATAGGAAATCTCTATTGAGCAAGCAACATACACGTGGAGAAAAACCAAGGCTGTTTACGGACTGTGATGGAGAAATTTGATTTGTTAATGAGAAATTTAAATCCTTTTGCTGATTCACATCTAAAGATGCATCAATTAATACAATCCAATCCTGCAATGGATGTAAAAATGATATTTATGGAGCACCCTAACTTAGATTTTCGAAGGTACAATGCACCTACTTCAAAGACAGAAGTTGCAGCAATATTTGTTGGGGATGATGGAGAACCACCTGCAAATCGAGATATTTGCCTCTATCCAATTGGTGATAGTTGCAAAACTATATCATCATTAAATCAGTGCAGTAACCCAATGGTTTATCCTCTGCTTTTTCCTAGAGGGGAATGTGTCTGGTTCAATGGCATGGAAAATGTTGAAGAGCGCCGATCAGCCAAGCGAGAGTGGGTAACCCAGTTGCAGTATTATGCATACCGTCTTTCAGTGCGCAGTGGTTTTAGCCTTTTGCACAGCAGTGGAAAATTGTTTCAACAATATATTTATTGTTGATGCGTATGTTAAAACAGAAGGATCCCGGCTGAACTACATACGGATGAATCAAAAAGACTTAAGAATTGAGCTGTACAAAGGACTTTTAGATGCAATACAGTCCCGTGTACAAAATGAAAATTTACGAACAGGCAAACTAATAATATTGCCCTCTACTTTTCAAGGAAGCCCAAGATACATGCAGCAAAATCATCAGGGTGCAATGGCTATTGTCAGGAAATTTGGACGACCAGATCTGCTTATTACATTTACTTGCAAGCAATCCTGCATGGCCTGAAATTTTGAATGCAATGCAACGCCCTCGAACACCTGAAAATAGACCAGACATTATTGTCTGAATTTTTAAAATGAAATTATCAGAGTTATTAGATGATATTTTAAAGCACAATATAGATGCGTAACATCACAGCCTCTCCTTGACAAATGTCAACCCCGCCTTCTCGTGGTGCATCCTGTTCCCACTAAAGGGGCTCTGACGACCGCCCATAGCGGTATAACTATACCATCGGGATCAGAGGAAATGCTATCCCACACTCACCAACCCGCTTGGCCAGCGTGGTGAGTTATGGCCAAACCCCTCCAAAATGATTCCACAACTTAAATCTTGGCCCTCAGTCTCCGGCAGCTGGAATGTACCTGGCCAAGGCAGCGGCCAGTGCGACATGAAGGCAGAGGGTGCTAAGAATCCCCGGAGGACCGGATTAGGCTGCCATCTGATGCTGACCTTGGCTACTTACAATGGACGCTCCCTATCTTCTGATTCAAGGCTTCTTGAATTGGAAGAGGAACTACAAAGGATCAAGTGGGACATCGTGGGGCTAAGTGAGGTAAGGAGAAAAGGAGAAGATCTCATCGAACTGAAAAGTGGACATCTCTTCTACTATCGTGGGACAGATACTGGCAGAACTAGTGGTGTTGGATTTATAATAAACAAGAAACTGAAGGATAAAGTTGTAGAAGTTGAAAGTTCCTCTGACAGAGCTGCACGACTTGTTATCCAACTCTCGAAAAGATACCAGGCTCAGATTATTCAAACTTATGCACCCACCACAAGTCATCCTGAAGAAGAAATTGAAGAATTTTATGAGGAAATTTGTCATCTAAATAATAAAGGTAAGCAGCACTTGAAAATAATTATGGGAGATTTCAATGCAAAAATAGGGCAACGGCAACAGAATGAAACTTCGGTAGGTAAATTCGGTCATGGCAACAGAAACCAGCGTGGAAATACTCTCGTTGAGTTTGCAGAGGCAGAAGGGTTTTTCATCTTGAACTCCTTCTTCAAGAAAAAGCCACACAGGAAATGGACATGGAGACATCCAAATGGGACGACAAGTGAAATTGATTTTATTATGTGTAACAAAAAAA
Source organism: Macrothele yani (assembly GCA_039090855.1). Lineage (NCBI taxonomy): Eukaryota > Metazoa > Arthropoda > Arachnida > Araneae > Macrothelidae > Macrothele > Macrothele yani. The sequence goes on from CM077010.1 coordinate 94,155,591, forward strand.
TTCGTCATAGAAGACTGCAGTGTGCTAAACAAGTTCAACACAGGTAGTGACCATAGATTGGTGAGATGTAAGATGCACCTCAACACTAAACTTGAACGTGGCAAGCTCATAGGACAAACAAAATCTATTGACATAACCAACCTTAAAAAACACCATAATACCTTCAAGTTAGAACTGAAGAACAGGTTCTCTGCTTTAGAAGGCCTAACATCGGAAGAAGTGGACATCTCTGAAGTTAACAGAAAAGTAACCAAAGCTCTTATGGAAACAGCAACAAAATTAGCTGGGTCTAAGAACAAGTTGCATGTGAACAAATTATCAGGAAAAACCAAAATGTTGATGCAAAAAAGAAGAGAGATGAGGACAACTAAAGAAGATGTGACTTCCAAAGTGGAATATATAGAGCTATGCAAGACAGTAAGAAAAAAAGTATCACTGAAGACGTAAGGAAATTCAACTGTGAACTAGTGAGGAAAGCAATTGAAAACAACCAAAGCCTAAAGATAGCAAAGGGACATCTCAGTAAGGGAAGAAAACAGATTATGGCACTGAGAAAAGAAGATGGTTCTGTAACAAGAAATAGAGGCGAAATTTTGACAAGAGTGAAAGATTTCTACTCCAAATTATATGAAAGGGATGATATATGCACTCCAGACATCATGAAAGATACCAGTACCAGAGTTCCTCCAGTCCTTCCAGCAGAAGTTGCACATGCAATCAAGAACATGAAGCGAGGAAAAGCTCCAGGAGAAGATGGAATTACTGTAGACATCATACAAGAAGCAAGTGGAGAAATCGAAACAGTGCTCGCCCAAATTTTCACTCGATGCCTTAATGAAGGAAAGATTCCTGAGGATTGGAACACCGCTACAATGATCCTGCTACATAAGAAAGGTGACATTGAGGATCTCGGAAACTACAGACCTATCAGCCTCCTATCAGTAGTTTATAAAATCTTCACTAAAGTTCTTTCACACCGCTTGAAGGTAACACTGGACATGGCTCAACCGAGAGAACAAGCTGGATTCAGGGAGTGGCTACAGCACAATAGATCATATCCACGTGCTGAGAGAACTAATTGAAAGAGCGAGGGAATATGAACTTCCACTGTGCATGGCTTTTATCGATTATGAAAAAGCCTTTGATTCGGTGAAACCATCAGCAGTTACAATGGCTCTGAAAACCTGCGGTATTGAAGATGCATACATTAATATTATTAATAACATCTATGAAAATGCAAGTGCAAAGATTAGGCTGTTTGAAAATACAACACACGTAAAAATTGGAAAGGGAGTGAGACAAGGTGACACCATATCTCCGAAGCTCTTTAATGCCACATTGGAGGGTGTTTTTCAGTCACTAAGCTGGGAAAACAAGGGGATAAAGATTAATGGAGATTATCTAACCCACCTTCGTTTTGCTGATGACGTAGTCATTTTTGCAACTACCCCATCAGAGCTGCAGAGTATGATCCAGGAACTTGCTGACAAGAGTAAAGAAGTGGGATTAAAAATGAACTTTCAGAAGACAAAAGTGATGTTCAATGCTTTTACAAGAAATGAAGATTTATCGATTGATGGAGAAAAGCTGGAGATAACAGACACGTACGTTTATCTTGGACAGCAGATATCAAGTGAGGGTCACATTGATGAAGAAATTAATCGGCGTACAAAACTTGCCTGGAGAGCTTTTGGAAGAAACAGCATAATTTTCAAGAGCAATATGCCATTATGTCTTAAAAGAAAAGTGTTTGATCAATGCATCCTTCCAGTGCTTACGTATGGTGCGGAGACGTGGACCTTAACTAAAAGAGACATACAAAGGCTGAAGACAACTCAAAGAAGCATGGAGAGGTGCATGCTTGGTGTAACCAGGAGAGATAAGAAGAGGAACTCGTGGATCCGAAAAATGACAAGAGTGGAAGACATCATGATCAGAGTTAAATCCCTGAAATGGCAATGGGCTGGACATACTGCCAGAAGGACAGATCATCGATGGACAGCTGAAATTTTAGATTGGATTCCAAGGGACAGGAAAAGACCCAGAAGAAGACCACATGGGAGATGGGTGGATGAAATTCGAAAGTATGCAGGGGTGACGTGGAGGAGACTGGCACAAGACAGACCGTTGTGGAGGAAACTTGGGGAGACCTTCGTCCAGCAGTGGATTGATAATGGTTGACAATGATGATGATGATGATATTTGGAGTTGTCATTGCATATATTTATGTAATTGAATTTCAAAAGTGAGGTTTACCTCATGCTCACATTTTACTAACATGAGATTTAATTACAAAGATACATACAAAAGATGATATTGACAAATATGTAAATGCAGAATTACCAAGTATCAATGTCAATCCAAGGCTATTTGAAATTGTCACAAAATGCATGATCCATGGCCCCTGTGGTGCTTTAAATCAAAATTCACCGTGCATGAAAGACGGAATATGTTGCAAACAATTTCCAAAGGAGTTCAAAGAAGCAACAGAAGAAAATGTTAATGGATACTTTATCTGTGGAAGACGATCCATGGATCCTGTGAAAGTAGGTCGGCATGACATTAATAATCGATGGGTTGTGCCATATAATCCTTGGCTATTAAAGAAATTCAATGCTCATATCAATGTTAAAGTTTGTGCATCTGTAAAGAGTGTTAAATACCTATATACACAGTGCATCAAAGAATTTTTGAGACTGGATCTGTAAAATGAAATAGAAACAAGAAATTGTAATTTGTTTTGGTTTGTTATTCAAAATAAGTCCCTCCGGCTTTAATACACTTGTTACAGCGATTTAATAATGATTTGAATGCCTGTTCCAGTTGACTTTGCAGAATTGCCTCCAAAGCACGCGTCGAAGCTGTTTGTATGGTCGAAATATCATCAAAATAACACCCTTTTAACGTCATTTTTAAGTTTTGGGAACAAAGAAAAGTCGCAGGGTGCTAAATCAGGCGAATACGGTGGATGATTCAACACACAGACGTTATTTTTTGCCAAAATCTACGAACAAGAAGTGAGGTGTGACTGGGTGCATTATCGTGCAACAAATACCAACTGTTTTCATCTCAATATTCTGGACGAATGCGACGAATTCTGCCCATCAAACGCCTCAAAACATTTAAATAAAACTCACCAGTAATTGTTTGTCCACTTGGAACAAATTCTTTGTGGATAATACCCTTACTATCGAAGAATGTAATGAGCATTGTTTTGATTTTCGATGGAACTTTTCTTGTTTTTTTGGCTTGTGGCGAGTTTTTTGACTTCCATTCTGCACTTTGTCGCTTTGTTTTAGGATCATATTGAAAACACCATGTTTCATCACCAGTAACAATCGAATTTAAGAAGTTTGGATCATTTTCAGCGGCTGAAATGATGTCTCTGCAATGTGCACTTCTCCTTGATTTTTGTTCATTAGTTAACGTGTGTGGAACAAATTTAGCACAGACTTTTGTTTTGCCCAAATCTTCATGCAGGATAGTTCAAATCATTTCTTTGTTGATATTTAAAGACTCTTCCATTATTCTTAGCGACGCGCATCGATTGTTTTCCACAAAATCATGCACTTTTTCAATAATCTCAGGTGTCCTAGATGAACTTGGTCTTCCGGTATGCTTATCATCTTCTAGCGTCTCTCTTCCGTCCAAAAACGTTTGTGCCACAGGAAAACATTTGATCTACTTAAACAAAACTCACTGTAAACTTGTTTCATCATTTGGTACATTTCCGAGGCACTTTTACTAAGTTTTGCATTAAATTTAATAACAGCCCTTTGTTCCGTCTTAATAATTCTACATGAAAAAAATTTTACTTCTCTAATGAACACCTGTTTCGTTTGAATTACTTTGACAACTGTGCAGTACTTTTGGCAGAAAGCAAGCAGATGGTCACAGTGCGTCAAAGAATTTCTTAAAAATTTCTTTGACGCACTGTGTAAATATGTATATAAAGGACATGATGCTGCATCTGTTAGACTTCAAAAGGAAAATAGTGCTGTAAATCACGATGAGATATTAACTTTTCTTGATGGCAGATATGTTAGTACTCCTGAAGCAATGTGGCGAATGAATGAGTTCAGCATGTCTGAAAAATCTCATTTTATACTAAGATTAGCAGTTCATTTGCCAGAACAACAGCAAATTGTTTATCAAGATGGCCAAGAAGATCAAGCTATTGCACGGGCTTCTACAAAATATACAACATTGATGGCATTTTTCGAACTCAATAAAATTGATGAACAAGCCCATATTTACAATTACATCGATATCCCACAGTACTATGTTTTTGATAAGTGTAGAACAACATGGAAAATGTGACAACAGGGAGGACAGCTAGTGATTGGGACAATGCCATTGATTAGTATCTAGGACAGTGAAAGATACTACCTGCAAATGTTGTTGTTACGAAAATCGGGTGCACTCACTTTTGATGATCTAAAGACTGTTAATGGGATAGTATGTAGCACTTTCCAACAAGCATGCAGAGAGCTTGGACTTCTTGAAGGATATCAACACTGGTATAATACACTACACGAAGCAGCCCAGATAGGAATGCCAAGCTATCTGTGGATACTATTTGCGATAATTTGTGGATTTGGAGAAGTAGAAAACATTCCTGAACTTTGGGCTCAGCATAAAGATGCTATTTGTGAGGACTTGGTACACAGATATTCCAAAGAGACAGGACCACAGTATGCACTTGCAGAAATTAATGACCTACTCAAACCTTATGGTTTGAATCTGAAAAAATTCAAACTGCCAGTTTTAGATTTACCAACAGATCATATCTATATGTCTTCCTTTGATGTTTTAGAAGAGCAAACCAAAGCCCGCATAAACACTGAAAAGATTAATACTGAACAGCGATTAGTTGTTGAAACAATACTAGACGCAATATGTGGAAATAAAGACACCGAAACATATTTTCTTAGATGGTCCTGCAGGAACAGGGAAAACTTTTGTATACTCAACCTTATTGCATACAATCAGAGGAAGAGGTGATCAAGCTACTCCTGTAGCCTCAACTGAAATAGCAGCTACTTTGTTAAGAGGAGGAAGGACCGCTCACTCAGCTTTCAAAATGCCTCTCATTTTGAATGTGACTTCAACCTGTAATTTAAAACCAAATACACCAGAAACAAAATTTTTGTTGGATACAAAACTTATTCTTTGGGATGAGGAGCCAATGATGCATGTGCATGCCTTTTTAGCTGTCGATCGATTTCTCAAAGATCTTACAAAATGCTCTGAAACTTTTGGTGGAAAAATAATCTTTCTTGGTGGAGATTTCCGTCAAGTATTGCCTGTAATCTTGAGAGGTTCACGATCACTGACAGTTGCCAGCTGTTTAAAGAAACACTGTCTTTGGTCTGAATTTCACATTATGAGCCTTACAGAAAATATGCATGCTCTTGATACCGAGAGAGAGTTTGCAAATTGGCTTTTAGATGTTGGTGATTGCAAGAGTGGTGAAACAGTGAAGTTACCTCCAATATGCTATCCACAAACACAAGATCCAGTTCAACAACTATACAGTGACAAAGATTTTACCACAGTCACACCTCAACAACTTAAATGACAAGCCATTCTCACTGTGACGAATGATTTGTCCATTGAACTCAATAACCGTGTCCTGGAGTGTATGCCAGGAAAGGAGGTAATTTATGAAAGCATAGATAGTATCATAAGTGAAGATCCTCAAGATCAACTTGCATATACTGAGGAATTTTTAAACACTTTGAAACCAACTGGAATGCCACCTCACAAACTGAAATTAAAACCAGGCGGTGTTATCATGTTGCTTAGAAATTTAGTACCATCTAAAGGTCTGTGCAATGGTACAAGACTTATAGTAACCAATTTGCAGCGTAATATTATTGAATCAAGGCAGATTGATTCCAATACTACTGAAACTTTTCTCATACCTCGAATACCACTCATTCCTTCAGACACAAATATGCCTTTCAAGTTTAAACGTAAACAGTTTCCCATTTGCTTGGCTTTTTCAAGGACTATAAACAAATCTCAGGGCCAAACTTTTGAAAAAATCTGTCTAGCTGTTTCAAAACCAGTTTTTAGCCATGGACAATTGTATGTAGGTCTATCTAGAGTAAGATCATTTGACTCTGTCACTGTTGTGTCCTCTGTCTCTATTGTGTCCCCCAAAAAAGAATTTTTTTTTTTATGAAAGAGCATCAAGACACATAGAAGTGTTAAGACGTATTAATGCACCCCTCAACAAAAGAAAAATTTACTTTTGAGTAATTATATCACAGTGCTGTGTGGGATTTAGAGGAAATCACACCATTTTTGCAGGATAACCTGTTTTTTTTTTTTTCCTCCTTTGTGTATAATCATCCGTTACTTGGGCTGAAGGTAGAGCAAGTCCGAGTTTTTTTGTTTCTGAATCAAGAGAATCAAAGAATATCGTGATACTGGTGGCCAAAAAATAATATTTTAGCAAAGTTTACGTTCTTGTATGCAGGAAATTCCCTTGTCATGAGGGTCAGCGAGTTAACTACTGTCATTTACAGATATCAGCTTCGGGGGGGGGGGGTAATAGGGCACTGTCTTATCGCTTTCTTGGTCTACTTGTCATGGCATTGAATTTCGGCGTCACCTTCAGACTTGTAATTCCCGGCTGAATTGGGACAGCAGCGGTTGAAGTTTCACACTTCTGGCTTCCAACATCGAGCAATGGAGCAGGGACTCTTTTTCCAAGCAGCAGCATGGTTAAAAGAAAATTTTTAAGAGCAGGATTTTCCATCAAGAGAACCAAGGAATAAGTGTGGACTTAGTCGAACCATATGAGCAAAAGCAGAAAAGTATGTGGGATATTGACCCCACAGTCAACAGGAGCAAAGTGAGTGTGAACTCTCTCTCCTCTGACCAAACTTTCACAAACACTTTCGCGCATGCGTCAGAAAAGGACGCTCGAACTTTCAGCCTTCTATTGGGTTAAAAGTCCTTCCTCGTGCTTCATAGCTTGATGCGTAGGCGTTTTTCAAAGGGTGTGGTGGGGGGACGAAAAAACCTGCTGTGTCATCCATGGCGTCCTCTTGACCATGACTTTGCAAAAATTTTTCAAATTCACCCTTCTATGCCCTGGGGATTTATCGATTTCAAGTTTTCAAGGTGACTTTCCTAAGGAATTTCTGGGCTAACAGGAAGCGAGATTCTTATCTCTGGGTTCGGTGGCTCCCTGTCTAGTGAAAAAACCCAAAATGGTGCAAATCCCAGGGATCCTAATGTTCACATAAAATTTACATCAGTTTTACAGATTAACATTTCTCAAAACTCAAGAATACAAAAAATTTTCATATCATTTTCTTTACAAATTGCTGAAGAATAAATTTCAGAATTCAGGGGAAAAAAAAGAATTAATTTCCTTTAAAAAAAAATCATTCTACTGACATAAAGCACGATTGTATACCAAATTTTATTGTGCCTTGCTAACACACCTGAACGTCACAAACTTTTGTACCAATAAATGCTTCACACCACACACTATTTAATCTCAGTTATAATGTAAGCTGAATTTAATTTAATTAATTATGCATGAGTTCACTTTACGGTTCCAATGTGCATAATTACTATATATATAAATATGAAATTTAATTTTTAAAATGAAGTGAATAATTTAGTTCACACATGTTCTAGTTTCACACATAGACTAAAAGTAATTTTTAAGCCATTTGCATATGTTCAAATTCTTTCTAGCTCTCGTTCCAAAGTCCCATATACAGTAGACGTACAAAAACTATAAATACACAATTTCCACTGAAATCCTTGAACGAATGTTTAAGAAAGTAAAAAAAAAAAAAAAAAGAGCAAGGAAAGTGAACTTACCCTTACCAGTAGGTCTGTTCTCTCAGATAAATAGACATTTCTCTGCACGTTAACTTCCATATTAATATCCACGGTTGGTTTTTGGCCTTTGGTGTGGTGGTTTTTATGTTGTCTTCAACATGTTCTTTTATTTGCCTGAGTGAGCAATTTATTAACCTATACTGCAGAACTGATACATTGGTCCAAGAAACCTCTTTTTACTTTAAAAACCCTATATTTACAATGACTTGAATAACCCTAACCGGTAACCTAATTGGCTTAAAAAAAAAAAAAAAAAAAAAACCCTCCTAAGTACATGAACATTCAGAAACCATAAACAAACTTCCTATTTACAAACACCAAAACATCTGAAAAAACATTTAAAAGCCTAAAATTCAATTATTCACAACGAACTTATCTCATTGCCCACTATTTACAAACTCATCTCACATACTCATTCATGCACCACACCTCTGCCGTTCCCAACGTAGATTGCCCCAAGCAGCTTTCCACCCATCCAGGGTCATCATCTGGAGGCCAGTTGGCATCAGCCCTGCTATCACAGTGCGAGTGAGTGAGAGAAGTGATTTCTTGCGTCGGCCTCATGTCCCACGTCATATTGAACACATGGCCACCGTGGCTCCATCTGTTAAGAACTGTAGTTAATATTTTATTTTCTTCTGGAGTATTTTTTCCTTTTTTGTTCTATTTTTATTAGTTCTTTCTATTTTTCATTAAGTATATTTGGGTCATTATGATTACATACTCTCCTTATTTTTTTCGATCAGTACTGATTCTGCAATACGCAAATGTCTTTCGTTGTTACATGATTTAATTATTTTGATATCTTCAAATTTTGGGTATCTTTGATTATCTAAGCAGTATTGTATCAGTGCTGTTTTCGCTTCTTTTTTTGCCAATTTTTTATGTGTTGTTGTAGGCGATGTTTTAATTGGTTTTTGGTACTCCCTATGTACGATATTGGTGGGATGCCTGTTATTGGAATTTCATACACACCAGCTTTTTCCAAGATACTGCTTTTTTCCGTATTATTAATTATCATATCTTTGACCATTAGTACATTGTTTCCCATCTGAATTACATATTTGTGGCATAACTTATTTATCTCTGTTGATATTCTTGGAAGGTAAGGTAAAGCACCAACATATTGTAATTCCCTTTTTCTTTTCGAGGTTGTGGTATCTTGAATCTTAACTTGTACTTCATATATCCATTTATTTATTTTTTGTGGTGGGTATCCATAACTAAATGAAATTTCTTTAATGTATTTGATCTCATCATTCTGAAATTCTTCTTTAGAGGAGTGTGTAATTGCTCTTTTAATTAATGTTTTAATGCTATTGCATTTTTGTGTATAAGGGTTTTTTTTTTTTTTTTGGAGGTTTAACGAGCACCGTGAGCAACTCAATGGGCTATAAGCAGTCGCCCGTCCCTAATTTAGGGTCACTGGTTCTAGGGAAGGGAGAGGGCCAGTGCCGTAAGACAAACACAACATCCATGCCTCACCGGGATTCGAACCCGGACCCCTTTCGGACGAATGATCAGAGGCCATCGCTTAGACCACTGCACCACCGGGGCGGCGTATAAGGGTGTGTTGATGAATATGGAATCAGAACAAGAACATATGTTAGTTTTCTATGTACTTTATATTGCATATGGTCATTTTGTTTTATAATCTTTACATCCAGGTAAGGCAATGAATTCTCTTCTTCATGTTCTATTGTTAATTTTATTGATGGATAAATACTGCTAAGTTGTTGTGTCAATGCCTACAGCCCATCTGTATCCATTTTGGCCAAGATGAAGACATACAACTACAAGAGTTAAAAGCAACTTTATTGTATATATATGAAAATAATATCTTCAAATATAATGATAAAATATACAAACAAAATTACGGTGGACCAATGGGCTCACCACTATCAAATCTGTTTGCAGAAGTAATCATGAATAACATAGAAGAACAAATTATTAGCAAATTACAAGACCCTCCTCTGATATACTGTAGATATGTAGATGATATCTTCATCTTGGCCAAAATGGATACAGATGGGCTGGAGGCATTGACACAACAACTTAGCAGTATTTATCCATCAATAAAATTAACAATAGAACACGAAGAAGATAATTCATTGCCTTACCTGGATGTAAAGGTTATAAAACAAAATGACCATATGCAATATAAAGTACATAGAAAGCTAACATATGTTCTTGTTCTGATTCCATATTCATCAACACACCCTTATACACAAAAATGCAATAGCATTAAAACATTAATTAAAAGAGCAATTACACACTCCTGTAAAGAAGAATTTCAGAATGATGAGATCAAATACATTAAAGAAATTTCATTTAGTTATGAATACCCACCACAAAAAATAAATAAATGGATATATGAAGTACAAGTTAAGATTCAAGATACCACAACCTCAAAAAGAAAAAAAGGAATTACAATATGTTGGTGCTTTACCTTACCTTTCAAGAATATCAACAGAGATAAATAAGTTATGCCACAAATATGTAATTCAGATGGGAAACAAAGTACTAACGGTCAAAGATATGATAATTAATAATACGGAAAAAAGCAGTATCTTGGAAAAAGCTGGTGTGTATGAAATTCCAATAACAGGCATCCCACCAATATCATACATAGGGAGTACCAAAAACCAATTAAAACATCGCCTACAACAACACATAAAAAATTGGCAAAAAAAGAGAAACGAAAACAGCACTGATACAATACTGCTTAGATAATCAAAGATACCCAAAATTTGAAGACATCAAAATAATTAAATCATGTAACAACGAAAGACATTTGCGTATTGCAGAATCAGTACTGATCGAAAAAAATAAGGATCGAGTATGTAATCATAATGACCCAAATATACTTAATGAAAAATAGAAAGAACTAATAAAAATAGAACAAAAAAGAAAAAATACTCCAGAAGAAAATAAAATATTAACTACAGTTCTTAACAGATGGAGCCACGGTGGCCATGTGTTCAATATGACGTGGGACATGAGGCCGACGCAAGAAATTGCTTCTCTCACTCACTCGCACTGTGATAGCAGGGCTGATGCCAACTGGCCTCCAGATGATGACCCTGGATGGGTGGAAAGCTGCTTGGGGGCAATCTACGTTGGGAACGGCAGAGGTGTGGTGCATGAATGAGTATGTGAGATGAGTTTGTAAATAGTGGGCAATGAGATAAGTTCGTTGTGAATAATTGAATTTTAGGCTTTTAAATGTTTTTTCAGATGTTTTGGTGTTTGTAAATAGGAAGTTTGTTTATGGTTTCTGAATGTTCATGTACTTAGGGTTTTTTTTTTTTTTTTTTTAAGCCAATTAGGTTACCGGTTAGGGTTATTCAAGTAATTGTAAATATAGGGTTTTTAAAGTATAAAAGAGGTTTCTTGGACCAACGTATCAGTTCTGCAGTATAGGTTAATAAATTGCTCACTCAGTCAAATAAAAGAACATGTCAAAGACAATATAAAAACCACCGCACCAAAGGCCAAAAACCAACCGTGGATATTAATATGGAAGTTAACGTGCAGAGAAATGTCTATCTTATCTGAGAGAACGGACCTACTGGTAAGGGTAAGTTCCCTCTCATTGCTCTTATTAAGGTAATTGTAAGCACGTAAATTTTTGATTGGTTATAGTGATACTGTGACTTGTCAAACAAAGAATTACAAAAAAAAAAAAAAAATGTTTTTCCTGTCGTTCGGTTTGCCTCAAAAATGAAATTCAGAAAAAAAATTAATGAGAGGAAACATTTAAGGAATCATTTTTGGAGACAAGAATGCGTGGATGTGTGATTTTTTCGCATAGTGGAACCAAAGATTGGGCCCTAACCTTTGAGACCACTAATAAAAAAATATCAACACATCATACCGGCAGACCAAAGAAAATCAGTAATAGAAGATGTCGAAGCCTCAGGAGAGTCGTTACAGCTAATCGATGGACTGCTGCACAAGACCTCAGTGTACAGGTGAGTAAAAATGCTGGAACCCTGGTATGTACACGTACCATTCGCAGAGAACTTCATTCCATGGGTTACCGTGGTCATGCGGCTGCTCATAAGCCTTTCATCTCCACTCCGAATGCTACTTGTCATTTAGCACGGTGTAAAGAACATTTATTGTGGACCGTAGATCGATGGAAACAGTTCCTATGGACTGATGAATCCAGATACACGATTCATCAGTCTGATGGCCATGTGTGGGTATGGCGACAGCAGGGGAATGCTATTTACCACAGTGTACTGTTCCTACGGTCAAGTTTGCAGCTCACAGTGTTCTCGTGTGGGGGTGTTTTTTGTGGTATGGTCCCAGCCCATTGGTTATCGTGGACAAACCTGTTAACCAGCATGTCTACAATGGCATTCTGGACAATTATGCTCTACCAACTCTGTGGCAATACTATGGAACCGAGCCTTGTTGGTACCAGCAGGATAATGCACCGAGCCATGAAGCAAGGACTGTTACGACGTGGTTTGATGATAATTTCATATCGTGTGTGGACTGGCCAGCACAGAGCCCTGATCTTAATCCCATAGGTGATCTATGGGATGAATTAGAGCGCAGCATAAGAAGTTTGGAACCAAGGCTTACTACTAAGCAACAGTTTGCGGCGGCTTTATGTACTGAATGGAAGCGCATACCTATCGCTGTGTTCCAAAACCTTGTCGAAAGCATGCCTCGAAGGGTCAATGCATGCATTAAGGCCAAAGGTGGTCCGACACTGTACTAATAATGTATGTCAATAAATGCTATGTTGTGTTTCTCTTCTAGGTGCCCGGTGACTTTTGTCAATATAGTGTATATATATTTATATCTCACTAAGCTGTTCTCTGAGATTCAGAGGTTAGCTGCACAAAGAAATACAAACTACCAGATAATTTTTACTTACTGTTGCTGTATCATTTGCCATATAGGTCAGAATAATAAAATCATGTTTGGATGAATACTTTTATACCATATCTCATACAAGTTAGGCATAAAGAAAAGTTAAGTGTGACTACAGAGGATTTCTATTTTGTACAACTTTCATTATTTATGTCAATAAGCAGTGTTAGTTCCTCCAGTTAATAGTTACTGTCTGTTATGTGTGTCTTCAGCAGTTGCCACAGAATCATCATTAACTCTTCACATAAGATATAGAGTTAATTTCATTTCCTTCTTTTTTTGTTCCAGATATTTCCAAAATTTCAATATATTTTTTTAAATGAAAGGGAACTGATTTTGAAGGCTTTTTTACATTTTTAGCACATCTTTAAAAAAAAAAAAAAAAAAAAGGACATGCTTATGGTATGTATCACTACGACAGTCTTTGTGGCAGCATATCTCTACACCTGTTAGTCTGATTTGAAAATGTTTTTTGCATTGGGAAGCCTGAAATGTGAGAACAATGATCTTTGTTTTGTGGTTATTTTCTGTTTGCCACTAGAGGGCATGAAGGCAGATGCTATTGAATTCAAAATACATTTTGTTCAACATCATTGCATCTGAATATCCACTGAAGAATTCTGTCTTTTGATACCATTTACAATGAAGACCGTTTTGGTAACAGTTGCTTTTCCAAATAATGCACAGTTTTTCTGCAGTGGGGTGTAAATGCAAAATGTTTTTAAAAGTATGACTTGAAAAATTTGTTTTGCTTTTTATAGGGTTCATGTAGAGGAATGTTTTGCATCTAATTTTTTGTAATTAACAATTTTGCCATTAGGGAATGTATGTTTCTGTTTCCAGTGTATTTGCAGCAATGCCTACACTTATTGAAACACTATTGAAAAAAAAATATTTTTTAGTCAGATACTGCTCACCACAGAATGATCTCATACATCACATACATACATATCACTAAGCTGTTCTCTGAGATTCAGAGGTTAGCTCCACAAATAAATTACAGAATAATCTCACCTTATAATATATATTTCTGATTCCCCAGAATATAACATATGTTAAGATTTTCGATATGTCTAAACTCCCACCATATCAGTTTAGCATTATTAATTAGGTTCAGCATCTAAACATTTTTGTTCAAGGATATCCCCGCCCCCAGCAGATTATTATATGTTGTATTAGGGACCTGTATATATTATTATTTTAACCCATTGTTGGTCACACTATGAGCATTTCTCTCACTCTTCGCATATAACGAGCATAATTTATTTGGAAGTGACTCTGGAAGTACCACCCCGCTCTAGCTGACTTTTAGAATCTTCTCAACAATCTTTTATCAGATCCGAAAAGGATTGGTGCATCTTTGACCTTCAAACAGTCTGCTCTTTGCTCCTGTGTGCTTTGCATGAGTATTTCTCTCATCAAGCCACCCCTTGCATTTGTGTCACATGAGAGTTTTTCTCATCAAGCAACAACTAGCATTTGTATCACATGAGAGCTTTTCTCATGAAACAGCCATTGGCATTTTTGTTTTGTATTTTTATAGATAATGCATGCATTTTTTGCCGAATTTTGATTTTTAATTATATACATTAACTATTTCTTGCAAAAAAAAAAAAAAAGAAGAATTCTGAAGTGTTATTATTGAGAAGACTACTTAAAACAGCAGAAAAAGATAGTGTGAGAAAAACTCTTGCATGCGACCACTGGCAGTGTTCAACATGCAGCGACCAACAATGGGTTAAAGTAAAATATCAATAAAACAGTTGCTTTCTAATATTTACAGCTTGGTCTTAGTTATATTTCACTTCACGTCTTCCAGCCAAATTCATTGGATCTTACACTTTGTGAGCAACATACATCCTTTTCCTTGGTTGCCTTCAAATGACATAAAACTATATAAACATTTAAAATTTAAAAATGGCTATATGTACTTAAAAATTGTTGAAAATTTTAAAAATAGCCACAAAAATCAGTGTAACCCTATAGTAATGCTGGACTGGATTCTGTATTATGTCTTGGCAACAAGTTTATTAATGGTTTTTAATTTACTCTTTTTAAAATGTTTGGTTTTAAACACTTTTACTTCATCTGAAACTGATCAAGGAAGGAGATATGCGTTACCAATGAAGTGTGTAGACCTGAAGAATTCAGCAGAAAGACATGAAAAGTTACTGAGGACAAGTATAAAGAATTACAAAGGTAGTTTTGTTGAGATTTTGCATTAATATATATCATCATCATCATTGTCAACCATTATCAATCCACTGCTGGACGAAGGTCTCCCCAAGTTTCCTCCACAACGGTCTGTCTTGTGCCAGTCTCCTCCATGTCACCCCTGCATACTTTCGAATTTCATCCACCCATCTCCCATGTGGTCTTCTTCTGGGTCTTTTCCTGTCCCTTGGAATCCAATCTAAAATTTTGGCTGTCCATCGATGGTCTGTCCTTCTGGCAGTATGTCCAGCCCATTGCCATTTCAGGGATTTAACTCTGATCATGATGTCTTCCACTCTTGTCATTTTTCGGATCCACGAGTTCCTGTTCTTATCTCTCCTGGTGACACCAAGCATGCACCTCTCCATGCTACTTTGAGTTGTCTGCAGCCTTTGTATGTCTCTTTTAGCTAAGGTCCACGTCTCTGCACCATACGTAAGCACTGGAAGGATGCATTGATCAAACACTTATTTTTAAGACATAATGGCATATTGCTCTTGAAAATTATGCTGTTTCTTCCAAAAGCTCTCCAGGCAAGTTTTGTACGCCGATTAATTTCTTCATCAATGTGACCCTCACTTGATATCTGCTGTCCAAGATAAACGTACGTGTCTGTTATCTCCAGCTTTTCTCCATCAATCGATAAATCTTCATTTCTTGTAAAAGCATTGAACATCACTTTTGTCTTCTGAAAGTTCATTTTTAATCCCACTTCTTTACTCTTGTCAGCAAGTTCCTGGATCATACTCTGCAGCTCTGATGGGGTAGTTGCAAAAATGACTACATCATCAGCAAAACGAAGGTGGGTTAGATAATCTCCATTAATCTTCATCCCCTTGTTTTCCCAGCTCAGCGACTGAAAAACACCGTCCAATGTGGCATTAAAAAGCTTCGGAGATATGGTGCCACCTTGTCTCACTCCCTTTCCAATTTTTACGTGTGTTGTATTTTCAAACAGCCGAATCTTTGCACTTGCATTTTCATAGATGTTATTAATAATATTAATGTATGCATCTTCAATACCGCAGGTTTTCAGAGCCATTGTAACTGCTGATGGTTTCACCGAATCAAAGGCTTTTTCATAATCGATAAAAGCCATGCACAATGGAAGTTCATATTCCCTCGCTCTTTCAATTAGTTCTCTCAGTACGTGGATATGATCTATTGTGCTGTAGCCACTCCTGAATCCAGCTTGTTCTCTCGGTTGAGCCATGTCCAATGTTACCTTCAAGCGGTGTGAAAGAACTTTAGTGAAGATTTTATAAACTACTGATAGGAGGCTGATAGGTCTGTAGTTTCCGAGATCCTCAATGTCACCTTTCTTATGTAGCAGGATCATTGTAGCGGTGTTCCAATCCTCAGGAATCTTTCCTTCATTAAGGCATCGAGTGAAAATTTGGATGAGTACTGTTTCGATTTCTCCACTTGCTTCTTGTATGATGTCTACAGTAATTCCATCTTCTCCTGGAGCTTTTCCCCGCTTCATGTTCTTGATTGCATGTGCAACTTCTGCTGGAAGGACTGGAGGAACTCTGGTACTGGTATCTTTGATGATGTCTGGAGTGCATGTATCATCCCTTTCATATAATTTGGAGTAGAAATCTTTCACTCTTGTCAAAATTTTGCCTCTATTTCTTGTTACAGAACCATCTTCTTTTCTCAGTGCCATAATCTGTTTTTTTCCCTTACTGAGATGTCCCTTTGCTATCTTTAGGCTTTGGTTGTTTTCAATTGCTTTCCTCACTAGCTCACAGTTGAATTTTCTTACGTCTTCAGTGATACTTTTTCTTACTGTCTTGCATAGCTCTATATATTCCACTTTGGATGTCACATCTTCTTTAGTTGTCCTCATCTCTCTTCTTTTTGCATCAACATTTTCGTTTTTCCTGATATTTTGTTCACATGCAACTTGTTCTTAGACCCAGCTAATTTTGTTGCTGTTTCCATAAGAGCTTTGGTTACTTTTCTGTTAACTTCAGAGATGTCCACTTCTTCCGATGTTAGGCCTTCTAAAGCAGAGAACCTGTTCTTCAGTTCCAACTTGAAGGTATTATGGTGTTTTTTAAGGTTGGTTATGTCAATAGATTTTGTTTGTCTTATGAGCTTGCCACATTCAAGTTTAGTGTTGAGGTGCATCTTACATCTCACCAATCTATGGTCACTACCTGTGTTGAACTTGTTTAGCACACTGCAGTCTTCTATGACGAATTTTTTGTTACACATAATAAAATCAATTTCACTTGTCGTCCCATTTGGATGTCTCCATGTCCATTTCCTGTGTGGCTTTTTCTTGAAGAAGGAGTTCAAGATGAAAAACCCTTCTGCCTCTGCAAACTCAACGAGAGTATTTCCACGCTAGTTTCTGTTGCCGTGACCGAATTTACCTACTGAAGTTTCATTCTGTTGCCGTTGCCCTATTTTTGCATTGAAATCTCCCATAATTATTTTCAAGTGCTGCTTACCTTTATTATTTAGATGACAAATTTCCTCATAAAATTCTTCAATTTCTTCTTCAGGATGACTTGTGGTGGGTGCATAAGTTTGAATAATCTGAGCCTGGTATCTTTTCGAGAGTTGGATAACAAGTCGTGCAGCTCTGTCAGAGGAACTTTCAACTTCTACAACTTTATCCTTCAGTTTCTTGTTTATTATAAATCCAACACCACTAGTTCTGCCAGTATCTGTCCCACGATAGTAGAAGAGATGTCCACTTTTCAGTTCGATGAGATCTTCTCCTTTTCTCCTTACCTCACTTAGCCCCACGATGTCCCACTTGATCCTTTGTAGTTCCTCTTCCAATTCAAGAAGCCTTGAATCAGAAGATAGGGAGCGTCCATTATACGTAGCCAAGGTCAGCATCAGATGGCAGCCTAGTCCGGTCCTCCGGGGATTCTTAGCACCCTCTGCCTTCATGTTGCACTGGCCGCTGCTTTGGCCAGGTACATTCCAGCTGCCGGAGACTGAGGGCCTAGATTTAAGTTGTGGAGTCATTTTGGAGGGGTTTGGCCATAACTCACCACGCTGGCCAAGTGGGTTGGTGAGTGTGGGATAGAATTTCCTCTAATCCCGATGGTATAGTTATACCGCTATTGGCAGTCGTCAGAGCCCCTTTAGTGGGAACAAGATGTACCACGAGAAGGCGGTGTTGACATTTGTCAAGGAGACGCTGTGATGTTACGCATCTCCTGACCTTACATCCCATTAATATATATATCTATATATATATACACATATATATTATGGGGGATGTAAGGTCAGGTGATGCGTAACATCACAGCCTCTCCTTGACAAATGTCAACACCGCCTTCTCGTGGTGCATCTTGTTCCCACTAAAGGGGCTCTGACGACCGCCAATAGCGGTATAACTATATCATCGGGATTTGAGGAAATGCTATCCCACACTCACCAACCCGCTTGGCCAGCGTTGTGAGTTATGGCCAAACCCCTTCAAAATGACTCCACAACTTAAATCTTGGCCCTCAGTCTCCGGCAGCTGGGATGTACCTGGCCAAGGCAGCGGCCAGTGCGACATGAAGGCAGAGGGTGCTAAGAATCCCCGGAGGACCAGACTAGGCTGCCATCTGATGCTGACCTTGGCTACATATAACGGACACTCTCTATCTTCTGATTCAAGGCTTCTTGAATTGGAAGAGGAACTACAAAGGATCAAGTGGGACATCGTCGGGCTAAGTGAGGTAAGGAGAAAAGGAGAAGATCTCATTGAACTGAAAAGTGGACATCTCTTCTACTATCGTGGGACAGATACTGGCAGAACTAGTGGTGTTGGATTTATAATAAACAAGAAACTGAAGGATAAAGTTGTAGAAGTTGAAAGTTCCTCTGATAGAGCTGCACGACTCGTTATCCAACTCTCGAGAAGATACCAGGCTCAGATTATTCAAACTTATGCACCCACCACAAGTCATGCTGAAGAAGAAATTGAAGAATTTTATGAGGAAATTCGTGATCTAAATAATAAAGGTAAGCAGCACTTGAAGATAATTATGGGAGATTTTAATGCAAAAATAGGGCAACGGCAACAGAATGAAACTTCAGTAGGTAAATTCGGTCACGGCAACAGAAACCAGCGTGGAAATACTCTCGTAGAGTTTGCAGAGGCAGAAGGGTTTTTCATCTTGAACTCCTTTTTCAAGAAAATCCACACAGGAAATGGACATGGAGACATCCAAATGGGACGACAAGTGAAATTGATTTTATTATGTGTAACAAAAATTCGTCATAGAAGACTGCAGTGTGCTAAACAAGTTCAACACAGGCAGTGACCATAGATTGGTGAGATGTAAGATGCACCTCAACACTAAACTCGAACGTAGCAAGCTCATAAGACAAACAAAATATATTGACATAACCAACCTTAAAAAACACCATAATACCTTCAAATTGGAACTGAAGAACAGGTTCTCTGCTTTAGAAGGCCTAACATCGGAAGAAGTGGATATTTCTGAAGTTAACAGAAAAGTAACCAAAGCTCTTATGGAAACAGCAACAAAATTAGCTGGGTCTAAGAACAAATTGCATGTGAACAAATTATCAGGAAAACCAAAATGTTGATGCAAAAAAGAAGAGTGATGAGGACAACTAAAGAAGATGTGACTTCCAAAGTGGAATATATAGAACTATGCAAGACAGTACGAAAAAGTATCACTGAAGACGTAAGGAAATTCAACTGTGAACTAGTAAGGAAAGCAATTGAAAACAACCAAAGCCTAAAGATAGCAAAGGGACATCTCAGTAAGGGAAAAAAACAGATTATGGCACTGAGAAAAGAAGATGGTTCTGTAACAAGAAATAGAGGCGAAATTTTGACAAGAGTGAAAGATTTCTACTCCAAATTATATGAAAGGGAAGATACATGTACTCCAGACATCATGAAAGGTACCAGTACCAGAGTTCTTCCAGTCCTTCCAGCAGAAGTTGCACATGCAATCAAGAACATGAAGTGGGGAAAAGCTCCAGGAGAAGATGGAATTACTGTAGACATCATACAAGAAGCAAGTGGAGAAATCGAAACAGTACTCGCCCAAATTTTCACTCGATGCCTTAATGAAGGGAAAATTCCTGAGGATTGGAACAACGCTACAATGATCTTGCTACATAAAAAAGGTGACATTGAGGATCTCAGGAACTACAGACCTATCAGCCTCCTATCAGTAGTTTATAAAATCTTCACTAAAGTTCTTTCACGCCGCTTGAAGGTGACACTGGACATGGCTCAACCGAGAGAACAAGCTGGATTCAGGAGTGGTTACAGCACAATAGATCAATCCACGTACTGAGAGAACTAATTGAAATATTGAAAGAGCGAGGGAGTATGAACTTCCATTGTGCATGGCTTTTATCGATTATGAAAAAGCCTTTGATTCGGTGAAACCATCAGCAGTTGCAATGGCTCTGAAATCCTGCGGTATTGAAGATGCATACATTAATATTATTAATAACATCTATGAAAATGCAAGTGCAAAGATTCGGCTGTTTGAAAATACAACACACATAAAAATGGGAAAAGGAGTGAGACAAGGTGACACCATATCTCTGAAGCTCTTTAATGCCACATTGGAAAATGTATTTCAATCACTGAACTGGGAAAACAAAGGGATAAAGATTAATGGAGATTATCTAACCCACCTTCGTTTTGCTGATGACATAGTCATTTTTGCAACTACCCCATCAGAGCTACAGAGTATGATCCAGGAACTTGCTGACAAGAGTAAAGAAGTGGGATTAAAATGAACTTTCAGAAAACAAAAGTGATGTACAATGCTTTTACAAGAAATGAAGATTTATCGATTGATGGAGAAAAGCTGGAGATAACAGACACGTACGTTTATCTTGGACAGCAGATATCAAGTGAGGGTCACATTGATGAAGAAATTAATCGGCATACAAAACTTGCCTGGAGAGCTTTTGGAAGAAACAGCATAATTTTCAAGAGCAATATGCCATTATGTCTTAAAAGAAAAGTGTTTGAACAATGCATCCTTCCAGTGCTTGCGTATGGTGCAGAGACGTGGACCTTAGCTAAAAGAGACATACAAAGGCTGCAGACAACTCAAAGAAGCATGGAGAGGTGCATGCTTGGTGTAACCAGGAGAGATAAGAAGAGGAACACGTGGATCCGAAAAATGACAAGAGTGGAAGACATCATGATCAGAGTTAAATCCCTGAAATGGCAATGGGCTGGACATACTGCCAGAAGGACAGACCATCGATGGACAGCCAAAATTTTAGATTGGATTCCAAGGGACAGGAAAAGACCCAGAAGAAGACCACATGGAAGATGGGTGGATGAAATTCAAAAGTATGCGGGAGTGACATGGAGGAGACTAGCACAAGACAGACCGTTGTGGAGGAAACTTGGGGAGACCTTCGTCCAGCAGTGGATTGATAATGGTTGACAATGATGATGATGATATATACACATATATACAAGCACATTATGAAAAATAAAAATATTTCCAGCAGATGACATCCTGGAGTGAAACCAGATGCACTGACACAATATAATTAGCAGTGATTGTATTACTAACTCTATTCTTCTACTACATCCATTTGTTTTTATCATGCATTCCTCTCACCACTCTCATGTCATCCACTTCTAATCTCCTGTGGAACCTTTTACTTCACACCAGGTTTTCATTGCTATAGAAGAATGCAGTTCTTAATATTGCACAATATGTAGACAGTTTTGCTCTTTAACCAGTCTGTTTTTAATGAAGTATTTTTATACATCTGATAAGAGATATTCCTGGCTTTCCTGATTTTTGTTTCTGCTTATACTATCTTATCAAGCTTTCCTGTCTCATCAGCAGTCACACCCAAGTAATTAAAATCTGTTACCCATTCCAACCTCTCCCTTGTACTATACAATTAAAATATTTGGAAGTTCAACTTAGAACCTTTAAAATGATTAATTCTGTTGTACAGAGCAGCACCTTTATAAGTATTTATCAATTTATCATCATCCCCAATTTTTCACTAGGCATCCTCAGCTGGTTTAGATTATACTGAAGATAAATTTCCTTGGAAATCAATTCTAAATCATCAGTAAGTGACAAACTGCTGATACAAGATTGACCAACTTCAACATTTGCTACTAAGTTACTTTAACCTGTGTTTCAATATAGATCAAAATAAAAAATATTGACAGCTTACCTCTTTGTCTTAACCACTTACCAACAGTACAGCTCTTCATCCTTACTGTTGCAAAATTTTTGTGAGAAGTTTATTACTCACTTCAGCAGCTTGCTTTTCACTCATAGCTTTTAAACAGACTGAAAAAACAGGCTCCTCTGTACTTATTAAAAATGTTTTTATGTCAATAAACAGTATATATGAATACCAAGTCACTTGTCAAAAATTCTGAGAAAGCAGTGTGAGTATAGGTATTTATCAGGGCTTTGTCTTCTTCTCCTAGAGTCATACTGTTCTTCACACAATTAATTTTCCATCACATTTCTAAGCTTATCCACAATGTTTCAGGAGCTCTTCAAGTAATACATACTTAGTGAGAAGATATGCATATAGTTACTAGAATTCCTCATGTTCTTTTTCTTGTAAATTAGATTGTGACTTACTTTCACCCTGAGATCGTGCTAGGATTTTTTCAAAAGAGTAAAAATAATCCTTCACATTTTTTGAAGGAGAATTTTTCTTTCCAAAGGAGTAATTTTAGAGAACAAAAACTTATCGCATTAAATTTTTAGTTAAATAATATTTAATATAAAAACAACTAATTATATCTATATATAAATATGTCAACATGAATTAGCATGCAATTGAATTTCTTTTATATAAAATAAGTAAACCGTAATTTATCAAATTCTTACATACTTGTCTTGTTTTATCCATGAGGCTGCAAAAAATTTTGTTTTCCTTTTGAAAGACTGTACCAAAACTTGTGTGTGTGTTGCTTCACAGATTCAGATTCTACACACTCAAACTTCAAAAAGAGTTCTATTGTGGAGGAAGGAAATCTACAGTCTATCTCAATCACAAAAAATAAAATAAACCTTCATTGGACATTGTGATGTGCAAGTTTAGTATACAAAGGTCAACTAATTTATTATTTTTGAGCATGTGTTCCTTCAGCTCTGAAAAAAAAAATATCTTCTTGAATACTATGTATGAGATGTTTACAGTTCACATAATTGAGACTTGGTTGATTCAACCATTCTTCTTATATGAGGAATGCCCAGTTTCTCCCTTTGCAACTATTTATAGAGGGAAAATAACATTTAACATAATTCAGGACAGTGGAAACATCGCTGAAAAAAAATTACAATTACGAAAAAAATCTTCGTCCGTCCGACTTCCGTTTTCGGAAATTTTCCCTCCGTTTTCAAGCTGAAACACAATCAGTTATCAAACAAAATTATATTTTACAATAAAAATGAGCAGAGGAAATATTGCGAGGGAAAAAAATTTACGATTAAAGACTAAATCTGCAGTTCGTCTAACTTCCGTTTTTGAAAGTTTTGATAGACGAAATTTCGTCTCCAGCCGGGAAACGCCCACCATCAACTCGGCCACACACACACACACACACACACACACACACACACACACACACACACACACACACACACACACACACACACACACACATGCACGCACGCACACCCTAGAGATGGGCTCGGGCGTGCTCAGAATTCATGAACTACTGAAAAACCCAGGCCCGGGCTCGGAATTACACGTCTTGAATGTCATTACTGTAATTAATTCAACACATGTAATTCCGAGCCCGGTTCAATTACACGTGTTGAATTTCATTGTGGATTTGTTACCATGGTGGAAGGATTTTCAATTTCCTAAGCTAGCTGCCATTGCAAGACAAATTTTGCTTAGCAAGACTTGCATTATGCATTGTCTAAATCTATGGCCCATGCAAGGATTGGTTTAAGGAGGTCTGGTATCGAAAAACTGAGAAAAAAATCACATTCCCATTTTTTGTATTTTATTAAAATCAAGAATCTTTAAAATGATGTATTAAATGATGTATTAATTTCCAAAATTGTGCAGTTAGAAGTATTGTTATTTATTTTTTTAAATTTCCTCACTCCCGCGATTTTTGGGGTGACGTTGGTTTTTAGTGCAGCAGGTCGAGTTTTAGAGAAAAGAAGACCAAGTTGAAGCACTGAGGCATTAGATGCAATTCTCTCTCTCTCTTTTCATGATGAACTTGTTCTGGAAACTGCACACACATATGATAATATTGTGATTATTATACTATTAAGCGCAAAGCTTTGTTAATGTTACAAAATGCAGAATAATCTGGTCTGGAATGCTTTTACGTTCTTTTTTTTTTTTAAATTTTGGAAATTTTCCTACATGCTTTTTTTATATTCTACTACATCACTCTAAACGACCTTTACCAATCAGCATATATGTAAATTATATTGCAAAGATTTGTTTTCTAGAGTCAAAATTTCAAGCACTTGCAACTGTCTGTACAGCATTATATGTTTTATAATGCAATTTATTCAAAATAAAAGTAAATTTAGAAATCAAAAAGAAATAACGAATGGAATTTTTTTGTTTCTAAACGATTTTCTTTTCTTCAGCTTTTACCAAAATTACTGATTCCCGATATGGTCAAAGGGCACGTTGATTATTTCTTTAATTTCAAATCCACATTTTAGAACATTTAGCTTTATGCGTATTATCTAAAAACATATTAATATTGTGAAGTGGATTAACTGAACTAAACTTTTTAAAACTAATGATTTTTAAACTAATCCTTGCTTGGGCCATATCTTTCGCCAGTGTATAATGCATAAATGTAGGCCTTGATAAGCAAAATTTTCCAAGAATCCGGGCCCGGGCTCGAACTCATATCTAACACACAACACCCCCAAAAAATTATCTTCAGTTTTGCTGACAACAAAGTCAGAGTTACTTCGAATCCACGAAAGAAACTCGTGCCTGAAGTTTACAAGGAAATTTTTGCTCCGTCAAACTTTCGTTATTGGAAACTATTGTCTACACTTTCAAGCTGAAATGCAAACATTTATGCAATAAATTGGTATTTAATAACAATACTGGACAGAGGAAACTTTGCAAGAAAAAGAAATTACGATCGTGGGAAAAAATTTCACTCTGTTTAGCTTTTGTTTTCGGAAGTTCTGATAAACGGAATACCGTTCCCCAGGCGGAAAACGAGCCCCCACCTCACTAATCCTCAGAAAATAATACATTATCTTCAGTTGCTTTTTTTCCATTGCTCTCAAGTATAACCGAAATGTGGAATTCCCCGAATTCGAAGAACAATCTCATGCCTGATTCGTAACAGTCTGCAATATGCAAAATGAACTGCTCATACAGCTATGCATGGAAGCCTATTCACGGGTCCATAAACTGATTATGTTCCTGATGCATTCGATTGCAATTTTCAGAACTCTGAACGGTCCATTTCTAAATCACGTATTTTTACAAAGGATACATTTTTAACGTGCGAATTTTGCAAGCAATCCAAAACAGACCCAAGATTTTATATTTATATATATTTTTTCTTAAAATTTCGTAAGGCGGGAGACCCCCATTTAACAGCTTTGTTTCGGCAGGAATCCCGCCATCCAGCCCTAAAATGGCAATAAAACGAACTTAAAAACACGTCGCTACTCACTTTTCACTTCCTCCACGCCAAGGCTTAACTGCATAACGCTGCACCGATACACTAGTGTCTCAATCCTGACATGGCTGAATCATTACCTCCGACCAATGCCCATGACCATCGGTGGAGCTGCTCTTAAGTCCCACTCTCCCCTGAAGGTTCCTCCGAATGATTGCCAAAAGCCGATCCCTAGCTGACTAGCTCGGCAATGGGAACCAAATCATGATTTTTTCATAAACTGACATAAAAGTTAACATTTAATTTCTTGATAAAAGAAATGGTAATTTTTATGACAAAATTCCGGTGTAATCGCCGATTATAAAAGGAAATTGCACATGGAAAAACTGCGTAAAAATACGCATTTCTAAATTTTAAAGCGTATTTGGCATTTTTAAGGCATGAAATATGCATGTAGAGATGTTATTGCATTCTCTGTTTTCACCAATTCTAAAAACTAAGTTCTTCTAAAATGGAGCCTTCAAACTGTCACAACCCATACTATCCAATTTGTAAACAGCCTGCACGATGTGCTCCTGTACAAGTTCCCAGTACAGTTAGAATTAAAGTATCATGAGGAGAAAAAAACACATGTCGTAACAAAAATGTCATTTGTCAAGAAATGCACACTAACTCATAGATAACTATCATTATTTATTCACCTTTTTGCCTTTTTCTCTGATGGCAGTTTAGTAATACCTTTCAGTGTTTTAATGCCTATCAATCATATCTGTTTTCATGCAATTTTTAAAATTTCTTTTTTCTTCTCCCCTGGTTTTTCATTGTTTTTATTGCAGTTTTAATCTTTTAGTTAGTATGGGAAGTTCTTATATCTTTTCTTAAATATATACTCCTTCATGATTTTAACAGTATTTTTGATGAACCGAGATGCCCTTCCAGAAAAAGAGAAAGTCCAAATACTGTCAGTTGAGATATTAGGCAAATTTTGCTATGCCTTATCTATTGACAAAGAAAAATGCAACGAATTACCTCCCAGCAAGGTCGTGAAGAAGATTCTTGATTTTTCGAAGAGTAAAAAGAATGCTGGCCTGAAGAAAACCATAGATATTGAAATGGTAAAACATTTTATAATAATTTATTGTTTTTTTTCTATATTATTTTTACCATGTGAAGTTCTTTTTGAGCTAAAAGGAAATTGTAGAGGAGTATTTTCTGCTCCTAAAATACCATAATAAAGAGCCTTTTCTCATTTTGATAATTTATATTTTCAAAAGTATGAAATCTTTTTATATATTTTTTCATAACTTATTTATGAAGTTTTGTTTTTAATTTAAATATTGAAATTTTAAATTTTCCTTATTCTGTGAGAAGTTTTGTGATACCAGAAATATGTAGTGAGTGATAAGGTTTGTGTGTAATATTTGAGTAAATGCAAATTGAATAAATTATTTTTAAGAAATGTATTAATGAAAAGGTACTTTATTTGCTGTTGCACAAACTATAAAAAATGCCTTGATAGATTGATAGGGCTCACAATATCTTCTTCACATTATCTTTGTTATTATCATCATCATCTCATTGGTTTGGAGATCAACAGAGGCTATTATTGCATGTGCTCTGCATTGATCCTTTGCCAAATGAGTTGAGTTCACAAAATGACTTGTCTGGATGTTCTTGGCAGGCAGACCAGTCTATTTGATGGAAGGAGGAAAAGGAAAGGGAATGGATGGAAAGGGAAGGGAAAGATATTCAGGATTTGAACCTAGACCTCTGAAGTGAGGCACCCTTACATTTTATGCCTGAAGCCAGTGCATGAACTATGATGCAATCTGTATGTTCTGGTTTTACTGCAGTGAATGCTGTTGTAAGTACTTCCTCCTGAACCACCTGATCTCTCTCTCTCTCTCTCTCTCTCTCACACACACACACACACACACGCATACAGTGTGCTCTCTATGAGTGTAAATCTTGTTATCAGTGCATTTTAATGCTTTTAATGTTTTTCGAAATACATCAATGCAGAAAAAATATGAGTTTGAGGTTCATGTCTTTTTATAAATTTCATTAATAGCCTTTCCATTAGGTATAAAATGTTCCTTTTTTCTACCCTTTTGCTTCTACACTATCTACCAACAAGTAATTGGACACCCCTGCAATCGACGATATCTGCAGTCCTGATACACGTCACGGCCACCGCCGTTAAATGTCGTGTGGGAAACAACAACGCAACCAGTCGCATGCAAGATGCCACGCAGTTCAGAGCCCTCTGATTTTGAGAAAGGTGTAATCATCGAGTATCACAGAAATGGCCGATCCATACGTGACATATCCAGTGAATTGAAGTACCCAAAATCGATAGTGGCCTACGTGATTGGCAAGTAGAAGACGAGAGGTGACTGTCAGAATGTGCCCCGACCCTGCAGACCCACAAAACTGGGAGTTAGAGACCGACGGGTGCTGGCCAGAGAAATTCGGAAGAACCACACTAAATCGATGGGCCACATCCGCGAGGAGTTTCAACAGGCATCCGGGAGTGTTCTTTCGATGAATACCATCTGTAAGGAAGCCCATCTGCTTGGTTATCATGGACGTGCTGCCGCCCACAAGCCTATGATCACCAAGTCCAATAGCGCTGTTCGGCTAACGTGGTGCAAAGAACGTCGACAGTTGACCGTTGAACAGTGAAAACAGGTTCTCTGGAGCGACGAATCAAGGTTCACCCTCTACCGTTCGGATGGTAGGGTCTGGGTTTGGCGTCTGCCTGGAGAACACCTCCTGCCGGAATGTATTGTGCCAACTGTGAAGTTCAGCGGCGGTGGTATTATGCTATGGGGGTGTTTCTCCTGGTATGGCATGGGACCCTTGGTCGCAATTCCTGGTAGACTCAACACCGAGACCTACTGCACCATTTTGGATGACCATGTGCTTCCTACGTTGTGGCAGTTTTACGGGGTGGACCCATGTTACTTTCAGGATGACAATGCCACCTGTCATGTTGTGAGGTCCACCCTGGCTTGGTATGGTGACAATGGGGTTAATCGAATGGACTGGCCTGCGCAGAGCCCGGACCTTAACCCTATCAAGCACCTCTGGGACGAGTTGGAGCGTCGACTTAAGGAGTTTAATGAAAATGAATTTGAGAAACTTGTCCTGTATAATCCTTTATGAACTGCAGGAAAAATTATTTACTCAACTCAAGACTGGTAGTGTAACACTGCATGCACCGTGAGAATGACATAGATTTGACCCTATCCTGATGCATGCAAAACGTGACTGGTGCTCAAATAAGGGAAGCTGTTCTTCTGCAACACATGACAGGAAGATTTTAATGCTTAAGCCAACAGCAATGCATTCACACATATTCAGGGTAACAGGTACACTCTCAGTTGTCTTCATAACTTCTTGGTTCCAATAGAAATGTCATAACATGACAAATATTTTTTGCTTCTATCAAGCCTCTGTGTTTGGTATTCCAACTTAAAATCAGTTAGCTATAATTTAGACAACAATAAAAATCAATCTGTCAAATTTTGAAGTATTTAGCATGATTTCACAGTGAGTAGTGGCTTCTATGCACACGCCCACGCACCAAGAGACATTATTTTTATGGATAGTAGGTAGCTCATGCTGAAAACTTCTGTAACATAAGAAATTTTCAAGTTCCTATTTCTTTGAATAAAGCTCATGTTGAGAAACATAAGTTGCTTTAGATTATTAATTTCAAGTTCCTTTTGGTATGCAAATGTGTACTCCTCTTATTTTTTACCACAAATGAATTTCTACATGTGATGTATAGACCTCAAAAAAAAAATAAAATAAAATAAAATAAAATAAAATAAAAAAATGAGCCAACCCCTTTTACTTATGAACTGTTTGTCACATGTAAACAAGTAAGGTGACATTGGAAAGCACTTGAAGAGAACTATCATGTGATGTGAAGAAACATGCTAATTAAGCAAATTAACATGCTAATTAGCTATCTCTCTCCAAATTTTTCCATATAAGAGGTATGTTATTTTACGCGCATTCTATTCAGCACATAATAAAACCCTTGAATTCCAAGTTTCATAGGAATCGACCAATAAATGTGTGTACAGTAAACTACAGAAAAAAAGATGCCGCTAATGTTAGCAAAAATTGTTTTTGATTTGTATCATTTAATCGAGAACAGATATAGTGATTCTGTGTTGCAACAGTAAAACACAAAGAGGCCCATATAATATGAGCTGCTATACAAGAAGAGAACTGGTATATTAAGGGAATTAAAAATTATGAAATCTGATCATGAAAAAAATGAATTATGACCATATCAGATAAATTGTCCATGGGGTGGGATATATTTTAAACTTCTAAATCCAAATTTACAGCGTGATAGCATAAAACCTTGCTGAGATATAAGCGTAAACTCAAGCATACATCCACATACCTGCCAGGTCTTACAGTTTACTCGTAAAATTTACGGAAATGTGACTTGTTTTACGGTTTTACCGGCAAAATGTTAATTTTACGGATTTGGTGATTCAACAAGATTTTTTTTTTATGATGATTTTGCACCCACTATTAAAACTTTTTTTTTTAACTTAACCCATTCAAAGTAAAGTGCCGATGTAAATTACGAATAAGTTTTCAGTTACATGTGTTTATTTGGGACCATTTTGCTGTAGTTTTCCCTCATTTTAGTTTATTGTTTTGCCTTTTTTCAAACACTAGAACACCAACCAGCTGGGCTTGTTTAATCTTGGGCTTGGTTCCCTCTCCCTCTCTCTCACGCGCTGTTTCCCACCTTCTTTTCAGTTAATGCATTGTTTGTCTCCTGAGTTGCAACTTCTCAGCATGCCAGCATGGGGTGTGTCTTGCATTGGAGCAGGTGTACCAGTTAGTGTCACTCAGTCACTCTTACTTATTTAATTTTTTTTTATTTGACTGTCTCATCGTCCGTGTCTCCATAAGATAAAAGCCTAACATGAAAATGGTTCGTTTTTGAAAACATTTTATTATGTTTCATGACGGCGTGGGACACGATCCCATTGAAAGGGTAGAACATCCTTCTCTTTAGATGCAAACTTCAGTAAAAGTAAATTTTTATCACTTTATAGATCATAATGACAGCATAGTAATGAGAAATTATATATAGAATCTATTTCAATCGATATAAATGTGCCGATAAATTTAAACATCTGGACTATAGTCACTTCAATTACAAGTTTATACTTGATTTGGGTAACATCGTTTTTAAATCAATATGTTCAGTACATTTAATCAATATGTGCGACAAGTAATCTAATTGAATATAACGATTAAAATTTTCATCGAATATATCGATTAATTTTTTTAACGGATTTCTGTTTCTGAAAGTTGGCAGGTATGCATCCATTATTTTCCTCTACTTACGGTTAAACAGTTTACCACGCAATACTTATAAGCACTTAGAAGAAAGTGTTTCTATGTGACATTGTTTGATACTGAGGCTGTATTAATACGAGACGGAAACCATGGGATTGAGGAAATCCAATGCGTAATTTCAACTTTTAATGATGAACATTATAAATTAATAATTTTGCACAAAAATAACTTACGACGTCCTTCCTGCAGTTACATATTAATTTTTTTCTAATGGTTACATAGCTGACTCCTGTATGTTGTTTAATTCAAAAACGGAAATATACAGTACTTTCCATAAAACAAAAGTTTCGTATAAATGTGTTTTCTGTATATTTTTTACATAAATACCTTTACAGCTTCGTCAAATTATGAAACTGTGGTCATGCAAATGAAAACTGCAAATTGTTTCCTGCACGAGTGAATCCATGTGCCTGATCTGATTTTTTTTTATATTGCATATTTTCTCTTGTATACATTTCGTCTTGAATTATGGTGTAATCAGCATGTATTTGCTTATTGTTCCGATTCATTGATATTTTCCATTGTAGTTATACTGCTTAAACTGTCTGCAACATATGAAACGGAACTGCCTTTTGCTGCAATACAGCAGCCAAATCTACGTGTGTAGCTTTGATCTGCACGCAAATCGCCTCTTCGGCAATAGACGTTTTCGACTACCATTTAAGAAAATAACCGTAACTAGTAGTGTTTGGAGCATTAAGCGTACTTAGTGTAGTTTAATACGGATCTAATTGCATTTTTCTTTTCTTTTTCTTTTCTTTTTCATTTTTTCTTCAAATATAAATAAAACAATAACTGTTTATACTCTGCGAAAAAAAATGAGTTATATTCTGAGAATTTCGTAGTTTAAGTAAAAAGAAAGTTCCCAAATCATGTATCTTCAGCATGTGGATGAAATAATAAAAACACACTGTTACCTACTTTATTGGAACTCTTAATTGTTAGACTTAAATGAGAAAAGAAACTGGTTTGACAATCTAAAATAAACATTTTAGGTTCGCAAGGGAAATCTTAAAATTAAATTTCATACGACAGAATTCTTGTCAGGCGTTCGAATCTTGGACCTGCTGGCAAACTAGTCTGCAGTTTTTTTTTAGTTTTCCACAGCCTCCCTGGGCTTGGGGACACCAATGCGTAGATGTTTCCCTGTCAAGTCCGTCCCGGAGGCACTTTGTCTGTTTCTCCTCATGCTGGCAGTAGCAGAAAAATGCATTTCCCAAGGCGCCTGTTCAACGAGGGAAATTAAGCAATTACCCTCCTGAATAAATAATTGGGAGATACCTATTGCCAGAAGTGGCTATAGGGTTAACAGATAGGTAGACGGCAGACAGGCGATAGGATTCTAAATAAAAAAATTTCATTTGTCGTTTATGAACGACAGAGTGGAACTAAAATTCATGACATAACGCTTTCCTGTTTCAAAAGAGTTGATCATTTGACGTTAATTGTGGGAAGTAATGCATCTCTGGCGTCATGTCAGAATGATTTAGATGAAATTGTGTCATGCCAGCAGCTGTTGAAAATCGGTTCTTGTTACTATAACAACAAAGCAAAGTGGTATACGCGTCCGCTGTGTGCGACAGAATGGGACAAACGTTCGTACTTTTGAACAAAGAAAATTATTGCTGTTCCCATTAATTCGTATGTTAAGCACGATAACTATGAAAGAAAAGTGAGTTTTTGAGGAGAAAAATAACAAATAATTTGGAATAGATTGCACACTTTCGTAGCATTTTGCGAAAGCCATTTTCCAAAAATTGGGTGATTATTGCATTCCCCATTTGTTACCAAAGTATTCCGAATGTGTATCAACCTGTTCTGCATGTGTTATCAAAGCTCTTTCCACCATAAAATGTTTTATGATAGAAGATACTAGTATTTTTACATAACACATTCGGGACACTTCATGGCAAAAGCATGCACACTGCGAATATATTTTCCGGAATTACTTTCTCGATGTGTTCCGAATTAGTTGTCAACCTTTTCTCAATGTGTTACACTGAGAACACTTTGTTGTGCTATATATTCCGAAATGCCATGAACGGCTAGAAAAGAAATTTTTGAAATACGGCATTGCTCAAGCATCTGCATCATTTTAACTGTACTAATGCCCTAATTTACTTAGATAATGGGTTTTGGGTAAGTGAAATTTGACTTCAAACATGTCATATGTATGGTGCACATAAGCATTAATTTGTATCCATTCAGTAGGTTAACAGAAGCGCCAGTCCTTATATATTGCATGGCTTGTTTATAAGAGTTCACGACTTTAATCATTGTGACAAAGAACCTTTTCACGGTTCGGTATATCAGGGTAGAGCCTAAACTATAGTTGCATGTTTATTTCATTAGGTTGAATGGTTCGAAACCAGCCCCTGCTTTAATTTGAACCAATTGAACTCTGTGTTCATGTGTGGCTGTGCCTGGCTCAAACGTGGACTTTTCAGCTGGCTCTTGTAATATGTGACCAATGACAAACAGATAGAGCTTTGTATGTATTTCCAGTTATATTTGATATTTACATCCTCGTTTTCTATATTTCTGCCATCTAAGTATTTGAAATAAAAGGAATGACGACACCAAATTTTCTGTTGTAATGAGCACATCTTTTGAACCATTTCTAATGCGAATTAAATTTTTCAAAGTTATTCAAAGTCAACGCAACCAGTTAGAAAATATCAAATGGATTTTTACAATCAATAAAAAAACAAGAAATAGAAACAGCTACATTTCTTCTAACACCGTCTAAAACATACGTTACAAAGATTAACAAATAGTGTACAAAAATTTTCTCATAGCAGAAGGATATCAGAGACAGATTTTCAAATTGAACAGTTAAAAGAACAAATGTAGAAAGAAACATGATATAATTCTACACCTTCTAGCTCAAGAATTATACATAATAGGAAAGCTGAAAGTAGGCTTAAAATAATCTTCATGAAAAAAAGCTATCCTAAGGAAAAAGAACTTTTCAAATTTTCAAATATGTCTCCCACAAACAGAGGTAGCAACCCCCCCCCCCCCAAACCATTGACCTTTACAACACCTAGCGGAAAATATGTGCATTATTTAAAGAGGATAATGTTTCACATCTCTATTGTCGTGAATGGCCTACAGTTAAAAAAAAGCAATTTCTCAATAGGGTTTTTAGAAGCGAAGATTCAGCTGCAAACAGAAGTACAAAAGCACCACCTAGCAAGAAAACTGTGAACTATAAAATTCCTCAAAATACTAACCTAAAGTGTTCCACAAGATAAGTGGCATCGATGTTGAACAAATTTTTTAAATCGCACATTTAAAAGCAGAGATATTAAGAAAAAAATTGGCGTGCCCTAGCGGCAAAATTTTTCATTATTTTGATAAGAAAATCCGCTCGCAGTATTTGCACATTTAGTAATATCTGACTGAAGAAAGAAGTTTCAATCAGGGTTTTAGTCCCTCAGATATTGCTGTAAACAGAAATGTGAGCTTACGCCCTCTCGCGGCAGACTTCTGCATTAAAAAAAATGTGAAATTACATGGGGAACAGTTTGCAGTGGATATGCTCTTGAACAAAGAAAGAATTTCTAAAATCGGACACTTGGGAGTTTTTAGGAGCAGAGATATCAACAAAAAAAAGATATGCATCTGCGCTTCTTGGTGGAAAAGCTATGCATTATTGTAAGAAGAGAGCATTCTGAAAATGTTTCCCAAAGAGAGCGAAATGGGTCCACGAAAGAATATTTTCAGTTGAGTTTTCAGGAGCTCAGATTTAGATGCAAATGCATCCGAAGCAGAAATAAACACTTACTCCCCCTGGTGGACAAACTGTTCTTTACCAAATATAAGAAATTATATGCAAAACATTTCCCATCAGTAGCTGTATGTGATACAGCAAGAATTTTTCAAATCAGAGTTTTAGAAGCAGATATATCTGGGAAAATGCAATTTACCTTTACACTCCCTAGCGGAAAGTCTATGAATTACTTGAAAATTTTGGAATTATATGAAAAACATTTTGCACCAGAAACTATATGCAACAAGAAACAAATTTTTCAATTAGGAATCTTAGAAGCAGAGATATTAACAAAAATCTGACATACCTCTACGCTCTCTGGCATAGAAACCACGCATTATTTTAAGAAGAAAAAATTCTGAAAACATTTATCGACGTGAGTAGTATTGGTCCTGGAATGAACTTTTTCAATCCAGATTTTAAAAGCTCATATTTTGCTGCAAATACGTCAGATGCAGAAATTAACACTTACGCTCCGTGGTGGCCAAACCATTCTTTACCAAAAATTAAAAATTACATGCAAAAGATTTCTCATCAGGAGATGTATCCACTGAAAAAAGAATTTCTCAAATCAGAGTTTTAGAAATACAGATATCGGGGAAAGCGCAATTTACTTTTACGCCCCTTGCGTAAAATCTATGCGTAACTTGAAAGAGTTAGTATACCTGAAATGGTTTTCAACATAAATGCAATCGAAAGGTAAACGTTTTTTTTTTTTTTCAATCCGATGTTGAGAAGCATATCATCATCATCATCATTGTCAACCATTATCAATCCACTGCTGGATGAAGGTCTCTTTAAGCCTCTTCCACAACGGTCTGTCTTGTACCAGTCTCCTCCATGTTACTCCCGCATACTTTTGAATTTCATCCATCCATCTCCCATGTGGTCTTCTGGGTCTTTTCCTGTCCCTTCGAATCCAATCTAAAATTTCGGCTGTCCATCGATGGTCTGTCCTTCTGGCAGTATGTCAAGCCCATTGCCATTTCAGGGATTTAAATCTGATCATGATGTCTTTCACTTTTGTCATTTTTCGGATCCACGAGTTCCTCTTCTTATCTCTCCTGGTTACACCAAGCATGCACCGCTCCATGCTTCTTTGAGTTGTCTGCAGCCTTTGTATGTCTCTTTTAGTTAAGGTCCATGTCTCTGCACCATACGTAAGCACTGGAAGGATGCATTGATCAAACACTTTTCTTTTAAGACATAATGGCATATTGCTCTTGAAAATTATGCTGTTTCTTCCAAAAGCTCTCCAGGCAAGTTTTATATGCCAATTAATTTCTTCATCAATGTGACCCTCACTTGATATCTGCTGTCTGAGATAAATGTAGGTATTGGTTATCTCCAGCTTTTCTCTATCAATCGATAAATCTTCATTTTTTGTAAAAGCATTGTACATCACTTTTGTCTTCTGAAAGTTCATTTTTATTCCCACTTCTTTACTCTTGCCAGCAAGTTCCTGGATCATACTCTGCAGCTCTGATGGGGTAGTTGCAAAAATGACTATGTCATCAGAAAAACGAAGGTGAGTTAGATAATCTCCATTAATCTTTATCCCTTTGTTTTGCCAGTTCAGTGATTGAAAGACATTTTCCAATGTGGCATTAAGGAGCTTGGGAGATATGGTATCACCTTGTCTCACTCCCTTTCCAATTTTTATGTGTGTTGTATTTTCGAACAGCCGAATCTTTGCACTTGCATTTTCATAGATGTTATTAATAATATTAATGTATGCATCTTCAATACCGCAGGATTTCAAAGCCATTGTAACTGCTGATGGTTTCACCGAATCTAAGGCCTTTTCGTAATCGATAAAAGCCATGCACAATGGAAGATGATATTCCCTCGCTCTTTCAATTAGTTCTCGCAGTATGTGGATGTGATCTATAGTGCTGTAGCCACTTCTGAATCCAGCTTGTTCTCTCGGTTGAGCCATGTCCAGTGTTACCTTCAAGCAGCGTGAAAGAACTTTAGTGAAGATTTTATAAACCACTGATAGGAGGCTGATAGGTCTGTAGTTCCTGAGATCATCAATGTCACCTTTTTTATGTAGCAGGATCATTGTAGCGTTGTTCCAATCCTCAGGAATCTTCCCTTCATTAAGGCATTAAGTGAAAACTTGGTGAGTACTGTTTAAATTTCTCCATTTGCTTCTTGTATGATGTCTACAGTAATTCCATCTTCTCTCGGAGCTTTTCCCCACTTCATGTTTTTGATTGCATGTGCAACTTCTGCTGGGAGGACTGGAAAAACTCTGGTACTGGTACCATTCATGATGTCTGGACTACATGTATCATCCCTTTCATAAAATTTGGAGTAGAAATCTTTTACTCTTGTCAAAATTTCGCCTCTATTTCTTGTTACAGAACCATCTTCTTTTCTCAGTGCCATAATCTGTTTTCTTCCCTTACTGAGATGTCCCTTTGCTATCTTTAGGCTTTGGTTATTTTCAATTGCTTGCCTCACTAGTTCACAGTTGAATTTCCTTACGTTTTCAGTGATACTTTTTCGTACTGTCTTGCATAGCTCTATGTATTCCACTTTGGAAGTCACATCTTCTTTAGTTGTCCTCATCTCTCTTCTTTTTTGCACCAACATTTTGGTTTTTCCTGATAATTTGTTCACATGCAACTTGATCTTATATGTAATAAAATGTGTTTCGATTTTGATATCATCTGCGTTTACGCCCCTAGCGGCGAAATTGCACATCGAAAAAAAATGAAATAAAGGATCATCATTCGCACATTTTATGCTTCTCAATCCAAAACGAATTTTTCAAATCAGACTAATAGTTGCAAAGATATGATGTCCACAGATGGACGTACGGACAAACCAATAACACAAATATAATCTTCTTTTACAAAAGACGTTCTAAAAAATCGGATTTCCCGGTTTTGCTTCAATTTTCTATTATGAAACAACCTTTCAGTGATACGCAAATACTCAGTGCCTCGACAAAGTGTCATGATCGGAAACTAGAATATTCAAAACAAATTTCAGCTTGCATAGATTCGGGTTTTCCATTTTTAGAAAAATACATACTGTTTATTCTAACATTAATTCAAGTCATTAGCACGAATAAATACATACATACATACATATCACTAAGCTCTTCTCTGAGATTCAGAGGTTAGCTCCAAAAAGAAATACAAACTTCCAGATATTTTTACTTATTGTAGTCGTATCAAACTTCGCCATTTACAGCGATCTTGACATACAACTCCTGCTTCAGTGATATCCATTACGCGCCGTACACAAGATCTTTTATACTTCATACTCATAATCTTTTTCTCATGCAGACACTCCTGAATCTGATCCACCCATGTCTTCCTTGGCCTTCCTCTGCCTTTCCTTCCTGCCACTTGGACTGAAAATATTTTCTTAGTAAGCATTTCATCACTCATTCTTTCAACATGGGCAAACCACCGAAGCATATTGGTCTCCACCTTGCTAACAACATTTTGCTTTACATCACACAACTGCAATACATCTTCATTCCTCACACAATCAGATCGTGTCTTGCCACAAACCCCACGTAAGTAACGCATTTCTCCAGCACACAAACGACTCCTATGCTTCTTCGGCAGTACCCAGGTTTCACTGCCATACATCAGAGTAGGAACAATTACTGTTTCATACACAGCCATGCGGGACTCTCTAGAGAACCTATCATTCCTGTGAAAACCTCCCAGAGCAGCTATGACTTTCAAAGAAGAATTCACTCGCCTACTGATTTCACCACCCAACTTGTTCTCTTTGTCAAACATGCTTCCTAAATACACAAACTCACTCACCTGGTCAATCACAGTGCCAATTATACTTACATTACATCCAGTGCTACCCATTCCTCTCTCAAACACCATAACTTTGGTTTTTCCCTTATTTATACTCAGTTTGAATTTCATGCAAACTTCATGCATCCGAGTCAACATACTCTGCAACTCACTTTTGCTCTCTGCCAACAGGACAGTGTCATCAGCATACAGCAATCTGCACACACGGATATCACCAAGACATAAACCACTATTATCTATTTTGGCCTCACGCATGCATGCGTCCATAAATATATTAAACAGCCATGGTGACATTACACAACGTTGTCTAACTCCTGCACCAATGGAAACCCATTTTGATAAAACACCATTCACTCGTACACAAGCTCTACTACCAGCATACATGGCTTTTACACTATTAAGTAGATTCCCAGTAACACCATATTCATTCAATACCTTCCACAAAAGTGTCCTATTCACTCGGTCGTAAGCTTTCTCTAAATCTATGAAGGCAGTAAAAACTTTCTTCCCAACAGCCAGATACTTTTCAATCATCATGCGTAATACAAAAATCTGGTTAGTGCAGCCTTTACCAGGCATAAAACCACTCTGTACATCCCACACTTTCTCTGATGTAAGACCCCATACTTTTTCAATAACAACCTTACCAAACACTTTCCCTGGCACACTCAGTAGGCTAATACCACGACAGTTCTTGCATTCAGTCTGATCAGCTTTTCCCTTATACAAAGGACGAATAATAGCATCTTTCCAATCCCGAGGGACCATTCCTAACTCCCAGCACAACTGGCAAATTTCAGTTAACCAGTCAATTATAGAGTTGCCACCATACTTCAACATCTCTGCAGTTATGCCATCAACTCCCGGAGCCTTAACATTCTGAAGAGATTTTAGAGCTTTACACACTTCTTCTCTTGAGATCCCTCCTGTGCTTTCATCCCTCATTGTGACATCATCTGCATCTGTCTCAGAATCATTTTTGCTCTCCTGATCTAATAACTCACAGAAGTATTCGCCCCATCTGTCACTTAACCCATTGGGCTCCCATATCATTTCCCCAATCTCATTCTTCACACAACTTACAACTTTGTTTCCCCTATTTTTCCTGAGTCTCATGTACTTCCAGAAGGACTTTCTATCTTTCCAAAAAGCCAGTTCATGCCTTTCCACTTTCTCCTTCTTATCTTTTGCCTTACTGTGGCGAACCAGCTTAGCAGCTTCACGCTTCTTACAGTGATATTCATCCCCAGAGACTCTACTTTGCAACATTCCCAAATAGGCTTCCTTCTTTTTCTTTACTGCCTCATCAATCTCACTATTCCACCAAACATCACCTCTATTGTTACCCACTATTGTGGTGCCACAGACCTCTTCAGCAGCAGTGACAACACAGTTCTTAAAAAATTCCCACTTCTTTTCTACATCCCTCTCATAAGATTTTAGATCCTTCAATCGTTCTCTGAGTAAGTCAGAGTACCGCTGATGATCTTCAAGGAGCCTATCAACCTTTATTCTTTCTATCCTGGGTCTCTTCCTATTCCTTTTCCTCCAACAAACATTAATTTTCACTCGTGACACTACCAATTAATGATCAGAACCAACATCCGCACCTCTCATCACACGGGTGTCAACCACTAAGTGTTTCAAACGCTGATCGTAAACAACAAAATCTATCACACTCTTTTGACCAAGAGTACGATTTTCCCAAGTATATGTGTGTATGAAGGTGTTATAAAGGAAAAAGCAAGAGTAAATGAACTCCGTCCCTGGGCTTTTGCTCGTCTGTACTCTGCATTCAATTTGTCGTATGTTCGCGCAAGACACAGACTTTCCAGCATTATCATTCTTCTTGCAGGGAAGGAAACATTCCAGGTGAGTTTTCCAGATGTATATATATGGATGCCCCCTCTAACTTTTTTTGCAAATATCTCTGCTATTAATCACGCAATTTGGACGATTTTTAAGATTTAGGAGTTTTTCCATGTGCTAAATAGAATGCACATAAAATGACATACCCCTTATTTGGAAAAATTCCAAGATAGTGAGCTAATTAACATGTTAATTAGCTTAATTAGCATTTTTCTTGACATTATGTGATAGTTGATAGTTCCCTTCAAATGCTTTACAACGGTACCTTTCTTGTTTACCTGTGGCAAATGGTTTAAAAGTTAAAAGGGGTGGGGGGGGAGGCTCGTTTTTTTTTTTTTTTTTTTTTTTTTGAGGTCTGTACATACAACAAAATGTGAAATTATTAATCATGTGCAAATGTAAAATTCGACCCATTGGAAATCGTGGATTTTCCATAAGTGGAGAAATTGTGTTTACATACTTATTTTTGTATCTCTTTGAAGTTGTTAAATAAAAAGTGGTACATGTAACCTTAAATACAACACTTAAATAGGACTGATAAACATATAATTGTAGATGGTCTTAGATGCTATGTCGTTAGTTTTCTTGTAATTTCCAACCTAGTACAATTATTAAAAATTACTCAGAATTGGGAGGAGCCATTTTGGGTGTTGCACCAGAAATTAAAAAAAAAAAAAAAAAAAAGTTTGAATTTAGCAAAAAACAAGATACTAAGTGTATAAAGAGTTGTTAAAATGGTACCAGTTAATGCACATTGCTTAAAGACAATATCCAAAACAGGGACAATTCATATTGTTAATTAGAGACCAAGAAACAGCTAGAGATAAAGAAGAGACCTACAGCAACATATGGTGAGGATGAATTTAGGCAGTTTACTGGAAACTTGTAGAGGCAAAAAATCAGAAGACTATCAGAAATAAAAAATACTTTGGAAGACTATCTTGCAGTGAAGAGCAAATGGCTGAACAGAAAAGTGACAATTGTTTTTCCCATAAGAAAGAGAATTCTATGAAAAATCAGAGTTATTTATTTCATATTTCCATTTCTTTTGAAATTTCAGGTAAAATGCTTTACTAGTTCTATTTTCTCAATTTTCTTCTAGGTTTTGAGATTATTAAAGTCAGCCCTTATGTTTCCCCACATAGACTCAGATGATATCGATTGTGTTATTGTTACCCTAAGGTAAGCAACAATTTGGACAACTATTCTAAGTAATTATCAGTTGCTATTATAAATTTTGTGAAGTTGTGAAAACAGTTTAATAAGACATGTGCTGTACAACTACTTAGTCTTTATAGGCAGTGGAATTGTATGTTAATACATGAAACACAGTTGATTTCTCTCTCTCATTAAATAAAAATTAGAAGATTTGTTTTTCAGTAGGAAATGTGCATACAAGATATGTGTTTCAACTTTATTGGTTTAAAAAGGAATTGTGAGGATAAGTTATCAGTGTTTCATAATGGGACCATGAGTTTTTTGTGTTTAATTGCCTTTTCTCTGAAGTTAAAACATTAAGCTGTGTCTGAAGTTAATAAGCAGTGTGATGCGTTTGTCTGCTGGTATAAGTTAGTCCTGGGTCATTCTACATCAATTCATCCAATTTTTGGGGGAAATGTAACCCACCATCTCAGATTTTGATGAAATATGGCATGGAGGTATACATCACCAAGATATAGAAAATGACCAGATTTTAACTTCCTACACCACATAGTTTCTGAGATACAGTGCTCCAAAGTTTCACTGAACACCAATCGCACACGTAGAGCGACGGAGTCCCACTTTTCACAAAATGCTGCATAACTGTAGTTCTATTTAGTTTAGAAGAAATAAATTTTGTACCCTTTTGCAAAATAGCTTCCAGAATAAGAAATCATTTTAAATTTCATTGAAAACACTGAATAAATAAATTAAATACAGTGGTAAAGTGAAAATTTAAGAAAAAAACTTGCTATTCTATGTTAGGCTCTACAGCAAATAGCAGAGGTATAAGGGAGCTCTTTTTTTAATGTGTATTGGTCTTT
Source organism: Macrothele yani (assembly GCA_039090855.1). Taxonomy (NCBI): domain Eukaryota; kingdom Metazoa; phylum Arthropoda; class Arachnida; order Araneae; family Macrothelidae; genus Macrothele; species Macrothele yani. The sequence goes on from CM077010.1 coordinate 94,198,023, forward strand.
GACATATACTGTCACACAACAAGAAAAAAAAATAGTGGCTTTCAGCATGCTTTTGAAGATATGTGTAAATATCTGAAATGCGTGTGGAGTTCCACTTCGTCAATTCAACCACTTTTTTTTTTATTAATTATAATTCATCTCTGAAATTCTTGAAGTTTCACAAGGTGATAAAACTAACAAGGACACAAAAATATAAAAAATTATGTTTTCTTATATCATATAGTTTCAGAGATACCATATTAACAAGTTTGACGATATGGCTAGTTCAGCTGCGCCCCACAACAAGTATGGTGAGGTTTTAAAGTTTTTCAGTCATTTCAAAATATGTTATTCTCTTATTGCAGATTGCAAAAATTCGTGAAAAAAAAATTACTCTGGCAAATCTCCCTAAAACAGAATTTTGGAAAATTTACCCCCCCCACCCAAATGTAAACATTTCCACACAAGATATAAGTAGGTTTTATATGTGAATGGCTGGTTTAATACACTAAAGTAAGCTTGCAATGGATGGGCACTAGGAAACAATTGCAACTTATCAGAGAGTACTTTTTAAAAGAAAATGTGGCATGGGGCAAAAGGATACAGCATAATTCCTAAGGTCATGAGAATTTGTTTTGACTTCATCCCAGATCCTGTGCTCAACTGACCACAAGTTCAAATGGCGTAAGTTTTATGACATTGTAAATCTCCCCAAGTGCTGAGATGAGGGTGGAGGTCAAAAATATTTCTCTTTTCTCACCTCACCCTCCTAGGGATGTCCTCCAGCTAAAGAGAAGTAAGGTTTCAGTCCCCCATTCCCAGTTAAGGAAGCAATGGTTCAGATGCTCATGCTGTGAAATATATTGCTTCCAATATTTTCTTTTTGTGCATTGGCTGTTCTGTGTTAATCTGACTTTGAGACAAGTTTGTCAACCTCAATCATGGAAAAAAATAATGGACCAGTGTAGTGTTGTATCACTTGCTAATACAGAATGCAATAAATCAAGTTATGTGAAGACAAAAGGGTTTCTCAGTAGTGAAGAACTTTCTGTTGCTGACAAGGAACATATTTCTTTAAGACCTAATATTCCACATAATGATATAATCTCAGTATGTTTACATCACAAATGTTATTATCTGAAGAAATATGAAAGCTACCAAGTAACTTGTTGCAACCCTTTTGGTGACCATGATGTGAAAAAACCTGTTAAGAGGTACCTGCGTCAAGTCAGTATACAAATAGCCCAACAGCTGCAATCTAAAAATATCAATGTATGCCCAGGTCAAAAATTATGTCCTCAGTGCTGTGGAAAAGCATCTAAATTAGGACAACCTGTAGAAAATGAAGTTTTAAAAAAGTGAGACTGATGATAGTGAAATGGCCCCTGATGATTTTATTATTAAAGAATGTGCTGCTAAAAAAGTTTTGAAAGTTTATCTGATTTAGGATTGTTCCTGTTAAAATTACATTTCTTGCCATCGTATAGTAAACCAGCATATGGGAAAAGAAAACTTCTTCAAGCAAAGTTAGCTATGCAGAGTAAAATATCTTGTGTTCTAGAGTATGGCTTTACAGCTCAGTCTTCTACTTAGGGACAGTGATGATGAACACTCCATAGATGAAGTAACACTTTTAAAAGCTCATGATTTGGAAAAACTTGTTGCTTTAATGAAAGAAAAAATACCTACTGTTAGTTGTAAAAAAAAAATAAAATAAAAAAAATCAGATATTAACAATGGCTTCCCCATCATGGTCCAGAAAAAAAGTAGCACAACAGTTTGCTGTTTCAGAATACACAGTACATCAGGCAAGAAAATTAGCAAAAGATAAAGGCATTATATCAGTTCCCAAACCCAGCCATGGTAAGAAATTTTCACAAGATACCGTAAAACAGATTATAGGATTTTATGAAGATGATAACTATTCTAGGCAAATGCCAGGAATGAAGGACAAAGCAAGTGCCTCTAGAAACATTCATGCTCAGAAAAGACTTATTCTGTACGATTTGAAAGAGTTATATCAACAATTTAAGCAAAGATATACTAATGTAAGGTCAGGTGATGCGCAACATCACAGCCTCTCCTTGACAAATGTCAACCCCGCCTTCTCGTGGTGCATCCTGTTCCCACTAAAGGGGCTCGTCAGTAGCGGTATAACTATACCATAGGGATTAAGGAAATGCTATCGCACACTTACCAACCCGCTTGGCCAGCATGGTGAGTTATGGCCAATCCCCTCCAAAATGACTCCACAACTTAAATCTTGGCCCTCAGTCTCCGGCAGCTGGAATGTACCTGGCCAAGGCAGCAGCCAGTGCGACATGAAGGCAGAGTGTGCTAAGAATCCCCGGAGGACCGGACTAGGCTGCCATCTGATGCTGACCTTGGCTACGTATAATGGACGCTCTCTATCTTCTGATTCAAGGCTTATTGAATTGGAAGAGGAACTACAAAGGATCAAGTGGGACATCATCGGGCTAAGTGAGGTAAGGAGAAAAGGAGAAGATCTCATTGAACTGAAAAGTGGACATCTCTTCTACTATCGTGGGACAGATACTGGCAGAACTAGTGGTGTTGGATTTATAATAAACAAGAAACTGAAAGATAAAGTTGTAAAAGTTGAAAGTTCCTCTGACAGAGCTGCACGACTCGTTATCCAACTCTCGAGAAGATACCAGGCTCGGATTATTCAAACTTATGCACCCACCACAAGTCATCCTGAAGAAGAAATTGAAGAATTTTATGAGGAAATTCGTCATCTAAATAATAAAGGTAAGCAGCACTTGAAGATAATTTTGGGAGATTACAATGCAAAAATAGGACAATGGCAACCGAATGAAACTTCAGTAGGTAAATTCGGTCACAGCAACAGAAACCAGTGTGGAAATACTCTTGTAGAGTTTGCAGAGGCAGAAGAGTTTTTCATCTTGAACTCCTTTTTCAAGAAAAAGCCACACAGGAAATGGACATGGAGACATCCAAATGGGACGACAAGTGAAATTGATTTTATTATGTGTAAAAAAAAATTCGTCATAGAAGACTGCAGTGTGCTAAACAAGTTCAACACAGGTAGTGACCATAGATTGGTGAGATGTAAGATGCACCTCAACACTAAACTCGAACGTAGCAAGCTCATAAGACAAACAAAATGTATTGACATAACCAACCTTAAAAAACACCATAATACACTGCCGGACAATTGCTAAGGACGGATGACAATAGCAACCATAAAATGGAAAGCAGGAAAATGTGGAAATTAGCATAAGTGTGGGATACAGTAAGACGTGTTGTGCGTATGCAAATTTTGGATTGCCGAACTTGTTCGTGAAGTCATAGCGCTGATAAGAGATATAAAGGATTTGACGCATATTGACCGTTGTTGTTCAAATGCAAAGTTGAAAGGGAAAGAATGAATTGACGAACTTGCAATTTTCAGTATGTCTTCCCGACATCACCTAGATGATTTTACGCGTGGCCGTATTATTGGCAAGATTGAAGAAGGGCGAAAACTAACAGATGTTGCCAGGGAGTTCGACGTCAGCCACAGTGTTGTTTCAAGGCTTTGGAAATCATTTCAAACAAATGGAGAGTGTAGCAAACGTCACGGGAGAGGTCGTGTTCGCAGTACGACACCTGCAGAAGATCGGTACATAGTGCTATCAACAAAAAGACACCGGCGCAGCACAGCTAGTGAGGTAGCAAATCAGTTTATGGCTGCTACTGGCAAGCGGATCTCCCGAAAAACTGTCGCCAGACGTTTGCATGAAGGAGGACTATACGCCCGCCATCCTGTTGTGTGCATCCCATCGTCCAGACGTCACCGTACCGCCCGTTTGCAATGGTGCCATCAACATCGCAATTGGACTGATAACGACTGGTCTGCTGTCCTCTTCTCAGATGAGAGTAGATACAGTCTATCGTCTGATTGTCGACGACAACTGATCTGGCGTGATAGTGGTACTGCATATTGTCCAGCAAACATACAGGAAAGGGACCGATATCCGACATGTAGTGTCATGGTATGGGCTGGCATCATGATCAATGGCCGTACGTCCCTCTATGTGTTTCCAACTGGGACTATGACTGGCCAATGATACATTAATGATGTTCTGCTACCTCATGTTCGCATGTTCCGTGGTGCTGTCGGTGATAGATTCATTTTCATGGACGACAACGCAACATGTCATCGAACAGTCGCTGTCCAGGAGTGTCTTGAGAGTGAGGATATTCAACGCCTTGTATGGCCAGCACGTTCTCCAGATCTGAATCCCATTGAAAATGTGTGGGATGCTTTGGGGAGGAGTCTTGCTGGTCGCCAATGCCCTCCAATAAACAAGGACACCCTCATCCGTGCACTGACAGAGGAATGGGATAAATTACCCCAACAGCTGCTTGATAATGTTGTGCAAAGCATGACACCACGTGTGGAATCTTGCATCGCCCTCCAAGGTGGCCATATCCTGTATTGACATATTACGCCGGAACGCATGCGGACGGTAATTGCATTTTCTTCACGTTTACGTATTCTGCACAAAATGGCCTGTTTGTCCCTTGAACACGTTCCAAAGCCTTCTGGATTTCAGAGCACAATAAATTGTCTTTCTTGTAATGTCCTGGCATTCTGACATTATTTTATTTCACTTGGCATCCAACCACACTTACTTTTTTAAGCGCTATATAGCCGTTTATGATCCGTCCTTAGCAACTGTCCAGCAGTGTACATTCAAGTTGGAACTGAAGAACAGATTCTCTGCTTTAGAAGGTCTAACATCGGAAGAAGTGGATATTTCTGAAGTTAACAGAAAAGTAACCAAAGCTCTTATGGAAACAGCAACAAAATTAGCTGGGCCTAAGAACAAGTTGCATGTGAACAAATTATCAGGAAAAACCAAAATGTTGATGCAAAAATGAAGAGAGATGAGGACAACTAAAGAAGATGTGACTTCCAAAGTGGAATATATAGAGCTATGTAAGACAGTACAAAAAAGTATCACTGAAGATGTAAGGAAATTCAACTGTGAACTAGTGAGGCAAGCAATTGAAAACAACCAAAGCCTAAAGATAGCAAAAGGACATCTCTGGGGAAGAAAACAGATTCTGGCACTGAGAAAAGAAGATGGTTCTGTAACAAGAAATAGAGGCGAAATTTTGACAAGAGTGAAAGATTTCTACTCCAATTTATATGAAAGTGATGATACATGTACTCCAGACATCATGAAAGGTACCAGTACCAGAGTTCTTCCAGTTCTCCCAGCAGAAGTTGCACATGCAATCAAAAACATGTAGTGGGGAAAAGCTCCGAGAGAAGATGGAATTACTGTAGACATCATACAAGAAGCAAATGGAGAAATTTAAACAGTACTCACCAAGTTTTTACTTAATGCCTTAATGAAGGGAAGATTCCTGAGGATTGGAACAACGCTACAATGATCCTGCTACATAAAAACGGTGACATTGAGGATCTCAGGAACTACAGACCTATCAGCCTCCTATCAGTGACTTATAAAATCTTCACTAAAGTTCTTTCACACCGCTTGAAGGTAACACTGGACATGGCTGAACCGAGAGAACAAGCTAGATTCAGGAGTGGCTACAGCACAATAGATCATATCCACGTACTGAGGGAACTAATTGAAAGAGCGAGGGGATATGAACTTCCATTGTGCATGGCTTTTATCGATTTTGAAAAAGCCTTTGATTCGGTGAAACCATCAGCAGTTACAATGGCTCTGAAATCCTGTGGTATTGAAGATGCATACATTAATATTATTAATAACATCTATAAAAATGCAAATGCAAAGATTCGGCTGTTTGAAAATACAACACACATAAAAATTGGAAAGGGAGTGAAACAAGGTGACACCATATCTCCCAAGCTCTTTAATGCCAAATTGGAAAATGTCTTTCAATCACTGAACTGGGAAAACAAAGGGATAAAGATAAATGAAGATTATCTAACCCAATTTTGTTTTGCTGATGATGTAGTCATTTTTGCAACTACCCCATCAGAGCTGCAGAGTATGATCCAGAAACTTGCTGACAAGAGTAAAGAAGTCTGATTAAAAATGAACTTTCAGAAGACAAAAGTGATGTTCAATGCTTTTACAAGAAATGAAGATTTATCGATTGATGGAGAACAGCTGGAGATAACAGACACGTACATTTATCTTGGACAGCAGATATCAAGTGAGGGGTCAGATTGATGAAGAAATTAATTGGCGTACAAAACTTGTCTGGAGAGCTTTTGGAAGAAACAGCATAATTTTCAAGAGCAATATGCCATTATGTCTTAAAAGAAAAGTGTTTGATCAATGCATCCTTCCAGTGCTTACGTATGGTGCAGAGACATGGACCTTAACTAAAAGAGACATACAAAGGCTGCAGACAACTCAAAGCAGCATGGACAGGTGCATGCTTGGTGTAACCAGGAGAGATAAGAAGAGGAACTCATGGATCCAAAAAATTACAAGAGTGGAAGACCATGATCAGAGTTAAATCGCTGAAATGGCAATGGGCTGGACATACTGCCAGAAGGACAGACCATCGATGGACAGCCAAAATTTTAGATTGGATTCCAAGGGACAGGCAAATACCCAGAAGAAGACCACATGGGAGATGGGTGGATGAAATTCGAAAGTATGTGGGAGTAACATGGAGGAGACTGGCACTAGACAGACCGTATAGGAAGAAACTTGGGGATACCTTCGTCCAGCAGTGGATTGATAATGGTTGACAATGATGATGATGATACTAATGAAAAAGTAGGATTTTCTAAAGTTTGTGCTCTTCGTCCGAAATGGTGCATTCTTGAGGGCTTCTTTGGAACCCATTCTGTATGTGTGTGCGCTATACATCAAAATGTCTAACTTTTGATTAGTGCAGAACACTTTGAACAATCACATCAGGACTTTATCAACAGTCTTCTCTGCAGCAGTAAGAATTCGAAGTGCATGCTTTGGTGTTGTTCAGTGTCCAAAAAGTACACTTCTGAATCAGTTATAGTTGCATAAATTGAAAGATTGTGATCCCCTGATGAAATTGAATATCACCAGTGGGTGTCTACAGACAGAATGGAGCTTCAAAAGTTATCTTCTTCAGTTGAGGAATTCATTGATATATTTTTGTTAAAAATTGAGAAGCTCATTCCGCATTCATACATTACCAAAGCACAGTCTTTATTTTTCAGTAAGTTGAAAGGAACAATTGGTCTAGAGTCTGCCATTATACTGATGGACTTCAGTGAAAATTATGCATTTCACTTCACAAGGGTATCATTGGACCCGCCATGCATGCATAGTTCACATTACATACATACATACATATCACTAAGCTGTTCTCTGATATTCAGTGGTTAGCTCCAAAAAGAAATACAAACTTCCAGATATTTTTACTTATTGTTGTCGTATCAAACTTCTCCATTTACAGCGATTCTTGACATACAACTCGTGCTTCACTAATATCCATTACACGTCGTACACAAGATCTTTTATACTTCAAACTCATAATCTTTTTCTCATGCAGACACTCCTGAATCTGATCCACCCATGTCTTCCTTGGATTTCCTCTGCCTTTCCTTCCTGCCACTTGGGCTGAAAATATTTTCTTAGTAAGCATTTCATCACTCATTCTTTCAACATGGCCAAACCACCGAAGCATATTGGTCTCCACCTTGCTAACAACATTTTGCTTCACATCACACAACTGCAATACATCTTCATTTCTTACATAATCATATTGTGTCTTGCCACAAACCCCATATAAGTAACGCATTTCTCCAGCACACAAACGACTCCTATGTTTCTTCTGCAGTACCCAGGTTTCACCTGCCATACATCAGAGTAGGAACAATTACAGTTTCATACACAGCCATGCGGGAGTCTCTAGAGAACCCATTATTCCTGTGAAAACCTCCCAGAGCAGCTATGACTTTCAAAAAGAATTCACTCGCCTACTGATTTCACCATCCAACTTGTTCTCTCTGTCAAACATGCTTCCTAAATACACAAACTCACTCACCTGGTCAATCACAGTGCCATTTATATTTACATTACATTCAGTGCTACCCATTCCTCTCTCAAACACCATAACTTTGGGTTTTCCCTTATTTATACTCAGTTTGAATTTCATGCAAACCTCGTGCATCCGAGTCAACATACTCTGCAACTCACTTTTGCTCTCTGCCAACAGGACAGTGTCATCAGCATACAGCAATCTGTACACACGGATATCACCAAGACATAAACCACTATTATCTATTTTGGCCTCACGCATGCATGCGTCCATAAATATATTAAACAGCCATGGTGACATTACACAACCTTGTCTAACTCCTGCACCAATGGAAAACCATTTTGATAAAACACCATTCACTCGTACACAAGCTCTACTACCAGCATACATGGCTTTTACACGGTTAAGTAGATTCCCAGTAACACCATATTCATTCAATACCTTCCACAAAAGTGTCCTATTCACTTGGTCGTAAGCTTTCTCTAAATCTATGAAGGCAGTAAAAACTTTCTTCCCAACAGCCAGATACTTTTCAATCATCATGCGTAATGCAAAAATCTGGTTAGTGCAGCCTTTACCAGGCATAAAACCACTCTGTACATCCCGCACTTTCTCTGATGTAAGACCCCGTACTTTTTCAATAACAACCTTACCAAACACTTTCCCTGGCACACTCAGTAGGCTAATATCACGATAGTTCTTGCATTCAGTCTGATCACCTTTTCCCTTATACAAGGGAACAATGATAGCATCCTTCCAATCCCGAATGACCATTCCTAACTCCCAGCACAACTGCCAAATTTCAGTTAACCAGTCAATTATAGAGTCACCACCATTCTTCAACATCTCTGCAGTTATGCCATCAACTCCTGGAGCCTTACCATTCTGAAGAGATTTTAGAGCTTTACACACTTCTTCTCTTGAGATCCCTCATGTGCTTTCATCCCTCATTGTGACATCATCTGCATCTGTCTCAGAATCATTTTTGCTCTCCTGATCTAATAACTCACAGAAGTATTCGCCCCATCTGTCACTTAACTCATTGGGCTCCCATATCATTTCCCCAATCTCATTCTTCACACAACTTACAACTTTGTTTCCCCTATTTTTCCTGAGTCTCATGTACTTCCAGAAGGACTTTCTATCTTTCCAAAAAGCCAGTTCATGCCTTTCCACTTTCTCTTTCCTATCTTTTGCCTTACTGTGGCGAACCAGCTTAGCAGCTTCACGCCTCTTACAGCGATATTCATCCACAGAGACTCTACCTTGCAACATCCCCAAATAGGCTTCCTTCTTTTTCTTTACTGCCTCATCAATCTCACTATTCCACCAAGCATCACCTCTAATGTTACCCACTATTGTGGTGCCACAGACCTCTTTAGCAGCAGTAACAACACAGTTCTTAAAACATTCCCACTTCTTTTCTACATCCCTCTCACAAGATTTCAGATCCTTCAGCCATTCTCTGAGTAAGTCAGAATACCGCTGATGATCTTCAAGGAGCCCATCAACCTTTATTCTTTCTATCCTGTGTCTCTTCCTATTCCTTTTCCTCCAACCAACATTAAGTTTCACTCGTGACACTACCAAGTAATGATCAGAACCAACATCCGCACCTCTCATCACACGGGTGTCAACCACTAAGTGTTTCAAACGCTGATCGTAGACAACAAAATCTATCACACTCTTTTGACCAAGAGTACGATTTTCCCAAATATATGTGTGTATATACTTGTGGTTGAAAAATGTATTAGATACACACAAATCATTCTCGATGCAGAGTTCAATTAATCTTTCACCATTATCATTCACACAAGGATCAGTAAACTTACTCAGAACATTGTCAGAAATATTAAATTGCATTCTGCACACCTACTCTAGCGTTGAAATCCCTTGCTATTATAACTTTTTCTTTAGCACCAAACTGGCTCAAAACAGCTTTTAGCTCATTCCAGAAATCTTCTTTCTTATCAGAAGGTTCCGAGTCACAAGGAGCGCATACACTACAACAATTACAATTCTCTGAAGTTTCACTTTCAAACGAATCCAGAGAATTCTCTCACTTATGCAACTATAGTGAATCAAGTTGTTCTTCATCTTTTCACTTAAACTCACACCTACACCAGCCTGTCCTCTCATATTATCCAATACTCCAGACCACACACTCACCGTGCCATTCACTTCTTCCACCCCAATTTCCTTCTTTTTGGTTTCACTTACACACAGCACATCCAGTCTATACTTATACATCTCCTCAATCACCTCAGTCATCTTGCCATTTATACCTCTAGTATTCCATACACCAATCGTACATTCACTCAGCCGAAATCGCTTTCTCATACGCCGTTTAGAAAGTCCAGGTCGATTCCGTGGTGGACCATCCTTCTCAAGTGTGGTAGGTCCACCATATCCCACACTTGAGTCATTCTTAACATTTCTTTTTGTCTTTTTAATCAGGTAAGTACATCAGTGTGGGGGATTACCCCCACAGCTGAGGGTTCCAGTTGGTCATTCAACCTAAGGATTCTGGAACAAAACCCAGTGAGTTAGGGTCTTTTCGCCAATGTCACACAGAACTAGCTTGCACCTGTACAAGATTCACAGAGGCCCTAGTTGCTGTTGTGTGTGCCATTGTTACCACGGAGCGCCCCGAGGAGGTAAACCCATCGCTCACTACGACCGCCCGCCTTTGTGTTTTCAGAAGGAATATTGTTGTTCAGATTCCAACAAGAAACCTAATATGTCACATGCATTTTGTACATGAATGTCTTATAAAATAATAATAATTACTTTCAAAATTTATGTGAAGCAAAGATTGTAAAGTTAATTTTGAATCCATCTTAATCCTCTGTGTAATGCAAATGAAACAACAAATAGCCACTGATGTGTATGCTTTGTAGATTCGGTGTTTGGCTGATGATGCAGCCAGTAAGAAGAATATTTTGTATTTACCTTTGCAAAAGACATAAAATCTTATAAAAATTAATGGAAATGTTACGAAAATTTTGTTATTGGTTACCCATCTTATACTAACAATTCAACCGACTAACAATTCAACCGTTTAACCCACTAACAATTCAACCGTTTATTTTAGCTATGCATTTTATTATGATTTGTGTTGTATAACAAGAAAACATTTCAGGCACAGCTTTTTCAACTGTGCATGGCACAGGTGGACTTGTAAAATCTTATATGTAAGTTATTAATGGTGAAGAATGCATTATACTTAATCTGGTAATAATAATCACACAGTATTGGACTTTAAGACATATGAAGAAACACACTGACATTTACTGTATGGTACCAGCAGAGATTTTAGTATGTACACATGAAATGTTTGAAATAATACAATTTTATAAACTAAGATAGGTTTTTTATTTTGGGAACATATCATATCTTGTGTTCAAAGTTACAGTGTTTTTACATTCTTTAAATTGCACATAAAAAGGGAGAAATGAGAGTTTGGAGTGATACTTTTCATTTGATGTCATACAGCATTCATGATGATGTATTTTAGCTGAGATAGATAGATAGATAGATAGATAGAGATAGAGAGAGAGAGAGAGAGAGAGAGAGAGAGAGAGAGAGAGAGAGAGAGAGAGAGAGAGAGAGAGAGAGAGAGAGAGAGAGAGAGAGAGAGAGAGAGAGAGAGAGAGAGAGAGAGAGAAATATACCTGTTCTAAATATTCCATTGACCTCTGTGGCTCAGCTCTTTGGCCAAGTTTTATGGACCTGCGGACTATTGGATGATGATGAACAGTGGTTGAATTAAAAAGTATTTTCAGCTTGAATGTGAAACATTAAAATTTTCCTCCAATATCTTTACCTATATGAATTGACACTTACACTGTCAGCATGTATATATGATGCACAATACTGACATCTATTTTGCATTATATGTAGATGTGGAATGGCACCAGATTATAGTTGTAGCTTCATAGCATTTTGATAATTTTAGTATAATTAAGCTGCTGGTAATGAGGGTTACTCTAGTGTTTTAAAATTAATGATTTGAAAAAAAAAAAGAACCTTTTAATGGGGATTTTCATAATTTTTTATCTCTGGTACAATCCCACAATTTTAAGTAGAAGTTTTTTTCTAAAAATGGTAAAAACTGTAATAGATTGCCATGAGAAGTATTTTTTGTTCTGTTGTCATTTAATCAGTGTATATTCCTTGGTGAGCATCAAGTCAAGCTACAGCATATTGTAAAAAATCATGGAGAAACTATCCCCTAATTGCAAGGATGAAAGAGGAGCTCACTAATTTTTGGCTGAGAGATGATGTAATTAACTTTCATCCATATGGAAAACTCTTTGGGAAACTTGAAAACTGCATTGCCCTGCAGGGGATATCAAGCCATCATCTTTCAGTTTGCATTTGTTTGTGTCTGTGATTGTTGCACCATGCAGGATAGTGCGATTTGCAGCAGCATTTATAAAAGAATGTAAACAAACTTATAGATTGTGCTAGCTGATGGCTTCTCATAGCTGAGACACTACCTCCTATAGTAGGGACCTAGATCTAGTGTTCTCCACAGAGCCTTTTGACCATAGAGGGGTGGGGGAATATCTGGCTGTTTTTCTTTGCTGCATGGCTGCTAAGATCTCATACATACAGTATTATGGAATTTTCTTCCTAAATGATGCCAATCAATTTATTTCTTCACATAATCTTTTTCCTTAGGCTGTAATTATGTTTTAATGATTTGCAGTATTAATGCATTATTTCAACAGATCAAAAAGAAAATGCTTTCCTAGGGAAAAGTTAAATTTGTATCTAGGTCCAACAAAAAGTATCTTTAATTCACCTGAAAAAAAGTTTGAATGATGGTGAAAATTGTGGCTTTCGATCAGTCATGTTACTCTATAGAGGAAGAGAAGAGGAGATCTACCATAGAGTCACATTTGCCTTGCAAGTAAAGGCATGAACATGTTATGCAATTATTCTTTGTATGCTCTTGTTTTCTTACCATTAAGTTTCTTTTTTTTTTCCTTTTGTGTCATTTTTCTAACTTAGAGTGGACAACTTCCAACATTTAAAAAAAAAGCAAAAAGCTGTTCTATTTCCTGGCTCTTGTCTGGATTAGTGAGGGAAATACCATCCAGCTGTCATTCCTCACCATCTAGCTGAAGCAATTTTCTAGGTAGAATATTGCACATTAGATGTCCAGCAATAAAAACAAAATTCATGCTAAAAGTTACGTAAAAAAAAAAAAAAAAAAAAGATTGCGACATGGGAGCTTTGAAGCTACATCTTTAGTCTTTTTCAACAAAAATTTTGGGTGAAAATGTTTTGGTTGTTTCCAGATCTCTATCCTTGTGTTCCTGTAGATAATTGCCAGAATCAGAATTAATATATTTTTTTCAGACTGAGAGCAGGTTTCCGAATCATAGGGATGATTTGAAGATTGTTGCCAAATTGCAGTTGTTGTAGGAAAAGTAAATCTTTAGACCTTCATGGTAATGAAGTATACACCGATTTGAGATTGGAGAAATTAACATAGTCTTTTGAACAAGGTTCTTTCTGCTGAGGTATTTTCCAGAGTGACAGAAGCAGAGGCAGTGTTGGAATGATTTTAAGCAAATTGCTCCATTCTCAAATTGATGTGCACTTCATTACCATGAAAGCCTAGAAATTTTTCTTTCCTCCAATAATTGCAACTTGGACTGCACTCAAATCATTCCCATGATCTGAAAATCTGTTTTCAGTATGAAAGAAAAACAGTGATTCTGGCAACCATCTTACAGATGCACAAGGATAGAGATCTGGCAACAATCAAAATGTTTATATCAAAAACTTTGGTTGAAAAGATAGAGACATAGTATAAAAACTTCCATATGACATTCTTATTTTTATGTAACTGAAATTTGGATTTCAATTTTATTGCTGTATTTCTGATAGTTATGTGTTTTTGCCCCTTTTTGTAAAAGGTCATATATGTGCCAGTAGTTCTGGTATTAACATTGCAGGAAAAAATTGAGAAAAATTTCCAGCCACGTGATGCATTGAAACTATATTTTGGCAAGTTTTTTTTTTGAAGATCTGGACACATGAATGTATTCCATCATCTATGCTTAAAATATGAGTACAATTCATTGTGCCATTTATTTTTTTAATCCATGCATTTGTTTATTTTTCTGTTTCATATTAATTGAACTTCAATGCTTTTGAATGCAGAGCATTCTTATTATTTTCCTTGATAACGGGGTCTTTTAAGTGACAGGACTAGTAATTAATGACTTCATGGCTTCCTCTTATTACTTTCAGTATTCTAAATATTTAACGGGAATTATCGAGGATAAATTTATTAAGGTACATTACCTCTCAAATTTTCGATCTAAACACTAGATCTTCGTCAGGAGTTCTTGTGTCCTACTACTTCCACAGGTCTGGCGACCAAGCCTGATGGATTTTCCATCCAGCATGGTCATTGATGCTGCCACCTGGTGTCTTGTAAATTTCCAGGGATTCCTCTATTTTCCGGATAATTGCATGGGATTGATGACGAAGATCAGTGTTTAGATCGAAAATTTGAGAGGTAATGTACCTTAATAAATTTATCCTCGATAATTCCCTTTAAATATTTAGAATAGTGACAGGACTTTGAAGTAAGTGGATCCCAGTTCCACGTTACATGCAAGAACATCCAGCCACACACATGCTTGTATGTAAAAATGCAAAACTAAATTGTGTGCAATATTAATGCTTAGAATGATTACATAGGTCACAGATGTGTTTGTTCTTTGTGCATCTTCAGCATTTTGGCATCCAGAGGCAAGTTCCACTCTTCCATGTGTACTGTGTGTTTAGAACCAATTTGCGATTCTTTCATAGAATTCTGTGCATGAAAGTTAATTCTAGATTTGGACATTTAGAATTCTTATTTTATCTCTTTCCTTTGTAATTGTTGTCATATAATGTTTTAGTCGCTCATTATAAACTGAGAGCTGTAAATCTTGATCACTATTAATGTAAGCTTTGTGAAATTCCAAAAATTGTTTTTTTCTTGTTTTTTTTTAATCATAGTTTTTTTCCTTTATTTTTCAAGGGCCTTGTTAAATAAATGCAGCAAAAATCAAAATGTGTGTGTAGCTGCAATCGAAATCTTATGTGACCTCTTCCCACACATTATAAAACCTGAAGATGGTTTGTTACAAAATTCTTCTAACAGAGTTCATGCCATGTATTTAATCAATGTCCTGTGGTAAGTGTTTGTCATTGTTGTCTTTTGTTGTTTGTGCTGATATTTTAGCTGTCTGCTCTAATACTTTTAATTTCTACACAACAGGAGTATCATAGTTGTAGTGTAGTGTATGTGCTTATACAAAAGCTGATGAATTTTTAAGATGTTACAAATCATGTACCAGAAATTAAAATGCTCTGCTCTGTGTTGTACTTAGTTTTGGTGCAGAAATATAAGTTTCAGCTTTGTTAACGATTCACAGGCCTGTAACAAAAAAAGTGTTTAGAAACCAATAGCTGATTCTGATAGATTTTTTGATGTTGATTTCAGGAAAAATAGTAAAAAAATTCCATCAGGTACCATTTTTTCACAAATTGAAAATTTTGATTTTCGTAGCCACCAATCCATTGTGTTATAATCTACTAAGGAAGGGGATGAGCATTTAGTGTCATAAGTCGTCATTACTGGCGAAAACTGGAGATTTTTAGGGCAGTCTCTGGTTCGAAAAAAAAAACAATTTTCAAGTAATAATATGTTCAAAAAAAGTTTTGTTTGGACAGATTTTACTTCAAAATGGCTCTTATTCGTCGAGAGCCTACGTTAAAAATCACCATTATTCACCAGTCGTTATCATGAGGAGAATTTCAGGAACATCAAGTGTGACCGGAAATGAGTTAGTTGATGACTCACTCCTCTCGTTCCTCTCCCCTATTCCACGCTTCCCACTCTCTACTCAGTTGTACTTTGATCTTTGAGTGAAATGGTTGTGTGCTGAGCAGTGCAATTTTTCTCAAAGTGTTATATCTGTAGAGGCTAAAATTTCCCCCCCCCGCAGCGGATGAGTATACTCATTTTTATAGCTTTCATATTTAAAGTTTTAACCTATAAAATGTACTAAATGGCAGTAAGGGCTTGTCTTAATTCACCTGATTCCTTTTGTTAGATTTGTGGGGAATTTGTAGTGAAGAAACATCAAAGTAATATAACAGATTATGTGAAGAAAGTATATTATGCATATTTCGGTGTAAAACTTGGTGACCAGAATAAATCCCACATAAAGTGTGTTACCCTTGTGTAGAAGAATTGAGAAAGTGGTCAAAAGGCACGAAAAAGTCTTTACGTTTTGGAATCCCTATGATCTGGAGGGAACCTAAAAATCATAGTGATGACTGCTACTTCTGTTCATGTAACGGGCAGGGGTACAATTTAATTAATAAGAGAGAAATATTTTATCCAAACCTCCCGTAGGCAATATGCCCTGTTCCTCATAGCTCAGAAATACCTGTACCGAAACCTACTGAGAAACTAGAAGACATTCCTGAAGACTCTGAAGATGAAGGTCAGGCTTATGACGAGGACTTTCACGGTGTTTCAGATAGCAGCGAGCCCCATCCTTTTTTCCCAGCTGGAATTGAATGATTTAGTCAGAGATTTGGGCCTTTCTAAAGAATCTGCAGAACTCTTAGGCTCTAGGCTAAAGGAAAAGAATTTATTGGCTCCTGGTACCTTTTTCTCATGGTTCAGAAAGAGAGAAACAGATTTCATTCCATACTTTTCTCAAGATAGTGGCTTGGTTTACTGTAGCAATGTCCCTGGATTGATGGAGGTGTTTAATATACAGTATGATGTGAACGAGTGGAGGCTCTTTATTGACTCGTCAAAAAGAATCCTCAAAGCAGTGCTTCTGCATAATGGCAGCAAGTATGCTTCAGTGCCATTAGGGCATTCTGTGTACCTGAAAGAATGTTTCGAGAATTTAGCCTTGATTCTCACCAAATTGAAATATAAAGATATTGGATGGACGATATGTGGTGATCTAAAAGTGCTTTCCATGCTTCTTGGACAACAAGCAGGATACACCAAGTACCCTTGCTTCTTGTGTGAATGGGACAGTCGGGATAAGGGCAATCACTGGATCAAAAAGGAGTGGCCGCATAGGAAAGCATTAAAACCTGGAAACAAAAATGTAGTAAAGGAAAGTTTGGTTGATCCCAGTAAAGTCCTCTTGCCTCCACTTCACATCAAGCTTGGCTTGATGAAACAATTTGTTAAGGCTCTATCAAAAGGAGAGTGCTTTAAATACCTTGGCAACAAGTTTCCAGGACTGTCGGAAGCAAAACTAAAGGAAGGTGTTTTCGTAGGTCCAGATATTCAGAAACTTTTTACAGATGAAGTGTTTGAAAGTAAAATGGTTTTGAGTAAAAAAGAGGCCTGGGGAGCTTTTAAGGAAGTCGTCAAAAAATTCCTCGGGAACTTTAAGGACCCCAACTTTAAATGTATCGTGGAAAACATGTTAACAAAATTCAAAGACTTGGGTTGTTCGATGAGTTTGAAAGTGCATTTTTAAAATCGCATTTGGACTACTTTTCCGAAAATCTTGGTGCTGTTAGTGAAGAACAGGGAGAAAGATTTCACCAAGATATCAAGGAGATGGAGCGTAGATACCAAGGTGGGTGGAACATCAATATGACGGTGGACTACTGTTGTATGCTGCACAGAGAAGACCCGCATACTGCCTACAAGAGACAAAGTGCCAAAATGAGCTTTCAGGGGAAAAGGAAAAGACAGCATAAGGACCTATGAATACCAGGATGTATTAACAATGGTAACTGCTCTTATTAATATAATTTAGCAAATCATTTCCAATAGTTTGATAAATAATAAATTTGTAAATAAAACATTTAAAAATATTTTGAAAAGACCTACTTTTTGCCAGAATATGTAAAATAGGCTTTCTTCCCCATATATTCAAGCCCATTTTGTGAAAAATCCTTACATGATTGAGAAAAATGGATGCCATATTTGAAATCAGCGCACCAAACAATATAAAAATCAGTCATTACATTGCAAACACATTTTCATGACTCAAATTTTGCTGGCCTGTGTTCTTAATGTACAATGTTTTCTGATGAAATTTCAGGTTCAGTTTAGATCCTGAGGCTACCTATCTGAGTTTTCTTGATCTTTTGCAGGTACATGTTAATATTGATGTTGATATATATTCCACTGAAAATGATTCAGATACAACTTGTAAGTGCTCATACCATATCAGAAAAAAAGCATCTTTTTTTTAATAAAAAATAAATAAATAAAAAAAGATATTTCTTGCATCCACTGTTGTGATCATTATTCTTTTCTGAGGATTTAATTTGATAGGTGATGCCCTTCTGACGTTGACCGCAGATTTTCTGGCAGTGTTGCACTTAAGTGAAATCATTGCTAATGTTCAAAACAGAAGAAATAATTTAATTATAACTGTTCACAGTCTTTGATTTAAAGCACTCATAAAAAAACATATATTTTTTTCCTGAAATAAAAGGTATCACTTTAGTTGGCAAACATTCATTTGCCTGTGGAAAGGAACATGCAGTTGGTGTAATTATTGAAATAATGATTGCATTTAAAAATTACACATAAGGAACATTGAGTCAGACAAAATATGTGAATCTCTTGGGCTTGGGCGTATTGTTTTTAAATTATCTTATTTCTAGAATATGGGATTTTGTATGCATTAAATTAGTTCTGGTTCCTAAATTTTATGAAATTGAGAGAGACAGAAATGTCATCGTATGAATTCAGTATGTGTGAAAGTCTGTTTGAACAACATTTTTGTTTTCTGAAAATTAGAGCACCAAGGGTTTTACCCACAAACCAGTACTGGAAAAATTAATCTCTAATGCTTGAGTCCAGTTTTTTTCCAATTTAATAAATAAGATTCATTATTCCTTCTATAATAAATAACTGCTGCAGTATCAAACCTAATTTACCAGTTCATTGTTTTACACTCCAGCTTATTTCACTATCATTGATTTGACTCACCAGTAGCTGGAAAAGTGTTGCTCACTGTTTTGGGGGGGGGGGGGGAAGGGGCTTACAAGAACCAGTTGTGGAATGTTATCAGGAGGGGGCCTTCACATTGGGGTGCTATGGACAACTGAAGCCTAAATTTCTGAATGATCCATTGTGTTGGGCTTCATTCAAGGCAAATGTCAAGGACTACTGTTGTAAAACATTTTTTTTTTTTTTGTTGCATGACAATGTTCATTCTGATACTGCAGTCCACATTATTGAAACCCTTCAGCAAATAAACTATAAGGTGGTAGACTATAATTCGTGCATAAATACTAGTATTAAAAGAAATCCGTCTTGTTGCACAATGATATTTATTCAGCTAAAAAACGAAATCTATGTACAGTTTAAAAAATACATGAGCACTTTCGGTGTCACATTGACACCTTCATCAGATGTGATTTCAACATGTGGTTACATGCTGGTCTTAAGTACGTGGAGTAGATGCATCCTGGGAAAGGTAATGTCAATGTCACATGATATACCAGATAACAAGACAGTCAAAAAAAGAGCATAATTAGCCAATGAAAATTACTTAACAGAAGCAATTGTTATTGTGCTGTCCTTCCCAACAAGATTGCTCCAGGGTTCAGGTAAAACACAAGGATAGTAGCCATTACAGCAACGTGTATTATAAGCCGAAATATAGAGGCTTTCTGCAAATAACAAGGAATAAACAGAGTTAGGTGTGTTTATAATCTTAGCGTTGTCCCAGTCTGGGATGGAATTTCCAGCACTTACAGTTCTTGCAAAAGAGGTGCTTTGGTGATTCATTTTTAAATCATATCTGTGTTCATTCAATCTCAAATCCAAATTTCTTTTGGTTGTACCCACATAATGATTATTTAGTTCACCAGAGATAGTGTCGAGCATAGGAATAACATACACACCCCATTTTTTCCCTTTGTTAATTTTGTCACGATCGTTTCGGATAATGGTATATAGATTGCATGATCGTATTCGAAATTGTATTTTATGACGGGAACATATGTTGGTAAGAAGGTTTACAATTTGTGGATTAAAATCAACAGATCCAACATACTTTTTAGGCACTTGTTCACTAATTAAAGCAGTTGACATAGCAAACCGTACTTTATTGTGCACCCCTTTAACAACGTTGTCCGAGTAACCATGGTTTTTAGCAAGGGATGATATCCATTGTAGTTCTTGAGCTCTGGCAAAATGGCTAGAAGAATGTGAATATGCTCTTCTAAATAGGAAGTGCAGAGCAGAAATTTTATACTGAAAAATGTGAGCAGAATTGTACGGAATTAGAGTGGATGTGGAAGTAGGTTTTCGATAAACGGCAAAAGACAGGGAATTGTCAGAAGGGTTACGAGTAATTTGAAAATCAAGATAAGGTAAAACAAAATTATTTTCAAGTTCTATCGTGAGTTTGATGGAGAGGTATTGAGCAGACATAGCGTTGACAAACTGATGTAACTGATTTATGGTATATGGCCAAATTACCAAGATGTCATAAATGTAACGGATATAGAGACTAAGTTTTTGTGGGAATTCTTGTATGACTTTATTTTCTATATGCTGAAGAAGAATTTCTGCTAAGACTGCAGATAAAGGTAAACCCATGGCTGTCCTGTCGGTTTGTTGGTAAAAAATGTTCTGAAATTTAAAAAATGAACGCCTTTTAATGAGATGAAGAGCATTCATTATGAAAGCAATATCATTGGCAGAAATGTTAGAATCAATGAGCAAAGCCTGAATCAACTGAAATGTAGCTTCCATAGGTACATTCGTGTATAACGAAACTACATCTAGGGACGTCAAAAAATAGGAAGTTGGTAGTGGCTGAATTAACTTTAACTTATCAATGGCTTGTGTGGTGCTCTTTATTGAGTAGGAAGAATTTACTGTAAATTTGGTGAGATAACTTGCCAAAGCTTTTTCCAAAGTCTGGTGGGGGCAATGTAACCTGACCCAAGAGGGCGAATAGGGTACCCTTCCTTGTGTAGTTTTAATCTACCAAATAAATCAGGTACATGGCAGCTGGGGGTGGTGGATTGAAGGCTTTTAAAAAGGAGTCCGGAGGAGCTGAAGAATTCTTAAGGCGGCTTAAAGCACTAACAGTAGCCCTGATAGGGTCTCGTTCCACTATTACATGAGGGATACTAGAAATGGCATTGAGCATTTTTTGAATAAAATCACTTTGATTTAAAATCACAACTTGACTAGTTTTATCAGCTAAAAGAATGGCAATATTTGGGTGGTTTTACACTGTCTTGGATTGTAGACGGTGTAAAACCACCGAAGAATGCCAGCTTCATGAAGAAATGCAGCAGCTGATTGAACTGAAAAAGGACCCAGATATTGCCATTCTTTTAGCTGATAAAACTAGTCAAGTTGTGATTTTAAATCAAAGTGATTTTATTCAAAAAATGCTCAATGCCATTTCTAGTATCCCTCATGTAATAGTGGAACGAGACCCTATCAGGGCTACTGTTAGTGCTTTAAGCCGCCTTAAGAATTCTTCAGCTCCTCCGGACTCCTTTTCAAAAGCCTTCAATCCACCCCCCGGCTGCCATGTACCTGATTTATTTGGTAGATTAAAACTACACAAGGAAGGGTACCCTATTCTCCCTCTTGGGTCAGGTTACATTGCCCCTACCCGACCTTTGGAAAAAGCTTTGGCAAGTTATCTCACCAAATTTACTGTGAATTCTTCCTACTCAATAAAGATTACCACACAAGCCATTGATAAGTTAAAGTTAATTCAGCCACTACCAACTTCCTATTTTTTGGTGTCCCCAGATGTAGTTTTGTTATACACGAATGTACCTATGGAAGCTACATCTCAGTTGATTCAGGCTTTGCTCATTGATTCTAACACTTCTGCCAATGATATTGCTTTCATAATGAATGCTCTTCATCTCATTAAAAGGCGTTCATTTTTTAAATTTCAGAACTTTTTTACCAACAAACCAACGGGACAGCCATGGGTTCACCTTTATCTGCAGTCTTAGCAGAAATTCTTCTTCAGCATATAGAAAATAAAGTCATACAAGAATTCCCACAAAAACCTAGTCTCTATATCCGTTACATTTATGACATCTTGGTAATTTGGCCATATACCATAAATCAGTTACATCAGTTTGTCAACACTATGTCTGCTCAATACCCCTCCATCAAACTCACGATAGAACTTGAAAATAATTTTGTTTTACCTTATCTTGATTTTCAAATTACTCGTAACCCTTCTGACAATTCCCTGTCTTTTGCCGTTTATCGAAAACCTACTTCCACACCCACTCTAATTCCGTACAATTGTGCTCACATTTTTCAGCATAAATTTTCTGCTCTGCACTTCCTATTTAGAAGAGCATATTCACATTCTTCTAGCCATTTTGCCAGAGCTTAAGAACTACAATGGATATCATCCCTTGCTAAAAACCATGGTTACCCGGACAACGTTGTTAAGGGGATGCACAATAAAGTACGGTTTGCTATGTCAACTGCTTTAATTAGTGAACAAGTGCCTAAAAAGTATGTTGGATCTGTTGATTTTAATCCACAAATTGTAAACCTTCTTACCAACATACGTTCATGTCATAAAATACAATTTGGAATACAATCATGCAATCTATATACCATTATCCGAAACGATCGTGACAAAATTAACAAAGGGAAAAAATGGGGTGTGTATGTTATTCCTATGCTCGACACTATCTCTGGTGAACTAAATAATCATTATGTGGGTACAACCAAAAGAAATTTGGATTTGAGATTGAATGAACACAGATATGATTTAAAAATGAATCACCAAAGCACCTCTTTTGCAAGAACTGTAAGTGCTGGAAATTCCATCCCAGACTGGGACAACGCTAAGATTATAAACACACCTAACTCTGTTTATTCCTTGTTATTTGCAGAAAGCCTCTATATTTCGGCTTATAATACACGTTGCTGTAATGGCTACTATCCTTGTGTTTTACCTGAACCCTGGAGCAATCTTGTTGGGAAGGACAGCACAATAACAATTGCTTCTGTTAAGTAATTTTCATTGGCTAATTATGCTCTTTTTTTGACTGTCTTGTTATCTGGGATATCATGTGACATTGACATTACCTTTCCCAGGATGCATCTACTCCACATACTTAAGCCAGCATGTAACCACATGGTGAAATCACATCTGATGAAGGTGTCAATGTGACACCGAAAGTGCTCATGTATTTTTTAAACTGTACATAGATTTCGTTTTTTAGCTGAATAAATATCATCGTGCAACAAGACGGATTTCTTTTAATACTAAACTATAAGGTATTGATAGCATTCTACGTACAATCCCAACCTTGCTTCTTTGGACTGTCATTTGTTTTGTCCACTCAGAGACACACTAAGATGCCTTTGGTTTGCCACAGACCATGAAGTGAAGGAAGTGGTTTGTATGTGGCTCATCTCAGCAAAAAGAATGTCCTTAGTTTCCAGTTGTGTGTGATTGTGACAAAGATGGTCTACATAAGTTTGGCATTCTTCTTTCTTTTCTAATTTTTTATTTTTATTTTATTTATCCTAGTTGTAAATGAATTTATGGCCTCTCTATTCATATTGTGCTGTGGAATTAACTTTTTTACGGGTCTTATAGAGGTTATTATCCAAAAAAGTTGGTGGTCAAACTTTCGAACTAAAGCCTAGTTCGTCATCAGGACTACGTCACTGGAGTAGTTGCTGCCACTCAATTGGAAGAGTCCAACCACAATTATCATTAATTGTGGTACTTCTTCTTCTTGCTATTTCAATCCCTTCTTCTAGTTTCCTCTTTACTAAGTTTGACTGGTGGGTGATTATTTTTACTGAGTCCCAATTTATGGAGTGTCCACTTGCTTGTATATGTCTGTCTAGCCCTGTTTTGTTACTGATGTTCCTAATAGCTGCTTGGTTATCTTTCATTTGGACTTTAATACTTCTCCCTGTTTCTCCTATATAGCTAAGTCCGCAGTTACAGTCGATGCAATATATTACTCCTTCTTGCAATTGGATGTCCACTTCTTTCTGCTTTAAAGCTGGCAGGAATTTCTTTAATTTGTTACTTAGATCTGGAGCAAGCCTGATATTATATTTTGCTCCGATCCTCTTCAGTTTTTCGAAAAGTCCTTTTTGATATGTAATTTGCTGGTGAATTTGAAGTTGTTTATTTCCTGCTTCTTTTTTGGCACTTGTCTAAATAATTTCTCAACATAAGATTTAAGAATTTCATGTTCATAGTAGAAGGGTATGCTTATGTACCAGCTATCTATACTTTGGACATTAGTGTACACATAAATTTTCACACATACAATATTCTCAAAACTATTTCTTGATACCTGCAGTAACATAACTCGTCTTGTCTGCAGAAAACATTAGAAAACATTTCTTTAGAGGGATTGTGAAAAATTAGCAGCAATATATCTTCTCAGGTTGGAAAATGGTGAATTTTGAGTAAATTTGTGTCTGGCTGTAATTTGGAGATTAACTGTCATCAATGGCAAGTGGCATATCAAAGTTCTGAATGATCCATTGTGTTGGGCTTTAGTAAACTGTCAAAAATTTTTTCTCCAGGAAACAATTTTTCTCAACTTGGAACTCAGTTTCACTTCTGTCAAATCTACACAGCACTCAACCTTAATAACTCCGATTTTAATGATAATTGGTGAGAAGGTAGTCCTTACATAGAAAAGTAAAAATAATTTGTTTTGAAAATTTTCTTTGGATTGTTTTGAAAATTTTCTTTGGATTGTTTTGAAAATAAAAGGTCAAAATTTTGAATTTTTCTGCATTTTTTGAAAATTTTTAACCATTCAACTTTTAATATCTTGAGATAAAAATGTGTTATCCAGTTGATTCTGGTTTCAATAGAAAGCTTATTAAACAAGCTTTAAGATAATACAAAACTCATCACAAAATTTCTCTTCCAATTTAAAAACATTTATATTAAAAATTTTTTTTTAAAAAGTAACATTTCAATTTTTTTCCAAACAATTATATGTTGAACTTCTTGATATCCTTGACATATGATAAAATTTTGGGAGTGGCAATCTAACAATTTCCAAAGTTACAAAGGAATTTTGTTTTCAATAAGTTAAGTTTCAGAATGTATCACATCTATTCCTACCTGTATTCCTAAAAATATATATAATATGTGGATTAAAGTTTATTATGTAACATTTGGGTGGGGAGTAGATATTTACCAATATAAGATACCTTTATAATGTTTAATTTTTTGATAATGGTTAAATAAAATTCCCTATTATTGTTTTATTTACAGTAAAAAAAAACTCTGCTTTAGCCAATGTGACAGTGGTATTTCCTTCTAAAAGCCAATCAGATTTGTTTTTAGTGTAAAGTTACAGTTCATATTTAAAAATCAGAAACTTAGAGAGCTGTTCAGGGGTATATTTTGAGGGGCATTGCCCCCCCCAAGCCCACCCCAAGTTTTTTTGTTAAAAGCCGCATTTTTTTAATGTAAACATTAGAAAAAAATGCTTTAATTTAATAAAAATGCATCAAATTACTTTGTAAAAAACTGCTTTAACTTTTCTTCTGTTTTCCATTGACTCTTATTTTGTTCTGGTGAATTTCAAAAACTTCCATTTTTTGCATTGCTCCAGTCTGCAGGAAGCATATATATTATTTTGCAAGGCATATCCCACTCTGAAAATTGGATTTTCCAAGTTTCATGAATGTAGGCCTAAAAATTGTGCTCTTGCTAGTACAAGTGGCACTTACATCATCTGTGTAGTGCTATTCAACAAAATGTCAAATTAATACTAATTGGATACAAAATAGAAGAGTTATATGTGCCAAGAGTGATGCAGGTCAAAAATTCAAACAAGTAAAGACTACACAGTGAATATTGTTTGTGAAATCACCTTCACCAGCTGCTATTTAGGTAAATGCAACAAAATGCCCAGGAACTGAAAAATTTGAAACTAATTTTAATGATTTGTTTGATTCTAATGTAATTGATGATTATATAACTTACAAGCAGTGAATGTGTCATGGCGAAAATTTTAACCTCTGGTGAATTTCAGAGAGACCTGATCAATCTTTCTGTTGGTTTATCAGAGATTAATTAATGCAAAAATTTTCTCCCATGACATACGTTAGAAGAAAATTCCTGGTTGAAAGGCAGGGGAATTCATGCGCAAAATTCGCTTGTCTTAATCACAACCAGGAAAACAAAATTTCATGTTGGAGAAAGAAAAAAAAAAAAAAAAAAAGAATAATATTTGATTTAACTGACTTTGGGGTTTTGAAAATAATTATTTTATCGGTTCTTATATCGCGATAGGAAAAGGCGAGTAGGTGTGCAGCTCAGGGAATCAAAATTAATTTTACTTTCACATCACGGAACGAGAGAAAAAGAAAAAAAAAAAAAATTAAAATTAGTGATTTTCTGCAAAGCAAGAATTCGCCATTTTTTGCGTTCCTGTTTCCAAAGTCGCACAAAAGTAACATCTTTTCGTCTTTTGGGGTAGGGAATTCAGCAACGAAATCTATTTTTAGACCCCAGGGTCAAGAAGAGCCTGGGTCTGCACGTGTGAAGGTCAGAGGTCACTCGAGGCGTGGGAGTGAAGATTCCGTTGGAGAGTCGTGAGTTGCTAGGCTGAAGTTTCGACCAATGAGAGGGGTCAGCGGTTTCAAGCACCCCCAGAGTTTTTATCCGTTGAGAGTCACTTTTGCTCTTGTCTTGTTGCTGGACGTCAGAGAAAGAGGGGACGGCGGAGTTTTTTTTTTTTCTCCTCGCCTTTTGGCGGGAGAGAACCACAGAGAAAAAAAGAGTTTTTTCCATGGCAGCATTTTGCTGACCACCAGTCCACCACAAGGAGACACTCTGGATCTGGGCTGCCTATTAAAAATTTTTTTTTGACGATGTAGAACGCAGTTAAAGCGGCATTCCGCCGGCCGGGAACCTCGCCCTGAGGAACAAAATGGCGGCAGGCTGGGACATTGTCGTTAATGGAAAATTCTTGGCTGAAGGGGGACATGCCTTCTCCCTTATGGAAATTCCGGAAAGAATGGGCCCAGCCTCTACAGCTTCACCCTCGGCTGATACTCCGAAAAGGAGGCCTGCCTCGAAGGTTCCATCTCATCCCGAGGTTTCGAAATGGTTACCTCGGCTATTAACCGTTTAAGGAAGGGAACTGGGAGGAAGAAAACAAGAAAAAGAAATTCTAACGAGAATGTGGTTGTGCCAGGACTGTAAATTGTGGTGAAAACAGAAAGAAAAAAAAAAGAACGCCAGCTCGAAGGTAATGTTTTAGTTCATATCTTTTTGTATTGATATATAACATCCCACGCAGGGTACCTAAACTTCGGAGCTGAGCATAAGAAACAAAAAGAAAAGAGCAAGTTTTTTTTTTCCTCTGATTTTGGCTGTGTAAGTCGTTCAGCTTTCAAAATTAAAATGTATTAGTTACTCAGGTACGAATTCAGAAAAAAGAAAGAAAAAAAAGAGAGAGGGAGTTGAAAATGCTTTCATTTATGTTTTTTTTTGTGCTGTCATGACTGGTATTTTAGCAACTTCCCAGGCCAGTAAATTTTGAGGTATTGGAAAAATTTAGTTTAATAGTTGGGCACAGTGAATTTTGGTGCATCGATAATAGTTTAGTTGGGCATGTGATAATTGAAAAGCAGTGTTATTGTGATGTCGTGGGTGATAAAATAATTGTAAACATTTTTTCTCTAGCCTTTTTACAGCGTTGAGTTATTTTTTTTTTTTTTTGGGTGAAAATAAATTATGGGATGATTTATGTTGGAATTTTGGGAACATATTATAGTGTGATGAAATTGGAAACCTAAAGTGCTGTTTACATTCTTGGAGTGTTGGGTGTCGAAATTGAGTTGGTAGGAGTGTTAATTGAGGACCAGTATTTTACATGCTCCAGATGAGTGTTAATCTCCCATTGGAAAGGGGTGATCTTAGGGCAAGCAGGGAACTTGTCCTAGGGCAGAGGGCTCTGAGTAGGGAATTTTCACCAGGATGCGATATGTGCAGAATAGAAGTTAAAGTATTTTTTTGTTCTCAAGTTTAGTATTTCACAAAAAGAATGAACATCATGGGTTGAGAAGACACACTTTTGCTCACCAGTTCCAGTATTAATTGTTCTTTTCTTTGGCCTAAATTTTCTTGTTTTTACTCTAAGGTTAAAAGTCTAAATGTAATTTTAATTTTCAATAAGGTGAAAATATTTAGTGGGTTATGTAAATGGTCAGTGTTATTGTCTGAAGTGGACCTGCGCATTGCCATGGTGCAGAAGAATTTCCTTGCTAGTGATTTTTCCTGGGATATATGTGGAGAGAGATAAGTGAATTTTCCTGGAATATATGTGGATATAGTGATTTAGGATTTCTTGGGATATAGAGAGATAAAGTGAATTTTCCTGGAATATATGTGGATATAGTGATTTAGGATTTCTTGGGATATAGAGAGATAAAGTGAATTTTCCTGGAATATATGTGGATATAGTGATTTAGGATTTCTTGGGATATAGAGAGATAAAGTGAATTTTCCTGGGATATATGTGGATATAGTGATTTAGGATTTCTTGGGATATAGAGAGATAAAGTGAATTTTCCTGGGATATATGTGGATACTGTGATTTAGGATTTCTTGGGATATAGAGAGATAAGTGAATTTTCCTGGGATATATGTGGATGTTGTGATTTAGAATTTCTTGGGATATATACAGAGATAAGTGAATTGTTCCTGAGATATAGTTGTGTTAGTTCTGGGCCGGATGTGCCTGGAGTATTTAGGGTTGAAGTACGACAGGCTCTTGCAGGCGTGGTTGATCAAGGTGGGATCATGCATTGGTTCGAAAAGGGGAGATCCTTGAAGACGTGGTTTTTGGGGGAAAACTTGTCTTCAAACCCCCCAGTAGTTTCGCTGCTCACGGAGATATGTACTGCCAGCGAGGGTCGGTCGAGCGTCGCTTCAAGAAATGTGGTGAGATCATGTTAGAGGAAATTCTGTGCCTGATGATGATGTGTCACACTTGAGGATTTTTCCTTTCCCTTTGCATAGGCTGAAAGTGGATTCACGACCCAATTTCACGCCTTCAGCCTGACTTGGTATTTTCTTCCTGTGTTGGTTCTCAAAACCCAGGGTAGTGTCTGATCTGAGAGTATTTGCCTCACCGCTACCTCAGTAATTCACTGCAGGGGTTAAATTCAAGTTTGTTTGGTGATTTAAAGTATCTAAATTTATTTGTTTATGATTTGCTGTAGTGCTAGGGATGTAAATTCTAAATTTTGGTTGTTGGTGTTAGTGAACTTGATATTTAGTTTGGAAATTTAGTTAATTGGTATTTTGAGCTTTTGTTTACAGTATAGAGTTATTAAGTATCCTGAGCTATTATGTGAAGTGCAGAGTGAGGTGATTTTTATGAGCAAGCTAATGCAAGAAGATTGTTTGAATTTCTGAATTATGTTGATGTTATGAATAGTGATAATTTTTAAGATTAGTTAGTGAGGTTTCTTTATAAGTGAAGTAGGTTCATTCAGGATAGTTCTATGGGTTATGTAATGTTAATTAATGCTTGTGCTCAGTGTAAATTCTGTTTTGAGGATAATTTACTTGGTTTGTTTACTTGCTGATAGTAGATTTGTTAAAGTATAATTTGTGGCTCTTAAAATAACTGTAAATTTAATTGAAGTCTTTGAATCTGGTCTGGGAGATTGCGGAGTTTGCTAAGATTGTTTAAATTTAAATCAATAAGTGTAAAATTGTAAATTGGTCATTGAGCTAACTGGGTGAGAGAGAAGAGAGTACGTTTCAAAAGAACAGAATTTGTCCACCTTGTAGAATTAAAAATAATCCAGTATTTTTTTTTTGTAAGCTATGTGAATCATGGTATAATTTTGGATGCATGCCTAGTGTTCAAACCAACTGTGTTGAAATATGTAAAGTTGTGCTGTTCATAAGGCCAGTGGCCAAATAGAAATAGAAAGTAAATTGAGATTCTGTTTTATACTGCTGTGTTTAAGCAAACAAGAAAAAAAGGAAATACCATCTGTTTGTCCACTAAATTAACTTATTAAGTTTTTAAAGAAAAATAATAAATACAGGCAGTAGCCTTTCAAAAAAAAGTTCAAAATGAGTGCAGTGTGAAAGTTTTTGTGTGCTGTTGTCTTCCATGACTTGGTCCCATGTACTCCCCTTAGCTTGACTAAGGCTATCGATCCGAATCCTGGTATTACAAGGTTTTTCATAACTGCAATTTTTGTCCTATCCATTTTAATTGACTTTCACCGCCTCCACAAGTTGTTATTGAACGAGTACATTTTATCGTATGACTTATAGTGACACATTTTCATACACATGCAACAATATTCACTTATTTTTGCACTTTCAGGTGACTCAACTCTGCTTGAACACAAACAACGCAAACTTTCCAATAACTTCTTGTGGAATGTAAATTTTCAGATGCATTTTTGTTTAGGATGTTCATGGCCTTTTCTAGTACTTGGAAAATATTTTTGTTTCGAAATGCATCCACCCATCTCCCAAATTTAAATTTTCTATAATTTCCATATGAATTTCAATACCAGCATAAATATAACGCCGATTAATAAATATCAATCCAATTCAATATACCCAAAATGAATTAAATTTAAATTATTTTTTTTTTCACCAAAACAAATGTCCACAAATTGTTCAACACTTACACTAACAAAAATCATTGATGATTCTGTAGTCTTCTTTTTATTAATTTTTTTTGTTCATCTAAGACATTTATTTATAACTAAATAGCAGGCAGCTTTTCATAATGAACTAAAACAAATTTGCAAGCTGGTAAATTTCTGGTAATATGTGATTTTTCTCTTTCTCTAAGAATTATTCATTTCTGTTACAAGATTCTTCCCAAGGATTCCACTGGAATAATTTTCATGCCACAATTCACCCATTTGTTGCATATTACAAAAAAATAAGGGAAAAACTAAATGCACAAATTATTGCATAATTTTGGAGAGATTGCAACACAATGCAGTAGCAGTTAATCTTTTTCAGCATTGCTTACATACCTCAATAAAAGTAAAAAAAAGAGACTGAAATGTTTTTTATTATCAAGATAGATCAGCAGCACAATATAAGAACAGAAAAAAAAATGATCAGTTTTTTCTAAAATTAATAGATTTTGAAACAGTTGCTCTGTGGAACTTTTAAGCAACATCCCACGGTAATAGTGCTTGTGATGGTGCTAGTGGCAATTTTAAAAAGGTTTTGCAGCTAAAGCAAGTTTACGAATGCCATATAATAATCAGATCATGACACCCTATCAATTATATAAATGGACAACATGCCAGCCTGTGATTTTGTATACCTCAGTGAAAGTCATCAAAAACAGTACCCAACACTTACAAACTTCACTGTTTTATCCCACTGAACAAAAACAGAATGCAAGTCTTTTCAAATTCCACAGTCAGCAAAATAAAATATATTACTTCTGATAAATGTGAGATAGCACTTGCAAATAAATCTGTATTTGTGACATGTCTCTGTGCAGAACACTTGTGGAGCTGCGTCTTGAATATATTTGAAGACATGGATAAAGGGAAAATTTTGTTTCATTATCTTCTTACATATCCCTTCAAATAAGGTATTTTAAACTTGCCGAGGCCTGACATATTGCAAAAAATGGATAAAAAGTCAGCAACTGGACAAATTTACAAAATCTTGCAAGTTGATACTGAAAACTTTAGGAACACTTCCAGTTCAAGAAATTTTAATTTTTCCAGCACAGTTAAAATGACAGAGAAAACGTATGCTGATTATGGCACTACACTAGAGTGCAGTTGTTTCCCAGTTTGAAGTAAGCAGTCTAACTGCAAAATAACATAACACATCACACAGAAAACATTTTCATGTGATGCACTTGATGCAGACTTTGCTTTTTATTTTACATAATAGTTTTCTTTGGTGGGTGCAATACAAAATTGTCATCACTGAACAAAAAGATAAATTTTTGAAGATTTTAAAATTAGATGCTAGTGCCAAGTTCAAATGCATTAAGTCAACTCTTTTCAGCAAATAACATGTGCCCTTGTTTAAAGCTGAACTGTTAAGATGTTATTAGGAAAGTTTTCATATTTTTTTATAAGTATTACATAAAATGATTTATAAACAAGGGTAACCCATCACCAAACGCAGTGCGTGTGTGGAGGGGTGAAATTTTGAGACGAAATGCGCACTAGCAAAACAACAAAAAAAAAAAAAAAAAAAAAAAAACCACTTGCCACTCCTTAGTGTTTCAAAGCCTTGTTCACCAGACGACAGATAGCATTGATTTACTCAATTATACAAGCCTGGATTCATAAGAATAACCCAATAATATGCATCACTTCCCATTTTTTTTCAAGGATTCCACCAATTCAGAAAAAACTGATAGCTCCACTCACTATCTTTTGCTTTATTTACACTCAAGAGGCATGTGCAATGGTCACCTGTTTTTCCTCTTCAAAAAAACATGCTCGTACTTGAACTTAAGTCACCATCTGCAGTGTAATTTAGCAGAAACAGCACACACGAAGGAAGAACAGCAATGATTTTATTACACTTCCAGAAATAAAACAACAAAAAACAACAACATGAGATAGGGTATAATCTGTATAATTAACAGTGCTGTTTACCTGGAGTAGGCATTGCCCTTTATCAAATTCAGTAATGCAGCCATCTTTTGTAGCTTAACTTGGCACAAACAGAGCAAATGAAGGAAGTTGTACTTTCCTTTATAAAAAATAAATAAATAAAAATGATTTATGCAGTAAATGCTGTTCTTCAAAAAACAGCTTGTGTAAGGCACACCTTTTCAATCAAGACTTTAGAAGTTCAGATTTTGCTTCAAATACATCAGGAGCGGAAATTAAGACTTATGCTCCCTGGTGGGCAGTCGTAGTGAGCGATGGGTTTGCCTCCTCGGGGTGCTCCGTGGTAACAATGGCACACACAACAGCAACTAGGGCCTCTGTGATCTTGCAGAGGTGCCAGCTAGTTCTGTGTGACATTGGCAAAAAGACCCCAATTCACTGAGTTTTATTCCAGAATTCTTAGGTTGAATGACCAACTGGGACCCTCAGCTGTAAGCTGTTCCTCCACACTGATGTACTTACCTGATTAAAAAGACAAAAAAAAAAAAACAAAACAAAAAAAAATCAATATCCGGACTCAAGTGTGGTATATGGTGGGCCTACCACACTTGAGAAGGACGGTCCACCACGAAATTGACCAGGACTTTCTAAACGGCGTATGAGAAAGAGATCTCGGCTGAGTGAATGTAAGATTGGTGTATGGAATACTAGAGGTATAAATGGCAAGATGAGTGAGGTGATTGAGGAGATGAATAAGTATAGACTGGATGTGCTGTGTGTAAGTGAAACCAAAAAGAAGGAAATTGGGGTCGAAGAAGTGAATGGTCTGGAGTATTGGATAATGTGAAAGGACAGGCAGGTGTAGGTGTGATTTTAAGTGAAAAGATGAAGAACAACTTGATTCACTATAGTTGCGTAAGTGAGAGAATTCTCTGGATTCGTTTGAAAGTGAAACTTCAGAGAATTGTAATTGTTGTAGTGTATGCTCCTTGTGACTCTGAACCTTCTGATAAGAAGGAAGATTTCTGGAATGACCTAAAAGATGTTTTCAGCCAGTTTGGTGCTAAAGAAAAAGTTATAATAGCAGGGGATTTCAAAGCTAGAGTAGGTGTGCAGAATGCCATTTTTCTGACAATGTTCTGGGTAAATTTAATGATCCTTGTGTGAATGATAATGGTGAAAGATTAATTGAACTCTGCATTGAGAATGGTTTGTGTGTATCTAATTTTTCAAACACAAGTATATCCACACATATACTTAGGAAAATCGTACTCTTGGTCAAAAGAGTGTGATAGATTTTGTTGTCTACGATCAGCGTCTGAAACACTTAGTTGTTGACACCTGTGTGATGAGAGGTACGGATGTTGGTTCTGATCATTACTTGGTAGTGTCACGAGTGAAACTTAATGTTGGTTGGAGGAAAAGGAATAGGAAGAGACCCAAGATAGAAAGAATAAAGGTTGATAGGCTCCTTGAAGACCATCAGCATTATTCTGACTTACTCAGAGAACGACTGAAGGTGCTGAAGTCTGGTGAGAGGGATGTAGAAAAGAAGCGGGAATGTTTTAATAACTGTGTTGTCACTGCTGCTAAAGAGGTCTGTGTCACCACAATAGTGGGTAACAGTAGAGGTGATGCTTGGTGGAATAGTGAGATTGAAGAGGCAGTAAAGAGAAGGAAGCCTATTTGGGGATGTTGCAAGGTAGAGTCTCTGTGGATGAATATCGCTCAAAGAAGCGTGAAGCTGCTAAACTGGTTCGCCAGAGTAAGGTAAAAGATAGGAAGGAGAAGGTGGAAAGGCATGAACTGGCTTTTTGGAAAGATAGCAAAGTCTTTCTGGAAGTACATGAGACACAGGAAAAGTAGGGGAAACCAAATTGTAAGTTGTGTGAAGAATGAGATCAGGGAAATGATATGGGAGCCCAATGAGTTAAGTGAAAGATGGGGTGAATATTTCTGTGAGTTATTAGATCAGGAAAGCAAAGATGATTCTGAGACAGACCCAGATGATGTCAGAGTGAGGGATGGAAACACAGGAGTAATCTCAAGAGAAGAAGTGTGTAAAGTTCTAAAATCTCTTCAGAATCAATTCCACTTAGTAGTTCTAATTCTGACTATTATATAGCTCTAATTATTGTACTATTCTCTTTTACGTGCGATATTTCAAAGTAACTTGTACAAAAATCTAGCGGATAATGCTTACCTTGGCATTCCTTTCTAGCGACGGGAACATTTCACGCACGTGTTTTCCGGTCTTTGTTGATGTTATTGTCCTAACGTCCGTTGTATGCGATGACTGGCTTTACTTCTCACACTTTTCGCTGGGTATACTCATTGGATCTTTGCCTTAGGATTCAAACATCAATTTTTACCGTTCTTTATACTCGAAATTTTCGCCCATACTCTGGGCATCTTCAGGAGCGTGGCGACTTTACCACCGATGTTCGTGGTTAACTTCGCGCTAATGGAGTCCGATACTCCTTGTTGCCATTCGTCGGAAAAACTTTCCTGGATATATTTCGTTATGAAGCCCGGCTGGCGCCATCTATGTTTCGTTAAGAACACTTCCCCCTCGCCCACCGTAATTTTTTTTTTTTTTTTAATTTTTTTAATTTTCTTCTCCTATCCTGGTTTTCTTGTCTTTTTTTGCCTGTTTTTCTTTTGTTGTTGTTTTTCTTGTCTTATTAGTTCCTTCCACAGGCCCGATAATGTGCTAGGGTCGTTCTGGTTACATACCCTTGCTTTATTTTTGTAGATTAATATTGCTTCTTCCCTCCTCATTTGCCTTTCCGATTTTTTATTCTTTTTTAGCATTTTAATTTCATCGAACTTTGGGAATGTCCGGTTTTCCAAGCAGAATTGCACTAAAGCAGTTTTGGCTTCTTTTTTTGCCAGTTAGATATGTGTTGTTTAAGTCTTTTTTTTAATCTGTTTTTCGTACTTCCAATGTACGATATTGGGGGTATGTGTGCTATTGGAATTTCGTAGGTTCCTGATTCTTCTAGCATTTTTTCCTCTGTTTTTTTGTTGACAGTCATACTTTTCACGGTGTGCACTGAGCTTCCTAGTTGTAAGTCATATTTAGCACAGTGCCTATTGATTTCTTTACTCACTCCTTCCAGGTATGGGAAAGCTCCAATGTATTTGAATTTTTTATTTCTCATCTTCCTTTGGTTGTGCACTTCTTGGCCTTCTTTACTCTGAGTCATATGCTTTTTACTCTCATGTATCCATTTATTAATTAGCTTGCTCGGGTACCCATACTCTTGTGATATTTTCGAGATAAACTCTAGCTCTTGATTTTTTAGCCTGTTGTTAGATGTGTGTGTGTGTACGCTCGCCGTATCAAGTTTACTATGCTGTTTTTTTTATGTAACACTGGATGGTGCGACGAGTATGGTATCAGTACAGGTATGTAAGTTGCTTTTCTGAACACATGGTATTCAAAACTATTTTTGTTTTTCTTTAGTTGAATGTCCAGGAAGGATAGGCAATTATCCTCTTCAAACTCAATAGTTAGCTCTATGGTGTTACAGATATAGAGCTAACACCATAGAGCTAACTATTGTACGAGTGAATGGTGTTTTATCAAAATGGTTTTCTATTGGTGCAGGAGTTAGACAAGGTTGTGTAAAGTCACCATGGCTGTTTAATATATTTATGGACGCATTCATGTGTGATGCCAAAAAAGATGATAGTGGTTTATATCTTGGTGATATCTGTGTGTGCAGATTGCTGTATGCTGATGACACTGTCCTGTTGGCAGAGAGCAAAAGTGATTTGCAGAGTATGTTGTCACAGATGTACGAAGTTTGCATGAACTTCAAACTGAGTATAAATAAGGGAAAAACCAAAATTATGGTGTTTGAGAGAAGAACTGGTAGCACTGAATGTAATGTAAGTATAAACGGCACTGTGATTGACCAGGTGAGTGAGTTTGTGTATTTAGGAAGCGTTTTTGACAGAGAGAACAAATTGGATGGTGAAATTAGTAGGCGAGTGAATTCTTCATTGAAAGTCATAGCTGCTCTGGGAGGTTTTCACAGGAATGATGGGTTCTCTAGAGAGTCCCGCATGGCTGTGTATGAAAGTGTAATTGTTCCTACTCTGATGTATGGCAGTGAAACCTGGGTACTGCAGAAGAAACATAGGAGTCGTTTGTGTGCTGGAGAAATGCGTTATTTGCGGGGGTTTGTGGCAAGATACGGTCTGATTGTGTGAGGAATGAAGATGTGTTGCAGTTGTGTGATGTGAAGCAAAATGTTGTTAGCAAGGTGGAGACCAATATGCTTCGGTGGTTTGGCCATGTTGAAAGAATGAGTGATGAGATGCTTACTAAGAAAATTGATTTAGCCCAAGTGGCAGGAAGGAAAGGCAGAGGAAGGCCAAGGAAGACATTGTTGGATCAGATTCAGGAGTGTCTACATGAGAAAAAGATTATGAGTATGAAGTATAAAAGATCTTGTGTACGGCGTGTAATGGATATCAGTGAAGCCCGAGTTGTATGTCAAGATCGCTGTAAATGGAGAAGTTTGATGCGACAACAGTAAGCAAAAATATCTGGTAGTTTGTATTTCTTTTTGGAGCTAATAACCTCTGAATCTCAGAGAAAAGCTTAGTGATATGTATGTATGCTTCCTGGTGGCCAAACCATTTTTTACTGAAAATTAGAAATTATATGCAAAAGATTTGCCACCAGGAGCTGTATCTGGTGAAGAAAGGAATTTTCAAATCGGAGTTTTAGAAGCAGAGATATCGAGGAAACACAAATTATCTTTACGCCCCCTAGGGGAAGATCTATGAATTACTTGAAAATTTTGTAATTATATGAAAAACATGTCACACCAGAAATTCTATCCAATAAAGAAGGAATTTTTCGAATTGGGCCATTAGAAGCTGAGATATTGACAAAAATAAGATATACATCTATGCCCATGGTAGAAAAACCATACAATATTTTAAGAAGAAAATATTCCAAAAAGGTTTTTCAACATGAGGTACATTGGTGC
Organism: Macrothele yani; assembly: GCA_039090855.1. Classification (NCBI taxonomy): domain Eukaryota; kingdom Metazoa; phylum Arthropoda; class Arachnida; order Araneae; family Macrothelidae; genus Macrothele; species Macrothele yani. The sequence continues at coordinate 94,235,640 of CM077010.1, forward strand.
GCAAATGAATTTTTCAATGGAGATTTTAGCTCATATTTTCTGATAAATACATCAGAAGCAAAAATAAACACTTATGCCCCCTGGTGGCCAAACCATTCTGTACCGAAAATTAAAAATTATATGCAAAAATTTTTCCACCAGGAGCTGTATCTGCTGAAGAAAAAACGTTTCAAATTGGAGTTTTAGAAGTAGAGATATCAGGAAAAACACACTTTTCTTTTACGCTCTCCCTAGCAGAAAATCTATGCAGAACTTGAAAGAGTGACTATGCATAAAATACTCTTTGACATAAATGGAATCAAAAGGTAAAAGAATTTTTTCAATCAGATGCTTAGAAGCAAATATATAGAATAAAAGGTCTTTTGAATTCTATATCATGTGCATTTACGTCCTGTAGCGGTGAAATTGTACATCGTAAAACACAAAAACAAAATGAAAAATCATCATTCGCATATTTCAAGCTTTCCAATGCAAAAAGAATTTTTCAAATCGGATTAATAGTTGGAGAAATATGGTGTCCACAGATGAACGAACCCGACCAACCAACAAACCGATAACATAAGCACCATGTTTTTTTAACAAAAGACATGCTAAAAATGCAGCTCTGAAGACCCTGTGTTCTGTGTTTTTATGCACTGTTCATTATAGCAGCTCAATTGCAGGTGTCATAAATCTGAGGGAAGTTTGTTTATTTTTTTTATCTGAGGGAAGCTTGTTTATTTTTTTTATCTGAGGGAAGCTTGTTTATTTATTTATCTTTGTTTAAGGGATTGCCTCTGCTGTGGCCTCCAGCTTGCCTGTCTGCCTCTCTTGGTGAGATTCATCCCCCCACCCCTGCTGGTCGAAGTTCATTTGAGTGAGTCAGTTCCTTTCATAGCAATTGCAGATAAACAAGCCTACAGAGTGATCTTTAGAGCCTTCAAACAAGCAATACGAGCACCAAGAACCTGGCAGTTTATGGAAGAAGAAAAAATGCTTTGAAAAGGATTATCATCTGTGTGGAAGTTTCAGAGGAAAAAAGAAAGTAATTACAGAAAACAAATTCAGCATGTCAGCAGCACCATGTTATGTGCCGCATATTTGAAAAGAAAAATCAACAAACTTTTAACATCATAACAGCCGCGGCTGTTAACTGTAATTCAACGAGAAAAGTTTTACTTGCTAACGACAAATTTTCACTCACCAATGTAGCTGGTGACCGGAAATTTTGCGCCCTGATATATGTTCCTTTATGCTGCTGGTTGACTAGATTATCAATTGATCAGTGGAACACGCATATTTTAGTTATATGGTAAATTTACTGAGCATGTAAATTTAACAAATTCTTGTAACTTTTGATGCCCTTCAATTGCCACCCTCAAATTTATAACATATTATCACCATGTCATGTAATTTCACATGCCATTAAAAAAAGAATAAATCAAAATGTCACTTTTTGATAAAATCAAGGTGAAATTTTAAAGTGTGTGACCTTGAAATTAAAAATTTTCAATTATGCATTGAGTAATGTATCATTTTAATCTTTTACTGTTCAACACGCTATTCTACATTAGTGTAGAGATTCGAGGCACGATCAGGACTGATAATAATTCAAGTATGTTCAGAACTAAATAACATCTGTCAACAGTATTATTACATATCAATACTCACTCGGCCTTTAGCTGTGTCCTTTCTTCTGGTATATGAGTCTTCTTTGGATTCTTCAGAATTATCATCATCATCATCATCATTGTCAACCATTATCAATCCACTGCTGGACGAAGGTCTCCCCAAGTTTCCTCCACAACGGTCTGTCTTGTGCCAGTCTCCTCCATGTCACTCCCGCATATTTACGAATTTCATCCACCCATCTCCCATGTGGTCTTTTTCTGGGTCTTTTCCTGTCCCTTGGAATCCAATCTAAAATTTCGGCTGTCCATCTATGGTCTGTCCTTCTGGCAGTATGTCCAGCCCATTGCCATTTCAGGGATTTAACTCTGATCATGATGTCTTCCACTCTCGTCACTTTTCGGATCCACGAGTTCCTCTTCTTATCTCTCCTGGTTATACCAAGCATGCACCTCTCCATGCTGCTTTGAGTTGTCTGCAGCCTTTGTATGTCTCTTTTAGTTAAGGTCCACGTCTCTGCACCATACGTAAGCACTGGAAGGATGCATTGATCAAACACTTTTCTTTTAAGACATAATGGCATATTGCTCTTGAAAATTATGCTGTTTCTTCCAAAAGCTCTCCAGGCAAATTTTGTACGCCGATTAATTTCTTCATCAATGTGACCCTCACTTGATATCTGCTGTCCAAGATAAACGTACGTATCTGTTATCTCCAGTTTTTCTCCATCAATCGATAAATCTTCATTTCTTGTAAAAGCATTGAACATCACTTTTGTCTTCTGAAAGTTCATTTTTAATCCCACTTCTTTACTCTTGTCAGCAAGTTCCTGGATCATACTCTGCAGCTCTGATGGGGTAGTTGCAAAAATGACTACGTCATCAGCAAAACGAAGGTGGGTTAGATAATCTCCATTAATCTTTATCCCTTTGTTTTCCCAGTTCAGTGATTGAAAGACATTTTCCAATGTGGCATTAAAGAGCTTCGGAGATATGGTGTCACCTTGTCTCACTCCCTTTCCAATTTTTATGTGTGTTGTATTTTCAAACAGCCGAATCTTTGCACTTGCATTTTCATAGATGTTATTAATAATATTAATGTATGCATCTTCAATACCGCAGGATTTCAGAGCCGTGGTAACTGCTGATGGTTTCACCGAATCAAAGGCTTTTTCATAATCGATAAAAGCCATGCACAATGGAAGTTCATATTCCCTCGCTCTTTCAATTAGTTCTCTCAGTACATGGATATGATCTATTGTGCTGTAGCCACTCCTGAATCCAGCTTGTTCTCTCGGTTGAGCCATGTCCAGTGTTACCTTCAAGCGGTGTGAAAGAACTTTAGTGAAGATTTTATAAACCACTGATAGGAGGCTGATAGGTCTGTAGTTCCTGAGATCCTCAATGTCACCTTTTTTATGTAGCAGGATCATTGTAGCATTGTTCCAATCCTCAGGAATCTTCCCTTCATTAAGGCATCGAGTGAAAATTTGGGCGAGTACTGTTTCGATTTCTCCACTTGCTTCTTGTATGATGTCTACAGTAATTCCATCTTCTCCTGGAGCTTTTCCCCGCTTCATGTTCTTGATTGCATGTGCAAATTCTGCTGGAAGGACTGGAGGAACTCTGGTACTGGTATCTTTCATGATGTCTGGAGTGCATGTATCATCCCTTTCATATAATTTGGAGTAGAAATCTTTCACTCTTGTCAAAATTTCGCCTCTATTTCTTGTTATAGAACCATCTTCTTTTCTCAGAGCCATAATCTGTTTTCTTCCCTTACTGAGATGTCCCTTTGCTATCTTTAGGCTTTGGTTGTTTTCAATTGCTTTCCTCACTAGCTCACAGTTGAATTTCCTTACGTCTTCAGTGATACTTTTTCGTGCTGTCTTGCATAGCTCTATATATTCCACTTTGGAAGTCACATCTTCTTTAGTTGTCCTCATCTCTCTTCTTTTTTGCATCAACATTTTGGTTTTTCCTGATAATTTGTTTACATGCAACTTGTTCTTAGACCCAGCTAATTTTGTTGCTGTTTCCATAAGAGCTTTGGTTACTTTTCTGTTAACTTCCGAAATATCCACTTCTTCCGATGTTAGGCCTTCTAAAGCAGAGAATCTGTTCTTCAGTTCCAACTTGAAAGTATTATGGTGTTTTTTAAGGTTGGTTATGTCAATACATTTTGTTTGTCTTATGAGCTTGCCACGTTCCAGTTTAGTGTTGAGGTGCATCTTACATCTCACCAATCTATGGTCACTACCTGTGTTGAACTTGTTTAGCACACTGCAGTCTTCGATGACGAATTTTTTGTTACACATAATAAAATCAATTTCACTTGTCGTCCCAATTGGATGTCTCCATGTCCATTTCCTGTGTGGCTTTTTCTTGAAAAAGGAATTCAAGATGAAAAATCCTTCTGCCTCTGCAAACTCAACGAGAGTATTTCCACGCTGGTTTCTGTTGCCGTGACCGAATTTACCTACTGAAGTTTCATTCTGTTGCCGGTGCCCAATTTTTGCATTGAAATCTCCCATAATTATCTTCAAGTGCTGCTTACCTTTATTATTTAGATGACGAATTTCCTCATAAAATTCTTCAATTTCTTCTTCAGGATGACTTGTGGTGGGTGCATAAGTTTGAATAATCTGAGCCTGGTATCTTCTCGATAGTTGGATAACGATTCGTGCAGCTCTGTCAGAGGAACTTTCAACTTCTACCACTTTATCCTTCAGTTTCTTGTTTATTATAAATCCAACACCACTAGTTCTGCCAGTATCTGTCCCTCGATAATAGAAGAGATGTCCACTTTTCAGTTCAATGAGATCTTCTCCTTTTCTCCTTACCTCACTTAGCCTGACGATGTCCCACTTGATCCTTTGTAGTTCCTCTTCCAATTCAAGAAGCCTTGAATCAGAAGATAGGGAGCGTCCGTTGTAGGTAGCCAAGGTCAGCATCAAATGGCAGCCTAGTCCGGTCCTCCGGGGATTCTTAGCACCCTCTGCCTTCATGTCGCAGTGGCCGCTGCCTTGGCCAGGTACATTCCTGCTGCCGGAAACTGAGGGCCAAGATTTAAGTTGTAGAGTCATTTTGGAGGTGTTTGGCCATAACTCACCACGCTGGCCAAGCGGGTTGGTGAGTGTGGGATAGCATTTCCTCTGATCCCGATGGTATAGTTATACCGCTATTTGCGGTCGTCAGAGCCCCTTTAGTGGGAACAGGATGCACCACGAGAAGGCGGGGTTGACATTTGTCAAGGAGAGGCTGTGATGTTACGCATCACCTGACCTTACATCCCTTCAGAATTATATCTCGTTCTATATACAGCTTTGCTAGGTAGATTATGTTGTGCATCATCTGAGCCAAAAAGTGAAAGAGGTTGGGCAATGTTAACCAGGATTAATTGCATGGTTTTTTACTCCATTTCATTCATATATTCTTAAATTTTTATCTATATCAGGTTCCGACTTGAGGTCTTGATGCTTCAGATATTTTAACCTTCATATTGTAAACATTTCCATGTTCACTTTTTGGCTCAGATGTTGCACAACATGATCTACCTAGCAAAGTTGTATATAAGACGAGATATAATTCTGAAGAATCCAAAGGAGGCTCATATACCAGAAGAGAGGATGCAGCCATAGGCAGAGTGAGTATTGATATGTAGTAATACTGTTAATAGATGTTATTTAGTTCTGAACATACTTGAATTATTATCGGTCATGATCGTGTCTCGAATCTCTACACTAATGTAGAATAACGTGTTGAACAGTAAAGGATTGACATTAAAGAGTCAATGAAAGCCTACCATTAGCCACGTAACATAACTACTATAACTATGACACTTTAGTGCATATATTTGAATATTGTGTTCAATATAGAACTTTAGTTATAAGTACTTTTACAGCATACAAAACACTGAAATTTGGCAAATTTCTTGAATTTTATGACCTCCTATCTCAGGAAATTTCAAAGCTATTGTGCAAAAAATTGGCACACATTCATTTTTTGTGTGTCAACAAATCTATAAAATTTCATAAAAATCCAAAGGGGTCAAGTTGAAAATGCTATTTTTTTTGGGTTTAATTGACATGGAATGAATGACCCTTCTATGTTTTCATATGTTTAGGATGTATTATATTTTGGTAAGTGTGGCTGAGGTTTTACATTTTAATTGTGCTTGGTGATTTATGCTTAATTGTTATGCATTTATTATGTGCTCATAAATTTATAATTAAGAGGATTTTCTAGTGAGTGTCAAATAGTGTTATAAAGCTTCAGCCATTGTTTCATTAGGATGAGAGATCTGTGTGAGAACATTTTCTCAGTTTATTTCTCATTCACCCAACACTAAGTTCATGAATCTGAGTGGATATGCAACATTTACTTTATCGAGAGAAGAAAGTAATACTACTACATTTATTCTAAAGGCAGGTATACAAATGATTTTCGCTATTTGAAATAATTAATCTTGCCTCATCCTCAGTTATTAGAGAGTTTGCACTTGCTCCGATCCCAAACTACTTGAAAGTATGAATGTTTAGTTCCTTTATCTCAGGTAAATGGAAGGTAAATTATGGTATTTGGCTTTATTTTTGGAAACTGGTTTCTTTTTTCCATTAGAGAATAGCTGTTTGTGGTTATTTTCCCTGACCAGTGACCTGAATGAAGAGCAAAAGAAGAAAGTTGCACTCATGAACATTGTAGATAAAATATCATTTTTACATTTGCCTACATAGTAAACTGGGGAATGGGGAGTAAGGTGGAATAGCCATCAGTAGATTTAAAATCCATTGTTTTTCGCACAGATCTTGGCTGGCACTATTTCTGTATGGTATTTAAGGTTTATATGGATAATTTCGTGAAACCCCCATTTTTCAGCATCAATGATGTACAATAATTTTCACATAATGCAATAAATGTATTTAAAAATAACTTTTATGATTTAGAAAGTATATAATGCTGGGATTTTTGTATAAACAATAATGGAAAATGTGGGATTGGGGGGGGGGGGGCATCATTACTCACCTGTACTTCAGTTTTACTATGTTTGAGAACAGTCTGCTTTCATATGTAAAGACACATGTTAAAATACTTTATGTATGTAATATATTATAGTAGATGATATGTAATATATTTAGTCTTCTGTTCTACACGTTTATGTTTATCTTTGGACATAATGTCGAGCACTTTGCAAAAAAACAAAAACAAATGAAGTCCAGGTAGGCGTAAACCTTAAAAAAATGTACAACTGTGTAAAAATATTCATTTGATGAGTGCAATTTTTCCAAATGAATTTCGCAGCATTGTCAGAATGAATCTTTTTTTGTGAGCAGAGTTTTTTTCACGGATGTGGCATGACTTATCAGAGATGACTTCTTCAATTGCTGTAACAGCCATGTTTGGGCGAAATACTATCCCAATGCTACATTTGTACCCCACCACCAAGAGAGGTTTACAGTGAATGTATGGGCAGGCATTATCGGTGATCATTTGATTATGCCTTACCTCCTGCCACTACATTTGAATAGGAAGATTCCCAGAATCTTTTTGGATGAAACTGTTCCCAAGCTGTTAAAAGACGTACCACTTATTGTGCATCAGCAAATGTGGATGCAGCACGATGGATCACCAGTGCACGATGTGCTGGAATTTCTAAATCACATATATCCTGGATGTTGGATTCGAAGAGGAGGTCCGGCACGGTCGGCCCACTCCCTAGACTTGATTTGATGCCTCTTAATTATTTCCTTTGGGGTCATATCTATAGCCTTGTTTACGAGACACCGGTGAATGACCCAGAAACACTTTTAGCCAAAATACTTGCAGCATGTGATGTGGCCCGGGAAATGCCTGGGGTATTTGAGAGAGTGTGCTAGAGTTTCCTTTGGCAATGCAATGCCTGCGTTACATGCGGTGGTCACTAATCTGAACACCTTTTGTAAAACTTTTAATAAGTTCGTGTAATCTTTATTTATTTATCAAATTTTGTGTAAATTAAGATTATGTCATTGGTATGTTATCTGCAGTGTAGTTCCTTGCATTTAAAATCTTGTACTGACTCAGGATTACTTCAGAGAACATGGCTTCCTATTTGAAAGTTGATATATTCTGATTCCTCTGTATGCTCCTTAAGTTTGTCAATAATCTTTTGAATCAGCCGGTACATACATACCATAATGAGCTTACATGCTTCAAGTTTACCAGTTATTAATGAAAGCAGTGTTAAGAAACCCGAAGCAGTAGATGGTGTAGTCAAACAGTGTTGTCTCTGCCCAGCGAAAAATTATATGTAATAATTATGATAGGCTTTTCATATATACTCAGTATGTATAATTTGCTGATTATACATATATTTAAAGTTCTACATGATCAGCCATTTAAGAATATACTGTAGGGAAGTAGCAAATTGCTATTTTTGTTGAGTAATGGATGGTCATTCAGTACATTGTTCATCTTGCATGTTTCACCATTCTACGTAGTTGAAAGCACTTACTTCATGCTTTGTTAGCCATTAAACCATTCCTTTGTACACACTGCAACTTCAGTCTGCATTAAAGAGCACTGTAATATATTTTGTATGTGGAGGCAGTTCCCAAAGTTCAGCACCATTTTCAGTTCATGTACTCAAAATTTAATCTGCATTTGTGAATATTTTATAATGTGATTCCATGTTTGTTTTTTGTTTTTTTGTCTAGTAGTGAAGTGATGTTTTTTTTTCGTTTTTTTTTTGTGTGTATTAGTATTTTGAATTTAATCTCATTATAATTGACTATTATTTCCTTTTTTCCCCCTGCTTAGGACAAAGAATCCCAGCAGAAGTGTAACAACAAAGTATCCTTTGCTTTAACTACTGCTATTTATAATTTAATACAAGTAAGTTTTTTTTCTCTGTGCATTTTCTGAGTTTAAACATGAGAAGCTCTTTGCCTTGTGTAAAATAGCCATTGGTATGAGAGTATAAACTAAAGCTACTTTCCAAGGTTGTGCAGAGAATTTTTAATCATTTGATCCTTTTATTGTTATTCTGCACTGTCTTCTTCCATTGGTATTAGCTGGAATGCAGGAATACGTCCTGTTACAAAGAATACTTTACCTCCCCAGTTTTTTCAGAGAGAGAGGGGGAGGGGTAGGGGTCAGCTGACACTAGTAATCAGAATAGGGCCAGTACTTAATATCTAAAATGAATAAAAAAGAAATCTAAAAGTAGTATAGATAATTGATTCAAAATTATTGGACACTATCTCTCTGTTAAAAAGAAAGTTCAAAGGATATTCACAGGTTTTTTTATGCCTAGATAAAAATAAATATCATGAACATCTCTTGAAATTCTTTACTTCAGAAAATTGGTGTAACTTTTGGAATCTTGTGAAAAAAAGTTTTTATACTTGTTGAACGGGATTCACACCTAAATAATACAGTAAACAAATCTATACCAACTCTGTTTATTGGCGTGAAAGTATAATTAAAGAAGGAATACAAGGGAAAATTGTATCTCCCGAGCTTTCGCTCTTTAACCGGGAAGCTTTCTCAAGGGTTGCAGACGTTACTAACAAGTCTGGCGAGTATAATAAAAAGATTTCGAAACACTGGTGGTCAGGAACGTCGTATTTTGAAAATTCAATGCTCGAGGCACGAGGCGATACACAGGTTTCTTTCATGCGGAGAATCATATCAGCATGTTCCTCCACATGGACGGAATATCAACAGATTGGGTGTCGTTGCATGCGTAGGGATGTGTGGAGATCTCAATACTCTCTCTGATCAGTGTACCTTTGTAGCCAGTATATGGCACAATTATCTTTACTTTATCCCATAATGGGACTGCGTTTTTATGTGCTACTTCTTTAGACAAGGCTGTTAAGGACTTTCCCAATCTGATGTCTCTCATGTGCTCCTTAGACCTTACAGCAATCGACCTTTTTGTCATTCCAATGTAAACTTTCAACGAACCGTTTGGGTACATCAGAGGTATCATGTACACTCCTGCTTCCGACATCCTGTCTGGGTTTCTGCACGTGTTTACCATTGCTCTGTGTATGCTGTTCGGGGATCTGATGCCGATGTGAAGGCCATGGCGTCTCATTAGACTTTTGAATGAGTAAGAGAATTTTGGGATATACGGCACAGATCCCGTGTAACATAAATGATCTCCTTTCACCTTGGGGGTTGTACGATACCTTGACTGGACTTTTTGTAGGACTTTTCTTAGATCATGTTTGGGGAAACCAGCTGCAATGCCTTTGTTAATGATATCTGATATCTTTTTGTTCCTTGTTTCTATGCTGAAACAGACGTTGAAAGCTCTTTCAAAATATGTTCTAAATGCTGCCATTTTATATGAATTTGGAGAAACAGATTTAGGTGCGATAAAGTTGGGAACTGTTATTGGTTTGTAGTAAACCGCCGTGTCAAGTCGGCCATTCTGATTTTTATGCAACATAACATCTAGGAATGGTAGTTTTCCTTCACTTTCCCTTTCTAGGGTGAATTTGAGTGTTGGATGCAAGGTATTGATTTGTCCCCAGAATTCTTGAAGGTCCGCGTAAGAATACTGCCATATGAAAAATATGTCATCGACATATCGGAACCATATACGTGGCTTTTTGGCGGTGCAGGAGAACTCTCTTCTAGTGAGCGTAATATTGCTTCTGCTAATATGCTTGACAGCGGAGAACCCATAGGAGCGCCTCTGGTCTGTTTGTATATAGTTCCTTGGTAACAAAAGAAATTGTTGTTCCCAGTCAGGTTTAGGGCTCTTCTTATATCTTGCACCGCTTCTAGAAGAAATTCATCATCCCTGGATAACCGTATCTGGAGATTGTCACAGGCCTCCTCTACCGGTATTGACGGGTATAAGGACGTTATGTCGAGGCTTGCTAATATATCGTGCTCGTTCAAGACTACGCCTCTAGTCCTACTTATAAAGTCTTGTGTTGAACTAAGGGCGTGTTGAGAGGGTGGAAGGTATTTCTTGAGGAAAACTGATAACTCTTTCTCAAGGTAATATGTGGGGGCTCTAATTTTAGAGACAGTGGGTCTCACTTTGTGCCCAGATTTGTGGTGTTTAAACCGACCAAATAGTGGTGGTATCGATGGTCCCTGTGGGGTGACGGCTGCTTTCTTGATGCCTTCTGGCAAGCTAGCCCACTTTTTCATCCCTTGTACTTTGGATACCAGGGTATTCGTCGGGTTGGTAGCAACTTTGGTTGATGCCGACTCGGTGATAAAGGTCTTCAGCTCGTCATCATAATCTTTCCTATTCATTATGGCAATCTGGTTTGATTTATCAGTGAGTGTTATTGCCAGATCTTCCCTCTTTCGCAAGTTCTTTATGACTGACCATGCTCGGGTGTCATGTTTTACTCCTGTGGCTAAACTTCTCTTCAGTTTTTCGGCTGCTAGTGCCTCACTGTGTCCTGTTCGGAAGAGGGTAGTCTTTCAATAGCTGATTCCAGGTGCAGGATGATTTCCTTGATGTTGAGTTTCACTCTGGGGTAAAACTTTGGGCCTTGTGTTAAGATATTCGTTTCCTCTGCATTGAGTACTTTTTTGGACACATTTACAACAGGAAATAGTACTTTTTCGGACACATTTACAACATGAATATAAAACTAAATCGTATTCGGATTTACTACCTAGTATTTCGAAGTTAAGTTTTTCTTTCTTTTTCTTTTTCATATGTTGAAAATATGAAACCATACAGAATTCTTTTTCCTAGTTTTTTTTAATGAAATTAGAATAAAAATACTAATACAAAAGTCAAAATAGACATAAGCTTAAGGTAGCAAACAATTATTCATGTACGTAAGACATAAGTCTTACGTTATTAATTAGCGTAATCTAAAATCACAAGTCCCCTCCCCCCCCTTTTTTTCTTTTGTTGAGCATTATGGGTATGCAATAGCATAACCAACAGAACATCTGCTACACAGATGTTCTGTTGAGCCAAATGGCCAAATGCTGTATTTGATACACCCTTTCCCCTTTTTAGACTTTCAGATTTAAGCCCCATCCCTTTTGGCTCATATCTTCTACCTAAGTCCACTTTTGTCAATTGCAGTTGAATAACCAATACAATATAACCAAATATGCTATGAATAATCTCGGATAGAAACTCAAAATTTGTTGTGTAAGTTAATGCATCGAGGTTTACGTACAGGGTTTTTAAAAATCCTACCAACCCAAACAACTCGAGTAGGATTTAAAAAAAAAAAATCCCACTTAAAAAAAAAAAACAACATGAAAAGTGGGTTTTATTGCGATTTTTTAAATTTTCAGGCCAACACACAATTTCTTTTCTGGTTAAGAAAGTTGACTGCTTTTGTATTATATGCTTTCTGCTCCAAGTAATTTCAGGTATAATGAGCATTTATAAAGCACTTAATATTTGAAATCAGCTTATAAAAGGCTTGGGTGTAAAGTGTAAACAGCATTTAGCTTTTCATTGATTTTGTCAAAGATTATAGAATATATTATTTGGTGAATTATTTTAAAAGCAAAGACCCCCTCCCCTCAAGTGGAGGAGGCATTTGAAGGGAGGTTAAGTTGCTTAAGGATTTCAAGATATCATCATCATCATCATCATTGTCAACCATTATCAATCCACTGCTGGACGAAGGTCTCCCCAAGTTTCCTCCACAACGGTCTGTCTTGTGCCAGTCTCCTCCATGTCACTCCCGCATATTTACGAATTTCATCTACCCATCTCCCATGTGGTCTTTTTCTGGGTCTTTTCCTGTCCCTTGGAATCCAATCTAAAATTTCGGCTGTCCATCTATGGTCTGTCCTTCTGGCAGTATGTCCAGCCCATTGCCATTTCAGGGATTTAACTCTGATCATGATGTCTTCCACTCTCGTCATTTTTCGGATCCACGAGTTCCTCTTCTTATCTCTCCTGGTTATACCAAGCATGCACCTCTCCATGCTCCTTTGAGTTGTCTGCAGCCTTTGTATGTCTCTTTTAGTTAAGGTTCACGTCTCTGCACCATACGTAAGCACTGGAAGGATGCATTGATCAAACACTTTTCTTTTAAGACATAATGGCATATTGCTCTTGAAAATTATGCTGTTTCTTCCAAAAGTTCTCCAGGCAAGTTTTGTACGCCGATTAATTTCTTCATCAATGTGACCCTCACTTGATATCTGCTGTCCAAGATAAACATATGTATCAGTTATCTCCAGTTTTTCTCCATCAATCGATAAATCTTCATTTCTTGTAAAAGCATTGAACATCACTTTTGTCTTCTGAAAGTTCATTTTTAATCCCACTTCTTTACTCTTGTCAGCAAGTTCCTGGATCATACTCTGCAGCTCTGATGGGGTAGTTGCAAAAATGACTACGTCATCAGCAAAACGAAGGTGGGTTAGATAATCTCCATTAATCTTTATCCCTTTGTTTTCCCAGTTCAGTGATTGAAAGACATTTTCCAATGTGGCATTAAAGAGCTTCGGAGATATGGTGTCACCTTGTCTCACTCCCTTTCCAATTTTTATGTGTGTTGTATTTTCAAACAGCCGAATCTTTGCACTTGCATTTTCATAGATGTTATTAATAATATTAATGTATGCATCTTCAATACCGCAGGATTTCAGAGCCGTGGTAACTGCTGATGGTTTCACCGAATCAAAGGCTTTTTCATAATCGATAAAAGCCATGCACAATGGAAGTTCATATTCCCTCGCTCTTTCAATTAGTTCTCTCAGTACGTGGATATGATCTATTGTGCTGTAGCCACTCCTGAATCCAGCTTGTTCTCTCGGTTGAGCCATGTCCAGTGTTACCTTCAAGCGGTGTGAAAGAACTTTAGTGAAGATTTTATAAACCACTGATAGGAGGCTGATAGGTCTGTAGTTCCTGAGATCCTCAATGTCACCTTTTTTATGTAGCAGGATCATTGTAGCATTGTTCCAATCCTCAGGAATCTTCCCTTCATTAAGGCATCGAGTGAAAATTTGGGCGAGTACTGTTTCAATTTCTCCACTTGCTTCTTGTATGATGTCTATAGTAATTCCATCTTCTCCTGGAGCTTTCCCCCGCTTCATGTTCTTGATTGCATGAGCAACTTCTGCTGGAAGGACTGGAGGAACTCTGGTACTGGTATCTTTCATGATGTCTGGAGTACATGTATCATCCCTTTCATATAATTTGGAGTAGAAATCTTTCACTCTTGTCAAAATTTCGCCTCTATTTCTTGTTATAGAACCATCTTCTTTTCTCAGAGCCATAATCTGTTTTCTTCCCTTACTGAGATGTCCCTTTGCTATCTTAAGGCTTTGGTTGTTTTCAATTGCTTTCCTCACTAGCTCACAGTTGAATTTCCTTACGTCTTCAGTGATACTTTTTCGTGTTGTCTTGCACAGCTCTATATATTCCACTTTGGAAGTCACATCTTTAGTTGTCCTCATCTCTCTTCTTTTTGCATCAACATTTTGGTTTTTCCTGATAATTTATTCACATGCAACTTGTTCTTAGACCCAGCTAATTTTGTTGCTGTTTCCATTAGAGCTTTGGTTACTTTTCTGTTAACTTCCGAAATATCCACTTCTTCCGATGTTAGGCCTTCTAAAGCAGAGAATCTGTTCTTCAGTTCCAACTTGAAAGTATTATGGTGTTTTTTAAGGTTGGTTATGTCAATACATTTTGTTTGTCTTATGAGCTTGCCACGTTCCAGTTTAGTGTTGAGGTGCATCTTACATCTCACCAATCTATGGTCACTACCTGTGTTGAACTTGTTCAGCACACTGCAGTCTTCGATGATGAATTTTTTGTTACACATAATAAAATCAATTTCACTTGTCGTCCCAATTGGATGTCTCCATGTCCATTTCCTGTGTGGCTTTTTCTTGAAAAAGGAGTTCAAGATGAAAAATCCTTCTGCCTCTGCAAACTCAACGAGAGTATTTCCACGCTGGTTTCTGTTGCCGTGACCGAATTTACCTACTGAAGTTTCATTCTGTTGCCGTTGCCCTATTTTTGCATTGAAATCTCCCATAATTATCTTCAAGTGCTGCTTACCTTTATTATTTAGATGACGAATTTCCTCATAAAATTCTTCAATTTCTTCTTCAGGATGACTTGTGGTGGGTGCATAAGTTTGAATAATCTGAGCCTGGTATCTACTCGATAGTTGGATAACGAGTCGTGCAGCTCTGTCAGAGGAACTTTCAACTTCTACCACTTTATCCTTCAGTTTCTTGTTTATTATAAATCCAACACCACTAGTTCTGCCAGTGTCTGTCCCACGATAATAGAAGAGATGTCCACTTTTCAGTTCAATGAGATCTTCTCCTTTTCTCCTTACCTCACTTAGCCCGACAATGTCCCACTTGATCCTTTGTAGTTCCTCTTCCAATTCAAGAAGCCTTGAATCAGAAGATAGGGAGCGTCCGTTATAGGTAGCCAAGGTCAGCATCAAATGGCAGCCTAGTCCGGTCCTCCGGGGATTCTTAGCACCCTCTGCCTTCATGTCGCACTGGCCGCTGCCTTGGCCAGGTACATTCCAGCTGCCGGAGACTGAGGGCCAAGATTTAAGTTGTAGAGTCATTTTGGAGGTGTTTGGCCATAACTCACCACGCTGGCCGAGCGGGTTGGTGAGTGTGGGATAGCATTTCCTCTGATCCCGATGGTATAGTTATACCGCTATTGGCGGTCGCCAGAGCCCCTTTAGTGGGAACAGGATGCACCACGAGAAGGCGGGGTTGACATTTGTCAAGGAGAGGCTGTGATGTTACGCATCATATATATATATATACACACACACGAAGATCTCATTGAACTGAAAACTGAAAACTGAAAAGTGGACATCTCTTCTATTATCGTGGGACAGATACTGGCAGAACTAGTGGTGTTGGATTTATAATAAACAAGAAACTGAAGGATAAAGTGGTAGAAGTTGAAAGTTCCTCTGACAGAGCTGAACGACTCGTTATCCAACTATCGAGAAGATACCAGGCTCAGATTATTCAAACTTATGCACCCACCACAAGTCATCCTGAAGAAGAAATTGAAGAATTTTATGAGGAAATTCGTCATCTAAATAATAAAGGTAAGCAGCACTTGAAGATAATTATGGGAGATTTCAATGCAAAAATAGGGCACCGGCAACAGAATGAAACTTCAGTAGGTAAATTCGGTCACGGCAACAGAAACCAGCGTGGAAATACTCTCGTTGAGTTTGCAGAGGCAGAAGGATTTTTCATCTTGAATTCCTTTTTCAAGAAAAAGCCACACAGGAAATGGACATGGAGACATCCAATTGGGACGACAAGTGAAATTGATTTTATTATGTGTAACAAAAAATTCGTCATCAAAGACTGCAGTGTGCTAAACAAGTTCAACACAGGTAGTGACCATAGATTGGTGAGATGTAAGATGCACCTCAACACTAAACTGGAACGTGGCAAGCTCATAAGACAAACAAAATGTATTGACATAACCAACCTCAAAAAACACCATAATACCTTCAAGTTGGAACTGAAGAACAGATTCTCTGCTTTAGAAGGCCTAACATCGGAAGAAGTGGATATTTCGGAAGTTAACAGAAAAGTAACCAAAGCTCTTATGGAAACAGCAACAAAATTAGCTGGGTCTAAGAACAAGTTGCATGTAAACAAATTATCAGGAAAAACCAAAATGTTGATGCAAAAAAGAAGAGAGATGAGGACAACTAAAGAAGATGTGACTTCCAAAGTGGAATATATAGAGCTATGCAAGACAGCACGAAAAAGTATCACTGAAGACGTAAGGAAATTCAACTGTGAGCTAGTGAGGAAAGCAATTGAAAACAACCAAAGCCTAAAGATAGCAAAGGGACATCTCAGTAAGGGAAGAAAACAGATTATGGCTCTGAGAAAAGAAGATGGTTCTATAACAAGAAATAGAGGCGAAATTTTGACAAGAGTGAAAGATTTCTACTCCAAATTATATGAAAGAGATGATACATGTACTCCAGACATCATGAAAGGTACCAGAGTTCTTCCAGTCCTCCCAGCAGAAGTTGCTCATGCAATCAAGAACATGAAGCGGGGGAAAGCTCCAGGAGAAGATGGAATTACTATAGACATCATACAAGAAGCAAGTGGAGAAATTGAAACAGTACTCGCCCAAATTTTCACTCGATGCCTTAATGAAGGGAAGATTCCTGAGGATTGGAACAATGCTACAATGATCCTGCTACATAAAAGAGGTGACATTGAGGATCTCAGGAACTACAGACCTATCAGCCTCCTATCAGTGGTTTATAAAATCTTCACTAAAGTTCTTTCACACCGCTTGAAGGTAACACTGGACATGGCTCAACCGAGAGAACAAGCTGGATTCAGGAGTGGCTACAGCACAATAGATCATATCCACGTACTGAGAGAACTAATTGAAAGAGCGAGGGAATATGAACTTCCATTGTGCATGACTTTTATCGATTATGAAAAAGCCTTTGATTCGGTGAAACCATCAGCAGTTACCACGGCTCTGAAATCCTGCGGTATTGAAGATGCATACATTAATATTATTAATAACATCTATGAAAATGCAAGTGCAAAGATTCGGCTGTTTGAAAATACAACACACATAAAAATTGGAAAGGGAGTGATACAAGGTGACACCATATCTCCGAAGCTCTTTAATGCCACATTGGAAAATGTCTTTCAATCACTGAACTGGGAAAACAAAGGGATAAAGATTAATGGAGATTATCTAACCCACCTTCGTTTTGCTGATGACGTAGTCATTTTTGCAACTACCCCATCAGAGCTGCAGAGTATGATCCAGGAACTTGCTGACAAGAGTAAAGAAGTGGGATTAAAAATGAACTTTCAGAAGACAAAAGTGATGTTCAATGCTTTTACAAGAAATGAAGATTTATCGATTGATGGAGAAAAACTGGAGATAACAGATACGTATGTTTATCTTGGACAGCAGATATCAAGTGAGGGTCACATTGATGAAGAAATTAATCGGCGTACAAAACTTGCCTGGAGAGCTTTTGGAAGAAGCAGCATAATTTTCAAGAGCAATATGCCATTATGTCTTAAAAGAAAAGTGTTTGATCAATGCATCCTTCCAGTGCTTACGTATGGTGCAGAGACGTGGACCTTAACTAAAAGAGACATACAAAGGCTGCAGACAACTCAAAGAAGCATGGAGAGGTGCATGCTTGGTATAACCAGGAGAGATAGGAAGAGGAACTCGTGGATCCGAAAAATGACGAGAGTGGAAGACATCATGATCAGAGTTAAATCCCTGAAATGGCAATGGGCTGGACATACTGCCAGAAGGACAGACCATAGATGGACAGCCGAAATTTTAGATTGGATTCCAAGGGACAGGAAAAGACCCAGAAAAAGACCACATGGGAGATGGGTGGATGAAATTCGTAAATATGCGGGAGTGACATGGAGGAGACTGGCACAAGACAGACCGTTGTGGAGGAAACTTGGGGAGACCTTCGTCCAGCAGTGGATTGATAATGGTTGACAATGATGATGATGATGACACACACACACATTCGTATCAGAATAATTTGACTACACCCAGAATCATAGTGTACCTGCCCAGGCGCATCACAGAGTGCACTTGACAAGGGCAACCAGATGAAGATATAAGCGGCTGTCCAGGACAGATGAGCCATAGTGCATAATGTAAGCACAATGGACACAGGTAGTGATTTGATGGCTGTTCAAAAAGGAATGATAATCGGCTACTGCACCAAGGGTGGAAGCATCTCGAAAACAGCGCATTTCGAGTGCTGTTTGCGAGATGCCGTAGTAAGAGTTTACCAAGAATGGGCCGCTGGCACACCGAGTACCCTCCAAAGTCATAACTGTGGAGCCCCAAAGACCATTGACCTCAGAAGAGAACGTCACCTCTGCCGACTGGTAAAGGGCAATCGACGTGCAACAGTGCAGCAGTTGACAATGCAAATTAACACTAGGGCACACAGGTACCTGTTCCTGATAACAGTAGAGTGAACCCTGTTATGCATGGGTCTCCAGAGTCGATCTGCTTCAAGGCACCCATGTTAACCCAGGTCCATTGGCAATGATGACTGCAGTTCGCATGGGACTACCGTTATTGTTCAGTGGAAGAGTGGAAAAGGTTGCCTTCTCCGATGAGTTGAGGTTTCTACTCCACAGAAGTGATGTAAAAACGAAGTGATGCGGTGCCAGACACATGAGAATCAACACCTTGACACGCTTGTTGGTCAAGTACAGGCCAGCGGTGGCAGTTTACGTGTCAGAGGAATGTTTTCCTGTTATGACCTGGGACCTCTGGTACCACTGGATGGGTCCCTGAATGCCAATGGCTACCTGTCCATCCTTGGTGACCACAAGCATCCCTTCATGTTAGATGTTTACACTGGTTATAAAGGTGTCTACCAACAGGAAAACGCGCCCTGCCATGCCGCTAAGGGTGTGCATTACTGGTTCCAGGAACACAACAGCGATGTCTCCGTACTCCCTTGGCGGGCAAAATCATCCGACCCCAATCCCATAGAGCACTTGTAGGACTATTTGGATTGACAGGTTCAATGTGCCAACCCACAACCACATCATCTCTAGGACATCCATGCTCTGCTGCAGTCCGAATGGGCACCTGTGCCTCGGGCAACCTTCCAGGACCTCATTGCATCAATGCCACGCCGTCTTGCCACTGTCATCTGGGCCAAGGGTGGTTATTCCCATTATTAGGTAGGTAGTCATATTATTCTGATATGACTGTGTGTGTGTGTGTATATATCATCATCATCATCATTGTCAACCATTATCAATCCACTGCTGGACGAAGGTCTCCCCAAGTTTCCTCCACAACGGTCTGTCTTGTGCCAGTCTCCTCAATGTCACTCTCGCATACTTTCGAATTTCATCCACCCATCTTCCATGTGGTCTTCTTCTGGGTCTTTTCCTGTCCCTTAGAATCCAATCTAAAATTTCGGCTGTCCATCGATGGTCTGTCCTTCTGGCAGTATGTCCAGCCCATTGCCATTTCAGGAATTTAACTCTGATCATGATGTCTTCCACTCTTGTCATTTTTCGGATCCACGTGTTCCTCTTCTTATCTCTCCTGGTTACACCAAGCATGCACTTCTCCAAGCTTCTTTGAGTTGTCTGCAGCCTTTGTATGTCTCTTTTAGCTAAGGTCCACGTCTCTGCACCATACGTAAGCACTGGAAGGATGCATTGATCAAACACTTTTCTTTTAAGACATAATGGCATATTGCTCTTGAAAATTATGCTGCTTCTTCCAAAAGCTCTCCAGGCAAGTTTTGTACGCCGATTAATTTCTTCATCAATGTGACCCTCACTTGATATCTGCTGTCCAAGATAAACGTACGTGTCTGTTATCTCCAGCTTTTCTCCATCAATCGATAAATCTTCATTTCTTGTAAAAGCATTGTACATCACTTTTGTCTTCTGAAAGTTCATTTTTAATCCCACTTCTTTACTCTTGTCAGCAAGTTCCTGGATCATGCCACATTGGAGGGTGTTTTTCAGTCGCTGAGCTGGGAAAACAAAGGGATAAAGATTAATGGAGATTATCTAACCCACCTTCGTTTTGCTGATGACGTAGTCATTTTTGCAACTACCCCATCAGAGCTGCAGAGTATGATCCAGAAACTTGCTGACAAGAGTAAAGAAGTGGGATTAAAAATGAACTTTCAGAAGACAAAAGTGATGTTCAATGCTTTTACAAGAAATGAAGATTTATTGATTGATGGAGAAAAGCTGGAGATAACAGACACGTACGTTTATCTTGGACAGCAGATATCAAGTGAGGGTCAAATTGATGAAGAAATTAATCGGCGTACAAAACTTGCCTGGAGAGCTTTTGGAAGAAACAGCATAATTTTCAAGAGCAATATGCCATTATGTCTTAAAAGAAAAGTGTTTGATCAATGCATCCTTCCAGTGCTTACGTATGGTGCAGAGACGTGGACCTTAACTAAAAGAGACATACAAAGGCTGCAGACAACTCAAAGCAGCATGGAGAGGTGCATGCTTCGTGTAACCAGGAGAGATAAGAAGAGGAACTCGTGGATCCGAAAAATGACAAGAGTGGAAGACATCATGATCAGAGTTAAATCCCTGAAATGGCAATGGGCTGGACATACTGCCAGAAGGACAGATCATCGATGGACAGCCGAAATTTTAGATTGGATTCCAAGGGACAGGAAAAGACCCAGAAGAAGACCACATGGGAGATGGGTAGATGAAATTCGAAAGTATGCAGGGGTGACATGGAGGCGACTGGCACAAGACAGGCCGTTGTGGAGGAAACTTGGGGAGACCTTCGTGCAGCAGAGGATTGATAATGGTTGACAATGATGATGATGATGATATGTATGTGTATTTCATCCATCCATCTCATATGTGGTGGATGGATGAAATTCGAAAGCATGCCAGAGTAACATAGATGAGACAGGCTCCAGATAGATAGTTGTGAAAGAAACTTGGTGAAACCTCCATCCAGCAGTGGATTGATAATGGTTGACAATGATGATGATGATATATATGTGATATAACTTACTGGAGGAGCTGTCTTCATTGCATTCAACTTTTTCTACCTGTGTATGTGTGTGTGTGTTTTACCAACAGACAGGCAGATATACACACAAATATACCATGTCAACCCCGCCTTCTCATGATGCATCCTGTTCCCACTAAAGGGGCTCAGACGACTGCCAATAGCGGTATAACTATACCATCGGGATTAGAGAAAATGCTATCCCGCACTCACCAACCCGCTTGGTGAGTGCGGTCAAACCTCCCCAAAATGACTTAACAATTTAAATCTTGGCCCTCAGTCTCCGACAGCTGGAATGTACCTGAGCAAGGCAGTGGCTAGTGTGACATGAAGGCAGAGGGTGCTAAGAATCCCCGGAGGACCGTACTAGGCTGCCATCTGATACTGACCTTTACTTTCAATGGATGCTCTCTATCTTCTGATTCAAGGGTCCTTGAATTGGAGGAGGAACTACAAAATATCAAGTGGGACATTGTCGGGCTAAGTGAGGTAAGGAGGAAAGGAGAAGATCTCATTGAATTGAAAACTGGACATCTCTTCTACTATTGCGAGACAGATACTGGCAGAACTAGTGGTGTTGGATTTATAATAAACAAGAAACTGAAGGATGAAGTTGTAGAAGTTGAAAGTTCCTCAAACAGAGCTGCACAACTTGTTATCCAACTCTCAAAGAGATACCAGACTCAGATTATTAAAGTTTACACACCCACCACAAGTCATCCTGAGGAAGAAATTGAAGAATTTTACGAGGAAATTCGTCATCTAAATAACAAAGGCAAGCGACACTTGAAGATCATTATGGGAGATTTCAATACGAAAATAGGGCAACAGAATGAAACTTCAGTAGGTAAATTCGATCATTGCAACAGAAACCGATGTGGAAATACTCTTGTAGAGTTTGCAGTGGCAGAAGGGTTTTTCATCATGAACTCCTTTTTCAAGAAAAGCCACAAAGAAAATGTTTAACAAGAAATTTGTCATCGAAGACTGCTGTGTGCTGAACAAGTTCAACACAGGTAGCAACTATAAAATGGTAAGATGTAAGATGCACCCCAATGCTAAACTCGAGCATGACAAGCTCATAAAACAAACAAAATGTATTGACAACCTTAAAAAACGTTATAATACCTTCAAATTGGAACTGAGGAACAGATTCTCTGCTCTAGATGGTCTAACGTTGGAAGAAGAGGATATCTCTGAAGTTAACAGAAAACTAACCAAGGCTGTTATGGAAACAGCAACAAAATTAGCTGGTAGTAAGAACAAGTTGCATATGAACAAAATATAAAAAAAAATCAAGATTCTGATGCAAAAAAGAAGAGAGATACGTACATACATACATACATACATACATACATACATACATACATACATACATACATACATACATACATACATACATACATACATACATACATATCACTAAGCTGTTCTCTGAGATTCAGAAGTTAGCTTCAAAAAGAAATACAAACTACCAGATAGTTTTTACTTACTGTTGCCGTATCAAACTTCTTCATTTACAGCGATCTTGACACACAACACGGGCTTCACTGACATCCATTACATGCAGTATACAAGATCTTCTATACTTCATACTCATAATTTTTTTCTCATGCAGACACTCCTGAATCTGATCTTCCCATAACGTCCATGGCCTTCCCTGCCTTTCCTTCCTGCCCCTTGGGCTGAAAAGATTTTCTTAGTAAGCATCTTATCACTCATTCTTTCAACATGGCCAAGCCACCGAAGCATATTAGTTTCCACCTTGCTAACAACATTTTGCTTCACATTACACAACTGCAACACATCTTCATTCTTTACACAATCAGAATGTGTCTTGTCACAAACCCCCAGTAAGTAACACATTTCTCCAGCACACAAACGACTTCTATGCTTCTTCTGTAGTACCCAGGTTTCACTCTCATACATCAGAGTAGGAACAATTGCACTCTCATACACAGCCATGTGGTACTCTCTTGAGAACCCATAATTCCTGTGAAAATCTCCCAGAGCAGCCATGACTTTCAATGAAGAATTCACTCACCTACTAATTTCACCATACAATTTGTTCTCTCTGTCAAACATGCTTCCTAAATACACAAACTCACTCACCTGGTCAATCACAGTGCCATTTAGACTTGTACTACCAGTTCCTCTCTCAAAAACCATAACTTTGGTTTTTCCCTGATTTATACTCAGTTCGAATTTCATGCAAACTTCATACATTTGTCACAAAATACTCTGCAACTCACTTTTTCTCTCTGCCAACAGGACAGTGTCATCAGCATACAGCAATCTGCACACATGGATATCACCAAGATATAAACCACTATCATCTATTTTGTCATCACGTATGCACGCATCCATAAATATATTAAACAGCCAGGGTGACATTACACAACCTTGCCTGACTCCTGCACTAATAGAAAACCATTTTGATAAAACACCATTCACTTGTACACAGGCTCTACTGTCAGCATACATGGCTTTTATACTATTAAGTAGATTCCCAGTAACACCATATTCATTCAATACCTTCCACAAAAGGGTCCTATTTACTCGGTCATAAGCTTTCTCTAAATCTATGAAGGCAGCAAAAACTTTCTTCCCAACAGCCAGATACTTTTCAATCGTCATGCGTAATGCAAAAATTTAGTTAATGCAGCTTTTACCAGGCATAAAACCTCTCTGAACATCCCACACTTTCTTTGATGTCAGACCCCTTACTTTTTCAATAAGGACCTTACCAAACACTTTCCCTGGCACACTTAATAGGCTAATACCACAATAGTTCTTGCAGTCAGTCCGATCACCTTTCCTTTTATACAAGGGAACAATGATAGCATCCTTCCAATGCTGAGCGACCATTTCTAACTCCCAGCACAACTGGCAAATTTCAATTAACCAATCAATTACAGAGTCACCACCATATTTCAACATCTCGGCAGTTATGCCATCAACTCCCGAAGCCTTACCATTCTGAAGAGATTTTAGAGCTTTACACACTTCTTCTCTTGAGATTACTCCTGTGCTGTCATCCTTCACTGTGCCATCATTTGCATCTGTCTCAGAATCATCTTTGCTTTCCTGATCTAATAACTCACAGAAGTATTCACCCCATCTTTCACTTAACTCATTGGGCTCCCATATCATTTCCCCAATCCTATTCTTCACACAACTTACGACATTGTTTCCCCTATTTTTCCTGAGTCTCACGAACTTCCAGAAAGTCTTTCTTTCCAAAAAGCCAATTGGTGCTTTCCCATTTTCTCCTTCCTATCTTTTGCCTTACTGTGGCAAACCAGCTTAGCTGCTTCACGCTTCTTACAGCAGTATTCGTCCACAGAAACTGTACCTTGCAACATCCCCAAATAGGCATCCTTCTTTCTCTTTACTGCCTCTTTAATCTCGCTATTCCACCAATTGTCACCTCTATTGTTACCCACTATTGTGGTACCACAGACCTTCTCAGCAGCAGTAACAACACAGTTCTTAAAACATTCCCATTTCTTTTCTCCATCCCTCTCACATGACTTCAGCTCCTTCAGTCGTTCTCTGGGTAAGTTAGCATAATGCTGATGATCCTCAGGAAGCCTTTCAACCTGTATTCTTTCCACCCTTGGCCTCTTCCTATTCCTTTTCCTCCAACCAATATTCAGTTTCCCTCGCGACACTACCAAGTAATGATCAGAGCCAACATCTGCACCTCTCATCACACGAGTGTCAACAACTAAGTGTTTCAGATGCTGATCGTAGACAACAAAATCTATCACACTCTTTTGACCAAGAGTATGATTTTCCGAAGTATATGTGTGGATATACTTGTGGTTGAAAAATATATTTGATACATACAAACCATTCTCAATGCAGAGTTTAGTTAATCTTTCACCATTATCATTCACACAAGGATAATTAAACTTACCCAGAACATTGTCAGAAATTGCATTCTGCACACCTACTCTAGCATTGAAATCCCCTGCTATTATAACTTTTTCTTTAGCACCAAACTGGCTGAAAACAGCTTTTAGCTCATTCCAGAAATCTTCCTTCCTATTAGAGGGTTCAGAGTCACAAGGAGCATACACTACAGCAATTACTATTCTCTGAAGTTTCACTTTCAAACGAATCCAAAGAATCCTCTCACTTATGCAACTATAGTGAATCAAGTTGTTCTTCATCTTTTCACTTAAAATCACACCTACACCAATTTGCCCTCTCACATTATCCAATACTCCAGACCACACACTTCTCATTCCATTCACTTCTATACCAATTTCCTTCTTTTTTGTTTCACTTACACACAGCACATCCAATCTATACTTATTCATCTCTTCAATCACCTGATTCATCTTGCCATTTATACCTCTAGTATTCCATACATCAATTTTACACTCACTCAGCTGAGATCTCTCTCTCATATGCTGTTTAGAAAGTCCCTGTTGATTCTGTGGTGGACCATCCTTCTCAAGTGTGGTAGGTCCACCATATCTCACACTAGAGTCCAGATATTGATTTCTTTGTGTCTCTTTAATCAGGTAACTACATCAGTGTGTGGGATTAGCCCGCAGCTGACTGTTCCAGTTAGTCATTCAACCTAAGGATTCTGGAACAAAACCCAGTGAGTTGAGGTCTTTTCACCAATGTCACACAGAACTAGCTGGCACCTCTCCAAGATTCGCAGAGGCCCTAGTTGCTGTTGTGTGTGCCATTGTTACCACGGATCGCTCGTAGGAGGCAAATTTATCAAGAGAGATGAGTACAAATAAAGGAGATGTGACTTCCCAATAGAACTGTGCAAGACAGTACAAAAAAGTATCACTGAAGACGTTAGGAAATTCAACTGTGAACTAGTGAGGAAAGCAATTGAAAACAACCAAAGCCTGAAGAGAGCAAAGGGATATGTCAGTAAGGGAAGAAAACAGATTATGGCACTGAGAAAAGAAGATAGTTCTGTAACAAGAAATAGAGGCAAAATTTTGACATGAGTGAAAGATTGCTACTCAAAACTATATGAAAGGGATGATACATGTACTCCAGACATTACAAAAGGTACCAGTACCACAGTTCTTCCAGTCTTCCCAGCAGAAGTTATGTATGCAATCAAGAACATCAAATAAAGAAAAGCTCAGAGAAGATGGAATTACCATATACATCGTACAAGAAGCAAGTGGAGAAATTGAAACAATACTCGCCAAGTTTTCACTTGATGCCTTAATGAAGGGAAGATTCCTGGGGATTTGAACAATGCTACAATTATCCTGCTACTTAAAATGGTGATATTGAAGATCTCAGGAACTACAGATCCATCAGCCTCCTATCAGTGGTTTATAAAATCTTCACTAAAGTTCTCTCACACTGCTTGAAGGTAACACTGGACATGGCTCAACCAAGAGAACAAGCTGGATTCAGAAGTGGCTACAGCACTATAGATCATAACCATGTACTGAGAGAACTGATTGAAATAGTGAGAAAATATGAACTCCCATCATGCATTGCTTTTATAGATTATGAAAAGGCCTTTGATTCCGTGAAACCATCAACAGTTACAATGGCTTTGAAATCCTGCGGTATTGAAGATGCATACATTAGTATTATTAATAATATCTGTGAATATGCAAGTGCAAAGGTTCGGCTATTTGAGAATGCAACACCAATAAAAATTAGAAAGGGAGTGAGGCAAGGTGACACCATATCTCCCGAGCTCTTTAATACCACATTGCAAAATGTCTTTCAATCACTGAACTGGGAAAACAAAGGGATAAAGATTAATGGAGATTTTTAACTCATATTTATTTTGGTGATGAGGTAGTCATTTTTGAAACTAACCCTTCAGAACGATCCAAGAACTTCAGAGCATGATCCTAAACAATCCAAGAACTTAAGAGGATGATCCAACTGCTGAGAAGAGTAAAGAAGCAGGATTAAAAATGAACTTTCAGAAGACAAAGCTGATGTACAATGCTTTTACAAGAAATGAAGATTTAACAATTGATGGGGAAAAGCTGGAGATAACCGTTGCTTACATTTACCTTGGACAGCAAATATCAAGCAAGGGTCACATTGATGAAGAAATTAATCTGCATATAAAACTTGGATGGATAGCTTTTGGAAGAAACAGTACAATTTTTAAGAGCAGTGTGCCATTATGTCTTAAAAGATATCTATTCAATTAATGCATCCTGTCAGTGCTTACGTATGGAGCAGAGACATGGACCTTAACTAAAAAAGACATACAAAGACTGCAGACAACTCAAAATAAGCATGGAGAGATGCATGCTTGGTTTAACACGTTCGCTACCGCTGTACTATATCAGCGACAAGCACGAGGTGCAGGTATAAAACCCGTGCAAATCTCCCACGATGACTTGTGGTGTCGTGGGAGATTTATTGATATTCGTAATTATATATTCATGACACCACTTAGAGATTCTAAAATACGAGAAAATTTATCCATAATTGATATTCGTAATTACAATTTTGCCAGCAATTAAATATTATTCCGATACTGAAGTAGACATTTACTGGATACATATTTTGAACATTGTTGCATATAAAACAAGAGAAATAATACTTACAAACACCAAATAATTCCATAAATAGTGCCATGATGCATAACTAGATAAATACAAAATACATACATTTTGATTTGGGTAGGGTAAAAAATCCCACACACACAAACATGGAACATACTTTTTTAGGAAAATAGGAAGACAAAATATTTTATGATATAATTCGAAGCATGGCTGAAAGCACAGTGCAGGATTTTCTGGGCACTGGGCGCATTAATAGAGAGTGTCCCTGCGAATCCCTTTGGCAGAGCACATTTTGCATCGTCTCTTCAAAAAACGTCCCTTTGTTTTGTTTTGTTTTTTTGACTGGAAGATGGCCACATACTTTTAATGATTTAGATATCTTCGCTCGGGAAGTTGATGGCTCTTGATTCAAATGTTGACGTACAATGGATAGCCTAAAATCGTAGAGGCTTACCTTTTCCCCTGATAATTTATTATACAAGTTGTGGGAAGTGATTATCATCATACAAAATATATGTATTGCTAGCTTTTTGTACCATCTTATGGTTTTCCTTTCACAAGGATAGTACGCTAGCATTTGATCTTGACGATATACCCCTGACAAATTTATTACAGTTGAAAAATAGCACTATTCAGCCTTTGGTTTTTCTTTTATCTGTCCCCTTTTATTTACAGTTTGAACTAAATCGTCCTCAAGCTAGGTGGTAATGAAGAGAACATCCCTTTTATCTTTACATTTGCACACTGCAACAGCATTAGAATATTAGCATTTCTGTTCCCTCTTCAAAAGTTTAGCTTTCGTGACATCCTTAGGAAGATTTCGTCAGTCTGCACGGAGAGTTCCAGTGCAATAAGTGTCATTGTTCAACAACTCAATGCAAGATTGTAACTATTATAAAAATTATCCATATAAATAGCATGACCAACATTTAGCTTCCCTTCCATCAATTTTAAAACTACATTAGCAGCATTACCTCCCCCCCCCCAGGGAGTTCAGTTGCCCTGTGTAAACCAAAGCTTTTAGAATCATATCATTTGGTTCCGTTAGCATATAAAGTTTCACCCCATATTTATGACGTTTTCCTTTCATGTACTGTTTGAAAATCAAATGACCTCTCCATAAAACCATTGATTCATCAATCGTAAGTTCTTTTCTAGGATAGTATATGCTCTCTAATCATTAAATAAATCCAGTAAAGGCATTATTTTTGCAAGGCGGTTGGATGTAATCGCTCGCTTTGCCAGGTTGAGGATTTCTTGCAAAATGAAAGCACCATATGATCAGAAGGAAACGATTCCTGCTCATATTTGAAGAAAAGCAGTCCATATTGTATAATGGATCTGTTTTCCAGTAATCTTGGAGATGGGGCATTTGTACAATGCCCATATGAAACAGAAGGCCAGAAAAACTTACATCTTATCTACCGACGCATCCTTCCATTCATTTATTCGTGAACCTTCAGTAACTCCCGAGATAAAAACTTCTACAGCATATGCATTACTTTCCCTAACTAATAGATCGTAAAATTCCTCATTTGGAAAAAGATAAAAAAAAATTGATTGGCTCAGTACCTATCACATTAATTTTCAGTCCTGGTACACCAGTGAACGGAATTCTTCTCGTGATGTCGGGACCATCATACCAATGTGTAGCCAAAATCCATTCAGGCGGAGTATGAGAAAGAACACAGCATTCTTCATTCTCACTTTCACTGCTGGTTGTATACTACATCTAGTAAAAGAATACATTTCTGTACTTGATGACAGATTATCGGCATCATCTCCTATTTTCACGGAAGAATGTGCCCGCCGAGGAACTTTTGGTTGAAAGGGACCGGCGATAGCGCGTCCGAATATATCCATTGTTTCCGCAAAACTAAGTATTGAAGTGAATATGGGTTTCTTTGAAATCTTTTTAGCCTCCTCAATAAGCCTCCCTGTGACATATAAACTCTAAGTAGCAAATGCTTTTTATTGCTGCTCAAGCATTTATTTATTGATAATTCCCGTCACCACAAAACCAGTGACGTTCAAAGGAAAATAAACATTGCAGTGGAAAGCGTGCGCTGTGTTAAGTCTATGGGCAGTCAACTTACTTTTTCTTCCCTAAACCATGTGGGAAAAAATCTGCTATTCCAAAACAGCGGTCACTTTTAGACCGTTGGAGACTCATTTTCAGTGCCAGTAACAAAATAGATAACTCTCTTCAAGTGCCGAAGGTTTTAGGAAGCGAAATATGAAGCCATGATTACGACGCCATTTGGCGTCGTCGGCACCTGGGCTAAGTATTGTATGACACCATTCGGCGTTGCGCGGCAGTAAAAGTGTTAACCAGGAGAGATGAGAAGAGGAACTCGTGGATCTGGAAAGTGACAAGAGTGGAAGACATCATGATCAGAGTAAAATCCCTGAAATGGCAATGGGCTGGACATATTGCCAGGAGGACGGCCCATCGATGGACAACCAAAATTTTAAGACTAGATTCCAAAGGGCAGGAAAAGACCCAGAAGAAGGTGGGTGGATGGAATTCGAAAGTATGTGGGAGTAACATGGAGATGTCTTTGAATCACTGAACTGGCACAAGACAGACTGTTGTGGAAGAAACTTAGGGAGACCTTCATCCAGCAGTGGATTGATAATGGTTGACAATGATGATGATGATGATACCATGTATACTAACACATGTAACAGCAGTGTTAAGTAGGGAGGAGGATTTCATCTTGACACATAGCCCCTCGTACTCCGTGCCTATTTCATGTTATCTAAAACACAACACCAATTAACATATGTTCATGGTTATTTCATATAAGTAACACATGTAGATTTCCCATCAAATTATTGAAGGATCTTGTTAAACTTAGAAAAAAAAAGTGAAAAAACCAGAATAAAACCCAAAAGAAAGCCCAATAAAGCACACCTGGGCTGGGCTTTTTTAAAAAAAAACCTTGTTTATCTACGATGAAATTTTTGGGTTGCTGCTTTTTATTTGTATATAGGTTTTTAACTTTTTTAGTTTTTTTTTAATGAGATCTGCATCTGAGATACTACTTTTCGGGCATTATAGTTACACAGATTCTTAAACTGTAGTTGTAAAAAGTCTGTTTCAGCTACAACAAAAATACTTTTTCCATTTGAATGTAATAAATAAACATTAATTTTCACATCATTTAATTTCTCTCACTTAATAAATTTGCACTGAAATTCATTCTATTCTGGACATTTTCAGTTTTTTAAAAAGGCTTTTTCATAATTATTTTATTAATGATAGGTTAGTCTTGAAAAGGAAGTTAATTTTGGGCACATTTAGTTTTCTGTTATCACCAAAAACAAAGAAACTGTTATAAATTTTGAATTCAGCTATAGCAGTAAAATTCATAAAAATGGAATAAAGTCTTTGACAGTCTCTCTCAGAGAACATAGCTTGTCTTTTGCTTCTCGGAAGCAGAAGTAGTTTTGTTCTTACACTAGATTTTACCAGGGATCTGCAGTTCAGAAAAATGGGTAAAATGGTGTTAACTATTGCTTCAGTAAAAAACCCCCTACAATTTATAGATTTGTGTTGAAAAAGTATTTAAACAGTAAACAGTGATGGTGACAAATAATTTTTTTTTAGGGATGGGGCACCTTCATAATTTTTCCCCAAAGTGGGCTGTACAAAACCAGCGTACAGGGTTGTTTGTGGATCACCAGTCCACCACTGTACAACTAGAAGTTGAAACAGAAGTACACGTTATGAAAATTATTTTAAAAAAGAAAATATCATTTAACATGTTTTGGAGAAAATTTTTCCAAAACTTGTTTCTCTGTGTATTCTTATAACCAAGCAGTTTCTTCTCTAGGATGTTAGATGTAAATCAAATTATGAGAACATCTGTATTTGTCTTCAAATGACGCAAAGAAAAGTAAACTGCTATTGTCTCTGATAAGATTAAGTTTAGTTTCATAATCATAATGACTTATTTTTCATATGTCGTTTGCAAGGATGTTCGTATTTGGTTTAGAATTCAGGGAGACAGGCTGTCCAGAATATTATCACTATGAAGTGAATTAGATGGTTCATCACATAAACTGACTTCAGATGAAATGGTTGTTAGCAGTGATAAAAGGTTGTAAGTACGTAACAAGCAGCTGTTACTGCCATTGTGAGGCAATCTTGTTCATTATGTTACTACTGGCTTAAGCAGGTTTCACTTAATATTAAAAAGACTAACATAGTGATAACTGAAAGTAAAATATGATAAATAAAATTCATGTTTATATGGTCAAATAATATTTATGCATGAAAGAGTGAGATCTTGTGATATTACCTTAAAGCCTTTTGTTACCAAACTGACAGGAACAAAATCTAACAAATTATAAGTTCATAAAATTTAGTTTTTGAATCTTTTGAAGTATGTCAGTGCAAGTGCCTTAACTGCCGGAACTTTGAAGCTGTTTCTCAGTTGTAATTGTTGGCATGAAGTAAGGCTTGCAAATGTTCATGATGCTCTGCAAGTTTCTAGCATGTGCCAGATGCATGTAAATAAAGGTGTTAAAAATCAAATTTGGGCATAATTTCCTTTGAACAGCTTCATGTTTTGCATAAAAAAGTGTGTCACATTTGTTTTATAATTAACTTGGAGTAAGATGTGGTTTTAAAGTTTTATGTAATTAAAGCTTGAATGATTCCCTGCAATGTTTCTTTGTTATATTGAAATTTAATTTATTGGTAATTTCACCTCTATATTGTACTCTTCATTTTCTCTGTGCTATAGCATGATGTGAATGCAGTTTGGGATTCAAAGAAGCAAACTTCAAATGCTAGTGATGAACCTCAAAGGAAAATTGTTGAAGATTTTACAAAACTGCTTGCTAGTCGACATCTGAAAGTTCGCATCTTCACCGCAACACATCTTAAATATTTACTCTGTGTTTCATCAGATAGACCTTTCCCTGTTAATTGCCAGAAGATCTTTGATGATGCATGTCTCACAGGAGTTTCTGCTCTGAAATATGAGGTAGTATATGCAGTTTTTTTTTAGTTTTGGGGTTTGTTTGCTTAGGTTTTATTAAATCTGTAATTTTATGCTTTGAGTGTTTACTGTTTCAATTGTATTTTTGCTTATCACTAACTGAAAAAAGTTACGTTGGCCAAGGTAATCTGGTATTTCCAGTGAAACAAATGCACATGTCAGTTTGTATGTAAAGTAAATAATCAACTGAAAAATTAATAGCACTGCACCACAATGTAATAGATACTGTAATGAAAAAACTTGCACTAATTCAGTCATGCTCAACAAATGTATTCAGGAAGTTATCCACCAACAGCACTCATTGGAGAAATTTAGTGCAGAACACTGTGTGGAAGATCCTGGAGGATTTGGTTCCTCTGTCTGAAGAAGATAGCTAGATTTCTAAGCTGCCAAATGATTATAGCGGACATCAGGGATTTGGAAAAATAAAATAAAAAAATATATGGTCACCAGTCGGCAAAGGACTCGAACAGGATGGATGAGAAAATGAAGAATGTTTTACTGAAGAGAGTATCTGTCAAACTGTTACTAACTCAGGATTTTGAGAGTGTAGATTATGATTTTTTTGGTATTAATTCATAATATATTATTTTCCTATCCTTTCTCTCTCCCTCCCAGCCATTGTTCAACAAGTCTCTGTTTGCCAATTAATCATACAAAATAGGATGGTCAAAATCCTAAATAATTTTAGGAGAACAAATGTGAATATGGGGCTACAGATTAATTATTATGGATTTCTAGATATTGAGAAATTATAGCAATATAGATTATTAGGATTTATGTATAAAAGAATAAAAGAGAATAGGTATTAACATTTAATTCAGCTGAACACTGTGGGTCACGGCTGTCAAACAAGAGACAGAAATGCATTTTTGTTACCAAAGCGTAACGCTTTAACCCAACAAAAATTTATCAGGGATTGATGTTATTGAATAACCTACCTTGTCAACTAACTCATATTAATAATTATAATTATTTTCGAAAGCAACTAAAAAATATTTGCTAACAAACTAAAATATAAAATTCCATGGTAAAATTTATTAATCAGACCACATATGCGTAAATTTTATATGTGCAGGACGTTTGACTTGACTACGTACTTTAAGGGAATTGGGATTCACTCAGGCTATATATATTTAGCCTTTTACTCAATTTCCTGTTCTGTGGTTACCCTGTGCATAAGTATTCACATTATATATGTTGTTTTTCTTAACATTATATGTTATAAAATTAATTTTGAAATGTAACATGGTCAAATGTAACCCCCATAACAAAATAAATGAAATGATAATGAAATTAGTGTTCTAAGAATCTGCATCACACAAATACATTTTTTTTTGCAGTCTGCAAATTATAAACTGATTTCTGGTATTGTAGATTACAAATGTAAGACCAAATTGCAGATGATAAATATCTCTCCCTCTTATCCAAGGGTTTCAAAGGGAGGAATATTGGCCAGAATTTGTTATGATATTGTGAAAACCAAAAGTAATGTTTCAAATGAATTAAAGAAATAACTAAATAAATGAAAGTGCTTTAAAAATCATGTAGAAGTCCTTAATTTATTTGCATGTAAGCTTTTCTTATTTGAGCTAATGTAAACTTATTTACAAATTCTAATAATTTCTCTTTATCAAACTAAACATGGGTTGATTTTGAGGTCACTGTTAAAGCAGAACTTGTGTTTTTATGCACAAATATCATGAGTTATTCTTCCCCATAATTTCTGAGTATGACTGAAAGTCTTACAATGTACTTCACACACATAACAGATGACTTAGACATAGGGATATATGCATTACATCAGTGTAGTTTGCAATAATCCCTACCATTGAGTAATGTAGATGAAAATGGAATGTAACCTGAAGTAGCCAAAGAAATTGCAGTTTTGTTGTATCTGAAGTAACCCTCACCATTTTAAAACTACCTTGAAATCTGCTGAAAATAATAACTGCTTTACATAGGATATACTAATAATATAATCAGCTATCATGGTCATCCAAATTAATTTTCTTTCTGTCAGCAATTTTTTTTATGATTTGCACACACTGTTTATTCCTGTGTATCTCTAGTATTTCATCCTTAGACTCTGAATTTGATGTAGAAAATTTATAACAGAGTGTACTGAATCATGACTTTGGAATCAGACCCTTCCTTCCCCCAGATCCTTGGAAATTGAAAAGTTCAGTAATCTCACAACCTCACTTGTAAAAAACAATTGCAAAGGTACCACTGGGGTCACATAATACCTTTGGAAACAAAAACTTGTACAATTATGTAAAATGAGTGGTCAGATGTGTGGGCTTTGGACTAATGTCTGAGTTGTGCACAGGTTCAAATTCCAGGTGAGGCATGGATGGTATGTCTGTCCTACAGCACTGGCTTTGTCCATTCCTTCTCTAGAATTGGCCTTTCTTTGACAACACCAGAGAAATATATATCTTCATTTGTGTTTTATATGATTGCAGGTATTTGAAAGCAAATAAAGAGTGCTATACATTGTAAAAACTGGCAGGAAATCTGTTACACCTTACTTTTGGATGAGCATAATTTTATGAAGAATCTAGTTTGTAAATGAGTATATACACTGAGTGATCACTGAATTATGATTGCCTACTTAATACTTTGTAGGTCCTCCTTTCAAAGCCTTCAGCATAGCAGCTATCCAACATGGCACTGATTCAATAAAATGCCGGAAGCAGCTAAGAGGTATGACCAACCAACTTGTGTGTAATGCAGCCTTCAATGCAGATATGACGGTCATTGTTGTATCTAGACTCCTGATAAGCTGTTACATAGGGCCCCACAAGTGCTCTGTGGGATTGATATCGGGGGAGTTCAAAGGCCAATTGATATGCTGGAAGTCTGAACTGTGTTCCTCAAACCATTCCCGCACAACATGCGACCTGTGAATAGTGTGGAAAACATATTTTTCTCATAATACGTGGAAAATACGTCATGATATTAACACAGCAATCAGACGTCTCTGAATTGACTATATTTTTACTGTTCTCACGTAATATCAATCATTCAGAAAACCTGAAAATTTTATTGTGCTCCAGGGTGATGAAATTTTCAGGTTTGCTGAGTGACTGATATTACATGAGAGCAGTAAAAATATAGTCAGTTCAGAGATATCTGATTGCTGTGTTAATTATCATTCGACCTGTGGCTTGGCACATTTTTAACTTGGAAGACACTGTCGCCATTTGGGGAAAAGTGCAACAGTACTGGGTGTAGAGAGTCAGTAAGCAATTCACGATAGTGTGCACCAGTCATACATTGTTCCACATGCACCTGGAGTCCAAGTTTCTGCCAGGTAAACATGCCGCACACCATACAATCATCTGCATCGGCTTTCACTGTGGTGATCATTCAGGATGGATCGAGTGCCTCTTGTTGTTTGCATCCAATACGTTCACAACCATCCACGGAGTGGAGTAAAAAATGTGGCTCATCAGATCATCACTCTTTTTTCCAGTCATCTGATGTCCAACTTGCATGATCTTTGTACTAGGCGAGTTTTTGCCCCAATGAAACGTGGTTAAGGGAGGATGTCATCTGCTGTTATAGCCCATACGTGTGAGCGTGCGATGCATAGTCATGACAGTTACTGTTCCAGGTTGATCTTTGTTTTATTTTGGTTGTCAACTGTTGAACAGGGCTATGTCTGTTGGCTTGTACGAGTCATCGGACCCGGCGCTCACCTTTCACATCAACCTTTCGCTCCCCTGTGCAGTTTTGCCTCTCGGTCATCGTTTGATTATTTGCATGCCAGTCCTGATACACTTTAACAATGGTGGCTCACAAACAACCCACCAGTTCAGTTGTTTGGGGAATTGTGGCTCCCCCTCTCCAAACTACCACAATCTGCCCTTTCTGGAAGTCCGATAAATCCTTCCATTTACTCATCATGCTCCGAACTTTTCTACCTACTGCTCCACTCATACCATATATATACATCATCGGTCGACTAATAGTGTCCTCTCAGAAATCACGTGGTTAACGGTGGCATCCAGTTTTGATGGGGTGGTCATAAATCACTGATCACCAGGTGTATATGTTCATTAAATACATAGAATATCATGTTTTCATAAAAATTTTCTTACAAAAATAAATTTTCTTACAAAAATAAATTTTCTTACAAAAATAAATTTTCTTACAAAAATAAATTTTCAGCATATTTTTCATGTTTTTTTTTTAAAGGTTGCTTGGTGAAACCAAAACATGCTCTTTTCATTTATATTTTTCAGTTGAGTACAAATAATGAGGAAGTAGATGATGAAAAGATTAGTAGAATGTCCAGTTTGCTTCATTTTTTGAGTAATGTTATTTTGCTTTGTCCACAATTTGAAAAAAAGATTATATTTATCATGTGTCAACTCATTAAAGATAACGGAGCTCCTGTTGCTTTTGTTGCCAAGGTTAGTAGTATTTCACTTTATCCGTAATGTTTTATTTATTGTGCAACTGCATTAGTTCTTGAGATTTTTTGGATTTAAGCGCAACGTTATCCAACAAATTACTGTTCATTAGATGGTTTGTGTAAATTCATACATATGTGCATTACTTACTTTGCATATTATTCATTCGAGCCATTTCTTGTACATATATTTCATTGTTATCATAATTTATTTTAAGCTCTTTTGGAAGAAAAATGCTGTTGAGTATGGGGATTGCAAAGCTGAAATTTCATTTTCTGTCCTATATCCAGTCACTGTGTGTGTAAATATTGTAGAAAAATCTTATTTACTTATTGCAAAGCAAGAAACTATGCCCCATACCCTTGTCTTCAAAAGAAAGGCAGGAAAATAGATGGAAAATATAGCAATATTTATTTGCATTTAGATGGTATTAAAATCAAACCATGCCAGTTGAAATTTGAAAAGCCAATATTTAATGGCGTAGCTGTACAGAGAAACTAAAGAGTATATTTTTAACTTGAATAAAAATGCATTACTTTTGGAATGGAGTTCACAAAATGCTTTTTTTTTTTTTTTTGTACAAATTCAATATCTGTATCATCATCAGGTTACTACTTTGATGACAACAAAAAAATGAGTTTTTGCACTTTTATCTGCAGTCTAATGTTTACTGCTGCTTCTGTTACATAGGTACCCCTTTCCCACATACAGCCAACTTTTATGCACTTTTTAAATTCTCTCTAAAAAATAATTCTTCTAATTTTAAAATTTTTGTTTCAGAAAAATTTAGAAACATGCACTGAAAGGAGTCTAAAGTCAGATACAAATCTATGACCGGTGGAAACAGAAGTAATGAATTTAAGCCAGGGCTAAAGGGTGGTAATAGCCACACCAGTGTACAAGTGAAGCATATTTTCCAAGAAAAGTTATTTTTCCTCCCTTCTTTCGTTGTTGAAAGGTTACCTTAGATTAATTACTTTACCTTTTCCTTTCATTTTTACCAAACAAGAAAAACTAGTATGCATCAGTTGTATCATACAAGGATGACTGTTAATTTGACTGACTGGGAGAACTGAAGAATAACTCTACCTTCTTGTTAGCAAATGTACATTCATACACAGAAACCATTTGATAAAAAAAATACAGTAAGAAAATGTAAAGATATTTGTGTAAAAAAATGAAAGAGATATTTAAAAATTAGAAGTTAATAATTACAAAGCAAAAGAAAAAATGAAAGATATATTTAAAAATTGCAAAACATTATAGATTTTTTTAGAAGTACACAGAATATTATTTTTTTTTCTTCTCCTGCTGTATTATCCTTGATGTAGAGTTGCTGTTGTATATCTTGCTTTTTCACTCAGTTGTGTCTTACATCAGCATATACATTTAAAATTTTTTTCTTTGATGCTGTAACTAACACATTCCTTCTACATTACCATTTGTCTTCCTCTTCCTATTCTTGGTATTTTCAGGTTTTTAACGTTCTGTTCCATGTATACTTTAGCCTTCCTCAGTTTGTGCATACCAGTGCAATTTTACTTCTTTAGTTTTCCTTAAACCAAAAAAGTTTCTTTTCTACCATCACTAATTATGTGTCCTTATAGTAGTAGTAGTATTATCCATCCACCTCAAAATTTTCATTTCTATATATTTTTAGATTAATGTCCATACATCTTGTTATTGTTAAGATCTTAGCATCACACATTTTTGGTCTTTATTCTGTCTTAAAAGCTTTACTTTTCTGCTTTATTGGCAGTCTTCTACATTACACACCAATATTTCCCCCGAATCTGTCCAATTTTTGCTGCTTTTCTATTTCTATCTTCAGCCTACCCTGGTCGAGGGTTTTTGAGTCTTCATACTCTTTTTATTTCTTCTCAGATTTACCTTAAGGCCTGTATCTTCTAATGTTCTCCAGCTTTTGAGTAATTCTTCTGTTTTTCTTTTTGCTTGTGGGACAGAGCACTAATTGTTTTGTAAACAGTACGGTTTATAGCGCAGCTTCCTTCATTTTTGCTGTTACCAAATCCACCATAATATAAAATGGGAACAATATCTTGCTGTTACTACATCCATAACAATGATGATCTGCTCCAAATCTCATGCCAGATTTCTCTGTCTGGTCTATGTTACTTCTACCTGTGTGCAAGAGCCTTGGTACATTTTTCTTGCTGATTCCATATCTTTCACGAGTGCCATTACCAGAGTAGCAGAATGTAGAGGTACGCGCATACGCTGTATGTGGATAGTTTCCAAATTCTTAGCAGATTTTGCGGATAGTTTTTACTTGTAAATAAAAAAAATATATATATTATTTACAGCCGTTAAAACCCTTACTCAAGGCTTTACTCAGATTAATGTACTTACTTGTATTTTAACTTGAAGAACGTTCAATTATTTTCTACCTCTTCTGAGTTCTTTTGTTTTTACAGATATTTCTGACCTATGAATTGTATCAAGGCCTGTTCTCAATGTGTAGGAACTGTATCAAAAGTTTTATTTACACAAAAAGAATTTAAATGCTATTGCCTGGTACCTCTTGCAGAAGCAAGTTATTAAATTTAAATATTTTCCTAATATATTTTGTAAGTCTACTATTTTTTAATTAAATTGTTGAAAATGCTATTAATAATTTTTGAAGGTTCATTAATGGAACTATTTTTCAGGATATAAAACATTTTCTTTAATTAGTCTCTTGTTTTTATGAAATTCGTGGTCCAATATTTTAATATTTTACCATAAAGGTCCATTTCACAATTTTGCTGCACATTTGATTGTAATGTATTTATTTTGTCCTCTTTGGAATATGTAATGTTCTAATAATTATTTTTTCTTTTATTAATTTTTCTTTAAATTATCTTATTCTACTGTTATCATGGATCGCTCTTCATGGGTTTGCAGCAAGCTTTCTGTTTCAATGGTTGTGTACGCAGATACATTTTATTTTTGTACAACTCTGGCCATTAGTTCCCTCGGGCAATTCCATTTTTCATTCTTTGGTTACTGTGATATGTGCTTCCTTCAGATCCATAAATGTTTGCATCTCTAGATTTTGCATATTTGCACCTCTTCATGAGATGTGCTAAAGCAAATGTGGCACCTCTTGTGATACTTTATCCTGTGAAAATCCAAACTGTTCTTTTCTATCTCTCTCTTTTCTCAGTCTCTTATTCCAATAGTCTTTCTCACATCTTCATGGTTTATAAAATCAATTTTATGCCAGGGCAATTGTTGCAAACTTATCATCTCTATTTTTCAATTGAACAGTGATTAACAGACTGCTCCTGTATTAACCCAGAATCATTTCATACTGAAATATCTGTTTTCATTAAGGACCCATAAATATTTTATTTTTTCCTCGTTTCACGAATAAATATAATTTAAAGTTATCAGCGAACTGGTGATAATGTATCACCATCACAATCATCACCATCTGTATATTGTGCGTCACAGTTTTTAAATTTGTAAATACTTTCATATTTTAGCCACATTTCACAAGTAAGTATCCTTTGAACTAAGATGCCAGTGCTATCTGCATCCATTGTCTTCCACACTTACAGAGAGGTACTTTATGCTGCCACAAGGTTTCCATTTTCACACATGTGAGGCATCTTATACTTCATCCATTTTTAATGCCATTGTTACTATTTTGTTTGTTACTATATTTGTCTGTTTGTTTGGTCTCAGATTAATATTTTGTGTTCTTGATTCAGGAACTTTACACATTTGTTATCTCTTTGCAATTTTGATTTTTCATCTTTCTACATGAGATATTTTTTGTTTTGTTTTTGTGCCTTTACGTATGAAATCGTGAATATCTTCTTGTGCTTCTCAGGTATGGTCAATTCTTCATTGATAACATTTAGAGAGATTCCTTTTTTACTTTATCTCAGTATTGCTGCTGCTGCCCTTTTAGATGCTCTTCTTATCATTTAATATACTTCTCTGCCTGCGTTTCAGTTCATACCATCTTATCGCTGTTCTTCTCTTTTTATTTTCTGTTGTACTAATACTTTGTTATTCCATCTCCAAGATTTTGACTTTATCTTCTCTGAACCTGCTTCAGAATCACTTCCAGAATCTCACTTCGAAGGTTTCAAATGATAACATTCTTCCATTTTAAACATCTCCAAACTCCTTTTGGTCTTATTTTTGGAGCAATCTGTATGTAAATAGTGGATGTACATTTTTCATAATTCAAGCCTCTCCCATTTTTTTCAGCTTCTAATTACAAGGGAGAGTCAAATGAAAACCTTAAATAATTTTTTCTCACAATTTATTGAACAAAAGTGGTACACACCTGTATCATTTTTCACTGTAATCTCCATTTTATGCAACACAAGTCCTCCAGCGCTTATAAAAATGTGCATAGTTTCCTATAGAATTTTTTTTTTTTTCGGTCTCATGTGTGGTCACTCATGCACCTCTTCATCGGACCTGAAAGGCTTTCCTCCCATCGCATCTTTGAGCAGTCCAAAGATATGTTAATTATTTGGGGCAAGGTCTGGTGAATATGGCGGATGCGGAAGACATTCAAAATGCAGGTCTTGTATGGTTGCAACCGTTGCATGGGCAGTATGAGGCCAAACTTTGTCAGGTTGCAACAAGGCACCAGTAATCAGAAGTCCATGTTGTTTGGATTTGATGGCAGGTTGAAGATGATTCCTGATAAGATCTGCATATATGCCACTGGTTACAGTGTTCCCTGGGCATGTAGTGCTCCAAAATTACGCCTCGTTCATCTCAAAAAAGAATCAGCATAACCTTCCCTGTAGTTGGCTGTGTGCCGAACTTTTTAGGTTTTGGTGAGGAAAGATGGTGCCATTCCTTGCTCACTCTCTTGGTTTCTAGCTGATGATAGTGAACCCAGGTTTCACGTCCAGTAACAATTCTCTGTAGGAAGCCATTACCATCTGCTTCAACGCACCACAGAAGTTTTTGACAGGCATCAACACGTTGTTCCTTCAATTCTGAAGTCAGCTGGTGTGGCACCCACCTTGCAGACACTTTGTTGAATGGGAGCACTTCATGGATGAAGTGGTACACTGAACCATGACTGATGTTCAAAAGTGAAACTATTTCATCCATTATCACTCGGTGATTTGTTTTCACAATGCCTTCAACTTCTGTAATGGACTCTTTTGTCAATACTCTGTGTGACTTCCCTGGTCGAGGAGAATCTGTCACAGAACTCACACAATTTTGGAACTTCCTAGTCCATTCGTATACTTGCTGGAGTGAAAGACATGCATCATCATACTACAACTTCATTCAACGATGAATTTCAATAGGTTTCATGCCTTCACTATTAAAAATACTGATGACAGAGCATTGCTTCTCTTTCATGCATTTCTCAAGTGGGGTGGCCATCTTTACACTGCTACTGTGATGTCACTAATCTTATCTGAACTATGCTGCCACCTGTAAGAAAATCTTTTAGTCATTTGTAACAATATTGCCAAGTTACAGGACAGTGGCACTGTATTTTGAATTTTTTATTGCACTTTTTAAGGTTTTCATTTGACTCATATGATAAGTATGATCTCTCTTTGCTCTCTACTTACAGTTTTCCCCTTTATTTCAGAGACCAT
This sequence comes from Macrothele yani, assembly GCA_039090855.1. Lineage (NCBI taxonomy): Eukaryota > Metazoa > Arthropoda > Arachnida > Araneae > Macrothelidae > Macrothele > Macrothele yani. The sequence continues at coordinate 94,278,329 of CM077010.1, forward strand.
AACTTATGTGGTATTGTGCTTTCCTCTCATCCTGAAATTACTTTACAGTTTTTTATTCTTTTTCATTGGTATCTCCTGTCTGACACAACCTGTTTCTTAAATTATGTGTTACTTCCATTTTTTAGAGAAAGAATTGCCAGTTTCATATCAAATACCATGGTTTTTATTATTCTGTCTCCACCTAATTCTGTTCACCAAAGCCTTTTCTTGCAAGTACTTTGTGTGTGGTTCTGTTGTTGATTTCTGCATGGCCATTAAGTTAAGACCACTTTCAATATTTTTCTCTTGCCTTTTGGAATTCACGTATCTTTCAGCAGTTTCCAGAAACCTTTTCTTTTTCTTCTGGTAGCAACTACTTTAGAATTAAGAAGAAATATATTAATTGATATTTGTAATACTCAGCATAAGCAGAAAATATTTTCATGAGAAATATATTTATTCTTATCTCCCACAGTCTATCACTTCTCTTTTACTCTAAGAAAGACTCCATTTCTCCCTCAACCAGTGATTGCAATGTAGAAAACTTGAAACTAACATCCTAATTCCAGGTTTTACACACTGTTTATCTTATTTCTTAAACTCAGAAAATAGTTAGCTTCCTGCTTTCCATCTAGACATCCATTTCAGTTTCTTGTCCTGTTTTGGTTCCAACTTCCAGTACTTCACTCTTGTACCTTCCTAAAGATCTTTAGACTAGATCCTTTAACATCACTCATTCTTGTTGAGATAGCCCTGCCACATTTAATGCAGAAATAAGGTGATGTACTTGTGTCACTTACAGGTAATACATTAAAATTGCTATTTTTCTTTGGCTGTATATTTTGTACTGTTTTTGATCAAATGTCTTGCTTTCACTAACTGTTTCCTTCCTTTTCCTTGAGGAATGAATTATATTGTTAACCCTTATACAGAGTGATGAATATTGGATGGGGTTTATTGATATCATGATGTTTTAGTGACACTGCTGAGCTTTGGTCTGCAAAGGCCCAATAGAAAGAATAGGCTGCCTCTCAGAAATGTAAGATTGACATTTCACTAGAAGTGGCTGTATGCTCAGCAAAATTAATGCACTGGCAAATCTAATTGCCATTCTATGAACAAATTTGTACATTGTACCTTTTTTGTATGACATCTTAGAAAACTAAACTGATTCACATAAGATTTTTTTTTGTAATTATATTAATTCTTCAGCATTCTTTACATAGATATTTATTTTGTTGAAACAAATGATGATAGATATTAAATTTCATATTTCTGTTTTCCTGCTTGCAATCTTTTTTTGATAACATGTAAAACAGGGAAAAAAATGTATGGCTGTGAAAGAGATGTTTTTTTATAACATGTAAAACAGGAAAAAAAAATGTATGGCTGTAAAACAAATGTTTTAAAATTTTATAACAATTAAAGAAGTGCCATGCTACTTGTACATAAATACTACCTGTTCAGGTAATTTAAATAGTTCAATATTATTTTTAGGTTTTGAAGAAAGTTTCAGATTTTCTTGGGTATGAAACTCTGCACTCTTTCATGGAATCTCATTTGTTGTACCTCATGCATGTGTGGCTTCAGCTGGGGAACACAATCAGTGAATTTCCATATGCATTATTGGAATTTGACTATTTAGATGCATTTTTATCGTAAGTACAGTTCTATAATTTTTTTGCATGTTTTTGAACTGATGAAAAATGATAGTAAAGTACATTTCTATGTTGTTTTAGATTGCTGTGGTGAAAGTAATGAGTGTTTTATATACTAATACTCAAACAGCATCATTGTTCTCTTTCTTTGTGTTAATTTTGTTCTAAATGAAATTTGTGAGAACATTTTGGTATCACGCATGTACACATCCATAAATATATTAAACAGTCATGGTGACATTACACAACCTTGTCTAACTCGTTCTGTTGGGGTAAGAGTTACCCAAGGTTGTGTAATGTCAACATGGCTGTTTAATATCTTTATGGACGCGTGCATGCGTGATGCCAAAATAGATGATAGTGGTTTATGTCTTGGTGATATCTGTGTGTGCAGATTGCTGTATGCTGATGACACTGCCCTGTTGGCAGAGAGCAAAAGTGAGTTGCAGAGTATGTTGTCCTAGATGTGCAAAGTTTGCATGAAATTCAAACTGAGTATAAATAAGGGAAAAACCAAAGTTATGGTTTTTGAGAAAGGAACTGGTAGCACTGAATGTAATGTAAGTCTAAATGGCACTATGATTGACCAGGTGAGTGAGTTTGTGTATTTAGGAAGCATGTTTGACAGAGAGAACAAATTAGATGGTGAAATTAGTAGGCGAGTGAATTCTTCATTGAAAGTCATAGCTGCTCTGGGATGTTTTCACAGGAATGATGGGTTCTCTAGAGAGTCCCGCATGGCTGTGTATGAAAGTGTAATTGTTCCTACTCTGATGTATGGCAGTGAAACCTGGGTACTGAAGAAGAAACATATAAGTCGTTTGTGTGCTGGAGAAATGCGTTACTTACGTGGGGTTTGTGGCAAGACACGGTCTGATTGTGTGAGGAATGAAGATGTGTTGCAGTTGTGTGATGTGAAGCAAAATGTTGTTAGCAAGGTGGAGACCAATATGCTTCTGTGGTTTGGCCATGTTGAAAGATTGAGTGATGAGATGCTTACTAAGAAAATCTTTTTAGCCCAAGTGGCAGGAAGGAAAGGCAGAGGCACGCCAAGGAAGACATGGGTGAATCAGATTCAGGAGTGTCTGCATGAGAAAAAGATTATGAGTATGAAGTATAAAAGATCTTGTGTACAGCGTGTAATGGATATCAATGAAGCCTGAGTTGTATGTCAAGATCGCTGCAAGTTTGATACAACAACAGTAAGTAAAAATATCTGGTAGTTTGTATTTCTTTTTGGAGCTAACCTCTGAATCTCAGAGAACAGCTTAGTGATATGTATGTATGTGTACTTAAATGTATAATGAAAAAATACATTGATACTGTCATATGCTTCATAGTTAAACATTCTGGAATATTTCGTGGAATGAGAATAAAAACAAACTGTCAATTTAATTTTTTCTGATGTTAAGGTTATCTGTAATCAGCAATTGGTTAATATTTTTATGGTATAATGTCACTAATCATAGCTCATATGTAGTTCAATCAAAAAGTTCTGAGATTAGGTACGTAGCGCGCCAACGGATGGCAGTATGCGGATGCGCGAGCAGCGTTCGAGGGCAATGACCTTCATGAGTCGTCGTGCCGAGTGGCGTCGTTCTGCGAACATCGGGAGCTGTGCTGCACGATATTTGGTAACCATGGGCAGAACACAGCTGCGATTTCGGTATGGACTGCAAACTAGAGCAGTAAGCAAACATCAAATTCTGTGTCAAACTTGGCAAATCGGGAACGGAGGCACATGAAATGTTGTGACAGGCTTACGGCAATGAAGCAATGAATCGTGCAAGGTGGTTTGAGTGGCACTGGTGCTTCAAGAGCGATAGAACGGTGCTGGAAGACGACGAGAGGTCAGGGCGACTGTCCACAAGCAAAACCCTCAAAAATGTGGACAAAAATAGGGAACTGGTGCATGAGGATCTTCGGAGAACCATTCAAGACATTGCTATCATCATCAATGTGTTGTACAGAACAGTGCAAGAAATTCTGACGTTGGTTTTGAACATGCACCACGTTGCTGCAAAGCTTGTGCCAAAGATTCTGAACCCCGAACAGAAGGCGCTCCGTGTAGAACTCTGTCAAGATCTTCGTCAGCAGGTGGTGAATGAACTAACACTCCTGTTGTGGGTCATCACTAGGGACGAGACTTGGGTCTACGGTTACGACCCGGAGACCAAACAACAGTCGTCGCAGTGGAAGAGCCCGACATCTCCATGACCAAAGGAGGCCTGACAGGTCCGGAGAGCAACCAAAAGCATGCTCATCATGTTCTTCGACATTCGTGGGGTTGTGCACAGTGAATTCATCCCCCAGGGCCAGACCGTCACCACCCTTTTTTACTATGATGTTCTGCAGCTTTTAGGGAGGACATTCGCCACAAACGACCTGAAATGTGGTGCAGGGGTGATTTCCTGCTCCATCACAACAATGCAGCAGCTCCCAGAGCATTAGCAACACTCCAGTTTTGCAGCCGCAACAGCATGACTACCCTTCCTCGCCTGCCTTACTTGCCGTATTTGGACCCCTGCGACTTCTTTCTGTTCTTGTAGATGAAGCTGAAGCTCAAGGGTTGCCGTTTTGAAACCGTGGATGAGATTCAGTGTGAATCGCAGACGGTGCTTGACACGATTCGTGAACAGTACTTCCAGGGAGCGTTCCAGCAGTGGCAAAAACGCTGGCAGCGGTGTATCGCTGCCCAAGGAGACTACTTTGAGGAAGATCATAGCCAGACTTAAGTAATGTAAGTACTTTGTTGTACACTGGCGTGCAAAAATTAAGGACAAGACGGTTTTTCGAATGTAACATTGTGCAGAAGTGCTCCATATCGACTCAAATCATACCATAAGATCCCCAAGATGCAAGAATATGGGACAAGTTAGCAAAACCGTCCGAACAAGGAATCCAAAGGATACAAAGGCACTTTATTGAAAAGGTAGCTTCGAGCACAACTGGACAGAAGACAGAAATGTCCATGTGACAGGCGGCTTCCAAAAAAAATCCAGTCTTTAGTAGGGGATATGATCACCCCTAACTGTTTTGCAGGATTTACAACGTCTGTCCATGCTGAGGACGAGGTTGTCAAGGAGCTGTTGAGGCATCGCGGCCCATTCCTCTTGTAGCGCCAATCGCAGCTGCGAAATCGTTGCTGGCGTCTGGTGACGTGCTGCCAAGCATCTCCCAAGAAGGTCCCACATGTGCTCGATTGGATTTAGGTCTGGGGACCTTGCGGGTCAATCCATGCGTTGAATATCTTCACTCTCCAACAGCTCGCCCATGAAGAGGAACTCAGGTCCCACAACACCTCTAAATAGATGCACGTGAGGCAGAAGAACCTCGGTACAATAGCGGACACCAGTGACTGAACCTCCTTGGAAGATGTGGAGGTCAGTACGGCTACCAAGCATGATACCGCCCCAAACGAAAACTCTGCCACCTCCAACCCGGTCCCTTTTGATGATTTTGGAGGTGTGATTGCATGTTCCTTACTCTCTCCAGATGTGTATACGTCCAGAATCGCTCATCAGACTAAATCGGCTCTCATCCGTAAAGAGAACTCGACCCCATTGCTGATGTGTCCAGTTCTTGTGTTTCTGGCTCCATAGAAACCGCCGTCTCTGATGAGCAGGCGTTAATGGCACACACCGTACTGGTCGTCTTGCAAATAGACCACCTTTGTGCAGCCTCCTGGCCACGGTAAAACGCGCTAATGGACGTCCAGTTGTCTGTTGCATGTGCCTTGTGATGTCTGCCGTCTGTCTCTTCTCTCCTGTAGAACAATATACCTGTTGTCCGCTGCCGTGGTTGCTCATGGAAGACCTCTGCTAAACTCTTGGACAGCTGTTCCTGTTGTTCAAAATGTTCTCCAAGCACGTGAAACGATGCTGTGAGCAATCCCAAACTCCTTGACCACACTAGTCACACTTCGACCTTCTTCCAACTTCCCAATGACGCGACCTCGGGTAAAGTGATCCAGATGTTGTCTACTGGATTGCCTGTTGGCCATATCACACGGTGGCAGCAACTCGACGTCGTTCAAACCGATGTACACCGTGCAATAGCTTTCACCGAATTGCTGAGCGTACACCGCTCGTGTGCTTTATACTTTATACCCTTCCGACACTCCCCTCCCCCCCCCCGTCATGCTGCATATATGCGCATGCCCTACCGTACCTGACCCTAGTCTATCTCCTGAGTGGTCTTTCGGTCCGTTCTGCCTGCTCGTTCCGCTGTTATGCTAATTTCTCCTCTTCGTCCTTAATTTTTGCACACCAGTGTATATAGGCCTAGTCTCGGAACTTTTGGATCGTACCTCGTATTTACCATCAGATTTGTTGTATGTCATGGTTCCATAATGCCTTTACTAAGTTCCACTTGTGCTGTTTGGACTATATGATTTTTGTGTTAGAACACTTTCAGCAAAAAAAAAAAAAAAAAAAAAAAAAAAAAAAAAAAAAAAAAAAAAAAAAACCTATATTTTTCTTATTTTGGGGTTTAATGATTCTATAAGAATCTAAGGTTGTAAGAAATTGCTTGAATGTAATTAAAGCCACTGGTTCCAGGAAAGGGAGAGAGCCAGCACCTGTGAAACAAACACATTCATACCATGTCTTGGGATTTGAACCCTGCCGTCCCACCACCATGAGGAGTGACAAACTCTCTGCAGACCACATGCCAACTAAGCAATAACAAAAACGTCTTGAAAGAGTATTACCTCAAATTAAGAATATGATTCAAATGCACTGTAATTGTAAAATCTTTAGCTGAATACAAAAACTGTAAAAGGACAATTTAGGCTTTAGGTAATGTAAAGTAAAACCAATTAAAATGGATAACACCTATCTTACTTGAAAATAAAATCAATCTTCATGTATTTATATATATGCTTTTTTTTTTTTTGTATATACAGTACATGTATTTATTTTACTTTTAAGTTTTTGGATGGTGGCTTGCACTTTCAAGAGAACAGACAAAATTTTTGTTCCTTCATCCTCCCAGATGGACAGATTTATTAGGATTTCTAGAGCCTTGCTTTATAATGAAAATCTGTTCTTCCTTATATAATGTCATGTTATTATTGCTAGTGGAATTCAGAAAACTTCCATCCATGGAAATTGCAAATGTTACTGATAGAAGAGTGCTTCAGTTATTTTTAAAGAGAGCAGTTACAAATTGAATATATTAAAGTGGAAGAGCAGCAAGGGTTGGTGTTATTTATTGATCTACCCAAGAAGTTACATCTGCCACTTCTTAAATTTCAGAAGTATAGATATTCTATAAAGTTTTGTAAAAAAAATGAGACTTTTTTCCGAATGGGAATTTGTTAATTTTCATATGCAAGCTGTAGAGTTGCACATTAAACTCATTACTGAACTGTTGTCACATGCTTATAAATTAGAAAACAGGATGGTATCACAAATTGTTGACCCAAAACATTGTGAATTATATAGAAATAAAGAAATTTACATTTAGTCACAATGTGTTTCAGTTTCTTATTGATTGCAGTTTTCTGTGCTTTGGCATTTTCTGTGCGATTGCAGTTTTTTTGCAGTTTTCTGTGCTTTATTCAAATTGGTGTGATATTGCCAACAGTATTGAGAGTCGTGTAGTTTTGTTAATTACTTCTATGCTCTTTAATGGAAATGGAGTGGATGCCATGTTGGTTTAGCACTGTTAAAAATCATGTAGCATAATAAGTGTCTTTAAGTGCAAGGGAGATAGCAGGCCATAATTTGGATATTTGTAAGCTTAACAAAGTAGATTATGTTCCCATACCAGCAAATACAGTACTTATTCAATTTTTAGAACATTTGGAATTTGAAGCTGTTCTGATGAAGCCTTAAAAACTGAAGTATAAACTGAAAGGGAAGTTAGGTGAACTGGGGAGGAACACAGAATTTGCCATGGGATGGTGTAGCTACTTTCATGAGTGAGTTCTTTGTCACTTTACAGAGTGAAGTGGATAAAGAGCGGCACCAGCTGCATGCACCAAGAAGTGAGAGCTTTAAGTATCCAATTTAAAACTGGTACTTAAAGATGAAGGACATTCAGTGATGTAACTAGGAAAAACAAATTTCTTTAATTTCATACCGCAGTTTTGCAGGGGTGGGGAATTATGTGTTTGCCCACTCGTCATGGGTGAGTGGATTTTCTGGCATGGAGAATGGATTTCCCTGAATTTTAGACCTCTTAAAAACTTCAGCTTATAAAATACATAAAATAATAATGTTGTAGGCTTTCAGGTTTTTTTACACCTTATGCTTCTTGATTTATGAGACGGGCAAGTATAATTCTAGTCTGAAACCCGAACGCTCGAACTTGAAGTCATGCCCGCTAGGCAGAAAAGCTTTCTAATTTTTGACCAACCCAGCTGCTCATTTGCATGAAAGAGTGGAGCTGATGTCACAGATGTTTAGCAATAGCTCCTACTGGTGGTATAAAATGGGTTTTCCTCTGGAGAAGGCTGTGTAACCACCGGCAAGCTTTGCTGATGTTCCGCCTGCTAGATCACATGGTTCTGACGGCTCTCTTCTCAGAGCATAAACTGAATTGTTTTCACTTGGTCGTTTAGCCTGAATGTGCAATGGAAACATAAACAACAAGGTTTTAGTGGACAAAGGGCTTCTGCAACATAAAAAAAAAAAAAATGCAGGTAACATAAAGTTATTGAAAACCAGTCTGTAATCTTAATATGTTTAATTCCAAGCAATCAACTTTAGTAACAATTTTCCAACGTAAGTCGTCCAGTAGCAGTGCCACATAATTCATCCTCTGTGCCATGTGTTTCTGTTTTGGTTGATAGCGTTGTGATACAACATGATTCCGAACCTGAAAATGTTTTACTTAAAGACAGAAATGATGCATAAAATTGCAAAAAGCCACAGAAAAGGAAATTTCAGGAGAAACGTACAGAAGATTTTCCTTGGATTGATTATGAAGGTGGTGTCGCAAATGTGGATTTTGCTGCAAAGCAGATGTGAAAGTCAGTACATTACATAAGTTTTCACAGGGATTTAATGGCCCTTTCAAACATGAAACTTTTAAATTCCATGATAAATCTATGCAGCGTAAGAAAAATGTTGACATTATTGAAAATTCATCACAGTTTCTTGTTAACACTCCATTGGCAAAATGCATTAAAAAGATGGATGAAAAAAAATTTAAGCAGCTGAAAGTATTATTCAACCTGAGCTACTATATTGCAAAAAACAATAGGCCATTTCCTCACATTGAATCACTCACCATTTTATCCAGAAAGTTTAAGGTTGATATGCAAAACCAATGTGCAAGCAGAAATGCTTGCAGCGAATTTATTTCTTGCACATCAGAGGTCATAACAGAATCGGCATTGAAGGAACTAAAGCAGTCTCAGTTCATTAGCATTATTTTAGACACCTCTACAGACAAAGGCACAATAGATGGATTGATCAAGTATGCAAGATATTTGGAAAACAGTAAAATTGAAGAATGATTTTTGGGGCTTCTAGAATTAAAAAACAGTGCATCTGAATCCTATTTTTCTGCTATTGAGAAACAGTTTGCTTCTGTTGGTTTAGATTTAAAGAAAAATTCTTGGATTGTTGGTTTAGCAACAGATGGGGCAGCCAACATGGTTGATGAAATATCTTGTATATGTGCCAAATTTAAAGAATGTTTACCTCATATAGTGTCTGTGCATTGTGTTGCTAACCAGTAAGCTATTAAGCTTACTTTATGCTCTGAAAAATGTATTATATTTAGTAACATTTGACTTTGTTCTTATTTTAATTTATAAATTTTGTGGGTATTCCAGTTAAAAAATCAAGCACCTGAAAAAAATAAAAAATAGCCAACTTATTAGAACGAAAAAATTTAAAAATTCATAAATTGCACCAAATTAGAGAGGTGGCATCTAAAGTAGGAGTTTTGAGAACAATTTTCGTAACTAACAGCCAGTTGTGTTGCATTTAGAAAATGAAACTAATGAAAAACAAGGTAGCAAAATGCAAAAGGCATGGTAAAAAAAAAAAAAAAATCTGATTTATGGCAACTCAATTTTTTTCTTTCTTCAAACCATTAAAGATTTGTCCCCTGTTTTCCAAAAACAGCATTTGCTTTGTCAAACTAACAATGAAGTTTTGAAAGCAAAAAAGAAACTAAAAAATTGCAAAAAGAAAGAGGAAAATATGAAGAACAGTTTTTTAGCTCCTACAATGGAGAAACTTACAAAGATGTAGTTCTGACAAATCTTGCAAATGAGAAGTTCTTCAAATCTGACAGAAATACTATGATAGCCTTTGCAAAAAATATTTAATGGAAAGATTTTGTGACATTAATTTTTCTGTAATCACTTCAACATATGTTTTTGACACATTCACTTAGCCCACTGGAAAAGATTTGAGTGACTGGAGACAATGAAATCAAAATGATCTTACATCACTTTAAGGAAGTTATCAAACATAATAATCAAATAGAAGTCATCACTTTTTCCACATTTATAAGTGAGTCACGGAAAAATTCTCATCGGCCGCCACCGGGAATCGAACCCAGGGTCTTCCAGTTACACACTGGACATGTTTCCACTGCACCACAGTGGCCTCGAAATTCTCCAGACTCACATACGACAAACTGCCAAACCACCTGGCAAGTTGCTTCTTTGGAGCCCCGCTCAATACTGGAGATTCACCAAAGATGAACAGCAGTAACTGAACAAATAACTAGAAGGCGAATGAATAATAAATACACAGTTGAAGTGGATTAGGAACATAAAATGGAAGTCATCGCTCTTTCCTTCTAGTTATTTGTTCAGTTGCTGCTGCTCATCTTCGGTGAATCCCCAGCATTGTGCGGGGCTCCAAAGAAGCAACCTGCCAAGTGGTTTGGCAGTTTGTCATATGTGAGTCTGGAGAATTTCGAGGCCGCTGTGGTGCAGTGGAAGCATGTCTGGCGCATAACTGAAAGACCCTGGGTTCAATTCTCGGTGGCAGCTGATGAGAATTTTTCCGTGACTCACTTATAAACGTGGAAAGAGCGCTGACTTCTATTTGATGTTCCTAATCCACGTCAACTGTGTATTTATTAAACATAAAAATAATGAAGATTTAAAAAAAAAAAAAAGGGTAGTAAATGAATGGTTTGTCTTCAGAATAAGTAGCCAGAATTTGAAAGTTGATGAACTACTTTTAAAGATTTTTAAACCTAAGGAGAATTTTTTTTTTTACATAAGCCAGTTGTTTTCACTTCTTTGTGTAATACCAGCATCAACATCAACCTGCAAACACGACTTCTTTTTTTTTTTTTTTTTTTTTTTTTTATTGGAGGTTTAACGACCACCGTGAGCAACTCAATGGGCTTAAGCAGTCGCCTGTCCCTAATTTAGGGTCACTGGTTCCTGGGAAGGGAGAGAGCCAGTACCGTAAGACAAACACAACATCCATGCCTGACCAGGATTCGAACCCGGACCCCTTACGGACGAATGACCAGAGGCCAACGCCTTAGACCAATGTGCCACCGGGCGGCAAACATGACTTCAGCCAAATGAATCTTATCAAAAATCACTTGAGGACTTCATTAGTCAACAGAAGTCTGAACAGTCTCGTAAATATACACATTAACGAGACATCATTGGAAAATGTTGATCCTGTGGACTCTATAGATGATAAGTGGTACTTTGGAGATGGAACAAAGCATGTGCAAGTATGTAAGAGAAAATTTTGTGATGCTGAATAATTGATGTGCAAAAATTGAAAAGATATAAAAGCTGAAAAATCATTACTCATTAGGTATGTATTATTTAATTAGAAATTAATAGTAATAAATTGGTGTCATACATCCCCTTATAAATCAAAGGTTTCATGGGGATTTTCTTTAATCTGGTGTAGCATATATAAGTATTACATAGGGGCAGAAATTTAAAATTCTTGTTATATCCCCTCCCTGTGCACCATTGTCATAATGTGAATTATGTGCTTGTGTCACATCTTCTTGGATAGTGGTAAAAAATCTCTGGCTGGTAAGATTTTCCAGGAGTTTCCCACCCTTGCAGTTTTGTATGTTAGGCACATTATTTTCCCATTTCCAAATATGGCATATCTAATTATTATTATTATAGAATGCTTCATGGCTAGAAATGCAGATATAATGAGATATTTTTTGAATTTTTTTTTTTTTAAGTTCATAAGGTGTTTTTTTTATCAATCTTGGACACTCTTGACACAACAGAAGGATTTAAACTGAGAAAGATAACATTTTGCATGTTTGTAATGATGACTCATTTTCTGCATTGCTAGAACCAATTTCTTGGAGGGAAGGGGAGGGACTTCTGTATGCAGTGCAATGTGTAAATGTGACTCACAAATCTTCAATTTATTTCACATACTTTCTTGCCATGCAAATTCATTAGCCTCAAATTCTCTTCAATTTTGCATCTGTGAGACAATGTAGGAAAAAGCCATTCTCTGTGCCAAGCTGTTATTGTCCATTAACATGCAACTGTGAGGTGCTCATCTGCCCATATGGCTAACAATAATGTCTTCTGTTTGTATAAGCATGAAATGTTCATGCCACTGTTCACTCTTGAGGTGGTTCAGTGAAATTTTTCAGGTGTTGATAATTTGGGGCTTTTTACTGTGTACGTACCTAAATAGGTATATCGATTTTTATTTTATTTGTTTCTTAGTTGATTTATAATGATGCATCATTATATTTGGGTGTTTATTAAAAATTAGTTGTGCTGTGGTATTTGCCTTTTCTTTCGTTAGTACAGTTCATAGTGATTTTATTTTTCATTCAACAGGGCCCATTACACCACTGTTGTGCCACTTGTGGCTTATAAATTGGATAAAGATTCAGTTGATTTTGTTGCAGAGCAATTACACGTGGAAGTGAAATCTATTGTACAAGACTGTTTACCTACCATCTTGGCTCACATTTTTTCATGGTATGCTGCCAATGATAAAAACGAGAAGGCAAGCTCTTGTCATCGTTTAGTTGCCAACATCATGACAAATGAAGTATGTTTTAAATGTGTACTTTGAAAATCGGGTGATTTCACTATTGTATGAATGTGTGTATATATACACCAAAGAGCTAAAACATTATGTCCAGCATGTCTTTATGCAAATTGAAGCAACTGTAGGTAAATGACATCACATGCAAAGGTCATGAAATGGTATAAATAATACCTGATACTGAGCACTGTTAATCAGTGTTACTCGTTTTCTTCAGATGGGAAAGGCAGCAGACTAAAGCGAGTTTGCCAAAGGCCAAAATATAATGGTCAAATGATGGATCAGAGCTTTTTGAGATAGTAAGGCTTATGGGGTGCTCTCATGTTCAGCCATGGTTGTTAGCACCTTCAAAAAATGGTCCCAAAAGGGAAAAACCATGAATCACCACTGAAAGCACCTACAATAGGCATGCGATCAACTGGACTTTGAATGATTGGAAGGAAATTGACTGGCCTGATGAATCTCATTTCCTGTTGTACCATGTGGATGGCCAGGTGTGTGCGTGTGTCATGTACCTGGGGAAGTGTTGGTACCAGGATGCACCATGGAACAAAAACGAGCCGGTCGGGAAAGAGCAATGTCCGGGCAATGTTCTGCTGGAAAACCCTGGATCCAGTCATTCATGTGCAGAAAACTATAACATTTACCCCCTACCTAAACATCATTGCAGACCAGGTACATCCTTTCATGGCAACAGTATTCCCCTCTAGCATGCTTTCTTTCAGCAGGATAATGTACCATGCCACACTGCCTGGATTGTTCAAAAATGGCTTACAGAACATGAGGAAGATTTCCAGATATTGCTCTGGCCACCAAATTCCCCTGGCATAAATCCAATTGAGCATCTGTGGCTTGTGCTGAAACAGTAAATCTGATCTGGGGTGGCTCAACCACGTAACTTACAAGGGTTGAAAGATCCACTGGTAACATGTTGGTACCAGATACCACAAGACACCTTTATAAATCTTGTAGCATCCATGTCTTGCTGGATGAGAGCTGTTTTGGTTGTACGTGAAGGACCAACATCATATTAGGCAGGTGGTCATAATGTTTTGGCTCTTCAGTATGTGTTATTATTTTACCTAACATTTCTATTTTTTTTAAGACTTTTAGTGTCATTAGTAATTACCCAATTTTTTGATTCAAATGCATAACTTTTTTTTTATTCAAATACCTAACCTTGGCAAATTTATTTGCTCCTATTTTCATTTTCACTGTCTGTCATTATATATCTATAAACAGCCATTTTAAAAAGGAATAGCTTCCTAATTTAAACAAAATATTTGTATATTTTTTTGGGAATTGTGTAGGGCTTGACTTTAGAGAAGGTGAGCAATTTACAGATCAGTTTTATTCATACCAAAAACTGTAATAACCTAATCTTGACATTCATGGTGATTTAAAAAATGCTTGTTTGCCAGAAAGAAGGGTTTTATTACATTTACAAGTTTGAAGGCTTGAGATGTAGTGAACAGGATGCTTTTGTAGAAAGTCCTTGGAAATCATGAGATAAATAGAAATTTCGTATTGTGTATATGCTGTCAGTAGAGCATATATGTATGGAAATGATATTTTATCTAGTTTGTTCTCCATTGGAATGGGTGTCAAAAAAGTTGTGTTATATCTCTATGGTTGTTAACATATTGTTACGACCCACCCCCGCCATTAATTTAGTAATTAATGGGCATGATTGATGTGTGAAATTAATTAAGTATTAATTATGTTCGAGGCTTGATTGGAGTTTAAAAGTGTAAACAACAGAGAAAGTTTTATCTGAGGGTTTGGAAAAAAAGAGGCGAAGAATTCTCCCTCTGGCTGGATGGTCTCAGAATAGCTCTGTTAGGTCATAAATATCAGGGCGCAGCTGACGGAAAGCCTAAGCAACACGGAAAGGGAAAGTGGTACCTTTCGAAGAGAGGTCCACTTGAGTAAATGAATGAAGATGGGGACAAAAGGTTTAGCGAATAATCGTAAATTCGTCGATTGTTTGGGGCATTTTCGAGAACAATTGCTCTCTGTGTGGTCCGTGCAGAAAAATAAGATTTCGCACTTAGCGTGAAAATAAGGAAGAAAGTCGAGTTGTCTGTACGCTCTCCGATGTGAAAGGCTGGATGCCTTGGATCTGAAAAATGAATTGAAAAAAATGAAGCAGCGAACCTCCCCGCATTTGGTAAGAAATGGAGACAACTCGAGGCGGCTGATGGAGATGCCAGTTTGCCATAAAGACAGCAGAATGCCTAAATCCGCGTGATAAAGCAGAAATTTCTAGGCTGGTGCGTAATGGAAATCAGCGACTGTTTGGCCCAATGAAAGCCAAGTTACAGGCAAATTAAGAAGTCTGCGAGTGGACAGTGGTCATTCCAATGAGAAGCGAAGCCAAGCAAAGTCGGGTTCGGATGCCAACCACTGCAGTGTGGAATCGTCACCCCCATTCGTCCCCTACTGTGGAGGAAGTGAAGAGACGCGCTTGTCTTACGGGGCGAAGCGAGGCCCCATGTGTGTGTGTGTGTGGTCACGTAAGCAGCGAAGCCACTACGTGTAAGTGCGACGGGATAAAAATATGGCGAAAGAAAAATATGAGCGTAAGAGCGGTGGCTTGGATACCTAAGAAATTTACAGGTGAAAAGTTAAATCACAATTTGGATTTATTCTTGACAGCATCCATGTAAGTAGAAACATTTTGTTTTTGTTATAATTTCTGCTACGCAAGTTAGTTGAGGAACTGAACTAATGTATTTCAAGAACTGAACTGAGAAATAGTGAGACTGAACTGTGAAATCTAAGTTCATTAAAACTGTCTCGCGGGAACTGATTTAGGTCAAAGTTGACCCAATACTCATGTTCAGAAGACAGCTAAATTTTATTCGTATGTGTGCCATTGTTATGTTTTTATAGCCAATTAAAAATTTGTTTAGGCAATCAGTGCAATCATAGAACACATTATTTATGTGTACGCAGGTGATTGGTTGAAATTGTTTAAGTGTACGCCCATATAATACAGTTTTCGCGCCAAGAACTCCGTCGAAGAAGATCAGTGAAGAAATATACTGATACCACTCGGCCCGGTATCGTAACATTTGATTGACAGCGGTGGGATAATGACCCACTGTCGTAACAATTGGTGGCAGCGGCGAAATTTCGTAACATTTGGTGGTCAACGGTGGGATAACTACCCACGGCACGTTCTGATCAATTGGTGGCGAGCGGTGGGATGATTAACCCAGCTCGGCCCGGTAGAACGGATCAATATTTATAGATGCCTACATGTGTGGTGCCAAAATTAAAAGTGAGTTGCAAAGTATGTACTCCAGAATAAAGTGTTTACAAAATTCAGACAGTATAAATAAGAAAAACAACTACAACAAAAACTCATGATTTCTGAGCAAGGGATGGTTGCTACTTAATGCAAGATGAGTCTGAATGATACAGACAGATTTTGCATTAAGTAGCATCAGATGAATGAGTCTGTATATTAGAAAGCATGGTTGACAACAGATTAGTCATTAGTAAAGTAGAGCTGAATATTCTGAGGAGATTTAAAATGAGAGAATGCATTAGAACATGCTAAGACAATTTATTCAGTCCACAAAAGGAATTTGAAGGAAGGATGAGGAAATCATGAGAGAATAATATTCATGAATGTCTGAAAGGTAAAAGGAAAATGTGTATTAAGTATAATAGGTCATGTGTGAGGTTTGTGATGGATTTGTGTATAACTTTAGTTGTACACACTGATCGCCGTAAATGGAAATGTTTAATACAGCGATTTAACTACAACATCAGCAGTAATTATGATTTGGTAGACTGTTTCTTCAAGGAGCTCGCCTCTGAATCTCAGAGAACTGCTGTATAATATGTATAAATACACTGCTGGCTGTTAAAAGTGCAACACCACAAAAGACGAGATATCAAAGCCATATTTATTGTACAGAAAGCAGATGATACAAGGGTGAATCGATTACAAATACAGCACAGTGAGACAAGGGAAACACACAACAATCAGTATCTAATGTAGCCACCATGGGCAGCAATTACAGCTGCTACACGGCCCAGCATCGAGAGGAAGAGATGTTGGATGTGTGTTTGGGGAATGTCCATCCATGCAACTTTGATACAATGCCACAGTTCCTCCGTTGTAGCTGGGGGTGGTCACTGTCATGCCAGTCGTCCGGTGATCATGGACCACACATGTTCAATAGGCAACATATCCGGGGACTGCACATGCCAAGGAAGACATGGCACATGGTGGCAATCCTGGAAGTCTTGGACGCTGCATGCCACACGCGGTCACGCATTATCCTGTTGGTAAATAGCACCAGACGATCGCTGAAGATATGGTACAACAACAGGCTCTAACACCTCAGTGACGTAATGAGGGCTGTTCAATGTACTGGTAATGTGGATGAGATGTGTGCGATAGTGAATCCAATGCACCCCAATTACACTGGGTGCCAGGCCGGTATAGCACAGCATAATGCAGGACTCACTCAGCCGATTGCTGCAGTACTGCCAGACATGGATTCGTCCATCATGGTACTGCAAACTGAAGCGGGATTTGTCGGAAAGCATAATGCCTTGCCATTCGATCCTCCATGCGCTATGTTCTTGGCACCATTGCAGTCCTAGACACCGGTGTTGTACAGTCAAAGGTAGCCAAAGCAATGGGCGCCATGCAAAAATGCCCTGCTGCTGCAGACACCGTCGAATCATCTGTGCAGCAGAGACTGGGTGTTGTGCCACACACACCCGAACTGTTAAGCTACCGTAGTCAATGTGGCTGTGTGATCCGTCAGAGCCATGCGCACTAGATGTCAGTCCTGTCGTTCGGTGGTGTGACAGGGCCATTGGGATCCCGCATGTCAATGTGCTCGTTCTCCCACCACCCACTGATGCCATATTCTTCCCACCATGGCAAAACCCCCTGAAGATTAAGAAAGGCTCCAAACTAGTCTGTGATGTCAAAGCTAGTGGGCCTACCAACTCGAGCTCTTTGCTCCTGAAAACGCCGACGAAGTACCGCAGTGTTTACGCAGAGAAATAATTTCTCGAGTGCGATACTAGACAATTTGTGCACACAACATTAAGTCGACCGGGGTTTTTTTCTGTATTTTTTGCCCTTGGATAACATCAAAAGATTACATCCTTAGCTTTCATTTTTTTTCTGTTTCCAGCAATGATATCCGTAAATTGGGGAATTCTAAAGTTTTGCTCTTGTGCTGGGAAATGGTTTCATGAAAATTTTCCTTTAGTTTTCAATTTGGCTAAAGGAGCAAAAAAAAAAAAAAGTTTTTTCATGCATAACGTGAAAAGCCCAGCATTTTACGTTAAGCATTTTTGCAACTACGATCTTTTTAAGTGCGTTAATGGCAAATTGGTAGGACTGTATAAACATAATCATTTCACTTAAAACTTTTAGAAATTCCCTTCGCATTCGATTTATTAAAATGAAAGAAAAAAAGAAAAGACTTTTCCGTAATTACGTAACGAACGTGAAAGCAAAATTTCCGATTTAGTGAGTATGTTTACTGAAAATACGGTAAGATGTGTGCTCAAATCTTGCAACTATTTCTAGAAGGTAAAAAGAAATTATAAATTAAAATCATTTAGGAAAAAGTATAGATTGGATGTGCTGTGTGTAAGTGAAACCAAAAAGAAGGAAATTGGGGTAGAAGAAGTGAATGGCACGGTGAGTGTGTGGTCTGGAGTATTGGGTAATATGAGAGGACAGGCTGGTGTAGGTGTGATTTTAAGTGAAAAGATGAAGAACAACTTGATTCATTATAGTTGCATAAGCGAGAGAAATCTCTGGATTCGTTTGAAAGTGAAACTTCAGAGAATTGTAATTGTTGTAGTGTATGCTCCTTGTGACTTGGAACCTTCTGATAAGAAAGAAGATTTCTGGAATGAGCTAAAAGCTGTTTTGAGCCAGTTTGGTGCTAAAGAAAAAGTTATAATAGCAGGGGATTTCAATGCTAGAGTAGGTGTGCAGAATGCAATTTCTGACAATGTTCTGGGTAAGTTTAATGATCCTTGTGTGAATGATAATGGTGAAAGATTAACTGAACTCTGCATTGAGAATGGTTTGTGTGTATCTAATACATTTTTCAACCACGAGTATATACACACATATACTTGGGAAAATCGTACTCTTGGTCAAAAGAGTGTGATAGATATTGTAGTTTACGATCAATGTTTGAAACACTTAGTTGTTGACACCCGTGTGATGAGAGGTGCGGATGTTGGTTCTGATCATTACTTGGTAGTGTCACGAGTGAAACTTAATGTTGGTTGGAGGAAAAGGAATAGGAAGAGACCCAGGATAGAGAGAATAAAGGTTGATAGGCACCTTGAAGATTATCAGCGGTACTCTGACTTACTCAGAGAAAGACTGAAGGATCTGAAATCTTGTGAGAGGGATGTAGAAAAGAACTGGGAATGTTTTAAGAATGGTGTTGTTACTGCTGCTAAAGAGGTCTGTGGCACCACAATAGTGGGTAACAATAGAGGTGATGCTTGGTGGAATAGTGAGATTGATGAGGCAGTAAAGAAAACGAAGGAAGCCTATTTGGGGATGTTGCAAGGTAGAGTCTCTGTGGATGAATATCGCTGTAAGAAGCGTGAAGCTGCTAAGCTGGTTCACCACAGTAAGGCAAAAGATAGGAAAGAGAAAGTGGAAAGGCATGAACTGGCTTTTTGGAAAGATAGAAAGTCCTTCTGGAAGTACATGAGACTCAGGAAAAATAGGGGAAACAAAGTTGTAAGTTGTGTGAAGAATGAGATTAGGGAAATGATATGGGAGCCCAATGAGTTAAGTGACAGATGGGGTGAATACTTCTGTGAGTTATTAGAGCAGGAAAGCAAAGATGATTCTGAGACAGACGCAGATGATGTCACAATGAGGGATGGAAGCGCAGGAGGGATCTCAAGAGAAGAAGTGTGTAAAGCTCTAAAATCTCTTCAGAATGGCAAGGCTCCGGGAGTTGATGGCATAACTGCAGAGATGTTGAAATATGGTGGTGACTCTATAATTGACTGGTTAACTGAAATTTGCCAGTTGTGCTGGGAGTTAGGAATGGTCCCTCGGGATTGGAAGGATGCTATCATTGTTCCCTTGTATAAGAGAAAAGGTGATCAGACTGAATGTAAGAACTATCGTGGTATTAGCCTACTGAGTGTGCCAGGGAAAGTGTTTGGTAAGGTTGTTATTGAAAAAGTATGGGGTCTTACATCTTTGAAAGTGTGGGATGTTCAGAGTGGTTTTATGCCTGGTAAAGGCTGCACTAACCAGATTTTTGCATTACGCATGATGATTGAAAAGTATCTGGCTGTTGGGAAGAAAGTTTTTACTGCCTTCATAGATTTAGAGAAAGCTTACGACTGAGAGAATAGGACACTTTTGTGGAAGGTATTGAATGAATATGGTGTTACTGGGAATCTACTTAATTGTGTAAAAGCCATGTTTGCTGGTAGTAGAGCTTGTGTACGAGTGAATGGTGTTTTATCAAAATGGTTTTCCATTGGTGCAGGAGTTAGACAAGGTTGTGTAATGTCACCATGGCTGTTTAATATATTTATGGACGCATGCATGCGTGAGGCCAAAATAGATAATAGTGGTTTATGTCTTGGTGATATCCGTGTGTGCAGATTGCTGTATGCTGATGACACTGTCCTGTTGGCAGAGAGCAAAAGTGAGTTGCAGAGTATGTTGACTCGGATGCACGAAGTTTGCATGAAATTCAAACTGAGTATAAATAAGGGAAATACCTAAGTTATGGTGTTTGAGAGAGGAATGGGTAGCACTGAATGTAATGTAAGTATAAATGACACTGTGATTGATCAGGTGAATGAGTTTGTGTATTTAGGAAGCATGTTTGACAGAGAGAACAAGTTGGATGGTGAAATCAGTAGGCGAGTGAATTCTTCATTGAAAGCCATAGCTGCTCTGGGAGGTTTTCACAGGAATGATAGGTTCTCTAGAGAGACCCGCATGGCTGTGTATGAAACAGTAATTGTTCCTACTCTGATGTATGGCAGTGAAACTTGGGTACTGCAGAAGAAGCATAGGAGTCGTTTGTGTGCTGGAGAAATGCGTTACTTATATGGGGTTTGTGGCAAAACACGATCTGATTGTGTGAGGAATGAAGATGTATTGCAGTTGTGTGATGTAAAGCAAAATGTTGTTAGCAAGGTGGAGACCAATATGCTTCGGTGGTTTGGCCTTGTTGAAAGAATGAGTGATGAAATGCTTACTAAGAAAATATTTTCAACCCAAGTGGCAGGAAGGAAAGTCAGAGGAAGGCCAAGGAAGACATGGGTGGTTCAGATTCAGGAGTGTCTGCATGAGAAAAAGATTATGAGTATGAAGTATAAAAGATCTTTGGCAAGGCGTGTAATGGATATCAGTGAAGCACGAGTTGTATGTCAAGATCGCTGTAAATGGCAAAGTTTGATACGACAACAATAAGTAAAATTATCTGGAAGTTTGTATTTCTTTTTGGAGCTAACCTCTAAATCTCAGAGAACAGCTTAGTGATATGTAATGTAATGTAGGAAAAAGTTCTTTGTCAAATGAACATGGAATATATTAATTCCAAACTTTCGGATACATTTGTTGGACATTCCAATAAACTTTTCTTTGGGCTAGCCTTGAGATTATCAGCACATCAAGTAGTTCTGTACATTTAGTGCAGATTATTGTTTTAATTAGGACACTGATACACAGTAATTTTATGCAGAAAAATGACATTTGTTTTACAGAAATGAAATGTTGATTGATAAATAACGTAATTATATATTGCCAGTTTCTTTGCCTGGTTAACCTTAGTACTTGATGTGCTGATAATATATGTAAATTTTTTATTTATTTATTATTTTTTTTTCAATTTGAACACTACTGACTACGAATTTTGTAAAGAAAAATAACTATTACTTTATGAAAATGAAATGTTGAGTGGTAATTAATATCATTATTTAAACGACAATAAATAATGAGCTGATAATTGGAAGGCAAGCCCTTAAATTTTACTCCGTCAGTAAAAAAAAAAAAAAAAAAAAAAAAAACGACTAACAATTCGCTAAATTATAATTGTATTTACAACGAAAGCAGAAAATGCTGTCATGAGAACAATTAGGCTTAACTAACCTTTGAATTCACGGTGGGTTCAAAATTCTTCATTGGTACAGAAGAAATTCGCCTTCTTCGAAAGCTTTCACTTTCGGGGAAGCTGAAAACAGTGGCTTTTGGATGTGCTTTGTAATTAGATCTATATAAAGGCACTCAATATTTTCCAGGCATGTTGTATAAATATGCTTACTCACGTGCACGACTACCGAAAACTCAATACTGATCAATGCCGCATGAACGCAAAGCTAATATCGGCATTCCCTTTACGTTTGCCCTTTGACCTCTCTGGAGAGAGGGATTGCGATGGCCCTTTGGCCGTGACATCACACCCCTTCGTAGTTCGCACGCTGGGGCTTTCTTTCCAGGGGGTTTTGACCATGGCCGCATGCTGACCCACACAAGCACTGATGTCTTGAAGTGGTAACCCACAATCCTGATATGCCACAATTCTCCCGTGATCGAAGTCGGAAACCTGCTGGTAGGACTGCCATTGTCTTCGATAGGGCATGCTGCGGTTGTCCATGGCCACGAATGGCGAGCAAACACATTTCAAGTTCACCTCTCTTATACGACTTCCAGGTGGCATTACTGTCCCACATGATTCCATACGTGCTGCCCAGTTAATCATTTACTTGTGCGCCCGTGTTCTGCCCTCTTTCCAACTTTTGAGACCCTGGGATGGGATCTTCCTGGTGTTGCACTTTTAATGGCCAGCAGTGTATATGTGTATGCTAAGTTCTAAAATGCATACTGCAGTGCAAAGCATTTATTTGTTTCTTACATTCTGTTAAATTATGTACTATAGTTTCACCTCCTCTCTCTCTGTCTGTCTGTCTGTCTGACCTATCTTTTTAGATATAGGCTATTTTAATGTTTCTTAACTAAAATGGTTTTGTTTTTCAAAAAAAAGCAAAATGGAAACTGAATATACTGTTTGTTGAATACCCTTCAGATCTTGTTCTACTCTTTCCACTGTCTTGCCATTGATATGAAAATGTTAAAAGATTCTCTTGCTGTTTTATTTTGTGAAGCTAGAGTGTCAAGACAATTTTGGCAGGGTGTAATATATCATAAATAATGAAATTAATGAAGTAAAAACATTAAGAAACACAACCTGTATTTACTTCTTTTATTTTCTGTTCTGCTGTTCTGATTAGAAAATTAAATTGCAAAAATACTTACAAGAAAAAATGGAAATAATGTGTTAAGCAGCAGAAGTATCCCAAGGTTGTATGGAAATATGGGAAAGTGTGGAAAGTTTCCTTTAATGTTATTATATTTCCAGGGGTTGAATATCATTTTTTGCCCATTTAGTACTGGGCTAACTGGAATTAGAATTCACTAGTCCCAACTTTCTTTGATCCAATCTAAAGCAAACGTTAAAGTAAAGCTCAAATTTAGGAAATGTCAATTACACAAACTATGATATGCATACAAAACATTCTTTATCTACCCTCCTGATGCAGAACATCCACATGAAGAACAGCCTCTGAGATTACTGATCTCAGGGGCTGTAATCAATATCTTTCTTTCTCTTGACCCCCACCCCCCAAGAAAAACATTTGTTAGGTAATATATATACTGCAAGAGCTACTGACTCTAAGAGATATTAACACCAAATCACAGCATGCACCAAACTAATGATACTAGGGTTGTCTATTTCAACATCATCATAAATTACTTTAACAAGCTTATCCATATAAATTAAAAATACTGTTGAAGTGGATACAACTTACATCCATGCCATTTGCAATGTTCCTGAATTAAGTGCAAACCACATAACAGTACTGCCACATCAAGCCTGACTTATAGATAGCAAGACTTTTGGTGTAAATGTTTCTTACTGATTTCAGCAACTTGTCTTTCACATCACAACATTTTAACACACTGGATAACTTGTTCCTAGGGACATCATGAAATACATTTTCATAGTCTACAAGTAATGCATCTTGATTCACCTCACAAAATTTTAGTAAAAACTGTTTGAGTAGAAATATGTTTTTCCAGCATCTCATACTACTTCTAAAGTCACTATGTCCTGTATTCAGGTAATTTTCCATTACCACCCTAAGTTTCTTATCCAATATCCCTGTATAAATTTCGCTTAGCACATTAAATAGAGAACTCCATGATAGTTACTACAGTTCTCCTTGTTCCCTTTCTTGCAAATTAGCACTGTGATTGACCTTGCCAGTCATCAGGAACCAAGCTAGATTCTCTTGCAAATGGAAAAATTCCGAGTAACCAGTAAATATCTATTATTCTGCTATGTTTAACTCATTATGAATTAATTTCATAAAAACCTGCAGCTCTACTACTCTTCAGCAATAGAATAGCATCTCATTCTTCATGGAAACTATTTTATTTTGTCCGGTTTGCATTCTCATTATATAGAACTAAATCTCTATTTTCTACCTGTACACTTGTCCCAGAATATCCATTCAACGAATCCTTAAAGAAAACTCATTCCATCTCTTAATTTATCCTCCTGTGATACTAGAGGTTGATTATGTTTGTGAGGGGAAACCTTGCACTACACATTCCTCCTTCCCATTCTTTTCTCAGACATTTGACAAGACTTGTAAATTCTTCATGGCCATTATGAAAGTTTCTTTTTAACATAATGGTCAAAGTCTTCCTATGATTTAGCTTTAGCATTCCCAACATGCAGTTTTGCCTTTTTTTTATAAGTCTCTCAGTTAACATGGTTTCCACTATTTAAAACCTTCCTAATAAGCATTTTTTTTTTGGGTAAGGACTTCACTCACTTCTACTGCCCACCAGGGTGTTGCAGCCTTCCTCTCTTTACATGTTACCACAACATATATCTGTCCTTGTAGCCTTGGCTTTACGGTTTTTTTTTAAAATTTGTTTCAGTCAACCTCAGTGTTCTATCATCACAAAGGGAAATTTCAATTTTAATTTAACTATCTTTAATTCTCTTCTGAAATCTCTAATACTGGGTGACTATACCAACCAGTAGGACTAACTACTTGGGGGAATTCTGAGGCTAACTCCGTTACTATGGCCTATCACAAAAATAAATTTAAAGGAAAATACTAAATTAATCAGGTGTTATCAAGCACATCTTTTTGAAAACGAGTGCCAAAAAATAAAATAAAAAATGTCATGAAACAGGATAACTTCAGTAAATGCAATATTTTACATATTAATGCTCCTTGTAATTGTAGTCCATGTCAGTTTATGTTGTAAGTGTTGTCTGATGTTTGAACTTGTTGTTGAATACTGCATTTTCTGATTTTTACCCAAACTTGTTATTGTTTGCACCAGCAAGGACATTGTGCTGTAAAAGTGGCTGAATTGTACAAGCTGACTTATCACTCTTGATTCCTGGAGTATGTTAAATACATCTTAAAATGTTCATATTAAATCAAAATCACAGACAACAATGTTGTCCCATGATTTGGGCTATTTAAATTTTCTGTTATTTAAATACTGTTTTGTACTTTGGCTTTGTTCAGAAAATTGAAACTTAGCAAACTGAAAGACAACAGTCATTTCTCTTTTCACTTTGGGAATGTCTGGAAGAATCTGAATGTAAAATTGGCCATGAGTGACAGAGGAAGTGATGTGTGCCAGGCAGAAAATTTTATAATGCAATAAAACAAGTGGTGATGGCTTGTAAGCACAATAGGCAAACATTTATTTATATTATTTATCATATTATTTTTTATTTACCATTAAATTTTTATTTTATCATATTCTGCGTCAACCAGAACTCCCACTTTTTGGGTATGCAGGTGTATCCAGAATCCTTAGGTTGAATGACCAACTGGGACAGTCAGCTGCGGGCTAATCCCCCACACTGATGTTCTTACCTGATTAAAAAGACAAAAAGAAATGCAAAAAATAACTCAAGTGTGAAATATGGTGGGCCTACCACACTTGAAAAGGATGGTCCAGCACGGTATTGACCTGGAACTGGAAAAAGGTGAGTCAGAAAGAGATCTTGGCTGAGTGAGTGTAAGATTGGTGTATGGAATACTAGAGGTATAAATGGCAAGATGAACGAGGGGATTGAAGAGATGAATAAGTATAGATTGGATGTGCTGTGTGTAAGTGAAACCAAAAAGAAGGAAATTGGGATAGAAGAAGTGAATAGAATGGTGAGTGTGTGGTCTGGAGTATTGAATGATGTGAGAGGACAGGCTGGTATAGGTGTGATTTTAAGTGAAAAGATGAAGAACAACTCGATTCACTATAGTTGCATAAGTGAGAGAATTCTTTGGATTCGTTTGAAAGTGAAACTTCAGAGAATAGTAATTGTTGTAGTGTATGCTCCTTGTGACTCGGAACTTTTTGATAAGAAGGAAGATTTCTGGAATGAGCTAAAAGCTGTTTTGAGAGAGTTTGGTGCTAAAGAGAAAGTTATAATAGCAGGGGATTTCAATGCTAAAGTAGGTGTGTAGAATACAATTTCTGACAATGTTCTGGGTAAGTTTAATGATCCTTGTGTGAATGATAATGGTGAAAGATTAATTGATCTCTGCATTGAGAATGGTTTGTGTGTATCTAATACGTTTTTCAACCACAAGTATATCCACACATATACTTGGAAAAATCATACACTTGGTCAAAAGAGTGTGATAGATTTTGTTGTCTACGATCAGTGTCTGAAACACTTAGTTGTTGAAACTCATGTGATGAGAGGTGAGGATGTTGGTTTGGATCACTACTTGGTAGTGTCACTGAATGTTGGTTGAAGGATAAGGAATAGGAAGAGGCCCAGGATGGAAAGAATAAAGGTTGAAAGGCTCTTTGAAGATCATCAGCATTATTCTGAGGTACTCAGAGAACAACTGAAGGAGCTGAAGTCTTGTGAGAGGGATGTAAAAAAGAAGTGGGAATGTTTTAAGAACTGTGTTGTCACTGCTGTTGAAGAGGTCTGTGGCACCACAATAGTGGGTAACAATAGAGGTGATGCTTGGTGGAATACTGAGATTGAAAAGGCAGGAAAGAGAAAGGAGGAATCCTATTTGGGGATGTTGCAAGGTAGAGTTTCTGTGGATGAATATCGCTGTGAGAAGTGTGAAACCGCTAAGCTAACCAGCTTAGTAAGGCTAAAGATAGTAAGGAGAAGGTGGAAAGGCATGATTTGGCTTTTTGGAAAGATAGGAAGTCTTTCTGGAAGTACACGAGACTCAGGAAAAATTGGGGAAACAAAGTTGTAAGTTGTGTGAAGAATACGGTTGGGGAAATGATATGGGAGCCCAATGAGTTAAGTGAAAGATGGGGTGAATACTTCTGTGAGTTATTAGATTAAAAAAGCAAAGGTGATTCTGAGGCAGATGCAGATGATGTCACAGTGAAGTACTGAAGCACAGAATGGATCTCAAGAGAAGAGGTGTGGAAAGCTCTAAAATCTCTTTAGAATGGTAAAGCTTCGGGAGTTGATGGCTTAACTGCTGAGACGTTGAAATGTGGTGGTGTCTCTGTAATTGATTGGTTAACTGAAATTTTACAGTTGTACTGGGAGTTAGGAATGGTCCCCTGGGATTAGAAGGATGCTATCATTGTTCCCTTGTATAAGGGTAAAGGTGATCAGACTGACTGCAAGAACTATTGTGGTATTAGCTACTGAGTGTGCCAGGGAAAGTGTTTGGTAAGGTCGTTATTGAAAAAGTACGGGGTCTTACATCAGAGAAAGTGTGGAATGTTCAGAGTGGTTTTATGCCTTGTAAAGGCTGCACTAACCAAATTTTTGCATTACACATGATGATTGAAAAGTATCTGGCTGTTGGTAAGAAAGTTTTTCCTGCCTTCATAGATTTAGTGAAAGCTTCATCATCATCATCATCATTGTCAACCATTATCAATCCACTGCTGGACGAAGGTCTCCCCAAGTTTCCTCCACAACGGTCTGTCTTGTGCCAGTCTCCTCCCTGTCACTCCCGCATACTTTCGAATTTCATCCACCCATCTTCCATGTGGTCTTCTTCTGGGTCTTTTCCAATAGGCCACTTCTGTGGAAGGTATTGAATGAATATGGTGTTACTGGGAATCTACTTAATAGTGTAAAAGCCATGTATGCTGGTAGTAGAGCTTGTGTACGAGTGAATGGTGTTTTATCAAAATGGTTTTCCATTGGTGCAGGAGTTAGACAAGGTTGTGTAATGTCACCATGGCTGTTTAATATATTTATGGACGCATGCATGCGTGAGGCCAAAATAGATAATAGTGGTTTATGTCTTGGTGATATCTGTGTGTGCAGATTGCTGTATGCTGATGACACTGTCCTGTTGGCAGAGAGCAAAAGTGAGTTGCAGAGTATGTTGACTCGGATGCACGAAGTTTGCATGAAATTCAAACTGAGTATAAATAAGGGAAAAACCAAAGTTATGGTGTTTGAGAGAGGAATGGGTAGCACTGAATGTAATGTAAGTATAAATGGCACAGTGATTTAACAGGTGAATGAGTTTGTATATTTGGGAAGCATGTTTGACAGAGAGAACAAATTGGATGGTGAAATTAGTAGGCGAGTGAATTCTTCATTGAAAGTTATGGCTGCTCTGGAAGGTTTTCACAGGAATGATGGGTTCTCAAAAGTGTCTCGCATGGCTGTGTACGAAAGTGTAATTGTTCCTACTCTGATGTATGGCAGTGAAACCTGGGTACTGCAGAAGAAACATAGCAGTTGTTTGTGTGCTGGAGAAATGCATTACTTGTAGGGGGTTTGTGGCAAGACACGTTCTGATTGTGTGAGAAATGAAGATGTGTCGCAATTGTGTGATGTGAAGAAAAATGTTGTTAGCAAGGTGGAGACTAATATGCTTAGGTGGTTTGGCCATCTTGAAAGAATGAGTGATGAGATGCTTACTAAGAAAATTGTTTTAGCCCAACAAGTGGCAGGAAGGAAAAGCAGAGGAAGGCCAATGAAGTCATGGGAGGATCAGATTGAGGAGTGTCTGCATGAGAAAAAGATTATGAGCATGAAGTATAGAAGATTTTGTGTACGAAGTGTGATGGATGTCAGTGAAGCCCGAGTTGTATGTCAAGATCACTGTAAATGGAGAAGTTTGATACGGCAACAGTAAGTAAAAATTATCTGGTAGTTTGTATTTCTTTTTGGAGCTAACCTCTGAATCTCAGAGAACAGATCAGTGATATGTATGTATGCATGTACGTATGTACGTACATATGTATGAGTAAAAGTACAAAGAAGATTTGTTATTCTTTAGTATCCCAATATGTGTTAAAAAATGATTGCTGATTATTATTCGTCTTTAGTCATAAAGTTGCCTGCTTTCCTTTCTCTGATATAGGTTAATGTTGAAAAAAAAAACAACCCCCAAAAACTGTAATATATCATGCATATGTGCTTAATGCAATCTATGTTACTTGCAGCATGGATGAAGCAAAATTGTGAATTTCTGAGAACTGTTGTATACACACATTTCACTAACATACCAGCAATATTAGACAATGACTGAACTCCTGTCAACATATTGGATTTTCAGACATCTATTTGTATGGTGATGTAAAAATCTTCAGTACTCAGTAATTCATGAAAAATGTTTAGAACTTTGAGTCAAAACTGAGTTCAGTTCTTATGATTTTCTTCATCTATGCCTGCATATACCCTCAAAGTTTATGAACTGTTTTACTGTGTTTAAGTTTCAGGCAATGGAAATTTAGACTATCTTAGTTATTCTTGGAACTAACATTTGTTGTTCAATACTTTTTAAATACATCTTATTTCACCACTGTTTTAGAAGCATTTTTTGTAGCATTGAAGAGTAGGCAGTACTACATATTGTTCATTAAGTTAGTGATAGTGGATGTTTGTTCTCAGTGAGAAAATATTTTGAAACAAAATTCAGTATGTAAAACTATTCTGAATGCATCACTTTTAGTTGTTATTTTGCCAAAGTGCTTTTTGTTAACTTTTTCTTTAAAATTTCCTGTTTTTAGGTTATCATGAAGACACTTCTGGATGACCTTGATAATGTCGTTTTTTGTTTACTTATGATGGTCGAGGAAGCATCAGAAAATTATGATCATGGTGATGGAATAAAGTATGTGCATTGATTGCATTTAATATACTGTACTTACATATTAGAGAACATGGGGATGAATTTTAAAATCATTAAATAATATGAAGAGTTTTAAAAACTTCTTGTTATATAATTGTGTAAAATGTGTGACATAAACAGAGTTGCCAAGTGCTCCGGTTTGCCTGGAGTCTCTCCGGAATTGTTAACCTGCTCTGGCCACCCCGGAAGTTTTGGAAAAACTCTGGACAAAATGACCAATCTTGGTGTAGATATGATAAAATTTTAAATTTTTGCTTACTGCATTTTATTTCAAAATTGTTGCATATTGTTAAAAAATTCAAGGGTTGGCACAATTACTTTTCTCCAAAACTGTTAAAATCTGGCAAAAAAAAAAAAAAAAAAAAAAAGCCGAAAGGAAAGAAAGAAGGAAATTGCACTTTACATGCTGGCATTCTTCCTGGTGTTTTTGTTTAAGTTGCGTCACTCGGCTGGCTGGCTTGCAGCTGTTGGAAGCATGTTGCAATGTCCATAGTAGATGAATGACCTCAAGATAAGTACTGCAGTGAGGGATCCCCGCTCCCAGTGTAGGCAGCGTGATCTTTTTACATACTGGGAAACAAAATTGCGGATTATCTTTTTCCCGACTTTTCAGTTAAATATGCAAAACTGTTTACAGATGCCATCATTTATTAAAACAAAGTGGCCCTGAAAATTTCACCTTGATAACTTAGAAACTTTTTGAGTTAGAAATGCAATTTTTTTTTTATTAATACCTCTTTCTTTAAGTGTCCAATTTGTGTGTGTGTGTGTGTGATTTAAAAGTTTTCACCGTATTCAGATAAAATTTTCAGGGTAACTTTGTTTGACCAAGTTAGGGCATCTATAAAAAATCAGCTTTTTTAAATGAAAATTCGGAAAATTAATTTTTCACATTTTTATCCTTAGTTAAGCAAAGACGCAATACAACAGCAGGTAGCAAATAGGGCTCAGAGTAAAAGGGGGAGGGAAATGAATGTTGCAAGCCCGTAGTTCTCGGTCATCTGTGCTTTCCCGTGAAGTTGACCTTTCTTTCTCTGAACGTCTTAATAATAAAAAGAAAAGTGCATAATTTTAAAAGTTTCCATGGGATTCAAGCGAAATGTGCAGGGTAATCTTATAAGACCAAGTTATGGCATCTGCAGGGTGTCCACATTCTGGAAAGTCAGGGAAATGAAAATTGGTCAGGGAAATGCCTGAAATGTTGGTAAAAGTCAGGGAAAATCAGTGATATTTAAAAAAAGTCAGGGAAATTTCAATCACAGTTAGACTACAACTAGTTTTAACCCGGCGTCGGGAGTGACGCCTTCATCGCCCAACACACTTGCACTTGGTGTTGCAGACAGTCCCTAACTTCCCTTCCTACTAATTTAACCTTGTATTTCCTACCTATTATTGTAAATTGTGTTACATTACTTGTTAACATTTCTCTTTTTGTTTTAGGTCAAAGGAGTAGAAGAAAATTTGTGATATAATTTATACCGCGTTAAAAGGCAATTAAGACTGCAGCAATGCCAAAGCGTTGTGTGTTTAATGAACAATGGTTGGACGAACAATTAAATCCTGAGTTTTCTGGTTGGATAGCTGCTGTGAACAGCGACAATGAATCATCATTTTGTAAAGTGTGCTCTAAAACTTTCAAGCTTAGCAACATGGGGCGTCGGGCAGTCTCCAGCCACGAAAATGGCCCTAATCATTTGAAAAACATCCGTGCTAAAATGTCTTAGCCCAGTCTTGCTTCTTTCACTTCTCCTGTGAAAAAGAACTCTCTTTGTAATAACGAACTCTTGCCATCAACAAGCTCAGGAAATGTGGAATTAGTACTTCTAGAAAATATTAAGTCTAATGACTCAAATACTTATGTTGTGAAATATGATGTGAAGCCCAGTGACCTTAATGCTTATGTAGTGAAAGATAATGTAATAAAGTCGTAAATAATATGGGCCATGGAAGTGTTGTCCAAGCGAATGTCTCTGAACTCTTGTACACAGATTAACAAAACATTTCAGTTAATGTTTCCTGACAGTGCGATAGCTTCAAAATTTACTTTAGGCAAAAGCAAAGCATCTTATGTGATAAACCATGGATTGGCACCACATTTCAAAGAGTGTTTAATGGATGATCTGAAGCAGCGCACTGACTTTGTAATTTGTTTTGATGAAACACTAAACAAAATTGCTCAGCGTGGGCAAATGGATCAGTTTGTTCGTTATTGGGACATCAATCTGCAAAAAGTTTCCACTAGATACTTAAGTAGTGTGTTTTTAGGACGGGCAACAGCTAATGATATTTTAGAGAAATTCGTTAAAGTGCACCTCTTCTCTTGGATAACATGCTACAAGTGTCAATGGATGGACCTAGCGTTAATCTCAGCTTTCTTCAAAAGCTGAAAGATAAATTTAGAACTGAAAATCCAGATGGTAAATTATTAGTTGACATTGGAGTATGTGGTCTTCACGTAGTCAACGGAGCTATGAAAACTGGACTTGAAGCAGTGAAATGTGATATACATCACTTTCTGCATAACTTGTACTACCTTTTAAAAGATAGTCCTGCTCGCCGTGCAAATTATACTATGATTACTGGATGTAAAGATTTCCCTTTGAAATTTTGCACTGTAAGGTGGTTGGAAAATGTTAATTGTTTGACTAGGGCATTGCTTGTCTATGATCATATCAAGAAATATGTTCAAGAATCATCGGTTTGCAGCAAACAGCACATATTTCTTGCAGAATTCATGGAAAGTCCACTGTTGAAATGCAAATTGGCTACATTTAGGGCTATAGCTTCAGAGTGTGAATCTTTTTGAGAAGATTCTAGAGCCCAAAGCCTTTAATTCCTTTCTCACACACTGATTTGCTGGATCTGATGAAAAATTTGATGGCATGAAGCTTGAAGCCTGACAAATTAAGTGAAGCTGATAGTGTCTCAAAACTGTTAACTTTAGATGTATCAAAAAGTGAAAATCTTCTCTCAATTGAGAAAGTTGATATTGGATTTAGTGCTAAAAAGCTATTAAAAGAAGTGAAGTGTTCAGAAAGGGAGAAATTAGAGTTTGAGCTTGAATTTAGGAAACTTGTGACCAGTATGATTAAAAAACTTCGTGAGAAAAGCCCACTAAAATTTAAGTTTGTCCATGGGGTAATTTGTTTGTACCCAAATATTATAGTGCAGCAGCCGAGTCTAGGCAAGAAGAGAGTGGAAATTGTGCTCGAAGTTTTACTTAGTGCAAACAGGATTTCAGATGACTGTGCTGAAAAAGCTAATAAGCAGTACGCTTCATTGTGTGTAGAAGCTCAATCTGCTTTAAAGTCTCAGTTTGATGAATTTTTAGACAGTCATGATGATTCCATTGGATTAGACAAATTTTACAGTGCTCTACTTGACAACCAAAAACAATTCGGTGAACTTTGCGATGTAATAAAAATTTGTCTCATTATGTCTCATGGAAATGCTTCAGTGGAAGGTGGATTTCCTGTCATTAAGTCTCTTCTTGTGGAAAATCTCCTGGAAGAATCCCTGATTTGTCAGAGAACAGTTTTTGATGCCATTAAAAATGTGGGAGGAGTAGAACACATTGCCATCAATAGAAGGCTTCTTCTTTCTGTAAGAACCTCCAGATGAAGATATCAGAATTATCTTGAGAAAAAAGTGTTCTTCAAAACGAAGAAGAAAGAAAACGAAAGGAAAAAAGAAAAATTGATCATGAAATAAAAGAATTGAAGGAAAAAAGACAAAGTATGATGCTTCCAACTCTAGTTCCTAGAGTTGGAAGAAGCAGCATTGCAGGCGAAGATTTCAGATTGGGAAAAGAAGAAAAGTGGTGTGTAATATAAAAACAGTGACTGTGTTCCTGCTGTAATATTTTTATAGTAACTGTTCTGAATATTGTGTATGGGTTTGTTTGAGTGTTTCTTCAATAAATGTAAAACCATGAAAAAAAGAGTAAACTTAAAATTAAAAAGGTGTGAGTTGGACAGCTATGGGGAAGGTGGAGGCCGATAAAATAAAAAATAAATGAATCAGTTATTTGGGAAACTTTATACGTCAAACAGAAACACTTTTAAATAATATAAGTTTCTCAATTATCCAATTCAATTTTATTTATTATCATGGCACATATATTGAAAAACTCAAATAAACCTATTTGTGTAAGGTCAGGGATTTCTTATATATTTGGTCAGGGAAATCAGGTTTGATAATTCTGTGGACACCCTGCATCTGTCAAAAATTCAGCTCTTAAATGAAAATTCAGAATTTTTTTTCCCCATTTTATTCTTAGTTAGGGAAGGAGGAGTAACTCAGCAGGTTGCCTACGCGATTGTGAGTGAAAGGAGAGACGGGACGGAGACCCACATAATAGATCACGTGAGTCTCTCCCACGCAATGCCCCCATGGGTCTCTGATGCGAATGGCACACGCCTGTTGGTGATACGACGTGGTTTGGTTGTTAAAAATATTATTATATTATGATGATGAACTTACTTCTGAAAAAATGCAAATATTACACAATTTTATTTTTAAAAAGAAGAAAATGGCCGGTGATCAATCTAGGGACCCCAATTAAGAATTTTTTTTCATCAACGACTAACACCCCAGGTACGATCCTTAAAAAACTCCCAGTAAATGGAAGGTGATTCCACCACCACCGACAAGAGAAATTCACATACGACACAAAATAATTTGATTAAACATATGTTCCAGGTTAACTATAAATTTATTTTGTGCTCTCAGGCACATGTTGGAAAAACACTTGATACAAGGAAACTTTAGGTGGCTAGGCCGAATAAAAAAAAAATTTTGCTATGAATTTTAGAGTCCAGAGTATGTTAACAGTCCTAAATAATCCTCTCAGAAACCCTGGTCTGCAAACCAAGTAGTTTTCACCTGTGTGGTTTAGAGGATGGATGAGGTAAGTGGCACAATTTGGTTACCAGCCTGCCTTACAAAAATCATCAAAGAATGTGATCATTCACTCAAAGAGTGTTAAGAGCTTAATGCTCGATGTGCATATCTGATACCTGTTGAACCTTGAGCTAAATGCTCTTTACAATTTAGATTTAGATGGTTAAGAGTGACATTTTATTTTTTTTTTTTTTTCACAACACACTGATTTTGATCAGTTACCTGGAAAAATCTTTTCCTTACTTTACAGTACAGAAAACCAAACAAACAAAAATGTCAAGTCACTTTCCTCTCATTTGGGCTAACGAAAAAAACCTGTTCTAACAGAAAACCAAAATTAATATATTTCAATCCATTTCTTTGGTCACTGGCATTAACTAGACATTTTTACAAAAAAAAAACAAAAAAAAAAAAACACAATGACATTATATTACATTTGTTGGTTCTGGCCAGACCATTAATTCCAAACATACATTTTGCATTTCCCTATTTTCCTCCCATTTTAATTTCACCTTCCCCCCATTTTTTTCTCACCCCTGAATTTTAACCTTTTACATCATTCCATTTCTGATCAAGACACATTTTTTTTTTCTTTCAATTTTAGGTGGTCCTTATTTTTTTCTGTTTTTTTCTCTTCGTTTTTCCTCCTCTTTAAATTTTCCTTTTGATGCCGAATTGGAATTGGTGTTTGTGCTGTTGCTACGAGAGCCAGCACGCCGTGGAAACGGGGCCTGATGCGCTTATGATGACATGGTAGGATTTTCCCTCTTCTCCTTCCTTTCTTTTATTCTTTTTTCTTACTTACTCCCGATGCCGGCCTTTGAGGAAACTTTCTCTCTCTCACACGGCGACAGGCGGCAGCGATGTTACCGAGCGGGTTACGAGGCGTAATGCCCGCTATTGCCTCGGGACGATGTCAAGCACTTTTTCGCGCCATCTCGGCAGCAGAGTAAATTTTGAGCCATGAAAAGAATTTGAAAAGAAAAGGATCGTTCCTACCATTCTTGGGCCACCGCGGCCGCACGTTCCCGGTGCTGGAAGATTACGGCAGGTTCGGCATCCGGACGTCCGTCTTGCGGACTCCCCTCCTTTACTCGATTTTTTTTTTTTTTTTTTTTAATTGTGGGACTCTCCCTTACGAAGTCCGGTATCGAAGTGTCTAGCAGCACGCAAAAATTCCCCGCTCCTCGCCGAATTCCTTGCGCACGCGCCCGAAATGGCGGAAGGCAATTGGCCCGAAGTTAAGTCAGAAGGCGGAGAGAAAGACGCTATTCCCAGAAATCGCTCGCTCGCATCTTCTCGGAGTCAGGCTTGAACTTTGACCCACGAAAACGGGCGCTGCGGTGAACCTCGCAGAATTCCGCCCAAACCCCGAAGTGTTCCTGTGCAAAGCGAAAAATGCCTTTTCGAAGTAAACAAGAGCATAAATAAATCGGACTTTCTGCACTGGTAAAGCTGGGAAAACGTCCTCACAGATGCCATTCTACAAATTTATCGCTTTTAGAAAAGTGACACCAGAAACTGTAGCCATTTTCGTTCTTTCTTTCTGAACAAAGACTTTTAGAGAACCACCTTTACAAAAATTCATTAAACAAATTAACTAACATTAACGAACATCGTTACAATTAACTTCGTAACGCATAAAAATCGAATTCTCTCTAGCTACAGGTACGACGATCGGAATTACGAAAAAATCGCGTAAAGCAACGATTTCTTATTTTGTCCTGATGCATTAAGCCACAATTTTATTCTTTTACTAAATGACTATTAAATATCCTTGACGATAGCGCACGCGCAATTAATTTACGAAAGTCTCCTTTCGTTACGGAGCGATCGCCGACCCGCTTTTTTTCTAACAGTCGCTGCATTATACTATCACTAGTTAATACCAAGTAAGATTCATACTAAAACCAACTAAATATTAATACTAGGCAAGATTTTAATTACGAAAGGTTACTAAATTAAGCCCGATACACACAACAACGATTTTAATACATGCTACTGACATATGGCATAAACACGCGTTTTTTCTCATTAGATACCACTACAATAAGATAAAATACTTCAAACACTACATGTTTACAAATTACTTTTCCATTATTAAAGCTTACAGAATAATACAATAAAAGAAATCGCGATAACGACGGTAAATACGGAACTACAACCTTACGATTTTTCTTTTTATCGCTACGTTATCCCGACGATCAATAACGCCGAACGCCGCGGCGTCGCCGATAATTTTAAACTGATACATCTAACACTATACATATATAAACTGCATTATACACTTAAGAAACTAAGGCAAATCAATTCATATACACTACATCATATACTGCACTAAAATAAACTTCACTAATATCTCTTCCCTGAAAGTAAACAGTGCACTAAAAAATGCAATGGAAGGAAGAAAAAACATTGCATGAAAGAACAACAAAAAAACCAGCAATATAGCATGATGTCAAACTTCCTTAAATCTACTTCCCAGCTAGTTACACATCCCTTAACTAGAAACAGATATCACAAGGCTAACTTACCTAGACCTATTCACATAAATTTAACTACATACACACAGATCAACACTTCACAGAAAAATCAGAAAGAAAAGAAAATAAATGAAAAGAATTTACTTGATTTTTCTTGACTCTTAAATCTATTTTTTTTTCTAACTTCCTCCTTGCCAAAGGGATTTGAGATCATCTCATGACAAAAATTATCACTCTCATTGAGAGTGCGTGGATCTGGTGATGGGTTTTCCGATCCAAAAATATTGGCCCATTAATTTAGAGATCGGAAAAACGTCAACAGATCATTGGTCCTTTTTACGCTGGTCTTCTCTTTCGCGAGAATAAAAAGTTGATGTTATTCATTTCTGTCGGCTCTGTTTTTCATTTCTGTATTTTGGTTACTCTTTTTTTCCTTAAAAAAATTAGTCCACTGGTTTTTTTTTATCATGTCCCTCTCTAAGGGAAAGAGAAAACATAACCAAGTTTTTAAAGATGCTTATGAGAAAACGTGGCCTGTTTTAAAAAGATCGAAAGAATCAGCAAATGATGCCTATTGTACCTGTTGTGATATTTCCTTCTCAGTTGCACATGGTGGAAAAGACGACTGTAGATGTCATGTGGAATGTTGCCATCATATTGAGGCTGTAAAAAGAAAAGCATCAAACCAAACATTAACAAAAATGTTTGCACAATCTGATGACCACTCCATTATTAGAGCAGAAGCATTATTTGCAAATTTTTTAATAGAGCACAACTGCCCAATTGCCATTTCTGACCATGGAAGTGCATTATTTAAAAAAATGTTTCCAGATTCGGCAATTGCCATAAAATAAAATATGGAAGTGCCCGCACAAAAACCTCTGCAATTATAAGGAGTTTTGCTGACATTTCAGTGCAGCAACTGACGAAAGTTCTGAAGATATCCAAGTTTTGCTTGGCTACAGATGGTAGTAATTCCCATTCGGATCAAAAAATATTTCCGACTGTAGTCAGTTATTTTGACCAAATCTTAAGTAAAGTAATCACAGTATTGCTATCGTTACTGAATCTATGTGGTAATGAACTGGGGAAAACATATTTCACTTATTGGGTAAAGAACTCACGAAACGATCAATTCCATGGCAAAATTGTATAGCGTTTTGCTCAGACAATGCACCAGTTATGGTGGGAAAGCACCATGGCGTTACAAAATTTATACAAGATAAAAACCCTTCTGTTGTTTTTATTTGCTGTACATGTCATTGGATTCATAATACAGCACGTAGTGCTGCTAAGAAGCTAAATGTATTGTTTGAAGATTTTTTTGTGGATGTATACTTTTATTTAAAAGGAAGTATGAAGACAAGTGATGCTTTTAAATTGTGTCAGACTTTATATGGGGAAGAAACGCAGAAAATAATAAAACGTGTCAACAAGGTGGCTGTCACTGATGAATGTGGTAAATTGTTTCCTTGATCAGTGAGAGCCCTTGCAATAGTTCTTCTGCCATGGACATGAAGATAAAGACTCAAAGAAATTTAGACAAATTAAAGAAACTTTTGAGTCTCCTGTTACAAAACTGTATCTGCTTTTCCTCCAGCATGTGCTGCCATTGCTTTGCAAGACAAATGTTTTTATGCAACAAGAAACCCCACAGATCCATAAACTATGAAGAGAGCTTCTATCATTATTTACAGAAATAGTGTCAAGGTTTATAAAGCCATCAGCTGTGAGTGAAGCTGAAAATGTTTTTCGAATAAAATTTACTGAATATAAGCTTAAAAAATCTAAGGATGATCTGGTTATAGGTTCAAAAACATGCCAGTATTTGATGGGAGACTCTTTAATAGAAGCAGAAAAAAATTGTTTTTACAAATCTGTACGTGCATACTATACAGAAGCATGCCATTATATGCTAAAGAACTTCCCTTTGGAAGATGAAGTTTTGCAGCATGCTGAAGTTGCTGATATCGATTTCAGAGTAAATTTAAGTCTGAGGATTTTTTTCTGGAGCTCTTTCAATATGATGACGAAGAACAAAATACCACTGAGATTGAGTTTGCTTCATATCAGGTGGACACACTTAGTGATGATGTGCTAAACTGTGATAGAGTTGATACAACTTGGAAATTAATTGGTCAAATTTGTGATCACAATGGAAAGCCAAAATACAAACACTTGGCCCAGCTAATGTTTGATGTTGTTGTTTTGCCACATAGTAATGCTACTTGTGAAAGGATTTTCAGCACAGTGAGAAATTTTTTTAATGAATTCAGGGTAAGCATGAATCTTCAAAGCTTGGAAGCACTAATGATTGAAAAATCAAAAATGGCCACTGTGGGACTTTCATGCTATCAGCAGCAATTTACAAAAGATGAACTTAAAAAGGCTAAGAAAGCAACATATTTGTCATTAAATAACAAATGAGATATTTCCATATAAAGAAGTGTATAATGACAACTGTTTAAAAGCCCTATTTGTTATGTGAATTTTTAAAATAATTTATGTAGTTTGTATCTCATAAAAATTGTCGAGTCATATAAATTGATGCAGATTAACCACTTCAAGGCTTTTTTAAATTATTTTTAAGTATTAATATAATTAGAGGTAAGTAGTTTTTAATATTTCACATATATGTAAATTTGCAACATGTTGAAAATTTTCTTTTGCACTTCATCGACTAAATGTCGAATGCGGGTGGTGCTCCTGACAGGTGTTATCAAATGTTGGCAACTGCATAAATAATGTATTTTTATGGTGAATGCTGAGAGGATGCTTGGTAAGCATCATAGGAACAGATTTGATATTCATTCAAGGATGCCAAGCATTTATTAAGCATCTGCTAAAGGTTGTTGGAGATTAGGCTGACCATTATTAACAAACTGCATATTAATTGAAATATCCATGTGTAGCAGAGGTGACTTGCTAATTAGGTTTTGCCCTCCTGTACAGTGCATACTATAACAGGAGGAGCCAAATGTTGTGATAACATAAACATTGACTCACTAGCACTACCACTATTTCAATAACTGTTTCACACGTTATTTAACTTGTGAAATAGTTATTGAAATAGTAGTAGTGCTATTGATTTATTTAGATAGCCATGTAAACTAAAGGGCTAGTAGATACTAACCTTCTTATTTAATAAACATCGACTGTAGACATGCATGTGCATGAAAGCCTTATTGAACAACGTGATTAATTTCTTGTTTAAGTCATATCACATAACATATCAGCATAATAAAATCTCTCTAAAGTGACCACCATCTGCTAATGGAACAGTGTTGTTATTCTGCTTCCTTTAAAATATTCACTTGATCTCATTAATCCTTCTACGGTTGGTTGGTTGGTATGATTTTATTGGCACAAGAGCCTCAGTGGTTCAAAGAGCACCAAGTCCAATGATTTAAAACAATAACACTAGTATTTCTTGTGCTGTTAATTTAGGAAAATCTTCCATCATGCGAGTCCTCCTGAACTTGTTTTCAGGATAAGTTAGAGAGAGGGCGGGGGGGGGGGATTCACTAGCAAATTGCAAAGTTTCAGGTATATAAGGGCATATAAATCTTTAATGTGAAAATTCCAAATAAAATATTGTTTAACTTTTGTACCTATGAAGCAATTCTTTAACAAGCTTTCTTCCCAGTTCTCTTTCACTTCACCATAATACTCGATTTTACATTCCTTTTAAAGTCTGTTGAATGTTACTCTATTCCAGTAATATGAGACAGCATAACAACATTGTCATCAATTTCACTGGATTTATTTTCTGGATGAGTGGTTGTTAATCGACAGGCATCAAAACATTTTACGATTGTATCATGATTCACCGACTCTATGCTGACTTATCCAGAAAACAGCATAACTTGACTGTCATGTTCATTGGAAAAAAATGAAGCATGATGTTCTTTAGGGAAGTTTGATGTGCATGGCATGGAGCATCCTCTAGGAGAAGGAGAACATTTTTGCTTTCATGAACCATCTTTTTTTAATGAGCCTTTCTTTGTGAAAGTTGAAAATGTCATTCACACTGTAGAATTTCCCCACCACATAACTCCTAGCTGAAACAAATGAATTTTTGAAGAATCTTTGTGGCTATCACTGTGGTCTTTTCATCCTCTGCCCTTCAGCATTTACACAAAATGCTATTGTCAAGTGCTCCTTAGCTAATTTTTCTTCCTTTGACTTCTGTGTTTTTATTAACTTCCTGTTTTGTTTTTTGATGGCTGTGTATGTAAAAAAAAAAAAAAAATGGCTTGTTTCATCCAATTTATAAAGATTTTTATCAGCATAACCCTGCGCTGTTTATGGCATAAAGGCTTCCCAATTGTTACACAGCTTGGTATCCACAACAGTGGTTTCCTCAGCAACAGATCAAGAAACAATATGGTTACAAGGTGAAATCAATCTAGCCTGCAATTACTCACTAAAAAATGTTGAATCCTAGTTTCAGTTGAGATTTGTGTTTCTTTTTCTCCCATTAAAGCATCACTGAAGGGAATTTTTTAGCTCTTTCACATAAACAATTCTAACATTTTACTTTAAGCTTACATTTCACATCAAAATTTTTATTTTATCCCTATTTTTTTAAAACAGATTCCTTATTCATCAAAGTTTTGTTACTTTGCATTTTCCCACATTTAAACAGCTTGTCTAACTTTCCAAAATTCTTTTCTTGTGCTCACTTAAAAAGTTTATCTGGTCTTTTAAATTTTTTTGAAGACATTCTTATTAGCACTCCATGTCATGAACACAGAGAAACAATTGATCAGAGAAGCTTAGCTTAATAAATGAATATTTTCATTTGCTGCAAACTTACTTGCACGTAGTCAACAGGGCTCTGACACTAAAATGCAATCTTTTACCTTGAATACACAGGGAGGATTCTCATTCAGTGTGAGAATACTCCCTGCATATTCAAGGTAAAGGATTGCATTTCAGTGTGTCTTCCTTCACCTTTCCCCAGAAGGTGAAGAAACAAGTTTTGCTTGCAGACTTTATCAGTTTTTGTGGAATAACTTTTTTACGGGTCTTATAGAGGTTATTTTCATGAAAGTTTGTTGTCAAATTTTCGAACTAAAGCCTAGTTCGTCATCAGGACTACGTCACTGGAGTAGTTGCTGCCACTCAGTTGGAAGAGTCCAACCGCAATTATCGCTAATTCTGGTACTTCTTCTTCTTGCTATTTCGATCCCTTCTTCTAGTTTCCTCTTTACTAAGTTTGACTGGTGGGCGATTATTTTCACTGAGTTCCAATTTATGGAGTGTCCACTTGCTTGTATATGTCTGTCTAGTCCTGTTTTGTTCCTAATGTTCCTAATAGCTGCTTGGTGTTCTTTCATTCGGACCTTAATACTTCTCCCTGTTTCTCCTATATAGCTGAGTCCGCAGTTACATTCGATGCAATAAATTACTCCTTCTTGCAATTGGATGTCCAATTCTTTCTGCTTTAAAGCTGGCAGGAATTTCTTTAGTTTGTTATTAAGATCTGGAGCTAGCCTGATATTATATTTTGCTCCGATCCTTTTCAGTTTCTCGAAAAGTCCCTTGTGGTACATAATTTTGCTGGTGAATTTGAAGTTGGCTTTCTCCTGCTTCTTTTTTGGCACTTGTCTAAATATTTTC
Source organism: Macrothele yani (assembly GCA_039090855.1). NCBI lineage: Eukaryota > Metazoa > Arthropoda > Arachnida > Araneae > Macrothelidae > Macrothele > Macrothele yani. The sequence goes on from CM077010.1 coordinate 94,321,139, forward strand.
TCAACATATGGGTAGGGGTAATTGTTTTCTGCCAATATTTCCTTTAATTCTACTTTGTGAAGATCTTTTTGAGTATCTGAAGAGACCAGGATTTCAATTTTTTCCAAAAATTGTCTCGCCGTATTCGATTTATATAATCAGGGTGGAATGAGCAGAAGTCTAACATCTTCCCTGTGTTGGTGGGTTTTCTAAAAAGCTGAGTGAATATTTTCCCCTCTCTTGAGGTCAAGGTTAAATCTAGGAAATTGATGCTATGGTCTTTTTCCTGTTTCAGGGTGTACTGCAAGGTCATCATCATCATCATTGTCAACCATTATCAATCCACTGCTGGACGAAGGTCTCCCCAAGTTTCCTCCACAACGGTCTGTCTTGTGCCAGTCTCCTCCATGTCACCCCTGCATACTTTCGAATTTCATCCACCCATCTCCCATGTGGTCTTCTTCTGGGTCTTTTCCTGTCCCTTGCAATCCAATCTAAAATTTCGGCTGTCCATCGATGATCTGTCCTTCTGGCAGTATGTCCAGCCCATTGCCATTTCAGGGATTTAACTCTGATCATGATGTCTTCCACTCTTGTCATTTTTCGGATCCACGAGTTCCTCTTCTTATCTCTCCTGGTTACACCAAGTATGCACCTCTCCACGCTTCTTTGAGTTGTCTGCAGCCTTTGTATGTCTCTTTTAGTTAAGGTCCACGTCTCTGCACCATACGTAAGCACTGGAAGGATGCATTGATCAAACACTTTTCTTTTAAGACGTAATGGCATATTGCTCTTGAAAATTATGCTGTTTCTTCCAAAAGCTCTCCAGGCAAGTTTTGTACGCCGATTAATTTCTTCATCAATGTGACCCTCACTTGATATCTGCTGTCCAAGATAAACGTACGTGTCTGTTATCTCCAGCTTTTCTCCATCAATCGATAAATCTTCATTTCTTGTAAAAGCATTAAACATCACTTTTGTCTTCTGAAAGTTCAGTTTTTAATCCCACTTCTTTACTCTTGTCAGCAAGTTCCTGGATCATACTCTGCAGCTCTGATGGGGTAGTTGCAAAAATGACTACGTCATCAGCAAAATGAAGGTGGGTTAGATAATCTCCATTAATCTTTATCCCCTTGTTTTCCCAGCTCAGCGACTGAAAAACACCCTCCAATGTGGCATTAAAGAGCTTCGGAGATATGGTGTCACCTTGTCTCACTCCCTTTCCAATTTTTACGTGTGTTGTATTTTCAAACAGCCTAATCTTTGCACTTGCATTTTCATAGATGTTATTAATAATATTAATGTATGCATCTTCAATACCGCAGGTTTTCAGAGCCATTGTAACTGCTGATGGTTTCACCGAATCAAAGGCTTTTTCATAATCGATAAAAGCCATGCACAATGGAAGTTCATATTCCCTCGCTCTTTCAATTAGTTCTCTCAGCACGTGGATATGATCTATTGTGCTGTAGCCACTCCTGAATCCAGCTTGTTCTCTCGGTTGAGCCATGTCCAGTGTTACCTTCAAGCGGTGTGAAAGAACTTTAGTGAAGATTTTATAAACTACTGATAGGAGGCTGATAGGTCTGTAGTTTCCGAGATCCTCAATGTCACCTTTCTTATGTAGCAGGATCATTGTAGTGGTGTTCCAATCCTCAGGAATCTTTCCTTCATTAAGGCATCGAGTGAAAATTTGGGCGAGTACTGTTTCGATTTCTCCACTTGCTTCTTGTATGATGTCTACAGTAATTCCATCTTCTCCTGGAGCTTTTCCTCGCTTCATGTTCTTGATTGCATGTGCAACTTCTGCTGGAAGGACTGGAGGAACTCTGGTACTGGTATCTTTCATGATGTCTGGAGTGCATATATCATACCTTTCATATAATTTGGAGTGGAAATCTTTCACTCGTGTCAAAATTTCTGCCTCTATTTCTTGTTACAGAACCATCTTCTTTTCTCAGTGCCATAATCTGTTTTCTTCCCTTACTGAGATGTCCCTTTGCTATCTTTAGGCTTTGGTTGTTTTCAATTGCTTTCCTCACTAGTTCACAGTTGAATTTTCTTACGTCTTCAGTGATACTTTTTCTTACTGTCTTGCATAGCTCTATATATTCCACTTTGGAAGTCACATCTTCTTTAGTCGTCCTCATCTCTCTTCTTTTTTGTATTAACATTTTCGTTTTTCCTGATAATTTATTTACATGCAACTTGTTCTTAGACCCAGCTAATTTTGTTGCTGTTTCCATAAGAGCTTTGGTTACTTTTCTGTTAACTTCAGAGATGTCCACTTCTTCCGATGTTAGGCCTTCTAAACAAGAGAACCTGTTCTTCAGTTCCAACTTGAAGGTATTATGGTGTTTTTTAAGGTTGGTTATGTCAATAGATTTTTTTTGTCTTATGAGCTTGCCACGTTCAAGTTTAGTGTTGAGGTGCATCTTACATCTCACCAATCTATGGTCACTACCTGTGTTGAACTTGTTTAGCACACTGCAGTCTTCTATGACGAATTTTTTGTTACACATAATAAAATCAATTTCACTTGTCATCCCATTTGGATGTCTCCATGTCCATTTCCTGTGTGGCTTTTTCTTGAAGAAGGAGTTCAAGATGAAAAACCCTTCTGCCTCTGCAAACTCAACGAGAGTATTTCCACGCTGGTTTCTGTTGCCGTGACCGAATTTACCTACTGAAGTTTCATTCTGTTGCCGTTGCCCTATTTTTGCATTGAAATCTCCCATAATTATTTTCAAGTGCTGCTTACCTTTATTATTTAGATGACAAATTTCCTCATAAAATTCTTCAATTTCTTCTTCAGGATGACTTGTGGTGGGTGCATAAGTTTGAATAATCTGAGCCTGGTATCTTTTCGAGAGTTGGATAACAAGTCGTGCAGCTCTGTCAGAGGAACTTTCAACTTCTACAACTTTATCCTTCAGTTTCTTGTTTATTATAAATCCAACACCACTAGTTCTGCCAGTATCTGTCCCACGATAGTAGAAGAGATGTCCACTTTTCAGTTCGATGAGATCTTCTCCTTTTCTCCTTACCTCACTTAGCCCCACGATGTCCCACTTGATCCTTTGTAGTTCCTCTTCCAATTCAAGAAGCCTTGAATCAGAAGATAGGGAGCGTCCATTGTACGTAGCCAAGGTCAGCATCAGATGGCAGCCTAGTCCGGTCCTCCGGGAATTCTTAGCACCCTCTGCCTTCATGTCGCACTGGCCGCTGCCTTGGCCAGGTACATTCCAGCTGCCGGAGACTGAGGGCCAAGATTTAAGTTGTGGAATCATTTTGAAGGGGTTTGGCCATAACTCACCACGCTGGCCAAGCGGGTTGGTGAGTGTGGGATAGCATTTCCTCTAATCCCGATGGTACAGTTATACCGCTATTGGCGGTCGTCAGAGCCCCTTTAGTGGGAACAGGATGCACCACGAGAAGGCGGGGTTGACATTTGTCAAGGAGAGGCTGTGATTCTGCCAGAATCTGATAGGTTAGAGATTGGTCCACAATATCTACTATAATTAGGACATCATCCATGTACCTTACATAGAGAGCAAATAAGGAGGGTTGTATAAGGATTTTTGCCTCTAGTTTACTTATATAATAATTTGCTAGCAGAAGTGTTAGTGGAGAACCCATTGCAAGTCCTGAAGTTTGCCTGTAATATTTCTTTCCAAACTGGAAGAAATTATTCTTGAAGAAAAATAGGAGCAGTTCATATATGCCAAGTAGTATTTCTCTATTGTGATTATGGAATACTATTTTTCCGCGAGGTCATCCGCATTGAATTCCAGTAGGAGGTCCAGGTTAATGTTGGTATACATAGATACTATATCCAGGCTTGCCATTACTGGATGAATTAATTCTGGCAAGTTGTCCAGTTTTCCTTTAAGCTGCATGGAATTTTTAGTAGGTAGGGAGGAGAAGGGAAAATATCTCTGAGGTGACCAAGCAAATAATAATTAATGTTGGAGAGTGGCGAATTTCTAGTGTCTATTATAGGTCTTATTGGATGTCCTTCTTTGTGAACTTTTATTGTACCATAGATCTGTGGAACTCTAGACTAGATTTTGGAGAAGTTTTTGGCTCCCTACCTACTAAAAAATTCCATGCAACTTTGATAAAGTTGTAGCACTGAAAGCAGATAAAAGCAAAGTTTTGGTATGGGTAGAAAAAGAGAAGTATTACAATAAAATTTAAGCTGAATTGAGCAAGCCTTATTATGAAGAACTCAATAGTAACCCCATAGATCAAACTGTCAAAAATCTTAAAAAATTAATCAGCTCTTTAAGAAATAAAAACAGCTTAATGAACTCTTCAAAAACTTCTCCAAAATCCAGTCTAGAGTTCCACAGATCTATGGTACAATAAAAGTTCACAAAGAAGGACATCCAATAAGACCTATAATAGACACTAGAAATTCGCCACTCTCCAACATTAATTATTATTTGCTTGGTCACCTCAGAGATATTTTCCCTTCTCCTCCCTACCTACTAAAAAATTCCATGCAGCTTAAAGGAAAACTGGACAACTTGCCAGAATTAATTCATCCAGTAATGGCAAGCCTGGATATAGTATCTATGTATACCAACATTAACCTGGACCTCCTACTGGAATTCATTGCGGATGACCTCAAGGGAAAAATAGTATTCCATAATCACAATAGGGAAATACTACTTGGCATATATGAACTGCTCCTATTTTTCTTCAAGAATAATTTCTTCCAGTTTGGAAAGAAATATTACAGGCAAACTTTAGGACTTGCAATTGGTTCTCCACTAGCACCTCTGCTAGCAAATTATTATATAAGTAAACTAGAGGCAAAAATCCTTATACAACCCTCCTTATTTTCTCTCTATGTAAGGTACTTGGATGATGTCCTAATTATAGTAGATACTGTGGACCAATCTCTAACCTCTCAGATTCTGGCAGAATTTAACTTACTAGAGAATACCTTGCAGTGCACCCTGGAACAGGAAAAAGACCATAGCATCAATTTCCTAGATTTAACCTTGACCTCAAGAGAGGGGAAAATATTCACTCAGCTTTTTAGAAAACCCACCAACACAGGGAAGATTTTAGACTTCTGCTCATTCCACCCTGATTATATTAAATCGAATACGGCGAGACAATTTTTGGAAAAAATTGAAATTCTGGTCTCTTCAGATACTCAAAAAGATCTTCACAAAGAAGAATTAAAAGAAATATTAGCAGAAAACAATTACCCCTACCCATATGTTGAGAAAATATTTTGACAAGTGCCAAAAAAGAAGCAGGAGAAAGCCAACTTCAAATTCACCAGCAAAATTATGTACCACAAGGGACTTTTTGAGAAACTGAAAAGGATCAGAGCAAAATATAATATCAGGCTAGCTCCAGATCTTAATAACAAAATAAAGAAATTCCTGCCAGCTTTAAAGCAGAAAGAATTGGACATCCAGTTGCAAGAAGGAGTAATTTAGTGCATCGACTGTAACTGTGCGGACTCAGCTATATAGGAGAAACAGGGAGAAGTATTAAGGTCCGAATGAAAGAACACCAAGCAGCTATTAGGAACATTAGTAACAAAACAGGGCTAGACAGACATATATATATACAAGCATGTGGACACTCCATAAATTGGAACTCAGTGAAAATAATCGCCCACCAGTCAAACTTAGTAAAGAGGAAACTAGAAGAAGGGATCGAAATAGCAAGAAGAAGAAGTACCAGAATTAACGATAATTGCGGTTGGACTTTTCCAACTGAGTGGCAGCAACTACTCCAGTGACGTAGTCCTGATGACGAACTAGGCTTTAGTTCAAAAATTTGACAACGAACTTTCATGAAAAATAACCTCTATAAGACCCGTAAAAAAGTTATTCCACAATCACTATGAATAGAGGTGCCATAAATTCATTTACAACTAGGACTTTATCAGTGTTCTTGCAGATTTCATCAGAGACATCTGGCACTCCAGCCTTGCCAGATGTCTCTGTTGGGTGTGAGAAAGAATGTTTTCTTGTGGCAGGAACTTTGAGCTTGTGTGCTAAATCAATGGAGAATGGCGAGAAAAATCACTTCACCTGCACTGCAGCAGGAAGTGCTACATCATTGTGGTGTTTTTTTAGAGGAAGAAAGTTGGTCATTTAGTAAGGGAAGAAATGGAAGTCTATGGACTTCGAAATTCATTCCAGAAAAAAGTGATCATTAACAGGAAATTTGCTGAAAAGGGAGATCATTAGTTAACAGAGGCTTACTGTTTGTTTAAGAAACGTGTGTTCAGATTTAATTCACTTTTGAAAAAAAAAAAAAAAAAAAAAAGCAGCATTTTTACCCTTTGCTTTAATGCCACTACTATGAGGGTTATGCAAATTTTAAAGTATTTCTATGTCATATTTTAAAATACCTTTCTTGCCACTGTCATAAAGTATACAGTTTTGAAAACCTTTCTGTGAGATTTTGTTCTCTTTTTTCTTTCCTTAGTAAAAACCTCTGTGATTTGCCAAAATTTTCTTAATAAAAGATGCCATGATCTCTCAAAATTTTTGGAAGTCATTGTGTAGAGAGTTTTTCATTTGGAACGTGTATGGAGAAATGAAGTCTGCAGATATTTGAGGGCATTCAACTGGAAAATGTATGATTTCCCCACAACGACTCAGTCAAATTTTATTCTTCGAATAATGTGTTAATTTACTTTGAAGGCATTTTCCAAGAAATGAAATGAAAGGATTTTAAGAGAATCAGGATTACAATAAATGATTTAATATATCTGAAGTCCTTGGTCTTATTTCTAATAAAGTATCTAAACTTTCTTTTCAGTTAATGCTCTGCTTGCTATAGCCACTGTTAGTAACAATCACATACTGACCATGATAAAATGCGTTATTTTTTTTTTTTTTTTTTTATTTTGCTGATCTTTTGTTTATTTGCTATTTAAATTCCCTTTTTAAAATTGAATAAATGACTTAATTATTTTCTACTAGTTCTTGCTCGGTTTCAACTTTAAATCACATGTTATAGAAATTAATTGTTTTCCTGGATTTTAAGTTTTGAGAGAACAAAAGTACTAACCAAATGACTAAACATTACAGTGGATTCTGAAACAGGATATGTGCATGCATCATGGAATGATATGTGCTTTCCAGTGATATGCGTAAGAGAACAATGTAGTCAGATGATAGCTGATGATTTAACTGAATTATGATCCTCAGCTAGGTCTAAATGAGCTTTTTATTCTGGGTGAATGAAAAAATACAAGAATATAGTTTACTGAGAGGAATGAATCTTCTCATCCATTACAGTTTAATAAAGAGCATCAAGAAGTGAAAGTGTTGGGAAGTAGACAGATTACTGAAGACCAAAGGGGCAGCTTTCATTAGGCATTTACTGCAGTTCTATGTAACACCAGAAAACTTTTGCTAAAGTTCATTTCTGGTCTAATATTACCGAGAAACAAACTTAGGAATGTTTTAAGACATTTTCTCTCGCATTTCAACAGTTTAGGCTTATTGCAAATATGCAGATCTGTTCGTTAGTGGAATAAAGACTGAAAAAGTTTTCTTGAAGAATAGCAAATTAATATCATGACTGATACTAGTGCATTTCAGTGGAAAAATCTTTTATATCCCCAAACACTTCAGAATTACTGTGCAGAATTATTTATTATTATATTTAGTTGTAATGTTCTTGACTACAGGAGGCTGCTTCAAAGGGTTACACACACTCCCACACAATTGGTTGTGTTAATGCTATCTGCATATAACATTTTCTTTTATTGCTGCGCAGTGAACAAATCCATGAATAATTGAATCTGTGCTTGGCACAAATGATGCTGCCAATTATCTAATGGAATTCCCGAATCTGTGTAACTATTGCAGCTGCCTTTCCACAAGCGAAGATTGAACTGAAGGTGGATACGTCTGCAGTGTTTGATTGTCACATATCTAGTTCTCAGTGTATTGACTCAACATAATGCATCAGCAAAGATAGAACCTTAATTTACTCATCTCCCCATTAATTGACACATGGTGTTGCAGAGTGCCTTTATATTTTAGATTCCTGTGATTCTAACTGATTTTTTTCTTTCTCTTAAAGCACCTGTTATTCTCCATTCAGTTAAGCTTTGTAATGACCACCAGCAAAGTAGAGTAAATCAGTAAAAAGCTATTAAGATTTATTAAAAATATATATATTTCTCTTGGTAAATATTGTGTTGTATTGGTCATTCCAGTGTTGCAAATGGGAAAAGTTTTCATATTGTGACACTAAATAGGAGGCATGAAAGATATTCAGACACAATGTATTGAAAATGATTTAAATAATAAATAATATGCACAGGGTGAGCAAGTTACTATGTTCACTTGTTGAAAGTAGATTATGGCGGAAGAGAGAAGTCGCTCTGCATCTGCACTGTGAGCAGTAAATAGATAATGAAAACATAAAAACTTGAAAACATGCAGGGTTCCCACTCAACCTGGAAAACAGGGAAAACCTGGAATTCTCAGGGAATTTGAAAATGGTTCCAAAAATCGGGGAAAACTCAGGGAAAATTACCCTTTTTTGTAAAAATCAGGGAAAACTCAGGGGAAATTATCCCTTTTTTTTTTTTTTTGTAAAAATCAATGGGTACTTTATTTTGCCAAAAAAACTTATTCTTTCAAGATTTAAAACTTTTGCTTGCAATTACTGCTTGCCTAGAATTTGGTAGATCTTACTTTCAGATATATTAAGTATTTCCTTTATTCTCTAAAAAAAGATGCAAAATTGAATTTAAAAAATTGCCAGTTATTAAGCTTTTGTTCAATTTCTGCAGGCAGTTGTTATAACATGGAACAATTGGCTTCCTGCTTGAAGAAACACTTCACAAGAGAACCAACCAAATGATGGATCAAAGTCCTTTGTCTGTTGGTTCTCTTGAAATATGTTTCTTTGAATAGAGCCATTCCATCATTAAGCTTAGCTGCATTGTGTTATAGAAAAACTGAAACTATTCAACTGACAGATTTTTTCTTACATATGACCTGTTTTATGGGAATGTATTTACAAATTCCGTGTGGGTAGTATTCACAAAAGTTCACGGAACTCTGGTACAGAAAATAATGTGCACAGTTAGTTGTTATTAATGAAAAACAGGTAATTTTATAAAGACAAATTACGTAAAGAATTTACAAGTGTGTGCTTTGGTGAAAAAAATGAATGGAATGGAATGAAATGTAACAATTCTTTGCAACATGCCACTCTGGAAAATTTCAAAAACCACCTGGAGAACCTGGAAAAGTCAGGGAATTTTTTTATTACTTTTGAGTGGGAACCCTGACATGTCTCAAGTTGTGTGTATCCTTTGATTATGCAGTTGAAAAATGTTTGATGTATGGCTCCAGTGTCACTGGCATCAAGGAGTTTCTAGGTCAGGGAAGGTCACTTATTCACACATGGAGCTGCAACATTATCCTCTTTTGTCTTTCTGAGACATGTGCAATACAATCAGCATTGCATATTTCAACAACAGCAAATGCTCCTACTATAAACAGGAAGCCACTTTGTGACACTTTGTAACACAAGAAACATAAATTTTGCCCGTCATTCACAATATTAAAACATTGTTTCACAAATTTTTTATGGCAGACACTGAGCTGTGAAGAAGTTGGAGTGCTGACTATTAATTGATTATTAGCATGGCTGCCCCTGTGTTGTAGTGGTTTATGTGGTGGCTTCTGACTATTTGTCTAAGATGGGTCTGGGTTCAAATCCCAGGGAGGTATGTATGTTGTGTTTGTCTCATGAGACTGGCTCCTTCCCTTCGCTGGAGCCAGTAGCCCTAAATTAGGGATGAGCGACTACTTATAGCCTGTCGAGTTGCTTACGGTGGTTGTTACTTGTTACCCCCCCTCCCCCTCAACATTAGCATGGAAACTTAACATTTGCATAAATGAAGTCTCTAAAGCTGCGTGATTATATGTGAATAGGTAATCTAGTGAATTTCCAGGATTCAATCCGGCCTTTCATTTTGTGTGCAAGAGGTGTTTGAGATTTACTGTTTGAAAATATTTATTTGGGATTAATAAATTATGCTTTAGTGTCAGTGCCTTTTTTTTTTTTCTTCTACTGAGTTTTTTTCTTGTCTAGTGTTAGGGAGGCTATAACATGATTTTTTTTTCTGGTCTTGTGTATGATACTGTTGGTGAGACTGTAACAGGGAAAACTATATGCTTCCACTATCAGACATAAAATTATTAAGAGTGCCTTTCTCTCTCTCTCTCTTAGTTTATGTGAAGCATTTCCACAAAAATGGCAGATGGCTGTGACATCTAATTAGACGCATGCACATGTTGTTTGCAGTACAAGCACAGTAACTGTGTTGAATCTTGACTGTGAAACATCACTTTTGTGAGATTTGTAAGAAGGACTTTTGCAGGATAATACTTTTCTGTGTGCCTGCTTTTGACATTTTGTTTTTTCATTGATTTACAAAAGTATGGTCACAACAGTTCAACATAATTATAGTATACGATGCATAAAACTAATATTAAAGGAGTTAGTGTTGATACATCTGATGTATTATTTCTGTTATATTCATTAGGCTGTGAGTACTTTTCTTTCATGTCTGATTCCTAAATCTGCATTAAGACATGAAAGAAAAGGTGTATCAAAAATCTTATTTTTAATTGTCAAAAAAGTGCTTGGTGATATTTCAAAGCATATTTTTCATGTATTTTTGTTATCTCTTTTGTAGTTCATTTTCATCACAAGAACCACACAGCATATTGCCATCCCAATTCATTGCAACCATTGAATTCCTGAAGTCAAAGACAAATTATAAAGGATCATTTGTCAGTTTACTGACCCAGAAAGCAGTAAGTAATTTTAGATATCTCATTTGCAAACATGTGGGGATAAAAATGTGTGTGTGTGTGTGTGTGTGCTGTGTATATATAGGGTGACATTGACACACCTGTCAGACTGCATTATTAACAGCTATGCTGCATGGAGCTGAACTGACTGACTTTGAGAGAGCAGGGTGGTTGGATACCATCTGTGTAAACTGTGAGTGAAAATCCTCCAAATACGTGGCGTCAGAAAATAAATAAATACATCACTCTTTCCACGTTCCAGAAACACATAGCAACCGAACTCGGCTAGATATCGAGAGAACCGTGGTTCGATTCCACGGCGGCGGCTGAAAACAATTTTTCGGTTGCTATGTGTTTCTGGAACATGGAAAGAGTGATGTATTTATTTATAAACTGTGAGTGTATATCATTGCTGCTGTCTTGGGATTTGTGACGATTATGGGCAAAACACGTAACAATATTAACAAAGAAAGGTAACTTGATCACGCTAGTTACGTTAACTAAAACTTTTACAAAAGTTCGTAAGTTGGAAGCTTTCGACCTTATCTTAGGTCTTCATCACGCCAATGGAGGACTAAAATTGTTGCCAGATTCTACATTTGAATTTTTCCTATTTTTTGTTGCCAAAACTTAGAATTGATCTCCAGATCAACGGAATGTAGAGAGGAGATTCGGAGTTGCAAGTCTTTGGGTTGAAAAAAATTTCTATGCTTTCACGGTAACGGAGGGCAAAATCGATTGTCAAACGAAGCAATTCGTTTTGCTTCGTTCCAGTGGGGAACTGCAGAAGTGTCTTCCATTGTCAAAATAGACAAGGCAGTGTTGGGATTGCCTTTCGAAACATCTTTTCTGTGTTCTAAAATTCTATGGCTAATGCTCCTGTATGTGCTTCCAATGTATAAGTTATCCCCAGTAGAAGAAGAGATAGGAATGCAGTAAACTCCTGGGAGGTTCAGGCTTTCAACTTTGTCCCTATCCCTTTGTAGAAGTTTCATGATGTTTGGGGTAGATTTAATGGCAAGATGGTAACCAAAACTTCTAAAAAGGATCTGTAACTTATAAGCATAGGAAGGATGGTAGGGAACCGAACCACAGAATTTCAGGTCTTCTTTCTTGTGAGGAAGGAGGCATTCGATTTTCGAATGGTTTTCAAATTTCTTTATGAGGGAGTTAACTGTAACAGCAGGGAAACCATGAGAGAGGGCTATTGTAGAAATTTTGGAGAGTTCTTCTTGAAGAGAGAGTTGGTTGTTGCAAATGATATGAGCCCTGTGGATGTAGGACTTCAATGCTGCAAGCTTGTAGAGATGCAGGGTGCAAGATTTGTAGGGAATGATGTTAGTGGCTGCAGAAGGTTTTCGATAGACGGAACGAGTAATGGAGAGATCAGCGTTTCTGCAGATAGATACATCCAGGAAATCAATTTTGTGATTTACTTCCTTAGATATAGTGAGCTTAATGGAAGGAAATTTTTCTGTAATGGAGTTGATCAGTATCTGTAGCTCAGACTCGAATGTGGCCAGCTAATGAAAATGTCGTCTACATATCTTAACCATAGGGAAGGTTGAAAAGGGTGTATAGGAATTATGGAAACTTCAATATGTTGCATGTAGATTTCAGCAAGCAGAGGGGAAAGAGGTGAGCCCATGGGGAGACCAGATTGTTGCCTATACACAATTTTGTTGAAAACAAAACAACTGTGTTGATGAATAGTGTGGAAACAATCATAAAGATCTTTGATAAGAGGACCGGGGTTCAAAATGAAGAATCAATTTCTTCATGAGGAGCATGTAGGAATCAAAATATGGTACAGAGGGAAACAAAGATTCTACATCAAGAGTATACAGATTATCACAAGGGGGAAAGGAATTAGGAAGGTTGTGGATGAAGTTTGAAGTAGAGACAACTGTATGAGGATGGTTGGCTGCCAGGGATTTGCATTTGAGGACCAATCTCTTTTCAAGGTTTACTGCTGGAGAAAAAGAATATTCCACTAAAGGTCTGATGGGGTTACCAGCTTTATGCAGTTTCACTTGCAGGAAGAGCCTGGGAGTTCTGAAGTAAGGAGGGGGTGATATATCACCAAGGAAGGATTGAAGAGTTTCTTTCTTAGCTAATCTGTCAACTGAGTTTTTGAGTGAGTTGGTGGTGTCTGACTGTAAAGGGATGCAGTTAGCAGATGTAAGAAAAGAAAGCACTTTTTGGTTTAGAGTTTCTTTACCAATGATGACTGGGCAACCAACTTTATCTGCTTTGCATACGGCTAGGTCATTTTCTTGAATAAATGACCTGAATTCTTTTAAACAAGAAGAAGAGTACTTGATTGGCACAGAATTTTTGCTTGGATAGGATAACAGCAGCGTTGGCACGAAGAATAGGCTGCTGAACAGTCTCAGTTCTGTGGATGGCTGATTCTATAACAGAAACAGTTTGTGGAAGATTGATAGGAAGAGCAGGTGAAAATTTTGGGCCTAATGATAAGAATTTATCCAAGCTAGGAGGAATAGTGACAGAAGAAAGATTTACATACTTTGGCTTGTCAGTAGAGGCTGATGACGGAGATGTTGATCGACTTTTTTGCTTGGAGAGTAGAAAATTGAATTTCTTTGTATGGCGAGCATATTCTTTTACTTCTATTGTTGAGAGGGTTTGGTTGATGCGAACCATGAAAATATCCAGCAAAGCAGGATGAGTGGTAGCAGCCAGTGATTGGTAGCTAATGTAGCAGGAAAGTTCAGTTTTAGCAATGGAGGAACGCAGGTCACGGATAGCGGCAGATAGGAGGTTATGGCTGGTTTGCTGTAGTAACGCACGGCACCGTCCTTTGAAGATGGGTTTGCAGATCTATTTTGGACTGACGAAAGATTGGATTTCCTTCCGGAAACTTCGGACTCAAGTCACTAATTCTCTTTGCAGCCTTCGTTTTCTTGTTTCCTGCAAGACTTCTGGCATTCTTCCCCAAGCTTTTCAGATCTGCAAACCCATCTTCAAAGGACGGTGCCGTGCGTTACTACAGCAAACCAGCCATAACCTCCTATCTGCCGCTATCCGTGACCTGCGTTCCTCCATTGCTAAAACTGAACTTTCCTGCTACATTAGCTACCAATCACTGGCTGCTACCACTCATCCTGCTTTGCTGGATATTTTCATGGTTCGCATCAACCAAACCCTCTCAACAATAGAAGTAAAAGAATATGCTCGCCATACAAAGAAATTCAATTTTCTACTCTCCAAGCAAAAAAGTCGATCAACATCTCCGTCATCAGCCTCTACTGACAAGCCAAAGTATGTAAATCTTTCTTCTGTCACTATTCCTCCTAGCTTGGATAAATTCTTATCATTAGGCCCAAAATTTTCACCTGCTCTTCCTATCAATCTTCCACAAACTGTTTCTGTTATAGAATCAGCCATCCACAGAACTGAGACTGTTCAGCAGCCTATTCTTCGTGCCAACGCTGCTGTTATCCTATCCAAGCAAAATTCTGTGCCAATCAAGTACTCTTCTTCTTGTTTAAAGAATTCAGGTCATTTATTCAAGAAAATGACCTAGCCGTATGCAAAGCAGATAAAGTTGGTTGCCCAGTCATCATTGGTAAAGAAACTCTAAACCAAAAAGTGCTTTCTTTTCTTACATCTGCTAACTGCATCCCTTTACAGTCAGACACCACCAACTCACTCAAAAACTCAGTTGACAGATTAGCTAAGAAAGAAACTCTTCAATCCTTCCTTGGTGATATATCACCCCCTCCTTACTTCAGAACTCCCAGGCTCTTCCTGCAAGTGAAACTGCATAAAGCTGGTAACCCCATCAGACCTTTAGTGGAATATTCTTTTTCTCCAGCAGTAAACCTTGAAAAGAGATTGGTCCTCAAATGCAAATCCCTGGCAGCCAACCATCCTCATACAGTTGTCTCTACTTCAAACTTCATCCACAACCTTCCTAATTCCTTTCCCCTTGTGATAATCTGTATACTCTTGATGTAGAATCTTTGTTTCCCTCTGTACCATATTTTGATTCCTACATGCTCCTCATGAAGAAATTGATTCTTCATTTTGAACCCCCGGTCCTCTTATCAAAGATCTTTATGATTGTTTCCACACTATTCATCAACACAGTTGTTTTGTTTTCAACAAAATTGTGTATAGGCAACAATCTGGTCTCCCCATGGGCTCACCTCTTTCCCCCTCTGCTTGCTGAAATCTACATGCAACATATTGAAGTTTCCATAATTCCTATACACCCTTTTCAACCTTCCCTATGGTTAAGATATGTAGACGACATTTTCATTAGCTGGCCACATTCCGAGTCTGAGCTACAGATACTGATCAACTCCATTACAGAAAATTTCCTTCCATTAAGCTCACTATATCTAAGGAAGTAAATCACAAAATTGATTTCCTGGATGTATCTATCTGCAGAAACGCTGATCTCTCCATTACTCGTTCCGTCTATCGAAAACCTTCTGCAGCCACTAACATCATTCCCTACAAATCTTGCACCCTGCATCTCTACAAGCTTGCAGCATTGAAGTCCTACATCCACAGGGCTCATATCATTTGCAACAACCAACTCTCTCTTCAAGAAGAACTCTCCAAAATTTCTACAATAGCCCTCTCTCATGGTTTCCCTGCTGTTACAGTTAACTCCCTCATAAAGAAATTTGAAAACCATTCGAAAATCGAATGCCTCCTTCCTCACAAGAAAGAAGACCTGAAATTCTGTGGTTCGGTTCCCTACCATCCTTCCTATGCTTATAAGTTACAGATCCTTTTTAGAAGTTTTGGTTACCATCTTGCCATTAAATCTACCCCAAACATCATGAAACTTCTACAAAGGGATAGGGACAAAGTTGAAAGCCTGAACCTCCCAGGAGTTTACTGCATTCCTATCTCTTCTTCTACTGGGGATAACTTATACATTGGAAGCACATACAGGAGCATTAGCCATAGAATTTTAGAACACAGAAAAGATGTTTCGAAAGGCAATCCCAACACTGCCTTGTCTATTTTGACAATGGAAGACACTTCTGCAGTTCCCCACTGGAACGAAGCAAAACGAATTGCTTCGTTTGACAATCGTTTTGCCCTCCGTTACCGTGAAAGCATAGAAATTTTTTTCAACCCAAAGACTTGCAACTCCGAATCTCCTCTCTACATTCCGTTGATCTGGAGATCAATTCTAAGTTTTGGCAACAAAAATAGGAAAAATTCAAATGTAGAATCTGGCAACAATTTTAGTCCTCCATTGGCGTGATGAAGACCTAAGATAAGGTCGAAAGCTTCCAACTTACGAACTTTTTGTAAAAGTTTTAGTTAACGTAACTAGCGTGATCAAGTTACCTTTCTTTGTCTTGGGATTCCCCAACTCCACTGTCACTTTACGTTCTTCATCACTGAAAAGCAGATTGTGCCACTGCAGTGATGCCGTGCTTTGGGAGGCCAAATAAGCCAAGTCATTGTTCCTGATGAAGTGTACTGCAAAATGTGAAGAAGGCATGCATGTCTTCTGCCACAGACCTGGCCAGCAATATTTCACAAGCCACTGGATCAGTTATTTGTACTCAGACACTTTGTCGAGAATTTTATACTCACTGTTACTGTGCTAGGTCAGCTACACACAAGTTCTACATCACTCCAGGCAATGCCATACGATGACTGTAGTAGGCTTTTGCTCGATTTTTGTGGACAGCAGGAGAGTGGAAAAGAGTCATGTGGTGTGATAAATCACCTTATTCTTTTGTTCAGATGGACGAATTTGAGTGTGGCATTTGCCAGGGAATGCAGTCATTCAAACTCCATTGACCCTACAGTTAAGTGCAGAGGGGATCTGTGATAGGGTTGCTTCTGCTGGGAAGGACTTGGTCCTTTTGGTTGTGGTGCTCTCCAGCCTGGCGGCCATCAGGTCCCAAAGACATTCTGAACAATTCCATACTACCTACACCGTGGCAGTACTTAAGCACAGATCCCTATCTGTTTCAGAAAGTATGAGTGCCTTGCCACACTGCAAAGTCTGTCCAGGCCTGGTTTTGAAGTGCAGAACATCCAAATGTTGTATTGACTTGCCCAAAGTCCTGATCTAAATCCAACAGAACATCTATGAGATAAGCTGGAATGCTTAATGCAATCATGACCAGTAGGATCTTCCTCATCTTTGTCAGAAGCTAGGCAGGAGGAATTGAGGAAAATTCTGGTACAGAGCTACCTACATCTCGTGGAAAGCATCACTAGATGGGCCATTCAGTCATAACTGCCAAAGGTAGACTGACTGTGTAGTGTGATTTCGACTAGTAAATCCTGTGCACTGTTTCCGGTTGACCTAGGTGCTGAAATAATTTTGTCTACATAGTGTATTTCTAGTACCTATGAGATGATACAAAGGGTAATTGCATGTATTAATTGAAATGAAATGCTATTGAAAACTTGATCTAAAAGTTGTTCTCATTACGCCTGAGATTGCAGTGGCATGCATCTTGTTTCTTTCACTTTTTACTTCATAAGGTTTTTTGTATTTTTATGTCAAGTAGTATGAATATTGTATGTGGAAGTTAAATTCATTCAAGCTTTGATACTTACTATATTCATACATTCATGCAGAATACAGTTTATGAGGGAAGAAATATCAAATTTCATAATTTTTTTGGAACTGAAGCCACCACAGAAATTTGTTTGTTCAACCTAACAACAGAAAGTAGACTATCCAATAGGTGCTTCTGTTTCTGTGATGTTTCCTTTTTCTTTGTGTGTGTGTGTGAACATTTAGCAATATACCAAAATTTGCACACATTGACCTTCCCACATTTCATTTTTCAGTCGGCTTCAAAAATTTAGTAGTGTCAAAAATTTAATGGTGTCAAAAAATCACAAGTGAAAAGATCATTGATAAGTGCTAAATATGATGAGATAATTACTTTTTTCCATTTTTTTCTTTTATGATAAATTGATGTTGAGGGTATAACACATACCCAATTCATGGTAAGCACCAAGCTAAATTTTTTAAATATGTAAATTTCCACAAACATTTGTTTGCGGTTTCAGCAGCTGAAGAAGGAAGATAATTTAAGTAGCTGGCAGTTTAGGAAGTACTGTATTCGACAAGAAATTGCTGAATATTTATGTAATGGGGAAAAATTAGTTGTTCAAGAGATTAGTATAGTTTGTGGGTTCACTAGGCTGTTGTCACATATTCCACTTGCAGAATGCTGTGCTGATGACTTTACTCTGCAAAGCAATTCATGTGATGTTATCAGTAAAGGACATGCAAGCTACAAGGTGCCACTCTTGTTAGAGGTCCCAAAATTTTGTTTATAACTTGAAGAATAATCAATGTATTTTAATAAGACATACCTTAGTTTATGTGAAGCATGACGATTTCACAGCATTTACTGAAAGTGCCCGCCATTTTCATCCAAACATGCTTGAACATGTGGCATTGCCTATACTGTTTCTTTTTCTCATGCTTGGATGCAGATAGGTTCTTTTTCACCACATGTTGTGATATAGTCATTCTTCACATAACTAAAGTATGTTCTTTTGAAATTTTATTAAAATGCAGTGATTGTTCAAGTTATAAAGACAATTTTAGGACATCTAGTGAGTGGAGGCTCCGTGTGTGTAACTTCATTGTCCATGTGGAAGGATTTGAAGATAATTAATTCGCAGGTGTATTATCACTGATTGGAGGGGTAGAACTTCTTCCTTTTCAATGGCAGGGAAAATTGTATATTACAGAAATGAAAGAAAATCCTAACTTCTTAATGCACATTTTTCTGCTGGCAGAGGAAAGTTATTCTGCAACTTACTACAAAGAAATATTCGTGTTCAGAACAGACACAGAATTAATTCTTGTTACTAGTCTGTTTGATGTACATAGCTGCCAATCCTATTTTTTTCTGCTGGGAGACACCTGATTTTCAGTGTGCTTTCCTTATTTGCTGTGTAAATCTGGTTTTTGGAAATGTTTTTGTTAAAATGTAATTTTTTTTTTCACAATTCATTTTTTTTTCACTTTGTTGCTATTTATGATATAAAGTAGAAACAACTGCCTGTGGCAAGTTTACATCAGAGGAGATAATAAGAATGTATTTGTCTTCACCCCAGAAGTAAGGGTGGGAGTGTTCATGTATGTGCATGGAGGGGAGGGCACATCAGTGAATGTCCACAGGAGGTGGATCCCTGTGTATGGATAAATGCTACTTCCTTCCCACAGCAACATATCAAATCCTCAAGGTAGGGCCATTACTAAAAGTAAAATAAAGTGAAACTGAAGATGGAAGATTTTTGTGATCTGTTTATTGGTGGAGGAATGGGAAGGAGAAAGAATCAATTATTATACTTTAGGGAAGATGTAGGATTGTGCTGTGTTCCCTCATTGGCAGTGTGTGAATTAAAACCATGTTGCTGTCATTGAAGTGTGATGTTAAATGGAATTCCATGTTCTATATTCCATTTTGGGTTAAGTGTTTTTTTTTTAGATTTTATTGACTCTTGACTTATTTTATCTCACTTTGATGCAAAAGGAATTATGCATTCATTCTTTGATATATCTAATCAGCAAGCTTGATACGTTTTTTATGTGCATGTTAAAAATTTTCCGTTACTTGTAAAATTTTTTTTTAAATATGGCTGAAAAGAGAAAAAAACCTGCAAGCTTTCAAGGAATCTTATACTCAAGATTTTCTGTTCATTAGAAGGTCTGGGAAAGGTGTACACTATGCATTTTGCACAGAATGTGCTGTTGTTATAAGTTTGCCATATTGTGGCAAATGAGGTTTAACAAACCACACAGCTACAAAGAAGTACAAGGATGAAGCTGCCAGTAGTGTGCAAGTGCAATAGTATTTAAATACATTTTGTCAAAAAAAAAAAAAAGGAAGATGAGTGCTATACATGCTGAGTGCCTGTTTTCATCCTTCATAGTAGAGAGCAGGATTTACCAATGAGTGGTGCTGATCATGATCTTTTGCAGTAAGGCTTCTGTTTTATAGACAGAGTAAAGCTGTTAGCCGGTCTGTAAACTAGAAGATTTATATAAAAAAGGCATACATTTTTTAGCACTGCTCCCTGGATCTACTTATGATTTTTTTTTATTTTTGCTGTTCTGTATATCATAGCACATGTTTAAACAGAAAACATCTTTTCAAGAAATAACTTTCGATTATAAGTATCTTTTTTTATTTTCATTGAATCCAGTTGTTACAGTAAGTTGTTAGACATTTTTCAGATGTACAGTAGAATCTGCTTATAATGAGGAGCTCATAACTGAAGGAAATTCTTGTTAAATCCTACATACATATCACTAAGCTGTTCTCTGAGATTCAGAGGTTAGCTCCAAAAAGAAATATAAACTTCCAGATATTTTTACTTATTGTTGTCGTAATAAAACTTCTCCATTTACAGCGATCTTGACATACAACTCGTGCTTCACTAATATCCATTACACTCCGTACACAAGATCTTTTATACTTCATACTCATAACCTTTTTCTCGTGCAGACACTCCTGCATCTGATTCACCCATGTCTTCCTTGGCCTTCCTCTGCCTTTCCTTCCTGCCACTTGGGCTGAAAAGATTTTCTTAGTAAGCATTTCATCACTCATTCTTTCAACATGGCCAAACCACCGAAGCATATTGGTCTCCACCTTGCTAACAACATTTTGCTTTACATCACACAACTGCAATACATCTTCATTCCTCACACAACTGCAATACATCTTCATTCCTCACACAACTGCAATACATCTTCATTCCTCACACAACCAGATCGTGTCTTGCTACAAACCCCACGTAAGTAACGCATTTCTCCAGCACACAAACGACTCCTATGTTTCTTCTGCAGTACCCAGGTTTCACTGCCATATATCAGAGTAGGAACAATTACAGTTTCATACACAGCCATGCGGGACTCTAGAGAACCCATCATTCCTGTGAAAACCTCCCAGAGTAGCTATGACTTTCAAAGAAGAATTCACTCGCCTACTGATTTCACCATCCAACTTGTTCTCTCTGTCAAACATGCTTCCTAAATACACAAACTCACTCACCTGGTCAATCACAGTGCCATTTATGCTTACATTACATTCAGTGCTACCCGTTCCTCTCTCAAACACCATAACTTTGGTTTTTCCCTTATTTATACTCAGTTTGAATTTCATGCAAACATTGTGCATCCGAGTCAACATACTCTGCAACTCACTTTTGCTCTCTTCCAACAGGACAGTGTCATCAGCATACAGCAATCTGCACACACGGATATCACCAAGGCATAAACCACTGTTATCTATTTTGGCATCACGCATGCATGCATCCATAAATATATTAAACAGCCATGGTGACATTACACAACCTTGTCTAACTCCTGCACCAATGGAAAACCATTTTGATAAAACACCATTCACTCGTACACAAGCTCTACTACCAGCATACATGGCTTTTACACGGTTAAGTAGATTCCCAGTAACACCATATTCATTCAATACCTTCCACAAAAGTGTCCTATTCACTCGGTCGTAAGCTTTCTCTAAATCTATGAAGGCAGTAAAAACTTTCTTCCCAACAGCCAGATACTTTTCAATCATCATGCGTAATGCAAAAATCTGGTTAGTGCAGCCTTTACCAGGCATAAAACCACTCTGAACATCCCACACTTTCAAAGATGTAAGACCCCGTACTTTTTCAATAACAACCTTACCAAACACTTTCCCTGGCACACTCAGTAGGCTAATACCACGATAGTTCTTGCATTCAGACTGATCACCTTTTCCCTTATACAAGGGAACAATCATAGCATCCTTCCAATCCCGAGGGACTATTCCTAACTCCCAGCACAACTGGCAAATTTCAGTTAACCAGTCAATTATAGAGTCACCACCATATTTCAACATCTCTGCAGTTATGCCATCAACTCCCGGAGCCTTACCATTCTGAAGAGATTTTAGAGCTTTACACACTTCTTCTCTTGAGATCCCTCCTGCGCTTCCATCCCTCATTGTGACATCATCTGCGTTTGTCTCAGAATCATCTTTGCTTTCCTGCTCTAATAACTCACAGAAGTATTCACCCCATCTGTCACTTAACTCATTGGGCTCCCATATCACTTCCCCAATCTCATTCTTCACACAACTTACAACTTTGTTTCCCCTATTTTTCCTGAGTCTCATGTACTTCCAGAAGGACTTTCTATCTTTCCAAAAAGCCATTTCATGCCTTTCCACTTTCTCTTTCCTATCTTTTGCCTTACTGTGGTGAACCAGCTTAGCAGCTTCACGCTTCTTACAGCGATATTCACCCACAGAGACTCTACTTTGCAACATCCCCAATTAGGCTTCCTTCTTTCTCTTTACTGCCTCTTCAATCTCACTATTCCACCAAGCATCACCTCTATTGTTACCCACTATTTTGGTGCCACAGACCTCTTTAGCAGCAGTGACAACAGAGTTCTTAAAACATTCCCACTTCTTTTCTACATCCCTCTCACCATACTTCAGATCCTTCAGTCATTCTCTGAGTAAGTCAGAATACTGCTGATGATATTCAAGGAGCTTATCAACCTTTATTCTTTCTATCCTGGGTCTCTTCCTTTTCCTTTTCCTCCAACCAACATTAAGTTTCACTCGTGACACTACCAAGTAATGATCAGAACCAACATCCGCACCTCTCATCACACGGGTGTCAACAACTAAGTGTTTCAAACACTGATCGTAGACAACAAAATCTATCACACTCATTTGACCAAGAATACGATTTTCCCAAGTATATGTGTGTATATACTTGTGGTTGAAAAATGTATTAGATACACACAAACCATTCTCAATGCAGAGTTCAGTTAATCTTTTCACCATTATCATTCACACAAGGATCATTAAACTTACCCAGAACATTGTCAGAAATTGCATTCTGCACACCTACTCTAGCATTGAAATCCCCTGCTATTATAACTTTTTCTTTAGCACCAAACTGGCTCAAAACAACTTTTAGCTCATTCCAGAAATCTCTCTTCTTATCAGAAGTTTGTGAATCACAAGGAGCATACACTACAACAATTACAATTCTCTGAAGTTTCACTTTCAAACGAATCCAGAGAATTCTCTCACTTACGCAACTATAGTGAATCAAGTTGTTCTTCATCCTTTTACTTAAAATCACACCTACACCAGCCTGTCCTCTCATATTACCCAATACTCCAGCCCACACACTCACTATGCCATTCACTTCTTCTACCCCAATTTCCTTCTTTTGGTTTCACTTACACACAGCACATCCAGTCTATGCTTATTCATCTCCTCAATCACCTCACTCATCTTGCCATTTATACCTCTAGTATTCCATACACCAATCTTACATTCACTCAGCCGAGATCTCTTTCTCATACGCCGTTTAAAAAGTCCAGGTCGATTCCGTGGTGGATCGTCCTCAAGTGTGGTACGTCCACCATATCCCACACTTGAGTCATTCTTAATATTTCTTTTTGTCTTTTTAATAAGGTAAGTACATCAATGTGGGGGATTAGCCCACAGCTGAGGGTTCCAGTTGGTCATTTAACCTAAGGATTGTGGAACAAAACCCAGTGAGTTGGGGTCTTTTCGCCAATGTCACACAGAATTAGCTTGCACCTCTCCAAAATTCACAGAGGCCCTAGTTGCTGTTGTGTGTGTCATTGTTACCACGGAGGGCCCCGAGGAGGCAAACCCATCGCTCACTACGACCGCCCGCAAAGGTTCTCTCTAAATCCGTTTTGGGGTGAAAAATCTCACCATGTAAAAAGATACATACGTGACAATATGCATATATGTTTATATTATACTACTACATTAAAAAGTTCCGGAACTCTTTATATTAAAAAATAATGAGTACAGATAATACCTGTTTATGCTGTGTTTTCTTCAAAGTAGTTTCCCTGTGCAAGTATGCATTTTTGCCAGCTCTCATACAAAGAATTAAAAGCAGATTGCAAGCCTTCTTTTGCCTCATCCTCCAGTGTCTTCATCGCAGCACGTTGCACTTCTTCATAACTTGAGAAGCGTTACCCCTTAAGGAAATTCTTCATCTGGGGAAAAAGGAAAAAGCCACATGGGGCAAGATCAGGGTAATAAGCTGGTTGTGGAAGAATGGGAATGTGATGTTTGGACAGGTAATTGGACACCAGGAGGGATCTGTGAGTCAGCGCATTATTGTGATGGAGCCCCCACGAGTTGGTCTTCCAAAGATCGGGTCGCTTGCGTCTCACTGATTCTCGGAGACGTTTTAGGATGTTGACGTACTCTTCTTTAGTGACTGTACGACCATGTTGAAGGAATTCCTTGTGTACGACCCCCTTGCAATCGAAGAAAACTGTTAGCAAGACCTTTCCTTTGGAGCAGTTAGCCTTGAACTTTTTGGTCATGGTTATGACGGTGATTTCCACACTTTTTACTGTCGGTTGGATTGGGGGTCATACAGAAAGCACCAAGTCTCATCGCCAGTGATCAATCGATTCAAGAGATTGGGATCTGAATCCACTGCTTCGAGTTATCCCTGTAAACTTGCATGCGCTCATCCATTTTTTTTTTGTGTCAGGTTTTTGGAATCAATTTGTTGGCACACGTGATGCATGCCCAGTTTCTCTGTTAAATTGGCATAGAAACTTCCAACTGAGATGCCGGCAACTTCTGCAATCACTGCAACAGTTTTTCGACGGTCATTTTTTACAATTTCTTTGACAATAGCGATTTGTTTATATGTTGTGGTGTTGAAGGACATCTTGGCCTCTCATCCTCCTCGATACTCTGTCGCCCGTTTTTGAATCGTCGATGCCATTCATAAACTCTAGTTCGGCTCATTGCACACTAATCGTACACTGACTTAATCATTTGAAAAGTCTCAGCGAAAGATTTCCGAGCAGAACACAAAATTTTACACTTGAACGCTGTTCAAAATTCAACATCGCTGTCCTCGCAACAGAGAGCCTCGAACGCCTGTAATCACGAACTACGCACATATGCTGTACGTGTTGGATCTGGAACAAATCGGTTCTGGCTGGTCTGTCACACCATACTCTTCGTTTGCTCAGTGGGAAATGATATAATTCACTGACATTTGGCAAATATTCAAAAAGTTCCGGAACTTTTTGAACGTAGTAATATACCCATATATAAACTATCTACCAACAAGTAATTGGACACCTGTGATAGCAAAGGAAAACGAAGTTTATTCACCTTCAATAGTTGGTGGAGCCTCCACGAGCAGCGATTTCAGCTGCGACCCTCCGGAGCATACTCTCAACCAAGCATTGTATGACGGCTAGCCGTATTTTCTTCCACTCGGCTTGGAGAAGACAGGTCAGTTCCTTCACCGATTTCGGACGGTGGTGGCTCCCCGTAAGTCGACGCTCCAACTCGTCCCAGTGGTGCTCGATAGGGTTAAGGTCCGGGCTCTGCGCAGGCCAGTCCATTCGATTAACCCCATTGTCACCATACCAAGCCAAGGTGGACCTCGCAACATGACAGGTGGCATTGTCATCCTGAAAGTAACATGGGCCCACCCCGTAAAACTGGCACAATGTAGGAAGCGCATGGTCATCCAAAATGGTGCAGTAGGTCCCGGCGTTGAGTCTACCAGGATTTGTGACCAAGGGTCCCGTGCCATACCAGGAGAAACACCCCCATAGCATAATTCCACCGCCGCCGAACTTCACAGTTGGCACAATACATTCCGGCAGGAGGCGTTCTCCAGGCAGACGCCAAACCCAGACCCTGCCATCCGAACGGTAGAGGGTGAACCTTGATTCGTCTCTCCAGAGAACTGTTTCCACTGTTCAATGGTCCACTGTCGACGTTCTTTGCACCACGTTAGCCGAGCAGCGCTTTTGGACTTAGTGATCAAAGGCATGTGTGCGGCAGCATGTCCATGATAACCGAGCAGATGGGCTTCCTTACGGATGGTATTCATCGAAAGAACACCCCCGGATGCCTGTTGAAACTCCTCGCGGATGTGGCCCATCGATTTGGTGCAGTTCTACCGAATTTCTCTGGCCAGCACCCGTCGGTCTCTAACTCACAGTTTTGTGGGTCTGCCGGGTTGGGGCCCATTCCGACAGTCACCTCTCATCTTCCACTTGCCAATCACGTAGGCCACTGTCGATTTTGGGTACTTCAACTCGCTGGATATGTCCCGTATGGATTGGCCATTTCTGTGATACCCGACGATTACACCTTTCTCGAAATCAGAGAGCTCTGAACTGCGTGGCATCTTGCATGCGACTGGTTGCGTTGTTGTTTCGCACACGATATTTAACGGCGGCGGGCGTAGCGTGTATTGGGACCGCAGATATCGTCGATTGCAGGGGTGTCCAATTACTTGTTGGTAGATAGTGTATCATAATATATGGCAACATTCCCCCCTTCATCGTGTTCTAGCTCTCTAATGATGGCTGCTTTGCTTTTTAAGGATAAGACTTTTCTCTTAGACATTTTATTACTTACAAAAGTTTAGATGGTCTTTCTTTGAAGAGCTAACCTCTGAATGTAAGAGAACAGCTTAATGATATGTGTGTATGTATGTATGTATGTATGTATGTATGTATGTATGTATGTATGTATGTATGTATGTATGTATGTAAAAGTTCAGAATTTGCTACTTGATGACTACATGTGATTGACTACTGTTAAACAACACACACACAGAGTAAAAGGAACATCGGCCTTCCTAATCCAACACTCACTAGGAGGGTGACAGGGAGTAATGGACACAAGTCCTGGTATTGTTATCTCCTTTTGGGTGACATCCCCATTCCATTATAATCCCCTATTCCTCTCTGCAATCAACGCCCAGAAATGCTCAATACATGTGCGTGAAATCCGACCCATCCTGTTTTTGCATAGGAGTAGGGTGTTTCTTTAACTTTGCCAATACAATATTTCCAAGGCATAAAGACCCCTTGGAGTGGATGGCAGAGATTCTGTTACACAACTTGCTTGTCGAGCATATGATGTACTCCCTTCCCATTGCTTTTCTGTCAACATTCTTCCACTAGCATACTAAGATTCCACTGTGCTGTTGCAATTTTGTCCTGTATGCCACCATGTACATTCCTCCGTTCCAGGACAGTGCACAACAGGTTTTCTCTGCCTCATTAGATATGGAATTTCATTAAATTTTGTTACTTTTCTTGTTAAAATTGATCATCTTAGCTGATCATTTTATTATCCCTCTATCGTTAAATCCATTACATTTTGTTCGTTAAAAATGGTCAAATTAGCTTAGAGTTAACATTACGCCAAACAAAAGTTCCTGTTGCTTCTTAAATCCAGGATTTCGCTAAATACAGTCTTGTTATAAGTGGATTCTTCTGTATACGAATTTGATTATATTTTCTTTAAATATCTCTGTGAAAAATTAAGTGTTTATTTTGTTGTTTCCACAACAAAATAAACAACTCCATCCAAGTGGAAGTCTAGAAAAGAGATTTTATAGCCTAATGTTGAGGGAAAATGCTGCAACAGAAATATCTATATTTTTTTTTATGCTGAAACAAGGTGAATCTATTTTTTTTATTTTGAATTTTTTTTTATTTTGAAAACTGCTTACCTCTAATTATATTAATACTTAAAAATAAAAAAATGCCTTGGAGTGGTTAATCTGCATCAATTTATATGACTCAACAATTTTTATGAGATACAAACTATATAAATTATTTTTTAAATTCACATAAAAAATAGGGCTTTTAAACAGTTGTCATTATCATCATCATCATCATCATTGTCAACCATTATCAATCCACTGCTGGACGAAGGTCTCCCCAAGTTTCCTCCACAACGGTCTGTCTTGTGCCAGTCTCCTCCATGTCACCCCTGCATACTTTCGAATTTCATCCACCCATCTCCCATGTGGTCTTTTTCTGGGAAGTCTTTTCCTGTCCCTTGGAATCCAATCTAAAACTTCGGCTGTCCATCGATGATCTATCCTTCTGGCAGTATGTCCAGCCCATTGCCATTTCAGGGATTTAACTCTGATCATGATGTCTTCCACTCTTGTCATTTTTCGGATCCACGAGTTCCTGTTCTTATCTCTCCTGGTTACACGAAGCATGCACCTCTCCATGCTACTTTGAGTTGTCTGCAGCCTTTGTATGTCTCTTTTAGTTAAGGTCCACGTCTCTGCACCATACGTAAGCACTGGAAGGATGCATTGATCAAACACTTTTCTTTTAAGACATAATGGCATATTGCTCTTGAAAATTATGCTGTTTCTTCCAAAAGCTCTCCAGGCAAGTTTTGTACGCCGAATAATTTCTTCATCAATGTGACCCTCACTTGATATCTGCTGTCCAAGATAAACGTACGTGTCTGTTATCTCCAGCTTTTCTCCATCAATCGATAAATCTTCATTTCTTGTAAAAGCATTGAACATCACTTTTGTCTTCTGAAAGTTCATTTTTAATCCCACTTCTTTACTCTTGTCAGCAAGTTCCTGGATCATACTCTGCAGCTCTGATGGGGTAGTTGCAAAAATGACTACGTCATCAGCAAAACGAAGGTGGGTTAGATAATCTCCATTAATCTTTATCCCCTTGTTTTCCCAGCTCAGCGACTGAAAAACACCCTCCAATGTGGCATTAAAGAGCTTCGGAGATATGGTGTCACCTTGTCTCACTCCCTTTCCAATTTTTACGTGTGTTGTATATTCAAACAGCCTAATCTTTGCACTTGCATTTTCATAGATGTTATTAATAATATCAATGTATGCATCTTCAATACCGCAGGTTTTCAGAGCCATTGTAACTGCTGATGGTTTCACCGAATCAAAGGCTTTTTCATAATCGATGAAAGCCATGCACAATGGAAGTTCATATTCCCTCGCTCTTTCAATTAGTTCTCTCAGCACGTGGATATGATCTATTGTGCTGTAGCCACTCCTGAATCCAGCTTGTTCTCTCGGTTGAGCCATGTCCAGTGTTACCTTCAAGCGGTGTGAAAGAACTTTAGTGAAGATTTTATAAACTACTGATAGGAGGCTGATAGGTCTGTAGTTTCCGAGATCCTCAATGTCACCTTTCTTATGTAGCAGGATCATTGTAGCGGTGTTCCAATCCTCAGGAATCTTTCCTTCATTAAGGCATCGAGTGAAAATTTGGGCGAGTACTGTTTCGATTTCTCCACTTGCTTCTTGTATGATGTCTACAGTAATTCCATCTTCTCCTGGAGCTTTTCCTCGCTTCATGTTCTTGATTGCATGTGCAACTTCTGCTGGAAGGACTGGAGGAACTCTGGTACTGGTATCTTTCATGATGTCTGGAGTGCATATATCATCCCTTTCATATAATTTGGAGTAGAAATCTTTCACTCTTGTCAAAATTTCTGCCTCTATTTCTTGTTACAGAACCATCTTCTTTTCTCAGTGCAATAATCTGTTTTCTTCCCTTACTGAGATGTCCCTTTGCTATCTTTAGGCTTTGATTGTTTTCAATTGCTTTCCTCACTAGTTCACAGTTGAATTTCCTTACGTCTTCAGTGATACTTTTTCGTACTGTCTTGCATAGCTCTATATATTCCACTTTGGAAGTCACATCTTCTTTAGTTGTCCTCATCTCTCTTCTTTTTTGCATCAACATTTTGGTTTTTCCTGATAATTTGTTCACATGCAACTTGTTCTTAGACCCAGCTAATTTTGTTGCTGTTTCCATAAGAGCTTTGGTTATTTTTCTGTTAACTTCAGAGATGTCCACTTCTTCCGATGTTAGGCCTTCTAAAGCAGAGAACCTATTCTTCAGTTCTAACTTGAAGGTATTATGGTGTTTTTTAAGGTTGGTTATGTCAATAGATTTTGTTTGTCTTATGAGCTTGCCACGTTCAAGTTTAGTGTTGAGGTGCATCTTACATCTCACCAATCTATGGTCACTACCTGTGTTGAACTTGTTTAGCACACTGCAGTCTTCTATGACGAATTTTTTGTTACACATAATAAAATCAATTTCACTTGTCGTCCCATTTGGATGTCTCCATGTCCATTTCCTGTGTGGCTTTTTCTTGAAAAAGGAGTTCAAGATGAAAAACCCTTCTGCCTCTGCAAACTCAACGAGAGTATTTCCACGCTGGTTTCTGTTGCCTTGACCGAATTTACCTACTGAAGTTTCATTCTGTTGCCGTTGCCCTATTTTTGCATTGAAATCTCCCATAATTATTTTCAAGTGCTGCTTACCTTTATTATTTAGATGACAAATTTCCTCATAAAATTCTTCAATTTCTTCTTCAGGATGACTTGTGGTGGGTGCATAAGTTTGAATAATCTGAGCCTGGTATCTTTTCGAGAGTTGGATAACAAGTCGTGCAGCTCTGTCAGAGGAACTTTCAACTTCTACAACTTTATCCTTCAGTTTCTTGTTTATTATAAATTTACTAAGTTGTCATTATAGAGATTTAGAGATTTACTAAGTTGTCATTATACACTTCTTTATATGGAAATATCTCATTTGTTATTTAATGACACATATGTTGCTTTCTTAAGCTTTTTTAAGTTCATCTTCTGTAAATTGCCGTTGATATCATGGAAGTCCACCAGTGGCCATTTTTGATTTTTCAATCATTAGTGCTTCCAAGCTTTGAAGATTCATTTTTACCCTGAATTCATTAAAAAATTTCTCACTGTGCTGAAAATCCTTTCACAAGTAGCATTACTATGTGGCAAAACAACAACATCAAACATTAGCTGGGCCAAGTGTTTGTATTTTGGCTTTCCATTGTGATCACAAATTTGACCAATTAATTTCCAAGTTGTATCAACTCTATCACAGTTTAGCACATCATCACTAAGTGTGTCCACCTGATATGAAGCAAACTCAATCTCAAGGGTATTTCGTTCTTCATCATCATATTGAAAGAGCTCCAAAAAAAAAAAAAAAAAAAAAAAATCCTCAGACTTAAATTTACTCTGAAATCTGAGATTGACATCAGCAACTAAGTTGTTTGTTGTGAAAGTAATGAAAAGAGATTTACTAAGTTTTGTGAAAATTAATTTTGTCAAGGTTTTTGTAATATGAGATGCAAATAATCATATCATTTAAGTAAGAGATAATGATACTATGTAGGTGATTTTTATAATTAAGGACGTTAACTACTTTTGACCATGAAATGAGTAGATCTAAAAGACCTTGAATTGCAGTTTAGGTTTTCATATTATCATCTTATGATTAAGTTTTTATTTATGAAAGCATGTAAGTCTTCTGATTCTACCATTCACTTCTGAAATTGATATGCAGAATCCCTTCATGTTGTAAGATCACCATGTATATCACAGTATGCCATATTATTCCATAATGTAGAAATCTTTCTACATGAAAATACACTATAATTACAAAAGTCACTGGACACCTAGAAGAGAAACACAACATAGCATTTATTGACATACATTAGTACAGTCTCGGTTCACCTTTGGCCTTAATGCATGCACCGACCCTTCAAAGCTCAGTGGTTGGGTTTTAAGCTCCGTGATTTTCGTTGCTATAAGGTGTTTATTGAGTGCTTTAGTTTCTGTGGTTGCGTGTATCTTCAAGTTGAAAGTCTACGCTTTACGTTCGTGTATCTCCCAGGTTGGTGAGTGCCATATTTTTTCATTATTCACTGTTTTATTTTTCAACCGAGCTGGTCTTTTTTCGTTAAAGTCTCGCCATTGCTTCGATGGCGGAGGCAGACAAGGGTGACGCCCACATCCTTATCTTGGCAGATCAGCCAGCTCCCTCTTCTTCTTCTACGACGGCAGCTCCTGCTCAGCTAAATGAGGTGGCTCCCGAGCGTCATTGTGACGTCATGGATACCTCTTCTTCTCCAGCAATAACTTCCTCCCTTTTCACCAAGTGCGGTGGTGCCAAGTCTCCTGTCTACATCTCAGCAGATGATGACGTCTCCGTGATCAGCGATACTGAGCTCACAGCTTCCACTACTCATCAACTTCCTAATCCGCCTGTACTGCTAGGGGCCGCTCCATCGACTTCTCGACTCATGTCTGCCCAAGCGTCCTATGCTTCTGCAACTTCTGGGATCCTCACACCCCCAGTTTCATCTGCTATGCCTTTTCCTGAATCCTATGTCACTGTCGTCGGTTCCACTGCTACAATTGACATACCAGAGGATTCCCGAGCTGGTCACCTTTTTCCCTCCACTATGGAACTGGGCGGGGCGTCTATTTTGATGCGCTTCCCGACACTAAGCTGTGGCAATATAGCAGAGCCCACAAAACTATCTTACCAAAGGATGCTCTAGACTTTGTAGCTCGAAAACCCAGATCTGTCTTAGTCTATTTTAAGGATAAAGCGCATGCTGACCAGGTCCTTACGGAAGGTCTCACCATCAATGACGTGTATCTGTTAGCACAACCGGTTGCGCACCGCATGGTGCAGGTGACCTTCTACCCCGTGCCACCAGAAGTTTCCGACGCTGCACTCTGCTCCTTGCTCAGCAGGTACGGCAGAGTTGTTGTGTCCATAACAACTCTCTCTGCGGCTCCCAGGGACCCTGAAGACAAATCAATTCGGGGCTTCCGCCGCACTGCTAGAGTCCTCTTTTCATCTGATGCTCAGCTGAAAGCGGTTCCGAATGTTTTGCACATCCGCTGTGGACAGCAACGCCGAAGAGTTGAGATAATCACTTCACAGTATTGCACTATCTGTCAGAGCGAAAGTCACATAAGGGATCAGTGCCCACGTGCCTCCCTGCAAACAGCTCCACACACTACATCTTCTTCTACTTTGTCCACCAACACTTCACAGACTTCTTCCTTTTCGAGGAAAGTCGTGAAATCAAGTTTTTCCAAAAGTCAGCTTACTGCCATTGGTCAACAAACGACTTTGATGCCTCCACCTCCTGCTGATCCTAAGAATTTTCCCAGGCTTCCAAAATCGACTCCCCCTAGTACTTTTACAACTACTGCTGATGTGCATGTTGACTACTCCTCAGCTTTTACCGTTGGCTCCATGACACGAGTCACAGGGGATGTTTCAGGTTATGACTCTCCAGACGATCATGGAGATATAGTGGTTGCCGGAAAACACAGTGGTGCTTCTCGCCCCAAGACGAAGAAGTCAAAGACTCTGGCGTCCCGAAGATCACCCTGCTCTTCTACCCACTCATCCACTCGTTCTGTCAGCTCTCGATGGCCATTCTCCAGGTCGCCTCTACACACTTCCTCTGAGGCAGCATGTGAAGGTGCCTTTCCCTCACTAGATGAATTCACAACATTTCTTGCTGAAAATGCTTTCCCTGCTGAGCCTCTGCCATACGAGGACGTGCTGGATTGCCTTTTAGGGTCCTCTAGCCCTTCCTCAGCACGCACTTCCATTCAGCAGTATGAAGCAGCTCTACCACAAGTGCTGGTTCAATTACACTCACTTGAAAACACTCTTCGGCGCACTGCGGACGAGGTCCCGTGGAGTGCTTGTTTTCTCCGTCGACTCCACTCCATCACTACAGCCAGTCAATTCCTACTGCATCCCACAACTAACCTAGACATTCAGGGTGGTGTCACTTAATTGTCGCGATTTTGCGACACCTCTTGCGAATGCTCTGGTACGAGAGGATCTTGCTCCGCTGAATGCTGATATATTACTTCTGCAGGAAACAAACTGTACTTCCACCACTCAATTTCATCAATGGCACCAGTGGGATCATACTTTCCATCACGCCTACAGCCAACTGTCGCGTGGTGGCATGGCAGTTGGTGTTCACTCACGTTTTCGTTCAACTCTTTCCTCCTTCTCAGTGAAAAACTTATGCCGAGACTTATTGCAACGGGTCTCTTTCACCGTCGCAGCTGAAAAATTTCATATATTCAACATTTATGTTCCTTGCACTCCTACTCACGTGCCAGAGCTGTTTGCAAAACTTCGACGGGCTCTGTCCTGCACTCCTATAACCGACCGGGTACTTATCGGAGGTGACTACAATTGCACTCTACATCCCCTAACTGATCGCTCTTCTGCTTCCAGAGAACACCGTACGGAAGTAGTACATCTTTTACAGTCTATCATTTCAGACTTCTCACTCGCAGATGTTCAACGCCATTTGTCACCAACCCAGACTACACATAGATGGTGTGCACCAAGAGCCATTGATCCTCCTACAGCAAGATTGGATCACTTTTATGCGACTTCTCTTCTCCTACCAGCAATTTCAGATTCATGCTGTACACCCACAGCTTCCTCGGATCATTGCGCCATTGCCATAACAGTTTTTGCTACTTCAACACAGCCACGTACAATCCGGCCTTGGACTTTTGACGACACTCTTTTAGATGACCCAGCCTTCTTCTCATCGGTGCGAGATTTTCTCGCGGATTGGTGTCCAAGGCTTCATTCTGCACCGTGCCCCCTCAACTTTTGGTTGGAAGTAAAACGCCACCTAATACTACTGGTACGAAACCTGTCATACTCGATTATGACACAACGGAGGATGCGACTTGATCATACTAGGCAAATGCTTTCTTTGCTCAATCTTGCTGATCCCCTATTTCAAGTCTACCAGGCAGAATTGCATTCACTTTACTTTTGGTGCCGCTTGCAAAACAAGCCCTACAACGCCTTAAACTACAACACCTGAAACCTGATGCTTGTTCGTACGAATTCCTTATGTCACTTGAGTCAACTCGCCGAGCCTCTTCTGTTCTACAGCACCTTCGTCTTCCAACTGGAGTAGTATCATCCGAACCAGTTCCAATTTGTTCTATGGTACGGAACTACTACATTTCAAAATTTTGTGAAACTCCTCCTCCCTCTCCTACGGCTTCTGCTCTTCTGTTCTCTTCTTTGCCTCAGGTCCCTTCTCATCTTTCAGCCAGCCTCCTCCTTCCTCCCACTTTAACTGAACTCTCTGACACTTTCTCGTCCCTCAACCCCCGGGATTCACCTGGTCCGAACGGTCTCCCTGTTTCTTTCTATAAGGCTTTTCTTCCTGCCCTCCTTCCGTTTCTCCTCTGTGCTTTTTCTACTGCCATGCATCTTACATCTCTTCCGAGGAGTTTCACGCTCGCACATGTTGTACTTTTCCCCAAGAAGGGTGATCCGCTTGACTTGGGGAATTGGCGTCCCATCTCACTCTTAAATACTGATTATAAACTCTATACTAAATTTCTGCCCCGCCGACTAAACCCCATACTCCCTTATATTCTCTCCACTAATCAAACCTATACTGTACCCGGCCGCTCCATCTCCCATAATATTCAGCTTCTTAATGATCTAATTCACATCGCCCGCTCTCGCTCAGAACCCCTTGCTCTTCTTTCCCTCGATCAACGCTCAGCATTCGATAATATTTCTCATGATTACCTTCTTGCTACATTACTAAATTTTGGCTTTCCTCCTTCCTTTGCTTCTCTTCTCATCTCCCTCTACTGGGACGCAGTTTTCCACGTCAAACTGCTCAACTTTCTCACAGCTCCCATACCCTTTCGTTGCGGCGTGCGTCAGGGTTGCCCCTTATCCGGGCAGCTCTTCGCCCTCGCAATAGAACCTTTGCACGCAGTCCATCGATCCTTCTTTGCTTCACTACCACCAGTGGTAGCTAGCACACGTCATCATGTTGCTACCTATGTTGCCTACGCCGACGATATTACATTCTGCATTCGGCAAGACTCACAATTTCACGATCTCCACAATCTCTACAATACCTACGCCTCATGTTCCGGAGCAGCGCTAAACACAACGAAAAGCACAGGCTTATGGACCGGTTCATGGTCTAACCTCACTGACTCTCCTTGGGGAGCAGAGTGGTCCAACACCTCTCAACGATTCCTAGGAGTCCACCTTGGAAAACCAGCAACTGCTTCACTCGTCACCTGGACGACTCTCCGGCCACACCTACATCGCTTGGTCGCAATCTGGCGGTGCACACAATTCTGCACCTCCGTCTTTCAAAGAGCACGTCTAACGCACACTTACCTGCTTTCAATGTGCACGTATTTCTGGTTGGCTTCGAAGCAACCAGCACTATGTCTTCTTGAACTCACCCGCTGTCAAACTCAGGTTATCTGGCCCGGCCATCACTGGGTCGGAGCACCTCAACTCAGCTTGTTTCCTTCCAACGGAGGCATCAGTCTACCCGACGTCAGATCCTATTACAAGGCTTATCGTGTGTCTACGTTTACGATCACTTGCGGCACCTGCTCCCTCAGCAGTTGCTGCTCGTGATGTCATAGTCTCTCCGCATAACCCACGGTTTACTCTCCTTTCGTTCTTACTCATGGACCACTGTTCTCTTCTTACACTTTTCCCTCCTGTCTACAAAGAGGCTATCTCCTTTCTTCGTTCCCTCCCTCTTTCTCGCTCTCTCCCTGCCTCCACAAGTGACCTACTTTCCGAACCTCTCTTTTTTTTTCTTCTCTGCTACACCCTCCCCATCTCCCATGTTTTGCTTTTCCTTCATGGCTCCGAGCTGGAGTTGTTACAGTCAGCGATCTTGTTAACACCGATCTTTCCTGGCTCCCCTTCTCTTCTCTACCCTCTACTCTCCGCTTCAATGCCAACGCTCACTTTGTTCACAACTCTCTTATTTCTACTATAATCTCCCTGTTCCCTGAGCTTGCTACTCCCTCAGGTCTCATTTCTGTCCACTTTGCCACTCTCCCTCTCCCATTTTTTCTGTCGTCCAATGGCCCACCTCTTCCTCTTGTCTCTTTCTCAACAGCTGATCTCTACCGTTTTCTCTCTCGGTCTTCCGCACTTCTTCCCATTTCTGGCATTCCACTTTCTTCTACCTCCGCAGTGTGGTTCGCTGCTCTTTCCCCACTTTCAGCACCCCTTGAAGTCAATTCACATTGGCTTTTCTTACACAACCGCCTCCCTGTGCCGTCGATTTTACATCGCATGACCATTTTATCTTCACCCTCCTGTCCGTATTGTGGCGAGGAGGCTGACGTCCATCATGTCTTCATGTATTGCACAGTATTATTGCCAATACTCCATCTCGCTTTCACGCTAGCGCAACGATCCTGTGAGACCGTCCTCACCTTCAGCGCCTACCGAACACTACTTCTGAACTCTTCTCGCCCTATTCACCTTCCAGCAGTCTGCTCCTACATCTTCATGCTTGTAAAACATATAATTCACGTGTATCATCTTCAGCGTCCCCCGAAGCTTCTACTGACATAAATAAAGTCAGTACTGCATTACCTTTGTCATTTTCGTAATCGCCTGCTCTCCCGCCTTCGACTAGAACTTACCACTGCAGTTGCACGCTGCATTGAACCACAGTTCCTATCAACTTGGTCACCAGCAACCTCTTGGTTTGCAGGGTCGCCCACAATGCTTCACCTTACAGTCAGAACTTTTGTTTCACCTACCTCCTGATAGATACAATTTTTGCCATGCTGATTTGTTTTCAATCTCTACTTCACCAGAGACTATTTTTTGTCTTTCTCGACAAATTATCATACATAAATTGTATTCTCTCATCACTGTATTGAGCTTTGTAAATTTTCGTTGCGTCAGCTACAAGCACCTGTAAATCTTCTTTTCATATGTCATTTTGAGACGATTTTCCTATACACATTTCCTGTTTTTTTCTTGCTTCGCAACAGAGTGTCATCTTATTCCTCAACATTCACTGTACTATTTTATTTGTACTCTCTATTTTATCAGAATTTTTTTATTTGTCTCACTACTGTACATCACTTTTAGTAGATCAATTATTGTATAGAATCCTATGAATTGTTCGAAGCATGAGCTACTTATAATTGTCAATTTCTTTTCACGCTTTCTTTAAGACTCAGTTCTCATCCTCTTCACATGCTTTATTTCGTGTATAACTCATGTGTAAATTTTTTTTGTTTTTCATTGCTCACCTTGCTGAATTGTGTATTTTCTCTGCGATGTCAGAGACTATTTCTTTTTATCACCTCTGACAAGCCAATTTATATAAATTGTAACTTCTCATTGTAAAGAATCATGTAAATAGGTCGTATCACGAACCATAGACATTTGGAAACTTTCTCTTCTTCGTCGTTTTTACAGTATATTCTTATCTTCAATTCCTGTATCAACTGTGTAATTTTGCTTATCAACTGTGTAAATTTGTGTTCTCCAATACTCACTGTGATGAGTTGTGTCTTCTCTCTGTATTTTCAGAGATTATTTTTTCTCTTGTATTCTCAGGAAAATTATTGTACATAACTGTATACACAAAGATTCAGAGATTGCGACTTAGGCTCGTACCTCAATGGCTCTGCTCACTTGAGCTGTGGTGGGCGGGTGAGACACACCTGCCTCCTGATGACGACAGTGGTCTGTTGAAAGTACTAGAGGATTGTGTGTGAAGGGCTGAATGAGTGTGACACTTGCAGTGGGAGTGGCAGGGGTTTTGAAACAGAAGGAGCAGTTTGGTACTTGCAGTTGACAAAGGTTTAACCACCTAGGAATGTAAGGTTATGTAAATATGTACATGGTTTTTAATTGAATTGTATGAATGAGTAGTATGTGTGCTTTTTTATGGAATTGACAAGCTTTATAGTTACATCTCATAAGGCTAAAAAAAAAAAAAAAATACGATGTTTCACACCCGGAAGTAAGAATCGTAAGCAAGATGTCTGTAAACCTTGGAAGGCCAGAAACATTACGATGATTGACGTGTTGGAAGTGTGTTGTCAATGGAGATTACCATGATCTTTAGGGTGAGTGATTGGTACTTTCTAATAGTTTTTCATTTTGATTTCATGTTTGTCTCCTAGATCACCTGCAACCCCCTGGTTTTCCAGGTCACCCACAACGTATCACCATTCGGTCAGAACTTTTTTTCATCAATATTGTGTAAAATTTTTACTCTATAGTGCTCATCATGCTGGATTGTTTCTACTCTCTGTATTACCAGAGATTCATATTGCCTCGCCAGATTTCTACTGTACTTAACTGTTGTCATGTCAACGTTGCACAGAATCCTGTAATTAACGTAGCGCAAGCTGCATACATCTGTTAATTTCTCATCACCTGTCTTTTGAATCTTTGTCTGCAAGCTCGAATTCTGTATTATTCCTTGCATCAATACTGTGCAAAATTAATATTGTATAACGCTCTTCAAGCTGAATTGATCCTATTCTCTACCTTGTCAGAGACTTTTGTTGCCTCACCAGACACTCGAGTGTAACTAACTGTTTTTACTATCATCAATGTACTGAATCGTGTAAATAAGCAGTAGCGTAAGCTACAAGCATCTGTAAATATTTTTTTTGTTTTCATACATCATTTGAGATGATATATTCAAGCACATCTCCTGTATCTTTCTTCTAATAAATACTGTGTGAAAACTGACCCTTCAAGATTTGCTCTCGACAAGGTTTTGGAACACAGCAATAGGTATGCGCTTCCTTCAGTACATAATGCTGCCGCTAACTGTTGCTTAGTAGTAGGCCTTGGTTCTAAACTTCTTATGCAGGGCTCTAATTCATCCCATTGGTGCACTGTGGGATTAAGATCAGGGCTCTGTGCTGGCCAATCCACACATGATACAGAATTATCGTCAAACCACACCATAACAGTCTTTGCTTTATGGCTCGGTACATTATCCTGCTAGTGCCAACAAGGCTCGGTTCCATATTATTGCCACAGAGTTGGTAGGGTATAATTGTCCAGAATATCGAGGAAGACGTGCTGATTAACAGGTTTGTCTATGATAACCAATGGGCCGGGACCATACCACGAAAAACATCCCCACACAAGTACAATGCCAGCTCCAAACTTGACCATAGGAACAGTACACTGTGGTAAATAGTGTTCCCTCGGCTGCCGCCATACCCACACATGGCCATCAGACTGATGGATCTTGTATCTGGATTCATCAGTCCATAGGACCCATTTCCATTGATCTACGGTCCATGATAAATGTTCTTTACACCATGCTAAACAACGAGTAGCATTCCGAGTGGAGATAAGACCATTCCTAGTGGAGAGCAGCAGCACAACCACAGTAACCCATGGAATGAAGTTATCTGCGAATGGCACGTATACATAGTGGGGTTCCAGCATTTTTACTCACCTGTACACTGAGGTCTTGTGCAGTACTCCGTCCATTAGCTGTAACGATTCTCCTGAGGCTTTGACGTCCTCTATCACTGATTTTCTTCGGTCTGCTGGTACATTTTGCTGCTTTAAGCATACCATGTGGCTTCCACTTATTCAGTACATTCAAAACAGTTGACTTAGGTATGTTTAAACACCTCTCGGTTTCTCTTATGGACAACCCACAAATATAACACCCAACAATCTTTCCTTTCTCAAAGTCAGTTATCTCCCGCCGCGACATTTTCACTCAACCTCACAGTGCGATATGATTGTGGTCAGCTGCAGGCTGGTTTTTATACCGTTTGCAGCTGTACTGCACATCTTAACAATGCAGCGGATCCGTTCATTTGCTTTTGAAGGGGGTGTGGGGTGTCCAGTGACTTTTATCAATATAGTGTATATCACCTCTTTGTAAGATTGCTAGTACAGAACTTGACATTAATACTGAGTATATAAGGCTGTAGGTTGATTGTCTGTGTTCATCATCTATGTATGTAATTTATTGATAAGCCATATAAGGTCTTATGCAAAGTAGATACCGATACAGAAATTAGAATACTACAACTACCCAGCTGTGAAGGGAAAGAAGAAACCCATAGCTACACATGCTACATTCTTTCTTTCAGTGTTTGGTAGGGAAGTCTTACATTTCACCTTATTACTGTTTTCATGGTGTTTCCATGTTTATTTTTTTTTTTTGAGTAACTGTATGAATACAGTTATCTGTTAAATATCTTTTGCAATGACACTTAAATCAATGTTTTTTAGTTTGTTTTTTCCAGTAGTGTTGGTTTAACAAGACATCTAGAATTAGTGACCTTAAATTAGGGTGGTGTTTTCTTAGAGCACTGCAAAACTTAAGATGATTTTAAATACACAGCAGTAGATTAGATATGTACTCAAAGTAATGCATCTCAGTCACTTACCAATATGTTTCCTAAACTCGTATATCATTCCTTTTTGGTTGTTTTCATACCCTGCACCCATACCCTAATGCTATAAAAGTTATTAAATAAAACATTAAGAACTTCGAAATTCAGTAGTGCGATTAGAAATTTTTTTATTAAGCTGAAAACTTAGAAATTAACAAACTGACAGAGCTGTCTACAGTTCTTCTGCGCATGTGCCTACTGATTGTGGGAGTCTATTGAATTTTATGATAAGGAAATAACATAATCCGTAAATAAAAACTTAGTAGCAATATGTAAAAATAAGATATCAGATCCAAAATGCATCGTAATACTTTTGGCGTATCTTAAATGGCTTCATGAACTCGTTGTTTTTTTGTTTTTGTTTTTTTTGAAGAAATATTTTCGTATACTGACATTCCTTTTACATCCATAGCAGCAAGAATTTTCTGTCTTACATTGAGGCCGAGGGCATGGTCACGTCTCTCAAATTGCGCATGATGTCTGGTAGTAAAAACTTTTGATACGTGGCACTCAAAGAAGTTAAAGCTGTTACATTTATTTGTAATACTTTAATAATTTAAATTTAGGCACATTATCAAATTCCAAAGAGCAGAATCAAACTCATCCACCTTTATGGGAGAGATTAGTATGACCATTTTCCAGCACACACACACACAAAAAAACCTTTGTGTAGAATATTTTGCAACTGAAATCAATGACAATGTGTAAGCAGACAGATAAGGATAGAGGAAAAGATATGGTCCACATTAACTGATTAGAGTTCACATGAGCCACAGAAATTATTTAAGATTAAATTCTAGTGAAATTAATCACTTATGCTTAATAAATTTGGATTGGTAAATTACATATTTTTTGGTAAAGCCAATACACTTCGTGCTTCTAATTTCGTATCTTATGATTTATAGATTTCCTTCTTTCATCATTTTTAGCAGCTGTGGTTTAAGAATGTTTGTTTTTCATTGAAAGTAAATGGAACTGATTATGACTGTTTATATGTCTAATAATTTGACACATATTTTTGCTTGCAGGACAGCTTGCAGAATATATTGCTTGCTCTTCATAAGCAGCTTTCAAAATCTCACCGCCCACTTGAACAAGGTCGTGTAATCCGAATGTACCACATTTTAGCTGAGTTGCTTTTACCAGAGTTTCATACTGGCTTAGGGAAATGTTACTTGTTTGTTTTAAAGGACTTTATTTACACAATAATTAATTTTGTCACTGAAAAAAGGTAAGCATATATTCCTCCAAGTTTGTTATGTTTAATTTTTTTTTTTGCATTTATAAAAATGTTTTGAAGAGTATGTTCAAAAACAAAAACAATGATATGAGAAAGTTGTAGGGTTGTAGTTTTTCTAGTCTTGTGTTGTACTTTTCACAATGTAGAAGTAAGGAAATATTCATATTAGTGTGAACACTTATTACTGAGTTAGGTTATATGATGTGCATTGAAAGTTGTTTTCTGAAACTGAAACTTGTTCCACACCCACAGAAGTTTGTTCCACAAACTGAAACTTGGTCCACCCCTACAGAAGTTTATCACGAGGACTTATTTACAACCATGAAGGGAAAAAGAACAAAGAAAAAGCTGGGAAAAGTATTCTGTATTTCTGAAACCTTGAAAAATGAAACTGAGTGCTACCAATACATTTGTTGGAAGTTTTCATGAAATAAAAATTTCAAGAAAATCTTCCACTGAAGGCAGAACTTCTTAAAACAAGAACAAATTTGCAGGTTGTTATAATTTGGAATATCTCCATTTATACACCAAACTGATTTAAGTTATGACAAAAAGGCATTTTATATTGGCGTAAAATATTTCCATAAATGTGTAGTTAAGTATTACATTTTACTAGAAAATAAAGAAAGATTATTATATTTGGTAAATTCTATGCTATAGATAATATTTAAAGGTGCATAAGCAAGTTTCTCTTAAAATAAATTATTTCCTTTATTTAGCTATTTTGCCAAATAACAATAATATTTAATCTAGATATACAGCTACAATGCACTTATCAAAATGTAATCTGTAAAGGAAGCAATTACCAAATCATATGTAAAATGAGAGTCATTGGTAGTACAGTGCAATATAAAATACTCTCTTCATCCCTTTGTTTGAGTGTCATAGCCAAATGTTTAGGCAAATGATTGATGAAGCAAGATGTTAAGGGCAGAAAATTTGCATAGGACGAAAATCATTGAAAGGCTGTTGTAAACCAGCATTTTATTTTTCTCGTGGCTGTTCGTGGACACGATGTTGATATAGAAGTGTAAAATTTTCATAAACAGAGCTTACACAAGTAAACTGAGCAAAGAATTTCAAAATGTAGGGGGAAAGCAAGTGCTGAACAATACCATGGCTTTAGGTGCAACAGTCCAGAGAAGTCAAAGTTTTATACTTCAAATATTTTTCTGTAAAGTTTCATGAGGCAAATTAAGATTCACTGTTGATGTTTCTTGACTTTGAAAAGACTTTCGATACGGTGCTAGGAGCAAGTTATTTAGGGTGTCAAAAAGTTATGAGTGAAACAAATCACTAGCCTTTACTCTCAAAGTATTTTTTAGATAAAGAGGTACATTATATCCATTTTAGATATTTTAGTTTATATGGCTAATCAAAAGCAGAGACAATTTGCATTTCTGTGAAAAAGTTCATGAAACACCTTGTTGGTTATGATAAAGAACTTTATGATGGATGTTATGTAGATGGTCATAGAATCGACTGTTTATTGATGGTGTGCTGTTAATATCAGAGTACACTGGCTTGCAATACACTCTGTATTGATTGAATATGATTTATGAAGTATTTGGAGTGAGAATAAAGTGTTAAAAAGCATAATAAGTAGTTTTGTGTGTAACCCCGGAAGCAATTGATTGTGCATTTCAAGGAAGGCTCTGAATGTGAAATTTTAAATTAGATGGATTATTAATTAAGGTGTAGAGCTTTTGATTAGTAATAATTTATTAGTAAAACTGTTGTCATCCATTGAAATTGCTTTTGGTGAGAAAAAAGTAAGCAGTTTAGGAGGAGTAGTTATGAAAGTGATAAATGTATTATACTGGACAATTCAGTGCTGGATTAGGTTTGAATAATCTGCACAGATTTTTATTTTGTACTTGGTACTTCATCTGTAAATGACAGTTAATGATTAAAAAATATATGTAGACAGGCCACATGATGGGAAAAAAGTTTGATTGACAGATACTGCATTTTAAGATAATTGAACTTAAAGATGCAGAGCTCAGTGAATTTGTGGTATGCTATCTGCCATTAGTGATGGGAGTATCAGCTTTGAAGAGGCACAGGAAAATTTGCTATGAATTGAGTCAAATCAAGAAAATTTCTTGTTAAATAACATTAAATTTTATTTTATTGGTGCCAGTGGTGCATTCTCCCTCCCTTCTTGTGTGTGTGTGTTGCATTCCACCT
Source organism: Macrothele yani (assembly GCA_039090855.1). Taxonomy (NCBI): domain Eukaryota; kingdom Metazoa; phylum Arthropoda; class Arachnida; order Araneae; family Macrothelidae; genus Macrothele; species Macrothele yani. The sequence continues at coordinate 94,365,317 of CM077010.1, forward strand.
GAAAATTCTTGAACTTTGTGGGCATGAAATACTGAATAAGTAAGTGAATAAACTGATTAAAGATAACAGCAAATAAGTGAATTTCACTGTAAATGGTTTCATAACTCCTCATGTAAAATACTTCAACAATACTGCTGTAAGTTGGTGTTAACAAGCAAAATAATTAGACTGTGTTTGCTCCCATTTGATTGTGCAATACACTGTCAGTTTTTTGTCTGCATTTAACATGATTTATGATATATTGTGTATGTGCAAGAGGTCTATAAAGGTAATTTAACAGCACGTTTTTTTTTATATTTTAACAACTGAACCCTGTAATGTACAAGGTATGGCTATTAAATAACAAGACTGATGATATAACTTTAGTTAAACAAGAAACTTACATTTTTAGCTTCCTTCAGTGAATGTACTCCTCTTGTGCATCAACACACTGCTGCATTCTGATCTTCCACTGAGCAAAGTAGTGTCATAAGCTCATCTGGTGTAATCTCTTTGAGAAACTTGGACATTCTCTTTTTCACCATAGTAGCTGACTTAAAATGGGTCCCTTTGAGTTTTTGCATATAGATTTGACTTTAGGAAAAGGAAAACGTTGTGTGGTGTCAATGCCAAATCTGGCTGATAGGCAGGATGTTCAAGCACTGTGATGTGTTTCTCAGCTAAAATCTGCTTCATTGAGAGCACTGAATGAGCTGGCATGTTGTCCTGGTGAAGAATGAAAACATTTTTCCACAACTCTGGCCTCTTTCTTCTGACTCACTCTGTTAAAATTACCAGAATCTGTTTGTAGTAATGTTGGCTCACTGTTTCTCTATCTGGAACCCACTTTGCCAAAATTATACGCTTAATATCCAAGAAAACAATTGACATGACCTTGAACATGGACATGCTGCCGTGCTTTCTTCATCCTTGATGACATTGTTTTCCAGTCCATCAACTGTTTTTTTTTTTCATTTCAGGGTCATATTGTGGAAGATCCAGGTTTTATCACAAGTGATATTTATACTTTATACTATATTTTCTAAAAGATTAGAGTTCACCTGAATTTGCCCCAGAATGTCAGCACAAATTCTCTTGCAATTTTCTGTTTGTTCAGGCATGAGAAGCTTCAGAATCGTCTTGGCACAAACCTTTGTCATGTTCAGATTTTCTTGTAATATTTGCCTAATTATCTCTTTATTGATGTTTAGTATTTCTGTTATCCTAACACTCAATTTTTGGTGATTTTGAACAATTGCGTAGATTTTGTCCACATTGTCTTCTGTTTTTGAAGTGCTTGAGCATCCCTGACATTCAGACATGCATGGCTTCCCGTATGCCCCACTTAACATATGAAAAGATTCAGTGTGCATTTTCTATAATTTCACCGGAAATTTCACATTTATCCAATGCCCTATTCTTGAGATCAGTATTTTTCTGATGTGCAACTAACACATCTGTTTTCATTCACATGTGTCTCTAAACTAATGCAGAAAGCGAGATGAAATTTGCATTTCTGGTTATGGACAATTTAATGTCAGTGGCCACCCACTCACTTTCAACCTTCACTGCGCATGTTGTTCACGACAAGCCCAGTTTCATTATTTCGTAGCTGTATCATGTGAAGTATTAGTGAATATTTCTCAGTTAGTCCTCATTCATTTGATAGTCTTCAACATTCGACATATGTGAACTTCATTATAACTGGACAGATAAAAAAGGGCTATTATTTTTTTTGCATATTACATTATGTCAGGTTAAAAGTAGTCACTCATAAAGTATGTTCAATTAATCAAGGTAAATAATATCTTTTAATTGAAAACTACAGCTAGCAAAATAATATGAGTGATATTTGCAATAAGCAAACATTTAATGAATGTAAAAATTAAAGTAACTGCCAAAAATTTGAAATTTCATCTGTTACATGTTATGAGCCATTTGTTGCTTGTTTTGTTCTTATCATGATCACTGTTTTAAATGTTTTTCAACTTCCTCTGATGTGGTGATTAAGATGTTTCTAGATGCAAAATAAACTCTAAATATTTCTAAACAGAGATTCAGTGATTGAAAGGTCTGGAGAGGGAAGGGGGAAAAGATAACATTTGCCCAGGAAAGGTATGTTTGGCAGGAGTAGCGCATGGGTAAAAAATGCAACTGAAACATTTGTCTTTATGCAAACTGACCTATATGTAAGAGGAACCATAAAACCTTTTCAGCAGCAGATAATTCCTTGTTTCCCTGTGAAAAAACTGAGTGAATGTTGCTTACTTTGTTTGCCGATAACCGTGCTGAACTGTGATATGTGCAGTTTCTCCAAAAATTATTGCCCGTAATGTGAGGTTAAAATAACAAAGTAGTATATTATGAAGTTAGAGGGATTTATAAAATCTTCAGTTTTTGCGGAAATTGGTGTTATGTTAGCCCATTATATGTGAGATCGACTGTATTAACAAGCAATTGTGTGATGTGAAGGATGAAATGTCAGATGAAAAGCACACGCACATTTACAAAGCTTTTAAGCTGAAACCCTCAATGTACTTAACTTTCAGCTGCATAGTCAGTATGATTAACAGATATTTCAACAATAATGATTTAGAAATTTTTATGGAATATAGGCAATTTCTGACATTTAATGTTTTAGGTCTAGTGTAATCTCCTGTGAAATAATAAATTAATAAATGATAATCTATATTTTGAGGTTACTCACCTTTATTCGCTAAATCTTTTAGGAGGTTTTTGTCTCTACACATTTCCAACACATATTTTTCTTACTTACATCGTGGTTCAAGGCCGCAACCCCCCCCCCCACCCGCATCTTTTTCAACTCACACAAACTTCATTCCCTTCCCTTCTTTTCCCTATGACCAAATTCGGATTCAAAATAATCTACCACAAATATACACAATTGAACTCCCTAAAACACTTTAATATAATTAAAACTTCTATCAATAAAAACCTATATTACACATTTCCTAAAACGTCAAAGTTAAAAAACTGTAACCCATAATTATTTACAATTGCACATCAGTGCCCAATTAAAACAAACCTAAATACCTGACACAACCACTATACTCGACAATCACGGACCTCTCTCCACTCAGAAATAAGCATAATATCCAAGCACTTTCAGCCTCTGCCCAGGCCATTCTCAAGGAGCGGACACAACAGATGTACTACCCGTCACCACACACAAAACGTAGCGAATGTTCCAGTGCTCACGCGGCATCGTCTCATTCCCGTTCTCCGTCATTCAGGCGCAGTGGCGCCATCTATCAGATGACCCAATAGCTTTCTTTTCCTTTTGTACTTATAAATATCTGTTTGATAGCTGATCATATTTGATTCTTGAAACTAAAATAATTATGGGTTACAGTTTTTTAACTTTGACGTTTTAGGAAATGTGTAATATAGGTTTTTATTGATTGAAGTTTTAATTAGATTAAAGTGTTTTAGGGAGTTCAATTGTGTTATATTTGTGGTAGATTATTTTGAATCCGAATTAGGTCATAGGGAAAAGAAGGGAAGGGAATGAAGTTTGCGTGAGTTGAAAAATATGTTGTTGTTTTTTTTTTTTTTTTGCGGCCTTGAACCATGATGTGAATAAGAAAAATATGTGTTGGAAATGTGTAGAGACGAAAACCTCCTAAAAGATTTAGGGAATAAAGGTGAGTAACCTCAAAATATAGATTATGTCTAAATTTCACGTGAATAATTAAGCAGCTAGATGACATTTGACATTTGCAATGCTGTATGAATATATTAATAAATGATGGTAGGTACTTTTTTACTTTAACTCATGCTTTTAACTTGGTACATAGGAATTAAAATTTTTGGGCATTATTTATTAATTTTAATGTGAAAAGGGAGAATAAAAAAACTTTCACATTGTCTTGAAAAAGTGCTGCAAAAATGTATATTTCTGTTATTGTATCACTTTGACTTAGGATTATAACAGGAAACCTTCCACGTGGTCTGAGGATTATTTCTTCAGTGAATTTATGTACCTGAGAGCTGTAAATGTTTGACCTGGCCCTTGTTTCAGGACTATGGATGCTTATTTTGAGGAAGGGTCATCTTAACTTAAGAAGTCTGATTCATTATTCAGATCCCTATTTCAAGGCTTCAGTTGCTTGGAATTCTGTTGTCCTGGGTGATATAATTAATTGTTAGTATACTCAAATCAGGGGTCTATTCAGGTTTTTAAAGATGATACCCGTTTTTGTGAAATTTGCCTATTTTTGTGTATAGAGTAATTTTAATCCTGTATAATTATTATTCTGACAGTAATTATTTTTTTTTATTTTATTTTTTTTTATTTATTATCATTATTTTTTTTGTTCTTATGTTGCTAATCATGGTTCACACTTTCCAGGTTTGCAGTAAGTTTTCTGTTTTGATTATTTGCAAGCAGATAGTTTATATATATATATATGATGTCCGATCAAAAAGTTCCGAGACTAGGCCGATATACAACAAAGTACTTACTTTACTTAAGTCTGGCTATGATCTCCCTCAAAGTAGTCTCCGTGCGATACACAGCTGCCAGCGGTTTTGTCACTGTTAGAAAGCTCCCTGGAAGTCCTGTTCGTGAATTGTGTCAAGTACCGTCTGCGATTCGTGCTGGATCTCGTCCACAGTTTCAAAACGGTGACCCTTGAGCTTCAGCTTCATCTTCGGGAACAGAAAGAAGTCGCAGGGGGCCAAATCCGGCGAGTAAGGTGGGTGAGAAAGGGTAATCATGCTGTTGCAGCTGCAAAACTGAAGTGTTGCTAACGTTCTGGGAGCAACTGCATTGTCGTGATGGAGCAGGAAATCGCCCCTGTGCCACATTTCAGATCGTTTGCAGTGAATGTCCTCCCTAAGACTCTGCAGAACATCGCAGTAAAAAAGGGCGGTGGCGGTCTGGCCCTGGGGGACAAATTCACTGTGCACAACCCCATGAATGTCGAAGAACATGATGAGCATGCTTTTGGTTGCTCTTCGGATTGTCGGGCATTCTTCGGTCATGGAAATGCCGGGCTCTTCCATTGCGAGGACTGTTGTTTGGTCTCCGGGTAGTAACCGTAGACCCAAGTCTCGTCCCCAGTGATGACCCACAACAGGAACGTTGGTTCATTCACCACCTGCTGACGAAGAAGATCTTGACAGTGTTCATCATAGAGCACCTTCTGTTTGGTGTTCAGAATCTTTGGCACAAGCTTTGCAGCAATGCGATGCACGTTCAAAACCGATGTCAGAATTTCTTGCACTGTTCTGTACGACACATTGACGATGATAGCAGTGTCTTGAATGGTTCTCTGAAGATCCTCATGCACCAGTTCCCTATTTTTGTCCACATTTTTGGGGGGTTTTGCTTGTGGACAGTCGCCCTGACCTCTCGTTATCTTCCAACACTGTTCTGCCGCTCTTGAAGCACCAGTGCCACTCAAAACACCTCACACGACTCATTGCTTTATTGCCGTAAGCCTGTCGCAACTCCCGCACGGGGATAACTGGTTTTCCAGTTATTTGGGGAGCGGCGCCCCCACGGCCCGAGCTGACCTTGTGACGGTTTTTTGCTTTCTTGTTTTTGTGCTTTCACGTTACCGCAGGGACAGCTGTTCATCCAGCTGATGGGGAGTAGCGACCCCACGGCCCCAGCCGACATGTTATGTTTGATTCTTCCCATTACAACTTTGTGTTGCCACCACCTTGACAGCACCCGCCTCAGTTGTAGGTTGCTGAGGTTGTGATTATGCGCCAGCCCTTTCCTTTCCTCTCGCTTTCCTCTCCCTTTCCTGTTTTTACTTTCTTCTCCACTACCTGTTCTTCTTTTCTACTCCATTTTCTACTCGACTTGCTTCTCCATTTTCTGTTCCTCTCTTGTTTTTCCGGGCTGGTTTGCTAGACCTACCTGCACGTTTGCTGTGTGCGGTGACCCGTAAGGTGGAAAAGGGGATGCTGGAGGCTGAGGTTTCTGGTGGCCAGGTTGTTGTTGTCGCCAGTCACCAACACTCCTCTTTGCCCCCTGCTTCACCCTAAACGGGCGGCTAGGAACTAACCCACTCCTAGTCAATCGGCTTGTTGTTTCGTACAACAGGGTGAGTTTGGGGATAGTGCGGGCATGCCAAAGGGGTGTTACCGAGACCTGGGAAAGTCTCGGTACTCGCTGAGCGCATGTCTGCACTATCAACATGCTATATCCGTTGCTTAACCCTAGAGTCGTGTCCTGCGTCCAATTGGGCTTGCGGACCTCCGGCTCTCCCCTGTTGGGCTCGGTTGTGGGCGGGGAAATCGGCGGACGAACTTTTCACTTCTATTCATGGCTAACCAAAAAATTTCCCAAGAACTTCAAACAAAGCGGCCCATTGAGGAAGGGTCACCCCCTCCCAACAAGAAACCTACACCTGATTCGGCTCTTTTGCATCCACTCCTTGGACGCTTCAAACCCATTAAACACCAGAAGCCTCTTCTGGATAAATAAAGCATTGCAATCAATTGCCAGCCCTCCTAAGAGCGTTAAGGAGCTCCAATCTGGAGATCTTCTTGTCGAGATGTCGTGTCCCAGATATGCTACAGTGCTTTTAAACACCACCTCTTTTAGATTGTCCAGTAAAAGTTACCCCTCACGGCTACCTCAATTCCTCACGAGGTGTTATCTCTTCTCAAGACCTTCTGGAGTGCAGTGACCAAGAACTTCTGGAGTGCAGTGACCAAGAACTTCTGGAGGAACTGAAAGACCAACAAGTGAGTGGAGTCCGGTGCATCTTATTTCGGCGAAATGGCCAATCTGTCCCATCTCGAAACATCATACTGACCTTTAACACCCCATCCCTGCCAACATCAATCAAGGCAGGGTATCTACACCTTGAAGTGCGCCCCTTCATACCAAGTCCTCTACGATGCTTCAAATGCCAAGCATATGGTCACTCCCAGCAGTCTTGCAGGAGCACTGCTCGGTGTGGGCGTTGTACTGCAACAGACCATACTTTGCAAGATTGCCATGCCGAAGCCGAGCTGTGCTTCAACTGTAAGGGATCTCATGCAGCATCATCGAGAGACTGTCCAAAGTGGAAAGAGGAAAAAGAGATCCAACGCATTAAGACCGTTGAGGGAATCTCCTACCCAGAGGCCAGAAGAAAGGTCGCTCCAAACCAATCAAATCGGTGATCCTATGCATCAGCGGTTGTTGCAAGGACTACAGTCGGTACCCAGACTGATAGCCAAATCCCAGTGAATTGTCCCTACAAGCTAGACGACATCATAGCTGCTGGTCTGGCAGCACTACAATCCCGAGCTAGGGACACGAAAGCTCCAACAACCACTGTGCCTAAACCTGCTGCAACTAACACCAGCACCACCGGGACTTCAACAACCCCGGGAGGAAAGAGAAAGGAAAAAGAAAAGGAGAAGAAATCTCCAAACTCCCATCATAAGAATCAGGATCGGGCAAGATCATCTGCGACACAGGAACCAAAATACCGCCCCATTTTACCACCAGAGACTACAGGGCGTCTGACAAAACAGTCCCAAGCGCAAATGGACATTGCAGACGAAATGATGGAATCGGACAACTTTTAGTTGTCCCAGTTTTTCTCGGGTTTTGTTTTTCGTTTTTCCTTTTTCTCATTCACCACAATTCAAACCATGGATCAAATCGTTCAGTGGAACTGTCGAGGCTTTCGAACAAGACATGACGACGTGAAACATCTGCTTTCGTCATACTCTCCGGTGTGCCTTTGCCTCCAGGAGACAAAACTTAAACCATCAGACCTCCTTTCAGTTCGAGGCTACAGTGCATTTCGGAAAGATAATGTTTCAGGAGATATAGCTTGCGGGGGAGTTGCCATCCTTGTCCCCCACAGTGTTCCAGCTTCTCCCGTTGCGGTCTCAACATCTTTACAAGCCGTTGCGGTGCGTATCTCCATGCCTGTGTCTCTAACTGTTTGCAGCGTCTATCTGCCGCCGGATGAGGACGTGAGCTTGTCCGTTCTTGAGAGCTTAGTTAAGCAGCTGCCGTCACCTGCTCTTCTTCTGGGTGACTTCAATGCTCATAATCCATTGTGGGGTAGTGTCAGAACAGACACACGAGGCCGTAGGATCGAATCTCTTCTTTCCTCGACCTCTTTGTGCCTGTTTAACACCGGTGCTGACACTTACTTCCACGAGCCTACACGAAGTTTCAGTGCAATCGATTTATCTTTGGGTCAACCATCGGTTATGGCCGACTGGTCATGGACGGTGTGTGACGACCTCCATGGAAGCGACCACTTCCCAATTGTACTTAGGTATAATGTGAGCGTACCATCTTCTGCCTCCCGCCCTCCTCGTTGGAGGATGGATCGTGCCAAGTGGGAGGTCTTCACACCGTCCGCAGTGATATCTTTTGCCATGGTGACCCGGGGGTCAATTGACGCAGCTGTTACTGATGTCACAACGTGTATAATTCAGGCAGCAGATCTCTCTATCCCCAAAACATCAACGACGCTCCCAAGACGTCCGAAGCCTTGGTGGAACCCTGATTGCGCAGCGGCTAGGAGAGTTCAACATAAGGCCTGGTGTACTTTTCGGCGTTATCCAACCGATGCTAATCTTGTTAAATTTAAAAGAGCAAAATCTTACGCTCGGTTGGTGCGTCGACGAAGCAAAAGGGAGTCTTGGATGAAGTACATTTCATCTATCAATTCACGTGCCAGTTCAAAAACTGTTTGGGAAAAAATTCGTAAGATCCGGTGAAACTATAGTTCCCGCCAAATTTCAATTCTTGAGAATAACGGCTGCACGTATGCTGAAGTTGGGGAGATTGTGGATTGCTTGGGCGAAGCGTTTGCCTCAGTTTTTAGTTCTCAGGCGTATCTCCCGCCCTTTCAGAGGATTAAAACAACCGCAGAACGCCAGAAAATCTCCTTTGCGCCTCTTTATAACACTCAGTATAACTCCCCCTTCAGCATGGTTGAACTACGGGTGGCTCTGCATCGGTCCGGCGCAACATCTGTCGGTCCCGACGGCATCCACTATGACATGATTTGTCATCTCTTGCAGTCGTCTCTCGAGAATCTGTTAGTGCTTTTCAACCGCATTTGGTTGGAGTACAGTTTCCCGGACTCTTGGCGAAGAGCTTTTGTTTTACCTTTTCCCAAGCCTGGCAAAGACCCCAAGTCTCCCTCTAGTTATCGGCCAATTGCCCTCACTAGCTGTCTCTGCAAAATCCTTGAACGAATGGTTAATTCCCGGCTAATTTATTTTCTTGAAGAACATCGAATACTGTCTCCATCACAAAGCGGCTTCCGTCGTCATCGTTCAGCTCCTGACCATCTCCTGCTCCTTGAGACTTCTGTTCGTGAGGCGTTCGTACGTAGGCAGCACCTGGTGTCTGTATTTTTTGACATCGAAAAAGCTTACGATAGAGCGTGGCGTCACGGTATCCTCCGTGACCTATACGAGAGTGGGTTGCGGGGAAACCTGCCAACCTTCATTGCCAACTTTCTTCGTAACCGTGTGTTCCAGGTGCGCCTGGGTACAACGCTGTCCGCCTTTTTCCATCAAGAACAAGGCGTTCCTCAAGGCAGCATTCTTTCGGTGACTCTGTTCATCCTCCGCATTAATTGTTTACTCAAAAATCTTCCTCCTACGGTTTCGGCTACCATTTATGTTGACGACCTTCACATCTTCTGTTCGTCATCCAGCATGCATTTCGTTGAAAGGCAGCTGCAGTCTGCAATTACCCAGATTGTTAAAGCGGCTAACAATAATGGGTTTGTTCTTTCTCCCGACAAGACAGCCTGTGTCCATTTCTGCCGGAGGCGTGGACTCCATCCTGATCCAGAGCTCTATTTGGACCGTGCAGCCATTCCAGTTTTGCCGGAAACCAAGTTCCTTGGTTTGACCGTTGACCGTGCTCTCACATTTCACTCGCACGTTCGACGGCTAAGGACTTCCTGTCTGAGAGCCTTGTCAATCCTTAAGATCCTTGCCTCAGTCTCCTGGGGTGCAGACAGGACTTCTTTCTTCCGTATTTACCATTCTCTCATTCAGTCTAAGCTGGATTATGGCTGTATGGTGTATGGCTCTGCGCGTCTTACCGTTCTCCGGCCGTTGGATACCATCCACCATCAAGCGCTGCGTCTTTGTACGGGAGCATTTCCCACGTCACCCATTCCCAGCCTTTATGCCGACGCGAACGAACCGTCGCTTCATTTACGCCGTCTGCAGCTGTCTCTTCAATTTTACCTGAAACTTAAATCTCTCTCAGACCATCCTTTATATGATGCAGTTTTTCATCCCCAGCATGCTCGTTTGTTCGAGATCCGTCCCTCGTGCATTCGAATCTTCGGTCTTCGTATGGCGGCCGTAGCTCGTGATGCAGGGCTCGACTTGTCACTCGTTGGAGAGACCAGGGGCTTTGAGGATCCCCCATGGCATCCTCTTGGTGTCATGGTTGATACCAGCTTTACATCTTTTGACAAGTCCTCAACCCCTGCGTCAGTGTACCAGCAGCTCTTCGCTGAACACCGTTACGTCAATGCAGACTTTATTCCTGTTTTCACCGATGGATCTAAGGCGGCTGGTGTTGTTGGATCCGCCGCCGTCTGCGTTGACGAAGTTTCTGTTGCCCGCATTCCTCCTGAGGCCACGGTGTTTTCGGCTGAGATGCATGCTGTGTATCTTGCACTTGTTCACGTGCAGTCGAGCTCTCATCAGCGTGCTATTGTGTACACTGATTCGTTGAGTGTTGTGCAATCATTGTCATCTTTGGATTTCACTGGCCACCCACTTCTTTTTGCCGTTCGGAGACTTCTTCGTTCTTTGCTCGAGGCTGATGTCCAGATTCGGTTCTGCTGGATTCCTGGGCATGTTGAGATCCCAGGGAACGAGTCTGCCGATGCTGCTGCTAGATCTGCCTCTTCTTTGGTCGTCACACCCTTGCCACTGTTTCACCGCGATTTTCGCTTTCTTGTTCACGATCATATCAGACGAACGTGGCGAAGTCTGTGGGACCAACAGGTGGAGAATAAACTGCACCGTATAAAACCTAACCTTGGAATCTGGAAATCATTGTGTCGCCGGAACCGTAGGGAAGAAGTTGTTCTTGCGCGTCTCCGCATTGGGCATTGTCGCTTCACGCATAGCTATTTGCTGTGTGGCGACGCTGCCCCAATGTGTGAGGCGTGCGACTGTTTACTCACCATCTCTCATGTTTTATGTAGTTGTGTTCGTTTTTGTAATCATCGGTTTCACTATTTTCAGTCTCATCTACAGGATGACGGCGCAGCTACACTGCAGAAGCTTTTGGGCGACCACTGCGACACTTTCGCAGTATTTTCGTTCTTAAAGCAGATTGACTTTTTAAAACTTATTTAAAAAAAAAAAAAAAAAAAATAATAATAATAATAATAATTTATAATTAACTAACTAGTCTTCACAGCTTTTATCGTTCTCTTTTCTAACTTTTACCAAGCCCGTCTGCTCCTAATCATTTCACCCCGCCTCTAAAAAAAAAAAAAAAAAATCTTTAACTGATAGTTCTATGTCTGGCGCTCTTTGGCCAAACCTGGCCCTTGCGCCACTAAAATCAATTAACTAACTAACTAACTAACTAACTAACTGTCGCAACATTTCATGCGTCTCCGTTCCCGATTTGCCGAGTTTGACGCAGAATTTGATGTTCACTCACTACTCTAGTTTGCAGTCCATACCAAAATCACAGCTGTGTTCTGCCCGTGGTCACCAAATAACGTGTAGTGCAGCTCCTGATGTTCACAGAACGACGCCACTCGGCACAATGACTCATGAAGGTCACTTCCCTCGACCACTGCTCACGCATCCGTGTACTACCATCTGTTAGCGTGCTATGTTCCTAGTCTCGGAACTTTTTGATCGCACTACATGTATATATATATATATATATATATTAGGGTGTCCCTTATTTGGGTGAAAACATTTTTTTGCCCGAATTTTTGCGTATACCCCCTAATTTTGTTCCTTTCTGTCAGACTTACTCAGATATGAAATTTCATCTCAATCGAATGACGTTAAGCTGTGCCGACTCGAGTTGTCAAATTTGAAAACTAGGTCTGACTAGGAATGATTACACATTAAGCAAATCTGAATCCCAAAGTTACCTGTAAATATAATATCTAATATTTTATTAAATTCTTGAGACATTTGTACTCCTAAAATGACACATTACAAGTTACGAAGCTACTGTGAATATTTTCTCTTTAATGTTTCTTTTTTGCAATTAGGGTACAGCTTTCGATGATCTTGGGCGCATAGCAAGACAAACTGCTTTTCTTTCAGCAAGCTTCATCTCATGTGCCACTAGTGATGACACAGTGATTGTTAGGCATCCATCAGAGTCTGTTTTACTAAAAACTGTTCATAACAATGAAAAAAAGGAAAAAGAAAGCAAAGTTGAAAACAACAATACTCAATATTCCTCTTACACTAAAATATTTTTCTTAAGATAAAATTTTACTGAAAGTGAAGACACCATCACAGTTCAAAATATTTTTGTGAAGATACTATACTGCCCACACACAACGGTATCAAATGCCGCCTGGATTGACCCCTGCAAATGGAAATCATTTATTAATTTCTTACTCTAAGGGAAACTCAATTTTCAGGATTTCTGAAAATTTGGTACATGAACAGCAGTTGATCATGGCATCTTTGTACATATATGATATATTTATTGGAATTCCCATTCTTAGTTTAAATAGTAAGAATTTTTCTTTGCTAGCATGCATTGTGTGTTATGCATTGCTATATTGATTTGAGTCTTATTTTTGTCAGTTTAATTTAAATTGTATAGCTCCTACATTCTTTAAAATGAGAATAAAAAGTGCAGAGAGTGAGGAAAACAGATGTAACTAATGTTCTGATAAAAATAGATAGAGGTATCATTTTGTGTCTTATTATTTTTCTCCTCTCTAAAGCTATGAACTGTTTATTATATGAGGGTTATACCGAAAGTAATGAAAAAGTGGGTATAAGGGTATAACTTTTTTGTTAACTGACAAAGCAAATTGCACATGTTGGTAGAGTAACTCTTTCTATATACAAAGGTACTACTCAACATAGCATCCATCACAACCGTTGCATTTGCGCCGTCATTGAACCCAACTCTCGAATCCTCTTTGAAGAAATTTAGGCGTGGTCTGTTGTACCCACTTCTTCACAGCTACTTTCACCTCCTTTGTGTCATCAAATCATTGTCCCTGGAGACTGTTCTTCATTGGACTGAACAGGTGGAAGTCAGTGGACGCCAGATCTAGGCTGTACGATGGATGGGAACCACCGACTAGCCTAATTTGCTAATCGCCTGATTTGTTGCCAAAGATGTGTGTGGTCTCGCATTGTCATGGTGAATGTGGATCCTTTTCAAATTCTTGCTTAGTCTCTTCCTGCTTATGGTTTTTCTAAGCTTCTTGAGTGTCTCAATGTACTACTTGCTGGTCACGGAACAGCCATGTTCCAGAAAATCAAGGAGAATGACACCCGTCGTCCCAAAAAACTGTCACCATGACTTTCTGTTCTGATTGCTGGCTCTTGAACTTCTTAGGCCTTGGTGAAGAGGTGTAATGTCATTCCATAAATTGATTCTTCATTTCCGGTTCATAAAGATATGCTCACGTCTAATCCCCTGTCACCAGATTGGAAAAAAACATGTCTTCATTGGTTTCAAACACTTCCAGCAAATCAGGGCAGACTTCCACCCTTCTCTCCTTCAAATCAAGTGGAAACTTCCGAGGTACCCACTTTGCAGACACTTTCTGATACCTTAAGTCTTTCACCATCTTCTGTATGGCATTGTGACCACAGTCCAGTTGTGCAACAAGTTCACGGATTGGGACTTGTCTCTACGTGCAAATCAATTCATCAACTCGCTGACAATTCATGTCAGTGGTCATAGATGATGGTCTCCCTCTGTGTGGTTTGTCTTCAGTGCTAGTTTCCCCTTCTTTAAACTTCTTCATCCATCCGTGCTCTTGTCAATGGTGTCATCTCCATAAACATTCTGTAGCCTTCTGTGAATGTCAGACAGCCTGCACCCTTCCGTCATCAAGAACTTAATGATGGCACATTGCTTCTGCTTGGAATCCATTATTTACCTGCAATAAAGAAGAAGGGTTACTAAAGAAGAAGAGTTACTCTACCAGCATGTGCAATTTGAAGGACCTCTCTCAGTTAATAAAAAGGTTATGCCCACTTTTGCATTACTTTCGGTACAACTTACATACCTTTTAAGAAATTGAAAAAGTATGTTAGTGCAAAAGAAACACAGTGATGTAAATTTCACATAATTTTATTTTTGTATATTTTCCATTCTAAAGTCTTTGTATAAACATCTTTCTGTAACTTTATAGCCTGATTACAACACTTCATGACATCACAGAATGCATAGAAAAGAATGTTATCTCATGCTGTGATCTCATACATAAGCTGTGCAAAGAGTTGGTCCCTTCATACAGCAAGGTTAGTTGTAATTTTTATTTGCTGCTATTACTTATCAAAATTTGTTTAAAATAATATCATAATTTTGTGTAGTTTCTGTACATCACTCTTACTTTACAGAATTTGTTTGATGAAATAACATTCTTCTTTGACATACAGGCTTGGAATTTTTTATGTGTATTTTTATGTGTACACACTAAAATGATGTTCATGCTTTTATTGTATACTTCATGTTTCAATTTGACTGTAGAATCAAAGTGGGTTGATTGTGGTCTTTGAACATTTTAGGGATTTATGATGTACAGCTACTGTTTTCTCTTTATAAAATGTTGCAATTACTATGTATCTAAGATTTGTCTCTTTCTGTAGTACCAAGTTAAGGTAAGTAACTCTCTGTCTGAAATATTATACCTGACCTACACATGCAACTTATTACATATGAAAACTATGAACTTAACATTTTACTGGAGGAAACATTACTGAAAGTGTTGAAAATCTTATAGTTTCTGGACTTTGACAGATGACTTAATAACTTTGTACTGAAATTTACTATACATTTATCTTATTTTTATATTCTATTCCTCATAGATCATTGCAATATCCAGGCTATAAAAATTGTGTTCCAATGAAGTCTGATAACCTATAAATGTAAGTTATATATCCTGAAGACATGGCTAGATTTTGTGCTGTTAATTTGAGGTACTGTCATGAGAGTCAAGTTTCCTCGAGTGGCCATGACCAAAGAGAGTTGAATTTTCAGTGTAATGGGAAAATATAGCAATGTAGTGTTGTGTTATTATAGCCATAATTAGCTTTGCTGCAAATATTATGGAAACTAAAACATTAGTGTGTGTGTGTGTGTGTGTGTGTGTGTGTGTGTGTGTGTGTGTGTGTGTGTGTGTGTGTGTGTGTGTGTGTGTGTGTGTGTGTGTGTGTGTGTGTGTGCACTTGAGTAATAGAGAGGGGAGACAGAGAGAGAGAGGATGGGTGGATATACATTAACATATCAGTTCAGCTCCATGTCAACAGCAAAAAGTAAAAAGAAAGCTTGATGTTTGCATGGATTGCTCACGAGCCTTCAAAAATCAGCTGAGTGTGACAATAATTAAATTTTTGAAATACATTAGATATATATGTACATATATGTGACAGATGATGTCATTTTTAAAACTGTGTAACCTGAAAAATCAATTAAGAGCAAAAGTGAGTTGCAGAATATGTTTTCCTGGATGTACGAAGTTTGCATGAAATTCAAACTGAGTATAAATAAGGGAAAAACCAAAGTTATGGTTTCTGATAGAGGAACTAGTAGTAGTGAATGTAATAGAAGTCTAAATGACACAGTGATTGACCAGGTGAGTGAGTTTGTGTATTTAAGAAGCATGTTTGACAGAGAATAAATTAGATGGTGAAATCAGTAGGCGAGTGAATTCTTCTTTGAAAGTCATAGCTACTCTGGGAGGTTTTCACAGGAATGATGGGTTCTCTAGAGAGTCCCGCATGGCTGTGTATGAAACTGTAATTGTTCCTACTCTGATGTATGGCAGTGAAACCTGGGTACTGCAGAAGAAATATAGGAGTCGTTTGTGTGCTGGAGAAATGCGTTACTTACGTGGGGTTTGTGGCAAGACACGATATGATTGTGTGAGGAATGAAGATGTGTTGCAGTTGTGTGATGTGAAGCAAAATGTTGTTAGCAAGGTGGAGACTAATATGCTTTGGTGGTTTGGCCATGTTGAAAGAATGAGTGATGAGATGCTTACTCAGAAAATCTTTTTATCCCAAGTGGCAGGAAGGAAAGGCAGAGGCACGCCAAGGAAGTCATGGGAGGATCAGATTCAGGAGTGTCTGCACGAGAAAAAGATTATGAATCTGAAGTATAGATGATCTTGTGTACAGCGTGTGATGGATGTCAGTGAAGCCCGAGTTGTATGTCAAGATTGCTGTAAATGGAGAAGTTTGATACAGCAACAGTAAGTACAAATTATCTGGTTGTTTGTATTTCTTTGTGTAGCTAACCTCTGAATTCCAGAGAACAGTTTAGTGACATATGAAATGTAGTTTTGTTCATTGTCAGTAGAATGAAACAAACTGATCAATGTGATTTGTGTAGAAGCAGATGTACAGGAAAACAGAGAAGTTAAAACTCAAAATGGTTTTGCAGGATTTGTTTTTAGAAAACTTTATTTATCTTTAGTAACAATACCACAATGCACAGAATTGCATTTCATACAGTGGAGAATTTACTTCAGCTGAAATGTGGATAGTATAAATATGCAGATGATATTAGGGACAAAAGATGTGGTGTAATGTTTTTTCTTTGGTGGCATTATCATCGTTATCAACCATTATCAGTCAACTTCTGGGCGAAGGTCTCCTCAAGTTTCTTCTGCAGCTTTCTGTGTTGAACCAGTCTCCTCCAGGTTATTATGGCATACTTTCAAATTTTATCCACCATCTCTTTCCTGGTTTCTTATGGTGCTTTTTCAGTCCCTTGATATCCAGTGTAATATTTCAATTGTCCAACAGTGATCAGTTCTAGCAGCATGTCCACTCTGTTGCCATTCCAGAGATTTTACTTTGTTCATGATGTCTTTCACTCTTGTCGTTTTCCTGATCCATGAGTTCCTCTTCCTATCTTTCCTAGTTATAACAAGTATGCACCTTTCCATGCTGCTTTGAGTTACCTGCTTCTGAGTGTCTTCTTCAGTTAAGGTCCTAGTAATCCAGAAATAAGAACGGGAATGATGCACTGATTAAACACTTTCCTTAAGGACATAATGTCAAACTTCTCTTGAAATTTGTGCTGTTCCTTCCAAATGCTGTCTAACCAAGTTTTATACATCTACACTGAAGTGCCAAAAGTCATGAGATATGTACCTACACTGGCGTGCAAAAATTAAGGACGAGACTGTTTTTCGAATGTAACGTCGTGCAGAAGTGCTCCACATTGACTCAGATCATACCATAAGATCCCCAAGATGTAAGAATATGGGACAAGTGAGCAAAACCGTCCAAACAAGGAATCCAAAGGATGCAAAGGCACTTTATTGAAAAGGTAGCTTCGAGCACAACTGGACAGAACACAGAAACGTCCATGTGACAGGCAGCTGCCAAGAAAAATCCAGTCTTTAGTAGGGGATATGATCACCCCTGACTGCGTTGCAGGATTTACAACGTCTGTCCATGCTGAGGATGAGATTGTCAAGGAGCTGTTGAGGCATCACAGCCCATTCCTCTTGTAGCGCCAAGTGCAGCTGTGGAATCGTTGTTGGCGGCTGGTGACGTGCTGCCAAGTGTCTCCCGAGAAGGTCCCACACGTGTTCGATTGGATTCAGGTCCGGGGACCTTGCGGGCCAATCCATGCGTTGAATATCTTCACTCTCCAACAACTCTGCGACAGCCACTGTACGATGAGGTGTAGCATTTTCGTCCATGAAGAGGAACTTAGGACCCACAGCACCTCTAAACAGACGCCTGTGAGGCAGGAGAACCTCGGTACAATAGCGGACACCAGTGACTGAACCTCCTTGGAAGATGTGGAGGTCAGTACGGCTACCAAGCATGATATCGCCCCAAACAAGAACTCCGCCAGCTCCAAACTGGTCCCTTTCGATGATGTTGGAGGTGTGATTGCGTGTTCCCTGCTCTCTCCAGATGTGTATACGTCCAGAATCGCTCGTCAGACTAAATCGGCTCTCATCTGTAAAGAGAACTCGACCCCATTGCTGATCTGTCCAGTTCTTGTGTTCCTGGCACCACAGAAACCGCCGTCTCTGATGAGCAGGCATTAATGGCACACGCCATACTGGTTGTCGTGCAAATAGACCACCTTTGTGCAGCCTCCTGGCCACGGTAAAACGCGATAACGGGCGTCCAGTTGTCTGTTGCATGTGCCTTGCGATTTCTCCCACTGTCTGCCCCAGAGGACCCAAACCATACCACCTAAAGACACCCCACACACGTATGGAACCGCCACCATCTTGCACAGTGCCTTGTTGACAGCTTGGGTCCATGGCCTCATGGGGTCCGCACCACACCTGAACCCTACCATCAGCTCGTAACGACTGGTGAGCGTGACTCATTGGACCATGCCACATGTTGCCAGTCTTCCAGGGTCCACTTACTGTGTTCACAAGCCAAGGTAAGGTGCTGTGTCTGATGTTGTGGTGTTGATAAAGGCACTCTGGTGGCTCTTCTGCTCCCATACCCCATGGACGCTAAATTCCGTTGCATTGACCTGATGGATATGCCTGTGGTACCTCCTACATTGAATGTGGATGTTATTTGAACCAGTGTCGCTTGTCTGTTAGCATGGGCACTCCTGGTCAGATGCCGCTAGTCACAGTCATTCAGCACCCATGGTCCGCCACTGCGCTGTCCACAGTGGGTTGTATTGCCTTCCATGAGGTATTCTCGGTACACACGTGACACCGTGGATTAAGGAATATTGAATGTTTGCACAAATTCAGAAATTGAATGTTCCATCTCTCTGGCTCCTACTAACATACCTCATTCAAACTCCAATAATTCACATCGGCATGCTATAATCCTACTAGTGGTTGTTCAACCTGTCTCATGAGATTACACCTTGCAACTGATAGAAATCGTGGCGTGCATCAAAGCCTTTATACGACGGCAGCACTATTTAAAAATTTGCATACTGCTATTCCATGACTTTTGGCACTTCAGTGTATTAATTCTATGATGTGGCCCTTGCTTGATATTGGTTATATATGGGCATCAGTTACCTCTAGATTTGTATCATTAACCACCAGATCTTTAGATTTTTTGTAAGAGCAGTGTACATCAATTTTATTTTTTGTAAGTTCGGTTTTAGTTCCACTTCTTTACTCCTGTCAGCAAATTCCTGGATGATACTCTGCAGTTCTGAGGGAGTACTTGCAAAAATGACTGGGCTATTACTACTATTTTCATATCACTAAGCTGTTCTCTGAGCATCATAGGTCAGCAAATCCTCAGAGAAAGCTCCTCTACCAGATTAAAGTTTAAAATTTGTGGTGCTAGATTTTTTGCTTACTTTTGGTGTATCAGAGGTCTCCATTTACAGTGATCTTGGCACACGACTGGAGCTTCACTGACATCCATCACACGTCTCACACAAGACCTTTTGTACTTCATACTCTGTCATTTTCTTGTACAGACATTCCTGAATCTGGTCCTCCTGAATCTGGTCCTCCCGTGATATTTTTGGCCTTCCTCTACCTTTGTTTCCTACCACTTAGGTTGAATGAATTCTCTTAGTAAGCATCTCACCACTCCTTCTTCCAACTTGGCCAAACCACCTAACAAAATTTGTCTTCACCTTACTAACTAACTAACAACATTGTACTTCACATTGCAACACATCTTCTTTCCTCACATGATCAGAACGTGTTTTTCCACAAACCCCTGTAAGTAACACATCTCTCCATCATACAAGCAACTCCTGTGTCTCTTCTGCAGTACCATGTTTCACTGTTGTAATACCAGAGTAGGAACAATTACTCTTTCGTACATAGCCTCCCAGGACCTTTTTAAGAATCCACCAGTTCTGCAAAATCCTCCTAAGGCAGTTATAACTTTCAAAGATGAATTCGCTTACCTAATAATTTCACCACCTAATCTATTTTCTCTGCCAGACATGCTTCCCAAATTTACCAATTCATTCTCCTGGTCTATCTCTATGCCATTTAGACTGATTGTGCATTCAGTACTAATAGTTCCGTGCTCAAGATCCATAACTTTAGAATAATATATGTTCATATAATATATTCTATAAAGAAGATACCTAAGCAAAAAAATACATATATAATTTTGAATATATGATATATATGTAATATGTGGCCTAAATACTTAAGAGTGGGTTATAAGTACATTGTACCTGTATACACTGATTCTCACATTATTTTATAATATAACGTGAGAAGCAGTGTATACAGGTACAATGTACTTATAACCCACTCTTAATTATCCATAACTTTAGTTTTTTCCTTATTTGTACTCAGTTTAAATTTCATACTGACTTCATGCATCTGGGACAACATACTCTGCAATTCACTTTTGCTCTGTGTCATCAGCATACAGCAATCTGCATCACGGGTATCACTGAGACATAAGCCAGTGTTATCTATTTTGACATCATGCATGCATGCACCCATAAATAAAGTAAACAGCCATGGTGACATTGTACAACCCTGTCTGACTCCTGTACCAATAGAAAACCATTTTGATAAAACACCATTTACTCATACATGTACTTTACACACACTCAACTTCTGCACATGCTGAACTCTACTTTGTACATACATATGTGTCACTAAGTTGTTCTCTGATATTCAAAGATTTGCTCCTTAAAGAAAACTCATCTGCCAGATAAAAATTTTAAACTGGAGATGTTACATTTACCTATCAACTCTGCATTGTAACCTCCTCAAGTGTGCTTCCGTCTTTCTCTTTACTGCTTCTTTAACCTTGCTGTTTCAACAAGCATCACATTTAATGCTACCAGCTGTTGCAGTACCATAAACCTCTTCAGCGACAGTAACAACACAGTTCTATTCAAAAATATGTCCACTTCTTTTCCACATGCCTCTCACATCAGTTTATTCAGTCATTCACTGAGTATTCCAGAGTAACACTGATGTTCTTCAGGAAGCATTTCAACCTTCATTGTTGTTGTTATTATTAAGTTGCTTATTATTATTATTATACAGTTGCTGCTCTTATTATGAAGTTACTCACTCATGCTTCCAACAACACCAGGTTGTTGTGCAGATGTGAAATGATTATGTGATTGTGATAATGTGTAGCTTTTAATGCATTTTTGTGCACTTCTTTTTGCAAAGAATGAGAACTAAAATTTGTCTTATAAATTTTCAGGATATTGGCAGCATCTTATCATTCATTGTTAGTCAGCTCATTCCTTTGGTAGAAAATTCCAACTTGAAGCAAAAGGTGAGTGAAGTAAGAAACATTTTCATGCTTCTTCTACAGACACCATTATGCTGGTACATATAAGCATAATAGAAACAGAAGATGCAGCCAACTTAGACACCATAATAGAAACAGAAGATGTAGCCAACTTATACACTGTGTTTATTGTAAGAATTCCATTCATTCTGTTAGATTCAGATTAACCATTAACTTTCCCAGGACAACAATGGCCTGTATGATTGGCTATTTCAGTGAGAATAAACAAATCAGAGGCTTATTTTCATTGATAATATGTCTTTTCATATTCAAGCCTGTTTTAAGTGTAGCAAGTTATAATGTTGCTCTGAATCAGAAGATTGTTCAATTCATTTAAGATAAGTGCCTGCAGAATCTCCAACGATTGAAAATTGCATATTCACAGAAATATTTGATTAACAAATCTCAGTTCTAACAGTCCTGTGTTGTAGAATTTACAACACAGCTAGATTAGCTTTTGTTATGTTGGGTATAGATAGCATATGTATGATGATTAAATTATATATTGTAAATCCATGTTTCCCATGCTTGCCTTTCCCCAAAACGTTTTGAATGTGTGGCTATTATTATTTGCAACTTACATTCATGTGCCTGCATAATTTACATATCTTGTGTTCCATTGTAGATTATGTGTTTGCTGGAATTCCTTGTGATTGACAGTGCTTCACATTTGGGGAATTATATTGCTCAACTGGATCCTTTTCCAGAACTTCCTTTATTTGAATGTTTACGCACAAAGCAAATTGAGCTGATGTACAAGCATGCTTCACGCACTTTGCTCCAGGTAATTAGTTTTCAGCATGTACCAGATAAACTTTTATATTTTGTTTTTAAGAAATTGATGATATACAGTAGTGTTTCCTTATATGTGCAAGTTTTAACCGACAATTTAATTTTCTTACAAAATGCTTCATAAAGAAAAGGTGAATTAATTCTTGTAATAAAAGTAGAAAGGTATTTCTAACTTCTTTTGGCATTTTGCTGTGGTCTTTTAGATTTTGCAGAAAACCAAACTGCTATTTAACTTTATTGCCCATGATGTCACGTTTTGTCCTTTGCTTTGATGGAGGCTGAAAGGCCAACAACAGTTAGTTGACAAATTCATGTGTAACTTAGATTGCTAGAGGAGGTATCACCATATCACATACAGAGTTTTGGGAATAATTTAAGCTTCTCCTACACCTGTGCTAATTTTTTGAGTTTAGTCTGATGAAGTCAGTAATGGAACTTTCTGAACTAGTCGTGTGTGTGTGTGTGTGTGTGTGTGTGTGTGTGTGTGTGTGTGTGCGCGCGCTCTCATGTACCAGTACATCAACTGTAGTTATCAATGGATTTACTTGCACTTTTCAGTTGAGTATGATATTCTGCAAAGAATGGCATTTATATGAGCAAATGAAGTTGACTAAATTTATAAAGCCACATGTTTGTTTTGCAGTCATTTATCACTGCATAAAAATATATATATATATATATATATATATATATATATATTTGTTCAGGGTTTGCACTGGCCCTGGATCCCAGAAATGCTTGAATTTTCATTTTATTTTGAAGGAATAGTACTGGATGAATGGGGAAATTGCCACTTCTGTGACTGAATTGGGTCACACATTATCCACAAAGACTTGTCTGATTACTGCCTGGTCCACAGTAATGAGAGAAAGAGAAAGAGGGATTGTGCTACTTCTTTGTATTACCATATTTCCAGATGGGCTGCTCATGATGTAATTTCCTCTCATATATGTGGAGTGCAGAGATATAGGTGGTATAATTTTTTCTATTACATGTGGCTTTACAGAGTAAGATAGGCTGATGTTGATTGAATTATAGTAGTTGTGTGCAGATAAAGTCTTAACAGCATCTGATGACATTCCTGAGAACCCACCATGACTATCCTGTCTTCCATGCACTCCCTTCCCTAGGTTTGGCTTCATTTGCTTGTGTGTTACATTTCTAAATATTTAGGCAGGTGTTTGAAATTTCAAAAATGTTCCATATGCTTCCTGAAAATCCACTCTGCAGGACCTGCTGTTCTACATGATACCCTGTCCTGAACATTTCTATGTTTTGTAGGAATTTTGTAAGTGATCCACATGACTAACAGCTGTCAATTCAATATTTTGTAATTATGCTGCATAAATGTGTTTCAACTTTCCAGGAAAATAGATGATAACCATTAAATGTAAGGACTACTACATTTAAAAAAACAAATCTGGATAATATATATGGCCAGTCCTTATGTCTTTTGATTTCAAAAAGAATTTTCCAATCTCTCCGACAAACAGAAAAAGTAACAAGATTTGCACTGACGAGTATGAAGTTGTGTGCCAGAGGAAGTTGATAAATATAGGAAAAACATAGTAAGATTTCTATATATGCATGATATAATTTTTACAAGTGTAGATGAGGTATTGTGTTCATGAATGATGAGCTGCACTGACAGTGCAATAACCTAAAGACATTTCTTGATTGATATATGTGTGATGGAATGTCTGCTAAAAATTATTTTGAGGAAAATGTTGTTTGCACTTTTATTGTCCTGAACTACCATGTATTCACTCTTTGACTGCTCATAAAATTCTGATTTCTTGGTAGCTCATGGAGAATGAAAATTCAGTATCCTATGGCTAATTTCATATCAACACTTGTTCATGCTACATTTCTATAAGTCAGCAAAGTACAGTCATTAAATATTGGCTTTTCCAATTTTTCTTTCATTTAGTTAGACAGTGATGAGATTTATTCGGTGTGTGTGTGTGCTAAATGTGTTCTTGCATTTGAAAGAGTGTTGATGGCTACAAGTCCAAATGTTATCTACCTTATTGTGGTGTAGGAATAAGAGCATTGTGGACAGTTTCTTATATTCCTACAGAGTATTTGCTCTTGATGAGTAGTAAGAACTGCATGCATAGTAAGTAGAACAGCATTTGCCAGTTTCATGTAGTGAATTTTTAGGTGGGTCAGTCTGGCACATTCCTGAAATTTCACATAAGTTTCTGAATTTTCATTTGCATCATCATTTACTTTTATACTGAAATGGTGCTTTGGCATGTTATTGGCATATACTAGTAAATGAAAGAAAGAAAAAAATATTGGAAAAAGTGGGAAATACAAAGGCTAATTTTGGTTAGCAATAACTGTTTTCAATTTCTTTGTGTCCAGTGTAAAATTTTCTGCTGCCAACATATTGCTCCTTTAATCATTATTGACTGATTATACACTTTCAATCCACCTTTTTGTGGTTCTACCCTGTCATCTGCAGTTATATATATATATATATATAGGGATGTAAGGTCAGGTGATGCGTAACATCACAGCCTCTCCTTGACAAATGTCAACCCCGCCTTCTCGTGGTACATCCTGTTCCCACTAAAGGGGCTCTGACGACCGCCAATAGCGGTATAACTATACCATCGGGATTAGAGGAAATGCTATCCCACACTCACCAACCCGCTTGGCCAGCGTGGTGAGTTATGGCCAAACCCCTCCAAAATGACTCCACAACTTAAATCTTGGCCCTCAGTCTCCGGCAGCTGGAATGTACCTGGCCAAGGCAGCGGCCAGTGCGACATGAAGGCAGAGGGTGCTAAGAATCCCCGGAGGACCGGACTAGGCTGCCATCTGATGCTGACCTTGGCTACGTATAACGGACGCTCTCTATCTTCTGATTCAAGGCTTCTTGAGTTGGAAGAGGAACTACAAAGGATCAAGTGGGACATCGTCGGGCTAAGTGAGGTAAGGAGAAAAGGAGAAGATCTCATTGAACTGAAAAGTGGACATCTCTTCTACTATCGTGGGACAGATACTGGCAGAACTAGTGGTGTTGGATTTATAATAAACAAGAAACTGAAGGATAAAGTTGTAGAAGTTGAAAGTTCCTCTGACAGAGCTGCACGACTCGTTATCCAACTCTCGAGAAGATACCAGGCTCAGATTATTCAAACTTATGCACCCACCACAAGTCATGCTGAAGAAGAAATTGAAGAATTTTGTGAGGAAATTCGTCATCTAAATAATAAAGGTAAGCAGCACTTGAAGATAATTATGGAAGATTTCAATGCAAAAATAGGGCAACAGCAACAGAATGAAACTTCAGTAGGTAAATTCGGTCACAGCAACAGAAACCAGCGTGGAAATACTCTCGTAGAGTTTGCAGAGGCAGAAGGGTTTTTCATCTTGAACTCCTTTTTCAAGAAAAAGCCACACAGGAAATGGACATGGAGACATCCAAATGGGACGACAAGTGAAATTGATTTTATTATGTGTAAAAAAAAATTCGTCATAGAAGACTGCAGTGTGCTAAACAAGTTCAGCACAGGCAGTGACCATAGATTGGGGAGATGTAAGATGCACCTCAACACTAAACTCGAACGTAGCAAGCTCATAAGACAAACAAAATGTATTGACATAACCAACCTTAAAAAACACCAGAATACCTTCAAGTTGGAACTGAAGAACAGGTTCTCTGCTTTAGAAGGCCTAACATCGGAAGAAGTGGATATTTCTGAAGTTAACAGAAAAGTAACCAAAGCTCTTATGGAAACAGCAACAAAATTAGCTGGGTCTAAGAACAAGTTGCATGTGAACAAATTATCAGGAAAAACCAAAATGTTGATGCAAAAAAGAAGAGAGATGAGGACAACTAAAGAAGATGTGACTTCCAAAGTGGAATATATAGAGCTATGCAAGACAGTACGAAAAAGTATCACTGAAGACGTAAGGAAATTCAACTGTGAACTAGTAAGGAAAGCAATTGAAAACAACCAAAGCCTAAAGATAGCAAAGAGACATCTCAGTAAGGGAAAAAAACAGATTATGGCACTGAGAAAAGAAGATGGTTCTGTAACAAGAAATAGAGGCGAAATTTTGACAAGTGAAAGATTTCTACTCCAAATTATATGAAAGGGATGATACATGTACTCCAGGCATCATGAAAGGTACCAGAGTTCTTCCAGTCCTTCCAGCAGAAGTTGCACATGCAATCAAGAACATGAAGCGGGGAAAAGCTCCAGGAGAAGATGGAATTACTGTAGACATCATACAAGAAGCAAGTGGAGAAATCGAAACAGTACTCGCCCAAATTTTCACTCGATGCCTTAATGAAGGGAAAATTCCTGAGGATTGGAACATTGCTACAATGATCTTGCTACATAAAAAAGGTGACATTGAGGATCTCAGGAACTACAGACCTATCAGCCTCCTGTCAGTGGTTTATAAAATCTTCACTAAAGTTCTTTCACTCCGCTTGAAGGTAACACTGGACATGGCTCAACCGAGAGAACAAGCTGGATTCAGGAGTGGCTACAGCACAATAGATCATATCCACATACTGAGAGAACTAATTGAAAGAGCGAGGGAATATGAACTTCCATTGTGCATGGCTTTTATCGATTATGAAAATGCCTTTGATTCGGTGAAACCATCAGCAGTTGCAATGGCTCTGAAATCCTGCGGTATTGAAGATGCATACATTAATATTATTAATAACATCTATGAAAATGCAAGTGCAAAGATTCTGCTATTTGAAAATACAACACACATAAAAATTGGAAAAGGAGTGAGACAAGGTGACACCATATCTCTGAAGCTCTTTAATGCCACATTGGAAAATGTCTTTCAATCACTGAACTCGGAAAACAAAGGCATAAAGATTAATGGACATTATCTAACCCACCTTCGTTTTGCTGATGACATAGTCATTTTTGCAACTACCCCATCAGAGCTACAGAGTATGATGCAGGAACTTGCTGACAAGAGTAAAGAAGTGGGATTAAAAATGAACTTTCAGAAGACAAAAGTGATGTTCAATGCTTTTACAAGAAATGAAGATTTATCGATTGATGGAGAAAAGCTGGAGATAACAGACACGTACGTTTATCTTGGACAGCAGATATCAAGTGAGGGTCACATTGGTGAAGAAATTAATCGGCGTTCAAAACTTGCCTGGAGAGCTTTTGGAAGAAACAGCATAATTTTCAAGAGCAATATGCCATTATGTCTTAAAAGAAAAGTGTTTGATCAATGCATCCTTCCAGTGCTTACGTATGATGCAGAGACGTGGACCTTAGCTAAAAGAGACATACAAAGGCTGCAGACAACTCAAAGAAGCATGGAGAGGTGCATGCTTGGTGTAACCAGGAGAGATAAGAAGAGGAACTCGTGGATCCGAAAAATGACAAGAGTGGAAGACATCATGATCAGAGTTAAATCCCTGAAATGGCAATTGGCTGGACATACTGCCAGAAGAACAGACCATTGATGGACAGCTGAAATTTTAGATTGGATTCCAAGGGACAGGAAAAGACCCAGAAGAAGACCACATGGAAGATGGGTGGATGAAATTCGAAAGTATGCGGGAGTGACATGGAGGAGACTGGCACAAGACAGACCGTTGTGGAGGAAACTTGGGGAGACCTTCGTCCAGCAGTGGATTGATAATGGTTGACAATGATGATGATGATGATATATATATAATGCAGAGGGTGCTAAGAATCCCCGGAGGACCGGACTAGGCTGCCATCTGATGCTGACCTTGGCTATGTATAATGGACGCTCCCTATCTTCTGATTCAAGGCTTCTTGAATTGGAAGAAGAACTACAAAGGATCAAGTGGGACATCGTCGGGCTAAGTGAGGTAAGGAGAAAAGGAGAAGATCTCATTAAACTGAAAAGTGGACATCTCTTCTACTATCGTGGGACAGATACTGGCAGAACTAGTGGTGTTGAATTTATAATAAACAAGAAACTGAAGGATAAAATTGTAGAAGTTGAAAGTTCCTCTGACAGAGCTGCACGACTCATTATCCAACTCTCGAGAAGATATCAGGCTCAGATTATTCAAACTTATGCACCCACCACAAGTCATCCTGAAGAAGAAATTGAAGAATTTTATGAGGAAATTCGTGATCTAAATAATAACGGTAAGCAGCACTTGAAGATAATTATGGGAGATTTCATTGCAAAAATAAGGCAACGGCAACTGAATGAAACTTCAGTAGGTAAATTCGGTCACGGCAACAGAAACCAGCGTGGAAATGCTCTCGTAGAGTTTGCAGAGGCAGAAGGGTTTTTCATCTTGAACTCCTTTTTCAAGAAAAAGCCACACAGGAAATGGACATGGAGACATCCAAATGGGATGACAAGTGAAATTGATTTTATTATGTGTAACAAAAAATTCGTCATAGATGACTGCAGTGTGCTAAACAAGTTCAACACAAATAAAAGTAACTTGATCACGCTAGTTACGTTAACTGAAAACTTTTACAAAAAGTTCGTAAGTTGGAAGCTTTCGACCTTATCTTAGGTCTTCATCACGCCAATGGAGGACTAAGATTGTTGCCAGATTCTACATTTGAATTTTTCCTATTTTTGTTGCCAAAACTTAGAATTGATCTCCAGATCAACAGAATGTAGAGAGGAGATTTGGAGTTGCAAGTCATTGAGTTGAAAATAATTTCTATGCTTTCATGGTAACGGAGGGCAAAACGATTGTCAAAAGAAGTAATTCGTTTTGCTTCGTTCCAGTGGGGAACTGCAGATGTGTCTTCCATTGTCAAAATAGACAAGGCAGTATTAGGATTGGCTTTCGAAACATCTTTTCTATGTTCTAAAATTCTATGTTTAATGCTCCTGTATGTGCTTCCAATGTATAAGTTATCCCCAGTAGAAGAAGAGATAGGAATGCAGTAAACTCCTGGGAGGTTCAGGCTTTCAACTTTGTCCCTATCTCTTTGTAGAAGTTTCAAGATGTTCGGGGTAGATTTAATGGCAAGATGGTAACCAAAACTTCTCTCGTTTTGCCCTCCGTTACCGTGAAAGCATAGAAATTATTTTCAACTCAATGACTTGCAACTCCGAATCTCCTCTCTACATTCCGTTGATCTGGAGATCAATTCAAAGTTTCGGCAACAAAAATAGGAAAAATTCAAATGTAGAATCTGGCAACAATCTTAGTCCTCCATTGGCGTGATGAAGACCTAAGATAAGGTCGAAAGCTTCCAACTTACGAACTTTTTGTAAAAGTTTTCAGTTAACGTAACTAGCGTGATCAAGTTACCTTTATTTGTTAATATTGTTACGTGTTTTGCCCATAATCGTCAAAGTTCAACACAGGTAGTGACCATAGATTGGTGAGATGTAAAATGCACCTCAACACTAAACTCGAACGTAGCAAGCTCATAAGACAAACAAAATGTATTGACATAACCAACCTTAAAAAACACCATAATACCTTCAAGTTGGAACTGAAGAACAGATTCTCTGCTTTAGAAGGCCTAACATCGGAAGAAGTGGATATTTCTGAAGTTAACAGAAAAGTAACTAAAGCTCTTATGGAAACAGCAACAAAATTAGCTGGGTCTAAGAACAAGTTGCATGTGAACAAATTATCAGGAAAAACCAAAATGTTGATGCAAAAAAAAGAGAGATGAGGACAACTAAAGAAGATGTGACTTCCAAAGTGGAATATATAGAGCTATGCAAGACAGTACGAAAAAGTATCACTGAAGACTTAAGGAAATTCAACTGTGAACTAGTGAGGAAAGCAATTGAAAACAACCAAAGCCTAAAGATAGCAAAGGGACATCTCAGTAAGGGAAGAAAACAGATTATGGCTCTGAGAAAAGAAGATGATCCTGTAACAAGAAATAGAGGCGAAATCTTGACAAGAGTGAAAGCTTTCTACTCCAAATTATATGAAAGGGATGATACATGTACTCCAGACATCATGAAAGGTACCAGTACCAGAGTTCTCCCAGTCCTCCCAACAGAAGTTGCACATGAAATCAAGAACATGAAGCGGGGAAAAGCTCCAGGAGAAGATGGAATTACTGTAGACATCATACAAGAAGCAAGTGGAGAAATCGAAACAGTACTCGCCCAAATTTTCACTCGATGCCTTAATAAAGGAACATTCCTGAGGATTGGAACAATGCTACAATGATCCTGCTACATAAAAAAAGGTGACATTGAGGATCTAAGGAACTACTGACCTATCAGCCTCCTATCAGTGGTTTATAAAATCTTCTAAAGTTCTTTCACACCGCTTGAAGGTAACACTGGACATGGCTCAACCGAGAGAAAAAGCTGGATTCAGGAGTGGCTACAGCACAATAGATCATATCCACGTACTGAGAGAAGTAATTGAAAGAGCGAGGGAATATGAACTTCCATTGTGCATGGCTTTTATCGATTATGAAAAAGCCTTTGATTCGGTGAAACCATCAGCAGTTACAATGGCTCTGAAATCCTGCGGTATTGAAGATGCATACATTAATATTATTAATAACATCTATGAAAATGCAAGTGCAAAGATTCGGCTGTTTGAAAATACAACACACATAAAAATTGGGAAAAGGAGTGAGACAAGGTGACACCATATCTCCCAAGCTCTTTAATGCTACATTGGAAAATGTCAATCACTGAACTGGGAAAACAAAGGGATAAATATTAATAGAGATTATCTAACCCACCTTCGTTTTGCTGATGACGTAGTCATTTTTGCAACTACCCCATCAGAGCTGCAGAGTATGATCCAGGAACTTGCTGACAAGAGTAAAGAAGTGGTATTAAAAATGAACTTTCAGAAGACAAAAGTGATGTTCCATGCTTTTACAAGAAATGAAGATTTATCGATTCATGGAGAAAAGCTGGAGATAACAGATACGTACGTTTATCTTTGACAGCAGATATCGAGTGAGGGTCACATTGATGAAGAAATTAATTGGTGTATAAAACTTGCCTGGAGAGCTTTTGGAAGAAACAGCATAATTTTCAAGGGAAATATGCCATTATGTCTTAAAAGAAAAGTGTTTGATCAATGCATCCTTCCAGTGCTTACGTATGGTGCAGAGACGTGGACCTTAACTAAAAGAGATATACAAAGACTGCAGACAACTCAAAGAAGCATGGAGAGGTGCATGCTTCGTGTAACCAGGAGAGATAAGAAGAGGAACTCGTGGATCCGAAAAATGACAAGAGTGGAAGACATCATGATCAGAGTTAAATCCCTGAAATGGCAATGGGCTGGACATACTGCCAGAAGGACAGACCATCGATGGACAGCCGAAATTTTAGATTGAATTCCAAGGGACAGGAAAAGACCCAGAAGAAGACCTGGGTGGATGAAATTCGAAAGTATGCAGGAGTGACATGGAGGCAACTGGCACAAGACAGAACGTTGTGGAGGAAACTTGGGGAGACCTTCATCCAGCAGTGGATTGATAATGGTTGACAATGATGATGATACTCTTTGCCAAAAAAATGAAGCACTCCAAGAAAGTTGTTCGATCCTGATTAAACTCCACATGCAAGTATGTTAGGGCCGAATATGCAAATGATGAAATAAAGATGACCAATGACTAAACAGTGGCCTACCACAGCTCGTGGGAACCATGCATCGAGGAGGGTATATCAAGAGCAAAGCCAGTGGTCGTAAGTATGAAATCTGTGTCCAGGAGCAGTTTCCAGTATTGCCCCCCCCATTGACCGTCTCAGTTGTAAACCAGGTTGTCCATTATAATTCTTTTGTACAAAAAAAAAAAAAAAAAAGATTGTAAAATAGTTTTGATAAGGGTAAAATTGCTTTAACTCACCCCGAAATTGCTGAAACTTCTTAACAATTTTTGCAAGGTTGAGGGGGGGGGTCCCTTCCTTCTGTCTACACCCTTGTACCCTTGTATATTGTATCACCATGCTTTATTTAACCTTCCATTGATGATGTGGGATATATCACACCCAATGTTAATTTTTCCTTTAAATTAATTGAAAAACTCATTTATTCTTAAGAATAAAGAGTCTATATACCCCACATCACCAACAGAAAGTTACAAATCAAGTGAAACCAATAAATAATTCCTAATTTTTTCTTTAAGGTTTAAGAAAGTCATTTTAAAAAATTGAAGTGCATACAAATTTTACATTGGTGTCTTACCGCTATTTGAAATGAAATTGTTTATTCAATGACGCCACATATTTAGAGGATTTTCACTAAAATTCCCTTTTCCTTGCTTTTATTTTGTGAAGTTGTCAGTCACATGTTCCAAATCCAATGCACCAGCTCTTGATCTTTCAATTAATATAGCTGCTAAAGCACTTAGGCAATGCTGGGACATACTGGTTTTTAAGTAGTTCTTTATTATCTTTAATTTGGAGAAAGATCTCTGAGCCGTTGAAGTAGTTACTGGCAATGCCAGAAAAATTAAACATCTGGCTCGATATCGAAAGATCTGCTGTACGATCCCAGCAGTGGCCTAATAACAATTTTTCGGTTGATATGTGTTGATAAACGTGGAAAGAGCAATGTCTTTGTTTATTCACTGACGCCTTGTATTTAGAGGATTTTCACTATTGTTCTCGCCCTTTGGATTTATTTGTTAAACATTCTGTTATAACATCCGGAAAGCTGTTGGATGCTTGATTACGTATTGGTATCAGTTCATTAAGCTCTCGAATGTTTGGCAGTTTTTGGAGATGGCTAGCAAAGCTCATTTTCAGATGCAATAATTGTGGACCCAGATTTCCAGAAATATCTGATGAATACGTTGCAGCTAGCCTATCACTTCGATGCTACACCTCTACATAGTCTAATGAAATCTGTGTTTTTCGTGATAAAAACTTGAAATTTAGGTAAATTTTGTTTATACTTTCAAATCGATCAGTTAACTGAGAGGTAATTATATCAATGCCACGATTGAACACTTCAACCTGAAAACATTTTCCATCATCTGAAATCCAATCATCTGCATGGATTTCATCAAACATTTTTGTTTTGTACAATGTACCCTCTTCGTAGGAAAATAAGACAATACCTTCCACTTCACACTCAGATCAGCTGTATCACTTTTCATAGCTTCCCATTCATTTCTGAAATG
This sequence comes from Macrothele yani, assembly GCA_039090855.1. NCBI lineage: Eukaryota > Metazoa > Arthropoda > Arachnida > Araneae > Macrothelidae > Macrothele > Macrothele yani. The sequence goes on from CM077010.1 coordinate 94,398,574, forward strand.
TTTGAACTGGCTCAAAAGGAGTGATAACATTTCTGCAGCACCATCTAGGCTTTCTGATTACTCTGCAGCATCTTGGATACAGTGTCAATGGAACCAAGTATCTTACTTTCTAAAACAATTAATATAGTTGTAGAAAACTGCTCAAAGTATTTAGCTATACCCTGTGCTTGTTGCTCTTCAAGGTTTTTCCCATTTAGTGATAAATAGGTTAGGAGCTTAAGTAGTCAAAGCATCGGCTACGAAGTGCGTCAAGAGCTTGAACACGACAGAACCATCTGGTTGACAAACCTTTTAAAGGGGTTTTGCTAGCAGAAAAGCATCTTTCAGCATAAACTATCTACTAGAAGTACTGAAGAAGACATACAGATTCTCAATTTGATCAAAAAGGTTACTTGTTTCAGTAATGTTAGACACTGAGTCATTAACAACCAGGTTTAATGTGTGAGCACAACAGTGTACATATTTTGCCAAGAGATTTCTTTGTTTTATTCTAGCTTGAAGGCCTGTATAAATTCCAATCATATTAGCAGCCCCACCATACCCTTGACAACATAATTTTGAGATATCGGTAAACTCTTCTACAATACCAAAAACCTTAGTTTTCAAAGCTTTTGATGTTTGACTTTGAATTTCTACAAAACCACTGAAAAACTCATTTATTTCTATTCCAGTTGGTCTATCTTTTTCATCCTTTTTTTATATTCATATATCAAAAAACTGTACTGAGGTGGTCAAGTTTTGTTTTATCTAATGTTGTGCCCATGATGTTTTGATACAAAAGCAGTATTTTTCATTTCCTCCTTCTTGTTTCATAATTTCGATAACATATCTATAATTTCGTTTTGAACTTTGGGGCTTAAGTACTTGATGGAACCTTTAGGATGCTCCAGTTTGATCATTTCTGCCAAGAAGTCATCATATTGAGCTAAGAGGTGATTTACCTCAAGAAATTTCCGGGATTTTATCTTCTTCAACAATTATGTGCTCTCTAAATTGCAGATTGTTTAAAAACACCAACGTTTGCCACAATCAAAGGTTTATCATAATCGACTGCAGGTGCGCAGACTGTTTGGCTCGGCTTCATCAAGATGAATGGAGTGTAAACATTCAAATCATTGTGACATTATCAGAGTTCTGATGGTCACGGTTTATGGTGAGTTGTTTCCACGTGCTTGAAAAAAATGGAGTCGACGTCATGTTGTTGACAAGTCGTGAAGAGTTCCAGTATATGTGGAAAGCTTCTAATACATTAAGCTTGATAGTTGAATCAGGTTTACCAATTAGCATTGCGTTTCCGAACAAAAATTTATGGTTATTTTCGTGACAGTGTTGGGCTATAGATAACCTCTTCAGTTCATAGTTTTGTACGTTGTTCACATGTTTTTTCACAGGGAAACTTAAATCCCTGTGGGTCTGTCCTATATATGAAAGTCCACATTCACAAGGTATCTGATAAATTCCCCAGGAATTTATGTCTTTGACATAGTCTTTTGATCCGTAAAAATTTACCTTGTTTATCGGTTTGAAAATAAGTTTGAAATTAAAACTCAAAAAATTTTGAAATTCTGAAGTAAATCTGAGGAGCAAATAGGATAACTGCCCAATTCTCTCGTATTGGGTAGTTTATTAGCGTGAGTGAGCAGACAGGCTTCGGTTTCCTAAATTTTTGGACAGCTTTGTCTATTACCACCCAAAACGAAAGGAAGGGCTATATCCTCTGTGTACTGCAATTCATTTTAAAAAATCAATCTCTTTCTGCAAGGAATCCTCAGTTGAGCATATATGTATTGCACAATATACATATGTGTAGAAGGCAGATATTTTTTGTTTCCATGGGTGATTTGATTTTGCATGTGGGGGTAAGGAAACAGCAAATGGTTTTCCATAAACTGTTGTACTAAATGATTCTTCAGAGTGTGGCACAAGGATGTCAAGGAATGGTAAGCAGCCATTATTTTTAGTCTCATATGTGAACTGTATATGAGGATCAATTGAATCTCGCTCACGCCAATAGACCATCCAATATGAGAGAATTGAGCAGTTATACCATTTGCTCCTCAGATTTGCTTCAGAATTTCAAAAATTCTAAAGAGTTTTAAATTCAAAGTCATTTTCAAACCCATAAACAAGATAAATCTTTACGGATCAAAAGACTATGTTGAAGACATAAATTCCTGGAAAATTTATCAGATACCTTGTGAATGTGGACTTTCATATATAGGACAGACCCGCAGGGCTTTAAGTTTTCGTGTGAAGGAACACATGAACTACGTACAGAACTACGAACTGAAGAGGTTGTCTATAGCCCAACACTGTCAAGAAAATAACCATACATTTTTGTTTGGAAACGCTACGCTAATTGATAAACCTGAATCAACTATCAAGCTTAGTGTGTTAGAAGCTTTCCACATATACCGGAGTTCTTCACGGCTTGTCAACAACATGACGTCGACTACATTTGGGGATGTTTATAATTTGATAACCTTTCCTAGTCTCCATCTAAAGTTTGAGAAATTTTATTTAAAAGTTTTTTGGGAGGGGATTGCCAGATTGTTGATGCAACTGTTCTAACCTCTTTATGTTTCTTAAATACTCCATATTAGTACAAATATCAAAATTTTCTCACTTTTGAGAGCAGTGAGTCATGAGTAATTAGTGAGAATCAATTACTTTAAAAAATATATGATCTGAATCAGTTCATGTGAAAAAAATCTGGTATTTTATCGGTGTTCATATATTTGTCTGATGTTTGTTTTGCATATGTAATGCTGGGTAATACGAAGGTAACCGTGAAATATTTTGTGATTCACAAAGAATTCAGTAAAAGGTTATTGTATCAAACTTATTTATTCATGAAATGTTTTGCTCATCATCTTCATACAGTTTGTTTTCCTCAGTGGAAGTTAAAAGGATGGGGTGATAAATTCTAGAAATGTCATGGGAAAATCCTTGATTAAATTTTGTAAGCTGTATGAACTGTATGCAGGATATACTCTGAAGCACTTATACCAGTCCTGTTGGTTCCACATCATTATCAGCTTCCATTTGGTTGTGATATTGCACTGCATGGAAATGCCCTTGGATAATTTTGTCTCCTCAGTGTACAGTCTAAATTTGACCATTGACTACCACGTTTTATGACTGATTTGTAGGAAATGAATGATGATTTCCAACTTTGTAATTGACATTTTTGCTAAGTCTTTCACGTTACTGAAATTCAGTGAACTAAGTTTGTGAATTTGCCAGTAGGAGCACCAATGTCAACCTAATCGGATTGGCGCTCTGGCTCTTACACCAATCCTATTGGTTCCACATCATTATCAGCCTCCATTCGCCTATAAAGCCACTGTTGCATAGCAGTTTATTATACATTCTGTGTAGTTTGTAGAAGAGGAATCATTGTAAAAGCATGACATCTATACAAAAGTGTGATGTGACGATCATGAAAGTCTGATGTGACAGTCATGAAAATCCGATGTGACAGTCATGCTGTACAATATTCAATCAACAGTCACATGTGGTTCTGTTGCCAAATAGTTTCTACCTGCATTCTTGAATGCTGGATGAACAGTGTTGGCATAAGACAGTTGCAATACTTCACTCATTGAATGCCAAGAAGTGACACCTAACATTTTCTCAAGTGATGATCAGGTTTTAAAATGACATGTAGCCAGTTAAGTTTCCTCAAAATTTGAGTGTGTTGCTTGCTGTCTAAATCTGGTTACATTGTGGAGATTATATGCAATTCCATGTGCATGATCTTGGATAAAAATCCATGCTACCGTACACTTCAGAAGAAGTGGGCTCTAGTGCGTGCCATCGGAGGTGTGTACATAAGTGCGTACCTGTATTCATGTTCCAACAGTATCTCACCTGACTGCAGGAGGAAGGCATAGACATCAGGACTCATGTAGTAAAGATTTGATCATAGTGATTCACCACATGTTTAGAAAAGGATCCCAAGGCAGGGGGGCCTCATACATGCTGTCACTGGGACTATGCTGCATTATGTTAATATTACTGCTAAATGCCACTACAAAAGCCTAATCTTAAGGACAAGTTCATTGGGGTAGGGGATGTGCTAAGCTTATGACCTACTCTTCTGACATATTTTCCTGACAATTATCATCTCCTTTCCCCATTAAAATTCTAGAGAGAATATTTTTAGCTTTCAGTTCTCTGTCTTATAGTGAAAACTGCATTTTGGTATACATATGTGAATGTAAGATTTAATTTCAGATGCACTGGTGACATTGTATTTCCCCTTATACATAGAAAACCATACATATAGCAAAAGAAAAGCATTATGTGAACACTGATAAGCTTAACTGTTTGACCAGAATTTTTGTGTATTTAACTCCATTATGAAAGCCATATTTATTTCAGTGGTAAAATATACACAGATTACATTATTGCATTATCTTTTTACAACTCTGGGTGGCATGGTCTAGTTACAATATTGTACCTTATTGGATACAGATTTTAGGTAACAAGATATTCTTAATTTTCTCATGTGTATTTCTAGTATAAATATTTTATCTTAATATTTGAATTTCTCTTTCATTTTGTTAAGCATGTAATCATGTTACTTCTGTATTTTGATTATGTTCTGTTATGCTTCTGTAGGACATAGAACATTTTCTTCAGTCATACAAAACCACTGGGAAAGGTACATTAGAAGGAGTAAAGCACCTTCACAAGCAGCTTAGAGGCAAGAAAGCTGACTTGCAGTCACTTTTGCAAAATTTACAAGGTATGTTTTCATCTTGTATAATGTATAAATTTATAATTTTGTAATTATTTTCACTAGTCCTTCTACTTCCTATTGGGAGGGATTAAGTATGCAGTAATGTACACCAGATGCCAGGAAGGCTGCCTGCTCTTAATTTAGAGCAACCATTCAGCAAGTGGGAGAGGATCACCTATGCAGGACAAACACTACACTTATTTCTCAATTACAATGCAATTCTATATATATGACTATGTTTGGCATAAAAAATTTCTTTTGTTGTGAAATTGTAGATAACAAATAATGATTTGTTATTGCAGTAGAAATTAACGAAGAAATATTTCTCAGAAATACATAGGAAATTCACAAGATTATTCGAAGCAATCAGAATTGGGTCCTGAATTGTTTTGAATAATCTTGTTATTGCAGCGATTGTTATGTATACTTTCATTTTGTGATTCTGACAAATAATTAATTATTACTCAGTAGTAGTTGTTGTTTTTGCCTTTTTACTTAAAATCATAAATACCATATTTTGCCTTTTTTCTTCTTCTTCCTTTACCCTACACCACATGTGCTACTCTCAATGAGCCATTCCAGGGGCTTATTTAGAGGGGGCCTTGCCCCCAAACGCTTTTCATTTTTTTATGCTTTTGGTTTAAATGTGACTTACATTTAAAAAATGCCTTAATTTAATAAAAATACATCAACTTACATTAGAAAAAAATGCTTCAATGTTTCTTTCTGTTTTTCATTAACTTTTATTTTGTTCTGGTGAATTTCAAAAACTACCATTTTCCGTCCCCCCTCCTGAAAATTTTTTCTATAAATACAGCATTTGAATTACCCAGTGGTCCGCTGGCCATTGGCCAGCAAAACTTCTGCTGGACCACTGAACTATTGATTTTACTGGCCCAGATAGCCAGTAATTTTTTTTTTTTTCGAATTTGTCACAAGTTAAAAAATGAATTTCTATTTCTTTTACCTTGCTGTACGGTTTTCTTTTTAGGCTGCAGACTGGTGATACATTCGGGCAATGCTATTGAATAAGTTTTTTTTTATCCCTCATGATTTGTAAAGAGCGGAAGAAACAACAAATGCAAAAAAAAAAAAAAAGTTTCCCAGTCCTTGTCTTGCGTAACGACAGCAGCCGTTTTTACTTACTTCCGTCCACATCATTCGTAATGAGCAGAAGTAAGCAAAATAAATGTCCTGATCTTCCTTGCATTTGCATACCCTAGTGAATGCAGCAGACACAACCTGACTTTTGTTTCTGCCCCAAGAAAATACTAGCCGAGAAGGTCAATTGGATGTATGAAGATAATTTTTGAAAAAGAGCAATTCACATGAAATAGTGTTTAATGCAGAGACAAAAAAATTTCATGGGAACGTAGGAGGGATGAGCAGTAAAACTAAAATAACGAAAAGGAAGGAAACCCCTAAACAATAAAACATATAAAAAAAGTCTGCTGATGTATGTGAATTTTTGTAGTCTCCTCATTCTCTTTTTACTTAAAAACAGATTGGGAATCTTACTCTGCTATATCACCAATCCATCAGAATCTTGTTCTGGAAACATTCTTTGTCCTGTGAGTTGCACTTTCAAATGTTAAAAAAATATATTAGAAGTAATTCCATTAAAATATGTTATTTTCTACATACATAGTGCGATCAAAAAGATCCGAGACTAGGTACATAGCATGCCAACAAATGGCAGCACGCGGATATGCGAGCAGCAGTTAAAGGCAGTGACCTTCATGAGTCATTGAGCTGAGTGGCGTCATTCTGTGAACATCGAGAGCTGTGCTACACGATATTTGGTGACCACGTGCAGAACACAGCTGCAATTTTAGTGTGGACTGCAAATTAGAGCAACGAGTGAACATCAAATTCTGCGTCAAACTTGGCAAATCGGGAACGGAGACGCATGAAATGTTGCGGCAGACGTATGGCAATGAGGCGTGCAAGGTGTTTTGAGTGGCACTCGCGCTTCGAGAGCAGCAGAACGGTACTGGAAGACGACAAGACGTTAAGGCGACCGTCCACGAGCAAAACCCCCGAAAATGTGGACAAAATTAGGGAACTGGTGCATGAGGATCGTTGGAGAACCATTCAAGACATTGCTACCATCGTCAATGTGTCATACGGAACAGTGCAAGATATTCTGACGTCGGTTTTGAACATGCACCGCATTGTTGCAAAGTTTGTGCCAAAGATTCTGAACCTTGAACAGAAGGCGCTGTATGTCGAAATCTGTCAAAATCTTCATCAGCAGGTGGTGAATGAACCCACGTTTCTGTTGCGGGTCATCACTTGGATCTACGGTTACGACCTGGAGATCAAACAACAGCGGTTGCAGTGCAAGAGCCAGGCATCTTCACAACTGAAGAAGGCCCGACAGGTCCGAAGCGCAACCAAAAGCGTGCTCATCATGTTCTTTGACATTCGTGGGGTTGTGCACCGTGAATTTGTCCCCCAGGGCTAGACCATCATCGCCTTTTTTTACTGTGATGTTCTGCGGTGTCTTAGGGAAAACATTTGCTGCGAACGACCTGAAATGTGGTGCAGGGGCAATTTCCTGCTCTATCACGAAAATGCAGTAGCTCACAGAGCATTAGAAACACTCCAGTTTTGCAGCCGCAACAGCATGACTACCCTTCCCCGCCCGCCTTACTCGCTGGATTTGGCCCCCTGTGACTTCTTTCTGTTCCCGAACATGAAGCTGAAGCTCAAGGGTCACCGTTTTGAAACCATGGACGAGATGCAGCGTGAATCGCAGACGGTGCTTGGCATGATTCATGAGCAGGACTTTCAGGGAGCGTTCCAACAGTGGCAAAAACGCTGGCAGCAAAGTATTGCTGCCCAAGTTGACTACTTTGAGGAGATCATAGCCAGACTTAAGTAACGTAAGTACTTTGTTGTATATCGGCCTAGTCTTAGAACTTTTTGATAGGACCTTGTATATTGTAAATGTCTAAGCACCAGCCCAGTGGTGCAGTTGTCTAAGCAGTAGCTTCTGATCATTCGTCCGAGATGACTCTGGGTCGAGTCCCGGTGGGGCATGGATGTTGTGTTTATCTTGCGGCACTGGCTCTCTCCCTTCTCTGGAGTCAGTGGCTCTAAGTTAGGGATGGGTGACTGCATATAGCCCATTGAATTGCTCACCGTGGGGTTTTTACTGATCAGTGGGAATTTCGGTGGACAAGTAATTTAAAAATTCTAGTGGTCCGCTGGCCCAGTAAAATATTTATTTCTAATTCTAACACTGCTACATACCCTGAGCCAATCGTATACCTGATGGCTCACAAACAGTGGGCCAATGTTAGCCTGTTTCTAATATGTTGAGTGATATGTTGACTGAGTGTAAAGATAATTTTTCTGCATGTCATTTGGTGTAATGTTCTACCATCTGCTGGCAAGTTGTCAGCCATCAAGTCATCTCATTGCAAGGTTGATGTAATTTAGTATGTGTTGAGCAAACATAAGTGAATTTCACTTTTTACTACTACTAGGTGAATTTCAATTTTTTGTTCTTTAGCATTCAAATCATGTTTCCATCTCTGTCTGTCAGTTTTCCTTTTATTCATTTTCAGTTACAATTACACTAACATAATGCATTTTCAGTTTCAGTTACACTAGCATAATGCATTTTCAGTTTCAGTTACACTAGCATAATGCATTGGTATTTTAAGTCATGAGAGTTAGTCGAATGTATGCACTTCGCATTTATTAAAATTAACCTATCAACAATGTGTAGCTCATTAGTGTACAGTTTGTGAACACTGTAAGCCTGCTTTTTAACATACTTGGCCCAGTGTTATGCAGTCTGATGCAAAGAGCAGTCTGTTTTGACAGAGAATGTCCTTGAGACTTTTACTTGTGGGATTGTTTTCTGCCATTTCACACTCTTTATACCATACATAAAGGCTGTTGTGGGCAAGGAGTTTCTTTGAAGAGAGTGTTTCTTGTAGGCAGATGCGTGTGTGCTGTCTTCACAACTTATGGTTACTAGCAACAGTTTGCTATCTTATTATAGGGATCTTTAAGAGAATCATCATTATCTTTAATTTTTTGTAATTGACTCAACTGCTGAATTCTTACGGCAGATGCTTTTGACTTGCATTTATTCTCTATGCTTTTTCTCATAAGTTTTATACTGCATGTTTTCCACGAACAATTAAATTAATATTGAAATATGTTCCATAAAAATATTAGGCTCAGCATGGTCTTGTTCTTGTCTCCTGTTATGCAACAGCAAGATGTCTGATAAGCATTAGTCTAAATACTCATACCCTAAGTTGCAAATAGCCAAACTGTAGCAACCAGATTGTGATAACTCTGCAAGATCTTTAAGAGGACCATATTAGCTTCACATAACCAAATGTACCACTTTTCTGAAATTTCAGATGTAGGGCCAGACATATTATCAATTCTTAAATCTTTGATTATATCTTAGGTAATACCTTGGATTATACCTTTTGATTCCCGCCGCATAGCGAGCTAGCACCTCGCCTTAAATCTTCCGACATTCATTGTAAATTTTCTTCGCAATCGGGTGTTCCAGGTGCGCCTGGGTACAACGCTCTCGGCACCGTTCCATCAAGAACAAGGTGCTCCTCAAGGTTGTATTTTATCTGTCACATTGTTCATCCTCCGCATTAATTGTCTTCACGCAAATCTTCCTCCTGCGGTTTCGGCTACTGTTTATGTTGATGACTTGCAAATTTTCTGCTCATCATCGAGCATGCATTTCATTGAAAGGCAGTTGCAGCCTGCGATTAATCAGATTATTAAAGCGGCGCACAGCAATGGTTTTATTCTTTCTCCCGACAAGACAGCGTAAGTCCATTCCTGCCGGAGGAGTGGCCTCCATCCAGACCCAGAGCTTCATTTGGAACGAAAAGCCATACCAGTTTTGCAGGAAACCAAATTCCTTGGACTGACCGTCGACCATACGCTTATGTTCCGTGCACACGTTTGGCAGCTCAAGATTTCCTGTCTGAAGGCTCTGTCCATTCTAAAGATCCTTTCGAGAGTCTCGTGGAGTGCACACAGGATCTCTTTGTTTCACATTTGCCATTCTTTAATACGGTCGAAACTGGATTATGGTTATATCGTGTATGGCTCTGCACGTCTTTCCGTTCTCCGGCTTTAGGATACTATTCAACATCAAGCTCTACGTCCTTGTACGGGAGCATTTCGAACGGTGTCGTCCCCACATCCATACGTGCCATTTCCGTACAAATGGATTTTTGTCCCATTTCCGTACACATCCAAATCATCTAGTGACATTTCTGTACACAGATGTGAGTGAGATACGAGTAAAGAAAGACAGAGGATCAGGGTTGTACTGATAACCCCCAGAAATCTCTCCCCTCCCCCTCTTCAGTGCGGGAGGGTTCATGGGTGTAGGAGCCTCTGGTGTATGAACTCTAGCCTCACGAAAAAGATTTTATAAAATCTTTTGTGGAAACTTCATACGAAACTGGTTAAAGAAGTAGTCAATAATTTTTGAGGCAGCTTTGAATGAAATATTAAAAAGAAAAGCATTTTTTATTTCGCTGTTTTAATTTATAAAACAAGGATGTCGGTAAAGTAGCTATTCTAGAGGACTTGAGGCCCTATTCACAGTCACGGCATCTCCCCCCCTCCTCTTCTCTTCTCTTCCCTTAAAATTGTTAGGAGAATAGATTTTGTGTTGGCGTTTTTAGGCTGATCCTTGGTGTGAATGATAATGGTGAAAGATTAATTGAACTCTGCATTGAGAATGATTTGTGTGTATCTAATACATTTTTTAACCACAAGTATATACACACATATACTTGGGAAAATCGTACTCTTGGTCAAAAGAGTGTGATAGATTTTGTTGTTTACGATCAGCGTTTGAAACACTTAGTTGTTGACACCCGTGTGATGAGAGGTGCGGATGTTGGTTCTGATCATTACTTGGTAGTGTCACGAGTGAAACTTAATGTTGGTTGGAGGAAAAGGAATAGGAAGAGACCCAGGATAGAAAGAATAAAGGTTGATAGGCTCCTTGAAGATCATCAGCGGTATTCTGACTTACTCAGAGAACGACTGAAGGATCTGAAGTCTGGTGAGAGGAATGTAGAAAAGAAGTGGGAATGTTTTAAGAACGGTGTTGTTACTGCTGCTAAAGAGGTCTGTGGCACCACAATAGTGCGTAACAATAGAGGTGATGCTTGGTGGAATAGTGAGATTGATGAGGCAGTAAAGAGAAAGAAGGAAGCCTATTTGGGGATGTTGCAAGGTAGAGTCTCTGTGGATGAATATTGCTGTAAGAAGCGTGAAGCTGCTAAGCTGGTTCGCCACAGTAAGGCAAAAAGATAGGAAAGAAAAAGTGGAAAGGCATGAACTGGCTTTTTGGAAAGATAGAAAGTCCTTCTGGAAGTACATGAGACTCAAAAAAAATAGGGGAAACAAAGTTGTAAGTTGTGTGAAGAATGAGATTGGGGAAATGATATGGGAGCCCGATAAGTTAAGTGACAGATGGGGTGAATACTTCTGTGAGTTATTAGATCAGGAGAGCAAAAATGATTCTGAGACAGATGCAGATGATGTCACAATGAGGGATGAAAGCACAGGAGGGATCTCAAGAGAAGAAGTGTGTAAAGCTCTAAAATCTCTTCAGAATGGTAAGGCTCCAGGAGTTGATGGCATAACTGCAGAGATGTTGAAGTATGGTGGTGACTCTATAATTGACTGGTTAACTGAAATTTGCCAGTTGTGCTGGGAGTTAGGAATGGTCCCTCGGGATTGGAAGGATGCTATCATTGTTCCCTTGTATAAGGGAAAAGGTGATCAGACTGAATGCAAGAACTGTCGTGGTATTAGCCTACTGAGTGTGCCAGGGAAAGTGTTTGGTAAGGTTGCTATTAAAAAAGTACGGGGTCTTACATCATTGAAAGTGTGGGATGTTCAGAGTGGTTTTATGCCTGGTAAAGGCTGCGCTAACCAGATTTTTGCATTACGCATGATGATTGAAAAGTATCTGGCTGTTGGGAAGAAAGTTTTTACTGCCTTCATAGATTTAGAGAAAGCTTACTACCGAGTGAATAGGACACTTTTGTGGAAGGTACTGAATGAATATGGTGTTACTGGGAATCTACTTAATAGTGTAAAAGCCATGTATGCTGGTAGTAGAGCTTGTGTACGAATGAATGGTGTTTTATCAAAATGGTTTTCCATTGGTGCAGGAGTTAGACAAGGTTGTGTAATGTCACCATGGCTGTTTAATATATTTATGGACGCATGCGTGCGTGAGGCCAAAATAGATAATAGTGGTTTATGTCTTGGTGATATCCGTGTGTGCAGATTGCTGTATGCTGATGACACTGTCCTGTTGGCAGAGAGCAAAAGTGAGTTGCAGAGTATGTTGACTCGGATGCACGAAGTTTGCATGAAATTCAAACTGAGTATAAATAAGGGAAAAACCAAAGTTATGGTGTTTGAGAGAGGAACAGGTAGTACTGAATGTAATGTAAGTATAAATGGCACTGTGATTGACCAGGTGAGTGAGTTTGTGTATTTAGGAAGCATGTTTGACAGAGAGAACAAGTTGGATGGTGAAATCAGTAGGCGAGTGAATTCTTTTTTGAAAGTCATAGCTGCTCTGGGAGGTTTTCACAGGAATAATGGGTTCTCTAGAGACTCCCGCATGGCTGTGTATGAAACTGTAATTGTTCTTACTCTGATGTATGGCAGTGAAACCTGGGTACTGCAGAAGAAACATAGGAGTCGTTTGTGTGCTGGAGAAATGCGTTACTTACGTGGGGTTTGTGGCAAGACACGATCCGATTGTGTGAGGAATGAAGATGTATTGCAGTTGTGTGATGTAAAGCAAAATGTTGTTAGCAAGGTGGAGATCAATATGCTTCGGTGGTTTGGCCATGTTGAAAGAATGAGTGATGAAATGCTTACTAAGAAAATCTTTTCAGCCCAAGTGGCAGGAAGGAAAGGCAGAGGTAGGCCAAGGAAGACATGGGTGGATCAGATTCAGGAGTGTCTGCATGAGAAAAAGATTGTGAGTTTGAAGTATAAAAGATCTTGTGTACGGCGTGTAATGGTTATCAGTGAAGCACAAGTTGTATATCAAGATCGCTATAAATGGCAAAGTTTGATATGACAACAATAAGTAAAAATATCTAGAAGTTTGTATTTCTTTTTGGAGCTAACCTCTGAATCTCAGAGAACAGCTTAGTGATATGTTTGATGTATGTATGTTTTTTAGGCTTTTACACTTTTATATTTTTGTGACTTCTGACTCTGAGCTCACAATCTAAATTTCAGCTTCGGTGCACAGAGCGAATTCGCTGGCGCCATTGTTGAGCCCGTTTATTTAAATTTAATTATTTATAATTTTTTTATGGGATTTTCTTTCAATGGGCAAAACGTTGCGGTATTACGTTAAGTGCATTTTTTTTAATATTCAAGAGTATATAATTTAAGTATTTCTACTTTTTTTGTACTACATATCTTAATTGTTATTTATTTGCTTATGAACATTCTGTATTTTCGTAAAATTGCTAAATGTAATTAAACAAGTGTTTTGTGTGTGTGACCGCGAGGCATTTGAAAAAAGGCTGGTCTTATTTCTTTAAAAAGAATAAAAGTTGCATGATATGACTTACTCTGGTCTAACTGCCTGCAGTACTTTCTATTGATATACAACAAAGGCAGTCATTTTAATTACCACGTTTACCAAATGTGCCTGTAGGTTCCAAAAAATTTTAATTATTAAAATGCCCATAAAACATATTATTAAACGCCCATAAAATCTAATATGGAATTTTCAAATTTCAGTAATTGAAAGCTAATATATATTCATACAGCATTGCAAATGTCATCAAGCTGCTTAATTATTCTAGTGCTATTTAGACAATATAAATTTTGAGGTTACTCACCTTTATTCCCTAAATCATTTAGGAGGTTTTCGCCTCTACACATTTCCAACACGTACTTTTCTGCGAAAACCTCCTAAATGATTTAGGGAATAAAGGTGAGTAACTTCAAAATTTATATTGAAAGCTAATAGATTGAATAAAGCTCATGTTGAGAATTGGCTTTCTAGTTTCTTAATTCAATTACTAATAAAAAAAAAAGCATTTCCATTTTTACCACAACTTACAGATATTTCATAAGTATATTGGCATGCTCTGCAGTTGGTGGTTCCCCTGTTTTGCCAGTCGCTTTTCTTCTGATTCTGTATTAAGAAGATTTCAGTGAAGGTAACAGTGGAATTTCTATTATGAATTTATAACCTTGTCTTAAAAGGGGATCCATTTCTTCCAGGTATGTTTGTGAAATAGGCTCCTCATACTCTCTCGACCTTTTTCTTGTGTGAAAAACGCTTTTCTTTACCTCTGTCATCACTATGTCTGGCTTGCAGATGTGTGGAGACACATTTACGACGATACCGTCTTTATTCTTCAATATTTCACTGCAATTCTCATTTCTTTCTTTTATACACAACCAACTAATGACGCCCTGTTTGGTTTTTCTATGCTGCCGGTACTGATGCCCTTCTATTATATGGCAGTGAGTTTATTTTTAGTCTTCTGAATGATTTCCATTTAAAATGTAAAGATGGCATTAGTTAGTGTGCAGCCTATTTGCCTTTCGGTTTTTATTGCTGTTCCCGCTTACCCCACCATGAGCACCAATTGGTTGACAAAAACAATGAATGGTGATCTGTCTCTGTTATGTCGTAGGAAATCAGACAGTGGATTGGCATTTACTTTCTCCCTTAGTATTCCCCCCATCTGTTACCAAGCACGGTGAAAAACTGTATGGAAATGGCACTAAGCGATCTGCGATGTACGGAAATGGGAAAACATTCCTTTTGTATGGAAATGGGAGACAATCTCTCGAACATCTGCGATTCCCAGCCTTTATGCTGACGCGAACGAACCATCACTTGAATTACGCCGTCTGCAGCTGTCTCTTCAATTTTACTTGAAACTTTGATCTCTTCCAGACCATCCTTTGTACGATGCAGTTTTTACTCCAGCATGCTCGTTTATTTGAAAACCGGCCCTCGTGCATTCCAACCTTCGGTCTTCGTATGGCAGCTGTAGCTCGTGATGCAGGGCTCGACCTGTCACTTGTTGGAGAGACCAGGGTCATTGGGACCAGCCGTGACAGCCTTTTGAGGTCGTCACTGACCTCAACTTTACTTCTTTTGATAAGTCCTCAACCCCTGCTTCCGTGTACCAGCAGCTCTTCGCTGAGCACCATTCCCTCAATTCTGAATACACTCCTATTTACACTGATGGCTCCAAGATGCATGGAGTCATTGGATCCACGGCTGTCTGTGTAGATGACGTCTTTGTTGCACAGATCGCAGCTGAGACACAATTTTTTTGGCGGAGATGCATGCTGTGTATCTCGCCCTTCTTCATGTTCAGTCGATTTCTCATTATCATTCTATGGTCTGTATGGATTCCTTAAGTGTCTTACAGTCATTGTCATCTGCGGATTGCTGTGACCACCTTTTTCTTTTGGATGTGAGACGGTTGCTTTGTCGTTTGCTCAAGGCCGGTTTTCAGGTTCAGTTTTGCTGGACTCCTGGGCATGTTGGACTCTCGGGTAACGAGTGTGCTGATGCGGCTGCTAGATATGCTTCCTCTTTGGTCGTCACACCCTTGCCACTGTTTCACCGGGATTTCCACTTTCCTGTTCACGATCATATCAAACGAATGTGGCAGGGTCTGTGGGACCAACAGGTGGAAAATAAACTGCATCGTATTAAACCTATTTTTGGAATCTGGAAATCCTCATAGCGACGGAACCGTAAGGAGGAAGTTGTGCGTGCGTGTCTCCACATTGGGCATTGTCGTTTCGGTCACCTTTTTTGCTGTGTGGCGACACTGCACCGATGTGTGAGACGTGCAATTGCCGACTCACTGTCACTCATCTTCTGTGTAGTTGTGTTCGTTTTCGTGATGTGCGTTTTCACTTCTTGCATTCTCATTTGTTGACCGAGGATGCCGCTATGCTGCAGTGACTCCTAGATGACCACTGCGATACTGTCGCTGTTTTTTTTTTCATATTTAAAACAAATTGCCTTTTTTAAATGTATCTGGATTTTAGCCCTTCCATCATTCTTATTTTTCACTTTTACCGAATCAGCCAGATTTTAATCATTATAACATGTTTTTAATACTGGTTTTTTTTTTATTGTCTTGTGTTTGGCGCTCTTTGGCCACACATCGCCCTTGCGCCATAAAAATTCAACAACAACCAACCGAAGTCGTTCTTGCTTTGAAGAATTATTACATCAACCAATCTCAGTCCAGTACACGGAAATAAAAATTGAAACAGCAAAACTTTATTATTCCATTAACTATTTGCTTCGCGGATTTCCGATAGCTTCCCGTTCAGGGTCCTCATGCTGACCACGTGCTGCCTTTCCACAATGCTTTCTGTGAGACCCGGTGAACAAAGGAATCCTCCTTCCCGTCCACCACGCTGTACTTCTGCGATACCCGCAGCCCTTACGTCAAACCGGTGTCCGAACTTGGACCTTCTCTCCTTGACGACCGAAGCTCGACTGCTTTCACCTAGACTGCCTTGGCCTTTTAGGTACTCTACTACGCATACGCAAGAAAAAACTAGTTACCATGGCCAGCACGTGAAATACCTGAACTCAGAAATGCCGTCGGATACCTGCAGGCAATTACAACCTTCCATGTACACAAAAGCGGTAAGACAACTTCTCTAACAGAAAACTCGAGCAGCTGACTCTTCAAGGTAAAGTGACCAAGGTGTTCATGCACCACTCCTTACTCAAACATAGGATTAAAAATGTTTCATGTGGTGAAGAATGTTCAGTTCTTTGTTAAAACAACAAAATGGCGGAATGAAACGTCCATCCGCATGTGTTTATCACAACATTAAAATTAGATAAATTAATAATTGATTGCTGGATCACAGGCAACCCTTACATCAGATTTCACTGAATCTTTTTAACTGTGGTTGCTCACCATTTCTCAAAATAGAACAATTTCTGAACTTCACTTAACAGTAACAACAAAAAGAAGTTACTATACACCACTAGATATCTTTTTAATAATTTGTTTAAAATTAAAGTAATACTTAAAACGATTTCATAAAATGTCTTTATTATGTTAACGTTTTCATTGTTAAATTGGGAAAACAATCAACAACCCTGGTTTTACTAAGTCCTTCAAAAAAAAAAAAAAAAAAAGACATTCCTCAGTAAATATGGAAATTGAACACCATAAAAGAGTGATCCAATTGTTACCAAAATTATGATAGTGTGAAAAATGACAATGGGAGTAAGTGATGAAGTTTTCACATGTTGCAAGTTTCATTTAAGATATAATTTCAAAATGCTGATATTTTGGAAATTAATATTGAGAGTGACTTCAGTATGCTTGAACATGCACTGCCTCTAGCTTTCATTCAGTTGAAGAAGTTGAATGCCATCTCATGGTATGCTTTACAGACTTATTGCACTTTTGCTATTAACTGAGGAACAGAAAGTATAGCTACCGAATACGAAATTAGGAAACTTTGAGTCATGCTCCTGACAAAATGTTAACTGGTCTGGTGATCTTGTGCAGGTCATGAGTGAACATGCAAAGTATGAAAGCCAGTTTGGTAATGCTTGTAGTTATATGGATCGGTATTACTGTTTTAAAATAATTAATTTTCTAGTCACCATAAAATGAGATGAATACTGGGTTTCTGCCATTTTCATGGCTCTTTAAACCATTTACACCAGTTTGAAATGCCCTCATACTGTCGATCGTTTCTTCTTTTCCTGGGTGTTGTCTGATCTTCATTTGTCCACCACGCCCACCAAGACAAAAATGGCCCTCATGCTAACCACTACTGGACACCAGTCTATATTCCACTCTATCTGTGTGTGATATTTCTGAAGAACTTTATAATGATCAGTAGAAGCAAGTGGCAAAGAGTTTTGGTAATTAGTTCCACATCCAGCAAATGACTGCAAACTGCATGAGGTGCCAGATATGTTATAACAATTCATCTGCTCTGTGCACCAGTGAATGATCAGTTCACAAAGGCATTGATCAGAGGCACCAGTCACGCCTGTGTGTGTGTGTGTGTGTGTGTGTGTGTGTGTGTGTGTGTGTGTGTGTGTGTGTGTGTGTGTGTGTGTGTGTGTGTTTCCAGCATATTCTGTGCCTAGTCCATAAACATTTGTCCATTCTTCTTTTTGTCTTTTTGTTGTGTTCAGTTCAGGCCTTGCTTTCGGTTTTTTTTTTTTTTTTTTTTTTTTGTTTAGCAGTAGCAACACCTGCTAGTGGCCTTACTTTTTACTAGCAAAACTGCATTATCTACTAGCGAAAGTTTATTGACATTGTATAAAAGAAACTTTGACATGTCCCCCTCCATTAGTCAAACATGATAAATTTTGATTTCACCCCTGTAACTGTCACATTGTAATGCTTAAAAGCTTACAAGTATTTAGATATAACTCCCTTTTTTATGACCTGACAGATTAATTCTAACAATTTAATTCGAATGCAAATATTTAAAAAAAAAATTATTTAACTTTATTCACAAAATCTAAGAACACTATTCAAAATCTTAAGTTATTTTCTGTATGGTTTATGATATGGGTTTCGGATCTTTTCATCATACCACTTTAAAACAGCAGGCCTGGGGTCAAACTTGTCTTTGGACGAACCTTCAACCTCAATACTCATGAGAGCACTCAATGTTTGTAAGTGCCCCTCCAATCACCCTGGATTCTCTTCATGAAACTGAACTCAACCTCACATGCAGATGTAGATAACAGGAATATACTAGATATTTCTACTAGTGCCAAATGTTTTTATAATGTTTGTTCTTTTCAAGAAACATTGATTTCCAGAAAGCAGTTGTTCCTTTTTGTATGTGTCTAAAATATTCCACACACACAATGCAGTGGCGCTTTACAGTTCACCCTAAAACATTCAAAATTTTTCCACTAGCATCTTTTGCTAGAACCACTTTTTATCAGTAGCAAAATGCATTAGCTTGCTAGCAATTTGCTACTTAGTACCGGTTGAAATCGAACCAATATCCATGAACTCTTCTTGACCAACTTATGTAATAATAATGCAGAACCACATTTTGTTGTCTCATAGGCTGACTAACCTGAATCTCAGTATGTTGGTCGAAATTTAGCTAAAAATACAAAAGAAAAAGAAAGTAAGATGTAAAATAACATGATTTCAACTCCAGGGCTCATTCACAATGCTTGCTCTTTTTTAATAGTGATTTAAATTTACTGAAAACATGTCACTTGTTCCTATTACCTCACTTAATGTTATCACAGAAGTTCATCTGACTAGGGCCACTCTTAAATGGCATTCTGGTTTCTATTCCCATCGGTGTTTGTTAAATGTTGAGCTTTAGGATAGCCAATCACATTTTAGATATGCTAAAGAGCTAAATCATATCATCTCTGAAGAACCTTCATGAGGTGCTTTGACTTGCTGTACAAACATACAGCAATATTTATTATGAGATGCTTTTTATGGGACCTTGTTTCTTTTGCATGTACTTGCAGTTCTGATGTAATATTTACTTTTAATCATCGTTTTGTACCCTGGCATTTGTATTGACACTTCATTGCCAACTATTACTACCAATCCTAAGATAAGATCTCAACTTAACACAGCCATCACTGCGGTAAAAATATTAATTATAATAAATAAAAATTTTATACTGTAAAGTAAAGCAATTCTATGCAGCAAAAGTGCAGGTAACAATTCCCTAATTTGTTAGTTATTCTTTATTCTTCAGATGGCTTGGCTCAGTAAAACTTCTGTGGAGTAGGTGAATCTGATTGGCATTCTAATAGTTTCTCCCAAAAAAGCATAGTTAATATCCTCTGCCAGTAAAGTTTCTTTATAATTTACTTTTATTTCATACTTTGTGCAAGTCATGAATATCAGGTTTAAGATTATATCACAAAACATTAAATTAAAAAAAAAAATGAAAACTTGAAATTTTCAGCATAAAAAATACTACCTTCACCAGAGTACTGCATTTAATGAGAATTTGATCTTTTAATATTTTTGGTGCAAATTATGAAAGGGAATGAAATACATGTTTATAAGTGTTGTACACATTATCAAGTGATCTAAAGTTAATGAATGCTCAGATTAGCCTTAAATTACTTACTGATACTTTTATCTATTACTCCTTATATTTCTGGAATGTGTGTGTGTGTATGCATTTAATAGGTTTCAGCAGCTTAACAATTACATCTAATTTTTAAAAACATTTGGTAACATCTTGCTCAAAACTTTAACTTTATTTATTTATTTTTATTTTATACAGTACAACCTCGAAAATCCATCCATACATACATCCATATCACTAAGCTGTTCTCTGATATTCAGTGGTTAGCTCCAAAAAGAAATACAAACTTCCAGATATTTTTACTTATTGTTGTCGTACCAAACTTCTCCATTTATAGCGATTCTTGACATACAACTCGTGCTTCACTAATATCCATTACACGTTCTACACAAGATCTTTTATACTTCAAACTCATAATCTTTTTCTCATGCAGACACTCCTGAATCTGATCCACCCATGTCTTCCTTGGCCTTCCTCTGCCTTTCCTTCCTGCCATTTGGGCTGAAAATATTTTTCTTAGTAAGCATTTCATCACTCATTCTTTCAACATGGCCAAACCACCGAAGCATATTGGTCTCCACCTTGCTAACAACATTTTGCTTCACATCACACAACTGCAATACATCTTCATTTCTCACACAATCATATTGTGTCTTGCCACAAACCCCATATAAGTAACACATTTCTCCAGCACACAAACGACTCCTATGTTTCTTCTGCAGTACCCAGGTTTCACTGCCATACATCAGAGTAAGAACAATTACAGTTTCATACACAGCCATGCGGGAGTCTCTAGAGAACCCATTATTCCTGTGAAAACCTCCCAGAGCAGCTATGACTTTCAAAAAGAATTCACTCGCCTACTGATTTCACCATCCAACTTGTTCTCTCTGTCAAACATGCTTCCTAAATACACAAACTCACTCACCTGGTCAATCACAGTGCCATTTATACTTACATTACATTCAGTACTACCTGTTCCTCTCTCAAACACCATAACTTTGGTTTTTCCCTTATTTATACTCAGTTTGAATTTCATGCAAACTTCGTGCATCCGAGTCAACATACTCTGCAACTCACTTTTGCTCTCTGCCAACAGGACAGTGTCATCAGCATACAGCAATCTGCACACGTGAATTTCACCAAGACATAAACCACTATTATCTATTTTGGCATCACGCATGCATGCATCCATAAATATATTAAACAGCCATGGTGACATTACACAACCTTGTCTAACTCCTGCACCAATGGAAAACCAGTTTGATAAAACACCATTCACTCGTACACAAGCTCTACTACCAGCATACATGGCTTTTACACTATTAAGTAGATTCCCAGTAACACCATATTCATTCAATACCTTCCACAAAAGTGTCCTATTCACTCGGTCGTAAGCTTTCTCTAAATCTATGAAGGCAGTAAAAACTTTCTTCCCAACAGCCAGATACTTTTCAATCATCATGTGTAATGCAAAAATCTGGTTAGTGCAGCCTTTACCAGGCATAAAACCACTCTGAACATACCACACTTTCAATGATGTAAGACCCCGTACTTTTTCAATAGCAACCTTACCAAACACTTTCCCTGGCACACTCAGTAGGCTAATACCACGACAGTTCTTGCATTCAGTCTGATCACCTTTTCCCTTATACAAGGGAACAATGATAGCATCCTTCCAATCCTGAGGGACCATTCCTAACTCCCAGCACAACTGGCAAATGTCAGTTAACCAGTCAATTATAGAGTCACCACCATATTTCAACATCTCTGCAGTTATGCCATCAACTCCCGGAGCCTTACCATTCTGAAGAGAGTTTTAGAGCTTTTCACACTTCTTCTCTTGAGATCCCTCCTGTGCTTTCATCCCTCATTGTGACATCACCTGCATCTGTCTCAGAATCATCTTTGCTTTCCTGATCTAATAACTCACAGAAGTATTCACCCCATCTGTCACTTAACTCATTGGGCTGCCATATCATTTCCCCAATCTCATTCTTCACACAACTTACAACTTTGTTTCCCCTATTTTTCCTGAGTCTCACATACTTCCAGAAGGACTTCCTATCTTTCCAAAACGCCAGTTCATGCCTTTCCACTTTCTCCTTCCTATATTTTGCCTTACTGTGGCAAACCAGCTTAGCAGCTTCACACTTCTTACAGCAATATTCATCCACAGAGACTCTACCTTGCAACATCCCCAAATAGGCTTCCTTCTTTCTCTTTACTGCCTCTTCAATCTCACTATTCCACCAAGCATCACCTCTATTGTTACCCACTATTGTGGTGCCACAGACCTCTTTAGCAGCAGTGACAACACAGTTCTTAAAACATTCCCACTTCTTTTCTACATCCCTCTCACCAGACTTCAGATCCTTCAGTCGTTCTCTGAGTAAGTCAGAATACCGCTGATGATCTTCAAGGAGCCTATCAACCTTTATTCTTTCTATCCTGGGTCTCTTCCTATTCCTTTTCCTCCAACCAACATTAAGTTTCACTCGTGACACTACCAAGTAATGATCAGAACCAACATCCGCACCTCTCATCACACGGGTGTCAACAGCTTAGTGTTTCAAACGTCGATCGTAGACAACAAAATCTATCACACTCTTTTGACCAAGAGTACGATTTTCCCAAGTATATGTGTGGATATACTTGTGGTTGAAAAATGTATTAGATACACACAAACCATTCTCAATGCAGAGTTCAATTAATCTTTCACCATTATCATTCACACAAGGATCATTAACCTTACCCAGAACATTGTCAGAAATTGCATTCTGCACACCTACTCTAGCTTTGAAATCCTCTGCTATTATAACTTTTTCTTTAGCACCAAACTGGCTCAAAACAGCTTTTAGCTCATTCCAGAAATCTTCCTTCTTATCAGAACAGACCTACAAATTCCGGAAACCTCCAAAATTCGGACTTTTTCCAGTTTTTTTTTTTTTTTTTTAATCTTCCAGACTGCCGAGGTCGCGAATTTAAATCAACAGGGTAAGATTATACATATAATGATATTTCAAAAACAAATATACTGATTATTTACTAAAAAGATGCGATAAAATTTTTGCAGAAATTTATAGAATATGATGTCGCGATCCCTATGTCAGCAACACTATGTAACTGCAGCCGTGGTAACGAAAAAGTGTGTTGTATGGAAAAGAGTTGCACATATATGAGGAATGCTGCTTTCCAATTGGTTGCTGGAAAAGCGTAGCAAGTGTCTTCCTGTAGTTCAGGGTTGTACATATAAAATACACTATTTTCTTCCTGCGAACACACTTTTGGCACTGAAAATTTCCTGCGAGTTTTCAGGGGTCAAGAATTGTCTCAATCTGACGCCACGAAAAAGCAGGTCTGGTGATGATAGGGAACAAATAAGTGTTACCAGTGGCGTTACTAAGTACCACCCCGGCAGCTGCAGCGGGGCGTACTGCAGGTTCGAAATCCAGGGAAAATTACTGTGCTAGGGGGCAAAGAAATAAAGCTTTGCTGGGGGGGGCACATTCTAGTTACGCCACTGGGTGTTACAGTTTCAGTGCTCCACGAATCCCATAAAATTACTGAACTTGTATGTACGTACATACGTACTGAGTTCTGACCAGCGACAAACAACTTCACCGTGAACTGAAATGTGCCCCTGGCCAACTCAAAAAATCTGATCTGACCCTTGGCTGCGACTGGAGAAAAACTGGCAGGGGAGGGATAGTTACACATGCTCAGAGAGAGAGAGAGAGAGAGAGAGAGAGAGAGAGAGAGAGAGAGAGAGAGAGAGAGAGAGAGAGAGAGAGAGACAGAGAGAGAGAGAGAGAGAGAGAGAGAGAGAGAGAGTGTTTTCCAGTTTTATTTGTTGTGCGATATGTATTTTTCTCATAATTCTGCCGATTGTTCATATGTATGTACAGATGTTGAAATTTCAAGACACGAAATATCACTTTCCTTTTTTCATTGGTTATATGCTACAGTACTTTCGTACATGCAACTTCTGTACACCTCAAATTGTGTTCATTTCGTGAGATTTCTGTACATACTGTACAGTATAACTTAAAATGCTTTTTGTATTAAGTTATGTCATCATCATCATCATTGTCAATCCACTGCTGGACGAAGGTCTCCCCAAGTTTCTTCCACAATGGTCTGTCTTGTGCCAGTCTCCTCCATGTCACTCCCGCATACTTTCGAATTTCATCCACCCATCTTCCATGTGGTCTTCTTCTGGGTCTTTTCCTGTCCCTTGGAATCCAATCTGAAATTTCGGCTGTCCATCGATGGTCTGTCCTTCTGGCAGTATGTCCAGCCCATTGCCATTTCAGGGATTTAACTCTGATCATGATGTCTTCAACTCTTGTCATTTTTCAGATCCACGAGTTCCTCTTCTTATCTCTCCTGGATACACCAAGCATGCTCCTCTCCATGCTTCTCTGAGTTGTCTGCAGCCTTTGTATGTCTCTTTTAGTTAAGGTCCACGTCTCTGCACCATACGTAAGCACTGGAAGCATGCATTGATCAAACACTTGTCTTTTAAAACATAATGGCATATTGCTCTTGAAAATTATGCTGTTTCTTCCAAAAGCTCTCCAGGCAAGTTTTGTACGCTGATTAATTTCTTCATCAATGTGACCCTCACTGATATTTGCTGTCCAAGATAAACGTACGTGTCTGTTATCTCCAGCTTTTCTCCATCAATCGATAAATCTTCATTTCTTGTAAAATCATTGAACATCACTTTTGTCTTCTGAAAGTTCATTTTTAATCCCACTTCTTTACTCTTGTCAGCAAGTTCCTGGATCATACTCTGCTGCTCTGATAGGGTAGTTGCAAAAATGACTGTGTCATCAGCAAAACGAAGGTAAGTTAGATAATCTCCATTAATCTTCATCCCTTTGTTTTCCCAGTTCAGTGATTGAAAGACATTTTCCAATGTGGCATTAAAGAGCTTGGGAGATATGGTGTCACCTTGTTTCACTCCCTTTCCAATTTTTATGTGTGTTGTATTTTCAAACAGCCGAATCTTTGCACTTGCATTTTCATAGATGTTATTAATAATATTAATGTACGCATCTTCAATACTGCAGGATTCCAGGGCCATTGTAACAGCTGATGGTTTCACCAAATCATAGGCTTTTTCATAATCGATAAAAGCCATGCACAATGGAAGTTCATATTCCCTCGCTCTTTCAATTAATTCTCTCAGTACGTGGAGATGATCTATTGTGCTGTAGCCACTCCTGAATCTAGCTTGTTCTCTCGGTTGAGCCATGTCCAGTGTCACCTTTAAGCGGTGTGAAAGAACTTTAGTGAAGATTTTATAAACCACTGATAGGAGGCTGATAGGTCTGTAGTTCCCGAGATCCTCAATGTCACCTTTTTTATGTAGCAAGATCATTGTAGCGTTGTTCCAATCCTCAGGAATCGTACATCACAGCCTCTGCTTGACAAATGTCAACCCCGCCTTCTCGTGGTACATCCTGTTCCCACTAAAGGGGCTCTGACGACCGCCAATAGCAGTATAACCATACCATCGGGATTAGAGGAAATGCTGTCCCACTCTCACCAACCCGCTTGGTCAGCGTGGTGAGTTATGGCCAAACCCCTCCAAAAAATGAAATTAAGTTTTGTACTGTATACTATATGATTTGCGTTAAAATAAACAAATTTCACAATGGTTTCATAAAAAACTTTTCAATTAACTTGTACTGTATTGTATGGATTCAAAAATTTGACTCGTACTGAACTTGCACGTTGTTGAAAAATTGTACTCCAAATGTATGGAAATCGCACAAAATGGTACAAAATTTGAGTTGTAAGGAAGTTGGTCATTACCTTTTTCATTCTGCTTGAACAGAAAAAATTAAAAAAAAAAGTTTATATGTGGTTACATAAAAAAGGCAAGGGCATCGGTTTTTGATTACAAAGGGCGCGCCATGGGTGATGTGTCATCGGATAACGAAGTTCAGGAGGCTGTGTGGGGGGGATGAAATTTTCTTCCTTTTGACAATGAATCACTTCTTGGATGGTGGCTGACAGCTCAAGTGCCTACGTTGCGGAAGTCGTACTAGGGGGAAAATGTTAGGAAAAAAAAAATTTCCCCAATTTTTTAAATAATCAAATGCGACTTTTACAGTAACTAAGACATGTCAAAATAAACTCCCATGTGAAATTTCGTCAAAATCTGATGAAAACTTTAAGAAGTTAGGCATTTTCTTTTTATTATTTTTAATGAATGTTCGCTGAAAGCCTGCATAGCCCATCCCCACCCCCTCTCTAGCTGTCAGCTCACATGTTCACTTAAATGGAAAAAAAAAAAAAAACCTTTTCACAGCAACTGGCAACACAGGAGAGGCATTAATCTTGCTCTTTCTTTGATTAACTGCACGTGGTAATCTCATCCTCAACAAGTTACAGCTACGTATCGGGATTGAGTACATTTGATAGTTTTTGTAGTTTCGAATAACAGTATGTCTAAAAAACGACCATCGGATACTTCAGTAGTTGCAAAAAAGAAAACATACCTTTCTAACAATTGCGAAGAAAGGTGACTTACTTCAGAAATTGGAAAAAGGAATTTTGGTCCGCAATCTTTGCGAAGAATTCGGTGTCGGTAAACCCACGATTTATGATCTCCAAAAACAAAAGGTCGACATTCTGAAATTTTTTGCCGATAGTGATACGCCATTGGCGATGGACAAGAGAAAAACTTTATGCCAGGCAAACAATAAAGATTTGGACAAAGTGATGATCAAATGGGTTCGCCAACGAAGAAGCGAGAACGTACCATTAACAGGACCAATGTTAACAGCGCAGGCGAAGATATTTCATCCGGTTGGCTGGAAAATTTTTAAAAACGTCACAGTATTCGACAACTCCGTTTATGTGGTGAAAAAGGAGCTGCTGACGAAGAAGCTACTGAGCATTTTGTTGATGAGTTCAGCCAAATGGTAAGAGAGGAAAATTTATCATTAGAGCAGATATATAACCCTGATGAGATGTCACTATTCTGGCGTTATGTTCCAAAAAAAACTGTAGCAACAGTGCAGGAAACGAATCCTAGTGGAATTAAAGATGCGAAAGAACGACTTACGGTACTAGCCTGCGCAAATGCCGCTGGTACCCACAAGTGTAAACTATTGGTTATCAGCAAGTCTGCTCGTCCTCGTGCGTTTAAAGGAGTTAAAGTGTTACCAGTACATTATAAATCTAACAAGCACGCTTGGATAACGAGATAACTAACAACAGAGTGGTTCGAAAACTATTTTGTACCCGAAGCTCGTGCACACTGTAAAGCTATCGGGCTATCTGATGACGCCACAATTTTATTAATTTTGGATAACTGTTCTGCTCATCCGCCAGCTGAACCTTTAAGTAGACAAAACGTTCAGGTTTTTTTTTTCTCCCGCTGAATTGCACATCATTAATACAACCCATGGATATGGAAGTATTGCGGACACTGAAATGTCGTTACAAGAACGATTTTTTACAGAGGATGCTTCATTTCATCAGTAGTGACAGAAGTATTTGTGATTTTGTGAAAGACTTCAATATTAGAGCTGCGCTATGGTGTTCTGCAAATGCGTGGAATAGCGTAACAAAAGACACCTTAAAGAATGCATGGCACAATTTGCTACTGACAACTATATTTATGGATGATGACGATGATGGTGATGTTGATTTCAAAGGCTTTCAAATTTCAAAAGAAAAAGCAGAAATTTCTGAGCTTTTAGCTTATTGCAAAGGAACTACTTCTGGCACTTTATTGGATCTAGATGAAACCGATATAATGGAAGTTCTACACTGTGATGATGATGCACCGATCATGAATAAATTGAGTGGTGGCGAAATTCGCGATCTGATATTAAATAAAAAAGAACAGAGTGACAAAGATGATGAAAGTGACGACGATAAATCTGGAGAAGAAAAAAATACCAATTGATAATCTCGTACAAATACTCGATGGTGCAATTAAAGGCCTTGAACAAAGAAACTTCATAACCAAACAGGAAATAATGTCCATCTACAGAATAAAAGAAAAACTACTTTCTCATAAACCAAAATTAATGAAACAACAATCGTTAGTTGAAATGTTTAAACGAAATGATGAAAGGTAATCTTTTTTTGTATTTGTATATTTTTCTTAAAAATTCTCCTGTTCTATTATTTTGTATTAAATAATATTTTTTAATTGGTCAACTTGATTTTTGTCAATACTTTTACAAAAATAGTGTATTTATTTAATACTAAGTTTGAATTTTATCCAAACTCTCTATAATCCAGAATCGGCAAAGTCTGGACGATTCCGGATTTTGTACTGCGATAGTGTTTGCTTTGAAGATTTATCACAGTTTTTTGCAACATTAAGTAGTTAATCATTTTTAATAATTCTGAATTTCAGAGCAGAATTTGTGCTGTGAGGATATCAAGAGAAGTTCAGTTCACCAA
Source organism: Macrothele yani (assembly GCA_039090855.1). Classification (NCBI taxonomy): domain Eukaryota; kingdom Metazoa; phylum Arthropoda; class Arachnida; order Araneae; family Macrothelidae; genus Macrothele; species Macrothele yani. The sequence continues at coordinate 94,426,889 of CM077010.1, forward strand.
GTTATCTGTAAGCTTACTGATCTGTGTACTCCTGGAAATTCTTCACCTGAAGTAAGCATCATTTTTTATTTCAATGTTGATAGTTTATTTTTTTTTAATTTTATACATGTGATCTTTTCTTTATATCATCAGTGGTTATATTTCAGTGCTGAATTATTAAGTCTTTTACCAGCTAACACACCTTTGGAATCATTTTTGATGCTGCAAATGATCATTTGTAGTGTCAAAAATTATTTATTAATACAGAACCCATGAGTTATCACAAATTTGTAGAATGAGAAGAATGTTTCAAATTCAACTGATCAGTACAGTTGTCACCAGCTGTTGACATTTTTGGAAACTTATTCCTTAAAATGGCAATTCTAATAAGTGAAAATCATGACAGAGCATCCACAGTGTGAAGTACATGCAACACACAATATGAATTTTAAATTTAAAAGAAAATTGTAAGAAAGCAATATACAAGGTATGTGCAAAGAATGTTTAATAAAACACATGCAAATATGAATTCTGTTGCATTATAAGGAGGTGCTCAATTTTCAGACAGTCCACAATGGACATTTATTGGGTTAACCTTTTTATGCTATGAAATCAGATCTGGTGATGGTGTTCACGCAATTCTCTACACATCAGCATAAGCTTTACCATTGATGCAAAACGTGGCCCAATTTTTGAAGATAGTCTATGGGAGCATGCTTTCATCGTGTTCTCTCAATCAACCAATGCTATTTAACCCTAAACCGGTACCACACCACACATCTATGTGCTCACTCCTCAAAGCTTGCAACAATTGTAACTACAGACTCACAGTAGTAACTGCCACTATGAAATACAATACACAGCAAAACACACATAACTCTTGGCTAGCTGTCATTGTTGAACTTATTTGAGTTCTAGAGAAATTCTTAATGAATATGCCCAGCAGTTCATTCTGACAGAGAATGTCCTATAGACTTTCCCTCGTGGAAATGTTCTCTGGAATTTCACACTGTTTAATGTAAGATTGGTGTATGGAATACTAGAGGTATAAATGGCAAGATGAGTGAGGTGATTGAGGAGATGAATAAGTATAGACTGGATGTGCTGTGTGTAAGTGAAACCAAAAAGAAGGAAATTGGGGTAGAAGAAGTGAATGGCACGGTGAGTGTGTGGCCTGGAGTATTGGATAATATGAGAAGACAGGCTGGTGTAGGTGTGATTTTAAGTGAAAAGATGAAGAACAACTTCATTCACTATAGTTGCATAAGTGAGAGAATTCTCTGGATTTGTTTGAAAGTGAAACTTCAGAGAATTGTAATTGTTGTAGTGTATGCTCCTTGTGACTCTGAACCTTCTGATAAGAAGGAAGATTTCTGGAATGAGCTAAAAGCTGTTTTGAGCCAGTTTGGTGCTAAAGAAAAAGTTATAATAGCGGGGGATTTCAATGCTAGAGTAGGTGTGCAGAATGCAATTTCTGACAATGTTCTGGGTAAGTTTAATGATCCTTGTGTGAATGATAATGGTGAAAGATTAATTGAACTCTGCATTGAAAATGGTTTGTGTGTATCTAATACATTTTTCAACCACAAGTATATCCACACATATACTTGGAAAAATCGTACTCTTGGTCAAAAGAGTGTGATAGATTTTCTTGTCTACAATCAGTGTTTGAAACACTTAGTTGTTGACACCCGTGTGATGAGAGGTGCAGATGTTGGTTCTGATCATTACTTGGTAGCGTCACGAGTGAAACTTAATGTTGGTTGGAGGAAAAGGAATAGGAAGAGACCCAGGATAGAAAGAATAAAGGTTGATAGGCTCCTTGAAGATTATCAGCGGTATTCTGACTTACTCAGAGAACGACTGAAGGATCTGAAGTCTGGTGAGAGGGATGTAGAAAAGAAGTGGGAATGTTTTAAGAACTGTGTTGTCACTGCTGCTAAAGAGGTCTGTGGCACCACAATAGTGGGTAACAATAGAGGTGATGCTTGGTGGAATAGTGAGATTGAAGAGGCAGTAAAGAGAAAGGAGGAAGCCTATTTGGAGATGTTGCAAGGTAGAGTCTCTGTAGATGAATATCGCTGTTAGAAGCGTGAAGCTGCTAAGCTGGTTCACCACAGTAAGGCAAAATATAGGAAGGAGAAAGTGGAAAGGCATGAACTGCCTTTTTGGAAAGATAGGAAGTCCTTCTGGAAGAACATGAGACTCAGGAAAAATAGGGGAAACAAAGTTGTAAGTTGTGTGAAGAATGAGATTGGGGAAATGATATGGGAGCCCGATGAGTTAAGTGACAGATGGGGTGAATACTTCTGTGAGTTATTAGATCAGGAAAACAAAGATGATTCTGAGACAGATGCAGATGATGTCACAATGAGGGATGAAAGCACAGGAGGGATCTTAAGAGAAGAAGTGTGTAAAGCTCTAAAATGTCTTCAGAATGGTAAGGCTCCGGGAGTTGATGGCATAACTGCAGAGATGTTGAAATATGGTGGTGACTCTATAATTGACTGGTTAACTGAAATTTGCCAGTTGTGCTGGGAGTTAGGAATGGTCCCTCGGGATTGGAAGGATGCTATCATTGTTCCCTTGTATAAGGGAAAAGGTGATCAGACTGAATGCAAGAACTATCGTGGTATTAGCCTACTGAGTGTGCCAGAGAAAGTGTTTGGTAAGGTTGTTATTGAAAAAGTACGGGGTCTTACATCATTGAAAGTGTGGGATATTTAGAGTGGTTTTATGCCTGGTAAAGGCTGCACTAACCAGATTTTTGCATTACGCATGATGATTGAAAAGTATCTGGCTGTTGGGCAGAAAGTTTTTACTGCCTTCATAGATTTAGAGAAAGCTTACGACCGAGTGAATAGGACACTTTTGTGGAAGGTATTGAATGAATATGGTGTTACTGGGAATCTACTTAATAGTGTAAAAGCCATGTATGCTGGTAGTAGAGCTTGTGTACGAGTGAATGGTGTTTTTTCAAAATGGTTTTCCATTGGTGCAGGAGTTAGACAAGGTTGTGTAATGTCACCATGGCTGTTTAATATATTTATGGATGCATGCATGCGTGATGCCAAAATAGATAATAGTGGTTTATGTCTTGGTGGTATATGTGTGTGCAGATTGCTGTATGCTGATGACACTGTCCTGTTGGCAGAGAGCAAAAGTGAGTTGCAGAGTATGTTGACTCGGATGCACGAAGTTTGCATGAAATTCAAACTGAGTATAAATAAGGGAAAAACCAAAGTTATGGTGTTTGAGAGAGGAACGGGTAGCACTGAATGTAATGTAAGTATAAATGGCACTGTGATTGACCAGTTGAGTGAGTTTGTGTATTTAGGAAGCATGTTTGACAGAGAGAACAAGTTGGATGGTGAAATCAGTAGGCGAGTGAATTCTTCTTTGAAAGTCATAGCTGCTCTGGGAGGTTTTCACAGGAATGATGGGTTCTCTAGAGAGTCCCGCATGGCTGTGTTTGAAAGTGTAATTGTTCCTACTCTGATGTATGGTAGTGAAACCTGGGTACTGCAGAAGAAAACATGGGAGTCGTTTGTGTGCTGGAGAAATGCATTACTTAGTGGGGTTTGTGGCAAGACACGATATGATTGTGTGAGAAATGAAGATGTATTGCAGTTGTGTGATGTGAAGCAAAATGTTGTTAGCAAGGTGGAGATCAATATGCTTCGGTGGTTTGGCCATGTTGAAAGAATGAGTGATGAAATGCTTACTAAGAAAATCTTTTCAGCCCAAGTGGCAGGAAGGAAAGGCAGAGGAAGGCCAAGGAAGACATGGGTGGATCAGATTCAGGAGTGTCTGCATGAGAAAAAGATTATGAGTATGAAGTATAAAAGATCTTGTGTATGGCGTGTAATGGATATTAGTGAAGCACGAGTTGTATGTCAAAATCGCTGTAAATGGAGAAGTTTGATACGACAACAATAAGTAAAAATATCTGGAAGTTTGTATTTCTTTTTGGAGCTAACCTCTGAATCTCAGAGAACAGTTTAGTGATATGTGTGTATGTATTATATTATACATAAAGGCTGATATGAGCAGGGCGGGTTTCTTACCAAATGACATTTGAAATGAACAATATGTGATTTTAACATTTTAATTCTCATTAAAATGCTTCTCACAAGCCTAGGCAATGAAAATTTTCATTATATATAATTTGTGAAATAACTCGAGGTTATCTCATGATTGATAATTCTGTTACATGCGTTTAGTATTAGAATACACAGACACCAATTACTGTGATATATATGCACTGGTATTAATGGTAACTAATCTGCTTAAATCAAAATTTTCATCACATACTATTGCTTGATGTTAAACTTCCCACTTCGTGTGGCTGTCTACGTCAACGTCTTCATGAATCTGTAGTTACTTGAAGGCTCCATCGTAGTAGACAATTTGCTGTATATTGCAAGATTTAGGTGAATAAAATTTCAAGAAAAGAGAGAGGTATTCAGAGCTTGAATTGAGTTTCTAGGTATGTTAAAAGACAATAGATATTCTAAAAGCAATAAATGCAGAAATGAAATGAAATTAAAAAACAACAACAAAAAAAAAAAAAATACAGGATTGAGATGAATGAAGTAAAATTGTAGAGCATGAAGCAAGAAAATTATCCCTGTCCTATTGGTTTTTCTTGCCACCCAGGAGCAGATTCTTTTTCAAAAGTCTGCAATGCAGAAAGGAAAACCTAAAAAGTTGTCTGCAAGATAAAGGGATGTCTAAATGTTGATTTTGCCACAAAATTTATTGTTCTGCACTGCGACAAAGCAAAGCTTTAAAAAATGAGTCAATTGAAGATTTTGATAATAGTGCAAATTAATACACATTTAAGTTGCAATAGTCAAACTAGCTTTTCCCTGATAAGAAATGCAAAGGAAACTAGAACTATTTTATTTCATTCAGAAGTTAAACACCATTCTTTAAATATTTTGGGATTTTTAAAAATAATGGTCAGAAAGTGTATAAGGAATAGTAAATAATTTGAAATCCATATTTTCTTTTATTTTACACTTAGTTAATTGATTAAACTTTTAGTCTCTCCTTCAAAATATGTTTTGTCTGATAGACAGTCTGTCTGCTCTTATTATTTCCTGCAGCAATTATACTGTACTAGGGGCCTCACCAGGTGATTATTTAGGTGAATGTGTTAGGGAAGTAGGGATTATGTCAACTTCAGAAATAGTAATTTTGCACATTTAACTTTATTTGTAAACCATTGCTCCATATAAGAATTTTGTTTGAAACCCGATTGGTGAATTGATCACAGATTTAAGAAAAATTTAGTGAATTTGTAAAAATATGATGGGAGCATTTTCATGGATGTAATTAAACCCCATAAACTCTCTCTTCAAGTGAGAAAAACGGCAATGGTTCTTCTAAAGCAAACATTTTTTTCCTCGTCAATCTGAGATGAAGCTATCTGGAAGAAAATACTAATTAAAAAAAATTGCCACTGTCAGCTTCTGGAATACCGCATAATACGGCCTTGGAAACGAAGCATGGGGCATTGAAAAATGCGTAAAAATATGGTTTTAGTAAAAAACATGTAAGATAAAGCTATCTGGAAGTAAAAAAAAAATAAATAAAATAAAATGCGATCGTCAACTTCCAAAATGCCGCATGGCTGCAAAACTGAAGGAAATGTTGCAAACGCTTATGCAAACAAATATGGATTTTGTAAAAAAACCAAAAAAAAAAAAAAAAAACCAAAAAAAAAAAAACTGCATTAATCAAACTGAAAGGAAGATATCTGGAAGCCAAAAAAAAAAAAAAAACGAAATTGCGAACATCAGCTTCTGGAAGGCCTCATAATGTATAATGTGACCGTGGAAAACGGAAGACAGGCAATCAAAATGTATAAAAATATAGTTTAAAACAAAAAAAGAGGAAGAGAAAACAAACAAAAAAAAAAAAAAAACACCTTACCAATCCAACTGAAGTGAAGCTATCTGGAAAGCATAAAGGGGAAAAAAAAGAAGCTGTGACATCAACTTTATGGTATACCAATGGCTGCAAAAACAGAGAAATCGTTTTATAAATATGGCTCTCGTAAAAAAAAAATCACCTTAATAAAAAAGGAAAATTGTGACAATCAAGCTTCTGAAATGCCACACCAAAGGTGTGTGGTATGTTTAGTGTGGCATTTTCGGTGTGGCGTTAAAAGTGCACAAAAACAACACTTCCTAGATTCAAAGCTGAAAAAATCAAAACAATTATATCTCATCAAGTTGAAATTATCTGTTTGAAAACTATAAAAGAATGAAAGCTAAAATAAAATGGGGAAGGGGCAGTTGCCTGCGTGATTCGTCGTTACATCTTTACCTCTGTAATACATGGGAGCCAATGTTAAAAAAAGTCTATAAAATTTCCCTTTCTTTGTTTTAAAATTTAAAGAAATCTTAAAAACAATTAATGTTAAGAAAACAGAAAAACAGTCTGCACACTTTTCCGAGAATTTGCGATGGGCGTTGCCACATCACACTGTTTCTGCTCCCGGGACTTGCCAATCAAATATTTAAAGTTGTTAAAAACGTCGATATTCTTAAGAACAAGCAAATGATGAAATGAACAAAAAAAGTTTAAAAGAGTGGAACACAGTAAAATATTCTAAGGAAAGCACAAAATTTAATTTCACAGTTTTATGGCTACGTCCTTCACTAGATGCATTTCCAACTCTACGTTATTGGGGTCATCTTTGTTTTGGTGAAAAAAAAAATAATAATAATTTACTTTTTTTATTGAATATTGAATTGCTTGCTTATTTATTAAAAAGGTATATTTATGCTGGTATTGAAATTCATATGGAAATTATAGAATATTTAAATTTGGGAGATGGGTGGATGCATTTCGAAACCAAAAATGAAATCTTGAATAAGGTCATGAAACAAAATAGAAAAATAAAATAAAATGCACCACTGAATTTGGTATCTCCCAAAAGTTACTATTGCATTGTTTGTGTTGTTTGCATTTGATGAGTAGATACACCTGAAAGTGTAAGAAAAGGTAACTATTGTTTGCATGTGTACCAAATTTGTAAACAATAAAATTTAATGGTATACAATGTACACGTGTAAATAACCTTTTGGAAGTGCCTATGATCAAATTAGCTAGTTAGGACAAAAACATTGATTTTACGGTTATAACCTCAGATTACATTCCCACCTCAGTCATTGCTGAGGGGGATGCACTTGAACCATGTGATGAAAATTCAAACTGAAAATACCTAAAACTTCACTGCACTAAGGTTTAGGTTTTTGAAAGGCCACTTGGCCTATATTTATTTTAAAAACTTAACAAGTTAAATTTTTAGGTCACAGATTTTATGCCTGGCCACAGGGCCCAATAAAAATAAACGGATGACAGGTTAGTTTCTTTCCAAGAAAAACTAGCACCAGGGACACTACTGATAAAAATAATAAACACAAGAATTTCATTGTACTTCAACAGCACCAACACTTGATTTAACATAGTGTACAACTTAAGTATTTGAAGTGAAAATATCTCACACTCTCTCTCAAAAAAAAAATATTATATGCATATGTGTACACTATATTGTTCTCATTAAATCGCTCGAACCAACCTTCTCAGACCAGACTTCCGAATCCACTTTTAATTTTAAACTACTATAACAACTGCCAAAATTCTACGTATAATGAAAGTTAATTTAATAAAAGATTCTACCCTTCCAGGAAAATTTGTCTTAAAATCAGCATAACCCTGTCTTAAATCAACATTTGTCTTACAATCAACATTTCTAGCATTACCGGATACTCAACCCATTCTATACACCATACCAAAACCTAATGCACTAAATACCTTATTCAAATTACACAAAGTTATCATTAAATTGCTACACCGACAAGAGAATCTTACTTACACCATCATCATGAAAATCCAACATTTAAAAATTCCATACTATAAGTTTTCCAGTCAACTGGCACCCATGTAATAATCAACTCGGGCATAAAGCCAAACAATCATCTCAACCAATGAGTCCCACATCTCAAGATAAACACTATTTTTTGGGGAGAACAACAAAGTTTGAGTCTGAAGGCGGGAATGGGTCGTGAATCCATTCCCAGCTTATACAGTGTAGTGGAGCAAAGTGCGACCTAACCCTTTTCTGTTCCTTCACTCTGATTTGGGGACAACCTATATCACTCCCCTCATAGGTACCACCTCCTATGGACCGAACAAGCTTACTCGGGCAGAAAACAAATCCCCCAATTTGTTTCGTGCACCCTTTCAGACCCCACGGCATTGTCTACATAGGGTAAAGTATCCCACAAGAGTTCTCTTGTCCCCAAAATATCTCTTCGTCCATTTTCCAGAAAATGCAATACATCACCCTTTTTTCCAGAAAATTACTTCTTATCCTATTTTCCCCAGGAACACACTTCATATCCTTATTTTCCCAGGAACACACTTCATATCCTTATTTTCCCAGGAACACACTCATTTCCCAGAAAATCACTTATCTTTATTTCCCAGGAACACACTGTACATATTCATTTCCCACAAAGCTCAATAACACCATACTTGACACACTATACCAAACCTTACTTTATTTCCTGAAAAATCTATACATCACCATACTTCCTAGATCACTCTTTTCCTGAAAAATCTATCATCACTTCTTGAAGAAACACAACAGCTATTCGGGTTATTTTTTTAGTCACACTATACATATGCTCATATCTGCCTGTATGCCCAATTCTTATATTCTTTTCCCCATAAAAACCTGTTTTTCTAATCTACGGGCTGAAACTAGAAATTAGCCCTCACTAATACCAAAAATTAAATTTTAAAGAGTAATTTAGCACCTAAATTTACCAAAACACTAAACCAAAATAATTACCAGCCTACAAGAAAAATTCCCAACTACATGGCAACCTACGCTAAGTTCATAAATACAAATTCTACTTCACAAATACAAAAATCACCGAGCACAACAAGAGTTAAATTTCACCTAAGAGAAATACTGGTCTGGAGAGGTGTTCGTTCCGAAATAACTTAATATTCTTATTATATCATCTATCCCTACATGACCCAGAAAATTATCCACTTCCACTACCTTGTTTCGTTTTGTTTTTCAATTACCTATCCACAGAAGATGACATGAAATTTATTTAAACAGCCTAAGATATTAAAACCAACTCGTTTTATAATTTTAAAGAAACCACAACATAATACAAAAAAGAAAATGCCGAGAGAAATTTACCTTTAGGACTGGAGCAGCAACACTTCCTGACAAGCACACTAACCGCCAACAATAATAATAAAAAAAAAAGGTTTCACAGCCTAATAATAGATAAAATAAATAAATAAAAAAAAAACTCTCCCTGAGAGAACACCACTGTCCCGGTTAATTTTCACTTCACCTCCAAGGTTGTTTTTTTTTCTTTTCCTTTTTCTGCCAGTGTGTTTGGCCAACGAGACAGGAAACGGGCATTTTGGAACCCTGTTGGTGGACCCCTTGTTGTAATCAACAGTGGGCCCAGCTCGACAATTCAGCATTCGAAGCATTCACAAGGCCGTCCATGATAGCCATGGCCTTCTCCCCGAAGCCTGGGCGCAGCCCAGCGTTAAAATATGGAGGCAGCAACAACAATAGGTGGACTTTTGGTCCTCAGGCATGTTGGGCTTGGAAATAAGAAATCGGGTCTGATCCTTCTCCGCCATCTGCATCCAACACGGCAGTCGACCGCTACTTGATAATTTGGGTGTATCAGCGGTCATTTCATCTCCGGCAACGAGAGCCTTGAAAACAATCACCCTAGCTGACCAATTTTTTTGAGTCACTTCAGAATGCGGGAACACAGCTAGCGGCCAGTCATTCTTACTGCCGACCAGGCCAAAAAAGAGATTTTTTTTTTCTTTCACACAGGGCCAACAGACCCCAGTGCATCTCATTCTGACTGCCTGACTGCCCCCTCAACGCCAAAAGGCGAGGAGAAAAAAACTCCGCCGTCCTCTCTTTCTCTGACGGCCAGCAAGAAGAACAGAACAAAAGTGACTCTCAACGGATAAAAACTCAGGGGTGCTTGAAACCGCTGACCCCTCTCATTGGTCGAAACTTCAGCCTAGCAACTCACAACTCTCCCAACGGAATTTTCACTCCCACGCCCCGAGTGACCTCTGACCTTCACACGTGCAGACCCAGGCTCTTCTCGACCCTGAGGTTCTAAAAATAGATTTCGTTGCTGAATTCCCTTACCCAAAAGACGAAAAGATGTTACTTTTGGGCGACTTTCTCGACGTTTGGAAACAGGAACGCAAAAATGGCGGATTCTTGCTTTGCAGAAAATCACTAATTCTAATTTTCCTTTTTTTTTCTCGTTCCGTGATGTTAAACCAAAATTAATTTTGATTCTCTGAGCTGCACACCTACTCGCCTTTTCCTATCGCGATAAAAGAACAGATAAAATAATTATTTTCAAAACCCCAAAGTCAGTTAAATCAAATATTATTCTTTTTCTTTTTTTTTCTCCAACATGAAATTTTGTTTTCCTGGTTGTGATTAAGATAAGCGAATTTTGCGCATGAATTCCCCTGCCTTTCAACCAGGAATTTTCTTCTAACGTATGTCATGGGAGAAAATTTTTGCATTAATTAATCTCTGATAAACCAACAGAAAGATTGATCAGGTCTCTCTGAAATTCACCAGAGGTTAAAATTTTCGCCATGACAAATACATTCCCCTTGCGAAAAAGACGAGCAAAGCGAGTCGAAACATAAAATAAAATCTCAGAAAATTCGCTTCTACCTACTACTCAACACACACGTGCTCCGACCATGTCAACAAACCGATGAATGTACACAAACCTGCAGCGCCACCTACCTCCGGTGAGCTGACTTCCGTTCCAACATGGCTACCACTCAACGAGAAAAATAAATGTTTCGAAACGCAGTTGTCTACTACTCACATCAACGAGAGAATTACACGAAGAATTTTTTTTTTTTTTTTACAAGCCAAAAATTTCACGGAACGAAGAAAAATCTATCTCTGCGATGATTCAAAACTCTAACCTATCATTTAATCTGAGAAAATTAATTTAAAAAAATTAAACTGATTATTATCACTTCTTAACTTAACTATCACTGAAGTAATAATCTCATCTAACACTGACTTTATACCGCACTAGAAAATAAGCCATAGCCTAACCTTAAATAAACAGCGCTCTCGGGCACTAAATTATTCAATCTGAGGAGAGGAGAGAATTTACACTTCTTACAATTTTTGCTGTATGTTTTTACAAATTTTACATTACCACAAGCATGTTTGGATGTCAAAATTAACACTTTCCTAACCTCATTCTCAAATTATCAATTTTGCTTGAATGTAGCACATGAAAAATACACTTGAGATGATATGTAAACACAAAATTACTTATGTATGACACAATGCAATGTAAGTGCAATTAAGAAATTATTTGTAAAGAGAAGTGTGTGAAATCCAAAACTGCTTGTATGCAAAACACTAAATTGCTTGTATGTGTACATATACTCGTGAAATTATTGACATTATCCGCCAAATACACTATATACACCACACTCATACACCGAAATTATACACTATTCAATTAGACAATGTTACATATGAAAATTGATCCAAAAATTATAAACGGCAAAATACTAGAATTATCATCTGCACTTTCACTTATTAAACCACTTAGAGTAAACACAAATTAATTTTAGCTTTCACTAACGTAAACCACTGAGAGAACATCTGGAACCCAGAAAAATTTCACCACCGAGAAAAACACAACTTTTAACACTTTTACTATGTTATCACTGAGAGAGAGAGCAACGAGAAAAAAATTTTCACTGACATACACCATTCACTGACAAAACTGCATCCACTTTAAAATTTACCTAAACTCAAAGTAAGTTATCATATAAACACATACATTTCTTTATTCATCAGCTTACCATTTGTATCAAATGAACTTTAAGATTTTTCTTTAATTTTTCTGTGCAGTGAAGTTGAATTTCATCACAGGGTATGCATCCTGGTCACGGCACCAATTGTTTTGGTGAAAAAAAAATAATAATAATTTACTTTTTTTTTATTGAATATTGAATTGCTTGCTTATTTATTAAAAAGGTATATTTATGCTGGTATTGAAATTCATATGGAAATTATAGAATATTTAAATTTGGGAGATGGGTGGATGCATTTCGAAACCAAAAATGAAATCTTGAATAAGGCCATGAAACAAAATAGAAAAATAAAATAAAATGCACCACTGAATTTGGTATCTCCTAAAAGTTACTATTGCATTGTTTGCGTTGTTTGCATTTGATGAGTAGATACACCTGAAAGTGTAAGAAAAGGTAACTATTGTTTGCATGTGTACCAAATTTGTAAACAATAAAATTTAATGGTATACAATGTACACGTGTAAATAACCTTTTGGAAGTGGCGATGATCAAATTAGCTAGTTAGGACAAAAACATTGATTTTACGGTTATAACCTCAGATTACATTCCCACCTCAGTCATTGCTGAGGGGGATGCACTTGAACCATGTGATGAAAATTCAAACTGAAAATACCTAAAACTTCACTGCACTAAGGTTTAGGTTTTTGAAAGGCCACTTGGCCTATATTTATTTTAAAAACTTAACAAGTTAAATTTTTAGGTCACAGATTTTATGCCTGGCCACAGGGCCCAATAAAAATAAACGGATGACAGGTTAGTTTCTTTCCAAGAAAAACTAGCACCAGGGACACTACTGATAAAAATAATAAACACAAGAATTTCATTGTACTTCAACAGCACCAACACTTGATTTAACATAGTGTACAACTTAAGTATTTGAAGTGAAAATATCTCACACTCTCTCTCAAAAAAATATTATATGCATATGTGTACACTATATTGTTCTCATTAAATCGCTCGAACCAACCTTCTCAGACCAGACTTCCGAATCCACTTTTAATTTTAAACTACTATAACAACTGCCAAAATTCTACGTATAATGAAAGTTAATTTAATAAAAGATTCTACCCTTCCAGGAAAATTTGTCTTAAAATCAGCATAACCCTGTCTTAAATCAACATTTGTCTTACAATCAACATTTCTAGCATTACCGGATACTCAACCCATTCTATACACCATACCAAAACCTAATGCACTAAATACCTTATTCAAATTACACAAAGTTATCATTAAATTGCTACACCGACAAGAGAATCTTACTTACACCATCATCATGAAAATCCAACATTTAAAAATTCCATACTATAAGTTTTCCAGTCAACTGGCACCCATGTAATAATCAACTCGGGCATAAAGCCAAACAATCATCTCAACCAATGAGTCCCACATCTCAAGATAAACACTATTTTTCGGGGAGAACAACAAAGTTTGAGTCTGAAGGCGGGAATGGGTCGTGAATCCATTCCCAGCTTATACAGTGTAGTGGAGCAAAGTGCGACCTAACCCTTTTCTGTTCCTTCACTCTGATTTGGGGACAACCTATATCACTCCCCTCATAGGTACCACCTTCCTATGGACCGAACAAGCTTACTCGGGCAGAAAACAAATCCCCCAATTTGTTTCGTGCACCCTTTCAGACCCCACGGCATTGTCTACATAGGGTAAAGTATCCCACAAGAGTTCTCTTGTCCCCAAAATATCTCTTCGTCCATTTTCCAGAAAATGCAATACATCACCCTTTTTTCCAGAAAATTACTTCTTATCCTATTTTCCCCAGGAACACACTTCATATCCTTATTTTCCCAGGAACACACTTCATATCCTTATTTTCCCAGGAACACACTCATTTCCCAGAAAATCACTTATCTTTATTTCCCAGGAACACACTGTACATATTCATTTCCCACAAAGCTCAATAACACCATACTTGACACACTATACCAAACCTTACTTTATTTCCTGAAAAATCTATACATCACCATACTTCCTAGATCACTCTTTTCCTGAAAAATCTATCATCACTTCTTGAAGAAACACAACAGCTATTCGGGTTATTTTTTTAGTCACACTATACATATGCTCATATCTGCCTGTATGCCCAATTCTTATATTCTTTTCCCCATAAAAACCTGTTTTTCTAATCTACGGGCTGAAACTAGAAATTAGCTCTCACTAATACCAAAAATTAAATTTTAAAGAGTAATTTAGCACCTAAATTTACCAAAACACTAAACCAAAATAATTACCAGCCTACAAGAAAAATTCCCAACTACATGGCAACCTACGCTAAGTTCATAAATACAAATTCTACTTCACAAATACAAAAATCACCGAGCACAACAAGAGTTAAATTTCACCTAAGAGAAATACTGGTCTGGAGAGGTGTTCGTTCCGAAATAACTTAATATTCTTATTATATCATCTATCCCTACATGACCCAGAAAATTATCCACTTCCACTACCTTGTTTCGTTTTGTTTTTCAATTACCTATCCACAGAAGATGACATGAAATTTATTTAAACAGCCTAAGATATTAAAACCAACTCGTTTTATAATTTTAAAGAAACCACAACATAATACAAAAAAGAAAATGCCGAGAGAAATTTACCTTTAGGACTGGAGCAGCAACACTTCCTGACAAGCACACTAACCGCCAATAATAATAATAAAAAAAAGGTTTCACAGCCTAATAATAGATAAAATAAATAAATAAAAAAAAAACTCTCCCTGAGAGAACACCACTGTCCCGGTTAATTTTCACTTCACCTCCAAGGTTGTTTTTTCTTTTCCTTTTTCTGCCAGTGTGTTTGGCCAACGAGACAGGAAACGGGCATTTTGGAACCCTGTTGGTGGACCCCTTGTTGTAATCAGCAGTGGGCCCAGCTCGACAATTCAGCATTCGAAGCATTCACAAGGCCGTCCATGATAGCCATGGCCTTCTCCCCGAAGCCTGGGCGCAGCCCAGCGTTAAAATATGGAGGCAGCAACAACAATAGGTGGACTTTTGGTCCTCAGGCATGTTGGGCTTGGAAATAAGAAATTGGGTCTGATCCTTCTCCGCCATCTGCATCCAACACGGCAGTCGACCGCTACTTGATAATTTGGGTGTATCAGCGGTCATTTCATCTCCGGCAACGAGAGCCTTGAAAACAATCACCCTAGCTGACCAATTTTTTTGAGTCACTTCAGAATGCGGGAACACAGCTAGCGGCCAGTCATTCTTACTGCCGACCAGGCCAAAAAAGAGATTTTTTTTCTTTCACACAGGGCCAACAGACCCCAGTGCATCTCATTCTGACTGCCTGACTGCCCCCTCAATGCCAAAAGGCGAGGAGAAAAAAAACTCCGCCGTCCTCTCTTTCTCTGACGGCCAGCAAGAAGAACAGAACAAAAGTGACTCTCAACGGATAAAAACTCAGGGGTGCTTGAAACCGCTGACCCCTCTCATTGGTCGAAACTTCAGCCTAGCAACTCACAACTCTCCCAACGGAATTTTCACTCCCACGCCCCGAGTGACCTCTGACCTTCACACGTGCAGACCCAGGCTCTTCTCGACCCTGAGGTTCTAAAAATAGATTTCGTTGCTGAATTCCCTTACCCAAAAGACGAAAAGATGTTACTTTTGGGCGACTTTCTCGACGTTTGGAAACAGGAACGCAAAAATGGCGGATTCTTGCTTTGCAGAAAATCACTAATTCTAATTTTCCTTTTTTTTTCTCGTTCCGTGATGTTAAACCAAAATTAATTTTGATTCTCTGAGTTGCACACCTACTCGCCTTTTCCTATCGCGATAAAAGAACAGATAAAATAATTATTTTCAAAACCCCAAAGTCAGTTAAATCAAATATTATTCTTTTTCTTTTTTTTTTTTCTCCAACATGAAATTTTGTTTTCCTGGTTGTGATTAAGACAAGCGAATTTTGCGCATGAATTCCCCTGCCTTTCAACCAGGAATTTTCTTCTAACGTATGTCATGGGAGAAAATTTTTGCATTAATTAATCTCTGATAAACCAACAGAAAGATTGATCAGGTCTCTCTGAAATTCACCAGAGGTTAAAATTTTCGCCATGACATCTTCAACAGTGCCCACCTCTATCGCTGGTTGTGCCCAGCGCTTGTTGCTATGGCCTTCAAGGTTGACTTGCTTCTGGTCTCTTTCTATGTTGTCCGTTTGGTTGTTATGTTCCCGAGCGTGTGTGAGTTCATCCAATGTGATGTAATTAACATACTGTTGGTCTTTCCGATGGTCTTTTAATGTTACTAAATACGTAAGAAGATTTTCATGTTAGCTTGAAAGTTTCAAGTAAAAAAAAAATCAGAGGTACAACTATCACACAAATGATAGTGGTGTCCAGTATTGAAATATTTGTTCATCTTTTAATTGTATTTGTTTCTTTTTGTAATAGCTTTTTAGTTCCTAAAAATGCCACATTTATTATTTTAGGTACAAAAGATATCTAGCCAATGCCTAGGAGAAATAGGGTCAGCATCTCTGTCTGCAACTGTTCTTCAGCCATCCATCTCACCTGTTGATTTTTCAGATGTTAGCTTTCTTCAGTTAAATGATCTATATGAAGGCTACTATCTTATTGTACATTTGCTGTGTGAATATTTAAATGAGAACAGGTAAATGTGTTTTTTTTATAGATTTTATATTTATATAAAGGATTTAGGTGCCACATTTTTAGATTTTATGTTCCTATAAAATATATTTGTTCTTGAAATGTTTTCATTTATTTACTCTTATTTTCTTTCTCCTAATCTTCTAATTCTTTTTTTTTTTATTCTTTCCTGTTTTCTCCTTTTTTGAATCCAGCAGATTTAAAAAAAAAAACTTCTACAGTATACTGGTACATTCTGGATGCTTAATTCTAATGCAAAATTTGCATTTTTGGTATTATTTGATTCATTTCATCCAACATCTCACAAAATAATAGTGTTAAGACACTGATTAAAAGAGCATTTACACTTTCTTCGAATGTTTATTACAGCGATGAAGAACTAAAATTTGTAAATGAGATTTCAGAAAAGTATGGATATTCAAGAAGAGACATTGACAGGTGGACTTCGGAAATGAAAAATTATTAATGTAGGAATAACAAAAGAGAACAAAAATTAGCAGATTTGATATATTGGTTCTTTTCCTTATATTAGAGGAGTTTCAGCTAAAATTAATAAATTATATACTAAGTATAATTTACATCTGGGGAATAGCGTTAATACCATAAAAAATATAGTATTAAATAATAGAGGCAACACCAAAGTATTGGAAAAATCAGGCGTATATGAAATTCCAATTAGCAACAATCCCCCTACGTCATATATTGGTAGCACAAAAAATAAGTTAACATCGATTACATCAACACCTAAAAAACTGGCAAAAGAAAGAAGCCAAGACTGCACTTACTCAATACTGCATCAAAACTAAACGGTTTCCTAAGTTTGAAAATATTATTAAGATTATAAAAAGCTGCAAAACAGAAAGACATTTGCATAAGTCTGAATCAGTTTTAATTGAGAAAAATAGACATAGAATTTGTAGTTTTAATGACCCAAATAGTATTTGAAGTCAATGGAAAGATCTAAATAAAATTGAAGAGAAAAAAAGAAAGTCATGATGAACGAAATGCTCATTAGACTTTAAAGTAGGCTAATGCAGGTGATTGGATTCCCCATAGGTGGTGCCACGAATGAAGAGACTGTCGAGGTGACTGAGCTGCGAGACTCGTATGCTCACTTGGATGCTGGTGACCAAATGGTTTGGAGCTCTGGCCATCTTCCTGAGGATGCCCCATGGGTGTTTGCGAAAGTGCTCAAAGAAAGCATGGCCATCTCCTGAGGGAGGGTAAATGACTTTTTAGTTGATGATTTTTAACAGCATGGCTTTTAAATATTTGAGTTTGATTAATGTTTTTGTGAATTACATATTGGGGATAAAGGAATTGTGTATATATGCTAGGTGTGGTCACGTTTTTTAATGAGAATTAGTGGTGTGTCAAAGGTTTCTATTTTTTTTTTTAAATTAGCATTATGTGTCTTTCGTTTTAAATAGGTGTTGATAGGGGATGGTATTTTTTGTGATATAAGGAGGTATGTGAATGTGCATTATATCAAGTTTTTAGCGCCGTGTTGTATAATTTGATTAGGAAATTATTCATTTTGAAAAGAATTAACGAAAGTTGGCATATCCTCGAACCGGAGACCGGACATAAGGCTATCAACACATGCATGAAATGTCATTTGGAATGTAGGACTCCCTGACATTACAAGAAAGGTGAGTGACCTACAATATGCAAAATAATATCTACACAGAATATAATATGAATAACTTTTTATGACAGAATATACTGTATTGCAGTTATTTGCACTTTGTCAACTCATCCTTTCCTACACATTCGTTACCTGCTGAGAGAGAGAGAGGGGGGAGGGGGAGGGATTAGTAACTTTTCTAAGTTCGAAGCTTCTTGCCCAGAAAGGTGATCACATGACTTTCTCAATGCAGGAAAATCTGAGCTCACTGATAAATTAATTTGAGAGGAAAGTTGGCATGGATCATAGTATTAGAGTATAAGGACATCTGCACATCTCCAACAAAACCAAAGTATTGTCAACAGAAGCTGTGAGCTACATTTGCCAGCAACTTCTCTGCTTAAATTGCACAAGACAAAACTTATGATGGTTTTCTAACTAAAACAAACAAAGCAAAAAAAAAAAAAAAAAAAAGGGCAGTTATCAAATTAGAATCATTGTTAGGACAACAGAAATTAATAACTCGGGAACTGCCGGGAACTGCACACATTTTTAAGAAAGGGAATATTGTAACATCCTCAGGAAAGAAAATCATAATCAATTAAATTTAGACTCTTAAAAATTTAGTGACAGTAAAAGTGATATAATAGTTAAAGCTGCCAAAAGTAAAATTGTAACTATCAAGGATAAAGATTATGGTAAAGAACGGAGACAGAAGTTGTGAAATCTCTGTGAAGAACTTGAAGAAAATGCATTAACTCGCATAATATTTTTTTTTTTCAGAAATATTATCTGAGGAATAAGAAAAATCAATTTGCTGAAAATTGCAACCACTATCTAACAATTTAATGCAGAATTCCTCATGCATATGGAATAATATAATTTCATAAAGAAAATTTTTCAATAATAAGTGTGAAAGGCTGTTTAATTTTTAACCTGAGCTGTTGCATCAAATTTCATCTTCAAATATTGTTAAGAGATCTACTCCTTATTCTGATTAAACATTCAAAACAACTGAAAGAAATATCAAAAGTTATCTGCAATTTTTTGTTTTCTGGAAGTTTGCATCTTTTATAAAGGTGCAATAAATAAAATCAGGAGAAGCCAAGCAAATTGATTTTAGTTTAGACATTTAAAAAAAAATTAAAATCTTTCCAGTGTTTCCTCAGCTTGATTTAGAATGGAATGGAATGTTACTTGATAGGAGTTAAGCCCATGCTAGAAATGTGTAAAATAATTTTCAGTTGCTTAGTAAGGTATTTCTACAGTCAGAAATGTGACGATTGCAGTACTGACTGGTAAATTAAAAATCGTAATGGATTCC
Source organism: Macrothele yani (assembly GCA_039090855.1). Taxonomy (NCBI): domain Eukaryota; kingdom Metazoa; phylum Arthropoda; class Arachnida; order Araneae; family Macrothelidae; genus Macrothele; species Macrothele yani. The sequence continues at coordinate 94,446,401 of CM077010.1, forward strand.
TCAGTGTCCTTTATTTTTCTTTCTTTTTTTAATCTCAGTATATTGTATATTGGTCAGATAATTGATTTACTTGACTTTTTTGTATGTTTTGTTAAGAATGTATTCATTTTTTAAATTGTGTTAGTGTCTATAAGTATAAACTTATTTAAAATGGAAGTAAATTTTTAATTTTTTTAAAATTTTTAATTTATATTTACTTGTTTTTCAGGATTGATGTAAAGGTTACTGCATCTAAAGTTTTGAAAGACCTCTTTATAACAAAAACTGCCCAGACTTTCTTAATATGCTACCATCGCAGTGAATCAGAAAGCTTATTTCAATATCTTTATCCCTTTCACTCTGGAATGAAGGTAACTTTCCATTTTGCTTGTAAGACTAAAAACTTCCTGTTGTTTTGTGATTTAAGTATCGTTTAGGCAGTTGCAAATTAAAAGAAAATTCTCATTAATGTTTTCTTGTTATCCAGAAAAATCTCCAAAAAACTGCTGATTCGCATGGAAAGTCAAGATCTGATTTAATAAACAATGAGAACTTATGGTCTCCAGAAGATTGTGATCATAACCATTGGATTATCAAATTAGTGTGCACTATACTGGAAAGTGGTACAACTAATAATGAATTTTTTCATCAGTTAATTCCAATCTGTGAAAAAGAGGTAACTTTTCTTACTATATATATATTAATGTATCAGATCTGTTTAGTAAATGATATATTTTTTACATAAGTTATCTGATAATTCCAGTTGTTCCATTTGTGGTGGTTACAGCTTTTATAGACTTTAGCTCATAGAAGTTATATGTGAGTTCAAATGAAAAAAAAAAAAAAAAAAAAAAACTGCAGCTGTGCTCATTTTTCACCCCAAAAGAAAAAAGTTTTCTTCTTGGTATTTAGTTTCTCATTCCTGTAGAAGTATTGTAGAAGTAAATGTTGGGGTCAGTTAAAAGTATTATGAAACACTTTTTTTTTCCCTATGAACAAAGTGAAAGAAATATTATTCAGTCTTACTTCTGAGAAAAAATTAGAATTAGTGAAAAGGTTACACATTCATAGGTGGTTTAGAATTATATTCAGTACTATGAATTTTACGTAGTTACTATGGAAGTCGTCAGCCTGCTGCGTACTACGAAAAACATCGAGTATGCTATGAAAATCAAAAATCTCAGTGAAATAATGTTACTAATCATCTGTGTAGTTTATTTTTTTATTTTCAAGATGTTTGGATTGGAAAAAAAATGGAGAAAAGTTTGTGAATCTCGCAAATGTTCGTAATCACACTGAAAATTACCGTTGTAGCAGCGATGAGAATGTCACGTTGTTTTCTGTTTCCACATATTAATTTTTCCGACTTTATTTTTTTCTCTGCCTGATTATATTTTTATTTTTTGATATTTTCTCTCTCTCTCTCTCTCTCTCTCTCTCTCTCTCTCTCTCTCTCTCTCTCTCTCTCTCTCTCTCTCTCTCTCTCTCTCTCTCTCTCTCTCTCTCTCTGTGCTTATCATGTTCCTCGTTTTTAATACATTCAGTAATAGTGAAAAGGAGCGATATTTTTTAAGAATTTTTTCTAACAAAATGCATGTTTCCCTATTTCTAACACATACTTCTTCAAAACTAATCAATAGAGAGCAATCGTTTTTATCCCTTTCCATTTTATTAATCAAAATTAAATTTCTAGATTGGTATTTAATCTGCCTGTGGTGGAATTCACTCCGTTTCCGTGCCCCATAAAATTGTTTCACGGCAGAGTGAGCAATTTTTTTCACATTTAATTTTCCATAATATTCATGTTTTTCAATTTCTTAGTCACTTCTTACTCATACATGAGATTCTTCCACAGATTCGTGGAATTACGCTTTTTCTGTCATCATTTGGGTTAACTCGAGATCGATGCAAAACTGAAAAGAAGCTGTTTTTTTTGGGGGGGGAGGGGGTGTCTTAAACCTATAATATATAATTTTATTATTTATAAGTTGTAAATTTGTGCACCGCTGAACGTGTGCGTTGATGTCCCGGTTTTTGGTTGTGAAAAGTTGGCAGCTCTGCACCAGGTAAGAGCCTTTATTGCCACTCGTGGTGGGTACACAAGGTTTTGATTACTGTGTTTTGATCACTTATGTCTTGTATTATAAGTTTAATGTACCCTATAAATCTCACTTCAGTATCTCAAGTATTTCTTAGCATGCATTTTCAACAGACGGCAATGTATTTTATTATTTCTTCATAATACTGACATCACCAGCTTTCTACCTTCTGACGTCTTTCAGCTTCACAGGTTTTCTTCTACTTCCTTATTTATTCTTTATGCAGGGCATAGACACTAACCAATGGTAAACAACATTGTTCGTAGCTGTACTTTCCATGTTCCTGCTGCTACCATATTCACAAATTCACAATAATATCAAGTAAGAATGGCATTTCCACTGTGCCTCTGAGTCTTCAGAAGCATAGCACTAGTCTGTTTTCCACAGAGGTAAGACAATGTATATGTGTGTCATATATTAGGGATCTACATCTCATAAGTCTGTAGCAACTTTTTGTGGCTGCACTTTATGTGGACTGCTCTCTGCCTCTGGAATGGGAAGTGGCTAGGACATTGGACAGACTTGTGAATCCTCAAGCAAAATGTTGAGTGAATAACATTTCTTTATGTGCTGATATTATAGTTATGCTTCTAATGGGCTTCATCGTCAAAGGTCCTTTTGTGAAAACAGGCTACACTGAAAGTTAGGTTGACAGATGATTACAAGAAGCTATATTTTTCATTTGGTAACACATTGACAGCAGCCCATGCAAAAAAATTTATATTGAATTGCCATTAACTTTCACTGAAAGCTTTATGAAAATCTTGCCAATCTTGAGATTATGATACATTGAAAGCTCTATTTTATATTCATTGTAATTTTGTTTTGCTTAATTATTATGTTAAACTACATGTTTTGTAAAATAAATGCCATGAAAGTACCAGGGTGAGTCAAAAGTTCTTCCTGTTTGCAGCTAAAAAGTTTAGTGATACAAGAAAGCCGTACATACTGCAAAGTACAGACCATTGTTTTCTACAGTCCTTTCCCAAAGTTCCACCAGAGCCATGATCCCATGGCAGTACCACATGTCAGGTTTCGAGGACAGAAACTCTGTGATGCCAGATTCTGCATCCACCATTAAAGCAAAGTAACATTCTTGTAGGAAATGGGCACTTCCAATTCCTGTTGTAATTTTTGACTGACCTCTGTGGATGTGTGACTTGGGGCATTATCCACTTTCAGCAATGCCCACTTCTTATTGATAAGCACTGGATAGCATGGGTGCAGAGCATCACAGATCTGCTGCAGTTGTTTGGCATAGAGGTTCCCGTCCACAGCCTGACCACCTCGTGTGAGTTTCCAGTGCACAGGACCCTCACAATTCTACCAAATGAACAGCATGACTTTCTTTTTGAGCAGCCTGCTTTGCTTCCCGGTGTGGCCCCAGCCACTGGTATCTAGTGGTAGAACAACGCATGATTATCCACTTTTCACCATCTGTGACGATAGGATGCTGAAACTTATTGTCCTGTGGATTTGACAGCGGTTTGTGAAAGAGAGTGATATGTTTTGCCTGGTCGGGTGTTGATTCCCAAGCAACCGTTTGATGGTACTTAGAGAAGAAATCAAGCTGGTGCAGGTGACAAACAATGGTGGATTGGGAAGACCCCACCTCAGATGCCAATTGTTATATACTGGTACTGGGGTTCATTGTCACAGCTTCAACTAGGGTGTTAGTTTTGGTGGTCATTGGCCATTCTAAGAAACTGCTGTCTCCAGTATTGAAACTGCAGAACCAATTTTGTGCAATGCTGCTGCTCACTGTTTCCTCACCTTCAACTTCACAAATTTTTCTAGCTGCCGCATTTAACCCTCTTTTTCAATAATGATGCAAGAGCACCCGAACGGCATGCTTATCGATGTCCATCCTCTGTTCATTTGATAATGCGGTTTGGCTCTGTGCCAAATGCACATTATCAGTGTCATGTGTTTAATGCCATCGTGGTACCCAGTTGACACTGGCATGCGTTTCGTACAGGAATGGAGGCCCAACATTATGTGTAGCTCAAAACGTGATGAACTTTGGTCTCACCTTGCTACTGTAATTAAAAAGCAACCACAGCAGAAATACAACTAATAATTTCAATAGTTTTTTTCCCCAAAAGATCATGTTTTAGTCAGAACACATAGTAGTGCATCTTTGATATGGTTTTTTGAGGATGATCCAGTGTGTTACATGTGTAGTAGCACTACTTTTTATGTGTAAGCAAACATAAATTCCCTATAAAGTAATTCACCGATGCTGTCACACGTACGGTCATTCACAAACATAATCTTCAAATTGCAAGTCAAGATTAAAAACACTTTATTTACAATTAAAAATTAATATTTACACGCGAGATCTTTCGGGGCTGAACATTGCACCCATCATCAGGCTCAAGCGCCACGAAACACAAGAGCAGACATTATATACTGTCAACACGACCCACAATTCACTCGGTCTTCTCAATCACCGGTGATGCCATCAACAAATCGCTAAAGTCCAAAAAATCAAGTCTTAATCTCTTATCATATAAAGTTCTGTTCTTCAGAGTTGTGTGAGGAGGGGGCAACCATCTTTCTCCACTGTCTTGGAACAAATGTCGGGAGTTCAATGTTACAGCATGTTTCCCCATATGCAATAATGAAGAGGCTTTCTGTAAGGAAGACAGTACGTTTATTAACACTTGAGTTAAGTACCCTAACATTTGTCCAATCTGGGAGTAACCTCCCTGGTTAACAGCTTGAGTGAAAGCTGTGGAAACCGTTCCAAAACGAAGAGCATATTTATGTTCACCCATTCTGACATTAACGGTTCTTAGGGTAGAACCTATATAGTATTTAACTGCAGTATCTGAATCTTCATGAATTAATGGTATGCAGTAGACACCTGGTTTGTTAAGTGCTGGGACTCTATCTCTATCATTTCTTATCATGGAAAAAAGGTTTCTGGTGGACACTCCAAACGTTAGATTGTGTTTGTAACAGGCTTTTCTTAAGATAGACACAAGAGGTGGAATGAAATCAACTTTGCCGATGTACTTAGTAGGTTTTTTCTCTGTGGACAAAGTTGTGAATCTCAGTCTTTGAAATTGTTGTAATAGTCCTTGAAAGAGGTTGACAGAGAACCCAAACAATAAGGCCAAATTTTGAACTCTAGAAAGTTCATCACGTCGAGTTTTACTTGTTGAAGAATGGGTGAAACCACGTCTTATTAAGAAACGTAAAGCTGAAGCTTTATGTTCAGGAATGTGAGAAGAAGTGAATGGGATCATACAAGGTATGAACGTCGGTTTACGGAAAACACAATGCTTGATTTTATTGGAATTCAAATCTCGAGACAGTAAAATGTCTAGGAATGGCAATTTTCCCTCTTTTTTCAAGATCTTTGGTAAACTTTATAGTTGGAAACTGGGTAGAAAGACAATCTACAAATTCGTCCAGTAAAGGTAAAGCATGGGGCCAAAAAACCAACATGTCATCAACGTACCTAATCAACAGTGACGGTTGATAAGGGAAGTCCAACATGACCCTGTTTTCTAGATACTGCATGAGGATCTCGGCTAAAATGGGGGAGAGGGGGAACCCATTGGTGCCCCTTCCTTTTGTTGATAGAACTTACCATCAAATTTAAAGTAAGTTCTCTTAGCTACAAGTTTGAGACCAGAAATTATTGCATTGGCTTCAAGTGGAGAGATGGAATTGTCTTCTTGTAATTTGTCCTCATCAATTGAGTGAACGGTGTTGAGTGGTACACTTGGAAATAGTGATACTACATCCAGCGAAGCCATTATGAACTCAGTTCCCCCAGAGTAAAGGTTTTGATATGAGATATAGCCTGCATAGAACTTTTAATGGATACAGAGGAATTTGAGGTGAGAGGTTTTAAAAATGAAGCCAACGCTGTCTCGAGTGTGCGAGTTGGGTTAGCATATCCTGAAACAAGCAACGTAAGAGGTTGATTCGGTTTGTGAATTTTCAATTTTCCAAAGACCTCGGGAACCCTAGGTCCAACTGGAGGTCTCATTTTTGTAGAAATAGATTTAGGTAGGAAACCTTGGTTTCTTAGTTTACTTAATTCTGCAATAGTAGCTGAAGTTGGGTCAGACCTGAGAACACGGTGGGGAACTAAATTGATGGCCTGTTTCATCCTAGCGTAATAGTCGTCACAGTCCAGAATAATGATTTGTTGTGTTTTATCTGCACAAATGATTGACAAGTTTGGGTTTTTGCTAGCTGTAGTAACTGTTCTCGTTCGTATTTCAGAGCTGGTGATGTTCTATTAGGCCCTGCAAGAGTCTTGGCCAAAGTATAACGAGTAGAATCACGTACTTCTTCGGGAAGTGCACTGATAATGTTTTCAACCCGAAAAGAAGACACTGGAAAGCTAAATTTAAATCCTCGACTTAGGGTTGAGCGTTGGCTGTCCGAGAGTTCTACAGAACTGTAGTTAAGGAATGGTTCTTGTAGCGAGTATTCATCAGCATGTTCAACATTTCGACTTCGCAGATGAATTTGTAAGGGTCGGTTTGATACCAGAACCAGGTCGCAGAGTTTCCGTATATGTCGTTGATTAACCACATTCACCACTTTTTGTAAATTAGAAAAGAAAATCATTAAACGCTTACCCAAGATAATTTGGTGAGCATGTCTCGTCAGGTAGGCATATGCGTTATATGACTTACGGTTGAGCATGTCCACATAGCTTCGTTTCCTCCTTATTTCAGCTGTTAATCTTTTTTATTGTGCATTGGCGATGACCCAGGCATCTCTTAGAGATATTGCGAAACATCTGATTCTAAGAAACTTTGGCATCACTTTCAGTGAGCGACAATTAATTAAAAAGCTTAAGTGGACCTCATTGACAGATAATTTTCTGCAAAAAACACAGAAGATTTTAAAGGCCCTCTCCATGTCTCGTGCACTTTAGGTAAGGTATCCACTTGAAAAGGTTCCTTACAAAGCATAAGAAATTTGCAACTAAGATATGGTTAATGCTAAAAGTCTATCGTACGAAAGGTCACTATGAAGTAATTCACCGATGCTGTCACGCGTACGGTCATTCACAAACATTATGTTCAGCCCCGAAAGATCTTGCGTGTAAATATTAATTTTTAATTGTAAATAAAGTGTTTTTAATCTTGACTTGCAATTTGAAAATTATGTTTGTGAATGACCGTACGTGTGACAGCATCGGTGAATTACTTTATAGTGACCTTTCATACGATAGACTTTTAGCATTAAAGATAAATTCCTTTGAATTTTTTTGTCTTTGAACAGCTTTCTTGTATGCACATATATATTTATACAAAATTACTTCTACTGTGACATGTATTTCATTTTTTGTCAGTTGGATATGACTTGATTTATGTATTAGAAGACAGGCATGATGCATAACTTATTGATGTCTTACATACAATGTGATTAAGTGTACAGAAATTAGTCACAGCTGCAGAGGTGGATTTATGGTATTGTTTTAAAGCTGCACCACACTAGATGGGATGCTGGATAACACTTCTCAGTGATTCTTAGGGGCATATAGCACTGGAGATTATATAAAGTCACTTACGACATATCTCAATACTAATATACATAACAAAGGAACTCACTGTTATAGTAGAAGCTTTTCCTACATATGCTCAGTGACCACCACATCAATACACTTGACAACTTTAGACATGTCAAAATGAGCATATCATATGATCTGATATTCCATTCACCTTCTTTCACTGCCATTTGTAGCACGTCTTTTGTAAAACAAGATTGTGCTTATGTTATCGGTTTGTCCGTCTGTAGACACCATATCTCTGCAACTATTAGTCCAATTTGAAAAAATTCTTTGTGCATTAGGAAGCTTGAAATGTGCGAATGATGATCCTCTATTTCGTTTTTTTTTTACGATGTATAATTTTGCCGCTAGAGGGCGTAAATACAAATGATGTCGAATTAAAAATACATTTTATTCCATATATTTGCTTCTAAGCATCCAATTGAAAAAAATCTTTTATCTTTCGATTCTATTTATGTCGAAGAGTATTTTAGGTATAGTTACTTTTTCAAGTTATGCATAGATTTTCCGCTTGGAGACATAAAAGTAAATGACATTTTCCCCGATATTTCTTCTTCTAAAACTCCGATTTGAAATTTTTTTTCTTCAGCACATTCTTAATGGAAACTCTTTTGCATATAATATCTAATTTTTGGTAAAAAATACTTTGGCCACCAAAGGGCGTAAGTGTTAACTTTTGCTTCTGATGTATTTGCCAAAACATCTGTGCTTCTAAAATCTCGACTGAAAAAATTAATTCATGCACCGATTCCTCTCACGTCGACAAACCTTTTCGGAATATTTTCTTTTTAAAATATTGCATGGTTTCTCCACCAGGGAGAGTAGAGGAATTACTACGTACAAAAAGTTTAGGAACTTTTTGAATATTTGCCAAATGTCAGTGAATTATGTCATTCCCCGCTGAGCAAGTGAAGAGCATCACGTAACCGATCAGCCAGAACCGGTTTGATCCAGATCCAACACGTACAGCGTATGTGCATAGTTCGTGATTACAGGCATTCGAGGCTCTCCGTCGCGAGGACAATGATGTTGAATTTTGAACAGCGTTCAAATGTAAAATTGTGTTCTGCACGGAAAATCTTTCGCTGAGACTTTTCAAATGATTAAGTCAGCGTACGGTGAGAGTACAATGAGTCGAACTAGAGTTTATGAGTGGCATCGACGATTCGAAAATGGGCGACAGAGTATCGAGGATGATGAGAGGTCAGGACAACCTTCAACATCCATAACGGATGAACAAATCGCCATTGTCAAAGAAATTGTGAAAAATGATCGTTGAAAAACTGTTGCAGCAATTGAAGAAGTTGCCGGCATCTCAGTTGGAAGTTGCCATGCCATTTTAACAGAGAAACTGGGCATGCATCACGTGTGCCAACAAATTGTTCCCAAAACCCTGACACAAGAAAAAATGGATGAGCACATTCAAGTTTGCAGGGATAGCATCGATGCAGTGGATTCAGATCCCGATCTCTTGAATCGATTGATCACTGGCGATGATACTTGGTGCTTCCTGTACGACCCCAATCCAACCGACAGTCAAAAGTGTGGAAATCACCGTCGTCGTCACCACGACCAAAAAAGTTCAAGGCTGACTGCTCCAAAGGAAAGGTCATGCTAACACTTTTCTTCGATTGCAAGGGGGTCATACACAAGGAATTCCTTCAACATGGTCATACAGTCACTAAAGACGAGAACGTCAATGTCCTGAAACGTCTCCGAGAATCAGTAAGATGCAAGCAACCCGATCTTTGGAAGACCAACTCGTGGGTGCTCCATCACGATAATGCGCCATCTCACAGATCCCTCCTGGTGTCCGATTACCTGTCCAAACATCACATTCCCATTCTTCCACAACCAGCTTATTTCCCTGATCTCGCCCCATATGATTTTTTCCCTTTTTCCCTCGGATGAAGAATTTGCTTAAGGGGCGACGCTTCTCAAGTTCCAAAGAAGTGCAACGAGCTGCGACGGAGGCTCTGGAGGATGTGGAAAAATAAGGCTTGCAATCTGCATTTACATCTTTGTATGAGCGCTGGCAAAAATGCATAGTTGCACTGGGTAACTACTTTAAAGGAAACACCACATAAACAGGTATTATCTGTACTCATTCTTTTTTTTACTATAAAAAGTTCCGAAACTTTTTGAACGTACTAGTATCTTACTTTTGTCAATATCTCTGCTTCTAATGAAAAATTCGATTTGAAAAATTCTTTCTGTGTTGAATAGTGTTTCCGATGCAAAATGTTTTTCATAAAAATTCAAAATTCTCAAGTAAATCATAGACTTTCTGCTAGGGGACACAAAAGTAAATGGCGTTTTCCCTGATATTTCTGCTTCTAAAACTCTGATTTGAAAAATTCTTCCTGTATTGCATGCAGCTCCTGATGGGAAATGGTTTTCATATAATTCCTAATATTTTGTAAAGAGCAGTTTGGCCACCAGATGGCATAAGTGTTAATTTCTGCTTCTGGTGTATTTGCAGCAAAATCTGAGCTCCTGAAAACTCGACTGCATTTTTTTTTTCTTGGACTGATACCTCTTACATCGAAAAACATTTGAGAATACTTTCTTCTTAAAATAATGCATGGTTTTCCCGCTAGGGGACGTAGATTCATGTTTTATATTTGTCCATATCTCTGCTTCGAAAAGTCCGATTTGAAAAATTCTTTCTTTGTTGGAGAGTGTTTCCACTTTGAGATGTTTCTCATATAAATCCAAATTTTTCTTAACTCATAAGTCTGTAATGCCTTGAAAAACTTCTTTCTTGGGTCAGATACTATTGTTTTCTATACCGGCTCCATTGACTTGGAATAGCTTTGATAAATTTAATTCTTGTCAGAACGGATTCAAAAGATGTGTTCATTACACCCAAAAATTCGGTGTCATCTTTCTTGTTTCCTTTAGTGACAAAGACTGATACATACCATGCCATTTCTTCCCTCTCTGTATTTTCTTTCTTTTTAAGGATCTTTTTATTAAATATTATACAAGAACACATGAGAATTGTAGAAATATGCGATTCATGAAATGTTTGAGCATTCTATCATTAACCCATTAATTCTCAATGAATCATTGGATATTGTAACATGATATTGCCTTGACATGGTGTCCTTTGGAGCATTTCATAATTGCAAAATGTATGTTTGTCATGGAGAAAGTACTAATGAATAATTTTCAGTACTGCATTTTTTTACTTAATGAATTATTTAAATTTTTTTCTTGCAGCCTTCATTTTGTGGAAAACTATTGCCATATTTAGTTCATTCAATATTGCTTCAAAGGGATTCATCATTAAAGGATATTTTATCTAGCCAGATATCATCATTTTTTGACAAGCTGTCAAGGAGTTTGGAAAATGTGAATTCCAACAACCATTCACCTTCACCTCCTGTACGAGGTGAGTATTAGATTTTTTGATAAAAGTACTTTTCACTGAAAGGGATTTCTCAAAACCTGCAGTTATATATAAAATTTTATTGGCAAATGATATGAAATGCAAGCCATGCAAGTTCATACATTTTGATTAGTTATTCCAACACTGAGTGCCTCTTACCTAGGTATTAGGTGTTCTGTCCAATTTTTGAAGTACCTGAACATTCGGATAATTTTGTGCAAATCTGTTACTGTTACTGGAAAAACCAAAACTTCAAATTTGCTGATTTTGTTGACAAATCATTGGTGTAGTGATAACAGTTAAAGTTTTTAATCATGTTTTTTAATTTAAATAATATACTTTGAAGATCCTGTGCTGAGACAGGTAAAAAATGCCTAATGCTATACATCATTTGGTTCATGTGGTATGCTTGGCTGGCTTTGCTTGAGATTTCAGTTGAGCTTCAATTTTTCATCTGCCTTCTTGGGTGACATATGAGTTTCACATACATACATACATATCACTAAGCTGTTCTCTGAGATTCAGAGGTTAGCTCCAAAAGAAATACAAACTTCCAGATATTTTTACTTATTGTTGTCGTATCAAACTTCTCCATTTACAGCGATCTTGAAATACAACTCGCGCTTCACTAATATCCATTACACGCCGTACACAAGATCTTTTATACTTCATACTCATAATCCTTTTTTTTCATGCAGACACTCCTGAATCTGATCCACCCATGTCTTCCTTGGCCTTCCTCTGCCTTTCCTTCCTGCCACTTGGGCTGAAAAGATTTTCTTAGTAAGCATTTCATCACTCATTCTTTCAACATGGCCAAACCACCGAAGCTTATTGGTCTCCACCTTGCTAACAACATTTTGCTTCACATCATACAACTGCAATACATCTTCATTTCTCACACAATCATATCGTGTCTTGCCACAAACCCCACATAAGTAACGCATTTCTCCAGCACACAAACGACTCCTATGTTTCTTCTGCAGTACCCAGGTTTTACTGCCATACATCATAGTAGGAACAATTACTGTTTCATACACAGCCATGCGGGACTCTTTAGAGAACCCATCATTCCTGTGAAAACCTCCCAGAGCAGCTATGACTTTCAAAGAAGAATTCACTTGCCTACTGATTTCACCATCCAACTTGTTCTCTCTGCCAAACATGCTTACTAAATACACAAACTCACTCACCTGGTCAATCACAGTGCCATTTATACTTACATTACATTCAGTGCTACCCCTCCCTCTCTCAAACACCATAACTTTGGTTTTTCCCTTATTTATACTCAGTTTGAATTTCATGCAAACTTCGTGCATCCGAGTCAACATACTCTGCAACTCACTTTTGCTCTCTGCCAACAGGACAGTGTCATCAGCATACAGCAATCTGCACACACGGATATCACCAAGACATAAACCACTATTATCTATTTTGGCATCATGCATGCATGCATCCATAAATATATTAAACAGGCATGGTGACATTACACAACCTCGTCTAACTCCTGCACCAATGGAAAAACATTTTGATAAAACACCATTCACTCGTAAACGAGCTCTGCTACCAGCATACACGGCTTTTACACTATTAAGTAGATTCCCAGTAACACCATATTCATTCAATACCTTCCACAAAAGTGTCCTATTCACTCGGTCGTAAGCTTTCTCTAAATCTATGAAGGCAGTAAAAACTTTCTTCCCAACAGCCAGATACTTTTCAATCATCGTGCATAATGCAAAAATCTGGTAATTGCAGCCTTTACCAGGCATAAAACCACTCTGAACATCCCACACTTTCAATGATGTAAGACCCCGTACTTTTTCAATAACAACCTTACCAAACACTTTCCCTGGCACACTCAGTAGGCTAACACCACAATAGTTCTTGCAGTCAGTCTGATCACCTTTTCCTTTATACAAGGGAACAATGATAGCATCCTTCCAATCCCGAGGGACCATTCCTAACTCCCAGCACAACTGGCAAATTTCAGTTAACCAGTCAATTATAGAGTCACCACCATACTTCAACATCTCTGCAGTTATGCCATCAACTCCTGGAGCCTTACCATTCTGAAGAGATTTTAGAGCTTTACACACTTCTTCTCTTGAGATCCCTCCTGTGCTTTCATCCCTCATTGTGGCATCATCTGTGTCTGTCTCAGAATCATCTTTGCTTTCCTGATCTAATAACTCACAGAAGTATTTACCCCATCTGTCACTTAACTCATTGGGCTCCCATATCATTTCCCCAATCTCATTCTTCACACAACTTACAACTTTGTTTCCCCTATTTTTCCTGAGTCTCATGTACTTCCAGAAGGACTTTCTATCTTTCCAAAAAGCCAGTTCATGCCTTTCCACTTTCTCCTTTCTATCTTTTGCCTTACTGTGGTGAACCAGTTTAGCAGCTTCACACTTCTTACAGCGATATTCATCCACAGAGACTCTACCTTGCAACATCCCCAAATAGGCTTCCTTCTTTCTCTTTACTGCCTCATCAATCTCACTATTCCACCAAGCATCACCTCTCTTGTTACCCACTATTGTGGTGCCACAGACCTCTTTAGCAGCAGTGACAACACAGTTCTTAAAACATTCCCACTTCTTTTCTACATCCCTCTCACCAGACTTCAGATCCTTCAGTCGTTCTCTGAGTAAGTCAGAATACCGCTGATGATCTTCAAGGAGCCTATCAACCTTTATTCTTTCTATCCTGGGTCTCTTCCTATTCCTTTTCCTCCAACCAACATTAAGTTTCACTCGTGACATTACCAAGTAATGATCAGAACCAACATCCGCACCTCTCATCACACGGGTGTCAACAACTAAGTGTTTCAAACGCTGATCGTAGGCAACAAAATCTATCGCACTCTTTTGACCAAGAGTACGATTTTCTTTAGTATATGTGCGGATATACTTGTGGTTGAAAAATGTATAAGATACACACAAACCATTCTCAATGCAGAGTTCAATTAATCTTTCACCATTATCATTCACACAAGGATCATTAAACTTACCCAGAACATTGTCAGAAATTGCATTCTGCACACCTACTCTAGCATTGAAATCCCCCGCTATTATAACTTTTTCTTTAGCACCAAACTGGCTCAAAACAGCTTTTAGCTCATTCCAGAAATCTTCCTTCTTATCAGAAGGTTCAGAGTCACAAGGAGCATACACTACAACAATTACAATTCTCTGAAGTTTCACTTTCAAACGAATCCAGAGAATTCTCTCACTTACGCAACTATAGTGAATGAAGTTGTTCTTCATCTTTTCACTTAAAATCACACCTACACCCGCCTGTCCTCTCATATTATCCGATACTCCAGACACCGTGCCATTCACTTCTTCTACCCATTCACCATGCCATTCACTTAATACACATTCACCGTGCCATTCACTTCTTCTACCCCAATTTCCTTCTTTTTGGTTTCACTTACACACAGCACATCCAGTCTATACTTTTTCATCTCCTCAATCACCTCACTCATTTTGCCACTTCTACCTCTAGTATTCCATACACCAATCTTGCATTAACTCAGCCGAGATCTCTTTCTCATACGCTGTTTAGAAAGTCCAGGTCGATTCTGTGGTGGACCGTCCTTCTCAAGTGTATTAGGTCCACCATATCCCACACTCGAATCATTCTTAATATTTCTTTTTGTCTTTTTAATCAGGTAAGTACATCAATGTGGGGGATTAGCCCACAGCTGAGGGTTCCAGTTGGTCATTCAACCTAAGGATTCTGAATCAAAACCCAGTGAGTTGGGGTCTTTTCACCAATGTCACACAGAACTAGCTTGCACCTCTCCAAAATTCGCAGAGGCCCTAGTTGCTGTTGTGTGTGCCATTGTTACCACGGAGTGCCCCGAGGAGGCAAACGCATCGCTCACTACGACCGCCCGTCATATGAGTTTCAGAGATACAGTAATTTGAAATATGATATAAAATTTACAATACTTGGTAATATGATTCTTGGGTGGCACCAACAAATCAAGACAGAAGGAAAATGTCAGAAAGAAGGGCTCTGAGCACAGTCACATTATTTGAACCTCTCTGTGCAGCAATTCCTAAGCAGCATTATGTATAGGCATGAAAGTATATCTTATAAATTATCTATATTCAATGTATTTGATATTAGGCCTAAGGATAATATGTTCAAATAGCTAAAATATGTGGTATTTTTCAAGAAATTAAGTAAACCTAACCTAAAATTTTCAGCTGGTTTGCAGTATTATAAATAAAATTCTTCGAATATAAAGAAAGCACTGTATTCGGAAAATAATGTCTTTTTTTCCCAAACAAAATTTAATATGGAGTACAGAATAAGTTTGTATAGAATGATTACTGCAATCTTCAAGTATAAATTATCTTCAAACACAGAGCTGTGTTAGTTTAAAGGATATGTAGACAAAACATTGCTTTAAAGTGAAAATGGAACAGGGTTAATAATTTTCTTGAATGTGAGATGCAGAAGTCTCTGTAGAAGTGACAATTATACACTACAACTAATCAAAATATAAATAAAAAAACAAAGCTAGAAGA
This sequence comes from Macrothele yani, assembly GCA_039090855.1. Classification (NCBI taxonomy): domain Eukaryota; kingdom Metazoa; phylum Arthropoda; class Arachnida; order Araneae; family Macrothelidae; genus Macrothele; species Macrothele yani. Next base: position 94,461,971 of record CM077010.1, read on the forward strand.
ACTGGAATGTTATCATAAGTAGTGTAGTTGATGAATGGATTAATAACACAGCCCAACACACATTTTGGTGCCTTGCAAGTTAAACCTATTCTTGGATACATTTGGTACTCTGATTCCAAAAATGGCATCAGTTTTGCCCTATCAGCTCTAGTACCCACCCTATATGCTGATTCCACCGGTCATCCGTCAATATTCGGGATTCTACATTGCATGATCTGCTATTTTTGACATGATTATGACAAATATTGATGTTATTAATATTACATACTATTTAAACAAGCACATATTACAAAATCTGGGATGTATTTGAAACATTTGAGGCACAGAGTCCACAAATGGCATCAGTTTTGCCTTATCAGCTGTAGTTTTGGAGATGGGCACACCCTCCTTATACGATGATTCCACCAGTCATCCGTCAATTTTGGGATCCTACATCGCATGATCTGCTATTTTTGACATGATCTTGACAAAAATTTATACTATATACATACTACTGAAACAAGCACATATTACTAAATCTGTATTTTTCAACACAAGAGCATATAAAATAATCAGTCATTCAACATATGAGAAACGTCTTTTATGGACTATTTTTGACATGATCTTGACAAATATTTATACTAAATAACATACTATTGAAACAAGCACATATTACTAAATCTGTATATTTCAACACAAGAGCATATAAACTGATCAGTCATTCAACATATGAGAAACTTCTTTTATAGAACTTTCTAGAGTGAGATCTACAAGGACAGTCCCGCTGAAGGTCTGAAGGTTTCAGCAGCCCTGGTATCTGTCTTCCATAGTAGAAGGTCTGAAGGTTTCTACCTACCCTGGTATCTGTCTTACATAGTTTTTATGTCCTGGTGAAATCTTTCACCTTGCTCTTTGCTGAAGTCACCAAGGTTTTCTGGAAAGCGATCTAGGTGGCTGTGTAGGTAATGGACCTTGATGCTCATATTACAGCCGAGCTTATTAAAATTGGAGAGCATGTCCTCAACTAATTCAGAGTAGTTTTCTGCCTTATGTTTGCCAAGAAAGTTTTTGACAACAAGAACAAACAAAGTCCAGGCACAAGACTCAATGTTGTCCATTGAACCAATGAAATATGGATCATTTATAAGCTGCCTTATCTGGGGACCATCAAAAATCTCTGCTTTCAGTTTTTCCATGCTCAGTCTAGGGAATGTACGTGATAAACAGCCAAAGCACAAACCTTCTGTGTTCAATGCCTTTACTAATTGTTTCATTAGGCCTAGCTTGATATGTAAAGGTGGCAAGATGATTTTGTCTCTGCTTACCAAAGGTTCCTTAATGACATTTTGTTCTCCAACTACCATATCTTTTCTGAGAGGTCACACTTTTCTTATCCAGTGGTCGTGTTTGGCTCTGCTGTCCCAAAGACCTACAAAGCACGCATATTTTGTGTAGCCACCTTGCTGACCAAGGAGAAAGTTCACCATCTTTAGGTCTACACAAATCATCCATTGATGTTCTTGATACTTCAGATTTTCCAAGACTAGAGAGATTGTCTCGTACGTCTCTGTCATACTGGCTCAATGACCAATTGGAATTGAGCCATATCTGTTGCCGTTGTGTAAAAGAACACATTTTAAACTCCGCTTGGAGATATCAATGAAAAGGTGCCATTTATTAAGCATGTATGATGATAGACCCATTTTCCTGAGAAGGCCACTGACATCATTGCAGAACACTACGTTGTTGTCCTTAGAGAAAAAGGGCAGCAGATCCTTTTCTCTGCTACAGTAAAATGTAATGTTGGTTCCAGATTGAGGTAAATTCTTTTCATTAAACCTGGAGGCCAGCAATTCTGAAGACTCCTTTGAGAGGTTCAGATCCCTGATGAGGTCACTCAGTTTATGTTGGTTAAAAGGTTGAGCACTTGATGAAGTTCCTACGAAATCACTGTCACTTTCCCCACTGCTGTTATCTTGTATGTGATCAGACATGCTTGATTCTTCATCCTCTGGCAGCTCTGGTAGGTGGATGAAAGATCAATGGGTACCTCATTTGAGTGTGTATGCAGTCGTCTTGCTGAATCAAGGTCAGGATATGTCCAATTGCTTCGATTGTTTCAATTGATGCCCTTAATGTTGACAAGACAAAAATAACAGTCATCATGGTGGTTTTTAGGTTCCCTCCACACTATTGGTATTCCAAATTTAAGAGAGCTCCTTTTTCCATTTGTCCACTGCCGTAAATGCTCCGTGCAAGTTTTGCATACAATATGGGGAGCCCATGACTTATCTGGGTCTCCAAGCTGAACACCAAAAACTCAGAAATAGGTTTCCTACTTTCTTTAAGGGTGTACTTGCCACAAATGTAGCAAAAGACATCTGGATGATTCAAGGAACTTCTTCATGGGGAAGCCATGGTGTCTACTCAATCTGCAAACAAAATTAGATCACATTAGATTATCTGGTTGTATAGTTGTTCGCAAACTCCCAATTAGACTAACAGACACTGGCTTTACACTAATAAAATAACAATATACACTGACTTTACGCACATAAAATAACAATATTTCTGCATATCAGCATATAGGGTGGGTATGCCCTATCTCCAAAACCAGAGCTGATAGGGCAAAACTAATGCCATTTTTGGAATCAGCGCCCCAAGTATACCCAAGAATAGGTCTAACTTCCGAGGCAACAGAATTTTTTTTTTTTTTTTGTTTTGTTTTGTTGGGCTGTGTGATGCAGTGAGAAGATACTTATAGTCAATCACAAAACAAATTGTTCTTGACTTAGTACCAATTAAAGGCAGTTGCACTTAGGAAGAAAATGAATAATTGGTATTTCAATTATTGTTGGAATTTAGAGATGATCGTAACAAAGCTGCTTACTATTACATATGTGCCAACATTGGCAAGAGCATTATCAGTAGTAACTAGTATTATTGCACAGCATACATATGCTTTTTAACAAAACAATCCATCTCTTTGTGAAAAAGAAATACACACCACAACAAAATGTTACAGCAAACAAGGACATTAATGAAACAAACTTAACACGTGTGAAACACAAAGTTGATTCTCCTGGCATGGGCACAATAAAGTTAATTATTTTTTTATTCTCCTGGCGAAGACATCAAAAGTTAAAAATTGCGAGATTTAAGTTCAAAACTTTCACAAGTAAAAATCAGTCATATGTTTTCAGAATACCACAACGCTTGATAGACAGGAAATCCAAGCAAGTGAACGAACATACAGTGCATGAACCTCCACTTACCATCTAATCATACTGCTTCCAAAATTGCAGTTCATGACACAATGAGACCAAACAAGGAAAAAAACACTGAACATTTTAACTGTGGGTGAAAAATCAAAACACACAGCAAGAATGCAGACTGCTGTCAGTTTGTCCTGTATTGACTCTGCAGCTGCACAGCATTCATTGCTTAATTTTTCTTTCTGCTAATATCTTTCTCTCCCTATTTCTCCATTGTCGCATTTCTTTTTCTTATGCTCTCTGATAACAATAATTTCATGCATCATGCTGAAAGAACTATCAGCCCGAGGACCATGAGCACATGATATCAAAGTTTTAACTATTTTAGATAAATGGTATAACTTAGAGAATATTAATATTTTTGAACCCCATGAAACAATTTAAAATTTTCTAACTTCGTCACTTTCATTTTTTTGACCGCCCCCCCTTCTCTTATTAAGCTTAAATAGTTTTGGAACCCCCCTTCCCATTTCCATGCTGAAATACAAATATTTATGCAGCAAAATGCTATTTAACAATAATACTGGACAGGAGCAACATCACAAGAAAGAAAAAATTACAATCACAGAAAAAATATAAATTCTGTCGACTTTCCATTTTCGAAAGTTTCGTAAAGATGGAATTCTGTCCTGTGACGGGCATTCCCCTCCCTCCCGTCACCACCAACACCACAAAGTTTCTGGTCACTTGTGCATCAGTCTTGTAAATGACCAAAATAATAACAAAAAAATGCGGAGTTCCTCAAATTAGCGAAATAAACTTATGCTTGAAGATTACGGGGAAATTTTTGCGGCGTCTGACTTCCGTTTTTGCAAATCGTTGCCTACAGTTTCAAGATGAAATTCAAACATTTATGCAATAAAATGATATTTAACAAGAATACTGGACACAAAGGCAACATCAAGAGAGAAAAAAATGATTACGGCAAAATTTTTTACTCAGTTTAACTACAGTTTTCGAAAGTTTTGAAACACAAAATACCAGCCTCAGATAAAAAATGACCACACCCCAAGTTCTCTTCAGTTTTGCATCGATCTTGAGAGTGATCTAAATGATGACAAAAAAAAAAAGCAGAATTCCACGAATCTGCTTAAGAATCTCATGTATATCATAGAATAACAGCAAAATTGAAAGAAAATTAACAAAACGAAAATTCATAGAATCTGTAGCTTCGACAGTAAGTTCCATAGTCAGACAACTAAATCTTCAGAAACTACAATCATTCCATAGTACTTAGCAGGTATGCTATTACACTCACGGGCAATAAAATTTGTGCACCAAGAAGGAAGCATTGGATTGAATTGAAATTTTATGGATGTAATGATACAGATGAATGATACACATGATGGCAAAAACAGAGCTGCAGGACAATTACAGAGGGATCTGTGGCACGCAGTCTGGTCAACTTCAATAGCGCATTGCACTGCCTCTTGCGGCGATACATGCTGCAATACAGTCCGGCATGGAGATGAACAGATGCCTGTTGTTGTCCTGCAGCAGACTGGCCCACACGTGTTGGACGATGTGTTCCAAATCCTCGATAGTACGGCACGGCGGCAGCTGGCATTTCAACTGGTCCCACACATGCTCGATATGGGACATGTCTGGAGAGCCGGCTGGTACTCTTTGGCCCTTTGAGGCTCTTGTGCCATAAACCCCCAACCAACCAACCGGGGAGCGAGCAAGCCATGGAAATGTCTGGGCAATGACGTAGGCAGCCCTGGGAAACCCGAGCCATGTGCAGGCGGGCATTATCCTGCTGGTATAGTGCACCTGGGATCCCGGCCAGGAATGGGAGCAATGGGGCCGTAGGATTTCCTCCTCATACTGCTGGCCTGTCAATGATACACATACCAATACTAGAACTAATCGGCTATCTTGGGTTATGGCTCCCCAGACCATAATGCCTGCAGTGGGGGAGGTGTGACACTCGATAGCAAGGTTGGGATTGTGCCGTTGACCCGGGGACCTCCACACCTGGACACGATCATCTGCCCCCAAAACAAACAAAGCAGCACTCATCGCTAAACACCACACGTCGTCAATCTGTGGCGTTACACGTTGCTCTGGCCTGGCACTACTGCAAATGGAGACGGCCATGTTCCGGTGTTAATGGCAGCACACGTAAGGGGCGCTGGGATTGCAAATTCGCTTCTGTGAGGCATCAGGAAATAGTTTGTGGGCACACAGGAGCCGCTACATCTGCCTGGCACACAATCCGTCGATCCTCTCTGCCGGTGGTTTCCCTAGTCCATCCGGAGCTGCTCCGCCATGTGACATTGCCGTCACGTGTCCACTGCTCCCTACACAGTCGGACGGCATGGTCAGAACGATCCACGTTGTGGGCTATACGGAGCGCTGACCACCCTGCGTTTTTCCGCCCGATGATCAGGCCTCTCTCAAAGTCCATAAGTTGCGTAAATCAATGTCTCTGGTATTTACCCAGCATTCTTCTCACTTGGTACTCTTGCTGCCTGCGTTGGCCGGTGCTTTTTGCTTTCATGGGGTATCGACTACACATCGATTTGTGCTTGCAGCACCACTGCAGGGTGTGCGGTCATGCGCAATTGCTCCAAACGTGGATCATTTGCATACCAGTATGCACTCTAGCTATTTGCAAAGTTTTGCAGTTGTAGCATGTTTTCTTCTAGGTGCACAAATTTCATTGTCCGTGAGTGGTTTTTTGTGGTAAAATATAGGAGGATAACTTCATCATAAAGTCAGTATTGTTACAATGATGCAGCATTTTTATTGATCCTTCTTGAATGTCTTTCTGTAAAATAAGCATGAAAAACATACTGATGGACTACAAAACAGTTTGACATTTGCCAACTACCAAATAGACTTCCACTGCTTTTGAGAAAAAAAAAAAGGTTGTGGAAGGAACTGGTACTTTGACCACAGATTTGTGCAAGCACACGAAAAGTACAGTGTAAACACCTAATTTTTTTACAGATGTTATTTTTTAAATCATTGAATAGTTTTTATATCAATAACAATAAAAGAAATAATGAATGTTTTTAAAATTATTTTTCCCCATGCTAGCTGGGAGGTTACTGAATCTTAATCAATGTTTACAATTTGTTTTTCATTTATTTCAGAAATCTCACAGACCCCAGTTGGTGGATGTAAAGCTTCAGTACAAGTTATGCTGTCTGTTGTTCACCACATAAGAACTCATAAACAACCAGGGTAGATATGTGCATTTTTTATTTTTTGTTATTAAATGCTTATACTGGTTTATGTCCTGCTAATACCTGAGTATGCAGATTGCTGTATGCTGATGACCCAATCCTGTTGGCAGAGTGCAAAAGTTATTTGCAGAGGATGTTGTCCCGGATGTACGAAGTTTGTATGAATTTCAAACTGAGTTTAAATAAGAAGGAATCCAAAGTTGTGGTTTTTGAGGGAGGAACTGTTAGTACTAATGCAAGATAAGTTTAAATGGCACAGTGATTGACCAGGTAAATGAATTTGTATATTTGGGAGAAATGTTTGACAGAGAGAACCAATTCGATGGCAATATTAGTAGGCAAGTAAATTCTTCATTGAAAGTCATAGCTCCTTTATGGGGATTTTACAGGAATGATGCATTCTCGAAAAAGTCCCAAATGACTGTATGAAAGTGTAATTGCCCTTTTTCTGATGTACAGCAATGAAACCTGGGTACTGCAGAAGAGAGGATTCATTTTTGTGCTGGAGAGATGCGTTACTTACAGCTCGAGGGATAGCAAGACATTCTCTGATCATGTGAGGAACGAAGATGTGTTGCAGATATGTAGTGTGAGGCAAAATGTTAGTAAGGTGAAGACAAATATTCTTAGGTGGTTTGACCATGTTGAAAGAATGAGTGATGAGATTCTTACTTAGAGAATTTTTCAGCTCAAGTGGCAGAAACAAAAAGGTAGAGGAAGGCCAAGGAAATCATGAGAGGACAAGATTCAGGAGTACCTACATGAGAAAAAGGTTATGAGTATGAAGTACAATAGGTCTTGCGTGCGACGTGTGATGGATGTCAGTGAAGCCCAAGCTGTGTGCCGAGATTGTTGTAAATGGAGAAGTTTGATACGACAACAGTAAGTAAAAATATCTGGTAGTTTGTATTTCTTTTTGGAGCTAACCTCTGAATCTCAGAGAACAGCTTAATGATATCAGGGTGCGCACGCGTGCTTGAAAACCTGGAAAGTCCTGGAAAATCATGATAACATTTTCAAGGCCTGGAATATCCTGGAAAAACGGTATTTTTTTAATGCTGTCTTGAAAAGCCTTGAAATTTGAAATTAGTGCTTAAAAAAAATGCCCTTTTAGGAAATCGTGTTACTGACTGTTACCCCTTAATTTTTTTTTGTTCCTCTCCTCTGTTCTCAAAGAAACCGCCGGCTACAGTGGTGTTTCGGATGTGCCCAAATCCTAATTTGGCTGGGGGGAAGCACTACTTCCAGTGCAATAAAATTGGATGATTACTAGCGGGTCTGTTAGGGAAGGGGAGCTTGATGCATTCTCTAGCCCTGAGCTTGATGTCCGTCCGACAACTACTGAGAACAACAGAAGGGGAAAGAAGAGACATTTAGCATTTGCAAGGGGGTCGCGTGTTTACCAAGTCAGCTGGCATCCACCAGTGAAGAGTATGCCTGAACAACACATTCATCTGCTCCTTGTTTATTGCATTAAGACGCTTGCTTCCGGCCCACCCCTCAAGAGACTTCGGCTACTTATGATAAAAAATAAGAAAACTATCTTTGCGAATTTTTCACAAAAGTGGCTGAAATTTTTACATTTACTATAATTGGATTACAGAAGCTTACTCCCAAAATTCCATTTGAATCGGTTTAAAACTTAAAAAGTTAGCATTGGAAATTTTTATTATGTGTGCCTCTTTAGACAGTGAGCCTTGAGCAGAAAGTGTGTTACCATAGCAACGGTTGATTGACAGCTATGAGCGCTAATCCGAAGCCCTTGGTTGGGAAGAAAGCAAACACCTGTTTATCACTTCCACGGCTCAAAAGGACTAAGAGATATTTTCAGAAATTCATTTTCCGGAATTTCGAAAATAACACAGTAAAATTTTTACAGTGGTTAAAATACATCACAATAAAGTTCTAGTGCGAATTTCGCCGAATTCCGTTTGAAACTTTAGCAGATGCAAAAAAAAAAAATCTTCCGTTGCAAAATCGGATTCAAAAAAAGAAACGGCAATTATAAATTACGGGAAAAGCAAGCAAATTATTTTTTTTTAGATGCCATGGTTTTATTTAAACAGAGTGATCCTTAAATTTTGTTTCTGTGATGATATGGACTCTATTTTAATTTCAAACATACATTTTTATTCAGATGTCTGAGTTACTGTTTTAATAAAAAATCTATAATTAAAAAGTTTTCAATGGATTTAGGCGAAATTCAGCAGATAAACGTATTTTAGTAAATTGCAACGTTATGACGTAAATTTGGTCATTTTGTCGAAAATTGGGCAGCATTTTTTTTTTTTTTTTTTACGTTTTCTCCTATAGTTAGAGTGAAGGAGGAAGACACTTCAGTGAGCTGCAGGTGGTGATTTATGGCGATGTGCCAAATGAAAAGAAGCCGTTCCATCAGGACATTCCAGAGGTTGAGTGTGCGTGGACGCGTGCTCCTGCTGTTTGAACTTAATCGGAATGTTTTCGGGAGGGGGAGAAATATCCGTTTCAGCTTTACAGCTTTCAGGCTCCTTTTTTTTTTCTTGGTAATAAATAAAAACCATAGTTGCTGCATTCACCATTGATCCATATTCGCATTTCTTGAATATAAACAGCAGACAATCGGAAACATGGTGTTGGGTGGGTCTTGATGTTCTTCATTTGTATCTGCTGAATTTTGTTCTGTGGGTATACGGAATGAGTTATACTGTGAATACATACAAAACTACATATTTTTGAGCTGAAAAAATATGTCTACTTGTACACAGTAGCTAACGTGTGAACTCAGACGAAGACAATCGGACATATGGACGTCTGATTCCATAAAAAATCAACCCATTTTATTATACACGACAGGTAAAAAAGAAAAAACATTACATGTTTTTAAACATTATAAAGGAAAGCGGATTTTTGAAACACCATGACTTGATGATATTAATTTCTGAAATCTTTTTTTTTTTTTCAATTACAATACACTGTAACATGATACCTGTGTGCTGTATCCCTTAGTTGTATGGCAGATTTTCAGTTGGCCGATATCCGCGATCGTAAGTGGTAGTTACATTGCTATTGTTGATGATGACAAGATAAATATTGGAGTAATGTAGAATGTTGCATAAAGTAAAAAAAAAATCGCCCCCCTTCGAACTTTTATGCGGTTATCATAGCTGATCAACCATTTCATTCCATGAACATCAGCACATTTCAATCATTTGACCATTGGGGGTCTGACGGAATTCAGCAGTGCTTCAGCGCCTAGCGCAACGAGAACATGCTAATTATGGACAGTTCTATTCCCTTCCCCCTATCATCCCTAATAATTGAGAGCGCATACTGTAGTTTCAAATATTCTGTGTATGAGCTAGTTTTCACGCTGTTCGTTATGTTTTTATTTTAGAAATTACTAACCCTTTCGAACTGTAGGTTGCAGAAACGTTTATGCTTTGGTTTTTTCCATTTGTCCGTACGATAATTCACGTAAAAGGGGTTGGATTTTGGCGAAATTTTAGTATGCTGTTAGGTACAACCTAGGAACCTACCCTGTTGAAAATGGTCGAAATTAAATTCAAAGGCATAGATATAAGAGCAGTATTCATTCTCCAAGCTTGAAGCCCTACGTCCACTCTCCAGCTGGGTAAGTATGAAAGATTTGAGACTTGGAGGAGGGGACCCAGTACAAAGTTTTGCTTCCCTCAGGCACTAAGTGTTTGTTAACATTTCCTTTCCTCTGGTTTGGAGCCCAGCTGTAAGAGGTGATGCTTTGTAACAGTCTTTTAGCACAACACTCTGTCTACTGATTGGCATACAGGTCATAAAACAGTAACTTCACTAAGTGTTGTTTCCTTGTTTTGAATGAAGACTAAATCAATGCCAAAGCATTTGCAACCCAGGCTGCCTAAAGGACAAAGCTGGGGGAGCAGGAAAGAACATAGCAGTAAGACCCCTTTTTCTTTAATTACTTAAAATCTGGCCTATAGTAATTGGTCACATGTGTAGCCCCTTACTCAGGGGAAATTCTCAATTTTTAGTTGTGTGGTTCCTGATCTTAGATATTTTTTTGGTTTTCATTTACTGTTTCAGTTGATTTACCCATTTTTTCACCCCCCCCCCCATTAAATATGGGTAAGTGTACTTTTAGTGATCTTTGGCTAATAAATCCTAAATATGCTGGATGGATTAAAAAAGATGAAAGCAATTGTCATGTTGCAAAATGCATTTTTATCCATTAAAATAATAGATGTTTCGAATATGGGGCTCGACTAATACTTGGGCTCGACTTGTCACTTGTTGAGAGACCAGGGGCTTTGGGGATCCGCCATGGCACCCACTTGGTGTCATGGTTAATACCACCTTTACATCTTTCGATAAATCCTCAACCCCTGCGTCAGTGTACCAGCAGCTCTTCGCTGAGCACCGTGACCTAAATTTTGATTACACTCCTATTTTTACTGATGGCTCCAAAATGCATGGAGTCGTTGGATCTGCGGCTGTCTGTGTAGATGACGTTTCAGTAGCGCGGATCCCAGCTGAGGCCACGGTGTTTTCAGCGGAGATGCATGCTGTGTATCTCGCTCTTCTCCATGTTCAGTCGAGTTCTCATCATCGTGCTATGGTCTATATGGATTCCTTGAGTGTCTTGCAGTCTTTGTCATCTGCAGATTGCCGTGACCATCCTTTTCTCGTGAATGTGAGACAGTTACTTCGTCGTTTGCTCGGGGCCGGTTTTCAAGTTCAGTTTTGCTGGATTCCTGGGCATGTTGGAATCTCGGGTAACGAGTGTGCTGATGCGGCTGCTAGATCTGCTTCCTCTTTGGTCGTCACACCCTTGCCACTGTTTCACCGGGGGTTGGGTGGTGGGCCAGGACTTTCTGAAAATTACACTTTCTGTTTTAAACTCTATTGGTTCACCTAACCCTTTCTTTTGGGTTGGGTGGTGGGCCAGGACTTTTTGACTTCTATGATGAAACTTATTTGAAATTTGTTGCCATGTTCCTAAAATTACACTTTCTGTTTTAAACTCTATTGGTTCACCTTTCTATGATCGTCCACTCCCGAATCATTTCTTGAGGTGCATAGTGATTCCGTGGCTTATGCTTTTTGATTTAACATAACTGTACTACAATTGGATGAAATTTTCCTCAAGTCTGGAACATATTCTGTCTAGTAATTAAGATTTTCATTGCCTTCAAAAGTCACATCCCAATATGCATCCACAAGTGGCAGTCATTGGGAATGTTAAAAAGAAAAAAAAATAATTCCCATGTATGGAAACACTTTTTATCAGAGCTAGAATCCACCTGTGGGCATAACAGGCACATGCCCCATTTCAAAAAAAAAAAAAAAAAAGGGGGGGGAGGGGGTGAGTAAGTAGATAAGTGCTTTGCTTTGTCTCACGTTTCTTGTTTTCAGACATTACACTTTTTCACTTATGGGTTTGCAACTCCACGTTTTGTCTTACATTGGCCCGAACTTTTCAGTGATCCACACGGCAGTACTTCAGAACTGCTGTTTGTGATGTACTCTGACAGGCAAGCACCCCATCTCCCCCTTATGGGTCCTCCATGTTTTACCACCGTGTTTTTTGGAGGAAATAAATCTCAGATTTTTTTACCAGTCCTTTGTTAGACGTGCGCCCTCCCCATTCTTAAATTCTGAATCTGCCCTCACTTTATTTTATAATAATTTCAGTTGTTATCAATAATAGTCTGATTACATGGAAGATAGTGCAGAATAGTGATGCAGCTAAAATGACTGATTGAATTAATCATTTTCTGATTGAGGGAAAGGATTTTCTGAATAGCCTTGTGGTAATTGCATCATGATTCAATTTAGCATTATTGGGTAATTCGCCAATTAAAAACATTAAAAAGAAATGTAATGGGTAATAAAGCACACTCATCCATTTGCATCTTTCATCATTTTTATTACTTAAAACTGAAATTGCTTTTAAAAAATAATTTGAGCATGATACTGTAAAGCGTAGTAATCATCCTGGAATTTTTTGTATATGGCCTGGAAAAGGCCTGGAAAGTCCTTGAATTTTTTCCCCCAAAAAGAGTACGAACCCTGTGATATGTATGTATGTATGTATGTATGTATGTACGTATGTATGTATGTATGTATGTATGTATTCGTTCGTTCGTTCGCTCGCTCGTTCGTTCGTTCGTTCGTTCGTTCATTAAATGCTTAAGAGTGTATTCAATTAAGAAGGAAATTAGTTTGGAAAGGACTGTTGGGGTATTGTCATGCATCTGAGACAAGGAGAAAATACTGTAGTTCAAGGTTTACTTGACTAAGAAGGTCAGTCACAGGCATATATTCTGAACAGATGAAGTAGATTTTTTAAAAATCTGTTGAATGAAAGTCAGAGGAACAAGTGGCAGATAATAATTTGGATGTGAGTGACAAGGATAAAAATTGAATAAATATTAGTTTTTGCAAGGCAACAAATAGATGCTTTTCTGTATCTGAAGAGTAGTAGAGCTGCATGTTTTGATAAAATTTACCTAGAATTGGTGAAATAGCAAGTATTTATTAGTTACACAGGATTTCAGTTGGGTGGGACAACAGTAGGCTTCATTCCTGATGAATGGGTGATTCAGTCATAAAGCTGATTTGTAAGAAAAAGGGCAAGGAAAACCATAATTATTATTTTGACATTTTCTTAATTAGTGTTCCTCACAAAGTTTGCATAGAAATATTGTATTAGAAGTTTAAAAAAAGGACAAAACGTCAGCTGAGTGAAAGACAGAGTGGCTTTAGTTGTCATTTGGGATGTTAGGATAATACATTTGTATTCATACAGCTTTATTTTATCATGAGGTGAACCGAATTCTGTATGTAGTGTTTGTTAACTTTGAAAAGACTTTTGACTGGGTCTATAGAGAAACAAGTTGTTAGTGTAGCAAAATGTTACGGTACGAAAGGCAAGTTACTCAAATCAATCAATCTGTGACACCAAAAGTCTGGCATTAGTCAGGTGTTAGAGAAATTGTGCTGAGTGGTTTGAAATTAAGTCAGGGCTATTGTAAGGATGCAGGTTCTATTTCTTTCTATTTTTAATAACAAATATCCCACCTAGAACAAATTTCATCCCATACCCTGGAAAACATATAATCATTTACAGTAGCAGCAGCTACTATAATTTTTTTCTTTGTGCTCTTTAATGGTGGTTGGTAGAATGGGTAGATACACTTGACCCACAATGTAGCCCCATAAAAAAAATCAGGAGTCATAAACTATGGGACCATAGAAGTCACCCAGTTGCCCCTCCTTGACCCATACTAACATTAAGGAACTTTAATGTTCAGATAATTCCCCACTTCTAAATGGAAGTGAGATGGTGGTCTGTCTTGCTGAAAAATAATACCTGGAGCATACAAATTGGCATATTCCTTCAGCTGAGGCACAAGGAACAGTTGCACCATACCCAGTTAAATATTTTCAACCAGAGACCTATTTTTTTCTGCAAAGAAAAATGGTCCATAATTCTTATTCACAACACAAAACATGGGATTGTTGTGTTTATGTTACATGCCACAATGTGGGTTTTCCATTCCCCATATTTGCACATATGCTTGTTTACCTTGCCTCTGATGTGAAATGTATTTTTGTTGTTTTTTAAAGACAACTTATGTGAGAAAGTCCTCTTTTGACTCAATCCACATTCACTCATGTTGCTACAGAATTCATGCTGAAACTCCTGGTCACCATCTGACAATGCATGAAATAGCTGCAGTTTATGTGGCTTCAAGCTCAGTTGTTTATGCGAGATAAACTACTCAGTTGTTAGAGCTGGGGGACATTTACCTAATTTGTGATGAACTATGAATCCTGTTGATATAAAGCTTGAATGCCATTCAGTGATGGAAGAACTTGTAGAAGGCTTCTTCTGATATTTCATTAAAAAAGCTGTGGTACAGCTGTCACAGAATGACTTTTGTCATACCACAAAATGCATGCTACACACTTGTTGCCAGTGAAGTCTGCAATTTTGGATTTCTGACTGCTCTAGTGCCATCTCTTTCAGACCACAGCAGCTAAGCCAAATTGTAAAAAAATCTACAAATACAATACCATTTGCTTTATGTTAATTGCTGGATTCATTGCTAAGTTATGAATTCTTTTAATTGACTGCTAATTTTGGTCCATCTTTTATAATAAATTGTGCTTTCAGTGTATAAATTCAATCCTGTTTTTATGGGCTACCAAACTTTTTTGATCATCACAATTTACTTATATCTTTATGAAATATTTCTGTTCATTAATCCAAAAAGGCTGTACATACTCAGGACTGAGTTATTCTATATCTTTATGAGATTTCCCTCTGATGCTAAAATTTTTATGTATGCAGATAGCATTCACTACAAAAATAAGCGTGAGAGTATTTTATTTTGTAGCAGGTGGCAGTAATCAAATAAGAAATTACCACTGACATAGGTATACCTGACTGATATACAGTTTAGGTCATGGTAGTTTCTGTGTATGCACAGGTTGTTGTGCACTATAGATACAGTCCTGTTTCCAGAGATTAAAAATAAATTGTGGAGTATATTGTCCAGAATGAATGAAGGGTGTAGGAAATTCGAACTGAATGTATTAAGGAAAAACTAAAGTAATGTTTTTTTTCAGTGAGAGATTGTTACTACTGAAAGCATACAAGATCAGCTTGAATAGTACAAAGTTAAGATAGGTGAATGAGAGTTTGTGCATTTAGAAAGCATGTCTGGTAACAATGAAGTTAGATTAAATAGTGAAATTTGTGAGTGAATTCAGCTTTGGAAGCCATGGCTGCTGCTTCAGGATTTCTTGGGAGTAATGGGTTTTCCAAAAAAATCAGAATGGCTGTTTATGAAAGTGTAATTGTTCTTACTCTTGATGCACAGTAATAAAACCTGGGTTCTGCAGAAAAGGTGATGGGGGACACATTTGTGTGCCAGAGAGATATGATATTTACTTGGTGTGTTTGGCAAGACATTTTTTAATCATGTGTAGAATGGAAGTGTTCTGCAGATGTTTAATATGAAACAAAATTCAATTACTAAGGTGGAAACTTCTGAGAAAATTTGGATGTATTGAAACAATCAATGATGTGGTGCCAACTAAATGAATTTATTCTAGAGAAAATTAAGAAATTCATAGAGGACTAAACTCAGAAATATCTGAAAACAGAATGCAGTGGTCATGAAGCACAAGAAGGGTATATGATGGATGTGTGTGTAAAGCTGATTGTAGACCAGTATTGCTGTAAATGGAGATGTTTGGTACATCAACAGTAATTAGAATTAACACCAGCAGTATATGACAGGCTCTTTTTTCTTAAGGAGCCAACCTAAATCTCAGAGAAAAACTTAATGATATGTATACACACAAGTAGGAAACAAATCCCCCAGAAGAAACAACTCTTCACAAGCACACGGAAGGGCAATACAAATGGAACTGTTGGCACAAATGTGCCATATTTTCAGTTTCCATATGTGGTATTGTTACATGGAAACAGTGAAAATACGGCACATTTGTGCCAACAGGTGTATTAATGATATGTATGTTTGTATGAAGGTAAGAAATGTTTATTTTTTATGGTAGTTAACTTATGCGAAAAAAAAAGTGACTTTGTATCAATTTGAATTAAAATGGTCTTTTTATATCTGAAATACATTTGGCAGAAACTTTTGTGTTTTCTTTTTATCAACAGTTCTTTTTATTTTTCAGGAATGATGATTCAAATGCACTGAAAAGCAACTTTTGGCTTGATCTAGACTACATGCATGTAGCTCAAGCTGCTCAGTATTGCTCTGCTCATCTCACAGCTTTGCTGTATACGGAGTTGTGGTGTGACTCTAGCAGGTAAGTAGCATGTTGCTAGGAAATTGATTTTAGTTTTCTTTCTCCCTGCAGCCCCACCCTCTTTTTTTTTTTTTCTACAAAATTTAGAAAGGTGTATATTTTTTTGGCCATTATTCAAAAAATAAATTATGTTTTGATTTGGGATAAGAATAAGGTAGCTGCCCTAGTTATGTCTCATGAAATATGTCTGGCTGGAAAGGATTACCATAATTTTCGTCATATAATCCGTGGATTATCTGCTAAAAATGTTGATACATTCTGCGTATTATACGCTGATTTAAAAAAACAAAAATTTTACGACCCTTCGATTTTAAAAAAAATCTGCGTCGTAATTGTGTAGGGGAAGGGGTATAATTGGAAAAGGAACTCCCTCGGAAGAATTTTCCTCAGTTCAGGAGTTTGTACGAAGCAGGGAGGTCGGGGAGCAGGGGAGGAATGTCGTAACAAAAAATCAGGAAAGTTGTGGGGAGGGATGGCAAGGTCATTTTGTATCGTTGAGAAGATTGTGCCGTCTCTGTTTTTGGCAAAAAGCCAAAGAAGTACACACAGTGCTTGCTACATGAACCTATGCGCTCCTCCTTTCGGATCTCATGTGCGCTGCATTGTGTTTAGTTCGTTTTTCGCCGTTTTGACCATCGTCGTTGCTGCTATTTTTCCTCATTGCTATTCATGATGTCTTTGAAAAGGAAACGTTTCAGTTACACTGCTGAATTTAAACTTGAAGTGGTGAGCACAATTATGATCTATCGCGCAATGACATGAAATGATCATGTCACCGCGCGATAGTTTTGAGGTCAGAAAACAATCGCGTGGTAACAGGCCAAAAGCCTTGTGCCGCGGTTTAAAATGTAAACAAATCCATAGGTAAATTCCGCCGGAGAATTCGCGGAAGTTTTTTTATTGGCCCACGTATAAGCCGATCCCCTGACTCTGAAAGCAGGATTTCCTCCAAAACCTTTTGACTTATACGCGACTACATACGGTATTTCTATGACTTGTTCTGTATCAGCCTTTAATCATTGGCAAGGTGTAATGCAATACTCTGGAGCTGCATCGGCGTGATCTATGGATGCCACACCCTTTATCTGTCCGGAGATTAAAATATGAAAAAGTAACCTTTAAAAATGAATTTCTTCATTTAATAAAATCGTTTTTTTTCTCTCTTACTTCTTTGGACTCATGGGTCATTATGTGATCGACTTTTCTGTCAGAAATTCCTCTTCTGGTTGAACATCTATGATGTGCGGATTATACAGCGATTTTTTTTTTTTTCACCTGAATGTCGGTCTGGGGATTATACGAAGGAAATTTTTTTTTTTTTAATGTGAATATCACGGTCTGCGGATTATACGCCGGTACGGATAATTCGACGAAAATTACGGTATATTGGGAAAAGCATCCAGTTACAAACTATGAGTGTTATCATGGAATAAAGTTTAGATTAGTTAAAAAGTACCAGTGAGTTATAGAGAAATATAAAATAACAATGGTAAAGTAATGTGTTTTAAACTACTGGGAAAATGAAATGTGTTTTAAACTTAGTGGAAAATGAAATTTTAAACTTAGTTGGAATTCATTCTGCATAGTACAGAAAACTACATCCCCATAGTAAATAAATGCCAGAGACTTGAATCCTGAATTTAGACTGTTGTGTTCGTCAGTTAGTGAGTACTGCTAGATTGATCATATATAGATTGATCACCAAACTGTTGAGATAAAATTGGAGGAGGTGGATTCCAAGCTATGCAAAAAGTAAGGTATAATTCTAAAACAATCCTTTCTATGCAGGATTTTGTAATACAGATTTAGAAAATTACATGGTAACTAGTAAAACATAACAAAAAGACTTAGTTAACCTCATTAAAAGTGGCTCTTTTTGTTTGCTTGAATTTCCTTTTGTACACACATCATTTTTCTTATTTGTACCTTAGCCTTAAGTTCCACTAATGGATGACATGGGAGTTTCTGTTCAGTTTTCATTCAGATCTTGTTTCCTGATGTTATTGAACTCTGTTTTCTCTGTTAAACTGTGTAAATCTTTTCACTTAATGTTGTTACATTTAATGATTTGGGATAAGGCTAAAATAAAGTTTTAAAAAATAAAAATAAAGTGTGAAGAAGTGACCTCTTAAAATGAAAAGTGAAAGGAATTCTAAATGATATGTTAGAAATCAGAAATCGCCATTACCTAAAATTTCGTGAAAGTTTAGAAATTTACCTTTGCAATAATCCTTGCAATTCAGACTTACTGTATCATATTTCCATTACTTGAAAATGCCTTCTCTAGTCTGGCAATAACTGATTCAACATGTGTTTACCACCTCATGTCATCTTCATTTATGGTAAGGCTGATGAAGGTAGAAACTACTACCGAAACATTCCTCTCCATTAAATGTTTGTCACATAACTATTATGCATTGATTTCTAATATGCCATTTAGAATTCCTTTCACTTTTCATTTGTTTCTTGTTACAGGTTTCTGATATCTTGTTTTTTTTTTTTTTTTGTGTCGAGGTTTGAACAACTGTCAATACATAACAACACATTTATGAGCAATACAATGGATACAACAGATGTAAGATTTTCTAACATGAGATTTTCACCAGATATATCATCTGTACTGCTCTAGCATGTATGCTGTTTAAAAAGTCATACATCCTTGTTAGCAGCCTGCAGGAGTATCTTAGCCATATGAGTGTGGACATTTGAATGAATGAAGAATTGTACAACTATCATGTCTCATTTCACATTTGAATCCTCAGATTTGCTTTCATGAATGCATATTATACAGTTTTTGATATATATTTTATTTTTTGTTTTACAAACAGGGAGAAAATTAGGAGTCTATCCAAAGATGAACCCAATCTTGCATATGATTCTTCTGAAAACAGCCAAAACTCTCCATGGACAGTTATTAATCACCAAAGCCCAGAAAGAGGTTATCTTGTTTACAAAATGATGCTGAGCACATACAGCAACATAGGTGATCCTGATGCTGTTCATGGTTGTGATCAGATTGCCTCAGATATGAATACAGGTCTTTTAAATCACTACCTAACTGAGAGAAAATGGGATAGATTACTGAATATCTATGACCTTAAAAACTCATCTTCTGGTATTTTTCAGGTAAGCCTTACATTTATTAACAGGAATTACGAAAAGAAGTTTCTTTGCTACATTGAAAAATTTTAGTGGAAGTAATTACTCTTCTTCTGCTATATACTCTAGAATACTTTTCATTTCTTTGTTTTAATTAAAAATTGATCAGTAATATTAAAACTATGTATTCTTATTTGCTTTCTTTTATTTTCTGCTGCAAACTGATGCCTACAGTTAATGCTTGCTTGACAAATGTAATTATTTCTCTGTCTATTGATATAGAATTGGATTTGTTAAACATTTTTTTATTTTCTGTCATCTATCTGGGAAAGAAATGTAGATTTTGGAATTTTTAAATTTCCACATTTGAATTTCATGCTAGGGAAACCAAAAATTGGGAATGTCATGATATTAAACCAATTTTGTGAGTAAAAAAAATGGCGATGTTTTGGGTAGGATATTGTGACTTATTGGATGTTCAGGGTATCTGAAAAGACACCAAAAAATTCTTTTTATTTATAATTTACCCTCCAAAACTGTTTTATTTAAAATTTTTATTTTGCAGTAAATTTAATTTTATGCAGTTAAGCATTCTTTCAGTAATATTTGTAGATAATATTTTGCGTAGAATGGCACATGTAAAGAACCATATGTCACTTCCAGATGATGTTAAAAAGAATGCGTACCCTCCCATTGCTGCATCTGTACCTCACATGTTCGGCAAGCTAAAAACCCACAAGTGTGATAGGCCAATTAGACCCATTGTTAACAAAAATAAAGCCCCAACAATTAGATTAGAAAAAGTCTTTATAACCACTTGAAAGTATATTATTGCAATCATAAATATACAGTGAAGAATTCAACCGAAGTAATCGACAAGATTAAAGCTATTGACGGTGCTGAATATTTGATGTATAGTATGGATGTCATCTCATTGTACCCAAACACTCCCACAACGGATGCTATTAAACTAATTGAAGAAAGATTAGAAGAAGAAAAGATCGAATTTTCGAAAATTGAAAGCTTTGTATGTGCACTCAAGCTCATAACCGAAAATAATTACTTCACTTACAATGATACAATTTATAAACAATTATATGGCGCACCAATGGGATCACCGATATCTGGTTTGCTTGCCGAGGTTATTATGCAAGACATAGAAAAGAAAATATTCAACAACAGATCTAGTAGTAACTTACCTATACTATATTTATGATATGTTGATGATGTATTGATCTTCTGGCCGCACTCGGAAAATGATATGGAGATCTTCATAAACAACTTCAATAGTATGTACACAACTATTCAAGTAACGTATGAAAAAGAAATTGACAACAAACTTAACTTTCTTGACATTTCTTTATTTAAGCATCAAAATAAAATTGAATTCAGTGTATATCAAAAACCTACTTACATTCCTGCTATAATTCCCAAAGAATCCTCTCACCCATGGAGGTATAAAATTTCAGCATTCAGATCATTCATAAATAAAGCTATAACACATTCATCAACTAAAATTGCACTTATAGAGGAAATAAAATGGATTAAAGACACTGCTAAATGTTTTGGATATCCTGTTGGCTTGATAGATTCATTATATCACAAAATAAGAAGAGCTGGTATACTGAAGCACAACAATGGATTAACAAAAAGAAATTCGTTATTTTACGGAAGTATCCCATATTTACCTCCACTAAGCAATATTATAAGAAAAGAATGCCAGGATTACAATATTGAAATTGCTAAAACAGTTACTGATAATTCTAAATTACTGACAAATAGTGGTTACAATAAAAATCCACTAAATAAGGTAGGTGTGTACATGATTCCTACAATAGATCCAAAAAAAAAATAAGCAAGACAAATATTACATTGGTAGTACTAAAAGAAGGTTTAAAACGAGGTTGAATGAGCACTATAGTAATTGGATTAAAAAGGAAGAAAAAACATCACTTATACAACATTGTATGATAAATGAGTTAATACCCGATTGGGAAAATAGTAAAATCTTAACTTCCCACAATAAACATAATCAAATTTTGTGGTCTGAAGCTATAACAATTGAGAAAACCCAAAGCTCCAATTGCAATACGTCTATTCCAAAAGATATCCCATATCCGTGGAAATATCTAATACAACAAGAAAATAATACGAAATATAACAACAAAAAGGAAAATAAAAGAAATAACATATACTTACAAAATAAGAACAGTGACAGCAATTCCAGAATTAACCCAATAGATGGCGTGGATGTGACTCAGACGTGAATACGCGTATATGTAACGATGACAGAAGAAGTCGACGTGGAGCAACTGTAGCGGAGGTGATGCCGAGGTGACCTAGATATATGACAACTTTGAACATTGATCCAGTATGCATACCGTTGATAATGGCCGAAAGTCAGTCGTGCCGAAACATGTCCGGTGGTTTATGTGGAGTCATGTGCGTGTTGCAGAGATTGTCTGGCATTGTTCAATAATTGACGAAATTTTATTTAAGGTCTGTTTGGATTGTCATTGATTATGTCCATTCCTTCTTTTAAAGATTGACGACACCTGTTGATGGTAAATGGTTTTTTAATTGCATTGTATATAATTCTTTCACACTCTCTTTGTATGATATCCATAGTCGTGTTTTATTTGAGTTTAAACCCTGGTCGCAAATTTCAATTGGGCCTATTTGCAATGCGATGATTCTACGTGGTGACACGCTAGATACATATTTTATTTCAAGATACAGGATGAAGCTTACTAATTTGGAATACCGATACAAGGTGAGTCCTTGATGATATAATAATTGAAACTTGTAATAATATTCCTAGTCATATATGATATATAAATGCCAAGATGATTTTGCTGCAAATATGCACACAACGCATGGAACGTATATAACGTGTGAAACAGTAGTGCGTATAGAATATAGCTTTTATTCTAATACCATTGCCATACCTGAGGATTGGCTGTCTGTATCAAAGAGTTAGATAATGTAATAGTTAAGTAAGTGTTTACTCCTGCCGTACCTTATGTAGCTATGTTGCTTTTTCTTACAGCTAGTTGTTTGGATGTTGGATATTTTTCTATTCATTTAACAAAGTTATTTATCATAATATCTGTTACAGATATTTGAGCATAAGTTGTAACAGTCTTATTGTCTCCACATATTTGGAAGTTTTTTCACTAAGAATCTTAATGCTGTTTAACTCAGCTTGAAGTTAAGAAAATTGCTACATGCTTCATTGGTTTTGAAGTACAATCAAATTGTCTCCACATATTTGGGAGATTTTCACCAACAATCTTAACGCTGTTTAACTCAGCTTGAAGTTAAGAAAATTGCTACATGCTTCATTGGTTTTGAAGTTTCTGAACATTGATATCCCTAATAAAAATGACAGTGAGTCCAACAAAGCTACTGTCACTTGTGCATGATTCTTCCATATTAAAAACACAAATGACTTTTCATATTTCAACCTTCTTCCTCACTGTATTGCTCATGTAGGCTTGTTCGAGTTCTTATAATTGTTGCAATGCTCACTTGTGATGCCCATTTTCACTACCATTAAAATTATTATGCTGGTTTATTGGTTTATTTGTCAGTAGTAGGGTGCACATCTAATTTGAAGAAGGCAGTGGTGTACATTTTGAATTTGTTATTGCTTATTTTCCAGTTGTCAAGTTATAGAACTCATAATGCCACTTCTATGGTGCAGTTCCGTGTTTGATCTTATTCTGTTGCTACTACTACAGCATCATGATTTATACATGTAACCAACTTGACAAGATGCAACAGTGAGATCAAAAGAAGTTAGCTGTACACCCTACCAAAGTGTGCTGTAGTTTAACAGTGGGTTGTAACAACTGCAAAAAGTTGCATGCCTACTTGCATGAAGTGGAAACAGGACCAAGAGTGAAATATGAAAGGGGTATTGATTTTCATTTTGAAATCATATACAGTACTGTTTACACACAATATATGAGTATAAAACTATAAAAAGTGCTAACAGCTTGAAAAAGATCAAAAGATTTGGGAGAGCTTTTGATTTTCTCATGTTTTAAAATAAGCATTTGTCTTGCCTGACTACTTTTTTTCTTCTTTTTGCTTTGAGATTTTTGAGAGGTCTTCATTTTTCTATGAACCAGTCATAAAATAAATTGTTGTATACTTTACTGTATCATGCCTAACAGAGTTGCTCGATTAGCAGTCAGTATGGTGTTGAGCTAATGTGCTTGTATGGAACAAATTGTGGAAGATAAAACATTCTCACAAACGTTTCATTTTAAGGTATTCCTACCAAAAGGCGTTGAATACAATGGTTTGATAATGTCAAGTCTGTATATTACTTTTTCAGATGCAGAAGAGACTGCAATGAATTACGTTATGTTGATCAAGATTTTATTCGTTCACCATAATTTTTCATTTATTTTTATGTGTTCAATTTTTATATGTTCTACTTCTGTTTGAACATTGTTTTTTAGTGGCACCATGAAATGCTAATAATATTGATACTTCTGACAGTCCTTAGCTGTATGACTGTCAGCGGTCATTTTAAATGGATTCAGGTGGTCAGAATAAATTCCAAATATTTCTTTTAGTTAGATATTACAAATTTGATATGATGAAATTTAGTACAAGTGAAGGACAAAAGAAGATATATTTTTGTCCATTGCAATTTAACTTTCTTGTATACTGAGCTAGAATCTTAATCTTATGTGCTGGATTTCTCTCAGGGAAAATGTCAAGAAGCACAGGAGTTTTAACACATTGTTTAATGTACGTGTGTGAAAAAAATTTATCGTGCGTTAAGTGATAGTAATTCATGTACAATATTTATTTATTTGTATGGAACACAACGTAGAAGTCTGTTGGCTTACAGGGGTCAGGTAAAAAATAACAGTGATTTCAAGTGTACTATAAATTTTGCATGTGTTTTCTGCTTTCTTGTGATACATAATTTTTATGTGAAGTGGTGTAAGTGTACATTCATATTTATTTTGACATCTACATTTTTTGTTTATTTCAATAGTAAAAACTTATTTGCTTAGAAAGATATTAAAGTGCCCAAGATATTATGTATATTATCTAGCTTTGCATTGCATAGGATTTTCATAAGTGGTGTAAAAATAAACTTACTTTCACCAAGATATTGCTGTGTCTTGGAAGATGGATGTGAACATCATTTTCAAACCTGATATATCTAAGTCAAAATAAGATTTCACATTTTTTTTTTTGTAAGATACAATGTTTCCACTAGCTCACATGAGATTCTTCCTCAGATACATGGAATTCCACTTTTTTTGGTCATCATTGGGTCACTTTTGTGATCGACACAAAACTAAAGATACATTTTTGTTGGATTAGTTGGGAGGAGAGGGGTCCTTTCTGTCTTTCAAAACTTCTGAAAATTGAAGTTAATAATAAATCCTATAATTGTAATTAATGTAATTAATTACAATTAAAAACTGTAATTGTAATTTTTGTATAAAATAATTGTAATTTTTTTCTCATCATGTTCCCCCTGTCCAGTATTATTGTTAAATATCATTTTTTCCCATAAGTATTTGCATTTAAACGGGATAAGCAGCAAAAAATTCCAATAATGGAAGTAACGAAATCAGAAAATTTGTTAGAATTGATGTATCATATAAGTATGCATCCTCTCAAAGTTACAGTACATCATTTATCTAAAATAGTGGAAGCTTTGATATCATGCATTTGTGGTCCTCAGACTGAAAGTTCTTTCAGCATGATGGATGAAATGATAGTCATAAAATCAGGAAGAATGAATGTCAAAACCTATTTGGTTATACAATTTGTGAACTGCAACCTTAAAACACAGGGTAATTCAGCAGTTCAGTTATTCAGTAAAACAGGTTATTTGGGCAAAGCAGTTGATTTCAACTTTGCCAAAATCTGAGAGCATTAACAAAAGAATGGCAACAATAAAGAAATGAATTGTGTGAAGATGTCAACAGAAAGAAAAAAATTAGCAATGGATGCTGTGCAACTGCCAAGCCAATGAAAGACAAATATGACTGTGGAACTTGCTGAAAAGAAAGCAAGGCTTGCTTGCAAGAGAAAACTTAAGCTCATGTGCAAGCAAGTACAACAACAAAACAAGTTAGTAAAATCATGCAACACATTTATTATGATACACTTTCCAACATACCAGAAATCATAGGAAAATGCCTTAGTTTTGAGGGGACTAAACTATGGTATAACGTTTGAGGTTCACATATATCAAAATTAAATCTTTTTGTGCCCATGTTACCCATTTCTATTATCAAGAGCTACCACACATAAGCCATTTTATAGTTAAAAATCCCATTTAAATAGGGCAATTTTCACGGAAGTTAGCATGCGAAAATAATGACTAACGAATCTCACGCATGCATACTGCCCGCAATTGCTGACAAAAATTTTTTTGGCGGAACTGCTTCCAAAGTCGTTACGGAACAACGTATTGTATTTTATCGCGATTGAAACATTTTTACACAACTTATTACTCTAGTTAAAAGGATAATGGCTGTGGAATAAAACTCGCTCCCGTGCCCTGACATTTGACCCCTTTTTGTCACAATCAAAGTTATGATGCATAAGGGCGATGGAATGGATTCTGCTCCTATGTCCTGACCTTTGACCCCATTTTCAGTAGGGTTCATCCCCAGGTTGTCCCCTACCACATACTAAAATTTCATCGAAATCGAAACATTTTTATGCGAGTTATTGTGCGGACAGACAGACGGACGGACAAAGCTGGAGCATATACGCTGCTTCAACCTACGGCTGGAAAGCGTAATCAAAAGAAGACAAAAAAAAACTTGTTTGAAGCAATGTCCTTTTAAACCATTTTATTTTGTTTTGAATTCAATATTATATTGTGAATACAGCAATGTGCTCCATTTAAATATTTACATAAATAAATTACAGTGAACAATTCTATCTTGGTCATGCTGAGTTATGAACCTTCATGTTTTGAATTTTCACCCAGTTAAAAATTTCAGCTTTTTTTTTCACAGAGAGAAGCATGTCAAAATTAGTCAGGCGGAGGGGGGGCAGAGAAAAGAAAAGGCATATAGATAACATGATTATACAGTAGTTAATATGATGTTCAATTTTGAGATTTTGTGAGCTGAGCTTTTCCAATAGGTATTATTAAAGTATATTTTGTGTCATGATATTCTGTTTCTAGGAGACAGATCAGAAAAAAAAATCTAATTGGTTTTCTTTTCTTTTCAAGTCTGTCCAAAAATGTTTGTGTAGTTACTGATTTTTACAATGAACAGTTTTCATTTAGAAGGCATAAATATGTTTGATACAGTATCTTCATCTCTGGAGGATGGGAAGGATCTTTTCATTGTTCGTAAATAAAGATGTTCAAGATTTTGAATTATGTTTTCCACTTTTGCTGTCACACAGATTTTCCAAAAGATAGTTCAGGTGTAAGTTTGTATTTGCCATAAAGTTCTGTTGTTTTAGCTCTGTTTGCATAAACCAGATCAGAAAAGTTTTGATGTTGAGTAGAGATCAGAAAAGTTCTTTATGTTGGGTAGAGAAATGCATGACAAAGATTTTCTGGTATTTTTTAGTGTAGAAATTTTGTTGTCAGTGTCAGTAGTACACTGGCGTGTAAAAATTAAGGACGAGACCGTTTTTTTTAATGTAACGTCGTGCAGAAGTGCTCCACATCGACTCAAATCATACCATAAGATCCCCAAGATGTAAGAATATGGGACAAGTGAGCAAAACCGTCCAAACAAGGAATCCAAAGGATACAAAGGCACTTTATTGAAAAGGTAGCTTCGAGAACAACTGGACAGAAGACAGAAACGTCCATGTGACAGGCAGCTGCCAAGAAAAATCCAGTCTTTAGTAGGGGATATGATCACCCCTGACTGTGTTGCAGGATTTACAACGTCTGTCCATGCTGAGGACGAGGTTGTCAAGGAGCTGTTGAGGCATCACAGCCCATTCCTCTTGTAGCGCCAATCGCAGCTGCAGAATCGTTGCTGGCGGCTGTGACGTGCTGCCAAGCGTCTCCCGAGAAGGTCCCACACGTGTTCGATTGGATTTAGGTCCGGGTACCTTGCGGGCCAATCCATGAGTTGAATATCTTTGCTCTCCAACAGCTCTGCGACAGCCACTGTACAATGAGGTGTAGCGTTGTCGTCCGTGAAGAGGAACTCAGGACCCACAGCACCTCTAAACAGACGCATGTGAGGCAGGAGAACCTCGGTGCAATAGCTGACACCAGTGACTGAACCTCCTTGAAAGATGTGGAGGTCAGTACGGCTACCAAGCATGATACCACCCCAAACGAGAACTCTGCCACCTCCAAACTGGTCCCTTTTGATGATGTTGGAGGTGTGATTGCGTGTTCCCTGCTCTCTCCAGATGTGTATACGTCCAGAATCGCTCGTCAGACTAAATTGGCTCTCATCCGTAAAGAGAACTCGACCCCATTGCTGATGTGTCCAGTTCTTGTGTTCCTGGCACCACAGAAACTGCCGTCTCTGGTGAGCAGGCATTAATGGCACACACCGCACTGGTTGTTGTGCAAATTTACCACCTTTGTGCAGCCTCCTGGCCACGGTAAAACGTGATAACGGACATCCAGTTGTCTGTTGCATGTGCCTTGCGATTTCTCCCGCTGTCTGCCGTCTGTCTCTTCTCGCCTGTAGGACAATATACCGGTCGTCCGCCGCCGTGGTTGCTCGTGGACGACCACTGCTAAACTCTCGGACAGCTGTTCCTGTCGTTTGAAATGCTCTCCAAGCTCGTGAAACGATGCTGTGAGCGATCCCGAACTCTTCGGCCACACTAGTCACACTTCGACCTTCTTCCAACTTCGCAATGACGCGACCTCTGGTAAAGTGATCCAGATGTCGTCTACTGGATTGCCTGTTGGCCATATCACACGGTGGCAGCAACTCGACGTCGTTCAAACCGATGTACACCGTGCAATAGCTTTCACCGAATTGCTGGGCGTACACCGCCTGTGTGCTTTATACCCTTCGGCACCCCCCTCCCCTCCCCACACGTCATGCTGCATATATATGCATGCCCTACTGTACCAGACCCTAGTCTATCTCCTGAGTGGTCTTTCGGTCCGTTCTGCCTGCTCGTTCTGCTGTTATGCTAATTTCTCCTCTTCGTCCTGAATTTTTGCACACCAGTGTATATAGAGCATATGGTATTTTTTATCAGTTCTATATCTTTGTTCACTTTGTATTTTCTAAAAGGTTGCATATGATTTTGGATTATTGTAGGATATTCTACATTTGAGTTTTAAAGGCATGCTTATTGGATGTGCTTCTTCAACCTACGGCTGGAAAGCGTAGGCTGAAGAAGCGTTTTCATTATGTTTTCCACTTTTGCTGCCACACAGATTTTCCAAAAGATAGTTCAGGTGTATGTTTGCATTTGCCATGATATCTCTGTTTGCATAAACCAGATCAGAAAAGTTCTGTATGTTGGGTAGAGGAATGCATGACAAAGATTTTCTGGTATTTTTTAGTGTAGAAATTTTGTTGTCAGTGTCAGTAGTATACAGAGCATATGGTATTTTATGTCAGTACTATATCTTTGTTCACTTGGGATTTTCTAAAAGGTTGCATATGATCTTGGATTATTGTAGGATATTCTACATTTGAGTTTTAAAGACATGCTTATTGGACTTCTAACTTTGGCACCCATATGTAATTCTAATTAGAAAAGTGACAAGATCAGATCCCACTATTAACATAAATGCTTCTCAGTTTCATAATATTGGCAGTAATTGAAGTTCTTCAGAATGGTGATATTCTTGTTTAACATATTTTTTATTTTTTTATGTTACTGTTTTGTCTATTATTTACCTGGGAATGTTTTCACTTCTATTTGGATTCAGAACTTTTTTTTATCATGTACAGGTAATCATGGTGAAAAGTTTCCAGTTACCTCATCTGTCTGTGCATATCTCTGCTTCTGGAAGTCACATTGGAGAAATTCCTTTTTTACCAAATAGAGAAACACATATGGAGATTTTCAGTATATTTCCTAGTTTTTCTGGGTGCAGAGTTTTTCCCACTATTAACATAAAATGCAATCAAACTTATCAAAATATAAAATGCAATTATACTTATTAAAATATCTGTTGTTCTCAAAGATAGATTGGAAACATTCTGTTTAGATCAGACTGTAATAATTTCCAATTTTCCATTTGTATAGAATTTTCTCCTTGATGGTAGTACATTTAACTTATATAATTTTCACTAGCTGGAAATTTATTGTTCATTTTGACACACTTCTGTTGCTTTAAAATCTCTGGAATTTTTATCATAATTTTGTGAAACATTCTGAATGTGACCCCCACCCCAATCAGATTTGCTCATGCAGTTGTGACTGGGTGGCATTGTTGTTTTTGATTATTGCATATCTGTAATTTCTAAAAGTTCAAATGCATTTCATCCTAAAATCCTAAAACTACAAATTCCATGGTAAGGTTGTGCCATTGGAATTTCAAAGCCAGTGAGTTGTGTTAACTCCCTATAGATGAAAATAGATCAAGCAAAGTTCTGTTGTTTTAGCTCCAACGCTGCTCCAGATGTACTTTATGTAGCAAAGAACTTTCTGCTGTATGAATGCAGATTAGAAAAATATTATATAAATTTGATAATTTATGTTTTGTGTTATTTATATAGTTAGTTTCATTTTGTATTTGAGTTCTGTGTATTTTGTCATAATAATTGCTCAGGATATTAGTTTTGTATGTGCAAATTCTTTCAAAGACTTTCTATGATGGTGATTGTATGAATTTTGTGACTACAAATGCTGCTGAATAACATGAAAAATACTAGTCTCATTTGCAATTGTAATTTGTGTTGACTGCTCACTAAACTTGAAAATTTTTTTTCACAAATATGGAATTATAAAAATTTACTAAGTTATTGAAACATCTACTACAATTACTGGGACCTTTGATGTACCAAATCCAGTGCTCCCTATTACTATATATCCCTAGTGAATGCCAGAAAATATTCATCAATTAAAAATAAAATGTTGTTGTTTCTCCCCTTCATATTTGAATTTTTTCTGTGCCAGTTTAATACTTGTTTCCATCTGATTGTATGTCAATGAAGTACATTCTTACAGCATACAAAATTTTTGACATATGTCCATCTTATTTTCAAGGCTTTGAAGGAATGTGGTCTGCATCACATTCTTCAGGGTTATACTAACTCCCATCTAATGACTGTTGAAGAACCTTCACCAGAAGTTATTGAATATCAGTGTGAATGTGCATGGAAATTGAGCCAGTGGGATGTGCCTATTTTTGAGAAGTAAATTATTTTTGCTTTATTTTTTGACTTACTGAAGCTCTAAATATTTCTGGATATGTACATCAGTGCTGTGTTGATTGCAAATGCCCTTCAGAAATACTGAACAGTGAACTTGTCATTTGATTTCATGTGTGTGTGTAGTAGTAGTAGTAGTAGTACAGATCACATTGCCAAGTTGGATTGTAATTATGTCTGAAGGTTTTCAGCCACATAAGTGGGAATTTCTGATATTTACCTTGTTTTACAGGGCATTATCAATTGACAATTTTATTTTTAAAAAATGTCAAAGGACTGAATGTAATGAGTTAATTGTCAGTAATAAAAATAAAATAAGTTTTAATAACCAAATCATTACTAGCACCCATAATATTCAAATGATTAGTGTCCATATAGAAAATTGATTAAAAAGGTATTGAATTTATAATTATCTATAGGTAAGTCTTGTATTTCAGCTGTTGAAATAAAGGATATTTTATGTATCCTTAGTCTGTGAATATTTTAGTTTTTGTTAATGCTGTTGGTTTTCTTTGGATAATCACTTGTGATACAGAAAGTGCAAGAAACATGGCTTTTGAAATTATGACTTTTGTAGACTTCTGCTGGAAGGTGCACCACTGGTCCATTTTTCTTCATTGCATGTCAACTGATTTTATATGAGCTATTGGGCCAAAATATTAAAAATTAAGTAAAAACCTGTTGTTTGGAAATAAAGTAAAAGCTCTGAACTTTTAAAAAATGGGCATTTTGTGTAGTTGAATTCAGTTAAATGTGGATCTGTATGGCAAGCAGACTGACAGACAGAGAGTTTTTTCTTACTATACTATTTAAGAGTTATCTGAATTTTTTGCAGTATGCTGATGTAGCTTTTCAGAGTTAATGATAGTGTCAGTGGGCATTATTTGCTAGCAGTTGACTTGTCCTGAGCTTTTTTGGTGCTAGTATATCTGTATGATGGTAAATGTAATTGTTGGCACAAATGTGCCATAGTTTCACTGTTTCCATGTAACCACTTCTTCAGAAAACTTGAAAATTACATTGCCCTGGAGCGGGAAACAAAATTGCATCTCCCAATTTCCGTTCGAGCATGCTATCCATTACACAATGTAATTTTCAAGTTTTCTGAAGGAGTGGCTACATGGATACAGTGAAAATATGGCACATTTGTGCCAACGGTTACATTTGTATTGCTTTCCATATATTTGCGAAGAATTATTTCTTCAGGGAAATTTGTTTCCCACTTATGTATGATGCTGTATGATGGCATTCCTTTGACTACCTGTTGTCTTTTGGCTTGTGATTAATGCACCCAACTGTTAGTTCCAATGACAGTGTTGCACAAAAAAATTGTCACCATCATGTTCTTACACTGATAAAAACTGCAGACAAATGTCCATTTCTATTTCAACTTCTGCTGGTGAGCATTTGGGAACCTAATACTTACAAAACATTTGGCATGCAATATCAGCAATTTTTATTTGCATTCTCTCACATATAATGGAAATTTTGTTTGCTGTCATCTGCTGCAGTCCTTTTTGATCATTTTATGAGATTTTTATGAAACATGTCAGTTGTGCATGTTTGGCTTCTTCTGTTCATCATTCATTCAGACATATTTGAAGTCTTAATCATAAAGCAGCCCAACATTAAACAGGACTGATGTATGCCTTTTAGTCTCCATAAGCAACTCTAATTCATTGACAGTATTTGGTCAGTAAAGGGGCTTTTGTAGTCATTGTATTTATCCTACACTGATATCATTTTCAATGCTGTAATTGAGGAGAGCTGTCATAGCAGAATAGTGGACAGTAACTCAAAATCAAACACTGGCATCTGTAAATGTTTGAATGCTTTTCAACTGCTGTTGTGATGCATGTTTATTCTTTAGAAACAATTCTGAGGGCATCACTTTTCAGTGTGCCTGTATATGATTTTAATCAGTTTTTTTTATTAATTATGAAGCTTTTACAGTGAGTACCTTAAACATTGAATAGCTGAAGTCAGTGGCTCTTAACTGTACTGGATCAGCCAGGATTCCTCTTGATTCCT